>OW121857.1:85652349-87003035 GCA_933228895.1 Platycnemis pennipes
TTCTTCATCTCACTTGCCAAATTTATGCAGTACGTTATATCAGGGTCACTGAAGTCAAGTGCCCTTTACATGGGAGCTATGGCAGGTGTGGAGATTCGATGGAACGAATTCACTTTGCAAGAACTTAATTTTTCTTTCCTGACTAGTTTCTGCCTGTTTTTGAAACTTTACAAACTCCAAAAAAACGTCACTCTTTTTCTTTAGCATCTTTACAACTACATAATTGGAATATTCATCAAGGAATGTAACTACATATTGTGAACCTGCCTGAGATGCCGGCAAAATCTTTCCTACAACATCAGAATGAATAATTTCCAATACACATTTTGCTTGTTCCTACCTTTGGCATGCCACTCTTTTTCATTTTTCCTTGGACACAAATATCACATGCATCATCATTTACCCTGTTAATACCCAGTGCAGGAATTTTGCAAAGCGCATCCTTATGCACATGGCATATGAATGTGTAGGTCATAGAACTTAAAATTATTTACTGTCATACTTAATTTGATAATTGTAAGGTTTTTAAGCAGTTCGTTAGTCCCAAAGAAAATATATTTAACTGTCGTGAATTCTCCACTAAAATAATGACACTTATAAGGTGAAGGATTGCAATAAAATAGCACAATAATTGCAGGTATTACTATTCATCACATGTTTAATAAATAATGCTTTTCTGGAATACTACATACAAACTCTTTGCCGTGTGCTCTTACATACACAGCTCAACAATTTATTAATGAAGACGTCAATGCCACTAGTTCACCTATCCCAGTAATTTTATTCATATGCCACAACCCAAGGACTTCCTCTGTCAAGAGCCTCTGGATCACAAAGTAACAATCTTTTGCCATATTTTCACATGCCAAAATGTGTTTGCAGATCCCAAAGGACCCATCACTGAAATCAACATACGAATTATTAGTTTTTTTCTTTTTTTCAAGTGCGTATTTTTCATATTTAACCCCTGACATTATACATTGCTCGCATTCACTAAATGAATACGGGCAAATGGGCTTCCTTGCTTACTTCCTTGGGCAATCCATAAATGTCTTCATGGAAAGGAGTAGCCTTCCCTAACAATACCAATTTTCCACGATGCAGTGCATTGTTATTAGTGTAACTACCCTTCGATACCCTTTCACAATAATGCAAAGCATCTTCACCACAACAGATGGAATTCAAAATCAGTGATTTTGGTTCACCAAACTCCTTATTTCTAATTATTTGCTGTGGGATTCCTTTTGTTGCCTTTAAGATACTTTTGGTTCCACCCAAAAAGGATTCAAAAGGATAGGAAGTATGCGCCCACAAAGGTCTCCATCTCCTCACACTCAGGTATATGCAATATTTAATGCATATTGTAAGTTACCTCATAGTCCCCATAGAGTTTGCTAATCTGAGTAACAAACTTGCTGAGAGTCTCCTAAGCCATGTCAACTTCATGAAAAGTTATATCATTTTTTAGGAGAGTCATTATGCCATTCACCAACAACAACCAATGTCTTGGAAATTGTTCAGGCAAGATGCCACTTAAAACTGGTGTGCTGTAAAATAGAAACCAGTTTTCCAATTCCCTGGCCTTCATAACCTTCCTATTCTTTAAAATAATAGGTAGTCGCTTCAAGATATTGGGTAGTGCAATATCTAAAATTTGTTTATCAATTAGGTGTCCGATTTCTGGAATTTACCAGAGATGCAGACGTCCGTATCCCAAGAGTACGAACAAATTGTATTGGGGAGTCCCCACCTTGGAGAATCCCTCGGCCATCCATAAACTTAGACTTGGCAAGGCACATAAAGGGCCAAACCCCATCCTGCCAGCTAAAAGCTCTGTTCCTCGAAAGTCTACATCATTATGACGGTCATGAGGTGATATACACCGATGGCTCTAAAAGCTCCGTAGCTTGCGGATGTGCCTTCGTCCGTAACTCATGCTCGTTCAGTTTTAAGCTAGATCCTTGTTTCAGCGTCTACTCAGCTGAGCTAATGGCGATCAAAATGGCTCTGGAGAGCATAGAAACGGTTTCCCGATCCTACCTAATATGTTCGGACTCAACAAGCGCTCTCCAGTCGATAGGGATCTACTCACCGTCACATCCTATTGTCCAAGACATACACAGACGATTGGCTCTCCTATTCCAGCAGGATATACAAATATCTTTCTCATGGGTACCTGGTCATATAGGAGTGAAAGGTAATGAAATGGCCGATCTAGCCGCAAAAGAAGCTTTAAATAAACAGCGGATAGATGTTGGCACTGTACTGTCTGCAGACATTAAGACAATTTTTCGAAAAGTAATCTACAATCGTTGGAGATCAATGTGGGAAAATACCGCCTCAAACAAACTAAGGCGCATAAAGAGAGATGTCTCTGCATGGGAATCTTCCATCCGCGACAGTAGAAGGGAAGGGGTTGTAATTACCCGTCTCAGAATCGGGCACACCGCGTATTCCCATTCTTTATTTATTCTCAGTGGAGAAAGACCCACCTATCTGTGACGAGTGCAGGTGTCCGGCCTCAGTAAAACACCTCCTACTGGAATGCAAAAGATATGAAAATGTACGCACGAAGTATAGCATAGAGGGTGAACTGAGAGATATTCTTGGGGACGACCCCGAGAAAGTTTCTGGAGTTATTAAGTTTTTAAAAGAAGCCAATATATTTTCAGCCATATAATAACAGGTGTATTATTTCGATGGCATAATACAGTGTCACGTCATGGAAACCGTATCATGTTACCCAAACATATGACAAGAACATGGCGGCGAAGGTGCGAAATGACCATTAGTTGTCGAAGCACCTAAAATCTACAATACCTACCTACCTTGTTTATCAATTGAAAGAAGCGCACCCTGCGGGTAGGGGGATTGAGAATACTCCCGCAGTATCCCTGCTTGTCGTAAGAGGCGACTAAAAGGGCGGGGAGACAACCCCGAAAACAAACCCAGAGCCAGCAAGGGTTGAGCCCGGACAGTCTTGTGGGTCAACTGTCTGTGTGCGGCCACACCACCTGGCCTGCGATCCACCCGCATGTTTGCCGTGTGCGGAGACCCGTAAGGAGGAGAAGGGGATCCTGGAGGGTGAGGTCCGTGGATCCCAGC
This sequence comes from Platycnemis pennipes, assembly GCA_933228895.1. Lineage (NCBI taxonomy): Eukaryota > Metazoa > Arthropoda > Insecta > Odonata > Platycnemididae > Platycnemis > Platycnemis pennipes. Next base: position 85,655,455 of record OW121857.1, read on the forward strand.
CGGGTGTCGAATGCCCGGCATGGACTACGTGCCAATACCCCTCTTTGGCCCCGGATTCTGTGTAAACAGGCGGCCGGGAGCTAGCCACTTCCGGTCAATCGGCTTCCGTGGCGTTTTGCTTAACGGTGGCGAGTGCAGGGAGGTGGGGGTCTGCGTAGGGCAGTCAGAGATAAACGGGTTTGGTGGGCCCGTGCCTCGAAGACCCAACCCGAAACAGACAACCACCTCTAGGGTGCTATATCTCCCTGGGTAGCCCTGGCGACCGCACCGGTTTGCGGTGCGGCGTCTCGTATGTGTGGCTCCGTGGTGGGTGGGGAGCCCGGGAGATATGGTCACATTGCCAGCCGATGTAGGGGCAAGGCCACCTGCCCACGCTGCGGACAAGATAAACACGAGGAAGATGTGTGCTCGTCAGATCCGCGCTGCGTGAATTGTGATGGCGGCCACCCGGTGTATTCAAGAAACTGTCCCGTATCAGTTGAAGAGCGTAAGGTAATTAAGATTAAAACGATGGACAGAATAACATATGGTGAAGCGAGAAAGAAATATAGGGCTCAGACTGCTCCTACTTTCTCAAGATCCTTTGCTGCTGTCACTGTTAATCCAGTTAAAAAAGCGTCCGTTGCTATCCAAACTGACGGTAATATCAGCGAAACTACTGAGCGATTACCCAAACCGGCACCCAAAGTGAGTGCTTCTACTCCAGGTTCTCCAAAGAAGAACCCTGAAATCACCACCTGCACGAAGGGAAAGAATGAAAAAACGTCACCTCCGGTCCCACCTGGTTCTTCAAAACTACCAGAACCGATGAAGGTATGCGACTTCCTATCCGAGACCGAAATCCTTCTAGCCAGACAATCGGGAAAGAAAAGCCGTATAAAGCGGTAATCCCCTTTTTATTTATTTATATATTTTACCCATCATGATATTTTTGCTACAATGGAACTGTAACGGGTTTTATCGCCGCAAGGAGGAACTCGAGGTTTTAATACGTGATTTTAACCCGTCATGTATAGCATCCAGGAGACCCATTTAATTGTCTGACAAATGTATTTTAAGGGGTTTTAATGTTTACAGATTTGACGACACTAGTGGCCAACGTGCCCAGGGAGGAGGTGCTGTTGCTATTCGGGAGGCCATATACACCTGCCGAATACAGCTTAACACGCCTTTCCAGGCGGTCGCAGTAAGAGTCGGTTCCCAGGAAGCAATAACGTTGTGCAACGTATATCTCCCTGAGGGTGCTCCTGTCACCCGGGGTAACCTCGAAGCCCTTGTCGAACAGTTACCACGGCCCTTCATTCTACTGGGGGATTTCAATGCCCACAATTCCCTGTGGGGTAGCATACGGAATCAGTGGGATAGTAGAGGACAGATAATATCCAATTTTGTTGAAGATTTTAACCTCTTTTAGTAAACAACGGCGAAACGACACGGTTTAACTCGTATAATGGGGTATTCTCTACCATAGATCTGTGCATATGCTCAAGCAGTCTAGAGACCAAAATATCTATGTCCGTTCACTCTGACCTTCGCGGAAGTGACCATTTCCTCATATTTATAACCCTTAACCACATTTTATGCATGGGTAATCCCAAACCTGTAACTTGGCTCATCAAAAAAGCTGACTGGAATCTCTTTAGGAGTAAATCCACCTTTAAACACGACAATAATGCAGATGGCAGCGACAATATTGCAATACTACAACGCTCGATTTTAAATGCAGCTATAGGGAGTGTACCTCGATCTAATGGGAATATTGGCCATAAAACCGTACCTTGGTGGAATGAGAAATGCGCCGATGCTTGTAATTACGAAAGAAACCTTTGCGAATATTTCAAAAATTTCCAACAGAAAGAAACCTTGCGTCTTATCGGCGTTTGCGAGCTAAGGCGAGACGCGTGGTGAAAGAAGCCAAAAAAGGCTTCGTGGATCGAATACACTTCCGGAATTAACAACAGAACCCCTATTACCCAAGTTTGGCAGAAAATAAGAAACTTCTGTGGATCAAATCAAAAATACGGTATATCATCCATCCAGATCGATGGAGCCTTAGTCTCTTCACCTTCTGAAATAGCAACTGTGTTTGGTGACATTCTCTCTTAAACTTGGAGCAATGCAAACTACGACCAATTCTTCATGGCCATTAAGGAACGCTCCGAGGCCAGGACTTTAAATTTTAAAAGTGTGCGAGGCCACGAAGAGTATAATATACCTTTCTCCATGGATGAACTAAAGTCAGCCATAGATGATTCTAGAAATACGTCCCCAGGGAACGACGACGTCCACAACGCCTTCCTGAAGAACCTCCAAGAATCATCGCTCTCGGAAGTCCTCGAAACATTCAACCAATTATGGAAGGAAGGTACCTTTCCTCAGTGTTGGCGGGAGTCCATGATTATCCCGATTTTTAAGCAAGGAAAGGAAAAAAAACAACCCCATTAACTACAGGCCCATCTCTTTAACTAGCTGCCTATGTAAAATACTGGAAAGAATAGTGAACCTCCCCCTACGGGTAGGGGGATTGAGAATACTCCCGCAGTATCCCTGCTTGTCGTAAGAGGCGACTAAAAGGGCGGGGAGACAACCCCGATAACAAACCCCGTGCCAGCAAGGGTTGAACCCGGACAGTCTTGTGGGTCAACTGTCTGTGTGCGGCCATACCACCTGGCCTGCGATCCACCCGCATGTTTGCCGTGTGCGGTGACCCGTAAGGAGGAGAAGGATATCCTGGAGGGTGAGGCCCATAGTTCCCAGCCGGGTGTTGGATGCCCGGTATGGACCACAGGCCAATACCCCTCTTCGACCCCGGATTCTGTGTAAACGGGCGGCCGGGAGCTAGCCACTCCCGGTCAATCTGCTTCCGCTACGTTCGGTGGCGAGTGCCAGGGAGGTGGGGGTCTGCGTAGGGAGGTCGGAGGTGTACGGGTTTGGTGGGCCCGTGCATTAAAGACCCAACCCGAAACAGACAACCACCTCTAGGGTGCTAGATCCCCTCGGGTAGCCCTGGCGACCGCACCGGTTTGCGGTGCGGCGTCCCGAATGTGTGGCTCCATGGTGGGTGGGGAGCCCGGGGGACGAAGTTCTCATTGGTATGGAGGAAACTAATTTTCCACCTCCCAAAAGATCCCGCCCAGACACGGGCGGGGGAGAAAAAGTATTCGTCGCGAGTAAGCTATATTTAAGCATGAAGTCCGTAAAGGAAGGTGAGATGCTTCAAAAAGTTTCTCCCTTCCTCATTAGGAGGGAAATTTCCAGTAAGATTCCAGGTGATATCAAGTCAGCCAAGAAACTTAGAGATGGGTCCCTCCTAATTGAAACTTGTAACGTTATACAAAGCGACAAGCTTCTCGCTTTGAAGACCCTCCATGACATTCCGGTCACTGTTGAGGTACACCGCTCACTAAATACGAGTAAGGGAGTCATATCGCACTTCGATCTTCTTTACGTGGGAGTCGATGAGATCAAGAGAGAGATGGCCTCTCAGGGTGTGATTGATGCTCGTCGGCTCACCACTAGGCGTGACGGCGTAGTGAAAAATACTACGTCCGTAGTTCTCACGTTTGCCGTAGATGTGCTCCCTGAAAAGGTATTTGTGGGTTACGAATCGGTTCCTGTAAGGCCATTCGTACCGGCTCCGATGCGTTGCTTCCAGTGCCAGCGCTTTGGCCACATCGCTAGGCGGTGTGAGGGCAAGGCCACCTGCCCGCGCTGCGGCCTGGACAAGCATGAGGAAGCTGAGTGTGCCAACGAACCTCACTGCGTCAACTGCGAGGGTACACACCCAGTGTACTCTCGTAAGTGTCCGAAAATGGTGGAGGAAAAGAAAGTAATGGAGATAAGGACTATAGAGAAAGTAACCTACATAGAGGCGCGGAAAAAGTACAGGGCTCTAGTCGCTCCTACTTTCTCCAAATCATTCGCCTGCGTTGTTTCACCTCCAACTCCAAAGGTAACCCAGTCTACCCAAACCGAGATGACAGTCGAACCCAGAAAGGCACCAGAAAAAAAGAATCAGCCAAGCCGGCTAAGGCCTCTAATCCGGCACCAAAAAACAATGCCACCACCAAAGAAGGGTTCGCCAAAGAAGAACCCGCATAAATCAATCGCCGGGATCGAGCTGCAAAAGCGTGAAAAAACGCCCTCTCCCGGTCCCTCTGGACGAGCTAAGCCAGCTCATCCGGAGGCAACTTTACCGCATGGACGGGCAAATACACCGCCTCGTGGGCCAACCGGTTCGGTCAAGCCTATCCAACCGGAGTCCATGGAGGAGGACGAGTCTCTGTCTGAGACTGAGATCCTCCTCGCAAAAATGAAGGAAAAAAATGCCCGAAAAAGAAAGCGGTAATCCTTCCACAATTCAGAAGGGAATTTAGTATTCTATATATTTATTTATTTGTTTTTTAAATCCTTTCATTTATATGGCCACCATAATGCAGTGGAATTGCAACGGCTTTTTTAAACATTTAGAGGATTTTAAGCTCCTATTGAGTAATTTTAACCCTGCGTGTGTTTTTCTTCAAGAAACACATTTTAAAGCGTCTGACAATCCAACATTGAATGGTCTTAAGGTTTTTAGAATTGACGACGTCGATGGTAACAGGGCACATGGCGGTGTTGCTGCATTCATTCGAGAGACCCTTTACACCTCCCGAGTGGACCTGCACACGCCGCTACAGGCCCAAGCAATTACCATAGCTATTCCGGAAAGCATTACTTTTTGCAATATATACCTGCCGGAATGGGCTCCAGTCACCAGAAGTAACCTTGAAAATCTAGTCGGTCAGCTTCCGAGGCCATTCGTCTTATTGGGCGATTTTAATGCACACAATAGCCTTTGGGGTGACGAGATGCGTGATTTTAACGGCCGAAGGCGTCTTTTAGAGAGGTTTTTTAACAATTTTAACTTGCTTTTATTAAATGACCAGGAAAAGACTCGTTTTAATGCGTTTAACGGAGGGTATTCCTCCATTGATCTGTGGGTTAGCACGGAATCCATTGCGCCTTTTTTTAAAATGAGGGTCCATAATGATCTGTGTGGGAGCGACCGACCACTTTCCCTTGTTCATCAGTAAAACGGGAAAGACTTGTGTTTTTAATGCTCCAAAAACGTGGCTTATTAGGAAAGCCAATTGGACTGATTTCAATCGAAAATTCAGTTTTAAATTTTCCAGCAGCAGACAAAGTCTGGATAATGTAAAGGCTCTTACGGAAGCCATCCTTGAAGCCGCGGAAGGTAGCGTTGCTACCACCTCGGGTACTCATCGTCGTCCTCCAGTTCCGTGGTGGAACGTGGAGTGCGCCGAGGCCATCCACAGACGTAAAAGAGCGCTGCGCATTTTTAATAAATTCCCTACCTCAACTAATCTTGCGGCCTTCCGCCGACTGCGAGCCAAGGCTCGACAGGTCATTAGAGAGGCAAAGAAATCCTCTTGGACAAATTACGTATCCAGTATTAATCACCGAACGCCTCCTACACAAGTTTGGAATAAAATTAAGTCCGTGATGGGTAAGCGTAACTTTGCCCCAGCCTCAGGGTTACATATTGATGGAAAAATTCTCTCTACTCCCGAGGAAACAGCAGAAGCTTTTGGCAAGCATTACGCCACCATTAGTGGCAGTGACTCTTACCATCCTTCATTCAAGGTAATAAAGCATCAGGCCGAAAGTATTCACCTAAATTTCGGTGAGAGTAGAACTATCGCACCCTATAACAAGCCCTTTTCTATGCGGGAGCTAAGGTCAGCCCTGGAAGATTTAAAAGATAGTTCACCCGGCAATGATTTAATCCATAACGCTTTTTTGAGGAATATCCCGCCTTTCGCACTGCGAGATGTGCTCGCTACATTAAATCAATTGTGGGCTGAACAAGTATTTCCTGAGATTGAAAATAAGAATGAACTTTGTAATTTTCCACACGTTGTTTTATTAACCAACCGGTTTCAACACTCACGTGTCATCATCAGGGACTAAAATTTTTGAGCAAGGGAGCAAAGGAAACTAAAATTTTTAGCCCCTGATGATGACACGTGAGTGTTGAAACCGGTTGGTTAATAAAACAACGTGTGGAAAATTACAAAGTTCATTCTTATTTTCAATCATGGAAAAATTCCACAATGTGACGGCCGAAGTTGTTTCATTATTTCCTGAGAGTTCGCGAGAATCTATTATTGTTCCAATCCCAAAACGGGGCCAGGATAAATCCCATCCATCTCACTACCGCCCTATTTCACTAACTAGCTGTCTGTGTAAACTGATGGAAAAGTTGGTGAACACACGGCTGGTTTGGTGCCTTGAGAGTCGCAATCTCCTCTCCAATATACAGTGTGGTTTCCGACGCGGACGATCTACGATTGACCACCTCGTTAGAATTGAAAACTTCATCCAGGAGGGATTCCTTCTCCGGCAACATGTCATTGCTGTCTTTTTCGACATTGAGAAAGCGTATGACACTGCGTGGAGGCACAAAATTCTACAAACGTTGCATGAATGGGGCTTTAGGGGTAACTTGCCCATATTTATAAATAATTTTTTAACCAGGCGTACCTTTAGAGTTAGAGTTGGAAATATTTTATCGCAGCCTCACATATTGGAGAATGGAGTACCCCAAGGCTCCGTTCTAAGTGTAACTCTCTTCGCTGTTGCCATTAACAGCATTGTAAATTGTATCCAGACGCCTGTAATGGCGTCGCTATTTGTCGACGACTTAGCAATATTTTGCAAGTCGTCAAAGCTTTCTACAGGTGAACGTCAGGTACAAATAACTTTGAATCGTTTACACCAATGGTCTCAGGAGAATGGACTTCGTTTCTCTACCGATAAAACCAAATGTATGCACATCCACAGGCTAAGGGGCATTGTACTGGAGCCCACACTAAATTTGGGGGATTATCGATTGTCACTGACTGAGTCCCATCGTTTTCTTGGCCTTATCCTTGACAAAAAACTGGATTGGCGAGAACAATATATATGTAATAGAGAGCTAGTGCCCCGTCATTCTCCTAATCTGAATTCCGCCTACTGCCCTCATCAGGCCTCGTCCTCCCTATATACCCACCCGGACGCCGACGAATAAGACGCCGAGCGGGCATAGAAGGGAAGGACGGTCCGGGAAGGACAATCGGCGGGATTCATTTCGGAGGTGACGTAGCACCAGGTCACATCATGTGACAAATCCTTTATTATCTTTAGAAACATTACAAGCAAGTCATAAATATGGAACAACACTCCACGACCCTTGGTCAGCGCATAAATCACCGCCTGGTTATCGGAGTACACTATTATTTTGGTGTGTGGCGGCGTGATTTTTAACATGTGGGAGGCCGCCATCAGAGCCGCGTACGCTTCCGCTTCGTAAATGGGCTTCGTTTCTTCACCGAAGGACCAGATCTCCGTCACGTCAAACTCTGGGGCCACCCAGGCCACTTGAAATGGGGTTGCATCACAGTATACATAAGTGGTAACAGAATACATAGAAAAATATCTGGGCATGGCCCAGATGCCCTCGTCCCATAGTTCCTTGAGCCATTTTGTGTATCGTTTGGCCGTATCTCTGATCAAGAAATAAGGGAGGCCTCGCACGTAAGTACACCATGACACGTACCCTATGGCTCTTGGCATGTCCTTCGCACATAAGCGACGTAGTACAGATATTACATAATGTAGTCTCGTAAGCGAGGCCGGAGTGAGAGTGAGGGTCATCTTAATGGTACAAATTTGAACACCCAAATACTTAAGACTAAATACAGGTTTTAAATTACACTTTTCCCAGTTTAAACTTATGCCCAATTCGTCAGTCAGGAAGTTACATATATATATATATATACATAAGCAAAATTTTATCATCACGGACTCACCCATGTTTTAATATAGTTTTTAACCCGCATTTTTTAAATGTTTTTAACAAACGACCAAGGGCCACGCAACCCTTGGCCATACGTTTTAAAATTCTATTGGCCGACTTGGGCGTTCACCTGCCAAAGGTATGCCCTACAAAAACGTTTAAGCTTGCGCCATGGGAGATCCCTAAGATAGACTGCTATATAGACTACATGGAATCCAAGGCTAACAGTACCCCAATCGAGCTTAAACGTCGAGCCCTAGAAGCGATAAACAGTTGTGACAGTGCAAAAATATACACTGACGGCTCTAAAACAGACGTCGCGTGCGGTTCCGCCTACTTTTCTGCGGATATAGGCTCCGCGGCCTTTACTTTACACCCCATATGCACTGTCTACACGGCGGAGTTACTAGCCATAAAAGCCTCGCTAGATGCTATTGAAGCCACACTACAAGAGACTGAATGTAGTAGTAGGTCTTATTTAATATGCACAGACTCCCAAAGCTCCCTTCAAAGTATTTGCAGCCTCCCTCCTTCACATCCCTTGGTCCAAAACGTAGTAACATGCATTCACCGCCTCTATGCTAAGGACATTCACATAAAATTCCTGTGGGTACCTGGCCACGTGGGTGTTACCGGTAATGAAGCGGCAGATGCTGCTGCACGAGCGGCCACCATCAGCGGCGAGAATTATATTGGCGAAGTCCCAAGTCAAGATTTAAGAGCTCACTTGAAGAAATCAGTTCTCGCTTCCTGGGCTATGACATGGAGCGACGTAGCGTCGAACAAACTCAGGGAAATCAAAGACCATGTAATAGGTTGGACATCCTCGGTCAGGGATAGCCGACGGGAAGAGGTTGTTGTCACCAGGCTAAGAATAGGGCATACAGCCCTGACACACTCTTATCTCTTTACTCCCGAGAAGGACGCACCAAATTGCGATAACTGCAACTGCCGTCTGACTGTGAAGCATCTAATTGTCGACTGTTTAAAATATCGGATGCAACGCGAACGCCACAAAATATGTGGGGGCCTGAACAAGGTGTTGGGTGACAATCGTAATGCTATAGATAGCGTTCTTAAATTTCTCCAGGAAGTTAATTTATTGTCCAAAATTTAAGGCCCAGGAAGAGCATTGTAAATTTCCTAATAGTCCAAACGTAACTCTTTTGCCATATGACTATGACTAATACAGACTTAGACCTATCGTGTCCACTGATAATCTATACTATTCCTAAGTATTCCTATATACTTACTATGTTTTTTTGTGACTCTTGCTTTTAATCTGGATGAGTAAAGGTGCAAAATGACCTTAGTAGTCGACGCACCTTAAAAATAATACTACTACTACTACCAAGAATGGTGAACCGTCGGCTGGTGTGGTGTTTGGAAACACAGAATCGCCTTTCAAATATTCAATGCGGATTCCGGCGGGGAAGGTCTAGTGTAGATCATCTCGTACGAGCGGATAACTTTATCCAAGAAGCCTTTGTTCTCAAGCAGCATGTCCTAGCTGTATTTTTTGATCTCGAAAAGGCTTATGATCGAGTCTGGCAGAGAAAAATTTTGACCACGTTATATTACTGGGGTTTCAGGGGAAACTTACCAATTTTTATCCAAAATTTTCTGTCAAACCGCACCTTTAAAGTAAGAATTGGGAACCATCTCTCTCACTCCTACGCTCAGAACAATGGTATACCTCAGGAATCGGTATTAAGCGTTGCGCTTTTTGCAATCGCCGTAGACGATGTTACAAGATGCATTCAACCGCCAGTGATGGGATCCTTATTTGTGGATGATCTAGCTATCTTCTGCCGATCCTCCAAAATAGTAAGCGCGACTTGGCAGACCAAAATTACCCTAAACAAGCTGAGTGAATGGTCACGTAGAAATGGCTTTCAATTCTCAGCAGAGAAGGCTAAATCATACACTTCCACAGGATGAGAGGATTTTACACTCCACCTACCCTTCGTTTGGGGAAGGTAAAACCTCTCGTACGCTGATTCCATCCGGTTCCTGGGGATGACTTTCGACAGTCGACTTAATTGGCGGGAACATATCCGAACCCTGAAAGACAGATGTTTCAAAGTTTTAAACATACTAAAATTCCTAAGCCGTTCGACATGGGGCGCAGACCGCTCCACGATTATTTTATTATACCGGTCGTTAGTGAGGTCGAAACTGGACTACGGATCTCTGGTATACTCTGCTGGAAGAGACTCGTATTTGAAACCCTTGAATACAGTCCACAACACTGGGCTCCGATTAGCCATTGGGGCCTTCAGGACATCACCCGTAATGAGCTTCTATTCAGACTTAGGAGAACCACCCTTGGCCACACAAAGACAAATTTTAATGTGCAACTATGTTGCAAAGATTTTATCGATGAAGACGCACCATTGTTTTGGTATAGTTTTTAAACCCAGGTTTTTAAATATTTTTTATCGAAGGGAATGGGCCACTCGCCCACTCGGAATACGTTTAAGAGATTTTATTGACGAAGCGGGCATCTCTCTGCCGACGGTGTGTCAAGTTAATGACCGTAATCATCCACCTTGGTTAATGCCCCTACCTAATGTAAACCTCTGCTTAAAAAAATACCACAAGCATTCTACGTCACCGATTGAATACAGGCAGATGTTCATGGAACTTCTAGAAGCTCATCCAAACTGCATACCAGTATATACTGTAACGGTTCAGGCCGTTACACCTTTTCCTTCCTCCACCCACACCACTCCTTCACCCCCCTTCCCCATCTCCTTTCCTTTCCCCTTCTCCCACGTCCTCAGTTCGGATCGTTGGGGTGGGAGGAAACGTGAGTGAATGGTCTTGGTATGTGTGTGTGTGTGTGTGAGAGGTACGGAGAGGGAATGGGTCTGTCAACTGCATCAAGTGGGGCGTGCATGAGTCACAGGGGATGGTTGACTGGTGAGGATCACCAGAAGTGCGAGTAATCCCTTGGTGTGCCCCCCCTCCATCAGTTTTCCTCCTCCTTCCACGTCCCCTTCCCCTCCAAACGGGGTATAAAGAGGCGATCGCCGGGAAGAAGCGAAGAGAATCCACAGGAAAATCACGGAGCGGAAGCGCTGCCGGATTGAGAGGAGAATCCACAAAGAAAATCACGGAGCGGAAGCGCTGCCGGATTGAGGAGTGATTGAGATTACCGGAGGTGGAGAAGTCTGCACGGCATACGCGGAGACCACGGGTGGCGTGTCCAGGTCTGGTGGATACAGCGGATTCCAGTCGAGTTATCCAGGGTCCCGAGCCAGAGTCCAGCCCCTGTAATTTTCGGTCACGTAAGATTGCTGTCCGACCAAATCTCCCCCCTTGTTAAGTAGCCTCATTGCCATCGAGTAACGATTGGGCCCGGCTACAGTGGCGGTGTGCTCCTCGATCTGTGTAATTAATGCCCTAACGTGGGTAGCTCCGTGAGAAGTATTTTCTCCCTTGTGAAGCACTTATAATTACCCCCCACATTCCCTGGTTTGTTGGGAAGAAGAGAACTCCCTATTAGTTCACGTGTATTGTAATTGAATAGTGCAATCCATTTACCCGCATGCTCACGGAAATGAGCCAGAAGAGAACTCAAGATTAGTTCACGTGTATTGTAATTCAATAGTGCAATCCATTTACCCGCATGCTCGCGGAAATGAGCCATCTTTTATGTGTTGGCTGACTGGCTCTTGATTTATCATTTATGTTATCTGATCATGATCGTTTTTGATCCATTTTTTGTTTCATTAATCATCTCATACAAAGATATTCTCATGTCTCATCCCTCATCCATTCATCATTAGTTGTAAGAAGGGTTTTTTTGTATTGATTGTGTCTGCAACAGAATATATTGGTTTGTTACGTGAAGTGAACGATACCTATTTTTGTTCGACTTCCTTCCCGACGATCCGAATTACCCAAAGACCCATTACCTGCCACCGTTCTTCACCCGACCCCGGCGGTAATGCCAGGGAATTGTTAGTCTTGAACGAGGTCAGGAACCTGGCGATTGAGACCTGCTCAGAGAAGGTCTTCCGTTTATATCTGAAAGGTGACGGAGTTTGTCTTTTTTGGCCCGCGCGTCTCTGGGGCGGAGGGGTACGCGTGGGTGGAGTGTGTCGTGTCCCGTCTGCACGGCCAGAAGGACGGGACCGGTACAATACAGAATGGTCCAAGTCAGATTCTGCGTGTGGAGCTGCAGTGGCATCCTCACATCACGGTGTCCTAAAGGCGAAGTTAAATCCACTCTTTAATGTATTTAACGCAGAGCTCTTCGCAATTCAAATGGCTTTGTGTAATATCAAGGACAATGAAGGATCTTTCCTAAACTGCTCTGACTCTCTGAGCTCTCTGAAAGCCTTATCATCCCTCTACTCAGACCATCCAAGCATACAGGAAATACATTCTGTCCTCTCATCCCTTACAGAAAAAGAATTAAAAATCACTTTTGTTCGGATCCCTGGCCACGTCGGCATTTCGGGTAACGAAAGAGCAGATAGAGCGGCAAAAGAGGCTTTGGAAGACCCGGATCCGGTCATTGACTGGGTTCTGCCAGCGGATGCCAAGTCCATGCTTCGAAGGATTGCCATTGAGTAATGGAGTAGATCTTGGGGTAGCGCGGAAAGTAATAAGCTGCGCGAGATAAAATCGGTTATCTCGGCATGGCCATCTTCTGTCCGAGGTAATCGAAAGGTAGAGGTTGTCATTGCCCGGCTGCGGATAGGCCATTGCGCATTGACACACTCTTTCTTATTCACTGAAAATAAGATACCTCCTCACTGCGATGCATGTGATAAGTCTCTAACTGTTAAACACATTTTGTCGGAGTGTGCTAAGTACCAAGAGGCACGGATCCGTTTTAAACTGAGTGGGAATCTAAAATTAGATCTGGGAGATAACGCTGACCGACTCAACCGGGTTATATCTTTTCTAAAAGATATAAATATGATCGACTCTGTATAACATCTTTTGCACCGGAAAGTTATAGCATTACAAGACAAGATACAAGAAAAATCGCATTAGTATTTCAGGGCTGATACAGCCATTATGATTTCATTTCAATTATAGATCGTGGTGCGAAATGACCTCTGCCGTCGACGCACGCTTAACATAAAATCCTATCCTATCCTGTAAAGAAGTATCTTCGGTGAACCTATGTAGCCGTAGAAGTCCGGCTTTAGCCAAGTCTCCAAAAATCTTTTTACCACACCCAACAAGACACAATGCATATAGTCCGGAACGTAACTTCAAACCATAGAAAAACCAATAAGATGAAAAAGTGGACTGTAGCCTTGGATTCCAAAAATCTTTTCTTCAGGCTGGCAATAAAACTGCCTGAAGTGCTTTAGTGACCGTACAAGCAATGGCAAGACTGAGCATGGATACTGGACAGTACCATTCACATATATCCCTTTATTTAAACACCATGTGCAACAATAGTAGCCACCAACACTTGTTATCCCTTGCATTGGGGCCCGAGCAATGCTGTCAACGCAGCAGCATATTGTTGCTACCTTGAAATTTCTCAACCCCTGAAATTTCCACATTTATGCCAAATTTTAGTAAGTCGTTCATATCAACAAATGGCGTCAAGAAAACATCTCAATAAATCGGAATACTTTCCAGATTCCTTACACATATCTTATGAAAGACTGTCACAATTGTCTTTTAAAATCCTCTTCATTTGAGGGCGAACATCAAAAGTTACGTATGCATTGTCATACATATAACCCTTCACCTCATACTCCTTAGCACAATTTTTACAAGCAAAATTTGTACTTTTTCTATCTTTTACTCCAAGGTAATGCCCACAAACCTCACAAACAATGTGGCATTTCATACCAGCGCCGGGGTTTAACAACTTTTTCAGTAAATATTTATTCGAAGGAAAAAATGACAATGAAAAAATCTCATTTAAGAAGTCCATCAAATTGTCTAGAGCAGTTAGTGACAGATTATTAGCCATTGCAAATGGCAACACTATCAATAATGATTTCACCAAAATTCTTCGTCACCTGAAAGTTACGTAACTTGCCCCACTGTAGAAGCAAAGATGTTAAATTGTGACGACCTCCGGCTTCAGGTATATCATCACAGCCGATGTTGTCAACTGATTCATCTTCACTAGCACCACTAACACTCAGAATCGCTTCCGATACTGTGATAATTCAGATCGGTTCCTTCCAACGAACGGAAGTCTTCATTCTGTTCCACCCCCCTGCGGGTAGGGGGATTGAGAATACTCCCGCAGTATCCCTGCTTGTCGTAAGAGGCGACTAAAAGGGCGGGGAGAAAACCCCGAAAACAAACCCAGAGCCAACAAGGGTTGAGCCCGGACAGTCTTGTGGGTCAACTGTCTGTGTGCGGCCATACCACCTGGCCTGCGATCCACCCGCATGTTTGCCGTGTGCGGAGACCCGTAAGGAGGAGAAGGGGATCCTGGAGGGTGAGGTCCGTCGTTCCCAGCCGGGTGTCGGATGCCCGGTATGGACTACGGGCCAATACCCCTCTTCGGCCCCGGATTCGCTGTAAACGGGCGGCCGGGAGCTAGCCACTCCCGGTCAATCGGCTTCCGATACGTTCGGTGGCGAGTGCCAGGGAGGTGGGGGTCTGCGTAGGGCGGTCGGAGTTGTACGGGTTTGGTGGGCCCGTGCATCGAAGACCCAACCCGAAACAGATAACCACCTCTAGGGTGCTATATCCCCTCGGGTAGCCCTGGCGACCGCACCGGTTTGCGGTGCGGCGTCCCGAATGTGTGGCTCCATGGTGGGTGGGGAGCCCGGGGGATGAAGAACTACTTGGTATGGCGGAATCACATCTTCCACCTTCCAAAAGATCCCGCCCGGACACGGGCGGGGGAGATAAAAGTTTATCCGCTTGTATGCGGTTTGTGATTATGAAGTGTGAGAAAGAAGGGGAGACGCTTAAACGGGTATCTCCCTTTCTCATCCGTAAGGTGCTGTCTGCCTCAATTCCAGGAGAGCTGAAATCGGCCAAAAAACTGCGAGACGGAAGCCTCCTTATCGAAACATCGAACAATATACAAAGTGAAAAGCTGTTGGCCCTAAAGAAGCTCCATGACATCCCTGTGAAAACTGAGCTGCACCGCACTCTCAATACCTGTCGGGGAGTAATATCTCATTACGACCTATTATACGTGGAAGTCGACGAGATTAAGAATGAGATGGCATCGCAAGGAGTTACAGATGCTCGTCGACTTACCACTAAGCGAAACGGCGAAGTTGTAAACACGACATCTGTCGTCCTAACATTCGCGCGAGACAGTCTCCCCGACAAGGTATTCGTCGGCTATGAATCGGTTCCAGTGAGGCCATTCATACCGGCGCCCATGCGCTGCTTCCAGTGCCAGCGCTTCGGCCACATCGCAACGCGATGTGAGGGCAAGGCCACCTGCCCGCGCTGCGGCCTGGAAGGCCATGAGAGTGCGGAATGCAACAGGGAACAACACTGCGTCAACTGCGAGGGTACGCATCCAGCGTACTCTCGCAAATGTCCCAAGATGTTAGAGGAAAGAAAAGTGATGGAAATAAAAACAGTTGAAAAAATTCCATACTTCGAGGCGAGGAAAAGATACAGGGCCATGGCAGCACCTGTCTTTTCAAAATCTTTTGCCTTCGTTGCAAATAACTCCGTGCCAAAAGCGTCCCAAAGTACACAGACAGAGAGTTGGGCGAACACAAAACCCGCAGAGGTAAAAGATGTAGCCAAGCCGGCTAAGGCACCAAATCCGGCAATCAATAAAAATATAACCACCACTGGTTCTCCTAAGAAGAACCAGTCTAAACCCTCAGCCGGGGTAGCGCTGAAACAGCGCGAAAAAACGCCATCCCCCGGCCCCACCGGACTAGCCAAGCTAGAACTTCCGGGGGAATCAATGGAGGAGGACGACAGTCCCTCGGAAGCTGAAGTCCTCCTCGCGAAACAAAAGGGGAAGAAGCACCGCATTCGGCGCTGATCTCCGCCTTTTTAAATAATTTATTGTATATATTTATTTATTTATTTTATTTTATTTTTTAAAGTGATTTATGGCTTTTACTCTGCAGTGGAACTGCAATGGTTTTTATCGGCGTAAGGAGGAGCTGACCGTTTTAATCCATGATTTTAACCCTTCTTGCATATGCCTGCAGGAAACACATTTTAAAACAACGGACAAGGGCATTTTAAAAGGTTTTAACGTTTTTAGACTGGACGACACCAGTGGCCAACGAGCCCAGGGAGGAGTGTTGATTGCTACTCGGGAGGCCCTTTACACCTCTCGAGTGCAACTACACACGCCGCTTCAGGCGGTAGCAGTGACCGTGCGTGCCCCCGAGGCGATTACGTTGTGTAACGTGTATCTCCCGGAGGGTGCGCCGGTCACCCGTTTTAACCTGGAAGCCCTTGTCCATCAGCTACCTCAGCCTTTTATTTTATTGGGAGATTTTAACGCACACGATCCGCTATGGGGAAGCGCTAGAGCTCAGTGCAACCGTAGAGGACGGATTTTATCCCAATTTATATGTGACACTAACCTAGTGTTACTAAATAACGCGGAAAAAACACGTTTTAATAGTTTTACTGGTGACTCTTCGACTATCGACCTATGTATCGTGTCGAGCATTTTAGCTACAAAACTTGATATACTTGTGCATGACGACCTTTGTGGGAGCGATCACTATCCCATCCTTCTTACGAAGGAACACCATATTAATACGGATTTTATTCGGCCGGGAAACTGGATTGTGCAGAAGGCGAACTGGGGGCTTTTTAAGGAGAATTTTAATTTTAAATATGACGAAACCCGTGACAGTGTGGAAAATATTGATAACCTGACAGCAACCATCATTGAAGCGGCAGACAGCAGCGTACCACGGTCTCGCCGTATAATTACAAGGCCTGTGGTGCCGTGGTGGAATGATGATTGTGCGAAAGCTATTCGCCAGCGTAAAAAAGCGTTGCGAATATTTAATAAATACCCAACCGAAAGAAATCTAGCCTCCTTCCGACGACTTAGAGCTAGAGCTCGACAGGTTGTGAAGGATGCGAAAAGAGCTTCTTGGGTGAAATTCGTCTCCGGTGTTAACTGTAGGACACCAATTGCACAGGTATGGCGCAAGGTAAGGAGTCTGTCGGGTAACCACCAGCAGCTAGGTGTCACTTTTCTTAAAATCAGAGATGAAGTTATAACGTCACCACATGACATCGGAAAGGCGTTCGGCCAGTTTATATCTCGAATGAGCAGCGATGACGCATGCGGTAGGAATTTTCTGTCCTTTAAAGACCGCTGCGAATTAATTCCGATAAACTTCAAAGAGACGCGACATGTGGCCGACTATAACCTTCCTTTCTCTTTGTGGGAATTGAAGTCCGCCATTGCCGACACAGGCAATACATCTCCGGGTCTTGACGAGGTCCACAATGCCTTTCTCCGTAATATTCCGGAGAAGGCATTGTTGGAGGTCCTCCACACTTTCAATCAGCTTTGGATTGAAGGTGCCTTTCCATCAACCTGGAGGGAGTCTGCGGTGGTTCCTATCCCAAAACAGGGCAAAGACAGAGGTGACCCAAACAACTATAGACCCATATCCCTCACCAGCTGCCTGTGCAAAATAATGGAAAGGATGGTGAACCGGCGGCTCGTTTGGTGGTTGGAGCGCCGAGACCTTCTTTCCACTATCCAGTGCGGTTTTCGTCGGGGCCGTTCCACTATCGACCACATAGTTAGAATTGACAATTTCATCCAGGAAGCATTTCTCCTCCGCCAGCACGCGATCGGAGTGTTCTTCGATTTGGAGAAGGCCTACGATCGTGTCTGGCGCTGGAAGATTTTAAGCACGCTGCATGAATGGGGTTTTAGGGGCAATCTGCCGACTTTTATCAGTAATTTTTTAGTGAACCGAGTATTTAGAGTAAAAATAGGCCAACATCTCTCAGAATTTTACAGACAGGACAACGGCATTCCTCAAGGCTCAGTACTTAGCGTAACACTTTTCGCCATCGCAATAAATGATATAGTTGACTGCATCAAAACCCCTGTAATTGGATCCTTGTTTGTCGATGACCTGGCGATTTTCTGCCGGTCATCCAAACTTCTCACTGCCTCCAGACAGATCCAACTGACATTAAACAGTTTACACAGGTGGACACTAAGAAATGGCTTTGTTTTTTCTCCGGTGAAAACTGTGTGTGTCCACTTTCACCGGCTAAGGGGAGTGCATATTCCGTTACCACTGCGCTTAGGTGGCAGAGATCTTAACTACGCTCAGTCGGTCAGATTTTTGGGAATGATCTTCGATTCCCGTCTAAACTGGCGGGAACATATTCAATTTTTAAGGAACAATTGTTCTAGGTCCTTAAATATTCTAAAGTTTTTAAGCAACGTATCGTGGGGAGCAGACCGCACCACACTCCTTTTACTATACCGGTCATTGGTGCGGTCCAAATTGGACTACGGATCCTTCGTGTACTCATCCACTCGGGAGTCCTACTTACGACCTCTGAACAGTGTACACAACGCAGGGCTCCGGCTTTGCACGGGTGCTTTCCGGACAAGTCCTGTCGTCAGTGTCTACGCGGATGCAGGAGAGCCGCCATTATGCCACCGAAGGTTGCTGCTCATGTGCAACTATGCCGCAAAAATTTTAACGATGAGGATGCACCCATGTTTTAACCTTGTTTTTAAACCTCGCTTTTTAGAACTTTTTAATCGCAGGACAAAAGCCACTCGGCCAGTAAGTGTACGTTTCCACAATTTTATCCGTGAACGAGGTATTCTATTACCAGAAATGTACCCCATCAGGCATTCTAGTCACCCGCCATGGTTAACTCCCGCTCCCGAAATAAAAATGTCCCTTTACAACCGACAAAAGGCTTTTACCACCGCTGAAGAGTATAAGCAACAATTCTTAATGTTTCTTAGCCAACATCCAGAATTATTCCCCGTGTTTACAGACGGCTCGAAGACGGATACAGCTTGTGCCTGTGCGGTTGTATCATCTCACCATGGAGTCATCAAAGCAAAACTCAGCCCGCTGTGTAGTATTTACACAGCGGAACTGTTAGGTATTAAAACGGCTCTTGATGGGATAAATGTGAACGGTGGCTCCTTTGTGGTCTGCTCAGACTCCATGAGCGCGCTAAAATCCATTTCCGGCTTTTCTCCTTTGCATCCTATTGTCCAGGATATTCACTCCTCGCTGCTCTCCCTTCACAGGAAGGGAACCACTGTCTGGTTTCTTTGGATCCCTGGGCATGTGGGAATTGCCGGAAATGAGGCAGCCGATTCTGCCGCAAAACACGCTCTCAATCTTGACGATCTTAAGTCGACGCTGGTATCTTGTGAAGATCTAAGAGCCTCACTCAAGAGCTCAGTTCTTCAACAGTGGAGGGAGTCGTGGAGAAACATTACAAACAACAAACTGCGCACAGTTAAACCGGTGACGTCAGCGTGGCCCACTTCCGTCAGGAGGAGCCGCCGAGAGGAAGTCGTCATCACCCGGATGAGGATAGGGCACAGCCCAATGACCCACTCCTTTCTCTTCACAGAAGAGAAATTGCCACCTCGGTGTGATGACTGCGACTGTCCTCTTGGAATTCGGCATATCCTGACGGAGTGTGACAGATACCGGGACGTACGTAACCGACTGAATATTACGGGTGATTTAGGGTCCATTCTAGGTGACGAAACAGATGCTATCGACCGTGTAATTTTATTTTTAAAGGAAACTGGGCTTTTTAATAAATTATAAATACAGTCTAACAATATTAAAGATTTTATGTGCTGACAAATATTAGATAAGCTCAATACCTGATTTCAGGTAATGTAATGTCTACGGATTTAAATTAATGTTATATTTCTGAAAAGCAGTGGTGCAAAATGACCATGCTGTCGACGCACCCTAAATATTAACTCTACTACTACTTCATTCTGTTCCACCTTGCAATGCGATCTATATCTTTCCGCAGACGTACTGGGCTTATTACGTACCTCTGTATTTGCTTCAGATTTCCCAAAAAAAAAACACTTTTAGCAACGCACATGATCTGGAAAGGAGTCCAACCGAATGTCAGTTCGATATGATGAGGCTGAGGGAACCACATCAAACAGTCAACCACATCAAAAAACACTTTTAGCAACGCACACAAACCGAGAAAGGGCCAAGTTACACCTAGTTCGTTCGTAATTTTTTCATCTTCCTATTCTCCTTCCTTTCAGCTTCAGCTGCTAAGTTTCAGCTTTGAATGAATTTAGTGCGTTGTATATTCTTGATGTCATGTACATCTTTAATATTTGTCCTTTGCTAGAATTGCGAGGAAAACTCAGGGCCATATGCGATCCAGACTCCTCTGCTGTTTTTAACAATCTTTCGCGTATGTTACATTCTGACATATGTTTCGGGAATAAAAAGATGAACATTTTTCCCAAACCAGCATCTCGTCAAAAACTTCTGGCTTTGGGTTCAACATATCTGGGAATTCCTCAGAGTCATGTCGTTGAGGGAATGTCAGAACTTCATACGGGTGTGCGAATTCATTTTCAGTTGCTTTGATAGCATTATAGCACCCTTCACAAACGTGATGGGTGGTGAACGTCTTGCACAACTTTCCCAATTCACTATACAATTTGCACTGTTCATCGACACTTGAGTTCAATTGTCTCAAGTTCCTCTTCACTTATGTGGAAACTCTCCACCTCCAACCCCCCGAATCTGGAGCATCATTCCCATGCTCAATGAATTCACTTACCCTCATCACTGATTCATTGACATCACTTTCACAGTTGCTCCTTGTTGACAACTTAGATAGTAATTGGAGTACCACATGACGCAGACCACTTTCAAACTGGAGAGCAGTGGGACTCTCATTACACCCATTCTGTTGTCTGACTATGACAAATACATTTCCTACTGCATCCTGGTGAGGGACTTGGTGCATAATGTCTCCATGCCCCAATTTTTCATTTCACTCACGAAATGTAACACAGCATGAATGGTTAATATCTAGGCTTCCACACTTGGAGGGTCTTTTCTACTGTCCTCGAAGTGGCATGACTCCAGCTTCCTGGCAGCATCCCTTAGGAAGGCAATATATTTGGTATTCGGCGATATAGCAAAGTCGTATTTATGTAATGTGGCTGTTTCCTTTTTGCCGTCGAAACAGTCAAACAGCCCAACCATGAATTCACAGAATGAGGTGAACAGAGCATCACTACTTAGCCTCCCCATAGCCACAAACGCTTCCATAGCCACAAACACTTCCATAGCCACAAACGCTTCCATAGCCACAAACGCTTCCATAGCCACACTTACACTTTCACTAATAACCTGAGCAGCATATTTGACCCTCATTGTTTGGAAGGAACCAGGGTTAATATGGGCTGCTGTGATTTTTGGGATCGTCCTGAGCCTCAGAGGAGTCTGAAGCTCATATAAATCCCGAATATGCTGCCACTTTATTGTATGGCCTTCAAAATATAAGGTGTACTTTAAGAGGTTATTCCTCATGCACTTCAGTAGATGGGGCGGGTCAAAAAAGAAGGTAATGGGCTTGTCATTTATACTGTCATAGGGCCTGTCTGGAGTAACATCTAACTGACGACAGAGTTTTTGATTGTGCGTACCCATGTCACACACAAGCGCTCTCACCCTGAACCCAGTAGCGTCAACACTCTTCACAGCATCCTCTCTTATGTCCTTCAGTTGCAGATCCCTTGCTGCACCTTGATCTGCTTCTGCCAGCGCTGAAGTGACCTCACCGAGGGCAACAAGAGTATCCTCTGCAAAAATCGATATGCCTTTGGTCCATGGTAATATAAAGACAGGGCAAAATCCTTCAACTTATCAGGCCACTTCCATCTTGCCACATTTAGTTGTGACAACTTCATCTGCATCTCAAACAGCATGTGAGTTTGTGAGGGCAAATTCTTTTTGGTGCTGTTGATAATCTCCCTCATTTCCAGATTCCTGGCAACCTTCCTTTTGGAGCTGTGCAGCGTTTTTCGAAAGAAGAACAGCAGTTCACGAGAAACGCTTGTCCAAAGGACAAATATTCTTTCCAAGACGGGTGAGCAAGATGAGGTCAGAAATAGAAAAAACCACAAAAGTAAGACAATCTAACTAATCAAACACTGTATTTAAACAACAAGGTACAAACCAACAAAATTGAAATACTCTTCACCATTTCGGGAAAACTAATAACTTGCACCGAAAGTCCATGGTGCACAAAGGAGAATCGACTAACACTTAACTCTCCTCTCACCTCGCCTCGATATCGTCTCTTTGCCGTCTCGACTGGAACAGAGGGCGTGAGAGGGGAGGTATTCTCTGGGGTAAGGAGGGGGTATTTTCTGGAAGGTCAAAGTGCAATGGGGTTTACCGTGGAATATCATTGGTGCAAATTGAGGGGAGGAAAAGGTGGCATGATGTGAAGGGGGCGAGGTGGAAGTTTAGGATTGGGTGATCCGGGACTCTTTTTTCACTATGGCGGGCGAACACTAAATAACGGCTCGTACGATGGCCTAACTTCTGGTCTTCATCCGCACTTTGGGGGCTATATAAGTGGTAGAGCATCTGGTGAGGGAAAGGAGCGGCTGAAAAGGAGCGGCTGAAAGGAGCTGCTGAACGGAGCTGACGAACGAAGCAGACGAAATCGATGCATTTTGGAATCGTAGGCATTGTTGGCGTCGTTGGCTCCGCCTGTCGTTAGCTACGCCTGTCGAGCAAGTCCTGCGGCTAAGTCCGGAGGGTAATTAGTCCGCCGAGGGGTAATGTCCAACGAGGGGGGGAAGGGGGGGGGGGGGGGGGGACCAAAAAATGCCACATCCACTGGGGGAAAACTGTCCACCAAAATAAACTTCCAGTTGGGGGAAGAACAATTGGTCTAATGAAACCACTAATCACTTCACTGGGGGATCCACATGATTAACTGCTGAATTGACAAGCAGACACAGGAGCAAAAACTACAACACTCCCACACAGTGTTGGAAACCCATGTCACACAAACAGAAAGGGTAGCAGGTGCTCACTGAAATAACACCGTTCAAATACCCAAAATATTAGCAGTTTGGAAAAGCAAATTACAAAATAATCATCACTGTAGTGAATTTTAGTCCTAAAGATGACTAACACAAAGTAGTTCTCTCACCCACTGCGAAGGGGTAAAGCTCAGGGGCTATCCACCTCAAGGATAACACATACCCAAAAAATGAATAAATGACAAAGACACTCTCACAGAGTTAACAGAATATGAACAATAACTGAGAGCACATAACGAGTAAGTAACCATTCTTACTGTCACTAACAACTGTGAACCAACAGTCACAGATAACATCTGATATCAAACTTAATATCAGTGAAAATTAGAATAAATTAGGATGCCCAGAGTCTCACATCCAAGGCAAATGAAATTTATGAACAAAATACAGCACCCATAGTAACGAACATCTAACTCGTTGGGTGGAAGTGAAATGAACAAAATCAGTTAAGTTTGCATTAGGCATAAGTACATTAGTTAATTGATTGAAGACAAAACAATCATACAAATTAATTACCAATTAGTACATGGCAGGGACAATAGCCATGCAATAAATCAATATTCCAAGTGTAACTAGATTATTTTACAAAATTATTAAATAAGTATATGATTGAGATAGTGGTGAAGCAAATTAATTACCATAATAATACCTTAAAACTAATTACATAGTCGTTCACCCTCTTGGGTTGAACCGAATAAACATTGACAGTCAATCAAGAATCATGGGTTGATAGAAATCTAAGAATTACAATGTATATATATATTTTAGTTATTACCAGTAATGAGAGCCATGTAGAGAATTAACAATAATATCATGAGCAGTCAGACTATATCACAATGTGAGAGTAGAATTGAGAAAAAGATCAAGAAATATTTCAATAGGCAATTACCTTTTGTCATTCAACAACTTGGGTTGAACTGCCAAACACTGACCCATCAATCAAAGATTCAGGTTTGTTGAAATGACAAGATCACAATACATAATAATCAAGTGCAATACTGAATGAAGAAATATTTTATACTCAATTTACATTTTGGTCATTGACCAACTTGGGTTGAGCTGTTGGACACTTATCCAGTCATTGACCAACTTGGGTTGAGCTGTTAGACACTTATCCAGTCATTGACCAACTTGGGTTGAGCTGTTAGACACTTATCCAGTCATATCAAAGACTTGGGTTGGTTGAATTGACAAATTTACAATACATATTAAATTCAGTGCATTAGTGAGAGCCATGTAGTGATTTAACAATTATTTTGAAGAGCAGTCAGAGTATTTTATAATAATTAAATTTAAATGAATGACAATTATGAGAGTGATAAGGAAATCCACAATAATAATATCTTAAATACTAATTAAATGTTGTCGTTCACCAACTTGGGTAGAACTGTTATGCATTGAGCCAGTCAATGAAATTGAGGGTTAATTGAAATGCCTCCAGATGACATAAGAGTACATTTCGAATTAGAGAAAAATTTGATTTCTCTATACAGCTGTCATCCAATTAGAATAGCCCAAAATATGGAAATAGATTAGGATGACTAAATAGAAAAAATTCAATAAGTCCAGGGCCAGGTTAAGCCAAACATATGTTACACAAAGCTAAAGAGGAAAATTTAATTTAGTGGCCACCGTCAAGGGTAATGCAATTGCAAAGTTAATAATCAGGGTAAATACCCCATCCAGCCAATGCTGGGTGCTGATTGCAGCGAGTTAAAAACCAGCTGGGCGATGGGAGCGATACGCCGGAATAACAATGGTATACAAAGCAATAAACAGGTACAGAATAAACTGCCAAATTGTCACTGAGCTAGACAAAGACCTGCCCCAGTGATAAATAAACCCAATAGTGAATAACGATATGACTCCAGGTTCTGGTCCACATCGGAGGAATGATCAGGAAGCCAATGATCACTGGTGTAAACAGTCACTAAATAATCTTAATAGCCAATGACCCTCCGCGACTTAACTGGAAGCGAGCCACCTCGGGAATGTTCATGACTATTCTCCCCACTCCCTCCAGAATTCACAATAGCACTGTGCAAACACCGTTCCCCCTTCTGGTAGACACACATGATGAAGAGCAGGTAGAACCAATCAAAGTACAACAAAATAACAACTAACGCCCCATAAACAGGCAGCACTAACATCAACAAATTAATTAAGTATGAATTGGCAGTATGAATTGGCAGTATGAATTGGCAGTATGGATTGGCAGTATGGATTGGCAGTATGAATTGGCAGTAAGAATTGGCAGTTTTTACAATTAAATGATTATTCAAAGCAGCATACATTATAAATTAAATGACAAATAGTGAAGGGAGAAATTTGTAAGCAATCAAGACAATAGTTAGATAATAAATGCTAGTATTAAGATTCCATTATCACTCAACATATTATAAATTATTAATCACCATGATAAGGCTTTAATTGAGAAACATGACATATTCTCTCCTTGCTAGGACCAATATCGAGAACAGCAATTACAGGAGAGACTAACTTTTTTATAAAAAATGGGCCTTCCCATAGAGGGGTTAACTTTGCCATAATCTTGTCTGCCTTAGAACTGATTGGATGTTTCTTTGACAACACCCTATCTCCAGGTTTGAAAGTTATATTAGAATGAGAATTATCAAAAACTAGCTTTTGCTTAGATTTGGCTCTCTTCAAATTAGCAACTACCTGTTGCAAATAAGCTTCCCTCTCCTCTTCCAAAATATCATCCTCACACAGTTCTCTAGGAATAGACCATTGATTTATTAGAGGATGAAGCAATTGTCTGCCAAAAATTATCTTAACGGGAGATTCTCCCGTGGCACTATGACAGGCAGAGTTAAAGGCAAAATTTAAATCTGACAAAAACTTGACCCAATTGTAATGTACATTGTTACAAAGAATTGACAATGCAGCTTTCAAATTTCTATGTAGCCTTTCAACTTGGTTAGAACTTGGTTGGTAAGGAGCTGTGAAAACCTGTTTAATCCCAAGTTGCAAACACATTTCCTTAACTAGGTGTGACTTAAACACCGCTGCATTGTCAGACACAAGAAATTTAGGATAACCAAACTTAGAAAAAACTCTTTGAGTAAGAACACTAACCACAACACTGGAAGTGGCATTACGAACAGGTTCTAGGATACAAAATTTAGAGAATCCATCAATAATCGATAAGACATATTTGTGATTATTTTTCGTGGAAGGATAAGGTCCAACGAAATCGATATAAAGCCTTTCCCACACATGAGCAGGAAGGTTAGAAGACATCATACCCGGTGGGGCAGTATTCCTGGGTTTACATGTCTGACATAAATGACATTTACGAACCATATCAAAAATATGTTTTTTCATATCGCTCCACCAAAATTCCCTTTGCACCTTTTCATAGGTTTTGGCCATACCCAAATGAGCAGACACACTTAAACAGTGATAATATTGGAATATCATTGGCCGCAATACAACCGGCAAGACAATCTTTCCCTTTCGGGCATTGGCATTCCCATAACACAACAAATTGTCTTTGACAAAGTAATTTGGACAAGAGGAACAATCCTTCTCCAATTTCTCAAAAACCTCCCTTAAGGTAGGGTCTGACCGTTGATGGTCACGAATATCCACAAATGATAAAGGAATATTATGTAAAACACAAGAAATGGGTGGACATGGCTCAACATTGGAACTGTCAGTTTGGATGACAGGCGGACTTCTAGAAAGGCAATCTGCTACGCTATTGCTGTGCCCACGAACATGGTGGATAGTAAAATTATAGGAAGACAGTTTTAACACCATTCTGCCTAATTTCCCTAACTGCTTAGGGTGAGAGAACAGCCAAGTAAGGGCCCCATTATCAGTATATAAATGGAATGGTTTTACTTGGAGGTATACATTAAATTTTTCTATGCCCCAACAAACTGCCATACACTCAAGTTCGTATGCGGACAATTTTTGTTCATGTGGCAATAAGGTTTTACTAGCGTATGCCACAGGGGCAAAATCACCATCTACTTTCTGATTTAATACGGCGGCTAACGCCAAACCACTGGCGTCCACAAACAAATGGAATTCCTCGTCAAAACGAGGAAAAGTTAGCACAGGTGGATTCATCAACGCTTTCTTGAGCTCAACAAAAGCCTCGTTCTCAACCGTTGACCAGCGAAAAGGAACATTCTTACGCTTTAGGTGATTTAAAGGAATAGAAATTTCAGAATACCTTGGTATGAACTTGGAATAAAACCCACACATGCCCAGGAATCTGGCCACATCTCTCGTATTCTTCGGAACAGGAAAGGATTCGATGAGTTTTATCCGGTCTGGATCGACACAAAGGGTTCCATTGCAAATTAGATGGCCTAAAAAGGCGATTGAAGTGCAGCCCAACTTAATCTTTTCTTCAGAAATAGTCAGACCAGCGGACCGAAGCCTACTAAGAACCTCTCTGACATGAGTTACGTGATCTCTGGAATTCTTAGAATAGATACATATATCGTCAATATAAGGGTACACAGACGAAAATAACAGATCACTCAAAACCTCGTTTATCAAACGAGTAAATACTTGACTGGAATTAGCAAAACCAAACGGTAATTTTGTATACTGGAACATTCCAAAAGACGTTACGAAGCTTGTGTATTTCTTTGAATTTTCAGACAGCGGGATTTGATGAAAAGCAGAATTAAGATCTAGAATAGTGAAATACTTGGCATCAGCCAGATACTGAAAAGCGTGTTCCACAGAAGGAGTCGGATAACCGTCTTTCTTAATTTGTCTGTTAAGCTTACGATAATCAACAACTAACCTTTGCGAACCATTTTTCTTGGGAATCAAAAAGGCAGGAGAGCACCAGTTTGAATTAGAAACTTCGATAATTCCCTTATCTAATAACGACTGCACATGTTGCTTCATCAGGAGGGTTTTCGGCGGTGAGAGCTGAAAAGGATGACTTCTGACAGGACATTCGTCTAATAATTCAATTTCATAAGTCATCAACGATGTCACTCTTAGATTTTGGGTTACAACATCGGGATAATTAGACAACAACAATTTCAACTGACTCACCAAATCCTCACATGGAAGTAGAGAATTATTCCGAGAATCAACGATTTCGTCTCCAGCGGACATGTGTTCTGCAAACGCTTGAGGGATATACGATGCTCGACTGTTTGAACAAAAATGAATTAAATGACATGGCGCCGATTCAAACGCGACACCATTAGTATGAATAATAAGTTTCGATTTACGAATGAAATCAATCCCTAAAAGGACAGGGAATGGAATGTCTGCTAAATAAAATTCATGAACCCAAGAGTACTTATCAATCTTAATTTTAAGTTGCACAGAACAACTAACTCGAAAAGGTTGTCCTGCGACCGTCAAGAGTTCGATAGAATTGATTTTTCTCTTTAGTTTACCAGCCGAAGAACCAAGGCTAGTGAAGAAATTCTCATCGCAAATCGAGACTGAACAACCCGTATCAATCAGGGCATTACAAGATGCTGACTGCAATGAAATAGGTAGCAAAGGCAAATTGATATCGGGAGATTTGTGAACACTCATTAGACTGATTGCGGAAGGCCGTCCTCTTCGGTGCTTTTTACGACAATCCCTGACATAGTGCCCAGCTTTGTGACAATAGGAACACACAACTTGCCTAGAAACGGCAGGAGGAGCATAAAATGATACGCCGTGAAAGGTGTTAGCGTAATCAGCTGCATCCATTAATGCTTTTGACGCACGACCAATGACAACGTCTAACTCTTCGAAACTAGACGGCGGGGTGGGCGTCTTGATAGCGGAAATAGTGATAGGATTTAAACCTTGAAAAATTAAATGAACAATCTGGCTCTCAGAATAGTCTAATCCTAATGCAGACACAGCGTTTCTTATGGCAGACACAAAATCACGCGGTGTTTCGCGAGGGAACTGGAATCTTTTGACCTTGGAAGCGATAAGCCGATCGAATTCCCGATCGCTGACTATTTCATTCCAAAGTTTTCTCGTAATCTGGGCCCAAGAAAAATTTTGACTTAACATAGAAAGCCAGAAACGATGCCAACAGGAGGGTAACTTAGGAATAACCAAACTCAACAACGTTGATAAAGGAACTAGCGACAGAGAGACTAATTCCGTCAGATTCAACATCAGATTATACCAATTTTCGGTGCGTGAAATAAAAGCAGTCCCAGTCCCTTGGCCCTCTTCTTCCAGGAGTATTAGGAGAGAGGAAGTAGTGCTAACACGCCTGAGGATAGGGCACTCTGCCCTTACGCACTCCTACCTCTTTACACAAGATAAAAATCTACCACACTGCGACCACTGTAACTCTCCCCTTACAATAAAGCACATCCTTACCGAATGTGGTCAATACTCCCGCATTAGAAGTAGATATTCGATCCCAGACCAAATTAAAGACTGCCTAAGCGACGACGCAAACAAAGTAGAGAGGGTCATCAATTTCCTTAAGAAGGCAAAATTAATTTCGCTGATTTAACGGATAAATCTGGTAGCTATCATCGAGGCACTTAATCAAATCCGTATAGAAGCTCATAGGTGTACCAAACAGCGCCAATAAAAATAATTTCCATATGTGTATACCATCTATTCGTATCGCGGCGCGAAATGACCACGACGTCGATGCGCCCTAAAAACCTACATACTACTACTACTACTACCAATTTTCGGCACTGGAAACATCAAAGGGAGGAAAGTCAGCGATCCTCTGCTTGACAATGGCCAACCCTTCGGATAGTGGTAGTGCCGACCTAACTCGTCTTGGTTCCGCCGCGTTAGAAGTAGCCTCTGGAAATACCGGCAGAACTTGGGTAGGAGGAGATTCTTGTGGCAAGGAATCGGGCAAATCGACCAAATGAGTTGAAAGAGTTTCAATGGCCGAGGACCTAGGCAAATTCACCTGAACTTGGGTTGGGAGTGGAATTTCAGATTGCCGAAGGTCACATTCTTGGGTTTGAGGAACCAAGCAGAGTTCGTCTACTGAAACTCCGGTATTATCAAGTGAAACCACAGTCTCTCCATTTAATCTGGCCCTCCTATCCAGAGCAGTAGTGCGATAATTTTTCGCATAAGGGTCATCTGAATCAGAAGTCATGGTGGCTGGGACAAAAGCGAAAACACGAACCCTGACTCAGCGAAAAAACGCAAAGCAAAATTGAAACACTGGAGAAATATGAAGCGAGAAACAATCTAGTTACACAGAGAAAATCAAGCAAAATCCTCAAATGGGAACACTCACCACCTGCTATGAAAAGACACGTAATGTCCAAGGGGTAATGTCCAACGAGGGGGGGAAGGGGGGGGGGGACCAAAAAATGCCACAGCTGTTGATAATCTCCCTCATTTCCAGATCCCTGGCAACCTTCTTTGGGGTGCGCATACGGTATGCCCTAGACCGTACCACAGCAAGCCGACTCTGGAGCCCGACTAATCTCCTCCTAGTTCGACGTGTTGGTTGGCTTCTTCCCAAAGAAGAACTACAACTAACAGCTGAAAGACTAAAAATAATAATTATAATAATTTATTTTCTTTCCATTGGTCATATACAGACATAGAGATCAAGTAGGAAGAGAATACAAAACACCCTTGCAGCATGTAAATTAAATATAAAGGTAATAAGGCAGTAAAGAAGCACATGAAAATTTAATACATACAGGTGTACAATGTCATAATCCAACATTTCATAAAACATTAAAGGAAACATTTAAGGCTAGTGTCAGCTGGCCATATACTCTTTGATGGAATAATAGGAGTTATCGATTAGATCTCCCTTTAGTTTCTTTTTAAAAGACGGAAGTGAGTGTTGTTCTTTGATTTATGGTGGCAATTTGTTAAACACCATTGAAGCAGCATGGTGAGGTCCTTTTAAGCATAAGGACAGTCTATTGTCATATAAATGCACATCATTTTTCCTACGTGTGTCATGGAAGTGAAACGAGGAATTGGAAGGAAATTTTTCAGGGTGTTTTTTTAACAAACAATGCGCATGTTAATACATATAAGGATGGTAAGGTAAGAACCCTTAATGATTTAAAAAGGGGCTTTCTTTCCATGTGAGCGATAGGGAACACCACACATGATTTTAATTGCTTGCTTTTGAAGAGAAAAGACTTTATCAGAATAACTGTCATAACCCCAAAACATAATGGCATAAGACAATTGTGAATTTATTTTGGCATAATATAGCCTCAAAAGTGTATCCAATGACACCTGATTGGCCAGTCTACGTAGTATGAAAATACCCGTTGCAATTTTGCTTGTGACGCTATTAATGTGGATTGACCAATCTAAATCTTCACTTAGGTGCAAGCCTAGGAATTTAGTTAGTGATGTGCATTTTATATTTGTTGATTGCAATTTAATCAGTGGACTACAGAGGGGAGGTGACCTTTTAGAGTAAAAGTGAAGATACATAGTTTTCCTGATATTTAAGGATAGAGAATTTGATTCACACCATTTTGACATCTAAGTTACAGAAGTATTGGAACCATTAGTTAACTCAAGTAGATTTTCAGCTTTAACAAGGCAAGAGGTCTCATCAGCATACAGTATAGGAAAGTAATTAGATAAATAATAATAATAATTTTTATTTGTCTAAAGATCATATGTGTTTACACAGCATAGATATAAGACACGTCAAAATATAATATATATAAACAATTCATTTATCATTGAAAAATTCTTTAACATTATAGAAGCACTTGTTAATTAAAAAGTTCTTTAAAGTAGTTTTGTATTCTCTCATTGAATCTATGGTATTTACATTTGTAGGCAGACAGTTAAACATTTTTGATCCTATAACCATAGGACTTTTTGAAGTCAGTCGTTTTTTATGAAGTGTTAAATGAACATGGTAATGAGACCTGGTTAAGTGCTCATGAACATCACTATTTACAGGTAAATTGTGAATGTTCTTTTTTATCAATAAACACAATTGGTATATATATATACAGGGTACTGTTAACAATTTTAGTTCTTTAAACAGAGGTTTACAAGAATAAGTATTAGGCTTTCCCATTATACATCTTATAATCTTTTTTTGTAAGATGAATATTTTATCTAACAAGGTTACAGTTGATCCCCAGAATACAATACTATATGTTACTCTGCTCAAAAAATTACAGTGATAAATTGTCATCAATGCCTCATGAGATAGGGATTCCTTTAAGAACCTTACACTAAATAATACTCGTGACAGTATTGAACACAGTTCTGTGACATGCAAAGACCAATTTCCTGTATTTTCTATTTGTAGACCTAAGAATCTATTGCTATTAGTTAAACTTAGTTTCGTGTTGTTCAGCCTTAAAGTGCCAAACTCGTTGCTGTAATTTTGATTGAATAACATTAATTGTGTTTTATTACTATTTAATTTTAATTCATTAGAAAGACTCCAATTCCAGACTAAATCTAATATATATTGACTATAAAATTGCAGTTCTCTTATATTTTTCGCAGATATTAAGAAATTGGTGTCATCTGCAAAGTGGACTGTTTTAACATGTGGGCTATTACTAATTAAAGGTAGGTCATTTATAAATAACAGAAAGAGTAGAGGACCCAAAATGCTACCTTGAGGGACACCAGTTGCTATCTTTCTTTGATTTGATTTGCATACGGTACCTTCAAATCTCATTTCTACACATTGTGTCCTATTAATAAGGTATGATTTTAACCATTCTAGTGCAATACCCCTAACTCCATTTTGGTAGCACTTGTTTAATAGCATGGAGTGGCTTACCATATCAAAGGCTCGTGAAAAATCAAGAAATAATGCCAAGACTAGGTGTCCTTTATCCAAGGAGTTTGTAATAAAATTCCAAGCAGTAATAAGAGCGTCCCCTGTAGATCGACCTTTCCGGTATCCCCACTGAGAGCTCGAAAAAATTTTGTTTTTTTCCAAGAAAGACAGTAATCTATTGTGGTATATTCGTTCGAAAACTTTTGAAAGCTGGGACAAAAGCTGTAATTAGCTATATCATCCTTATTACCCTTGTTTTTGTACACTGGTACAACTTTGCTCTGTTTCAGTGGCTCTGGAAATATCCCTAATCTCAACGATTCATTGATCAAAAAAAGTAATGGCTGTACAATAAAATTTTTGCACTCGGCTAGTAGTAGTCCAGGAACACCATCAATACCAGGGACCCCCCTGCGGGTAGGGGGACTGAGAATACTCCCGCAGTATCTCTGCTTGTCGTAAGAGGCGACTAAAAGGGCGGGGAGATAACCCCGAAAACAAACCCCGTGCCAGCAAGGGTTGAGCCCGGACAGTCTTGTGGGTCAACTGTCTGTGTGCGGCCATA
Source organism: Platycnemis pennipes (assembly GCA_933228895.1). NCBI lineage: Eukaryota > Metazoa > Arthropoda > Insecta > Odonata > Platycnemididae > Platycnemis > Platycnemis pennipes. The sequence goes on from OW121857.1 coordinate 85,688,630, forward strand.
CCACCTGGCCTGCGATCCACCCGCATGTTTGCCGTGTGCGGAGACCCGTAAGGAGGAGAAGGGGATCCTGGAGGGTGAGGTCCGTGGTTCCCAGCCGGGTGTCGGATGCCTGGTATGGACTGTGGGCCAATACCCCTCTTCGGCCCCGGATTCTGTGTAAACGGGCGGCCGGGAGCTAGCCACTCCCGGTCAATCGGCTTCCGATACGTTCGGTGGCGAGTGCCAGGGAGGTGGGGGTCTGCGTAGGGCGGTCGGAGGTGTACGGGTTTGGTGGGCTCGTGCACCGAAGATTCCAACCCGAAACAGGCAACCACCTCTAGGGTGCTATATCCCCTCGGGTAGCCCTGGCGACCGCACCGGTTTGCGGTGCGGCGTCCCGAATGTGTGGCTCCATGGTGGGTGGGGAGCCCGGGGGACGAAGTTCTCATTGGTATGGAGGAAACTAATTTTCCACCTCCCAAAAGATCCCGCCCAGACACGGGCGGCGGAGAAAAAGTATTCGTTGCGAGTAAACGATATTTAAGCATGAAGTGCGTAAAGGAAGGTGAGACGCTTCAAAAAGTTTCTCCCTTCCTCATTAGGAGGGAAATTTCCAGTAAGATTCCAGGTGATATCAAGTCAGCCAAGAAACTTAGAGATGGGTCGCTCCTAATTGAAACTTGTAACGTTATACAAAGCGACAAGCTTCTTGCTTTGAAGACCCTCCATGACATTCCGGTCACTGTTGAGGTACACCGCTCACTAAATACGAGTAAGGGAGTCATATCGCACTTCGATCTTCTTTACGTGGGAGTCGATGAGATCAAGAGAGAGATGGCCTCTCAGGGTGTGATTGATGCTCGTCGGCTCACCACTAGACGTGACGGCGTAGTGAAAAATACTACGTCCGTAGTTCTCACGTTTGCCGTAGATGTGCTCCCTGAAAAGGTATTTGTGGGTTACGAATCGGTTCCTGTGAGGCCATTCGTACCGGCTCCGATGCGTTGCTTCCAGTGCCAGCGCTTTGGCCACATCGCTACGCGGTGTGAGGGCAAGGCCACCTGCCCGCGCTGCGGCCTGGACAAGCATGAGGAAGCTGAGTGTGCCAACGAACCTCACTGCGTCAACTGCGAGGGTACACACCCAGTGTACTCTCGTAAGTGTCCGAAAATGGTGGAGGAAAAGAAAGTAATGGATCCCCCTGCGGGTAGGGGGATTAAGAATACTCCCGCAGTATCCCTGCTTGTCGTAAGAGGCGACTAAAAGGGCGGGGAGAAAACCCCGAAAACAAACCCAGAGCCAACAAGGGTTGAGCCCGGACAGTCTTGTGGGTCAACTGTCTGTGTGCGGCCATACCACCTGGCCTGCGATCCACCCGCATGTTTGCCGTGTGCGGAGACCCGTAAGGAGGAGAAGGGGATCCTGGAGGGTGAAGTCCGTGGTTCCCAGCCGGGTGTCGGATGCCCGGTATGGACTACGGGCCAATACCCCTCTTCGGCCCTGGATTCGCTGTAAACGGGCGGCCGGGAGCTAGCCACTCCCGGTCAATCGGCTTCCGTGGCGTTCTGCTTAACGGTGGCGAGTGCCAGGGAGGTGGGGGTCTGCGTAGGGCGGTCGGAGTTGTACGGGTTTGGTGGGCCCGTGCATCGAAGACCCAACCCGAAACAGATAACCACCTCTAGGGTGCTATATCCCCTCGGGTAGCCCTGGCGACCGCACCGGTTTGCGGTGCGGCGTCCCGAATGTGTGGCTCCATGGTGGGTGGGGAGCCCGGGGGATGAAGAACTACTTGGTATGGCGGAATCACATCTTCCACCTTCCAAAAGATCCCGCCCGGACACGGGCGGGGGAGATAAAAGTTTATCCGCTTGTATGCGGTTTGTGATTATGAAGTGTGAGAAAGAAGGGGAGACGCTTAAACGGGTATCTCCCTTTCTCATCCGTAAGGTGCTGTCTGCCTCAATTCCAGGAGAGCTGAAATCGGCCAAAAAACTGCGAGACGGAAGCCTCCTTATCGAAACATCGAACAACATTCAAAGTGAAAAGCTGTTGGCCCTAAAGAAGCTCCATGACATCCCTGTGAAAACTGAGCTGCACCGCACTCTCAATACCTGTCGGGGAGTAATATCTCATTACGATCTATTATACGTGGAAGTCGACGAGATTAAGAATGAGATGGCATCGCAAGGAGTTACAGATGCTCGTCGACTTACCACTAAGCGAAACGGCGAAGTTGTAAACACGACATCTGTCGTCCTAACATTCGCGCGAGACAGTCTCCCCGACAAGGTATTCGTCGGCTATGAATCGGTTCCAGTGAGGCCATTCATACCGGCGCCCATGCGCTGCTTCCAGTGCCAGCGCTTCGGCCACATCGCAACGCGATGTGAGGGCAAGGCCACCTGCCCGCGCTGCGGCCTGGAAGGCCATGAGAGTGCGGAATGCAACAGGGAACAACACTGCGTCAACTGCGAGGGTACGCATCCAGCGTACTCTCGCAAATGTCCCAAGATGTTAGAGGAAAGAAAAGTGATGGAAATAAAAACAGTTGAAAAAATTCCATACTTCGAGGCGAGGAAAAGATACAGGGCCATGGCAGCACCTGTCTTTTCAAAATCTTTTGCCTTCGTTGCAAATAACTCCGTGCCAAAAGCGTCCCAAAGTACACAGACAGAGAGTTGGGCGAACACAAAACCCGCAGAGGTAAAAGATGTAGCCAAGCCGGCTAAGGCACCAAATCCGGCAATCAATAAAAATATAACCACCACTGGTTCTCCTAAGAAGAACCAGTCTAAACCCTCAGCCGGGGTAGCGCTGAAACAGCGCGAAAAAACGCCATCCCCCGGCCCCACCGGACTAGCCAAGCTAGAACTTCCGGGGGAATCAATGGAGGAGGACGACAGTCCCTCGGAAGCTGAAGTCCTCCTCGCGAAACAAAAGGGGAAGAAGCACCGCATTCGGCGCTGATCTCCGCCTTTTTAAATAATTTATTGTATATATTTATTTATTTATTTTATTTTATTTTATTTTTTAAAGAGATTTATGGCTTTTACTCTGCAGTGGAACTGCAATGGTTTTTATCGGCGTAAGGAGGAGCTGACCGTTTTAATCCGTGATTTTAACCCTTCTTGCATATGCCTGCAGGAAACACATTTTAAAACAACGGACAAGGGCATTTTAAAAGGTTTTAACGTTTTTAGACTGGACGACACCAGTGGCCAACGAGCCCAGGGTGGAGTGTTGATTGCTACTCGGGAGGCCCTTTACACCTCTCGAGTGCAACTACACACGCCGCTTCAGGCGGTAGCAGTGACCGTGCGTGCCCCCGAGGCGATTACGTTGTGTAACGTGTATCTCCCGGAGGGTGCGCCGGTCACCCGTTTTAACCTGGAAGCCCTTGTCCATCAGCTACCTCAGCCTTTTATTTTATTGGGAGATTTTAACGCACACGATCCGCTATGGGGAAGCGCTAGAGCTCAGTGCAACCGTAGAGGACAGATTTTATCCCAATTTATATGTGACACTAACCTAGTGTTACTAAATAACGCGGAAAAAACACGTTTTAACAGTTTTACTGGTGACTCTTCGACTATCGACCTATGTATCGTGTCGAGCATTTTAGCTACAAAACTTGATATACTTGTGCATGACGACCTTTGTGGGAGCGATCACTATCCCATCCTTTTTACGAAGGAACACCATATTAATGCGGATTTTATTCGGCCGGGCGGCTGGATTATTCAGAAGGCGAACTGGGGCCTTTTTAAGGAGAATTTTAATTTTAAATATGACGAAACCCGTGACAGTGTGGAAAATATTGATAACCTGACTGCAACCATCATTGAAGCGGCAGACAGCAGCGTACCACGGTCTCGCCGTATAATTACAAGGCCTGTGGTGCCGTGGTGGAATGATGATTGTGCGAAAGCTATTCGCCAGCGTAAAAAAGCGTTGCGAATATTTAATAAATACCCAACCGAAAGAAATCTAGCCTCCTTCCGACGACTTAGAGCTAGAGCTCGACAGGTTGTGAAGGATGCGAAAAGAGCTTCTTGGGTGAAATTCGTCTCCGGTGTTAACTGTAGGACACCAATTGCACAGGTATGGCGCAAGGTAAGGAGTCTGTCGGGTAACCACCAGCAGCTAGGTGTCACTTTTCTTAAAATCAGAGATGAAGTTATAACGTCACCACATGACATCGGAAAGGCGTTCGGCCAGTTTATATCTCGAATGAGCAGCGATGACGCATGCGGTAGGAATTTTCTGTCCTTTAAAGACCGCTGCGAATTAATTCCGATAAACTTCAAAGAGACGCGACATGTGGCCGACTATAACCTTCCTTTCTCTTTGTGGGAATTGAAGTCCGCCATTGCCGACACAGGCAATACATCTCCGGGTCTTGACGAGGTCCACAATGCCTTTCTCCGTAATATTCCGGAGAAGGCATTGTTGGAGGTCCTCCACACTTTCAACCAGCTTTGGATTGAAGGTGCCTTTCCATCAACCTGGAGGGAGTCTGCGGTGGTTCCCATCCCAAAACAGGGCAAAGATAGAGGTGACCCAAACAACTATAGACCCATATCCCTCACCAGCTGCCTGTGCAAAATAATGGAAAGGATGGTGAACCGGCGGCTCGTTTGGTGGTTGGAGCGCCGAGACCTTCTTTCCACTATCCAGTGCGGTTTTCGTCGGGGCCGTTCCACTATCGACCACATAGTTAGAATTGACAATTTCATCCAGGAAGCATTTCTCCTCCGCCAGCACGCGATCGGAGTGTTCTTCGATTTGGAGAAGGCCTACGATCGTGTCTGGCGGCGGAAGATTTTAAGCACGCTGCATGAATGGGGTTTTAGGGGCAATCTGCCGACTTTTATCAGTAATTTTTTAGTGAACCGAGTATTTAGAGTAAAAATAGGCCAACATCTCTCAGAATTTTACAGACAGGACAACGGCATTCCTCAAGGCTCAGTACTTAGCGTAACACTTTTCGCCATCGCAATAAATGATATAGTTGACTGCATAAAAACCCCTGTAATTGGATCCTTGTTTGTCGATGACCTGGCGATTTTCTGCCGGTCATCCAAACTTCTCACTGCCTCCAGACAGATCCAACTGACATTAAACAGTTTACACAGGTGGACACTAAGAAATGGCTTTGTTTTTTCTCCGGTGAAAACTGTGTGTGTCCACTTTCACCGGCTAAGGGGAGTGCATATTCCGTTACCACTGCGCTTAGGTGGCAGAGATCTTAACTACGCTCAGTCGGTCAGATTTTTGGGAATGATCTTCGATTCCCGTCTAAACTGGCGGGAACATATTCAATTTTTAAGGAACAATTGTTCTAGGTCCTTAAATATTCTAAAGTTTTTAAGCAACGTATCGTGGGGAGCAGACCGCACCACACTCCTTTTACTATACCGGTCATTGGTGCGGTCCAAATTGGACTACGGATCCTTCGTGTACTCATCAACTCGGGAGTCCTACTTACGACCTCTGAACAGTGTACACAACGCAGGGCTCCGGCTTTGCACGGGTGCTTTCCGGACAAGTCCTGTCGTCAGTGTCTACGCGGATGCAGGAGAGCCGCCATTATGCCACCGAAGGTCGCTGCTCATGTGCAACTATGCCGCAAAAATTTTAACGATGAGGATGCACCCATGTTTTAACCTTGTTTTTAAACCTCGCTTTTTAGAACTTTTTAATCGCAGGACAAAAGCCACTCGGCCTGTAAGTGTACGTTTCCACAATTTTATCCGTGAACGAGGTATTCTATTACCAGAAATGTACCCCATCAGTCATTCTAGTCACCCGCCATGGTTAACTCCCGCTCCCGACATAAAAATGTCCCTTTACAACCGACAAAAGGCTTTTACCACCGCTGAAGAGTACCAGCAACAATTCTTAATGTTTCTTAGCCAACATCCAGAATTAGTTCCCGTGTTTACAGACGGCTCGAAGACGGATACAGCTTGTGCCTGTGCGGTTGTATCATCTCACCATGGAGTCATCAAAGCAAAACTCAGCCCGCTGTGTAGTATTTACACAGCGGAACTGTTAGGTATTAAAACGGCTCTTGATGGGATAAATGTGAACGGTGGCTCCTTTTTGGTCTGCTCAGACTCCATGAGCGCCCTAAAATCCATTTCCGGCTTTTCTCCTTTGCATCCTATTGTCCAGGATATTCACTCCTCGCTGCTCTCCCTTCACAGGAAGGGAACCACTGTCTGGTTTCTTTGGATCCCTGGGCATGTGGGAATTGCCGGAAATGAGGCAGCCGATTCTGCCGCAAAACACGCTCTCAATCTTGACGATCTTAAGTCGACGCTGGTATCTTGTGAAGATCTAAGAGCCTCACTCAAGAGCTCAGTTCTTCAGCAGTGGAGGGAGTCGTGGAGAAACATTACAAACAACAAACTGCGCACAGTTAAACCGGTGACGTCAGCGTGGCCCACTTCCGTCAGGAGGAGCCGCCGAGAGGAAGTCGTCATCACCCGGATGAGGATAGGGCACAGCCCAATGACCCACTCCTTTCTCTTCACAGAAGAGAAATTGCCGCCTCGGTGTGATGACTGCGACTGTCCTCTTGGAATTCGGCATATCCTGACGGAGTGTGACAGATACCGGGACGTACGTAACCGACTGAATATTACGGGTGATTTAGGGTCCATTCTAGGTGACGAAACAGATGCTATCGACCGTGTAATTTTATTTTTAAAGGAAACTGGGCTTTTTAATAAATTATAAATACAGTCTAACAATATTAAATGATTTTATGTGCTGACAAATATTAGATAAGCTCAATACCTGATTTCAGGTAATGTAATGTCTACGGATTTAAATTAATGTTATATTTCTGAAAAGCAGTGGTGCAAAATGACCATGCTGTCGACGCACCCTAAATATTAACTCTACTACTACTACTAGAAAGTAATGGAGATAAGGACTATAGAGAAAGTAACCTACATAGAGGCGCGGAAAAAGTACAGGGCTCTAGTCGCTCCTACTTTCTCCAAATCATTCGCCTGTGTTGTTTCACCTCCAACTCCAAAGGTAACCCAGTCTACCCAAACCGAGATGACAGTCGAACCCAGAAAGGCACCGGAAAAAAAAGAATCAGCCAAGCCGGCTAAGGCCTCTAATCCGGCACCAATAAACAATGCCACCACCACGGCGGGTTCTCCAAAGAAGAACCCGCATAAATCAATCGCCGGGATCGAGCTGCAAAAGCGTGAAAAAACGCCCTCTCCCGATCCCTCGGGACGAGCTAAGCCAGCTCATCCGGAGGCAACTTTACCCCAAGGACGGGCAAAAACACCGCCCCGTGGGCCAACCGGTTCGGTCAAGCCTATCCAACCGGAGTCCATGGAGGAGGACGAGTCTCTGTCTGAGACTGAGATCCTCCTCGCAAAAATGAAGGAAAAAAAGGCCCGAAAAATAAAGCGGTAATCCTTCCACAATTCAGAAGGGAATTTAGTACTCTATATATTTATTTATTTGGTTTTTAAATCCTTTCATTTATATGGCCACCATAATGCAGTGGAATTGCAACGGTTTTTTTAAACATTTAGAGGATTTTAAGCTCCTATTGAGTAATTTTAACCCTGCATGTGTTTTTCTTCAAGAAACACATTTTAAAGCATCTGACAATCCAACATTGAATGGTTTTAAGGTTTTTAGAATTGATGACGTCGATGGTAACAGGGCACGTGGCGGTGTTGCTGCATTCATTCGCGAGACCCTTTACACCTCCCGAGTGGACCTGCACACGCCGCTACAGGCCCAAGCAATTACCATAGCTATCCCGGAAAGCATTACTTTTTGCAACATATACCTGCCGGAATGGGCTCCAGTCACCAGAAGTAACCTTGAAAATCTAGTCGGTCAGCTCCCGAGGCCATTCGTCCTATTGGGCGATTTTAATGCACACAATAGCCTTTGGGGTGACGAGATGCGTGATTTTAACGGCCGAGGGCGTCTTTTAGAGAAGTTTTTTAACGATTTTAACTTGCTTTTATTAAATGACCAGGAAAAGACTCGTTTTAATGCGTTTAACGGAGGGTATTCCTCCATTGATCTGTGGGTTAGCACGGAATCCATTGCGCCTTTTTTTAAAATGAGGGTCCATAATGATCTGTGTGGGAGCGACCACTTTCCCTTGTTTATCAGTAAAACGGGAAAGACTTGTGTTTTTAATGCTCCAAAAACGTGGCTTATTAGGAAAGCCAATTGGACTGATTTCAATCGAAAATTCAGTTTTAAATTTTCCAGCAGCAGACAAAGTCTGGATAATGTAAAGGCTCTTACGGAAGCTATCCTTGAAGCCGCGGAAGGTAGCGTTGCTACCACCTCGGGTACTCATCGTCGTCCTCCAGTTCCGTGGTGGAACGCGGAGTGCGCCGAGGCCATCCACAGACGTAAAAGAGCGCTGCGCATTTTTAATAAATTCCCTACCTCAACTAACCTTGCGGCCTTCCGCCGACTGCGAGCCAAGGCTCGACAGGTCATTAGAGAGGCAAAGAAATCCTCTTGGACAAATTACGTATCCAGTATTAATCACCGAACGCCTCCTACACAAGTTTGGAATAAAATTAAGTCCGTGATGGGTAAGCGTAACTTTGCCCCAGCCTCAGGGTTACATATTGATGGAAAAATTCTCTCTACTCCCGAGGAAATAGCAGAAGCTTTTGGCAAGCATTACGCCACCATTAGTGGCAGTGACTCTTACCATCCCTCATTCAAAGTAATAAGGCGTCAGGCCGAAAGTATTCACCTAAATTTCGGTGAGAGTAGAACTATCGCACCCTATAACAAGCCCTTTTCTATGCGGGAGCTAAGGTCAGCCCTGGAAGATTTAAAAGATAGTTCACCCGGCAATGATTTAATCCATAACGCTTTTTTGAGGAATATTCCGCCTTTCGCACTGCGAGATGTGCTCGCTACATTAAATCAATTGTGGGCTGAACAAGTATTTCCTGAGAGTTGGCGAGAATCTATTATTGTTCCAATTCCAAAACGGGGCCAGGATAAATCCCATCCATCTCACTACCGCCCTATTTCACTAACTAGCTGTGTGTGTAAACTGATGGAAAAGTTGGTGAACACACGGCTGGTTTGGTGCCTTGAGAGTCGCAATCTCCTCTCCAATATACAGTGTGGTTTCCGACGCGGACGATCTACGATTGACCACCTCGTTAGAATTGAAAACTTCGTCCAGGAGGGATTCCTTCTCCGGCAACATGTCATTGCTGTCTTTTTCGACATTGAGAAAGCGTATGACACTGCGTGGAGGCACAAAATTCTACAAACGTTGCATGAATGGGGCTTTAGGGGTAACTTGCCCATTTTTGTAAATAATTTTTTATTCGGGCGTACCTTTAGAGTCAGAGTTGGAAATATTTTATCGCAGCCTCACATATTGGAGAACGGAGTACCCCAAGGCTCCGTCCTAAGTGTAACCCTCTTCGCTATTGCCATTAACAGCATTGTAAATTGTATCCAGACGCCTGTAATGGCCTCGCTATTTGTCGACGACTTAGCAATATTTTGCAAGTCGTCAAAGCTTTCTACAGGTGAACGTCAGGTACAAATAACTTTGAATCGCTTAAACCAATGGTCTCAGGAGAATGGACTTCGTTTCTCAACCGATAAAACCAAATGTATGCACATCCACAGGCTAAGGGGCATTGTACTGGAGCCCACACTATATTTGGGGGGTTATCGACTGTCCCTGACTGAGTCCCATCGTTTTCTTGGCCTTACCCTTGACAAAAAACTGGATTGGCGAGAACACATACGGCATACAAAAAATGCTTGTTCAAAAGTTTTAAATATATTAAAAGTTTTGAGTAGAACATATTGGGGCGCGGACAGAACAACACTACTCCGTATATATAGAGCACTAGTGCGGTCCAAAATAGAATACGGGTGTATTGTGTACGCATCAGCGAGAAAGAGCCAGTTAAAGGCTCTAGCCTCGGTACACAACGCTGGTTTGAGGCTTTCAACTGGGGCCTTTAGAACCAGCCCTGTGCAAAGCATTTATATTGACGCAGGCGAACCTCCCCTAGAGGTCCGGAGGAACATTTTAATGTGTAACTACATAAGCAAAATTTTATCATCACGGACTCACCCATGTTTTAATATAATTTTTAACCCGCGTTTTTTAAATATTTTTAGCAAACGACCACGGGCCACGCAACCCTTGGCCATACGTTTTAAAATTTTATTGGCCGACTTGGGCGTTCACCTGCCAAAGGTATGCACTACAAAAACGTTTAAGCTTGCGCCATGGGAGATCCCTAAAATAGACTGCTATATAGACTACATGGAATCCAAGGCTAACAGTACCCCAATCGAGCTTAAACGTCGAGCCCTAGAAGCGATAAACAGTTGTGACAGTGCAAAAATATACACTGACGGCTCTAAAACAGACGTCGCGTGCGGTTCCGCCTACTTTTCTGCGGATATAGGCTCCGCGGCCTTTACTTTACACCCCATATGCACTGTCTACACGGCGGAGTTACTAGCCATAAAAGCCTCGCTAGATGCTATTGAAGCCACACTGCAAGAGACTGAATCTAGTAGTAGGTCTTATTTAATATGTACAGACTCCCAAAGCTCCCTTCAAAGTATCTGCAGCCTCTCTCCTTCACATCCCGTGGTCCAAAACATATTAACATGCATTCACCGCCTCTATGCTAAGGACACTCACATAAAATTCCTGTGGGTACCTGGCCACGTGGGTGTTACCGGTAATGAAGCGGCAGATGCTGCTGCACGAGCTGCCACCATCAGCGGCGAGAATTATATTGGTGAAGTCCCAAGTCAAGACTTAAGAGCTCACTTGAAGAAATCAGTTCTCGCTTCCTGGGCTATGACATGGAGCGACGTAACGTCGAACAAACTTAGGGAAATCAAAGACCATGTAATAGGTTGGACATCCTCGGTCAGGGATAGCCGACGGGAAGAGGTTGTTGTCACCAGGCTAAGAATAGGGCATACAGCCCTGACACACTCTTATCTCTTTACCCCCGAGAAGGACGCACCAAATTGCGATAACTGCAACTGCCGTCTGACTGTGAAGCATCTACTTGTCGACTGTCTAAAATATCGGATGCAACGCGAACGCCACAAAATATGTGGGGGTCTGAACAAGGTGTTGGGTGACAATCGTAATGCTATAGATAGCGTTCTCAAATTTCTCCAGGAAGTTAATTTATTGTCCAAAATTTAAGGCCCAGGAAGAGCATTGTAAATTTCCTAATAGTCCAAATGTAACTCTTTTGCCATATGACTATGACTAATACAGACTTAGACCTATCGTGTCCACTTATAATCTATACTATTCCTAAGTATTCCTATATACTTACTATGTTTTTTTGTGACTCTTGCTTTAAATCTGGATGAGTAAAGGTGCAAAATGACCTTAGTAGTCGACGCACCTTAAAAATAATACTACTACTACTACCAATACCAGGGACTGAGGAGTTAGATAGTTTTTGCAAACACATTAGCAATTCTTTTTCTTCACATGGGTAAAGATAAAGAGAATTTTCAATTCTGGGATTACTTAATGGACATTGTCTACTGTTCCCATTTACGAGTTGTAATTTTGGTGTATTACTAAAAGCATCATTTATTAGATTACACACTATATTTCCATCTGTAATCAAAGTACCTTCCTCACTAATAAATTTTGGTATGTACGAATTACGTTTTTTTCCAAGTTGCTCATTGATTATTTTCCATGTTTCTTTTGTTTTATTTTGTGCTTTAGCTATGCGTTCGTCATTAAAAGATTTTTTAGAAGACTTTAACAGTGTAGTATATTTCTTCTTTAACTTTAGATAATCTGATCGTAATTCTTGATTTTTGAGAGATTTTATATCTGTATGCTTTATCTTTTACTACACGTGAAAGATAAATTATTTCATCTGTTAACCATGGTTTTTTACGTTTTTTACTAACCTTATTATTGATAGTGACAGTTGGAATACAACACACTATATGATAGATTAATTTATCATAAAAGAAGTTAAAATTGTCCTCAAATGAGTGAAATGGGTTTACATTTTCCCAGGTTTCTAGCATAAGAACATTTTGTAGGCAATTTATATGCTCTTTTGAAAACAGATTGATGGGCAAGTTATTAGGATGGGATCCCTGGATCTCTAGATCAAAAGTTGTCATGGTCATGTAATGATCAGATAGTCCAAGATCTACCACAGTAGATACACTCTTGCTACGATCATAACTTGATATTACATAGTCAATTAATGTCTTGGAAGTCTTTGTCACATGAGTTGGTTTGTCAATTAAACATGTTAAACCATATGAATTAATAATATTGAGCATTTCCATTCGTTGTAGTGAATGGATTAGATAGTCACAATTAAGGTCACCTGTTATCACTAGAATTCTTTGGTTAACATAAAGTAATTCCAAAAGTTTATCAAGTTTGTTCATAAAGACATTAAAATCACCCACTGGGGACCGATACAAGGAAATAAGAACCAAGGTCCCCAGTGCTGTAGTGAAAAAAAACACACAGCACACTCAAAGTTTTTTTTTCTTCAACCAGCTTAGAAACATTGAAGGTAGTAATGTCACCTTGTAATCTATTGTGTGCAAATATGGCAACACCACCATTTTTACATATTTTCCGACTGAATTGACATACTAATTTGTAATTACAAATACAATTTACACTTAGTTCATCAGCACTCATCCAGTGTTCAGACATACACAAAAAGTCAGGTTCAATGTCATGGAGTGACACTTCTAATTGAGCAATCTTGTTTCTCAAACACTGAATATTTATATGCGCAACACTTAGACCATTAGCTACTTTTACTCTTTTTTGGTCTGTCACATTATAGTTTGAATCCCCCTGCGGGTAGGGGGATTGAGAATAGTCCCGCAGTATCCCTGCTTGTCGTAAGAGGCGCCTAAAAGGGCGGGGAGACAACCCAGATAACAAACCCAGAGCCAGCAAGGGTTGAGCCCGGACAGTCTTGTGGGTCAACTGTCTGTGTGCGGCCACACCACCTGGCCTGCGATCCACCCGCATGTTTGCCGTGTGCGGAGACCCGTAAGGAGGAGAAGGGGATCCTGGAGGGTGAGGTCCGTGGTTCCCAGCCGGGTGTCGGATGCCCGGTATGGACTTCGGGCCAATATCCCTCTTTGGCCCCGGATTCTGTGTAAATGGGCGGCCGGGAGCTAGCCACTCCCGGTCAATCGGCTTCCGATACGTTCGGTGGCGAGTGCCAGGGAGGTGGGGGTCTGCGTAGGGCGGTTGGAGACGTACGGGAGTGGTGGGCCCGTGCATTAAAGATCCAACCCGAAACAGACAACCACCTCTAGGGTGCTATATCCCCTCGGGTAGCCCTGGTGACTGCACCGGCTTGCGGTGCGGCGTCCCAAATGTGTGGCTCCATGGTGGGTGGGCAGCCCGGGGGATGAAGATTGCAAAGGGATGGATGAGAATAATTTTCCACCACCTAAAAGATCCCGCCCTGACGCGGGCGGGGGAGATACAGGTCACTCTGTTTGTAAAAAGTATCTAATTCTACATTGTGCTAAGGAAGGAGAAACGTTAGCTAAGGTGTCACCGTTCCTTATTCACAGAATAAGATCTGGCTATGTCCCCGGTGAATTAAAATCCGTAAAAAAAACTCCGTAACGGAACTCTTCTCATTGAGACCGACAACTCTAAGCAAAGTGAGAAACTTCTGACTATGTCGAAGTTTCAAGACATATCAGTAATTGTTGAGCCACACCGAACATTAAACACCAGCTCCGGTGTGATAACTATGTACGACCTACTCTACGTTAGTGTGGAAGACATTAAGTCCGAAATGGCCTCCCAAGGCATCGTAGATTGTCGCCGGCTAACTACCAAACGAGATGGGCAAGTGGTTGATACTACCTCCGTAGTCCTAACCTTTTCCAGCGACACTCTTCCATCTAAGGTAAAAGTAGGCTATGAATCTGTGCCTGTAAGACCATACATACCGAACCCTCTTCGCTGCTTTAAGTGTCAACGTTTTGGCCATATGTCTCCACGCTGTTCGAGAAATGCTATCTGCCCCCGGTGTGGCCAAGACAAACACGACGGCGATAAATGCGTGTCGGAACCTCACTGTACCAACTGCGAAGGCCCGCACCCCGCATACTCGCGTGAATGTACGATAATGAAAGAGGAACGGAAAATCATGGAAATAAAGGTAACCGAAAAACTTAGCTATCTAGAAGCACGAAAGAAATATAGAACTTTGATTACACCAACTTTCTCGAGATCGTACGCCACCGTTGTAACACCACCAGTTCCAAAGGTAACAGTCGCAACCCAGACTTCAGATCGTACAAACTCTGAACGTAGCAATGCTCAGCGTAATAAGCCAAAGAAACCAACAGCTCCTACTCACTCCGAAGACCAAAAATCTAACAGTCCCCAAGTAGGGCCACCACAACAAATTAAAAAGCTCTCTCCCAATAAGTCTGCTTCAAGCAGGCGAGAGATAACACCTCCTCCATGTTCCTCACGAGATGCCGATAAGGCACAGCTATCGGCTATGGAGGCGGATGACAGTTTCTCTGAAAACGAAATCTTCCAAGCGAGAAAAAAGGAGGAAAAGCTCCGGCTTAAACGGGATAACAAATAACTGAATAAAGTCCCATTTAAATTAGTTAGAGAAGCAAAGAAGAGATCTTGGACGGAGTACGTCTCTAGTATAAACCATCGAACGCCCTCTACACAGGTCTGGAATAAAATAAAATCCGTAATGGTCAAACGCAATTTCTCTCCGGTCTCAGGGCTAAAATTAAATGAAGACATTCTTTCATCCCCTACCGATATTGCGGAAGCCTTCGGCAAACACTATGCCGCTATTAGCGCCAGCGACAGGTACCATCCATCATTTAAAAGCCATAAATGCAGAGCCGAAAGAAGGCGTCTTAATTTCTGTGATGCTAATAACGCCGACTCTTACAATAACCCTTTCACAATGTGGGAGCTGAAATTAGCAATAGAAAGCGCTAAAGACACCTCACCTGGGAGTGACTTAATACATAATTCTTTCTTGCGAAATCTCCCTCACTCTTCGTTACCAGAACTACTTGCCACACTCAACCAAGTATGGTCG
Source organism: Platycnemis pennipes (assembly GCA_933228895.1). Lineage (NCBI taxonomy): Eukaryota > Metazoa > Arthropoda > Insecta > Odonata > Platycnemididae > Platycnemis > Platycnemis pennipes. Next base: position 85,703,752 of record OW121857.1, read on the forward strand.
GAGCAGGTATTTCCGGAGAGCTGGCGAGAATCCATAATCGTTCCGATCCCCAAGCAGGGAAATGTCAAATCTCTCCCCTCTAGCTATCGCCCAATATCCCTAACCAGTTGTTTAGGAAAACTAATGGAAAGACTGGTAAACAAACGGCTTGTGTGGTGCCTTGAAAGCCTCAAACTCATATCAAATATCCAGTGTGGCTTCCGGCGGAGCAGGTCTACAGTCGACCACCTGGTGAGAATCGAGGCCTTCGTTCAGGAGGCATTTCTCCTCAGACAGCACGTAATCGCGGTTTTCTTCGACATTGAAAAAGCCTACGACACAACGTGGAGACATGCAATCTTACAGTCATTACACGACTGGGGTTTTAAGGGCAATCTACCCATATTCGTGAAAAACTTTTTAAATAAGCGTTCCTTTAGAGTCCGAATAGGAAACACCCTCTCCCAACCATACGTACTAGAGAACGGAGTTCCTCAAGGTGCAGTCCTTAGCGTTACACTTTTTGCTATCGCAATCAACAGCATTGCAAAATGCGTTCAATCTCCCGTGACGGCCTCACTCTTCGTCGACGACCTGGCGATTTTTTACAGGTCATCGAAACTGTCAACGGCTGAGAGACAGGTCCAAATGACCCTAAACCGCCTGCAGGACTGGTCCCTGGCCAACGGTCTCCGTTTTTCTGAAGATAAAACGAAATGTTTGCACTTCCACAGGGTGAGGGGAATCTTTCCAAATCCAACCTTAAGGCTTGGAAACAAGGTCTTATCGTTTGTGGAATCCCATCGTTTCCTCAGACTTTATTTAGATAAGAAATTAAACTGGCGAGACCACATTCAACACACTAAGAATGCATGCCAAAAGATTTTAAACATTTTTAAATTTTTAAGTCATTCGACATGGGGCGCAGACCGCTCCATGATGCTTTTACTATACCGTTCGCTGGTGAGGTCAAAACTGGACTATGGGTCCGTTGTGTACTCTTCTGGAAGAGAATCATATTTGAAACCTTTGAATACCGTGCACAACACCGGACTCCGACTAGCCATTGGTGCCTTTCGGACATCACCCGTTCCGAGTATATACTCAGACTCAGGGGAGCTACCGTTGGCCTCGCGAAGAAAAATTTTAATGAGCAACTACGTAGCAAAGATTTTATCAATGAAAACGCACCCATGCTTTGACATAGTTTTTAAACCTCGGTTCATAGATATTTTTAATCGACCCCCCTGCGGGTAGGGGGATTGAGAATACTCCCGCAGTATCTCTGCTTGTCGTAAGAGGCGACTAAAAGGGCGGGGAGATAACCCCGATAACAAACCCAGAGCCAACAAGGGTTGAGCCCGGACAGTCTTGTGGGTCAACTGTCTGTGTGCGGCCATACCACCTGGCCTGCGATCCACCCGCATGTTTGCCGTGTGCGGAGACCCGTAAAGAGGAGAAGGGGAACCTGGAGGGTGAGGTCCGTGGTTCCCAGCCGGGGGTCGGATGCCCGGTATGGACAACGGGCCAATACCCCTCTTTGGCCCCGGATTCGCTGTAAACGGGCGGCCGGGAGCTAGCCACTCCCGGTCAATCGGCTTCCGATACGTTCGGTGGCGAGTGCCAGGGAGGTGGGGGTCTGCGTAGGGCGGTCGGAGATGTACGGGTTTGGTGGGCCCGTGCATCGAAGATCCAACCCGAAACAGGCAACTACCTCTAGGGTGCTATATCCCTCGGGTAGCCCTGGCGACCGCACCGGTTTGCGGTGCGGCGTCCCAAATGTGTGGCTCCATGGTGGGTGGGGAGCTCGGGGGATGAAGTTTTATTTGGCATGGAGGATATCAACCTACCACCAACTAAAAAATCCCGCCCAGACATGGGTGGAGGAGTTATCGGTTTCTGCGCCTCTCGGCGCTTTTTGATTATGAGGTGTACAAGGGAAGGCGAGACCCTCAAGAAGGTGTCTCCCTTCCTAATTAAGAGAGTTTTGTCTGCCAAAATACCCGGCGAATTAAAGTCCGCCAAGAAACTGCGCGATGGTTCCTTGTTAATCGAAACAAGCAACCCAAATCAGGCAGAGAAATTGCTAGCGATGAAGGAACTCCACGACATTCCCGTCTCGGTAGAGGTGCACCGCACCCTGAACACCAGTCGGGGAGTCATAAGCCATTACGACTTCTTGTACGTGGAAGCTGACGAAATAAAATCTGAGATGTCGTCTCAGGGCGTCACAGATGTTCGTCGGCTTACCACCAAGCGTAATGGGGAATTCGTTAACACTACATCTGTCGTACTGACTTTTGCCTTTGATAGGCTCCCCGACAAGGTGTTCGTGGGGTACGAATCGGTCCCTGTGCGGCCATTCGTACCGGCTCCTATGCGCTGCTTCCAGTGCCAAAAGTTCGGCCACATCGCTACGCGATGTCAGGGCAAGGCCACCTGCCCACGCTGCGGCCTGGAAAACCACGAGGGTGCGGAATGCGAAAACGAACCACACTGCGTTAATTGCGAGGGTACACACCCAGTCTATTCTCGGCAATGCCCAAAAGTAAAGGAAGAACGCAAAATAATGGAAATAAAAACTTTGGAAAAGATCACCTATTTCGAGGCGAGAAAGAAGTATAGGGCAATGGAGGCCCCTACCTTCTCCAAATCTTTCGCTGCAGTTGCTGCAAAACAGGTAATCAAGGCCACTATCGCAACACAGACAGAAAGTACGCTATCAACCAAAGCAGAACGAAAAGAGAAATCGGCCACGCCGGCTAAGGCCTCTAAACCGGCACCAAAACCAGAAAATAAAGACGCAAGTACGGGCAAAATGAACCCACCTACCACTACCACTGGGGCTACCAATGCGAGGCGTGAGAAGACGCCTTCCCCCGGCCCCTCCGGTCCAGTCGGACTGAACCGACCGGAATCGATGGAAGAGGACGAGAGTCTTTCGGAGACAGAAGTCCTCCTCGCGAAGCAGAAGGCAAAGAAGCACCGCCGTATTAAGCGGTGATTCTCCCACCGGATAGTGCTCGAGTTTTAACCTTTATACCTTTATGGCTTTTATCCTGCAGTGGAACTGCAATGGTTTTTATAGGCATAAGGAGGAGCTGGCCATTTTAATTCGAGATCTTAACCCCTCTTGCATATGTCTGCAAGAAACCCATTTTAAAACTACTGACAACGGTATTTTAAAAGGTTTTAAAGTTTTTAGATTTGACGACACTAGTGGCCAACGTGCCCAGGGTGGAGTGGCAGTTGCTACACGGGAGGCCCTTTACACCTCCCGAGTGCAGCTGAACACGCCTTTTCAGGCGGTCGCTGTAACGGTGCATGCCCCTGAGGCTGTGACATTATGTAATGTTTATTTACCAGAGGGGGCACCGGTCACCCGATTTCATCTTGAAACCCTTGTTCATCAGCTACCGAGACCTTACGTTTTACTAGGGGATTTTAATGCTCACGAAACCCTTTGGGGTAGCTCTCGGGAGCAGTGCAACCGTAGAGGCCAGGTGCTATCTAATTTTATTCAAGATTTTAACTTAGTTTTAATGAATAACGGGGAACACACACGTTTTAACTCTTTTAATGGTCAGTTTTCTACAATTGATCTTTGCCTCACGTCGAGCACTTTGATGAACAAGCTTCATCTGACTGTTCACAATGACCTGTGTGGGAGCGATCATTTTCCCATTCTAATAAATAGAGAAAATAATTTTAATCCAGACTTTATCAGACCGGGCAACTGGATCGTCCGGAAAGCCAATTGGCCTGTTTTTAAGGACACATTTAATTTTAAGCATGACGAAAGCCAAAACGGAGTTTTCAACATTGACAAATTAACGTGCAGCATCATTCATGCAGCCAACTGCAGCGTTCCTAAGTCAGTGCGAACCATTCTCAGGCCTGCAGTCCCGTGGTGGAACGAGGAATGTGCAAGAGCCATTCGTCAACGCAAGAAAGCGTTAAGGATTTTTAATAAATTTCCCACGGAGACGAACCTAGCTTCCTTTAGGCACCTCCGAGCCAAAGCTCGAAGGATCGTGAAGGAAGCAAAAAAGGCCTCCTGGATGGAATACGTATCCAGCATTAACTACAGAACACCTTTGGCACACGTCTGGGACAAAGTAAAACGTATTTCGGGAAACCACCATCAACGCAGCGTCCCGTTCCTCAACGTCGGCGGCAACGTATTGACATCTCCGTCTGCTATTGGCGAGGTCTTCGGCCAATTACTCACCAAAACATGCAGCGACGACACGTACGAGGAAACCTTCCTCTCTACTAAGAGACGCTCAGAATCCTGCCCACTCATCTTTACTGAGAGGCATACAATGGCAGAGTACAATATCCCTTTCTCCCTCTGGGAACTACGTTCTGCCATTGAAGACTCCCGAGACACGGCCCCAGGAATGGACGAAATCCACAATGCGTTTCTCCGGAATATTCCGGAGAGGGCACTGCTGGACGTCCTTCGATCCCTCAACCAACTTTGGGCTGAGGGTAGCTTCCCAACCTCTTGGCGGGAGTCTATAGTTGTACCCATCCCTAAGCAGGGTAAAGATAGAGCTGACCCGAACAATTACAGGCCTATCTCTCTTACCAGTTGCCTGTGTAAGGTAACGGAGAGAATGGTGAATCGGCGACTTGTTTGGTGGTTGGAGCGTCGAAACCTTCTCTCAACTATCCAATGTGGTTTTAGACGTGGCCGCTCGACCGTTGACCACCTAGTCAGGGTCGACAATTATATCCAGGAGGCCTTTCTTCTCCGCCAACACGTCGTAGGTGTCTTCTTCGACATGGAGAAGGCATACGACAGAGTTTGGCGGTGGAAAATTTTAACGACGCTGCACGAGTGGGGCATGAGGGGAAATTTACTTGTTTTTATACGTAACTTTTTAAGTGACCGTGTTTTTAAAGTTAAGATAGGCAACCACCTATCAGAGTTTTATTCACAAGAGAACGGTGTGCCCCAAGGGTCCGTTTTAAGCGTGACATTATTCGCCATTGCTATTAATGATATAGCAAGATGTATCAAACCTCCTCTCTTGGGATCACTGTTTGTGGACGACCTAGCAATATTTTGCAGGTCGTCGAAACTTATCAGCGCTGCTAGAGTAACCCAGCTGGCTCTGAACAGACTCGAGAGCTGGTCCCAGAGAAATGGATTTAAATTTTCGACGGAAAAGTGCAAATGCATTCATTTTTATCGTGTAAGAGGAGCCTACATTCCACCAGCACTTTTACTTGGTGGTAGACACTTACCTTACGTGGACTCAGTTCGGTTCCTTGGCATGACATTGGACTACCGACTCAGCTACCGTGATCATATACGGAGTTTAAGGGATAAAAGTCTACGGACTCTAAATATTTTAAAGTTTTTAAATCACTCATCTTGGGGTGCCGACCGCAGGTCATTGCTTTTATTGTACCGCTCACTCGTACGTTCCAAGCTGGACTACGGGTCATTTGTTTACGCCTCCAGCCGCGAGACGTATTTGAGATCTCTGACATCAGTGCACAACGCAGGGCTTCGGATATCCACTGGTGCTTTCCGGACCAGTCCGGTCCTCAGCATCTATGCTGATGCCGGTGAACCGCCGTTGTCGCACCGTAGAAACATTTTAATGTGCTCCTATGCGGCCAAAATTTTAGCGACAAAGAACCATCCGTGTTTTAACGTGATTTCTAACCCTCGTTTTTTAGAACTTTTTATCAGACGGACAAGGGCCACCAAGCCGCTTGGTGTTCGCTTTAATTTATTTATTCAAGGAACCAGGTTAAGGCTCCCAGATTTGTATCCGGTTGGGTACTCTAGTTACCCACCGTGGATAATTCCACCCCCTGAAATCCACATGGGTCTCAGTAGCCGCCCGAAAGCCCACACCACTGATCTAGAGTACCAGCGTCTTTTCAATGAATTTCTCTGTCGCCACCCCGACTTCATCCCCGTATTCACCGATGGTTCTAAATCGGACGCAGCCTGCTCATGCGCGGTTACCTCCTCTTACCACGGCGTCATCGAGGCCAGACTCAGCCCACTGTGTAGCATATTCACAGCCGAGCTGCTGGCCATTAAGATGGCCCTTGATGGTATCGGGAAGAGTGCTAAGGCGTTCACTATTTGTACGGACTCTATGAGTGCTCTTCAATCCATTTCCGCCTTCTCCTCCAATCACCCCATTGTCCAGAGCATACACTACAGCCTCCTATGCCTTAATAGAAGAGGAATTACCATAACCTTCCTCTGGGTCCCTGGACATGTGGGAATTGCCGGTAATGAGACGGCCGATGCAGCTGCGAAGAGGGCTCTAAAGATCCCTGAACAGACGACGACGCTGGTCCCTTGCCAGGACCTAAAGGCTACTCTTCGTAAAGAAGTGCTAGATCAGTGGAGTACATCTTGGAGGGACGTGCGTAATAACAAACTACGCAGCGTAAAACCGGTAACGTCAGTGTGGCCCACTTCCGTCAGGAACAGTCGCAGAGAGGAAGTCGTCATCACAAGGTTGAGAATTGGGCATTGCGCCTTGACCCACTCCTTCCTCTTTACAGAAGAGAAAATAACGCCTCGTTGTGATGACTGCGACTCTCCTCTCAGTGTCCGACACCTCCTGACGGAGTGTGACAAATTCCGGACTGTGCGCGAAAAGCTGGGTATTAGGGGAGACCTAGAACAAGTTCTAGGAGACGATCATGATCGTCTAAGCGGAATTATATCGTTTTTAAAAGTAACTGGACTTCTAAATAAGATTTAATATAGTGTTTCATATTTTTCCTATTTATTTCTATTGCCGACGTATCCAATTTTTATTTTAGTACACTATATCGACTGCGTGGTGCAAATGACCTTAGTCGTCGACGCACCCATACAAACTTAAATCTACCTACCTACCTATTTTTAATCGAAGGAAACGGGCCACACGTCCACTTGGGATACGCTTTAGAGATTTTATTGAAGAAGTAGGCATGTCACTGCCCACAGTGCATCAGGTTAAATATTGTAATCAACCACCCTGGCTAATGCCCCTGCCTAACGTAAACCTCTGCTTTAAAAAACAGGACAAACAATTCACGACCCCTATTGAATACAGGCAGATGTTCAAGGGACTTCTAGAAGCTCATCCCAACTTCATACCTGTTTACACCGATGGGTCCAAGTCAGATCTTGCGTGTGGGGCTGCAGTGGCATCCATACACCACGGCGTCCTTAAGATGAAGCTAAGTCCATTCTACAGTGTATTTAATGCAGAACTGTTCGCCATAAAAACGGCTTTATGTAATATAAAGGGCAATCAAGGATCATTCTTAATTTGCTCTGACTCCTTAAGCTCTCTGAAAGCCATATCAGCCATGTACTCGGACCACCCTATTATTCAGGAAATCCATTCTGCCCTCTCATCCCTTACTCAAAAAGGAATCCAAATCATTTTTGTTTGGATTCCTGGCCACGTAGGTATTCCAGGTAACGAAAAAGCGGATAGAGCGGCAAAAGAGGCGTTGGAAAACCCAGATTCAGTCTTGGACTTGGTTTTATCGGAAGATGTCAAGTCCATGCTTCGACGGATCGCCACTAAGCAGTGGAGTGAAACTTGGCATAGTATGGAAGGAAACAAGCTGCGTGCGATAAAACCTGACACTCCTCCAGAGGTTTCCTCCAGACATGAGCCCCAGAGGATCCCTCTTCCTTTTTTTTTTAATACTATTTATTTTTCACTTGTATTCTTTTATATTTTTATTATCTAGTTAATGCCTATTTGCTATGTAGTTATTTTCTGTTTTCACCGATTTATTGCCTTTAATATCCACTTATACTCCATTTATTTATTATTTATTGACTATATTATCTATTTATTTTCTACCTTTCAACTATTTCTTGCTTTTGTATCTATTTATCCCCAGTTTTTAATTATTTACTGCTTCATTATATATATTAAGGAATTATTAAGGAATTAAAACAATGATGTAAACTCTGTAAAAGAGCCCTGGGCAGGTGGAAGAGGGGGCCGGATTGTGGCCTCAACCTGCCCAGGTAAAATAAAGCGCAAGACAAGACAAGACAAGACTCTGGCATGGCCTTCTTCAGTCCGAGGTAATCGGAGGGAAGAAGTGGTCATTGCCCGCCTGCGGATCGGCCACTGCGCCGTGACCCATTCTTTCCTATTCACGGAAAACAAGATTCCACCCCACTGTGAGTCATGCGATAAGCCTCTGACAGTGAAACACATCATGGCAGAGTGTGTTAACTACCAAGATGCTCGCAATGTTTTCGGCCTAAGGGGAAATCTTAAATACGATCTGGGTGATAACGCTGGCCGACTTTATCAGGTAATCCGGTTTTTAAAAGATATAAATATCTTCCACTCAGTTTAATAATTTTTACTTCTATTTTAGTATATCTCTCTAGTTAAAACTATTCTGCAGTTAAAATAAAGATTCTAGAGCTGAGCCGCCTAATGCAGTGACATTATTTATAAATTGGATGCGGTGCAAAATGACCTCTGCCGCCGAATACCCACCCAATTACTACTACTACAAATTCATTGTCTTAGACCACGACCTGCACATGTTATCATATAACTATAATTGAGGAAGGTACTATATTACATACATTTTATACACCCATGGATGAGAGTGGTGCAAAATGACCTCAGCTGTCGACGCACCCAAAACACCCAAATAGTACTATTACTCCATCTGTCTGCCTATCTCTGACTGCATGTAATTTAAATTTGTCTATTCATATTTACCCTTTTTGTCTGTCTAAAGCCTGTTAATCCTTTGTTTACCTGCATTCGTCGCTCCTGTCTTGTTTTTCAAAATCTATTGAACCCTACTCTAAACGAATTCCCTTTGCTCAGCATAAATATTAATCATGAGCTTTGAAACGCTCACGTTTTGTTTCGAATGATCTCCTAATCGCTTTCCTTTTATGTCACACATGTGTCTCTCTCTTTAGACTCCAGCAATAGTCTGCCAGCATATTCTTTCCTCTATCATCTTGAAATATTTTCTCAAACAGGTGCTAATTCATTCTTTCACCTTGTTCTTCACTAAACGGTCCTAGATTTTCTGAAAAGAAATCAAGAAAGTGAAGCTTAAGATTCATTAGACATCCTACTTCCTTGAAATTATTCACCATATCCACAACAATATTTTTACACTCGGGGTGTTTTATTATTACCTAAAAAATTTTTTTACCTCCCTAAAACTTCGCCAAGCTGCTTTTTCTTTATCATTCATTCGTCTCTCAAATTTGTCATTTTTTAAAAGTTCCCTTATATCTGGCCCAGTAAAGATGGACCGCCCAATGGCCCGTGGGGGGTGACCAACAAAAACGACACGCGTAGGCCAAACCAAATTTATTCAAATTAACCAACAAGGGAGCACGCTAAAGCCGGAGGAGGGGAGGGTGATCGTCAAGACTGCGAGAACCATAGGAAAAGGGGGAATGAAGGGGGAAGGTGACGCGGCGATACCTGCCGAGGACCGGGCAGCCGATGACGGTGCACAGAGGCATCGTGCCGTTGACGAGGGGGGGCTCCTTCAGGCGTCTCGGCAACACAAGCTCGACAGCAAGACTCCCCCGAGCGCGGACTCCGCCTCCACTTAAATACAGGAGGTCCCATCGAACTCGGGTCCCATATTCCACCAGAAAGACCCAAAGAAAGGTGAGGTAAGACTTAAAAAATGTACATAAAAGCAGCCTTTTCATTTCCGCTCATTGCTTTAACACATTGCTTAGTTAGCCCAAGTTTAATATGTAATGGTGGTAGGAGAATCGTCTCCCTTGATGTCGGACTCGGACATATTACATTGTTTACCCAGGAATTAATTTTTTTCTCAATTTTTTCTAAGATAATATTCATCCCTAGCCCGACTATTCCATTCACATATAAATCATGGATGTTATGTGAATCCTGATTGTTGCCCGAGCAAAATTGTGAATATTTTCAAGTCCCCACAAATGTGCCACTTATGTACCCATACTTCAGTTTTTGCCACAACTCTTAGTTATTGTATTCTTCATATAATGGAATGAGCAACTGGTAAAGGAGCATAAATATTTCCGTTATGGAGCAAGATAGATTTTAAACTTCTTTTCAAAGAATCCATAAAAAAAGACGCCAATCACCAGCTGTATATTCTATTTCGTATTCTTTGAGTAGCCTTCGATATTATTGCAATAAAGTAAATTATACAAATACGAGAAAAACTTTCTGAAAAGCCGTTCTCTTGAACGATAGTGTGTTACACGTGTTCCTGGAACTAAAAAGTTTTTCTCTTTCACTCAGGAGGCTATTTGGAGGAGGGAGTTCAAATTTGTCTTTTGAAGTCTCAGCACAAGTCACTTAGTTCATCTTGGTTCATCTTCTCTTGATTCAATTTATTGTCCTCAACGTCTGATTCTTCTGCGTTGAAAGCATCACTGTCTTCATCTTGTGAAGTATTAAAAGTTTCATCTGGCATTTCTGCATCGATGGTGATACTGTCTGCGGACACTTCATCAATGGAAGCCTCATCATTTGCATGCATACTATTGTCCTCATTGGTCTCGGCGTCAGTATAGACAGGAAAAGTGACAGATGTAACATCCGTATAGGAAATCGAGTGTCTATTAGCTCGGTTGTAGCCATTCACGTTGGTCAACAAAAGTAATTGTCATAAGTGTGATTTGTTGGTTTTCTCCATATCATTGGCCTAGAGAATATCACCTTTCTTGATTTATCAAGGACATTGCGACATCTATACCACATGGATTTAGGAGTCCAAATATTGTCTGTGTAGGTATTGATCTCGAAGCACTCGTATTATCTTTTTTTAAATAAATCTGAAAATACAAGCTTCTTAACCTGGGGAATATATTCCCCACAAACGACAGAGAAATTGTTCACTATGTTCATACAGGATGCAGATTGGCTTGTAAAATTTGACTCTCCAAAGGCAAAGTTTTCTACCGATGTAAAGCTACGGTCGCTTGATGACGACGCCTGCTGGCCTGCTACAATGGCAAAAGATATATTTTTATTTCCCCGAGGTGAAGGCTTTTCAGCAGATTCCTAAGGAGTAGTCATCCAGGGCTGCGCTGCACCGCACTCTCAATACTTGTCGGGGAGTAATATGTCATTACGACATACTCTACGTGGAAGTCGACGAGATTAAAAATGAGATGGCATCACAAGGAGTTACAGATGCTTGTCGACTTACCACTAAGCGAAACGGCGAAGTTGTTAACACTACCTCTGTTGTCCTAACATTCGCGCGAGACTGTCTCCCCGACAAGGTATTCGTAGGCTATGAATCGGTTCCAGTGAGGCCATTCATACCGGCGCCCATCCGCTGCTTCCAGTGCCAGCGCTTCGGCCACATCGCCACGCGATGTGAGGGCAAGGCCACCTGCCCGCGCTGCGGCCTGGAAGACCATGAGTGTGCGGAATGCAAGAGGGAACAACATTGCGTCAACTGCGAGGGTACGATCCAGCGTACTCTCGTTAATGGTTCAAGATGTTAGAGAACAGAAAAGTTATGGAAATCAAAACAGTAGAAAAAATTCTGTACTTCGAGGCGAGGAAAAGGTGTAGGGTAATTGCAGAACCTATCTTTTCAAAATCCTTTACTTCCGTTGCGATTACCCCAGTTCCGAAAGCGTCCCAAGGTACATAAACGGAGAGTTTTGTGAACACAAAAACCGCAGAGGTAACAGAAATAGCCAGGCCGGCTAAGGTACCAAATCCGGCAGTAAATAAAAATATAACCACCACTGGTTCTCCTAAGAAGAACCAGTCTAAACCTCCTGCCGGGGTAGGGCTGAAACAACGCAAAAAAACGCCATTCCCCGGCCCCTCCGGACTAGCCAAGCTAGTGCTTTCGGCGGAATCAATAGAGGAGGATGACAGTCCCTCGGAGACTGAAGTCCTCCTCACAAAACAAAAGGGGAAGAAGCACCGTATTCTGCGCTGACCTCCGCCTTTTTATATAAGCGCACGTATTTATTTATTTTATTTTATATATTTTTTAAAGATATTTTTGGCTTTTATGCTACAGTGGAACTGCAATGGTTTTTATCGGCGTAAGGGTTAGCTGACCGTCTTAATTCATGTTTTTAACCCGTCCTGCATATGCATGCAGGAAACACATTTTACAACAACGGACAAGGGCATTTTAAAAGGTTTTGACGTTTTTAGACTGGACGACACCAGTGGCCAACGTGCCCAGGGTGGAGTGTTGATTGCTACTCGATAGGCCCTTTACACCTCTCTAGTGCAGTAGCAGTGACCAAGCGTGCCCCCGAGGTGATTACGTTATGTAACGTGTATCTCCCGGAGGGTGCGCCGGTCACCCGTTTTAACCTGGAAGCCCTTGTCTATCAGCTACCTATCAGTCTATCGCACATGATCCACCATGGGGAAGCGCTAGAGCACAGTGCAACCGTAGAGGACGGATTTTATCCCAATTTATATGTGACTCTAACCTAGTGTTACGAAATAATGCGGAAAAAACACGTTTTAACAGTTTTACTTGTGACTCTTCGACTATCGACCTATGTATCATGTCGAGCATTTTAGCTACAAAACTCTATATGCTTGTGTATAATGACCTTTGTGGGAGCGATCACTATCCCATCTTTTTTACGAACGAATAACATATTAATCCGGATATTATTTGGCCGCGCAACTGGATTGTTCAGAAAGCGAACTGGAGGCGTTTTAAGGAGAATTTTAATTTTAAATATGACGAAACCCGTGACAGTGTGGAAAATATTGATAACCTGACTGTGACCATCATTGAAGCGGCAGACAGCAGCGTACCACGGTCTCGCCGTATAATTACAGGGCCTGCGGTGCTGTGGTGGAACGATGATTGCGCGAAAGCTATTCGCCAGCGTAAAAAAGCATTGCGAATATTTAATAAATACCCAACCGAAAGAAATCTAGCCTCCTTCCGACGACTGAGAGGTAGACAGGTTGTGAGGGATGCAAAAAGAGCTTCATGGGTGAAATTCGTCTCCGGTGTTAACTGTAGGACACCAATTGCACAGGTATGGCGCAGGGTAAGGAGTCTGTTGAGTAACCACCAGCAGCTAGGTGTCACTTTTCTTAAAGTCAGAGATGAAGTTATAACGTCACCACGTGACATCGGAAAGGCGTTCGGCCTGTTTATATCTAGAAGATCAGCGATGACGCATGCGGTAGGAATTTTCTGTCCTTCAAAGACCGCTGCGAATTAACTCCGTTATACTTCAAAGAGACGCGATACGTGGCCGACTACAACCTTACTTTCTCTTTGTTGGAATTAAAGTCCGCCATTGCCGGCACAGGCAATACATATCCGGGTCTTGACGAGGTCCACAATGCCTTTTACCAATGCGCTTAGGTGGCAGAGATCTTAACTACGCAATGGAAAAATTGGTAAACCGCCGCCTAGTCTGGTGCCTTGAGAGGTGGAACCTTATTTCAAATATCCAATGTGGTTTTCGAAGAAATAGGTCGACAACCGACCACTTAGTACGAGCCGACAACTTTATTCAAGAAGCATTCCTTTTACGCCATCATGTTATTGGAGTGTTTTTTGATCTAGAAAAAGCATACGATAGAGTGTGGCGACACAAGATTCTTCAGACCATACATAAATAGGGCTTTAAAGGAAACCTGCCAATTTTCATTAAAAATTTCCTAACTAATCGTGTTTTTAGAGTACGCATCGGAAGGAGCCTTTCGGATGTACATTTACAGGAAAACGGGGTACCCCAAGGCTCGGTGCTAAGTGTGACACTTTTCGCAGTTGCTGTAAATGATATAGTAAACTGCATACAACCATCAGTGATGGGCTCACTCTTCGTAGATGACCTCGCCATTTTCTGCAGGTCACGAAGATTAAAGGCAGCAGAAAGACAGGTACAAATCACTGTCAATAAACTGAAAAGATGGTCTAATGATAACGGGTTCCGTTTCTCTCATGAGAAAACGAAATGTGTACATTTTAATAGGCTTCGCGGAATATACCCACAGCCTAAGATAGAACTGGATAGGAAAAATCTGCCATTCAAGGATTCAGCAGTATTTCTTGGCTTGGTTTTTGACAGACGACTAGACTGGCGAATGCATATCCGAACGCTAAAGGAAAAATGCATGAAGGTCTTTAACGTCCTAAGAGTTCTGAGCCACTCTTCTTGGGGAGCCGATCGCACATCTATGTTAATGTTGTATAGAGCGCTTGTAAGATCTAAAATAGACTACGGGTGCCTTGTTTACTCATCCGCGAGGGAAACATACCTAAAGCCATTGGCATCGCTACACAATTCAGGATTGCGGTTAGCGACTGGAGCATTCAGAACCAGCCCAGTTTTGAGCCTATACTCAGACTCTGGTGAACCACCTTTGCACACCTGCAGGATTATGCTTATGTGTAGCTATGCCGCAAAGCTTTTGTCTTTGCCATCTCACCCTTGTTTTAATATCGTTTTTAAGCCAAGATTTATAGATGTTTTTAACAGAAAGACGAAGGTCACCAGACCATTCGGTGTCCGTTTTAATGATTTTATTGCCGAGCGAAATTTTACTCTAGCCGAGGTTTACGTAGTAGGCTACTCAAGCCGCCCCCCTTGGCTTTTTCCCCAGTCAGATTTTATTCTTGACCTACACAGGTACCCCAAAACAGTTACCCTGGCCACAGAATACCAGCATGCATTTAATGAATTTCTCTACAATCATCCTGAACTAATTCCCGTCTATACGGACGGGTCAAAGTCCAGTAGAGCTTGTGCGTGCGCAGTCGTATCATCCTATCATGGAATAGCAACAGCTAAATTAAACCCATTATGCAGTGTTTATACATCGGAGCTCTTCGCCATTAAAATGGCCCTCTGTGGTATAAAATGCTCGGATAAGAAATTTCTCATCTGCTCGGACTCCCTAAGCGCTCTGCAGTCTATCTCCACAATGTACCCGACTCATCCGATTGTCCAGGAAATTCAGTCGGCCATAATATGCCTGAGGGAGAAAGGGGTGTCAATTACCTTCATATGGATCCCTGGACATGTGGGAATAAGAGGTAATGAAAAGGCTGATTCTGCCGCTAAGAAAGCGCTGAAAAATTCTGTCCTTGCCTCTAAACTGGTACCACACGAGGATTTGAGACTAACGTTACGTAACGAAGCTCTGGAGTATTGGCGGGAATCTTGGTTTAACGTCCCGAGCAACAAACTCCGTGAAATTAAACATACAACATCTGCATGGCCTTCATCCGTCAGGGGATGCCGGAGGGAGGAGGTAGTCGTCACACGTTTGAGAATCGGACATTGCGCTCTGACTCACTCATTCCTCTTCACCGAAGAGAAAATACCACCTCGATGTGATGACTGTGGATCTCTTCTCTCCGTAAGGCATATTTTGACAGAGTGCGAAAAATACCGGAGATTGCGCGACTCTCTAAGGATCAGAGGCGATATAAGCCACGTTCTGGGGAATGACCCAGACCGCCTAACCCAAGTAATTTCATATCTTAAACAAATAGGCATTTTAAATTTGATTTGACAATTATTTTTATGTCATGCTTTTTGACAGCACTGCAATTTAACATACTTTTCCCAAATGTAATTTATCACTTTATCACTTGCGCGAGGTGCGAAATGACCAATAGCCGTCGACGCACCCTGAAAACGAAATTCTATCTATCTATCTTAACTACGCTCAGTCGGTCAGTTTTTGGGAATGATCTTCGATTCCCGTCTAAACTGGCGGTAACATATTCAAGTTTTAAGAAACAATGGTTTTAGCTTTAAATTAATATGTTATATTTCGGAAAAGCAGTGGTGCAAAATGACCATGCTGTCGACGCACCCTAAATATTAACTCTACTACTACTACTACAAACAGGGATGATCGGATCCGTAGATGATCACGAACAGGGAAGACTGAGATGGTTGAGCACGAACTGGGTTGACTGGAAGAGGGAAGAGCTCGAACTGGGATGACCGGGAAGATTGGTGATCATGAACCGGGAAGACAATAAGTACAAGAACTGGGATGGCCGTGAAAATGGCCGACCACGAACGGGGATGGCCGTGAAGATGAACGAACACGAACGGGGATTACCGTAAAAATGATGGGTAGTATACGATGCTAACACAAAAAAACAGAACCTATGCAGAGAGTGTCTCTCTTGCTCCTGCGTCTGTCACATGATGACTGCGTCAATTACGAGGCTCCTTCTCTAACTTGGTGAAGAGTCTAATCCCCCCTCAGGTTGTCTAAATCTCTTAATGTTGTTATGAAGGCCTTTGTGCCATTATCTCGTAACAGCACAATCTTTCCATTCTGCGTCCAAACATTTCTTGGGCCAGCCATATCTTTAGCAGCATGAAGAACTCGTTTCCTGGCGGCAGTAAGGGAGTCTGTTACTAAGAAACCACTGCCTTTTAATTATCTCTTTGCCCTCCATACTTTGTCCCTCTCTTGTTAAGAGAGGAACCGAACAATCATTGGCCTAATTGAGGAGCCGCTGGCTGCTTTATGGGGCCCAATCCTGTGCGCCCGCCCAAGGAGGATGGGATTGATGCTGACCTTCAGCTTAGCGGTGAAAAAATCAGCCGCTACCTTTAGGCAGTCCTCTCGCTCGACCTCTGGTATGCCGTGTATCAATAGGCAATTTCTCCTCGAGTATTGCTCCAGAGCATCAAGGCGGTCCTCAAAATCCTCGGATTTCTTCTGCAATATATCTATCTATATGCTGCAGACGTTGCACATCGCCTTCCACCACTCGCTTAAAGGAGAGAAACTTCTCCTCCAGCGCTGAGAGGCTTTCCTTCTTCTTGGGCAAGTCATCCTTCTTGGCCTGTTCTAGCTCTTCCTTAAACGAGGACATCGTTGTCAGGACACCGTCAAGTATAGTACGTACATCGCTCAGATTGCACTCGAAGTCCTTCTTTGGGTTGGTCTTGGGCAGCATGGTGGCAGGTAGCAAGGGGGGTGGCTGAACATAAAAGTGAAAGGGAGACTGAGCGAATGCAAGACACGTCAGCCTCGTACGAGCATTAGGAGAAGACTGGAGCATATTGCAGAGAAGAAGAGCAGACAACTCTCTTCCTATTCTCACCTTCCACGAGAGTCAAAAGAACTGCTGCCTGATCACTCGTAGTAAATTCTGATAAATGTGTTGCATTTATCTCATTCACATAGATACAAGCTCTAGGTCTATCAACAGTGGTACAGTAAAATACTTTACCCACAGTCATACTAAGTCCTCTGACTCTGCCCTGGAAAGCCCATGGCTCTTGAATCAGAGCTATCTTAACTTCACCTTTTGAGAGGATACTTTGCAGGGTCCCCGAGGCAGCCCTGCTGTGCTGCAGGTTGGCCTGAAGCATGCCAATGCCCGCCATGCCTAGGCCCTCCCAGCACCATCTTCCTCCCTCAGCGCCTTTTCTTTGGGGGATGTTGGACCTTCCTGTCCGCGTGACAACGGGACTTCTCCTCAGCCCCGTCCTTACTCAAGAGGGTCACTTCTACTTGTTGCAGACCGATGGTCCCCTTGAAGCTCGATGGTGTCATGCACCCTATGGATGTTTCATCCACCCCCAGGACAAATCTTGTGCCATGATGGGTGTCGCACCTTCCATAGGGCTGTTTGCAGCCCCGGATTGACCCTTTGTAGTCTCCCCAGGAGGGTGTTGGCATCCGGTTTGCTACGTCCCAGCACCCAGATCATCACCCTCCTCCTCTTTACGAGATTGTCAGCGTCCATAGCTTGGAAGATGGTCCCCCTAATCGGTCCCATCTTCTTTGCTGCTTCAGCTAACCAGGCTGCAGAACAGTTGTTGTCGCAGATAATCTCAAACGCCCTGTTAGCAAACCTGGTCCCTCGAAAGACAGGGAGGTCCTGGTTTTCTGGGACCTAATCCCAGAGTCCTTCCAGTATCCTCTCTATCTCCTCTTGCCACTCCTCTATCATCATCACCTGAGGATAGCCAGTTGGGATAATGGCCATTTTCTTTTAGTCGTGGATGCCTCCGCATATGAAGGCCGAGAACCAGTCTTTGCCCTTTTTGCGTCCTGAACCTTGTTTGTAGGCGTATCCCCTGGGATGCGCCTCCTCTTTGCGGCAGAGGCGGGGGGAGTCTGTCGTCCCCCCTCCCCGCCCCGGGGCCCCATCAGCAGTTCTCCCATGAGCAGGAGGGTCCGCCAGACTCCCACCATGTCCCCCCGCTCCCTGCATTTTCTTCTTCCTCCTCCTGGCCGCACCAGTCTGCTTTCCCCCCATAGTGAGCCTCTCCATTTTTTGAGAAATGCTCCCTATGGTGTTAATAGAGGCCCCCGAGTCAGAGTCTGCCCCTTTGGGTGGGAGCCCCGACTCATTGCCTCCTTGATGGTTGACTCCGAGGAGTCAGAAAGGTTGCCCATTCCTCCCCCGAAGGATTGGAGGAGCAACTTTGGTGAGTGGGTTCACTAGTGGTGAGCTTTATGAATCAATTAGTAGCACTGACCATTATCACCCGTCATTCAAGGTCGTTAAAAATCGCCAGGAGAGGGTTAATCCCAATTTCAATGAACCGATACCCACTGATCCTTACAACTCTCCCTTCACCATGCGGGAGCTTATATCGGCCATTGGCGATTCCAAGGACACGTCTCCTGGAGGAGACTTGATTCATAATGCTTTTCTGAAGAACCTACCTATGTCCTCCTTGGCGGAAGTGCTCGCCACCTTTAACCAAGTGTGGATAGAACACGCTTTCCTGGAGAGCTGGAGAGAATCAATTGTTGTCCCTATTCCTAAGACAGGCAAGGATAGATCCAACCCTTCTAATTTTCGTCCGATTTCTTTAACAAATTGTCTATGAAAATTAATGGAAAGAATGATCAATAGGTGGCTTGTTTGGTGTTTAAAGAGTCAAAATTTAATATCCAATATCCAGTGTGGCTTTCGACGGGGCAGGTCCACTATCGATCACCGGGTGAGGATTGAAAACTTTATTCAAGAGGCTTTCCTTCTTAAGCAACATGTCATAGCAGTATTCTTTGACATTGAAAAAGCGTATGACACCACTTGGAGACATGCATTCCTACAGTCTCTGTACACATGGGGTTTTAGAGGTAACCTACCTGTATTTATTAAAAATTTTCTTAATTTGCGTACGTTTAGAGTCCGAATAGGAAATTCTCTTTCTAAATATCATATCTTGCAGAACGGAGTCCCACAAGGCTCCGTTTTAAGTTTTACCTTGTTTGCTATTGCTATAAATAGCATTATGAACTGCATAAAAGCACGCACAATGGCCACTCTTTTCGTAGACGACCTAGCTATATTTTGTAGATCTTCAAAACTTTCTGTCGCTGAGAGGCAAGTCCACATGACTTTAAACCGCCTCCATAGATGGTCTCATGGGAATGGAATGAGGTTCAGTGAAGATAAAACGAAGTGTATGCATTTTCATAGGTTAAGGGGCATTTTTCAACAGCCAAATTTAAGGCTAGGCGACCACGCTCTGTCATTTGTGGAGTCTACTTGCTTCCTAGGATTACATCTGGACAGAAAGCTAAACTGGCAAGAACACATAGAGCGAACAAAAATAGCGTGTTATAAGATCCTAAACATGTTTAAGTTTTTAAGCAAGTCATCCTGGGGTGCCGACCGGAAAACACTACTCCTCCTCTACCGAGCACTAGTGAGGCCCAAACTGGACTACAGATGCTTCATTTACTTCTCTGCAAGAAAGAGCTATCTAAAGCCTCTTTCCTCTGTTCATAACATGGGTTTGAGACTATCAACTGGGGAATTCAGAACCAGCCCAATTCCCAGCATCTACTGCGATTCCGGGAACCCCCCCTGGAAGCGCGCATGAAGATTTTAGCTTGTAACTACATAGGTAAGATTTTACCTATGCGACGCCACCCATGCTATGAAATTATTTTTAACTCTAAGTTTTTAGATATTTTTAACCGACGACCAAGAGCGACTCAGCCATTTGGCATACGTTTTAAAATTTTAATTGATGACTTAGGTTTCGATCTACCTACGGTATACCCGGCAGACCATTTTAATCGACCTCCGTGGGAGGCCCCTCAGATCTTCTGTGATTCAAACTATAGTGGTTCGAAAAATACTGAAGGACCCCTAGTGTTGAAACATGCAGCACTAGAGGCGTTACACAATTTCAAGGAATCCGCCAAAATATATACTGATGGCTCTAGAACAGCCTCCGCATGTTGGTGTGCCTATGTATCATCAGAGGCAGGGTCAGCAACCTATAAGTTGCACCCCATGTGTAGCATTTACACAGCGGAGTTATTTGCTATAAAATTCGCTCTTGCTGCGATCAAGGGTAGGCACTTGGTTGTACTCTCAAGTAAACATTCTCCCTTCCACGAGTTAAATGACTATGAACCATTGAGTTGGGGACAAACATAGATGGATTCTTTTTTATAAATAAGCATGAGTGAAAGATATACATGCTGGGTAACGTCATGATTTTCAGTTGCCTAAACAGCGGCCTTCCAGGAGTCCTGATGGGTACATCCATCATAGCCTTTATAGACCTTTTTTGCATCAAAAATGCCTTCATTGCTACGCTTGAATTTCCCCAGAAGACAACTCCATAGGTCAAGTGAGAGTGAACTTTGGCATAGTACACTAGTTTCAGAGTTTCCAATGAAGTAATAGGGACAAGTTTCCTGATCATGAATATCCCAGTGGCCATTTTATTAATTATATCATTAATGTGAGGATACCAATCAAGGTTTTCAGTCAGAGATATTCCCAAGAATTTTATGGAGCTAGACTTCTTAATAGATTTATCTGAATCCACTTTAAGGAGAGGGGACAATATTGGTGGTTTGATTTTATTGTAAAACTGTAAAAAATTGGTATTGTTATCATTTATTTTCAAGCTGTTCGACCTACACCAATTAGACATTTTGATTACAGTTTGGTGAGCAGAATTTCAAGCATCTGCAAAGTTGTCACCCGCACTAAGTGTAGATGTATCATCAGCATACAAAATTACTTCACAGTTAGGTAAGTGAGTAGGAAGGTCATTAATAAAAATGATAAACAGAAGTGGGCCCAATATAGAACCCTGTGGAACTCCACAGTAGGTTTCAACGATTTTGGACTTAAATGTGTTATTACCTGATTTATGTTTAATATTAATTTGAACCGTTTGCTTACGGTTAGATAGGTATGACTTGACCCAAGACAAGGCAACACCGTTAATTCCAAGACTTTGCAATTTAGAATAAAGTATATCATGATCAACTAAATCAAAAGCTTTTGACAAATCAAAGAAAATTCCAACTAAGCCTTTTTGATTGGAAAGGCCCCCAATAATTTTATCAATCACCTGAAAGGCTGCAGTGGTGGTCGACTTTCCCTTAATGAACCCATGTTGAGAAGGGTGTAGAAGGTCAAAATGACTTAAGTATTTAATAATTCGATTATAAAAAAGTCTTTCAAAAATTTTAGAAAACACAGAGAGAATAGAAATAGGTCTATAGTTTTCTAATTTATTGGATGACACTCTTTTGTGAATTGGTACAATCAGAGGAGTTTTTTGCACAGTAGGAAAATGTCCCTTAGAAATTGAAATATTGAAAATATCACAGAGGGGCTGAGAAATTACCTTGGCAGTAAGTTTTAAGATTGGCATTGGTACTCCATCATATCCAACCGACCAGTTATTGTCAAATGTGAGAATTGTTTTTTCAACTTCATTCGGGTCGGATGGCATGAGAAATACTGAGTAAGGACAGTTTGACCCATTAAAGATCGATGGAGATACATTCTTCTTCAATTGACTAAACTGATTATTGAAACAATCTGCTATGTCAGCAGGATTAGATATTGGAATATTATTGAATATAATAAAGGGAGGATTTGGATGCAAGAATGTTTAATCTTCGCACTAACTCGTCTCGCTTCGACCCGTGTATTGTTATTCACCACGTCACGAAAATTGAGAAATGCATATGGATGAACGTTAGACGGTCAAGGATTGATAATAATAAACTAACATGTAAATTCGGTGGCATACACAACTTAAAAATATACAGAAAAGGTTGCTTTATAGCAAATAATTGAAAGAACTAACCAGGAAAGCGCCATTTTTAAAAACGTTCTAACCAAATTATTTTACCTGTGTTTTGTACTGATGGTACCGGGACGGAGCGAAATCGACGTACAAAGGAGGAAAACGGGCTAAGGAGGAACGTACTAACCAAGTTCCACTGTACTTGGTCTGAAGCTGTATTTGGTACTCAGCCCTGATAGGATGAGAACATTTTAATCTTCCCTGAGATAATTTTTCTGGAACCAACTGGCATCCCCGCACGGGGGGAAGAGGATGATCTCTTCCTAAGGGGAGTAGCGCCCCCACGGACCCGAGCCCACCGAGGAGACAACCTCGTTAAAAAACCCACAGTGCGATTGGGCAGTTCCGGACAGTATGTGAGTCTACTGTGCTGAGTACAGCCACGACATCTGGCCAACTGACTCACCCGCGTGTTTGCCGTGCCTGGAGACCCGTAAGGTGGGGAAAGAGGATCCTGGTGGTTGAGCTTCCCGGTCTGGATGGGGGTCGGATCCCCTGATAGCCGGGTTGCAACACACCACTTTGGCCTCGGACTCCACTGAAACGGGAGGTCAGGGAGTAGCCGCCTCTGATCAATCGGCTAGCTGTTTCGTATTGTCGTTCAGCAGGCGAGTACGGACAGCATGGGGGTCTGGCGGAAGGGCGTCGAAGGTGCGGGGGTTTGGAGGACCCACGTAGCCAGAGACCAACCCGGAAGCAGACAACCATGCCTGAAGTGCTATATCCCCTCGGGTAGCCCTGCACCGACCGCACCGGTTTGCAGTGCGGCGTCCCGAATGTGTGGCTCCGTGGTGGGTGGGGAGCCCGGGGGATGAAATTTATGATGGTATGGTGGACAATAACCTTCCTCCTTCCAAAAGATCCCGCCCTGACAAGGGCGGGGGAGCATATGTCAGTGCGTGTAGAAAATATTTGATAATGAGATGTACCACTGATGGTGAGAATCTAAATCGGGTGTCACCCTTCCTTATTCATAAGGTGATAACCTCTACAGTCAGTGGACCTTTAGAATCTGTAAAGAAGTTACGGGATGGAACCTTGTTAATTCAAACAACAAATGATCAGCAAAGTGAAAAACTACTGGCAATGAATAAATTGCATGACATACCGGTAATTGTGGAAACTCACAAGAAACTTAACACCTGTGATGGAATTATCTCGTGTTATGATTTATTATATGTTACCGTAGATGAGATAACGAGAGAAATGGCACCGCAAGGTGTCATTTCTTGTCGTAGGCTTACCACCAAAAGAAATAACGAAATCATAAACACCCCGTCAATAGTACTCACGTTCGCCCTTGACAAGCTGCCGGACAAAGTTAAAGTAGGGTTTAATGCTTATTCCTTACGGCCGTTCATCCCCAGCCCTTTGCGTTGCTTTAATTGCCAGGAATTTGGTCACACTGCTCCTAGATGTAGGGGCGAACCCACATGCCCAAAATGCACGAAGAAAAAACACGAGGACGATGTTTGTAAGTTTCCTTCGCATTGTGTTAACTGTGACGGCCCGCATCCTGTATACTCCCGAGACTGTCCGAAGTTACAAGAGGAGAAAAAGATTATGGAGATCAAGGTGACGGAGAAGATCCCTTTTCTCGAAGCCCGCAAGAAATATAGGACCAGGGTGCCTACCTTTTCTAAATCATTTGCGTCTACCTGTACACCGGTAATGCACAGCAGCGCAGCATAAACGGATACAGTCGTCCAGGAAGAGTCAAAGGGAGGAAAATCTGGAAGCAAAGATGACAACAACAACCAAAATTACTCAAATAAGACCCCTGCGGCTAATGCGAATGAGGAAAAATCTCAGCATAAGCCAAACACTAAAGAGCTGACAGTGGTGGAGAAAAAGGCTGCACCACAGAAAAAAATACAGCCACAAATCAAAAACAACCAGGTTCAAAAGAAAAATAACGCGAGTAAGTGTGAAATAGCACCCCAATCGACCTCCACTCCTGACTTTCCAAGTGAGGAGGAAATGGAAGAAGATGTACTGGATGAACAGCAACTCCAACACGTTCTGCAAAATCGGAGGAGTTCGAAAGTGAAACTCTCGCGACCTATTTTACCCTAAAATGTTCGCTATACAATGGAACATTAACGGCTATTTTACACACAAAGGAGAGCTTCAGATTTTAATAGATAATTTCAACCCCTCTTGCATTTTTTTGCAGGAAACGCATTTTAAAGAAAAAGACAAAGCGACGCTCAAAGGCTACACGCTCTTCCGAAAAGACGACCTTAGCGGACAGAGAGCTCAAGGGGGAGTCACCATGGCCATCAGAGAGGCCCTCTACACCTCTCAGGTGAACCTGCGGACTCCTTTGCAAGCAGTTGCAGTCACAACTGCTGTCCCGGAAAAGGTTACATTCTGCAACATATATCTTCCGGAATGGGCACCCGTGACCGTTAGAGCACTAGAAGACCTCCTTGGGCAATTGCCGCGGCCCTTCGTCCTCATGGGGGACTTTAATGCTCATAATACCCTTTGGGGTTCTTCCCCCGAAAAATGTAACAAAAGAGGGCGAATTATAGAGAAGGTAATATCAGATTTCGACCTAATCGTGTTAAATAATGATGAGAAGACGCGTTTTAATTCATTCACAGGAGAATACTCCTCGATAGATCTTTTTATATGCTCGAGCAGTATTGCTCCTCGTTTTACTCTTAACGTTCATGACGATCTCTGTGGTAGCGACCATGTACCCATTTTAATCTGTAAACCTAGTTTTAAATATAATTTTAACGTTCAAGAGAAATGGATTTTTAAAAGGGCTGATTGGGAATCCTTCAACCAAAATCTCCTTTTTAAGTACGATCCTACTCGTAGTGGTACCGAGAACGTCGAAAATTTCCAATCAGCCTTGGTACATGCGGCCGAGTGCAGTATTCCGAAATCAAGTGGCAAGGCTAAGCGGCCACATTTGCCATGGTGGTCAGAGGACTGTGCCATAGCAATACGCAATCGGAAGCGAGCCTTGCGTATTTTTAACAAGTACCCGACGAATACAAACCTAGCGGTGTTTAGAAGACTCAGAGCAAAGGCTCGCCAGGTCGTAAATACCGCGAAAAGAATGTCCTGGATGAACTTTGTAGGTTCCATAAATAATAGGACTCCTATAGCGCAGGTTTAGAGAAAAGTGAAATGTTTATCAGGTGCCACACACCCCCCATACAGTCCCTCGATTGCGTCGAATGGGGTTATTCTGACTGATCCCTTGGAAGTGGCTAACGCTTTTGGGAGGCACTATGCTCAAGTCAGTAGTAACTCCGAGGATGACAGTACAATTGCCATGCATAAAAAGAACGTAGAAGGCTATACCCGTTCCTTTCAACTGGATACGGAAGGAGCCAGCTACAATGCGCCGTTCACATTATGGGAACTGCAGTCAGCAATTGAAAAACTTAAAGACACCGCCTTGGGAAGCGACGGCATACATAATGCCTTCCTACGGCATACTCCCAGGCCAATACTGGTTGAATGGCTACTCACATGTAACCGTATATGGAAGGACAGGGATTTCCCAAGTAATTGGCATGAGTCGGTGGTGGTCCCGATACTTAAGCAGGGTAAAGAAAAATCATCGATGGAGAATTATCGGCCTATTTCTCTCACGTCGTGCCTTTGCAAATTAATGGAGAGAATGGTCAATCGAAGACTCATCTGGTGTTTGGAGAAGCGGAACCTTCTCTCCGACGTACAATGTGGTTTTCGGAAACACCGAAGTACTGTGGATCACTTAGTGAGGATTGAGAGCTTCATCCAAGAGGCATTCGTTCTTCGCCAACATGTAATTGGAATCTTTTTTGACATAGAGAAAGCCTATGACACAACATGGCGCTACAAGATTCTTCAATCCCTACATAAGTGGGGTTTTAAAGGGAATCTTCCTATTTATGTGCAAAATTTTCTGAGTGACCGAGTTTTTAAGGTGCGGATAGGTAACCGCCTTTCCGATACCTGCATACAGGAAAACGGAATACCGCAAGGTTCTGTATTAAGCGTCACTCTATTTGCTATTGCCATGAATAGTGTAATGGACTGTATAGAACCGCCAGTGGAAGCATCGCTATTCGTGGATGACTTAGCCATATTCTGCCGTTCCGCCAAAATGTCTGTGGCTGAGCGGCGACTACAAATGACACTCAATAGGCTATCAGCGTGGTCCCGGGAAAACGAATACCGTTTTTCTAAAGAAAAAACATGTTGTATCCATTTTCACAGGTTAAGAGGTGTATTCCCTCAACCTACTCTACGGCTAGACAACCACATATTAAAATGTGTAGATTCTACCCGGTTTTTGGGTTTGGTTTTAGATAGGCGGCTGAATTGGAAGAGCCACATAAGTTTTTAAAAATCAAGATGTCAAGCCTCCCTAAATATTTTACGTTTGTTATCAAATAGATCCTGGGGTGCGGATAGAACTTCAATGCTCCTGCTCTATAGGTCACTAGTTAGATCCAGACTAGACTACGGGTCTATCATTTACGGTGCTACCCGTAAATCGTTCCTGCGAACCCTTACAGTTGTGCATAACACTGGGCTTAGGCTGGCCACCGTAGCCTTTCGCACCAGCCCAGTGCCAAGCATCTACTGTGATGCTGGTGAACCACCCTTGGAAATCAGGAGGAACATATTAATGTGCAACTATGCTAGTAAACTTGCGGGTCAAGATTCACACCCTAGTTTTAAATGTGTTTTTAATCCAAATTTTATAGATATTTTTAACCGGAGACCCAAGGCTACGAAACCCTTAGGAATAAGATTTTATAATTTTTTGTTGGAAAGAGGACTTGAGATACCTCCTGTTTACCAATATCGTATATCCAAACACCCTCCTTGGAGAATGACGAAACCAGATATTTTGTTAGATCTGGCCAAAAAGAACAAAAATGAAAGTCTCCCTATAGAACACTGGGCAGCTTTCAAAGAAGTTCTGCACAAACACCCGAACTACACTCTGATTTTTTCCGATGGGTCCAAATCGTCCACTGATTGCGCTTGTGGATTCACAAATTTAAGCGATACTTCGGAGGTAAAGCTGCACCCAACGTGCACAATCCTCACCGCGGAGTTGATAGCAATCAAACTATCACTGGAAAGCATAAAACGGAATGCCTCTTTCCTCATATGCAGCGATTCAATGAGCGCACTGAAATCCATTGTGTGTTATCAACCGGACAACCCTTTGGTCCAAGACATTCACTCCATCATGTACATCCTCAAGGAGAGAGGCGTAAGAATCAAGTTCGCTTGGGTACCAAGTCATTGTGGCATAAAAGGCAATGAGGCAGCCGACACCGCCGCTAAGCGGGCACTTGATAAACCGAGGACTGATATCGACTACATCCTTTCGATGGACCTGAGAACCTATCTAAGAAAGACTTGCTTAGATGAATGGGAAACCACACGGCATTCCATTCATAACAATAAACTGCGTACCATCAAGAGTAGTACTAGGGCGTGGATGTCATCCATTAGAAGATCTAAAAGAGAGGAGGTAGTCATCACCAGGATGCGTATTGGGCACACCGCGCTTACTCATTCATTCCTCTTTACCGCTGATAAAGAGCCACCCTGGTGCGATAATTGCCAGTCACCACTATCCATTAAACACCTACTATCAGAATGCCGAGTATATTCCGACCTGCGGAGAAAACACCAAATCACAGGAGAAATGTGCGATATCTTATGTAATGACTCAACCCCTGCGGGTAGGGGGATTGAGAATACTCCCGCAGTATCCCTGCTTGTCGTAAGAGGCGACTAAAAGGGCGGGGAGGAAACCCTGATAACAAACCCCCAGTCCAGCAAGGGATGCGTCCGGACAGTCCTGTGGATCAGCTGTCTGTGTGTGGCGGTACCATCTTGCATATGATCCACCCATGTGTTTGCCGTGCATGGAGACCCGTAAGGGGGAGAAGGGGATCCTGGTGGGTGAGTTCTCCGGCACCTAGCCGGGTTTCGGATACCCGGTATGGGCCGGAGTTCAATACCCCACTTCGGCCCCGGATTCCCCGTAAACGGGAGGTTAAGAGCTAGCCACTCTTGATCAATCGGCTTCCGATACGTTCGGTGGCGAGTGCCATGGGGGTGGGGGTCTGCGTAGGGCGGTCGGAGGTGTGCGGGTTTGGTGGGCTCGTGCACCGAAGATTCTACCCCGAAACAGACAACCACCTCAAGGGTGCTATATCCCCTCGGGTAGCCCTGGCGACCGCACCGGTTTGCGGTGCGGCGTCCCGGATGTGTGGCTCCATGGTGGATGGGGAGCCCGGGGGACGAATTATGGTATGGCATGGAAAATAATAAATTTCCACCATCAAAAAGATCCCGTCCAGATACGGGCGGGGGAGTAACGTGTTTTCACGCTAGTAGGCGTTATTTGATTATGCGATGCCAGAAGGAAGGCGAGACACTTCAGAAAGTTTCTCCCTTCCTTATACGTCGGGTGCTTTCTAGCAGCGTGCCTGGAGAACTTGCGTCTGCAAAAAAGCTAAGAGATGGAACACTTCTCATCGAAACGGTTTCCGATGCGCAAAGCGAAAAGCTGTTGCGAATGGAACAGTTCTGTGAACTAGCAGTAAACGTAGGGGTGCATAGAACGCTGAACACTTGTAGGGGTGTAATCAGCCACTACGACCTCCTATACGTCGATGAGGAAGAAATAAAGAAAGAAATGGCCTGCCAAGGAGTGATCGACTGTCGCCGCCTGAAGACGAAGCGTGAAGGAAGGATGATCGATACTACATCGGTCATTCTTACTTTCGCTTGTGATAAGCTCCCAGAAAAGGTGTTTATAGGCTATGAATCGGTCCCAGTGCGGCCATTCATACCGGCACCTATGAGGTGCTTCAACTGCCAACGCTTTGGACACATAGCATTGAGATGCAAGGGCAAGGCCATTTGCCCAAACTGCGGCAAAGAAAAACATGGTGATGAGGAATGCAGCTCTGAGTGTCAATGTGTTAACTGTGAGGGTAACCATCCAGCTTACTCTCGTAAGTGCCCCATGCAGGTAGAGGAACGGAAGATAATGGAAATTAAGATAACAGACAAGATCCCGTACATCGAAGCGCGGAAGAAATATAGATCTCAAGCTGCCCCTATTTTCTCCCGTTCCTTCGCCTCACTAGCGGCTACCACAGTCAAGAAACGTACAATCTCTACTCAAACACAAGAGCCAGTTATCACCAAAGAAAAGGAAAGAGTTACCAAGGATTCGACCAGCCCAAGCAGGGCAAATAAAACTACACCTCCATCTAAGGAGAAAATAATTCCGGGTTCTCCAGTGAAGAACCCGATGAAACCCAAGGCCACAGCGATGCAAAGGGGAAAGACTCCCCCCCCTGGACCTTCTTGTAAGGACACATCGCTGGAATCAATGGAAGAGGACGACTGCCCATCTGAGGCTGAAGTCCTTGCAGCTCGTCAGAGGGGAAAGCAGCACCGCATAAAACGCTGATGAAATACGATGACGGACAATCTACATATTTAATTAGAAAAAAAAAATATTTTATTCATTTTATTATTTTAACCATGGCGTTTTTACTGCAGTGGAACTGCAATGGTTTTTATCGGCATAAGGAGGAGCTGGCCATTTTAATCCGCGATTTTAATCCACTCTGCCTTTGTTTACAAGAGACCCATTTTAAAACGACAGACTAGGGCAAATTGACCGGTTACAATGTTTTTAGATTTGACGACTCCACTGGACAGAGAGCTAGAGGAGGAGTCGCGGTGGCCATTCGGGAGGCCCTGTACACCTCTCGAGTGGAACTAGCGACACCCTTGCAGGCAGTGGCAGTAACGGTGCACCTGCCGGAGAAGGTAACGTTGTGCAACGTTTATTTCCCAGAGGGTGCACCAGTGACACGACAAAATTTAGAAAGCCTGGTTAACCAACTTCCCAGACCTTATATTCTTTTAGGTGATTTTAATGCCCATGATACTCTGTGGGGAAGTAACAGGGCTCAATGCAACAGGAGAGGGCGGATTTTATCCCATTTTATTGATGATTTTAATTTATATTTATTAAACTCTGGGAAAAAACCCATTTTAACAGTTTTAATGGGCAGTTTTCCGTGATTGACCTGTGCATTTCTACTAGCAGCCTGATCACTAAATTAAAATTGTCCGTTCATCAGGATTTATGCGGGAGCGACCACTTTCCTCTTTTTATTTATAAGGAACACACAAATAGTGTTAGTTCTAATTTTCCTGACAGTTGGGTTATCCGAAAGGCAAATTGGTATAACTACAAAACAAATTTTAAATTTTCACACAATGATGACACAAACGCGGAACAAAATGTAGAGGCACTTACCACCTCAATAATTGAAGCCGCGGAATCCGCCATGCCACGGTCGGGGCTGAGAACCCATCGTCGGTCAGTTCCTTGGTGGAATTCAGACTGTTCGGACGCAATTAAGAAGCGGAAGCGGGCGTTAAGAATATTCCAAAAATACCCGACGGAAATTAATTTGGCATCTTTCCGACGTTTAAGGGCCAAGGCTCGCCAAGTTGTAAAAGAGGCGAAAAAGTCTTCCTGGATGACTTTTGTGTCCTCTGTTAATAACAGAACACCAATAGCGGAAGTATGGAAGAAGGTAAAATGCATTTCGGGAACGCAGCAACCTTATGGTGTGCCTCACTTAAAGGTGAATGGACTAGTGGTGACGTCGCCACCCGAGCTCTGCGATATATTTGGTCGAACCTTCGCAAGGACCAGCAGTGACAGCGTATATGACGAATCCTTTCAGAGGAGGAGAAGAATCTGTGAATCACGGCCTCTAAATTTTAACGAGACGGATGAGGCAGAATATAATGTCCCATTCTCCATATGGGAATTAGATTCTGCTATCTCAGATTCTCGTGACTCCGCCACGGGTGCGGATGATATTCATAATGCCTTCCTCCGAAACCTTCCGGTGTCAGGATTGAAACAAATGCTTCTGACCCTTAACCAAATTTGGTCACAGGGTATCTTTCCCAAGAAGTGGAGAGAATCTATTGTCATTCCTGTCCTAAAAGTGGGTAAAGACCGAGCAGACCCTGGCAACTACCGACCAATCTCCCTTACGAGTTGCTTATGTAAAATCTTGGAGAGAATGGTGAACCGTCGCCTCCTTTGGTGTTTGGAAAAGAGGAATCTTCTGACAAATATCCAATGTGGATTTAGGCACGGTAGATCTACTACTGATCACCTTGCTATATTGGACAATTTCATCCAGGAAGCGTTCCTCCTCCGCCAACACGTCCTAGCCGTTTTCTTTGACCTAGAACCCCCCTGCGGGTAGGGGGAATGTGAATACTCCCGCAGTATCTCTGCTTGTCGTAAGAGGCGACTAAAAGGGCGGGGAGAACACCCCGATAACAAACCCAGAGCCAACAAGGGTTGAGCCCGGACAGTGTTGTGGGTCAACTGTCTGTGTGCGGCCATACCACCTGGCCTGCGATCCACCCGCATGTTTGCCGTGTGCGGAGACCCGTAAGGAGGAGAAGGGGATCCTGGAGGGCGAGGTCCGTGGTTCCCAGCCGGGTGTCGGATGCCCGGTATGGACTACGGGCCAATACCCCTCTTCGGCCCTGGATTCGCTGTAAACGGGCGGCCGGGAGCTAGCCACTCCCGGTCAATCGGCTTCCGTGGCGTTCAGCTTAACGGTGGCGAGTGCCAGGGAGGTGGGGGTCTGCGTAAGGCGGTCGGAGATGTACGGGTTTGGTGGGCCCGTGCATTAAAGACCCAACCCGAAACAGACAACCACCTCTAGGGTGCTATATCCCCTCGGGTAGCCCTGGCGACCGCACCGGTTTGCGGTGCGGCGTCCCAAATGTGTGGCTCCATGGTGGGTGGGGAGCCCGGGGGATGAATCAAGTTTAGGTATGGCGGATGAATCCCTTCCACCACCTAATAGATCCCGTCCGGAAACGGGCGGGGGAGTTAACGTTCCCGGCGCTAGTCAGCGCTATTTAGTGATGAGGTGTCAGAAGGAAGGGGAGAGCCTGAAAAAGGTGTCTCCCTTCCTTATACGTAAAGTTCTGTCTGGTTTTGTTCCTGGGGAACTAAAATCTGCCAAGAAACTTCGCGATGGCACACTGCTCATCGAAACGGCTTCGAGGGGTCAAAGCGACAAGCTCTTGAAAATGGAAAAGCTTGGCGAAATTCCGGTTAAGGTCGAGGTGCACCGCACCTTAAACACCTGTCGGGGAGTGATTAGTCACTATGACCTTTTGTACGTAGAGATCGACGAGATCAAGCGAGAGATGGCCTCTCAGGGAGTCACCGATGCTCGTCGACTCACTACAAAGCGCAACGGAGAAAGAGTAAACACAACGTCTGTTGTACTCACGTTCGCGCGTGACCAACTCCCCGACAAGGTGTTTGTTGGTTATGAATCGGTCCCAGTGCGGCCATTCATACCGGCACCCATGCGATGCTACCAGTGCCAGCGATTCGGCCACATGGCCACACGGTGCGAGGGCAAGGCCACCTGCCCCCGCTGCGGCCTGGAGAAGCATGAGGGTGCGGAGTGCATAGGAGACCCACTTTGCGTCAATTGCGAGGGTGCACATCCCGTGTACTCTCGTAATTGCCCAAAGATGATGGAAGAGCGAAAAATAATGGAGATAAAGACGGTCGATAAAATCCCCTACTTTGAGGCTCGGAAAAAGTATAGAGCACAAGTTGCTCCTACTTTCTCCAAGTCATACGCTCATGTCGCCTCCCCTCGAATAGCCAAGGTCACAATCTCGACACAGACGGAATATAATGAGAGCCCGAAAACAAAATCCTCTGTGCAAATATCGGCCACGCCGGCTAAGGCCACATATCCGGCAAACAATACAGCAACCACCGGTCCGGGTTCTTCTAAGAAGAACCCCAACAAATCTACCACCGGGGCCACGCAAACAAAGCGTGGGAACTCCCAATCCCCTCCCCCATCTGGTAAGGTTCGAAAGAGCCAACCAGAGCCAATGGAGGAGTGTCTATCAGACACAGAAATACTCCAATTTGGCAGTAAGGGGAAGAAAAACCGCATTAAGCGCTGATCTTCCCAAAGTTTTAACTGCTCGTATTTATTGTTTTAATCCCTTTTTATATTTATATATTTATATATATATATATATATATATATTTATATATATTTTTATTTATTTATTATGGCTTTTATAATGCAGTGGAACTGCAACGGTTTTTATAGGCACAAGGAGGAGCTGGCCATTTTAATTCGAGATTTTAACCCTTTTTGCGTTTGTCTTCAAGAGACGCATTTTAAAGACACAGACAATGGGATTTTAAAACATTTTAACGTTTTTAGACATGACGACACCAGCGGCCAACGAGCCCAGGGTGGAGTGGCAGTTGCTATTCGGGAGGCCCTTTACACCTCCCGAATACAGCTAAATACACCGTTTCAAGCGGTGGCAGTTACGGTGCACGCTCCGGAGGCGATTACGTTATGCAACGTTTATCTGCCGGAGGGTGCACCGGTCACCCGTTTAAATCTAGAATCCCTGGTGCACCAGCTGCCTCGGCCTTTTATTTTACTCGGGGATTTTAACGCTCATGATCGTCTATGGGGAAGCACTGCGGTGCAGTGCAACCGCAGGGGACGCATTTTATCAAGTTTTATTTTAGATTTTAACCTAGTTCTATTGAACAACGGGGAGAAGACCCGGTTTAACTCTTTCAATGGTGATTTCTCCGCCATTGATTTATGCATCTTATCGAGCAGTTTAACCAATAAAATATCTTTGTCTGTACACGAAGATCTTTGTGGTAGCGATCACTTTCCCCTTTTAATTTTTAAGGAGCGAATTTTTAACTCTGATTTTATCCGACCAGGCAACTGGATTGTCCGGAAAGCCGACTGGCCTTGTTTTAAAAGTAATTTTAAATACACGTGCGATGCAAATCGCGATAGCGCTTTTAATGTAAAATCACTGACTAACAGCATCATCAACGCCGCCGACAAGAGCGTACCACGGTCTCGGCGCATCATGTCGAGAGCTCCCGTGCCATGGTGGAATGATGACTGTGCTAAAGCCATCCGGCAACGCAAGAAGGCGTTGCACATATTCAATAAATATCCCACTCAAAACAATCTGTCCTCTTTCCGGCGTCTGAGAGCTAAAGCCCGTCAGGTCGTGGAGGAGGCAAAGAGGGCCTCTTGGATGAATTTTGTTTCTGGTGTCAATATCAGCACACCACTTGCACAGGTTTGGCGCAAGGTGAAGAGCATTTCGGGAAATCATCAGCAGCTCGGTGTCTCCTTCTTAAAAGTCAGAGGAAATGTGGTTACTTCTCCAGCTGGCATCGGCGAGATTTTCGGCCAGTTAATCTCAAAGACGAGCAGCGATGAAAATCTTGATCCTGCCTTCCGAACGATTAAGCAACGGTTCGAGAACATTCCTATCGGCTTCCAGGAGACGCGGACAACGGCAGATTACAACCTCCCCTTTTCCTTGTGGGAGTTGAAATCTGCCATCGATGACTCCCACGACACCTCTCCAGGACCAGACGGGGTCCACAATGCTTTTCTCCGCAACCTCCCGGAGACAGCGCTGCAGGAAGTCCTGCAGACGTATAATCAACTGTGGGCAGAAGGTAACTTTCCTTCGTCCTGGCGGGAGTCTATCATTGTCCCTATACCCAAACATGGGAAAAATAGAGCTGACCCGAATTCTTACCGGCCAATATCTCTCACCAGCTGCCTGTGCAAGTTAATGGAGAGAATGGTGAACCGGCGGCTCGTTTGGTGGTTAGAGCGCCGGAACCTTCTCTCCAGCATCCAATGTGGATTTAGACGGGGCCGTTCCACAATGGACCATTTGGTGAGGATCGACAATTTCATCCAAGAAGGCTTTCTCCTCCGCCAGCATGTGATCGGTGTCTTCTTCGATTTGGAGAAGGCTTACGACCGGGTGTGGCGGCGGAAGGTATTAACGACTTTGCACAAGTGGGGCTTTAGAGGCAATTTGCCGATTTTTATTCAAAATTTTTTAATGCACCGAGTTTTTAAAATTAGAATAGGCCAGTTTTTATCCAACTTTTACCGTCTTGACAACGGAGTTCCCCAGGGATCTGTCTTAAGCGTGACGCTTTTCGCCATTGCGATTAATGACGTCGTAAATTGTATCAAGGCGCCGGTGATAGGCACACTGTTCGTGGATGACCTGGCAATTTTCTGCAGGTCATCCAAGGTTGTAACTGCGTCCCGAATGGTCCAATTGACATTAAACAAACTGGACCAATGGACCCAAAGGAACGGATTTCGGTTCTCCTTTGAGAAGACCAGGTGCGTCCACTTCCACAGGAGAATAGGAATCCAAATGCTGCCCACACTATCCCTTGGAGGAAGAAATCTTCCTTTCGTCCAGTCGGCCCGCTTTCTCGGTATGACACTCGACTACAGGCTCAATTGGCGAGAGCACATTCAAAATTTAAAGACAAAATGTCTGAAATCGTTAAACGTGTTAAAGTTTTTAAGCAACACATCGTGGGGAGCAGACCGCACAACATTGCTCTTATTGTACCGGACATTGGTTCGTTCTAAACTAGACTACGGTTGTTTTGTCTATGCGTCCGCCCGCGAGTCATACCTGCGAGCATTGTCCCCCGTGCACAACGCGGGGTTGCGACTCTGTACGGGGGCATTTCGGACAAGCCCTGTCATAAGCATCTATTCTGATGCAGGGGAGCCTCCTCTATGCCACCGCAGAAACGCGCTTATGTGCAATTACGCCTCCAAAGTTTTATCCATGACGGCACACCCATGTTTTAACATACTCTTCAAACCACGTTTTTTAGATATTTTTAACCGACGGACGAAGGCCACTAGGCCCGTTTGCGTACGTTTCAACGATTTTATTCGTGGGTGTGATTTCAGTATGCCTGAAGTGTACCCTGTATCTTACGCAACCCACCCTCCCTGGTTAACACCCGCTCCTGTGGTGAATACAGTCCTAAGCAAACTACCAAAATCCTTTACAACTTCCTTGGAATACCAACGTCAGTTTTTAATGTTTCTGAGTAATCACTCCGATTTTCTTCCTGTGTACACTGACGGATCAAAATCGGAGTTGGCCTGTGCCTGCGCAGCGTTCTCGAGTACCCAAGGAGCCGTCAAAGCGAAATTAAATCCGCTGTGTAGTGTGTACACAGCGGAACTATTCGCCATGAAGACGGCACTCGAAACTCTATGTGACGGAGGTGGCTCCTTTGTTATATGCACCGATTCCCTGAGTTCCTTACAATCAATTTCCGGTTTTTCGCCCATGCACCCGATCATTCAGGATATACATTCGTCCCTGCTGTCTCTCAGCAGAAAGGGAGTACTTGTTTGGTTCCTTTGGGTCCCGGGGCATGTGGGAATAGCCGGAAATGAAAAGGCAGACGCTTTGGCCAAAGAATCTCTGAACGAGACGGAGTGTAAGTCCACGCTGGTACCTTACGAGGACCTACAATCTTGCCTGAGACAGGTAGTCCAAGGGCAGTGGAAGGAATATTGGCGCACTACACATAATAATAAACTCCGCGACATCAAGCCGGTTACGTCAGTGTGGCCCTCTTCCGTCAGGAATAGCCGAAGAGAGGAAGTCGTCATCACACGTTTGAGGATAGGGCATTGTCCTCTGACCCACTCATTCCTCTTCACGGAAGAGAAACAACGACCTCAGTGTGATGACT
The DNA here is from genome assembly GCA_933228895.1 of Platycnemis pennipes. Lineage (NCBI taxonomy): Eukaryota > Metazoa > Arthropoda > Insecta > Odonata > Platycnemididae > Platycnemis > Platycnemis pennipes. Next base: position 85,740,495 of record OW121857.1, read on the forward strand.
GCAACTGTCCTCTCAGCGTTCGGCATATCCTGACGGAGTGTGACAAATACCGTGACGCGCGAAGGCGGCTTAACTTAGGGGGAGACCTAAAATCCGTCCTAGGAGACGACCCTAATGTTATAAGCCGAGTTATCAAATATCTGAAAGAGACGGGACTATACAGAAAAATATAATTCACTTTTTTAAATAATAAATCACTGTATTCAATTTTTTAATAGGTGCCATAACTATGATAGACAATTTTTATTAATATTACTGTTACATTTATAAATTTTACTACTAAGAATGGGTAGTGGTGCAAAATGACCTAGCCGTCGACGCACCCTACAAGTTTTAAACCTACCTACCTTTGACCTAGAAAAAGCATACGACCGTGTCTGGCGTTGGAAGATTTTAAAGACTCTGCATGACTGGGGCTTTAGGGGTAAGTTGCCTATTTTTATCCGAAACTTTTTGATGGGCCGAGTTTTTAAAATTAGGATAGGTAACACGCTGTCAAGATCATACGAACAGGAAAACGGAGTACCGCAAGGCTCCGTACTGAGTGTAACGCTATTTGCAATCGCATTAAATGATATAGCAGAGAATATTAGGACACCAGTGTTAGGATCATTGTATGTAGACGATCTTGCAATTTTCTGCAGATCGTCCAAATTAGTAAGCGCAGCAAGACATATCCAACTCTGTCTAAAAAATTTGAATGAGTGGTCCCGAAGCAGTGGATTTCGTTTCTCTCCTGAAAAGACGAAGTGCGTTCATTTTCACCGGCTACGAGGTATTCATAGTCAACCGACACTTCGCCTTGGCCGTGAAAACCTGGCGTACGTGGAGTCGGTCCGCTTCCTTGGTTTAACATTTGACTACCGCCTAAATTGGCGAGAGCATACCAAGATTTTGCGTGAGCGATGTTTTAAGATTTTAAACATTCTACGATTTTTAAGTCATAGAACATGGGGTGCTGATCGCACTACATTGCTTACACTATACCGATCACTCATACGGTCACGACTTGACTATGGATCAGCAGTCTATTCCTCCAGTCGAGATAGCTACCTAAAACCTCTCTCTTCGGTCCACAATAGTGGATTACGATTGGCTACTGGAGCCTTCCGGACCTCACCAGTACCTAGTATATACCCCGAAGCCGGAGAACCGCCTCTGACAATTCGCCGGAAAATTTTAATGTGTAATTATGTGGTGAGAATCTTATCTCAGAGGGACCATCCATTTTTTGGCAGTGTTTTTAACCCTAGATTTTTAGATGTTTTTAATCGAAGGACAAAGGCAACGCAGCCTATCAGCATTCGCTTTTGCCATTTTATCAACGTAAACAATTTTAATTTTCCGGACGTGTACCCTACGGGGCTATCCAAACACCCTCCGTGGTTAATACCGCGGCCAAAGATCATATTTCATCTACATAGATGCCGTAAATCCTCCACCACTTCAGCAGAGTACCTGAATCTATTTAATGAAGTCTTGGCGAACCACTCAGGCATAACCCCCGTTTTTACGGATGGGTCGAAATCGACCTCGGGTTGCGCGTACGCAGTTGTCTCCACTCATCATGGAGTAATAAAGACAAAATTAATGTCTTTCTGTAACATCTTCATGGCAGAATTAACGGCTATTAAGGTGGCGCTAAAAAATATTAAACGACGGAACGACTCATTCATTATATGCACAGATTCTTCAAGTGCTCTGCTTTCAATTTCTAAATACTTCCCAGTCCATCCAATAGTCCAAGAGATACAATCGCTACTACTTCACCTTGAAAATCGGGGAGTAGGTGTATCCTTCGTATGGATACCAGGACATGTTGGCATTCCTGGTAATGAGAAGGCTGATTTAGAAGCCAAAAAAGCTCTAGGTCTGTCTACTATAACCTCAGTTTTAGTGCCCGCTGACGATATGAGACACACGTTACGGAAAATGGCCCTGAAGGAATGGGGGGATGCATGGGCAAGCATCACAAGAAATAAACTCCGCTCGATTAAGCCCGTAACATCGGAGTGGCCCACGTCCAGAAGAATGTCTCGAGGTGAAGAGGTCGCCATTACTCGGCTGAGGATAGGGCATTGTGCCCTCACGCACTCTTATCTCTTTTCTGAAGAGAAAACACAACCCAGGTGTGATGTCTGCGACTCCCCCCTCAGTGTGGAACACATCTTTACGGAGTGTGTTAAGTATCGGGCAGTACGTGAAAGTCTTAATATCCGTGGAGACCTAAGAGAGGTATTAGGCGACGAAGTGGCGAATGTCAACAAAATTATAAAGTTTTTAAAAGAAATTGGTATCTTTAATAGAATATAATATTTAATATTCACTGCTTTCATATATTTGTTTTCAATAAAAAATCCATCTATTTTCGTGTATGTAACTGTTAATAGGTGTCGAAGTAAATATGTTTATGCTAATCCCTTTATAACCAATTTAGTAGTGGTGCAAAATGACCTTTGATGTCGACGCACCCTTAAAACAAAATACTACTACTACTACTGTAATGACTCATCTAAAATAGACTAGCTTTTGTTGTTTTTAAAAGAGAGTCGTCTTTTCACCTGCCTTTAATTAATCATCCCTCGAATTTTAGATATTTTATTTTATTTATTTATTATTATTATTTTTTGGTCTTTTTAATGCTAGGTTTTAACTGGATTTATGTCTATAAATATTAAATACGGCGCTATGTAGCCCAGAGAAAGGTGCAAAATGACCGTAGTCGTCGATGCACCTCAATAATACATACTACTACCAACTGGCATTGTAGATTGTAAATGACACCTCTGAAATGCTCACCCATATGCTATCCCTGCGACAGGTAATTTCATTGCCGACGGAAGTCTTGTGATGAGTTAAAAAAATAAATAATTTTTACTTATTTATTTCCCATTACCACCGAAAACAGCATTTGTGGCCTTTACATCGGGGTATGAACAATAATCAACTACTGACAAGCACATGTAACCATGTCCTGAGTGATGAAAAATCCACTCAGGTGGGACTCGAACACGCGACCCTCAGGTTAGCAGGCAAGGACTTAACCATGCCACCACCAGGGCTGATGAATTTGGTACCTATCCCATGCCGTTGTGGTGGTTTTTACGGTATAATGTGGAAGTATAGTAGCAACTCTGGAACATATGGTAGGGTTTGCGATTAGAAATTAATACTCATTTATAACAAATTCAAAAGGTTGAAGAATTAAAGATAAAAAGTGAGTTATGTAAAATTGTGTACATTTAACCTACATCTCACACTTCTAATAAGGAAAATCAAAGAAGAAATTTACAAGTTAAAGTTTATATATTAAAAAACAAGTATTTATTTTGGCATTTTATCATCATTGGAATTTCCATTTGGAGAATGACATTAATGATCAGAAATCAGTGTTAGAAACTAATTATTAATAAGCATCTGGAAAATATAGCTAAGGGGTATCCTTTCTAATCATTTGTTTGTTGAATAAAGTAAATACAGACTATCATATATTTTTAAGAATCAACAAAATGTCTAATGTTATGGATAGATGACGTTTTGATTTTGAATACGAGTCTACTCCATGTGATGAATGTATTCACTAACAATTTATTGCTTTTGTATGTGAACTTCAGATTTTGGTTGTCACTGCCACTAAGTACATAGGTACCTAACATTTTTCCTAAATCAATAATTATGGAAGGTTTTGCTATCCTTGCTGCATTAGCAGCACATGTGGAGGAGAAGCAAGCCTTAGTTCGGGAGAGGAGGAAGCTCCGGGATGCTACAAATCCTTTTGATCTCCCAGAAGAACAATTTACTTTGTACTTCAGACTCTCCAAAGACAATGTTCAATATATATGTGATTCTTTGAGGAATTCTTTACAGCATAAAGGATCACATGGCCTATCAGTAGAATCTCAGGTATTTGAATTTTAATTCAAAATACAGAGTACTCATAAATTTTTAAAATAATATTAACATAGTTTCTTGTGATAGGTCCTTGTCACACTGAGATTCTTTGCTGTGGGGTCATATCATTGCATTGGGCAAGACAGTTTACTGTCAGTATCACAATCAGCTGTATGCAATGCAATATATATTGTTGCAAGGGGGATCCGAGATGTTATAAGACCTACATGGGTGAAATTTCCCTCCACAGGAGAAAGAAGGCAGATTCTGAAACAGAGGTACTCCAACTGCTAATGTCATGCATTGCAATAAAATATAAATGTCGTCTGGCATTAGAAGAAAGTATCTAGAATAAGTTCTCAGTTCCTCACTTTTTAATTAGCAATACTGTTGTGGCTCTACCTTAAATTAATGTTATTAATATTCTTCAAGGTATAGAGGAATCCGAGGAATGAAAGGAGTGGTTGGGTGTATTGATTGCACCCATATAGCGATTTCAAAGCCTACCATCCATGAGGAGGCATATATTAACCACAAAGAATATCACTCCCTTAGTGTTGAAGCTGTAAGAACGTTCACTATTCTTTTCGGCTGAGCCTATCTGCATTGCTTTATACCTAAGAATTGCAGTTAAGTCAATTCTTCTGAATGATTACTTAATTTATAGGTAGCCACATACGATTTGGAGTTTCTGGGGGTCAATGGTCGCTATCCTGGGTCAGTACATGATGCCTTTGTATGGAGGAATTCACCATTTCGTAATGAAATGATCAACATTTGGGAGTCTGGAGAACATAATTCATGGCTGTTGGGTAAATTCCATGTTGTTTATACTATAACACATATGAATAAACATTTCTGAATTCTAATTTTTTTATTGCTCAAAAGGTGACTCTGGATACCCATTAGAACCATGGTTGATGACCCCAGTTTTGAATGCAAGAGAGGGATCACGTGAAGAAAAGTATACCATTGCTCATAGCCAAACACGATCCTGTGTGGAAAGGGCATTTGGAGTGCTAAAAAATACTTTTAGATGCCTTCTACGCCAGAGAACCCTATAATGCACACCAATCAATGCATCAGCTATTGTTTCATCTTGTATAGTTCTTCACAATATGAGGAGAAACAGTCAAATTGCAGACATTGAACTAGAACATGAGGATGTACAAAATGAAGCAGTACTGGCAGATGAAAGGCTTAATAATGCTAGGGAGCATGGTGACCAACATAGGGTGGCAATGGGAATTAGGAATGTCCTTATAAGGAATTTGAGAATCAATAAAAAGTTAAATATAACATAAAAACAAATCATTTATTAATTCCTTTTTTTTAAATGTTTAGGTATTCTTTACAAAATATCTCATGAACTCTAGTTAAATTAGAGGTCTCCTCTGCATGTTTATTTATTGCTGCTGCAACTTCCTGAGGAAGACAAAACAATAAAATAAATAATTAGATCAATTCTTTATTCATGGGTTAGCACTCTTCACCCATAAAATAATACAATACATTGTCAATTGACAATCATGTCATAAACCATGCATAAATGAATTGAGACAGGAGATGGAGATTAACAGTTTTTAGGAGTGGAGGACAATTTATGAAATTATTAGTCAACATATACAAAAATGTAATTCTTTCAGAGCGTACTGAAAAGTTAGTGGTCTTATAAGACATTAATTAATTATACAGATTATATTAATAATATTATAATTATATAGACAAATTATTATTTTAATAGCTAGAATGTATTATTGTACAAATTTTAAAGATGCAACGAGGATAATGACGTGCAGTATTGCAGTCAGTATTTAAACAGTTATGATTACTAAGATCATATAACCTGTAGTGCAGCAGCAATTTTCTCCTGCCCTTTTCTCTGAAAGGTAATAGTTGTTCTCCATTTTGATATACTTAAGTAAAATATAACTAATAATGAAATCCAACCAAGCATTCAATTAATTTTTTGGTCTAAAACCTCGGAATGATGTCACTATGAAACTAACAAGGACTTACTTGGATGCTTCTGAGGGGTGGTATTTGATGAGCATGCAGACAAATTCATCAGATTCTGGCGGGATACTGAGGACACAAATGAAGAAATGAGTGGGACATCAAATGGATGGGTTGAATTAAATGTAGATGAAGGGATAGAAGTGGAAGGAATGGAAGTTGTTGAGGTAGCTGTTGTTAAGTATTTGGTGATAGAAGGTGAAGGAAATACAGAGTTATCATTTTGAAAGCCTATTACAGTGTTGTTTAAGGAAGTAGAAGTATGAGAGGCATTGGATGATGAAGGTTGTGGATAACATGTATTTACAGTGGGACTATGAGTGAATAATGATATGGGAATTGGTGTATTTGAAGCAATGTTTTCAGGATGAGATGGTGGTGAGGACTCTGCTGATTCGTTGCTATGTATAGAAGGTGATTCCTGCAAATGGAGAAATAACATAGATTTAGAAATGCACTAAATACAAGTCACATAAACCTCATAATCTGAAATATTGTAATGGTTCATTCTTAAAAACCATTTCACAACAAATCATTCCTTCTACTACTAATGCTTTATAAATGCGGCTCATGGGTGCCAATTATGGTTACATGGTGCCAGATTTAATTGAATCATTTTTCTATCTTATTAGTGAATATTTTAAGCAGCAATAACTAGTAAATAATGTTCTCAATACTTGATTATACCTGATTACTCATTTGCAAACCTAAATAAGGAACTGGAGGGCCAACGCTTGATTCAGTACCAATGACTGCCAGCACTTAATGGTCTATTTCAGAAATGGGTAGAGCCTTTTCTTTATTTCTAGTCCTCTCCATAGCAGCTTTCCTTTGATTTTTTCTGGCACGTGCACTACATTTAAAATCTGCCCAAACCTAAAATCAATAAGTTATACATTACTCTGCCTTCAAAGATTGTTAATCAAGTTAATTATGTAGCAAATAATACTCTAGGTAGCAGTAAAGATTGTCTTTTAATGGACCGTTGACTGCAAGATACACTTCAGAAAAAAAAATCGATTGTCACTGCTCGCCGTCTACGACCCGACTCCTTGCCAAGGCGAATAGCCGCTTTCACGAACAGGAGCTGAGTGCCCGTCCAGCGCGGTCGCAGGCTGCTCGTCCGTTCTCGTCACGGACGATCGGCTGCGCCGCCAACGCCACCACTCCACACTTCACAACCGCACAATTCAAAATCCCAAACATTTCCGCCCACCTTGTTCTGTGAACAACCAACCTTTTAACAAAGAACAATACATATAGAACAAATATGAGAAAACAAGTATTACAGAATATGAAAAATAACTCAAAGTATGAAAATTAACAATTTTGCTCCGGTTGGTGTAAAATAATTAATTTCACAATGGGTCGCTTTAGCACTGAGTTAGCCGTGCGGAGTGTGGCTACTCTGGCAAGGCCGTCTGTCCCTTTGTGAAGATCAATGATTCTAGCGAGAGGCCACTTGGTTGGTGCAGTCAGTTCATTTCTTATGAGGACGATATCCCCAACAGTCAATGGTGGAGACTCCTTCGCCCACTTGGATCGCCGCTGAAGATTCTGCAGGTATTCAGCTGACCAGCGGTCCCAAAAATGCTGCACCATTTGCGTTATCAGCAACCAACGTTTCAGAGGAGGTAGTCTTTCCTCGGTGACCCTTGGCTCAGGAAGCAGGAGGGACGAGGACCCGATTAAAAAATGAGCTGGTGTCAAAGGTTGTAAATCGGCGATGTCATCTGCTATAGGAATTAGAGGACGAGAATTAAGACATGCCTCAACTTGACATAAAAGCGTCGAAAATTCTTCAAACGTCAATGTATGCGTTCCCAAAACTCTACGCAAATGATACTTAGTCGACTTAACCGCCGCTTCCCATATTCCACCAAAATGTGGGGCCGCAGGTGGATTAAAACACCAACTAGTTCCACCGTTTGCTAGGTTTTGAGCAATATCTTTGCAATTTTTAGAAGATTTTTCGAAAAGTCGTCTTAATTCTATATCTGCTCCCACAAAGTTAGAACCTCTATCGCTATATAAGGTTGCACAATGTCCTCTACGAGCTGTGAATCTTTTAAAGGCAGCTATGAAACCAACGGATTCATAGGTCGATACCGCTTCAAGATGTACCGCTTTTGTGCTCATGCATATGAATAATGCTACGTATCCTTTATATGTTTTATTCCCCCTTCCTGGAGAGACTCTGATTTGATAGGGTCCAGCATAATCAACGCCCGAGATTAGAAAATGCCGATTCATTCTTACTCTTACATCTGGCAAAATCCTCATTTTTTGATAAACAGGCGAGGCTGAGTATTGCCTGCAAATCAAACAATTATGAATTACCCTTTTCACTGCCTTGCGACCTCCAATTACCCAACACTTTCGCCGTACAGTCGTTAGGGTCAACTGAACCCCCCCATGGAGGGTCAAGCGATGGAAATGTTCGATTATCAGAGTTGTAAAGCGTGAGGAAGCAGGTAAAATTATGGGGTGCTTCTCATCTTCACTTAACAGCGAATGCTTTAGCCTTCCTCCCACACGGATACAAAGCCCATCAAACATAGCGCTCAATTTTATTAAAGGGCTTCTATGGGGCAACTGTTTGTTTTTCAATAGCAAAGAAATTTCTTGAGAAAAATAGCTCTTTTGAACCAAATGAACCCAAACTAAGCATGTCTGATCAATTTCATCTGGTGTCGCATGGGGGTAAGTAGAAATGGGAAACTTTCTCAAGAAATTTAGTATAGTTCCATTCATAATTTGACTGCCAAATTTCTTGCTCAAAAATCTAAAGCAAAAAACAGATACACGCAAAAGCTTGGTAAGTGATGAATATTTGTCAATCAAATTCCACACTGCCGGTTTAGTAACAATACTGACATGAGCTACATTTCTAACTTCTAATTGTTTCTCTGGTAATTGTGAAAGTGGCTCGGAAGCTGGCCAAGGTTTATCCGAAGCAGTTAGCCGTGAGGGCCCTTTCCACCAGCGTTCTGATTTCAGTAAATCAGACGGAGCGATGCCCCTTGAAACTGCATCCGCCGGGTTGTCTGCAGAGGGAATATGATGCCAAATAGCATCGGGCAATATGTTTAAAATTTCCGAGCACCGGTTGGCTACAAATGTTTGCCATCTTGAAGGGTGACTCCTCAACCAATACAAGACATCTAAGGAATCTAACCAAACGTGTACTGGAGCATTGGTTAAATTGAGAGTATTCGATAGGTGTTTTGCTAAACGAGCAGCTAGCAATGCTGCACAAAGCTCGAGTCTTGGTATGCTAATTGTTTTAATGGGGGCAACCTTACTTTTTGAACAAATCAGTGTTGAAGTACAACTTTGCGCGGTAACAATTCGTAGGTATACTGTCGCACCAAACGCTCTCTTTGAAGCGTCCGCAAAGACATGGATTTCTGTAATTTTAGCATCCAGAGAGTAGTGAATCCATCTAGGGATCCGCAACTGTGACAGAACTGGAAGGGAATAATACCAGTTATTCCAAAAAGCAGATTCTTTGGCGGGTAATTTAGTATCCCAGTCTATTTTCAACAACCATAATGATTGCATAAAGATTTTTGCCGTTACTACTACAGGGGACAACCAACCAAGGGGATCAAATAATTTTGAAATATTTGACAGGACAATTCTTTTTGTCAGGTGGTCACAGGAAAATGATTCTATACTTATCCGGTAATAAAAGGAGTCTTCTTGGGGCAACCATGACAACCCAAGCACGACCATGGAACTGGACTCAGGCAAGGAATGGTCGGAAGAGGCCGCAACATCCTCTCGAGGCAGCCACTCCAGAAGTTCTCGGGTATTGGAAGTAGGGATGGGCGAAAATAATCGATTTTTCATCATAATCGATTATTTGCTTCCGATTCTTCCGATTTTTTAATCGATTATGGGTGGGCGATTTTATCGCATGATCGATTATTCCGTTCCGATTTTGACTGGGAAAAAATCGGCGGGAGAACTTCGATTTGAAACTTGTTGCAAATAATTGTTGAATCGCATAGGAAAAAGTATCGGAGGGAGGATTTATGTAACAATTGTTCCGCAACAAGTCTAATACAGTGTGTCTGTTCTGTTTGAGACAGTGGTATTTTGAAATGGCCCCTGTAAAAAGCCATTTGTGGATATTTTTCCAAAAGAACGACAAGACTTGTCGCATATGCTGCAAGGTTGTAAAGACGTGCGGAAATACCACCAATTTAAAAAGCCATATGAATCGGACGCATGGCGATATTATGAGGGGCGAGGTAAAGTTTACGGCTCATTAAGACAGAAAGCTTTACCAAAACAGTTAACGTGAATAACACGTGACGTAATTATAGTTTTAAGTGAACAAATCCATTTTTCAATTAATTAAGTGAAATATAATGTCATTTGCAATAACCTAGACGTTAAGTTATTTTTTTACCGCTACATTTCAAAAGGTTGCTCTAGTTTTAAGGGTACATATATTTATTTCGCAGACAATTTTGAAACATTCCTCCGTGGAAAAACAGAATGGTCTCTACCGAGCAGTTTTATGATGATAATATATTTATCAACATAAATAAAAACGAGTGTTATAGTCTGTTTTTAATGACGCAAACAGAACTTCATGTCAATGAGTCAAACGAAAGTCATTTGAGATAATTAGATACACACCAAGAGTATAGCACTAATTTTATCTTGACATGATCGTATATTTTAGCCTGACGATCCTGTGGACGAAAAATAATATTAATGAAATCAGTAGTATATTTCTTGATAACCTACTCTGACGCACATCCAGTTCATACTAATTTGTATGACTATGACGTAGACTTGTCTGTCTCAAAGGAGTTCAATTTTTATTAGTCACTCATCATGTGATTTCTCTAAAGATATCAAAAAGGAATACGGTTAAGAACCCAAAACATGATGCAGAATCATAATCACACTATTTTAAGTCTTAGTATATAGACTGCTATGAACAAACAAAGCCTTCTTCATACCTGTGAGGTAGAGGCATCAGAGAGTAACCTGTGGATGACTCATGATTCTGAGCTAGCTAATATTAGTTAAAAATGCTTCATTGAAATGAAATGAGGTGATTCGTGACAAATTTTGAAATTACTAAGATGCTGAGAGCTCAAGATCACAAAAGATGGCAGTAAAAATTTCTGTTTTATTAGGCCATCAATCGATGCCGAACTAACCAGGCAACTGATGAAGTTCCTCAAAATGAAGGGAGTATACTGGGTGATGGAAGTGGGCCTTCATCTGCTTCCTGTCCTTTGGTTACTATCCATTAATGTTCATTGATGTAAATGGTTTATGACAATATAATAGCTTATTTTTCTAGATAACATAAAAGACTTAAGTAAAGTTAATTTTTTTTAGGAAGTAGAGAACCCTATTGTGTGCATGACCCAGAACCAGAGTACTCAAGGAGGTAGACCAGAGAATAGCACAGCACACACTTTAACAGATGCTATGCTACATCAACAGCAAATTAAAGATGTGTTTAAGAAAATTAAATCGTATTCAGGTACATTTAATAATGAACAATAACTACCCTAACAATAAAAAAGATACCTTTTAGCAAGTTACTACCATTTATGACTTCCTTCAAAGAACTCTTCAAGACTCAGTATGTTATTTACCATAATTGATGGTATGTTATAGGCAACCTAGCCATCTAAATAAAATGGAGAGTATTAACTAGGATTTTCATAGATAATTTGTTTATTATTAAGGAAAATATTATGTCACATATGCTTCTTTCCCATACAGATGGTGGAAATAGGAATGGTAGAATTACAAATGCCATAATTTACATGATTTGCAAAGATCTTCTACCCCTTTCCCATGTGGAAGATGATGGATTCAAATACCTCATGAAAGTCACTGTGCCACTATATTCTGTTCCAAGCAGAAGAAAAGTTACGTCAATGATTGATGAAAAATATGAACTTATGGCAAATATGTATAGAACAACACTAGCTTCTTCAGACAATCTCACTATAACAACAGATATTTGGAGTGAGACACTCAATACAAAGAGCTTCTTAGGTATCACAGTGCATTACCTACAAAATAAAAATCTTGTATCTGCAACAATAGGTGTCACTGAGCTAAAAGAAAGTCACACTTCAGAATATTTATCCAGAGTACTTTTGAGCGTTTGTGAACAATGGAGCATTACACTGGAAAATGTCATGGCAGTTGTTACTGACAATGCCGCAAACATCGTGAAAAGTATCCATGATACTTTTTCCAAGAAAAAACATTTGCCATGTTTTGCGCATACATTAAATCTAGTACCAAGCAAAGCTATCGAGCTTACAGTTGGCCTACCAGAAAGAATATCTCACATAAAAGCCATTGTTACCTGGTTTAAGCAATGCATTGCAGGAGCAGATATGTTGCGAAAACTACAGCTAGAGAGTGGGAAATCAGAAGGCCAAATACTGCGACTTAAACAGGACATACCAACCCGCTGGAATTCCACCTTTTATATGCTTGACCAATTTGTTAAGCTAAGTGAACATGTAAATAATGTATTGCTCAAGTTCCCACAAGCACCATCTATGCTTACAGCAACTCAGTTACAAGAGGTAATGGAAATAATTGAGTTGCTAAGGCCAATTGAGTCAATTACAACTGAAATATCGGGGTCAAAATATGTCACAAACAGCAAAGTTATTGCTCTAGTCCACTGCTTAGAGGCACATATTGAAGCTGCCAATCCAAGCCTTGATGTTAGTCGTGACCTAAAAAGGAATCTGCAGGATGAGATACAAAAGAGATTTGGCCAAATTGAGGGTGTAAGCATTGTAGCCACAGCCACCTTATTGGGTCCTCGATTCAAGAAACTTCACTTTAAGGATCCAATTTCATGCTCTAAAACAATAAAAAATGTGTCAGCTATGATGAGAGAAATTCAATGTGAAGAATCCATTTCAATCAGTGAGACCAATGATGCCGGGAGTGGATTGCCAAGTGGTAAATTCGATCTCTGGAGCCACCACAAACAACTGGTGGCCACAAGAATGAATGCATCGCTAATGGAGAACACCGGAGTCCCAAGTGAACTTTCTCAGTACTTGGGGTCCCCTGTTCTTTCATTAGACAGTGATCCAATCCAGGAGTGGCATAAATGTCAATCACTATATCCAGTCCTCTTCCAAGTAGCAACGAAGAACTTGCCAATTGTGGCAACTTCCATGCCATCTGAAAGTCTCTTCTCCAAGGCAGGGAATATAATGACACAGAAGAGGAATCGCCTGACTGGGAAAAGATTATCAAAATTAATATTTTTAAATTCTCTCAGTGACTCACAATGGGGACTTTACGCGACAGACATATTATAGCACATCACTATTGTGATGACTTGAAAAATTAATTTAAAAAGTTACCTCAATTGAAAAAATACAAAATTTATAAAATTAATGACTGATTTTATTAATTATTATTTATAAGCCACACTTTTGCAGAGCCTACAACTATTTTTATAATATAAAAATAAGGTATTTATATTTCACCTACCATCACCTCTCAACGGCATAAATTGTCACTTATATATGTATAACTTATGCAACAAACCAAGACTGAATCAGCAATAATCCAAGTATTACTTTTGAAAGCATACGTTCCTTGAATTCAGGCATGTACTTAAATTCCAATCATATTAGAGATAGATTACTACCAACTCAAAACATTTACTATGACCAATGATTCTTTTTAAGTCATTTTGTTAGTTAAACAGCATATATAATGCACTATCATTGATTACTTATATCCCACAATAATTCGTTCGCTTGAGACAAGACAGCATTATTTGATTCACTGAATCATTAATTTCGTACATGACATAATTGTTTTCACTCATAAAAAAATGTTTTCAACGTAAAACATCGGGATTCATCGCTTACCGTATGGCCTTCAATGATCCAATATCAACACCAGAATCGTACGATTATTTCGCTCCTCACTTTCCCCACAAAAATCATATGATGATTCTTCAAATAATCGATTATACCAACCGCATCGCTCTTTTCGCCTCCTTTGCTTGACGATTATTCCGATGATACGATCACGCCGCTCCGTAGAAATATCATATGATTATTTTCGCAGAAATATCATATGATATTTCACCGATTTTTCACAATCGATTATCCACGCAGTATCGCTACTACTGCGTACCACACCCGATTCTTCGCATGACGCAACCACGCAACGATCATTCCGATGATACGATTATTCTGCCCTGCAGAATATCATATGATTATTTTCTCAGAAATATCATATGATATTTCACCGATTTTTCATAATCGATTATGCCACCCCGATTTTTCTACTGAATCGATTTTGCTGACACGATTATCATATGATACGAAAAATCGATTACGGAGAAAAATCGCCCATCTCTAATTGGAAGCCCATTTCCTCAGGGGGAAGCCGCCCACCATGAGCAACTTGATCAGACTCTCTTGTTTACAGAGAGCCTCAGGCAAAGTATGTGCTCCTGAGAGCACATCGTCCATGTACATCTCTTCTAACAGCACAGGAACGGCAAGAGGAAAGGCATGGCCTTCCTCCATGGCTAGTTGCTTTATACAGCGAATAGCCAAATACGGGGAACTCGCCAAACCATACGTAACAGTCTGAAGTCTGTAGGAAATCACAGGGTCATTAACATCAAATCTCCAAAGAATATTTTGCAAATGTTGATCTTTTTCATCAACTAAAATTTGACGGAACATTTTCTCGATGTCCGCTGTGAAGGCAAAACGATAACTTCTCCAACGTAGAACAACATTTCCTAAATCAGGTAACAAATTAGCACCTATATGCAACTTAGAATTCAATGATACTCCTCTGTTAGTTTGTTGGGAGCCATTGAAGACCACCCGTAGCCTCGTAGTTGTGCTGGATTCCTTCCAAACCCCATGGTGTGGAAGATGGAGGCAGCTGTCTGTTTCCTCGATCTTGCCCTCAGTTTCCTTCATGTGCCCTAAGTCGATGTACTCCTGAATGAAGGCATGGTATTCCTCCTTGAATCTCCGATCATGTTTAAATTTCCTTTCCATCTGCTGCTGCATTCTTAAGGCTGGTAAAAAGGAACTACCGAGCTGAATAGTTTCTGCAGTCTCGCCATCCTTCAAGGGCAGTCGGACGACGTAGCGACCTGAAATATGTCTTCTGTAAGTAGAAAGAAAAAATTCCTCACATTCTTGTTCATCTGGTGTAAGGATCTCCCTTGCAACTTGAAGGTCTTCCTGTTTCCAAAATCTAGTCAACAGTTCGTTCAGGTTATCCTCATCCTGACAGTGATGAGCAGTTGAAGTAGCGCAGACGTTAGACCGAGTTTTTGCATCTCCGGAAAGTATCCAACCCAGGGACGTCAGCATGGCAATTGGTTCACCTGGTTTTCCTTTCTTGATTTGGCCCTCCATGATCCTGGCATGAACTGCTGCACTGAGGAGCAGATCAATCTCCTTTGCCTCATAGTATTCTGGATCTGCTAGGGTGAGCCCATGGAGATGTTCCCACTCTGAAGAAATAATATTAGTAGCAGGAGTATAAGAAGAAACCTTCCCTATTACGTATGCATCAACTAAAGAGGAAAATGTTGATTCAAAATATGGTTTGATAATGAAAGAAACGGCCCTTTTGCTAACAGCTTGATTGCATCCATTGAGGCCCGTTACTTTCTGGACAGTGCTCCTTCCTTTCAATCTTAAACGTTGACAAAGTGACTGAGAAATAAATGATGACTGAGCGCATTGATCCACTAATGCTCGAGCTAATATGTGATTTCCTGTCGGTCCAATTACTTTGATGAGCACCGTAGCTAGAAGAACTGTCTGTCGATAAGATGTGGGACTGACTGAATGCATTGAAGTCGAAGTCTCTGGTGCGATTGCGGAAGGAATTGGGGTAATATCTGTCGAAGAAGTGGGGCTAGGACGCCGCCTCAGCTCTTCTTGTCCGCTATCGTTGGAAACGTTCCGTTCCTCATGCAGCAATGAATGATGTCTAGCATGGCAAAATCTGCATCTTTTTTGAGACTTGCATGACTTCAACAGATGACGAGATAAGCAATTGAAACATAGGCTTAATGACTTGACAACCTCTTGGCGTTGGGAAGGACTTTTCGCTCGAAACGTATCACAGTTCATAATGAAATGCGATTGTTTGCACAGAGCGCACTTATCTTCCGCTCGATTGTTTGTACAATCAGCATGAAATACTTTCAAAGGGTTAGAATTACTTTTTAATTTCGTTTTTGGAATAACTTGTAATTGCTTAGTTGAACCACTAGCAGCTCTGCTACCCCTCTCGTAAGCTTCTAAACTAACAACGGTACCCTCAAGAAAGTGAATAAGGGTCTCAAGGGTTGGGGGTTCTCTTGGTGAGCTGGAATTTCTCAGATGATTTTCCCAATCTCTACGGGTTTGCTGACTTAACTTGTTCGTTGTGAGGTGAATCAAAAAATCATCTCTCTGCTCAGCAGGTAATCGCAGTATTTCAAGTGGTCGTATGCAATTCAGAGTGGAAGTTAAAATCCTTTTTAACTCCGCGGAAGCCTCGTTTTTTGCTGGAGAAATTGAAAACAAACTGTCAATATGGGAATTCACTTGACGACGTTTATTTTCATAAGTATTAAGCAGTGTTTGCCAAGCTAAGTGAAAATTATCGCCCGTAATTGGAATAGAGTTAATATAATCAGCTGCTTCACCAGTAACACAGCTTCTAAGGTAATGGAGCTTCGTAATTTCCGCAATAGTCTGGTCTTGAATAATCATGGAGTCAAAAAGTTCCTTAAACGGCATCCATTCGTTAAATACTCCAGAAAACTTCGGCAAATCTACTCGTGGAAGGTTGGCTAGTTGAGCGCCAAGGCCACTTTCCCCCGGCCTAGCTTGAGGATTATCACTCGTATTTTTTGCGGCCGAAGCGTGCGATAAAAGGTTTAAAAATTCTTTAAACTCTCCCTTTTGATTCAAATAAACCTCTTCTGCAGTATCCAAAAAGTCACCTTTGAAGTAATCGTCGTCGAAGTCAACTTCTTTCGACCTAATCATAGCACTATGTTCGCGATTTATTTTTTGCCAGCATTCGTCGAGGTTTTCAAGACGAACCTCGCAAGCACCTCGGGTCATTTTGCTTTTCCCTTCTTTTCGGAAGTTTGCGAAGGAATTAGTTATTTTCCGTAATAATTTCTCCTGTTCTCTCTTGACATATTCCATTTCTGATTCGATGTCAAACTAGCACGAGCAAAATTAAGCAAATGTCTGCAGCGATAGAGCGAATTAGTAATTAGAATGGAATGCACTATGCAGGAGTCGTAGTTGACACCACGTTCACCAAAATGAAATGTACGTAAGTGGCGTCAAGTGCCGATATGAGTGGCTCGCTAAACGCATTCAACAAAGTTCAAGTTCATGCAGAAATGAGTAAGTAACAGTATAATGCGTCTTCACACTCGTTCACACTCTTTACGTAGTTATCAGCACAAGCAAACAATACAGAGACGTCTGACAACGTAATTGCCATGCACTCAATGCAAACAAATGTCAGCGAGCAGCTACTAGCAGCACATGCACAAATTCAGCAATTTATCTTGAAATAACAGCAACATAAGAATGATATGGAAGCAACTTATCTTTTTGTTGCGAAGAAACCTAATCTCTCTCGTCAATAGTCCTCGCTGTAGGTTCATTCCTGTAGTTTCTTCTCTCCTTGTGCTGCCTGAAATCTTGAGCGTTTTCTTGAAGTTCCGAAGAATGTCAAATCATATCCTACCGAATCCGACTGTAAGCAACTGGATCCGACTCCCTGGATCCGGCCCGAAGGACCAATTTTCAATGTAGCAAATAATACTCTAGGTAGCAGTAAAGATTGTCTTTTAATGGACCGTTGACTGCAAGATACACTTCAGAAAAAAAAATCGATTGTCACTGCTCGCCGTCTACGACCCGACTCCTTGCCAAGGCGAATAGCCGCTTTCACGAACAGGAGCTGAGTGCCCGTCCAGCGCGGTCGCAGGCTGCTCGTCCGTTCTCGTCACGGACGATCGGCTGCGCCGCCAACGCCACCACTCCACACTTCACAACCGCACAATTCAAAATCCCAAACAAATTATAGTTATACTTTTTCAATTAACATTACTGCAGTTTATACCATCATAATGCATTATGGTTAAATTGTAATACCATTTCAGAAATTGTTAAGTCCTCACTATCCACTCTGCCAACATTCAAGCATTGGTTATTTATTATTAAAATATGTTTGGTTATATGAATCATTCATTTTTTCATGAATTAAAAAGTTCATTTTGGTGTAAGAGTATAAGCAAATGTTGGCATATTCATTACCTTCCTCCACTCCATGCCCTGCTTTTCTGGGCCACATAGGTTGTTTAGCTGGTCAGCCGGAACCTATTCCATTGGCCTATGTTGGCCTTCTTCCCTCTCATCTTCAGCATCCGGCCAAAAGCAAAGTCGGGATGTGCAAGCATGTAATCAGCCATGTAATTAAGTTGTTCGTTTGTGATCCGTTGACCTCGACAACGAACTTAGGATATTCCAGCTGCAGGATAGCAGGTTTACAAATTTAAAAATATTTTATATGATCTATGAATAACTGGCTTTAAAATATATTCTTATAGAAATTAAAGAAAAGTAAAATTTTTGAAGATAAATTTGGTGCATTATAATACGGAATATAAGTACTAACATTACTATTAGGTATCCAAATATCGTTATGCTATAGTATATTTTATCATACTATAGTTTATTTACATTGCTGTATACAGCAATGTAAATAAACTTCCCTTCTCCTTTCCCAAATCACAATTTCATATCTTACAAATTGATACCTTCGCACCAATTTTTGTCATTTTATTTTAATTTCCCTGTAAATATTAGTAACCCGTGAATAGTGCACTTACCGCAGCAGAAATCTCTTCCAAAGACATCCCATAACAATGCATTGAGATGAATTATAATTATCATAACAATAATAACACTAGTAAAGCATTTAACATGACATGAAATTGGCACTATCCTTATTAAAAATAACTGATACTTTTATTGTAATAATACGAAAAAGAAATGCACACCTTATACTCGATTTCAAATTTAAGATTCTTCCTCCTTTTTCAATTCGCTAGTCATTTGTTGATGTTAAATAGTGTTACTTTGGTTACATTCGTTCCAATTCACACATGACGTCACTTGGGACGATATATTGCCGAAAATAGCCGAACCGTATCAGACGATACCGATGGAGGAACCATAATTACCTAGCAACCTATCATACTATATCTGGGAGCAGTGGTATCGTACGACATCTGGGAGCAGTGGTATCGTACGACATCTGGGAGCAGTGGTATCGTACGACATCTGGGAGCAGTGGTATCGTACGACATCTGGGAGCAGTGGTATCGTACGACATCTGGGAGCAGTGGTATCGTATGATATCACATAGTGACGAAAGAACCGTAATTGGCACCCTGGATGGAATTTTTCTCTGACGCCGGTTGCTCAGGTTTGGCGTGAAGTCAGAAGTATAACCGGTAACCACCAACAGCTCGGTGTCTCTTTTCTACTTGTGGGAGGCAACACAGTTACATCGCCAACTGCTATTGGTGATGTATTTGGTCAGGAACTAGCCAAAACCAGCTCTAATGAAAGCTATGGTGATAGATTTTTAAAAATTAAGAAGGAAAAGGAGGCATTGTCTATCGACTTAAGGGAGAGCCGATCCCTGGCAGATTATAACCTTCCGTTTTCCCTGTGGGAACTTAAATCCGCGATTGCAGCCTCCCACATGACTTCTCCAGGGGGCTTATGCTCAAAAGTATACGAGTTCCCATTCCTATGGCTCTTGTTCGCTCGGCGGAATCCGTTGGGGGCGCGTACGAATGGAAGATCGGTATGCTCGAGGCACATGCGGATCCGACCGTCTGAGGGAACACGGCTTTCGTACGACACTATGTGGCAACGTTGGTCTACGTTGCTATGCGAGAGGCCACAGCCAATCACAGCCTTGATTCACTTATTTGACGCGAACTTAATAATGCTGTTCGTCTCTATGCATTCTGAAACAATGCATTTTCAACCACTTCCACTTTCACCACCACTATCAAGACGGAAGGAACATTGTTAATAATAAAATGACAAAGATCAGCGAGGAACAAAAGCTCATTTTATTGGAGTTAGTGGAAGGTCAGTAGAGTTTTTTTTTACATTTTTAAGAAGTATTTTTCTAAGAAGTAGTTTTATGATAGCAATAAATTAAAAACAATGCATTTTTTGCTGCAGATAATGAAAACATTGCCAAGGGGAAGTTCACCTCCAGTTTTGGGCGAAAGACACTGCCGCAATGTGGGGCGAGGTGACGAGGAAGCTTAATTCTTGCGGCGGTGCGTCGAAATATTGGAAGGAATGGAGGAAGGTAAGTGAAATTTTTTGGAAAAACTGAGAAATCGGGGTATCGTGATTTTCATGTGTTATGAATTTTTCCTGAATATTATTAATCATTGCATTATACCTGTCATTTAGGCGTGTGCATATTATTATACGCATATTTTTTACTCGCGAAAGTCATTTTTCATCTCATAAGTATAGCTAATATTTTACATTATTTTGTCCGTTACCATTTTCCGTTTTCTACCGTGTTCCCAGTGATGAATGCACACAAGATAATTAACGACCAAAAAATTTTATCACAACTTTCGTTTTACTGTAGATTGGTCTAGGATGAACTTTGCATATAAGATTATATACATTTGCGTCGAGTTAAGTAAATGCAGCGATATTATAGTTAAAATTCATTTTGCGAAAATCGTGATAAATGAAATCAGATTCTTCAGATTGAAAGAAAATCCGAAACTACCTTTATTTCTGCAATGGTCATTAACATCGTATGTCATAATTCTCAACCATAAATTAATAATATATCTCAATGTTACTAGTGCATCAAAGATCGGCAAGATTTGTAAAGGGACGGTACGATAACTACATTAGCATAACCGGTCTATTAAATGAATTTAAAATGGTAATTATTGTCAGATCGCATATTAAAATCTATACTTAATCTCTTAAATGAATTCCAATATAATATTTTCACTGATGACGTCAAAAATATTTTGCGAACCTCAACTTATTATGGTAGACTGGACTTACAAAATTAGAGAAATCGATTGCCAAACTGATAGATTCAAAATGTCATCTTTTCCTATAAGAATTAGGGTTATGAATAGTGGTAAATATATCCAATACGCGTATCAATGGATAGCATAGGTAGTTTCATGTTGGTGTAAGGACCTTAGGGTAACCCAACTAACTTGCATGCTTGCTTTACTATTTTTATCTTTTGTATACAGTGAAGTTTAGACTGGTATATTATTACTAATCCTTTTTCATGCATGATATGTTGTGCAAGTTTGGTGAGAATCCACCCCCTGCCACTCACCTTTATGGTGGCTTGCAGGGTAGTATATGGATGTAGAGATTATAGATAGAAATTAGATTATAGATGCCAACAATATAAATAGTTACTATCTATAATGTTGGCATTTGTGAATATGTGATCCTGGAACAATTTAAAATATGCGATAAATCCTTTCATAAGCTATGTTTAATCATCACAAGGGAAATACTTTACCAAAAAATTCATTTCACATTTTGTATTGCAAGGCCATAACCCAGAATATATAATGTCCTATTATATTTACTATACATTATTCTACAATAATGCTACTTTTGGAACTAAAACCTTCTTTGTTACTATTAGTGTTTGCTCGGCAAGAATGTAATATTAGTTTAACTCCACTCATGAGATATTAATAATTCCTGATAGTTTTGGAAACCCTAATTAACCAACTATCATTATTATATTTCCATGTCTTGGTGTGGGTATCATATCTTGATGTTGGCGTTGGAGGAGGGGAAGTTGCAAATGAAATATAGGAGGTTGGAACTAGAGGAAAGGAAAACGAAGGCAATGGAAGGGATTGTTGAGAAACAGGAGGAGTCGATTGCTGTATTGAAAGCTATTTTGAATGAATTGAAGGAAAGGAAATAAAAATTATTTATAGCAGCATTACTTTGTACTTCAATAATAATACTTTT
Source organism: Platycnemis pennipes (assembly GCA_933228895.1). Lineage (NCBI taxonomy): Eukaryota > Metazoa > Arthropoda > Insecta > Odonata > Platycnemididae > Platycnemis > Platycnemis pennipes. The sequence continues at coordinate 85,762,517 of OW121857.1, forward strand.
ATTCCCTAAAGACCCGCATGCACAATGTGGCATAGGTTTTTCCAATTAATATTTGTGGAACATGTACTTGTTGGAGTTCAAACACTGTAAGAAATCAGTGTTATGACGTATGCAGCTTATTTTTTTGAGAAGGAGCTCACTCACTGCATGGTAGGCATTTGTTAATAGGGATTCTTTCAATATTTTCTTTCAATTAGATAGGTACTGATTTTGTGAAAGTAACATTTACAGGTAGTGAAGTGTATGTGCACATGGCTATTGGTCCTTCATATTTTTTACTTTTGATTTGTGTTAACTGGTAAAATATGAATTTTGCTTCCAGTGTAGTGGGGATGGAAATCACAATTATTTTGGAAAAGAAGTAAATTACTCTTTGTGAGCATAGAGAATGCACAGTGAAGTTACTTAATTCAAAGGGTTAAAAATGGTTGACCAGGAGTTCTGTTGAGCACACCTCACATGCACCAGATTGTTCTCTTTTGAATTAAGAGATCTTTATGCATTAGGTTTGCTGAGGATACGTAGAAATTCCACTCCACAAGAAACATTTTCAACTAGGTAGTTTTAAAGTGTTAGTTAGTATTAATATTGTGTTTTGCAGAAACCTATTTCTGTGGGCAATGGAGATTAGTGCATATTTGATAACTAGGGTAATCCAGTGAACTGTATTTTGAGGATGAAGTCATAGACATTCAGTGCAAACTGTAAATTCAACTGCCCCCTGCGGGTAGGGGGATTGAGAATACTCCCGCCGTATCCCTGCTTGTCGTAAGAGGCGCCTAAAAGGGCGGGGAGAAAACCCCGAAAACAAACCCCCAGAGCAGCCAGGGTAGGGCCCGGACAAATCTGTGAGTCTACTGTCTGTGAGAGACCATACCAACTGGTCCAAGACACACCCACGTGCTGGCCGTGCGTGGAGACCCATAAGAGGGAGAAGGGGATCCTGGTGGGTGAGTTCTCCGGAACCCAGCCGGGTGTTGGATGCCCGGTATGGGCCGTGGTACAACACCTCTTTTTGGCCCCGTATTCTTTGTAAATGGGCGGCCGGTAGTTAGCCACTTCCGGTCAATCGGCTTAGGTATCGTTTATTGTGGCAAGTGTCAGAGAGGTGGGAGGCTGCGTAGGGCAGTTAGAGGTGTATCCCCATGTGTAGCGTGTTCACGGCGGAGTTGTTTGCCATCAAGGCGTGCCTGGATGCCATTGGAGACTCACTGCACAAGATGGAGAATCGGAACAAAGCCTTCCTAATTTGCTCAGATTCTCGAAGCTCTCTTCAAAGTATCTGTAGCTTCCCTCCCTCGCATCCCTTGGCCCAGTATATAGTATCCCAAATTGTCAGTCTTAGTACCAAGGGCATCCAAATTAGATTCCTATGGGTACCTGCCCACGTGGGCATTACCGGAAATGAAGCTGCTGACGCAGCTGCAAAAGTGGTCCTGAACAACTGGGAGGACCAAATTGACCATATTCTGTCTCAGGATCTAAAACTTAACCTTAGGAATGCAGTTATCCAAACTTGGAATATCTCATGGCGTAACGTGACGCTAAACAAACTGAGAGAAATCAAAGTTAGTACAGCAGCTGTGAAGTCTTCGATAAGGAATAGCCGAAGAGAAGAAGTTGTAGTCACTAGGCTGAGAATTGGGCACACAGCACTCACTAACTCACTCCTATCTTTTTACCATTGAGAAAGAACCACCAAACTGTGATTCCTGTGACTGCCAGTTGTCCATAAGACACCTCCTTGTAGATTGCGATAAATATCGGGCACTACGTGAGCATCACAATGTGTCTGGTGAGCTGAGTCAGGTAATTGGTGATAATCCTACACGCATTGATTACGCTCTTAAATTCCTGCAGGAAGCCAATTTTTTTTACTTCTAAAAGGCCAAAACTTTACTCACATTGAGACAAGGTACAGGTACTACAAATATGAGAAATTGCATGGTACACTAAGTATGAAAAATATGGGCAAGGGCCTAGCCACATTGACGAACCGGTTTTGCCATCAGGTCACCGAAGATAAGCAACGTTGGGCCCAGACAGAGGTTGGATGGGTGTGCCTCCTACATACATCTACCGCGGTGCTCTTGTCCCCTGTCTGCGGGCAGGTTAATTGTGAGTTGGCACAATGGATCTAAAGAGGTCTAAGTGCCAGGAGGCTCCAGAAGGCCCCCACCCACCCCTCCAATTTATTTATTTTATTTAAGAATGTGAAATTGCCTGTTTTTCAACAGAAGTAATTCAAACAAAACTCATTTATTAAATTTCTTTGTGCTGGCATTAACGTATCTTATAATTATATGCAAGTCATAGCTCCATCTTGTATCACAGGAGTGATTCCAAACTTCTAAACAAAATAAGTCTTTTTTAAACAAATTCCAGAATGATATAGGTACATAAACATAAAGCATTGTTAATATCCTTAAACTGTTGAATATAGGTAGGATATGATCTCTGTAATGCAGGTTACACATCATCATCATCAAGGGTCAACAATCCTAGGATTGGTTTGACGCAGCCCTCCACTCGATTCTTCTACGGTCCAACCTCTCCATATTAACGTAGCTCCTCTCTTTCATGTCCTTCACGATCTGTTCTATGTAACTCATACGAGACCTGCCTTTTCCATTCTTATCGTTCATTTTTCCTTCGACGATTGTCTTCATCAGGCCATTGTGTCTTAAGATATGGCCAATTAGGTTGTCCCGTCTTTTTTTTGGAGACTATGAAGATCAGAACATTTGCTAAAATTTTGAATGCAATAGGTGCATGCTTCTTATTGGTTGTTGGTAAAGTATTAACAAAACCTAAAATATTACAGGTCCCATAATTGGTTACACAGGTTACAATTGGTTAAAACAGGTTACAATTGGTTAAAACAGGTTACATATGGCTCTTATAAGCACTTTAGAATTAAAATAACATTAATAAGGGTGGATGAAGAACCCCATAAAACTATTCCACAGGAAATACATGAGTAGATTTTTATAACAATTAAGCTGTGTGTTTCAAGGCAGGCATTAAGTGGAACACAGACTAGATTATACAGACTTAAAAAAATGGAATAAACACAAGCTCATTTAAAATATTCTTGAATAACCCTATCCCGTACTACTTTTCCTGCTCTGAGGTTATTAAAATTTCCCACATTATTATTATTGTGCATCATGAATACCCATGTCCTCCTCATCAATAGGAACTGCATCTGGTATATCCCTTTCCAGACACGTTATGCAGAACACAGCAGGCATTGATTATAGCACTAGCCTTCTCCGGCATATAGTGCAGAACCCTGTGCCTCAGGAGACATCTCCACCTGGACTTAAGGAGCCCATTACATTGCTCAATGATGCTCCGTGCCCTGCATATACTTTTATTATAACGGTCCTGAGGAGAATTTGGAATGATTTCTCCCATGACAGGGGACAACAGGACTGGCTCCAATGGGTAACCACTGTCCCCTGAAAAAAAGCAATATGAACCACATTTTATGGTCAATATTGAATGGCATAACTATGAAGAGGATTTTCCTAAAAAATACATTGAAAACAATAATTAGTTTAATGTTGAAAATCAACAGAGAATGCCTGTATAGTACTTATGTCCAGCTTCTAACTTCTAGTCTCTAAGGAGAGGCATAAATAACTAAATATGATGCATAACTGCCATACCTAAAGTGACCATACGTCCCGCTTTTAGCGGGACAGTCCCGATTTTTAACAATTTATCCCGCGTCCCGCGGGGTTTTAAGAAAGTCCCGATTTTTAGAAAGAATACACGACAAGCTAGGGAACGGTGGGAGAACGGGAAGGGAATATGCGGTTTTCGGCTTCCATGTAGCTATTTCACCAGGATATGAGTTTTATATTATTTTTGTAAATTTTATAATGTTAAACTTTAATAATAAAATTAATTGTTGAGAACTGATTATCAGGAACTGCTTATCAAAGTTCGCCTTGATCAGTTGCTACAAATCGACCACCATTGTTTGGACTTAATGAACAGTAGCATTTTTGGGTATTGGCAGTGACGAAAACATTTCGTAGCTGCAAAATGAAGAGAGAACAATTCGTACTCTTCTACAGATTTTATTCTTATGGCGTCATGTTTCGCTAGCGATCAGGATGTATTCGCGGGCTTTGTTGATTTCGAAAAGCCGTTCGAAAGAGTGGGGTGGGACGAGTTAATGGAAATATTGAGGTACATAGGAGTAGACTGGAGAGACAGGAGACTGATCCGGAATTTATGCATGGCGCAGAAGACGCAGGTGAGAGTAGCCGATGGAGAATCGGATTGGGCCACAATAGGGAGGGGAGTTAGGCAGGGCTGTTCATTATCGCCGGTACTTTTCAACATACACTCGGAGAAAATGGTGAGAGAGGCTTGGGATGAGCTGGAGGCTGGAGCAAAGGTCGGGAGGAAATTGATAAAATCTGTGAGATTTTCGGATGACCAAGCGCTACTCAGCCAGTCAGCCCGTGGCTTGCAAAAAATGCTGGATGCGTTGCAGGAACAGTGCGAAAGATATGGAATGAAGATAAACCAGAAGAAAACGAAAGTAATGCGATTTTCAAGAACAAAAAGGGATAATATAACGATAAAAGTAGGTCAAAAGCTAGAGCAGGTAGAGCAATTTAGCTATCTAGGTAGTGTGTTGGAAGAAAAAGGCTATAGCAGCATTGAAGTGAGAAAGAGAATTGCATTGGAGAAATAAACTTTTACTCGGAGGCGTGAACTAACGACAGGGGCGTTGAGTACGGAAGTGAAGAAAAGACTAGTGAAAAGTTTAATATTTTAACTGGTGATTGTGTGTCACAACAGGGTTTGACAAGTGGGAGGAGGGGTCCGGAATTATTATTATTATTAGTATTCTACCGATGAAGGTAGGTTTCAATGGACATTTAATTCTTCCCACCCCCTAAATTTCACACGATGTTCCTCTTCATCCCCTCATACCTCCTGCCAACCATCATACCATCCAAGCTACCCGTTATTCTCCTCCCTCTTCCCCGCTTACCCAACGCTCTTCCCTCAATCACCTCCTTCAAAACAACATCTCCTTTTATTACCTTTTCCATCCAAACCGTCTGCCTTCTCCTAATTTAATCCATCAAATTTCTTTCCTCTCCTACCAATTCTAGCACTTAATCGTACGTCGTCCTTTCGACCTACTTTACTTTCTCCATTCTTCTCCACACCCACATCTCAAAAGCCCTAAGTCTATTTTCATCTTATTTTCGCAAATTCCACGTTTCCGCCCCGTATAGTGCAACGCTCCATATTAAACTTTTCGCTAGTCTTCTTCACTTCCCTACTCAACGCCCCTGTCATTAGTTTACGGCTACGAGTAAAAGCTTCTTTTGCCAATGCAATTCTCCTTCTCACTTTAATGCTGCTATACCCTTTTTCCTCCAACACACTACCAGATAGCTAAATTGCTCCACCTGCTCTATTTTCTGACCTCCTACTTTTATAGTTATAATGGCCCTTTTTGTTCTTGAAAATCGCATTACTTTCGTTTTCTTCTGGTTTATCTTCATCCCATATCTTTCGCACTGTCCCTGCAACGCATTCAGCAGTTTTTGCAAGACACGGACTGACTGGCTAAATAGCGCTTGGTCATCCGCAAACCTCACTGATTTTATCAATTTCCCCCCGACCTTTATTCTAGCCTCAAGCTCATCCCAAGTCTCTTTCACCATTTCCTCTGATATATGTTGAAAATCACCGGCGATAACGGACAGCCCTGCCTAACTCCCCTCCCTATTGTGGCTTAATCCGATTCTCCATCGGCTACTCTTACTTGCGCCATGCATAAATTCCGGATCTGTCTCCTGTCTCTCCAGTTTATTCCTATCTTCCGCAATATTTCCATTAACTTTTCCCACCTCACTCTGTCGAACGCCTTTTCGAAATCAACGGAAAAAGCGAATACATCCTGATCATATTCTAGATTCCTTTCCACTAGTACTCTCACCACTGCAATCGCATCCCGAGTGGCCCTCTCCTTCCGAAATCCAAACTGATCCTCGCCTATAAATTCCTTTGCTCTCTTTTCCATTCTTCTGTTGACGATTCTAAGCACTATCGTATGAGAAATCAAACCTATCGTTCTATAGTCTTCACCCTCTTTTTCGACATAGGTATCAGCACGGTTTTTACAAAATCCTCCGGTCAAGTCCCCTCCTCGTATATCCTACGAACGTGTTCATAAAATCTCTCCCTTCTCCGCTTTCCAACGTTTTTCAGATACTCAGCTGGGATGTTATCTATCCCTACCGCTTTACCCGCTTCATTTCTCGCAATGCTTTCTCTATCTCACTATTCAGTTTTCCAGGGCCCACGTCATCCTGATCTACGTCCTTTTCCTCTTCTATATCCTAGTTCCTAGGCCTATTTTCGCTATCATAGAGTTCCTCAACATATTTCCTCCATCGACGCTGTATCTCCTCTCGTTCAGTTGCTAAATTTCCCCTTCTGTCTTTGATGCATGGAACCGTTTTCCCTTTCTTGATGCCCGATAACATTACTCGCAGCTTCTGTTCCTCAGTGAGGCGGCTGTGTGAAGGCGTCTGACACCAGATGGGCGGTCTATCAAGTGATGGTGTCATGTTAAAAACACTAACGTGGAAGGCAACGGGAAACCCCTTTAATTAAACTCTCCCAAGAACACAATAATTCCTTTTTCTTGTTTCTGGCCTGACCGGTTTCAATATCATTATAAGAGGTCGTCAATATTTCAAAACATTGGACTTAAGAAAGGGATATCGAAGAGAAGTAGAAAATTACTACGCAAATTTTATCATCGCGATTAGTGTGCATCACAAAGTTACGTTGCCGATAGTTGATTATACGTATCATGGAGTTGGTAATTTCCTTTCGGTCTCATCATTAAGGTGACCATACGTACCGGTTTGGCCGGGACAGTACCGTTTTTGGGGTGTTTGTCCCGGTGTCCCGAAAGACTAAATAAAAATACTAATTTGTACCGGTCTTTGGATTTATGCTATCAAAATAATTAGTTTGTTTTTTGAATTTTGGTCTTTTTTTAAACGCTTGTAAAAATAATGGTTCAAACAGATTCTTACATGAAAAATCCGTACATATATTTGGTACAGTAATTCTGCCATCTGAAAAATATCATAAATAGAGTGTGATTTTTGTGAATTTGAATTGTGAATACAAATCTCTTCGAAAAGTTTAATAAAAAATAATTTCACAAACATTAAAATGAATTAAAAATCTTTTTCCTTAATATTTGATTTCTTTTATTGTTCTATTGAATTAAAAATGCTTAATATATGTAAATTCATATATTTATAATATACTAAGCTCTTACATATGTAGCATCAGGAAGTTGCACCAATTCGGGTGCTGGAAAAGTGAGTTGTGTAGGACTCAGAGTGACAACTTTTTTAACGCTTCACTTGACCAAAGAAACATGCATACATACATGCATGTAAAATTGCCTATGCTTCAGGAGAAGCGATATTTTGTCCCGGTTTAGCAGATCAGAAATCTGGTCACCTTAGCCATACCCATACAGTACATACCAATCAACCAGTCATTGCTGTGATATAAATTCCTCATTTCCATTAAGCCTCGCCTCACTGAGGAGTTGGCATATATATAGGCATCATTTGTGGCCCCTGGGTACCTTGCATTGACATCTAGGATATGCATATTTGCATCGCAAGTCTAGGGAAGATGAAGATTATATATGTATAAAAGTTGTAGTAAATCTAATGACATGATTGAAGAATAAATGTCATCATCAAGAAGTCATCCATACCAGTTGTACATTGATGGAGTGATATCTTTTATAATTAAAGTACTGCATCTCCATGTAGACAGCATAGTTAGCAAGAGGAGCAACAATTGCAACATGGGTGCAATCAATAGCTCCTATCACACCTGGGAAACCATACTTTTCGTAGAAGCTGCAAATGAAGGAAATTTGAATAAAAAAAAGGAATTGATAGGGTATTAATGAGGAGTGAGTGTTTAGTAACATAAAAGGCATGAACCATGAAAAGATATGTTGCCATTAACTTATGATGCTTAATGGCATTTTGGCTACTTTGTAGACATCGCGTGAACGCATTCACAAAGTAGCCGAAACCGTAGCTACAAAGTAGCCACGCGTGGTTTAGACATCCTCTTGACAACCAAGTCGTATTATTTCCTCGAATGTGTTACTTTGTGGACATCGGGAAGGCACCTTTATTTGAACAAATTCCCGAGAATTTTTCACCGTATTTGATGCTTAGATGTCATCTTTCGACAAGAAAGGCATTTTTCAAAAACTCTCTTGTGCGTATTATTTTCGTATAATATACTGAGTTTATCTACGCTCATTGTGAATATATCAGATTAGTTACTAGTTTTCTTTCGTTATTAATCGTTCATCCTCTCCGGGAATATTTTAATGCAATGAATTAGAGCCGCGTAAAAATTTAATACTGTTGGTGAAAACATTACGCAGTGATTTCTCGCTGACGTTTCACGATCGTCAATTCCTATAGTGTAGTACTGTTATTCTACCACATATTATTGAAAATTAGACAAGAAAGCTGTCCAAACCCTCAGTTTATCGGAGGAATTTTTTTTATAAACATACGCCTCGAAAAAACTTTCGTGGGAGAAGCATGAGCAAAAGAATAAAATGATGAAAACTCGTTTGAATTGGTGAAATTCGCGATTAGCACGAAATTCGCGTATTCGCGGGAAAACCCCAGAATTCGCGTTATAATTCGCGATCTCATTTGCGGCTTTTGCATGCCCCTAGTAATCATTATGGCCTTACAGTATTACAGCTCACCCTCTAAGCCAATATTTAATTCATGAAAAATTTTCCATCTTCCTTGTATTTACATGTATTCCCTATCATCATCTGCAAGAACTGATATACATAAATACTCTCCAAAATCAGATTACCATTAACACTTAGGAAGAAGTTGTAATAATATACTTTTCCCATTAATGAGGAAAGAAAATATAAAGTTGAGACCCAAATGGGTGTACATTTTTATAATAAACTCCCCATTGCACTTTTAAACTGAAAGAGCATTTATTCTTTTAATATTAAACCCAAATATATTTCATAAAAAATATAGTATATAGGCAATAACAACATGCATGTCTTATATGTAACCACACAAACAATAAAAAGAAGGTGCAACCTTTTATACAGAGCAGGAGACTTTTATAAAGAGGAGTAACCATATGATGTCCTTCATCAACTCCGTATATCAATCCTTTATAAGCCCAAAGATGAGAGTATCAGTATCATTAGTATCAACTGAAACACTTTCACCACAATGTAACTGTGCCCCTACATTTAAACTTTGTAACAGCAAACAAAAAGGAGGTTAAATAATCAGGATACTTCTGCTATTGCTGGCCAACCAAAACTAATCAAATTTGAAAGAATGGTCACAAATCCCTATTTCATTTCCCTACCCATGAAGCAAAAAACAAATATGAACGTATTGTGAGCTCCTACCAAAACTAGTAAGAAAAGAAAAACTTTTCCACATATTTATCAACCGCATCTGAAATACCTAAATGTACAGAAGTGTTTTTTTTAAACAGGTACTCAAAGTACAGTTTAAAAACTTCTGGAATTCGAACTAGATCACAATGACATGGTTTTTCCTGATAAAGTACTGCTGTAGAGGATAGAATATCTCATACATTGTTTATATTTATCCATAGTTAGCACAAAATTGTGTCGTTTTCGAAACAGGCATATCGCATTGTATCTTAATTTATGAAATAGGACCAAGTAAAATGATGAAATACTCACTTTTGTCGAAGAAGGGTCACAGATTTTCGTGACAAGTCAAGCTTAATCCACCTATTCAGCAAGTTTTTATTTATGGCCCTTGTCGCTTCATTTATGCAGCGGCTCACGGTGGATTGATCCATCGCCGTGTACTCCTCTTCGCCGACATACGATTGGTATGGACCACCAGCGAAAAATCTTAGTGCGGCTAAAACCTACATATGAATCATATAAGTCACGCATAACTACTCTTTGTATCATCAAAATGAAAAATGTCAAATTTTTTCTTCGAGCGATCATGAAAGTTTATTACTCCAATATTAGTGAAGTGTTGGCGATGAAAATAATGGACACCTGAAAGTTACGATGCATATTAATATAATTATTTACCTTTGCCGCGCTAATAACAATAATGTTGACGCGCCTCAAACAATCAATCAATCAATGTACCTTTCCTTCCACGGTTATTGCTGATAATCGAGAAGGTGCTCTTAGGAATGGAGTCAGTTCCCTTATCAGATCCGCTTCTGGGTCCTTAGGCATTCTGTACAGCCTTCGAAATTTGTTGTCTTCCAAATTAAATGGAGAAATCCTTACTCGGAAGTAGCGGAAGACGAAACATCGCAGCTGCGATTTTTTCTCTCGACTCCTCAGTTCGTATACGAACTCGTCCTTTCCCGGGCGTACGAGCTAAAGGGCCATTCGAATTCACCCGCTCCGCGCTTCGAGCATACCGATTTCCTCCGCCGTTTGAGTTGGTACCACGTGACTCGCACGAAATTGCTCTTTCGTTACGAACAGAATTTCGAGCATAGGCCCCAGATCACGATGAAGTCCACAATGCCTTTCTCCTGAATATTCCGGAGTCGGCATTGTTGGAGGTCTTCCACACCTTCAATCAGCTATGGGTTTAAGGTTCCTTTCCATCGTCCTGGCGGGAGTCTGTGGTAGTCCCTATATTAAAACGGTAAATTTGGATTAGGTTGGACCCTATTTCTGGGGTCAAAAGGTCATATTTTTAAAATTTTGCTTTGACTCAACAAAACTTACAACCTTTTTCTAGCCCGGTACCAAATGTCATCCATGTGGCTTAAAATAAAGTGTCTAAAATTAGAGGTCAAAAATGACACACGATCAATGGGACACTGTATATAAAAAAAGCATCATTGTTTAAGCCTTCGCGAATACACAAACATGACCAAGTAGCGGAATATTAACTAGTAGCGGAATATTAACTATAACGGGCTCTATCAAGATTGGAACAGCAGTCAATAACAATTTTAGATAAAATTACAAACTTTGGCAGCTAGCCTATCGTTTTAGGCGATCGCTGTGACTACTGCACCGAAATGCAGCGCAGCACACCATCTGAGAACAAATTAATAATAATTAATGTTTCTAAGGAAAACCTTTTGTTACGTCGAGTGGAAACGATAACTTATTACACATTAAATACAGTTCAAGGCTTATTAACCGTAAATTTCCGAGGGAAGGCAATTATTTAGTCTAGATAGTCGCCAATGCAACCACGACTCCGTTGTAATCCAACGGAAAGCTAGGGGAGAACGGGGATGACCAATATGGCGGACGTTCCGATCTCCTGGCTTCAACTTCGTGACGTCATGCCCTCTCCATATACCTCAATGGTCCCGGCTGTTACGCACTCTTTGGCTGCGAAATCAATGTGTGGTGAAAATGTCTCGACAGTTGTATTGGTCGCCTGCTGCTATCGATTGCCTTATAGAAAATTATGGAAAACATGAGTGTTTATACAACACGAAATGGCCAGTGTACCACAATAAGATGACGAGGACAAGGGCAATACAGGAAATAGTGAATGTCGTGGAGACTTTAAGACCAGGCACCACACCGATTGACGTTCGAGCGAAATTGAGCTCCTTGCGAACTCAATTTGGTGTGGAACACCAAAAAGTGAGGGCATCCATGAAAAGTGGATGCTCAATGGATGAGGTATATAAAATCATAATAGTAATTCATTTCACGACGAGATGCATTGACATTGTTTATTACGTATTTATTTGCGCCGGTTTATGTACCGTCATTATGGTACTATGAGAAACTGCTGTTCCTGCAGGAACACATTGTTCCTAGGAAAAGTAAAGAGACACCGATTAGGAATTATCAATCGGTATCTATGGTAAGGAGATGTAACTAAAATATTCATTTCAATCGTGAAAGAAAATTATTTAAGCCAGCTGTTTTCCCTGAAATGTTTAGGACAATGTCTCTATAGAATATGCCAGTCCCGATGTAGTCGAGGGGGAGTATGAAGTGGAAGTCATTCCCCCTATGGTTCTGCTGGAGACTGACGATACATGCAGAGAGGATTTTAACGTAGAAAGTGGCCCAGGAACATCAGTGGACTACAGTACAGAATCCACTTCCAAACCAAAAAGGGCAAAAAAGAAAAGGAATGCTGATGATGCCCTTTTAGAGAAATCGAATAGCGCCCTAGAAAGTATTGCAAGGGCTTTAGATAAACCACCCATACTGCCACCAAGCTCAAATGAAATAAACTTCATTAGGTATGTAGGTGGAGCCATAGAGGGGCTGCGAAACAAGAGGAGAAATTTAGAGCTGATAAAAAAAATTAATGATTTAGTTCATGAGGCCCAGGTGGAGGAGTTAGAATAGAGGATAGATGTAAATTTTTGAAAATTATTATTTATGAAAAGGAAGCATGTTGAAGTAAATGTGCAAGAGTATTTCTAGTCTATATTTTCATGTATTTTTAATTTAGAAAGCAAGAAGGCATATATTTTCATAAAAAGAGTTCCAATGCACACTGTTGACTTTTATTTTTATTAAAATGAGTCATTTGGTCAAAATACTTCCAATTGTTTCAAACGTACCTGTTGTCACTCTTTGTAATGAGTTCATATGATGTTCAATTTTATTTCTGCTGAGGAAAGATTAGGTAGAATGAAATAGGTAATGCTAAAGTCATTTTGAAATGATTTTGTTATGAAAAGCCTTTTATTCCTTTGGGCAGAAACAATGGCACAAAGGACATTGTTATTACTCTTTTTTGAACTTTTAGATGTTCCCCCTCTCAACCTCCCCTTCTTGCCAGTCAACCTGGCCAACTCCATTTAAATATTTCACAAACTCCTCTCTAATCTCATACGCCTGCCCAGCTGCTCTGGGGTGACCCTGAGCCTGCAACAAAGGCTCTAAATGAAAGCCTTCCTCCACTACCTCTTCACCTCTGTTTGCTGGCTGATGAGCCAGAAGAAAATTGTGTAGGAGGCAACAAACCCGTATGATGCTTTCCACCTTATTCGGGGGTAGATTTATCTTAGTTAGTAAAACCCTAAACTTGTTGGCTAATATGCCAAAGGCATTTTCGACAACCCTCCTGGTCCGGCTCAATCTGTAATTAAAGATTCTAGTTTCTGGGGTTAATTCCCTGACCCTAACAGGCTTCATGACATGCTTTCCAAGGGGAAAAGCGTCATTTTCTACTATAACATGCGGTATATTTTTATCCCCCCCAGGTAATGGTCTTTCAGAAGGAATGCCCAGTGAGTTTTCATCTAGGGCCCTCTTCAAATTGCTTCTGGCGAACACATTTGCATCATTCACACGTCCATTCACTCCCACATTTACCCATATAAACTTGCACTGAGCATCTGCCAATGCCAATAAAATAAGACTGTCATTCCCTTTATAATTCCTATCATAGGAACCAGTTAACATGCTTAAACTTGCACTGAGCATCTGCCAATGCCAATAAAATAAGACTGTCATTCCCTTTATAATTCCTATAATAGGAACCACTGGTTCGAGGCGGTCTGAAGTTAACATGCTTTCCATCTAATGCTCCAATGCAGAAGGGAAAGTTCCACATGGCCAAAAACTGGGATGCAATTACTTCCCATTCTTCAGCCGAAGAGGGAACCTGGACAAATTGATAGTAGTAACATTACTTCAAGTGTACTCTTCACCATGCATGACGGCTGTATTCAATAAATTTTGTACCCCCCAGTGGGTCCGGGGTTAAAATAGGCCCACCCGCGTGTTTGCCGTGCGCGGCGACCCGTGTCGGAGGAAAGGGGGATCCTGGTGGCTGAGGGAATATCCCTTGGGAGGGAGGTAACCCCAACACTCCACTTTGGCCCCTGCTTCTCCTAGACGGGCGGCCGGGAACTAGCCCACTCCCGGTCAATCGGCTCCTGACGGCTGGGGAGTTTGGCGGCTCCTTTCGAGCGTACGTCAGGTTGGGCAAGCTGTGCGCTGTAAGACACCTGCTTAGTGCAAGGGTCTGAAGGACACTGCTATACCCCCCGGTAATCCTGGCGCTCTGTGTCGGTTTGCGACACATCGTCCCCTCGTTGGGCTCCATGGTGGGTGGGAAGCCGGGGGCTGAATAAACAAATCTTCCTATGGATTATGAACTCCAAAACCCTCAATTGACTGAGGAAACAAGTAAAAGCAAAAAGTTAAGAGTAGACGACAATAATATGAAGATAAGAGACTACCAAGCAATAGAAAACCCGAAATTCATAGTTATTAACAGCATTGAGGAAGGATCCTTAAAAAAGATATCACCATTCCTACTTGCAAAAATACTTCAGGGACTGGTTGGAGATGTAGGTAACGTAGTGCGACTTCGATCAGGATCCGTCCTGATCGAAGTTAGAAAGGAAAAGCAATCAAAGAAGCTTCTAGAAATATCTAAATTCCACGATGTACCTGTTAAGGCCGAACCACACAAGTCCCTAAACACTTGTGAGGGAGTAATCACATCTTGGGACTTAGCCAATTGCACCGCAGCAGAAATTGTAGATGGATTTAGCGACCAGAAGGTGATAGCAGCTCGCCGCCTCAAGACGAGGAGAAGCGGAGAACTAAAAGACACCAATAGTGTCGTACTTACATTCGCTGTTCCTACGCTTCCGAAACATGTCTATTGTTGCTATCGCTCGATCGAGGTCAGACCTTTCATCCCACGCCCAACTCGCTGCTACCGATGCCATAGGTATGGACATACATCCACCTCATGTAAAGGGGAGGAACTCTGTGGTAGATGCTCCCTAAGAAAACATGAAGGAGAATGTGCTGAGGATGCTAAGTGCGTGAACTGTAAAGACAGCCATCCATCCTGGTCGGCATCCTGCCCAATCTTTAAGGAGGAAAAAGCGATTCAAGAAATTAAAGTCACGAAACGGATTACTTACGGAGAGGCCAGGAAGGAATACAGGGCTACACACCCGGTATTCTCCGGCACCTCATATGCTAAAGTAACAGCTGCTCCTGTCACAACCCAAGAAATAGGAATACAGACTCACCTCCCATCTGTGTGTGGACCCTGCAAGGGCGTGTTCACATCATTCAAAACTAAAGCAACAAAGAAAAATGGTACTAATGCCTCTGACCCGCATGCATCAGAGACTGATAATTCAAGCGAGTGTACTGCTGCATCTAGAAAGACAAGACCTTTAAACAATGATGACAAAACCCGCGGGCTAGGAGACGAAGACGACATGGTGTCTGATGATACCATGGATGTTGAGCCCCTCGAACTGGCCGCGAAATACAAATGCTTGAGAAAGACGAAAACGAAATCGAAAAATAAACCGAAAGGGAAGTTTTCCCTTCGACGGTAACAGCAATGGCTGCCAAAATAATATCGTGGCATTGCAATGGGTATCGCACTCACTCTCCCGAGATACAACTTCTTCTACGCTCAGAAAACGCTGATATAATTTGCGTGCAGGAGACACACCTCCGCCCTGAACACAAGTTTCATATCTCTGGGCACGAAATATTTCGAAAAGACTTTCTTGGAGGTATGAGAGCATGCGGCGGAGTGGCTATGGCAGTTCGTTGTGCAATCCACACGGAAGAAGTAGCTCTCACGACAAACCTCCAGGCCAATGCCGTTCGTTTAGGGCTGGTAGGAGGTTTAACCATCGGTAACTTGTATCTGCCCCCTGAGGCGAATATCCAACCCAATGAGATTACCGACATAATACATCAACTCCCTCCACCCTTTATATTGCTTGGAGATTTCAATGCCCACAGCACCACTTGGGGATCCGCCGTATCAAACCGACGTGGACGGATGCTGGAAAACGTTATAGACCAAGAAAATCTATACTTGCTGAATACTGGAGAATACACGCATCTATCCTCTGCAACTGGAAATTTCTCATGTATAGATCTAGCCTTATGCTCTCCAGGAATAGCGCCTCACTTAACCTGGGAGGTAGTATCAGACTCACATGGCAGCGATCACTTCCCCATTGCAATTACAATTCTGAATGCTATGCTGACTGAATCGCGACCATGGAAATGGTGTTTGAATCGAGCTGATTGGAGTTCTTTTCGCGGGAACCTGTTTTTTCCCAGACCTATGTCACTAAACGTTAATGCAATCGTGCAAGACATCTCGGAAGGATTATTCAATGCTGCATCCATTGCCATTCCTCGAACATCAGGAAACATTAAGCGTATCCCAGTTCCGTGGTGGAATGAGGACTGTAAGAAAGCAATTAGAGGAAGACGTCGTTCGCTCCGAAAATTTAGCAAACGACCAACGCAATCAAACCTTGAAAATTACCGCATTCTGCGAGCGAAGTGCCGGCGCGTTATTCTTGAGGCAAAACGGACATCCTGGCAGCAATTTGTAAGATCAGTCAACAGCCGCACTCCCACCGCGGCAGTTTGGGAAAAAATCCGCAGACTATCGGGAAGGAACGCTCACTCTCCTATCCCTGGGATTATGGATAATGGATCCCTATTGACGGATGAAGAGTCGATAGCAAATTGTATTGGTAAATCACTCTCTATCGGTTTCAGCTCCAGTAACTATGACGATATTTTTTTGCGCCGAAAGATCAAGATTGAGAACATCCCAATTGACCGGACTTCGAACAACAGCGAGTATTATAATACCCCGTTCTCGTGGTGGGAATTTTCATCTGCATTGGCAGACTCCCGATGTACAGCACCTGGCCCCGACTATATTACCATCGATATGCTCTCCAATCTAAAGACGGAAGATAAGTCATACATCCTCGAATTATTCAACACCATCTGGGTAACAGATTCCTTCCCGACTGAATGGCGAAGAGCGCACATAGTTCCCATTTTAAAACCTGGGAAAAAGAAAACAGAATGTGGAAGCTATCGCCCAATTGCCCTGACTAGCTGCGTCTGCAAGGTAATGGAAAGGATGGTCAACAAACGGCTTCAATACCACCTTGAGAAAAATCACCTCCTGTCGGAACACCAGTGTGGATTCCGAAGAGGGCACTCTACCATAGACCATCTTATAACGTTAGAAAATGCCATCCATGAGAGTTTTATTGAAAAACGTCATCTCGTGGCAGTTTTCTTCGACCTCGAGAAAGCCTATGACCTTACCTGGCGACAGCACATTCTACGGCAAATACACGAATGGGGCATCCGTGGTCATTTAGCCATATTCATAAAAAACTTCTTAACTGATCGGTCCTTTCAAGTTAGAGTCGGTTCAACGTACTCATCAGAGTATCCTCAAGAAAATGGTGTACCACAAGGGAGTGTCCTAAGTGTAACCCTCTTCTCCATAGCAATAAATTCTTTGGCCTCTTGCATACAATCACCAGTACGATCACTGCTATACGTGGATGACCTAGCAATATATTACTCATCGTCATCTTTAGGGGTAGCTGAGCGACAACTTCAATTAGCAATAAATAGGCTTGATAACTGGTGCCGGGACAATGGTTTCCGTTTTTCGCCTCAAAAGACTGTGTGCGTAGACTTCACGAGAAAACGTGGACTCACCAGAGACGTTTCACTACAACTTCGAGGTTTACAAATCCGCGCAGTTGGGGAAGTGAAGTTTCTTGGAATAATTTTTGACAAGAAACTTAACTGGAAAGCCCATATTTCTTACCTTCGACAGAGGTGTATGCAGCCGATTAACCTCCTTCGATCGCTGACTGGAAGATCATGGGGAGGCGATCGAGCGACCTTGTTACGACTCTACAGGGCTTTGGTGCGATCACGACTTGACTATGGATGCACTGTCTACAACTCAGCAAAGCAGTCTTATATTAAATGTCTGGACACAGTGCACCATCAAGGCATTCGATTAGCTTTAGGAGCTTTCCGTACTAGCCCGGTAGTCAGCATGTACGCAGAAGCTATGGAACCTCCCCTAGAGCTCCGCCGACAGCACCTGACGACCACAGTTTCTACTCGCATACTTTCTGTTAGAGGGTGCCCTGCCTATTCAGCCCTAACTTCGAAACCAATAGACCTAAGATTTGAGGCTCGGCCCAAGAGCAGTCGACCCCTTAGGATACGCCTGAAGGATATTGCCGCCAATAACTCATTTGACCTGTCCTCCATCCAAATAATAGAGACAAACAAAACACCCCCTTGGACACTCCCAAGACCCAGGTTAAACCTTAAGCTCAGACAATTCTTAAAACAAGGGACCCAACCTGAGCTTTATAAACAGGCATTTTTAGAATTAAAAAGTTCCTATCATAACTATAATTTCCTCTACACCGACGGGTCAAAAACTAAGGACGGAGTAGGATGTGCTGTAGTGGAGGATGGTATCCCCATCTGCACAGCCCGCCTCCCTCTTTCAGCAAGTATCTTTACTGCCGAGGTTCTAGCGATAAACTTGGCGCTGAAAAACATTCTAAACCAGAACTACCAATTTTTTGCAATCTGCAGTGACTCGTTAAGCACCCTTCAGTCATTGGATAGGATGTACCAAGTCCATCCCCTACTACTGGAATTCCAACGTCTACTCTACGAGGCATTCCATATAGGAAAATCGATCGTTTTCTTGTGGATTCCCTCTCACGTGGGTATCCGAGGAAACGAATTTGCAGACACCGCTGCGAAAGCTGCGGCTCACTCTGGGATACAGCAAAGCCAAATCTTGCCACCAACGGATATGATTGCGCTAATCCGTGCCTCCTTCCGCCAAAAATTCAAAGAGCTGTGGGACCACGTCCAGAATAACAAGCTGAAGGAAATACGAAAGATTTTGGAGTACTGGGGGAGTAGTAATGAACGATGTCGCCAGGAGGAGGTTAAAATTGCAAGACTACGCATAGGCCACACGAGGCTTACCCATAACTATATCCTCCGTAAGGAGAACCCTCCTATGTGTGAGCCTTGTGGCGCAACCTTATCAGTAAAGCATATCCTGGTCGAGTGCGACAAATTCACTCAGATGAGGAGAACTTTTAATATCCCGGAACAGATTGACCTAGCCTTAGGGAATGACCCGCATATGATCGACAGAGTTTTAAATTTTTTAAAACATATTGACATTTTTAATAAATTATGACTGTAAATGTATTTATAACTTTTAATCCTAAATAAATAGCTCATACCTTGCTGTTATCCGCATAATGAAAAGCGATAATTTTAATCTTTTATTTATTGTTAGCTAAAATTACTCAGTGTTCAGGCGCTAATAACAACAATGTTGACGCGCCTCAAACAAAACAACCAACCAACCAATAAATTTTGTAGTATTAATACCTTAATCTCCTCCTCCAGAACCTCAATAATGGAAGAAATTGTGTCAGGAATTACTATAGATAGCGTGTTTGTTGCTATCCTTGTGGAATAATTAAGACTCCTGTATGTCTCTCCAGTAGCCAAGAATCTCAAAGTAATTGATAATCTGAGGAAAAATGATACATATGTTAGGCGTGATATGATTATTTTGCATCGCCCGCATTTGGCATTTCATGAGTATATCTCAGTACCTGTCAGTGGCACTAATGCTTTGTCTCATGACTGTGTCTTGTCGGGTTATACGGGGTGCAACTGTTACCAGGAGCTCAGCAAACAACTCTTCGTTCATCCGAAGGTAATTACGAAATGCTAAGTTGTCCCCTAACCTAAAATAATGCATAAGAGATCAATAATAGCATGGCATTAATCAAGAGCCTTAAAAGAAAACATTCAGAAAATGTCCACAAGCACGAGCGATGTTTAATCACAAAATTAATTCCTTCACATCGCCATAGAATAACAATAAATATTTAGAGCCATCGACTGCTCTCGATGTATTTTATTCTGTCAACAGCTCATCAACATTGGCCAAATTCATGGGCCAAATATTCAAATTCGAAATACTACGCGAAATAACTCTCATTAATATTATAATTTCATTTCACTCCATCCTTTTCAAATGCACGATCCTTTTAATCAACCCGATTTCCTTTGAAATTGAATTCCAAAGCAATAAGATCTTAAACTTTTGTATTTCATCCACTCAAACGCATCTCCCATCCTTTCTGCTCCGACTTCTGCCACGAAAAGTGAAGAGCGTAATTAATAATAATAATAATAATATAATTTTATTTCTGTTGGTTACATTATGCAACATAGAAATCGTCAGATATACATACATACATAAATATATACAAGGCAAAAAATAGAGGGTCACATTTTACAACAATCACAGTCATTATCAAAATATTCTGCTAGGGTGTAGTATGCTTTCTTAATTAGGAGCTCCTTTAGACATTTTTTTAAAATTGGATATGGATGTAATGGATTTTATGTTCGGTGGTAAGCTATTGTAGATGACTGAAGCTGAGTGAAGTGGACCGTGCTGAGATGAGGACAGAGAATAATGGGGCAGGTGGATGTTATTATGATTACGAGTGTGGTAGGAGTGTACTTTGTGGTGAGCTGGGAAATCTTCTGGGTTTTGCTTTACAAATAGGGCACAGTGTAGAATGTAGAGGGATGGAACAGTAAGAATTGACAGTTTTTTGAATAGGGGTCTGCCAGGGGTACGTGAGGGAAGGCGAAACATAGCTTTTAGGGCTTGCTTTTGGAGAGAGAAGATCTTTCTGGAGAGAGAGTCATTTCCCCAGAATAATATCCCATAGTTGATGTGGGATTGGATTTTACCATGAAAAAGTAATTTCAAGGTGTCTAAGGTGACGATTGGAGCTAATCTTCTAATGAGGAAGATGCCAACTGTTATTTTTTTGGTAACATTATTTACATGGTGAGACCAATCCAGGTTTTCATTAATTGTTAACCCAAGAAACTTAATGGCTTGGGAACGAAGGATGGGGTTATCACTTACTCGGAGTAGGAGGCTAGAAGAGGGAGGACTTCTTTTGTGATGAAACTGAAGATGAAAGGATTTCGTGGAATTTATGGTGAGACCATTGGATCTGCACCACTCGTTCATATCAGAGACAGCGGTTCTGCAGAGGTATCCAAGTTCAGTGGAGTTTTTTGATTGTAGCAGACATGACGTATCATCAGCATATTGGAGCAGTTTCCCAAGAGTAATTGAATTGGGAAGGTCATTTACAAATATTAGGAAGAACAGGGGTCCAAGTATTGAGCCTTGAGGCACACCTTGATGAACTTCTAGTGGCTCTGACAGGGTAATTTTGGGACCTTTCGCAGTTTGATAGTTAAACTTGACTTGCTGCTGCCGGTTAGTAAGGAAGGATTTTATCCAGAGGAAGGCATTACCATTGATACCCAGCCTCGAGAGTTTAAAGTACAAAATTTCATGATCAATACTGTCAAAGGCTTTGCTAAGATCATAAAATATGCCAACAGTGGAATTTCTATTATCTAGAGCCTTGTGGATATAGTTTAATAGTTGGAATATGGCAGTGGTTGTTGATTTTTTGTTTCGGAAGCCATGTTGACTTTCATGAAGCAATTTTTGTTGTTCCAAAAAACTTACAAGACGATTATAGAAGATTTTTTCAAAAATTTTTGAGAAGCATGAGAGAATGGATATAGGCCGATAGTTGTATGGATCTGACCGGGAGCCCTTTTTGTAAATAGGGGTAACGTGGGCTAACTTAAGATAGTTGGGGAAATATCCATTGTCAAAAGTGGAATTAATGATGTCTGCCAAGGGATGGCATATGAATTTGTTAGCTGCTTTGATGATTGGAATGGGGATTTCATCAAAACCTGAGGACCATTTATTTGGAAAGGATTCTATGACTTTTTGAACCTCTCTGGGACAAGTGGGATAAAGAAAAAAGGACCTAAAGGATGGAGAGCTTTTGGTGAGTAATGGGTATGGGGGAGGGGAGTCAGTGGTTTTTCTGCTGAAAGTTGAGTTGAAATTGGTAGCAATTATTACAGGATCTGTAGTTAGGGTACCATTGAAATTGAATTTATCATGCATAGCATTATGTTGACCTGATTTGGTGTTGCACTTAATAACATCCCATGCTGATTTTATGGGATTGGTCGAGGAAGTGATGTACATCTCGTTGTTGATTTTGCGGTGTGTCCTCACTCGCTCTTTAAAGACCTTAAGAGATTGTTTGTAAGAGGCCATTAGGCAATTATCAACATATTTAGCTTCCTGATGAAGCTCTCGTAGGCGTCGACTCTCAACTACTAGGTCATGGGAGTAGAGCTTTCTTTTGGAGTCTTTCGGTCTACATCTGAGGTATTTCTTGGGGAAAGCTGCATTGAAATACATGGTGAAGGTATCAATGAATTTTTTAAATTTGTCTTTTGCATGTCCTGCTTCATAAATATCATCCCAGGTTTCAAGAGCTATTGAATTTACAAGGTTAATGATTGATTCATAATCAAAAGTTCTCTTATGGATAAGATGAGGGATTTTGTAAGAGGCTTTGTTCAAGGACTCAAGCGAGAAAAGAAGAGCATGGTGATCAGATAGTATAGAGGTTAAATTCGTTCGTTTAAATGCAGCGCTAAAAGACGTGCACAACAAAGGATGAAATGAAGGAAATGAGCGAGCATTGACGGTGTAATTTCCATTTTAAATATACCTTATCTCGCCCTTGAGCATGTGAAGGACCCCACGGCCTTCTTCTCTTCTCCGGATCCATTCTCTTGCCCAAATTCGCCGTCGTCTTCGTTGGGCTCGAACTCTGTTCGCCATCCCTGCTATTACTGCAGCTGCAGCATCCAAAAGTCGCCTTCTTTCATCGAAATTTTCCATTTTCTTTTAACAAATTGCAATAGTGGACTTATCCGCTTCGCAAACACAAGGTCAATGATCGTGTGAAACCTTCTAGCACGGTTTCTAGCATACTAGGTTTCGTCCTCAATATCCAGTACTAGCTAGCATACTAGGCCTTGTGCTGGATCAAGTGTCGTGTGAAACGGGCTTAAGACAAAGGCCACATGGCCTGCCAATGTGCGTTTTAACTATTTTATTCGAGAACGAGGAGTTGGCCTACCGGATTCATACCCCCACTGCGGGCTGGGGGATTGAGAATACTCCCGCAGTATCTCTGCTTGACGTAAGAGGTGACTAAAAGAACAGGGAGACAACCCCGATAACAAACCCAGAGCCAGCAAGGGTTTAGCCCGGACAGTCTTGTGGGTCAACTGTCTGAGTGCGGCCACACCACCTGGCCGGCGATCCACCAGCATGTTTGCCGTGTGGGGAGACCCGTAAGGAGGAGAGGGAATCCTGGAGGGTGAGGTCCCTGGTTCCCAGGATGCCCGGTAGCCCGCTATGGACTACGAGACAATACCCCTCTTTGGCCCCGGATTCTGTGTAAACGGGCGGCCGGGAGCTAGCCACTCCCGGTCAATTGGCTTCCGATACGTTCAGTGGCGAGTGCCAGGGAGGTGGGGGTCTTCGTAGGGCGGTCGGAGATGCAGGGGCTTGGTGGGCCCGTGCATCGAAGATCCAACCCGAAACAAGCAACCACCTCCAGGTGCTATATCCCTCGGGTAGCCCTGGCGACTGGTTTGTGGTGCGGCGTCCCAAATGTATGGTTCCATGGTGGGTGGGGAGCTCGAGGGAAGAATCATATCAGTGTAGCTCACGACGGTTGGGAGGACTCGCAGGGAAGAAGTGGTGGTCGCACGGTTGAGGATAGGGCACACAACCCTAACACACTCCTTATTCTTTACAGAGGAAAGGAATCCCCCCGGTGCGATCACTGCCAATCTCTCATGACTGTGAGACACCTCCTAACAGTGTGACGTGCACCGTGCTGCACGGGAAAGGCTGGGCGTCAGGGATGACTTAGGTCAGGTCCTGGGAAATGCCCTCGATCGCCTCAGCGTCGTCATTCAGTTTCTAAAGAAAACCGGTCTTTTTAATAAGATATACTTATCTGGTACAGAAATACGTAGTATGTAATATTTTATCTTCATTTCATGCATTTATTGATTTTACATTTGCTATTTATTTTTTCCCTGTGTTTTAATTATTTTTAAGCCGAAGTGCGAATGACCTTCGTTGTCGAAGCACCCTGTAAAACTAATTCTACTACTACCACCTTGTCGGATCGTCTAACCACCCACCATGGCTAACTCCTACTCCTATAATAAAGATGCTCCTAAGTGATCGTCCAAACTCTTCCTCCACTGCTGCTGATTGCCAACGTGCCTTCTCTATGTTCCTGGGCTACCACCCCAATTTTGTCAATGTGCTCACCGACGGGTTGAAGTCTCCTACCGCCTGTGCTATAGTTTCTTCTTATCATGGTACCATAAAGGCTAAACTCAGTCCACTATGCAGTGTATTCACGGCGGAGCTGTTCGCTATAAACATTGCTCTGTGTAGGATTGACAGTAGTGAAGGATCCTTCGCAATTTGCTCTGACTCTATTTCCGACCCTCAAGTGCCCTAAACTCTATTTCCGACCGTACATCTACAAACATACTATGCCAGCAGATACATGAGTCGTTACTCTCTCTTCAAAAGAAGGGAGTTACCATCATCTTTCTTTAGTTTTCCAGCCACATGGGAATTGTCGGGAATGAACGTGTCGATGCAACTGCGAAGGATGCCCTAAAAGAAGATAATTACACATCAACTCTGGTACCTTTCGAAGACCTTCGGTCCCATCTAAAGGGTTCAGTTTTCCAATAGTGGAAGGATCAATGGAGCGATCTTCCAAATAATAAATTACGCAGCTTAAAACCTGTAAAATCAGCATGGCCCACGTACGTCAGGAGTAGTCGCAGAGAGGAAGTCGTCATTGCACGACTACGAATCGGTCATTGCCGTATGACTCATTCCTATCTCTTCACTGAAGAGAAGGAACCGCCTCTCTGTAATGAGTGCAACATGCCTCTCAGTGTGCGACACATCCTGACGGATTGTAACGTATACCGGAATACACGCCTCAGGTTAGGGATCAGGGGGAGCCAGAGCATGTTCTAGGCAACAACCCTGATCGTTTTAACCGTGTCACAATGCCGCTAAAAGAAACTGCCCTTTTTAATAAAATATAATCTTAATATAGACATGTTTTATTCTTATATTGATCTACCATAAATATCATGTAATATTTTGCTTATGGAAAATTAGAGAACGGGTGGTGCGAGATGAATTTGGCTGTCGAAGCACCCAAAAAATCAATACCTACCTACCTACCCTTTCTGAATGACTTGATTAATGCACCTGAGGAAGTCACTAATTGTACGAAAACCGGGTCATCACAATAAAACTTGTGAATAGACCATTGCAAAGTCTAATTTTTTATTCTCAATTTCATCACCTGAGGTCATTACTAACGAATATTGTCTCTTATCGTTGTTAGAAGGTGGCGCCAAAGAGGAGAGAATCGCAACTTTACATGATATTCAAGGATAATATGCCTCTGCGAACAGTGGAAAAGGAAGGATTCTTACACTTCATAAAAGTTGTTTGTCCACAACACAATGTTCCATCCCGATTGACGGTAAGCTATTATGTTTTTATTTGATAATAAAAGAAGAGTACAATATTACCATCAAATCAGACCATGAAGAATTTCAAATGCATAAGAAAAGATAAATGAAGTGATTCGTAACATATTGCTTCAATTTGCCACCTGTGTATCAATATAATGTTACAGAGAACGAGAAAGGTAAATCAGTGTTACTCTTTGATGAAGGAAGTAGTTAAGAAAAGACTAACTGAAGCAGAATCAGTTTCCTTGACATGTGATATTTGCACTCTCCAAAGTACATACAAGGAGCTTCTTGGTCATTACAGCTCATTACATTGATCAAGACAAACTTGTGTCCATCACCTTATCGGCACTCCACTGTACAGAAAACCATGCAGGTGATATAATTGCTGCAGTTCTTAGAGAAGAATTGCTGTTCTTCGGCATAAGGGATCTACAGGTTGTTGCTGTTCTCACTGCTGCTATAATGATCAAAGTAGTAACAACTTATGCTAGTAAAGATAAACAAATCCCATGATTTGCGCATAAAATAAATTTGGTTGCCCATGACAGTTTGAATGGAACTCAGGGACTAGAAAGTATTGTTAGAGTGAAAAATATTATAACCTATTTTAAAGAAAGTACCATAGCAGCAGACAAATTGAGAGAAGAGCAGCTGATAGAGGGGAAAAAAGAAGGCACTGTTCTTTATCTCACTCAGGATCTCACTACTAGATGGAACTCAACAATGATATGCTGGGAAAGTATGAAAAGTTGGCAAGTGTTGTGGCAGCAATATTAGCCAATCGTAGGGATGGACAGCAAATGCTTACAGGTTTCCACTTAGAAGTGGTATCTGAAGTTGTTGCCTTACTAACTCTTTATAAGGAAGCAGCTGAAGAAACTTCAGGTGAGGACTATGTCACAGGCTGTATCATATTCCCAAGTCAAAACTTGAGGAACAAATTGAAAAGAAGTTGCTGCCCCTTGTGCAAAATAAGTTACTATGAATAGCGACATTGCTTGATCCGCGGTTTAAGAGAGTTTATAGCTTTTCCCCACGTCAGGCGTTAGTTGTGCTCTGTTATCAATCAAGAGCGACGTAATTTGAGTTCCCTTTCTCCTCCAGTTCCAACTCAGAGTACGGGTATTGCTATTCTCTACTTGGATACCCCATGCATACTCTGGACACTTGATCCCATAAAATACTGGATCAATACAAGCACCATGACACCCGTACTTTCCAGCTTTGCGAAAAGGTATTTGACGATACTAGGGACATCAGTTCCATCGGGAAGAGTTGTATCTGCCATCAATAATGCAGTTCCGGAGAAAAGAAGCCGGACAACATTCCAGCATGTGAAAGAAAGAGTATTTCTCTCTGCACAGCCAAGGGACTTATGGAACATGTCTTAGAAGATGACAACAAAACTATGTATTTCATCTAGTAAAATGAACGTTTTTTCTTAAATGTGAAATTAGTTTTAACTGTATGTTTGTTATTATGAGTTAGCATGTAGGGTTCGTGTTTTAAGATTTTCATGCTACCTACTATAAAAGTAAATTTTATTAATTCTTAATTTTTTACCCACTCGGCCATTCCCTCCGAAAATTATATTCGATCTACCTAATATTCGATATTTTTACTCCGATGTATTGAGTGTAAATATAAATACTTTTATTAATATCGATACATTTATTAATCGACATTTGTTTTGTTATGAGCAACACTAATTGAGTAGTTGTATCTCACACATTTTATTATAGTAACTTATAGAAAGTGCAAGCAGGATTATTCGTTACCTCTTGCCATGAGTAGGAAGCATGAAGTTCTTCAATACCAGCACACCAAGCCGGCTCGCAGAATGTAATATCCTTAATAACCAAGATACCTCATCTCATGGGTGTTTTTCAAGTGTTTCCGCACTTACAGGCGCTTCAGACCGGGAGGAAAGGTGTGAGGATAGGAATGGAAGGGATTGGAATATCTACCTGGGTCGTTCTACGTCAATTCCACCGGAAAATTGGCAAAAATTACTCTTAGGGTGACCGATTTCGACCAAACTTGGCAAAACGTCACCATTTAATTGGAAAATAAAAACCCGAAAGCCGTTTTGCAAAACACACAACCGTTTACGAGAAATTACAACGTTGCAAAATTCGAATTTTGCAAAAGTTACCTACTACACCTTTTAAAGTATATCTCGGAGACTAGTTCAGCTACAGATGTGCAAAAGATCTCATTTTAAAGGCTTGAATTGAAAAAATATATAATATGGTTATATTATAAAATCTAAACAATTTTATAAAGCTTATAACAATTTTAAACTTTCAAATCGATTTTTGAAGATGTACCTATACCATCGATTTTGTTTCTTTTTTATATTTTGTAGATATCAACGTCCTCTGCAAATTGGAAAAGTTTGCCAGAAATAAAATTTTATTAAAGAAAGAAAAATATTTTTGAGTGAAGGCGTAACGCCCGCCGCAGCCGCTAGCCGGGCCGACCATATCAGTGTCTTCAGAGCCCTGTAACTTTCTCTTTCATCCTCTTCTCGCCAATTTCAACCACATAAATACTCATAAATCCCCTTTGCCCGTGCAATTCACCAATTGCTTCCCGTATATGTGACCACCGTCCAGGAAAACACGAGGGCGCCACCAGGTCTTCCAGCAGTCGTCCTCGGAGAATAATAAACAAGCCTCATTCCATCTTCGGCTTTCGGTATTACATTGCTCAGCCCCTATCCTACTTACTTAGCATAATCTTGTAGTATGTTCTCCGAAACGTCTTCCACACTTCCCTTTTCAAGAAAACGGTGGCGCTCGTCCGTCACTACCACACCCATTCATATTTTACTCTCAG
Source organism: Platycnemis pennipes (assembly GCA_933228895.1). Lineage (NCBI taxonomy): Eukaryota > Metazoa > Arthropoda > Insecta > Odonata > Platycnemididae > Platycnemis > Platycnemis pennipes. The sequence goes on from OW121857.1 coordinate 85,790,814, forward strand.
GGCAAACAACTAAGGAGGAAAAACTATCACAACTCATCAGATATTTTTCTTCGCATACGAAAGCCTTCCAGGCCCTATGAACACCCTGTCATTCCTTGCTTTTCCTTTCGCGCTAGTTTATTAATTTGGTAACCTCTTCGTAATCCTAATGTTTTGTAATCATTTCCTCTACAATATTTCATACATGTGAATGATATAAGTCTTCGGAATCAGTCAAAATATAAGTTCTTGTACTTTTCCGGCGTATTAACTGCGTAAATTCTTCCCGGGTCTTCATCCAGGTTGGGTTTTCCATCTCCGATGACGTTTCGATGACCGACTCGCTCATCGTTTTCAAGGCACATCGCATCATAGGGCAAAATTTTCCTAAAGATTATGAGCGAGTCGGTCATCGAAACGTTGGCGGAGATAGTAGAGGCGGAATAGAAGGACTAACGGGAAATCGTACAAGCGTCGGAGACAAGAGCGCGGCCCAACCCCGATAATCGCTCCGGCTAGACTGCCTTCCACCTCTCCAGTTGTTGCCTATCTCCCCTCCCTACTTAAAGCTCCGTATTTAGAGCTTTATCCCTACTTCGTTAGGGGCGACTTGTACGGTCAATTAGAGAACCAAAAAAACAAGGAAGGCTGCGGGCGCTACCGCGCCGCGCATTCAAATGTTGCAATATGGGACACCCTTGTCGGATCGAGTATTGTGTTCTAAAGGTTTCTGATTGATATCTGTTGCTAACTACAATTTCTAGTATAAAAAAGAAAAACTTAGTTCTTTTCCACAAATATATTTAAACAAATCTATGACGACTCCTTAGTATACGACCTTTTAAATCTATTGCGACGAAAACGTGCCATAGTGACATCCACTTCACATTCTCCAACCCTCCCGACTTGCACTAAGTGGGGTGAAGTTACCCTTTACAAAGAATTTAACATATAAGCTATATAGATACTTCCCGAAAAATAAGTACAAAATCTCTGTGTACAATCCGGTGACACTACAAAAATCATTATTTAATTCCAAGGACCGAACTGACACGAGAGATAAAAGTGGGGTATATTTACTCAAGTGTGATACTCCCTATTGTAATTCTGTTTATGTCGGCCAAACTGGTCGAAAATTAAATATTAGAATAAAGGAACATGTAAAATCCAGCCTGAACAGTGATAATAAGTCAAATTTTGCGGAACATTTGATTGATGAGGATCACACATCCAGTTTTACCCCCAAGCTCCTACACGTGTGTGACAAGGGTAGGAAATGGGACTTCATGGAAAATTTTGAAATTCTAGTGTATCATCAAATGCATGGTGTTAAGTTGTTAAATGATGTAATCCCTACTAACCCCTCACCCTTACTTTCAGTGCCCGTACCTCCGCCTCCATCCCCTTAGTCCTTGAGCCTGGCGTCAACTTGTTTGTTCCTTCCTTGCGGTTTTCACCTCAAAACCACTCACCTCCCTTACCCCCCTTTTTTAAATGACCTCTCCACATACATATGCTGTGTTATTCATGGATTTGTTCACACTGTAATCTTGAGAAGGCCGAAACCGGTAGATTTGTTTAAATATATTTGTGGAAAAGAACTAAGTTTTTTCTTTTTTATAGTGGAAAATAACTTCCACAACGTCAACTCGCCAACCATTTATTTTACAATTTATAGATTCATCTGTTTATATAAAAATTCTATTGTGTTTATAGTGTATTCGTTTGCGTTCATTTTCTGTAGTGTTTGGATATGTACTCAGGATGTACCCTGTCTAATGATTTTTCCATGCCTTGCTTTCTGGTTGTATGTAGTGTTTTCTATTGGTTGTAATGTATTTAATCTTGTTGATTGCTCTTCATCATCATCATTGGTCAACAATCCTAGGATTGGAAAAGAAAATTCGCTTTGTACATTCCACATACAAGATTTATTGACTTTTAGAAGTCAATAAAACATGTGTGTGAAACTTTCTTGTCTTTTCCAATCTTGTGGTTCCACAAAGTTAAGCCTTAAACGTTTAATCCTAGGATTGGTTTGACGCAGCCCTCCACTCAGTTCTTCTATCGGCCAACCTCTATATTGACGTAGCTCCTCTCTTTTACTTCCTTCACCACCTGCTCCATGTATCTCATGCTCATATCCCTCTTCCAATCTTCTCGTCCACTTTTCCCTCGACGATTTTCTTCATCATGCCACCTTTTCTCAAGATATGGCCGATTAAGTTATCCCGTCTTTTTCTTGGGGTATTCAGAAGACCTCTTTTCTCCCACTCATTTTACGACTTCCTCGTTACTTACTCGGTCGATCCATTTAATCTTCTTCATTCTTCTGTAGCTCCTCATTTCGAATCCTTACACCCTTTTCTTCTCCGCTTCTGTTATCGTCCATGCCTCACTACCGTAAAGAAACATGCTCCAGATGTACGTTCTGATGAATTGTTTCCTTATACGCGTGTAGAAGGAAGGAATTTTTTGCGATTACTCTTATGATATTATTATCCTTTTGTGTTGTATGTTTGTTAGTTTTGTACTTATTGTGTCTGTTTATCTATTTGTATTATTGATGCTTTAAATTTGTAATCTGTGTTTAGTTAGGTAAAAGGTCTAATTTTGTTTATGTTTTCTATTTTTTTGTCCTTTGGGATGCTTTGTATTACTCCTTTTTTCTAGTGAGGAAGTTAATTGTTCTATTGTTTTGTGCCAGTTCTGTGAATGTCTTTTTTATGATGCCCCAGTCGTTTTGATAATACTTATAACACATACCATCTTCTCCTTCCTGTTTGTACTTCGGCAGTGTGCTTTTTTTATGTTGGTGATTTCCTCTTCTTCAATTTTTTTTATTTTTTTTTCGTTCTGTTGTTTTGTTGATTTCGGAAGGCTGCTGTTGTGTGGTGTGCGTTCTAGTTGTGTGTGGATGTAAGTAGTGTGCTCTTGATATTTGTCGTCTTGTGAGATCATCTTTATCTTCTGTTCAAATAATTTCCCTATTTTTTCTCTGTCCATAATTTTTTGGCCCTCTATTGTCATGTACCCTGTGATAATTTGTATTCTTGTTTTCTTTTTGGTTTTATAATGTCATACAAATGTGCCACTTCTTCTGTAATAGTCGGTTTGTAGATTTGCCAATTTTTTAATTACATGATTTCCTTATCTATCTATGCTGCTTTCTCTTTAAACACTCATTACATTCATTACGCTTCCGGCAAGTGCAAGCAAAAACGTTTTGTTAATGACATCTTTTTATACTTCACCACATATAAAAAGGCATCTCATTTCAGGATTTAGTGGCGCCAAAATTCTGCTGAGGGGGACCTTACCAAAGCAATGTTGCCCTAGATGTGTAAACGGTAATGGAGAGATGCCATGTCAACAGATGTGTGGAAGAGGTTTTTTCTATCATCAAAGAACATCTTTTAAGTCGCTGGGTGTCAATGGGCCTTCTACTAACTCGTAGACCCAGGTACTGTCATATAAGTTTTAAGTTATGCAAATATATAACTTGATGACTCTCCCAGGCTAGTCCAATTCATTTGAAGTCGATTTCACGAATTGGTAATTCGGCACTCTATATTTACATACATCTGGATGCGATGAGTGATTTTCACAATGCGTCAATTTTTAGCCAGTATTGTTTTTAAGATAGAAATAGGTATTTTTGATTTTTCCGCCAGAATACATCTTGAAACCTTACCCAAAGTAAACCAACCTCCGGTAGATCGATAAAAAATTATCGCACAAAATTATGAAATAGTATTTCATGTAGTGATATTATCAGGTAAAAACATTTTGGATGAAACACTATTTGTGTATGACATCATACAACTGGTACAACATTTTGGTTATTTTAAAGTAATATGACCATGATAATTATTACTGAAGATTGCATTAACAAACTAAAATGTGTAATATTTTAATCCATTTAGTATTAAACGCAACTGAGTCTCGTAAAATTAAAATATTTACAATGCCACCTTTTATATTATTAAAGTAACTGTTAGTATATTAATTATATATTATCAAATTGTCTCTGGAAAAATATTTTTTGAATGAAACACTATTTGTGTATGACATCATTTCTCATCGTGAGGAATGTAATTACGCCTACTTTGTATTTCTTTTTACGAGGTGCTGTCTTTTGTTTGCTTGAGAACTTTTTTTATCATGAATGTTTCGCCCTATTTGGCTGTCTCGTACTATCTACCAAAATATCTTATATATTTGTTTTACTAAGAATTTATTCCTTTTTTTTGTGAATATTTCAGCAGTAAGATCCTGCGAACTGCTTTTAATCGAATTTGACTTGCGTTTGTCCGATTGCGTCACTGAAGTCTTCGAGGTAAAGCGTTGCATGCCTTGTGGAAAATGTGTGAAGGCATCTCCAGGTTCACAGTTAGAACTTCCTTACAAATCGAAATATATGTTAGAGACATTTACATGGTACTTACACCCACGGTATTGAGAAATCGCGTTTAAACTCGGATCTCTCTTCGGCTATTGCTATTTCCTAAATTCCGGAAGTAGGTACTTTCTTTACGTTTCGTATTTATCATTCGATCAACTCAGTTTATACTAAAAAGATGTAAAATTGATTCAACGTGGTATGTACCTTTGGTTTCCAATTGAGTTTAACCTATAGAAATATGTTATGTTAACACGATAGTTCAAATATTTTGTCGTCTTTTAATCCTTCGCATTTTTCTTTACTTTAACTGCACGCAAAGCACAATAAATAGCAACAGTGAGCATCCACTAGTTGCAATATATTTTTAAAATCAAAAGGCTCAGATCTGGCATTGAAAATGGGAACACAAAACCAATTGCTACAATGTACTACGTAAAATATTGAGTCTGAATATGAGGAATTATGAATTTTATAAAGATATATCTACAACTCGAACCTTTTTAATTAAATAAGTTTGGCAATTTTCCACAAACAAATCTTTACTTCGACCGGTTTCGATGTGATACATCATCATCAGGTGATCTGATCACCTGATGATGGTTCACCTGATGATGATGTATCACATCGAAACCGGTCGAAGTAAAGATTTGTTTGTGGAAAATTGCCAAACTTATTTAATTATGTTATTCCACCATATAACGCCTGAAACGTTTTTTTTTAACTCGAACCTTGTAATACATTAGATGAAATTCAGCTTCTACTACGTCATCGCATAGGAAGGAATTTAAATTTTTACAAAGCATCTACGTTACTGGTATTTGAGAGAGGTTTACTGGTATAAAATCATGTTGAATACAGTTTTTGATTTTTTAACTGTACTTTTAAGAGATGGAATAAAACAAACTTATATCGAAAAGTCTACGAGAAATCTTAATTCATGAAACCATGAAACGATGCAAAAAAAAAGTGACAGCAGGTGTTTTGAAAATCGTCTAGTAGCGTCACATAGGGTAGAACTTGACCTGAGAATGGTTTAATCTAAAAATATTACTGAGGTAATATTGCAAGGTAAGGATGCATCTGTAGGACAACAATGTAAAATCTGGGAATATTTTATGTATTTTGCTGGCAAGAATTGGGGAGATCAATTCTGAAATACATTCGAAGAACCTCCGCCCCAGTGGGTGCTTTGTAGACGTAGATATAACTTTTTCATGACAACGGCGTCAGAAGTGGAATTAATGCGTAATAATTAATGCTTGTTGTAATATTGCACAGACTTATATTCAAACGATGCGTTTCTCTATACCGTGGAAACGAGTTGTTTGAATAAAAGTATTTGGAAAATTACAAGTTATAAATTATTATAAGTTTACTATATAAGGGGAGTGGATTGGTGCGGCTAGAGTACTGGCCGGTCCGAGGACTAGGTTTCGAATACCGACAAAATATTTTTTTGTATAGCGGGCCATATTCAAGTACTTTCTGGAGATCATCTGAGTTCAGTACTCTGTTCGTCAGCTGTGAGGATAAGCCGTTGTTCCCATTGGCACCTTTCGTTAAGAGTAGGTTAATGCCAAAGCCTGGTTTCTCTCCGACCGTCCTCCATAGTTTGATTATTCCCCGAAAAGTCGTGCCTTTACCCAGGTACCTATCCTCAGGTGCAAATTACCTCAGTTGTCAATAAATAGCTACAGTTACTTTAACTTCGTTACGTCATCGTAGTGCGGATGCACTTGGGCCGCGCTTGAACTTCTCAAGGTTCCAGATGACCCGAATACTGTTCCTTATATCACCCGCCACCACGAGTCATCATACTCCTGTCCCGGTGAGCCAAGACGGGGTTGGGGTGGTGGGCCGAGTCGGGGAAAGGCTAGGTGTAGGTGAGGGGACGGCTGGTTGGAGGGCTGCGCGTCTGACGCGAGAGAAAAGAAAACTTTCCCCTTCGTCCGGCGCGTGTCGTAAGGCCCACCTCCTTCCGCGGCCCGCAGTCTACAGCGAGCGTTCGTTTCGCCGAGGACTATTCCTGTCAGTTGGATCTTCCGGGAGTGCTCTTGGCCGGCCAGCTGGGCGACGCCGGTGGACGACACGTGGGACCGTGTCATGCCGGGAGATCGTCGAGGGTGGAGTGGACTCTTTGCCACAGCAACGGTGAGCAGCAGACCCGACGGTTAAATCGGAACATCCTCGGGTTTATCGGGACGCTATCCAAATGGAGGTTCGGACCGCGAGCTGTCCTCCCTAGTGATGTGTATTGTGCCGGAGAAGTGAACCTATGAATGAGGAAGTATCAGGGGAGGTTTAGTGGAATTTAAATATATTAACCAAACAAATGAAACGTGTGCTTTCCCGGCGAACTTTCTGAATGAAAGCCTCTCATTTTTTCCACCGGGTCACGTTGTACATTTCGCTGCTTGACCTGGGCATCATCCTCAGAACAGTTGAGTGTCGTTTCGAAGATTCTTCGTGGCTTTTATCCGAAACGAATCTAAACTGCCCTGAGGATGATGTCCGGGTCAAGCTTCGAAACATCGGCCAGCATGGACAACATGACCCGGTGGAATACAAGAGAAGTTTTTATTAACCGGACAGATTGCAATATTTCCACAAACTAAAGATTTACTTAGGACCTAGGTTTAGATTTATCAATTAAGACCGTGTAGTAGGTACATAGGTTACCGGGTTGTGAGTAAATCTTTATTTTGTGCAAGATCGCAATTTGTCCGTCAATATCAAAGCCTTGTGTGTGTCACAGTATTTTTCTTGAAATCTTGCGTCAGGTTAGTGCCATTAGACCATCGTAGGTAATCAAACCAAATGCACCTAAGCCTAACTGCTGAAACTCGTCTTAAGATTTGTTTAACTGTATAGCGGAAGACACCAATTCACTGCGGTTCTGTCTAATCATGGATAAATCCTACAGAGTTAACAACAAATCGTTAGGCATAATTGTGAGAGATAATGTTTTAGAAGCGGATATTGTCAACCCAGTATTGTCAGTAGGAAGATCAGTGCTCCAATTGAAAAGAAAGCGCTAAAGCTCTTCCTCACTTTTCTCTTCTCCCTTGGTTCCTTTCGATTTTAAAGTTTATCCATCATTCCTAAGCCATCTTGGCGGAAGGGGAACTACGATCTGTGCGAATTGCGAGATACTCATTTCGTCTGCTCTCATTTTTCTCCTGACACGGTAACTTTTAAACGAAGAGAAATTTTAAGTGTGGAATATAAGTCCGCACAATGGAAAGAAGTTGAATTTCATATAAAAAAAGATAGTTTTTTACTGATACTTTTGAAATCGACCGTAAGCATTCAATGTCTAAGCTTTAGTGGATTATAAATTATCTTTACTTAAAGTTTAAAACATTAGCGATGAATTAGTGACTAATTCAACTAAATTTGTAATTAATTAATTAATTTATGTTGACTATAGAAACAAAAAAAGATGAATAAAATCCCTGGCTAATCGTGTCGTCTTCTCTCATCCTATTTCCGTTTTTGTGACTTTGGAAAAGTGAGGAATACGAGTACGCTGAGTAGTAAATGAGGGTGAAGGAGATGCAGTTCATTTTGAATCTGAGCGTCGCTGTTTTTTATTTTAAGTGCCAAGCTGGTATCTCGAGTTCATCTGGTTTCCAGGCCGACGGCCGGTGAAGTCGCTCGTGCCAGTCGGCTGGGCAGTGATTCGGTTGTCGGAGCGGCGAAAGCAAAAGTGCTGTCAGTTACGACGCTGAATCGCCCAGTGTGTGCATCTATGTTTTTCGTTCCGAATTTTCGTCCCCTGAATACGGCTGGAGAATCCGGTTCACTATCAGTCAGCAATCCGGGGATTGGCTTGACGCAGCTCTCCACAAATTATTCTATCGGCTAATCTCTTCATATTCACGTATTTCTTCTCTTTCGCATCCTTCATCACTTGATCCATATATCTCATACGAGGCCTTCCTTTACCGTTCCTCCCATCCACTTGTCCTTCAACGATTGTCTTCATCAAGCCATTATGTCTCACGATGTGGCCAATTAAGTTGTCCCGTCTTCTTTTTAGAGTTTTCAGCAGACTTTTCTCCCATTCTTCGCAAGACATCTTCGTTTGTCACTCAGTCGATCCATTTTATCTTCATCATTCTTTGGTGGCATCACATTTCGAATTCTTCCACCCTTTTCTTCTCCGCAGCTGTCATCGTCCATGCCTCACTGCCGTAGAGAAACATACTCCAGATGTATGTTTTTATGAATTTTTTCCTTACTTCTACGCTTGTATTTCCAGAATCCGGTTATTTTTTGGGGATAATTTTTCGTTATTTTGTGCATCGTCACAATCTACTCATTTTACTCTTCTTTTCGATAGAAGTAAAAATGTTAATGTCGTCCAGGCCCTTATCCCACTCCTATTAGATATATTTTCTTGTGTCATATAAATCAGGGCTGAGCTCATTCTAAGTCAGGCGCTATTACTCATAGTCAGTCTAATCGATGAAAAGATGTGCAGTGAATACTTTAACTTGTATAGCAAGGTACTATATTAAAACTTCCTAACCACACGGAGGTAACTTCTGCTCTATTTCTATGATTTCATGCATTATTGCCTCGTGATAAACTGCCCCTATCATAAGGACTATATTTCATATCCTCTGCATTGCTGTCCTCATTCCGACCATGATCTAGGGAAATGAATAGTGGACAAAATCAGTAGCGCACCCAGAAAATTTTTATGTAAAGAGGGGCCACTCTTTGGGGAGGGCCCGACCCTTTGCAAGTGTAACCAAAATGTTATTTTAATCGGTATATTTTTAGTAATCAGTTGTAGTAGTATTACATGTATGCATCCTTAAGTAGCCACATCAGATTTACAGAAAAAAATAGTCATAAACTTTTAGGTCTATGCTAAGTAATTTGGTTATGCATCGCAACTCCGATAAAAGTCTTTCTTTTATCTTTGGTGTAGTCACACGAGTAGAATGATGCAACGAGTTTTTCCTATTTTTCCAAATGCTGCATGTGACAGTGAATTTTCAATTGAAGATTAATTTGGGTTTTGTAGAGAGCTAAAGGGGATGGGACCCTTTGGGCTCCCCGTGGTTGTGCCACAACAAAATACTCTTTTATTTCATATTGACAATGTTTCACAAAATAAGACCTGAATTTGTCTTATATTATTGAGTTATTATTTGTTTATGTATACACACGTGCGTAGCTTTATTTATTTTACTGGAATATTTATAACGTTCACTCGAGAGTGCATAAGGATTATGAGTCAATATTCCTTGAAATTTAGATTGCGGCTACCCTTGGATACACTTCGGTAGTTCCTGAAAATGTCCATTAAGCGTTATTTCCGTAGGTTCCTAGTTGATTGTGTATCAATCTTTGTTTTATCGGTGTTTTTAAAACCGTGTTACTATAGTGCACCTAAAAGAAGCCTCTTCGTGAACTAATCTCACACTTAACCACTTTCCAAAGATTACTGCCTCCCATGTCTTTTTGCGTATTTCATTTCCTTTACGGTCTTTTTATCACTTGACCGTATGAAAGTTTTTGTAATCTCAAATAACTACTTTTCAAGAGTTCCGAAGCCACTGGGATTTAGATTAAGCGCAATATTTAGCGAGGTATAGATTTTTGTAGAAAACGTTGCCAAAAGTGGAAAATACAATGTGACCTTAATAGGCTTGTAGAACCGGAAACTATAATAATTAAACCGACAGCCTAGCGATGGTTACTAATTTGTTTTGTGAACCCAGGGAAAAACACATTTCATTCTCATTAACATGTTTCGATGTGTTTGTATCCATCTTAAAAGATATGTTCAGCTCTTAAGCTTAGCATGTGTGTGCTTTAACTATATTTCCGTCTACCATTTCCTCTCTACCAATATTCATTTCAGAGCTTAACTGAATATTTCCTTGTATTTTCTTTAATTAACCTAATTATCCTATTCTGCATTTAGCGATTAAAATTCAGGATAGAATACCTAATTGTAATTAGAACAATTTTTGTCACCATTGTGTGTGGAAAAAAAGCTTTGTATTACATGGTATTGTTGGTAACAAGACGAGGATTCTGGGGGAGTATGCGGAGATTATTTCCCTAGAGAACTAATTATGCCGGAAGAATTCAAGCTGATTTTCTTCAAGCGAAATTTTAAATATGGTTATGAAATGGCTGATGACGGAACTTGTACAATTTACTCGACGCGAACTTGCTCGGATGAGCACGGAAATATTACCATGCGGGCCGGGAAGTTTTTTTCTTCTCTCAATTTCCTGGTACCCACACTGCCTGTTAAACTCTCTTGAGGAGTGTCCCCGTGATTTCTTGCCAACAATGGGCCACAAAGCGTGGGCTCTGGGCTAACATATCGCCAACGCCGAAAGTGAGCATGATGCAGCGACCGTTGAAACTTGTTTTGCGGAAGTGGTCCACGAAGAAAAAAATCAGGCTCGAGATCTGACGAAACAGAATCACTTTCGCGTTCACTTCTGGTTTGGTGCTCGCTTTTTCCCGGGAGTGCAATAAAGATAGCAGACAACACAGCAAATGTAGGCACCGGATTTGAGTAGTGGCTTACTAGTTCGGGAGTCCGGGGTTTGAATCCCAGCATTATAATAATAATATTTTATTTGTTCTGTGGGATTTCTACAAATCATAGACCACGTCATACATAAATGTGAGTTTAAACAACTTTTACACGTGTTTCAAACTCGGTCAAGGAATAACACCTCTCCTTTACCAGAAATGTACATAATTCTTTCTTAAATTTTATTAAATTATGAATTTTCTTTATTTTGCTAGGAAGATTATTGTAGTCTGTTAAGAGTCTGTATGTGGGACTTTTCTTATGATGAGCACTATTATTAGGAAATATATGCATATCACTATTTCTTCTTGTACCATAGGAGTGCACATTACCATTCTTTACAAAGCATTCAGAGTGTGTTTTTACAAATAAGCCACAGTACATTATATAAATACATGGAAGAGTCAGAAGGCCATTTTCAGCTAAGACAGGCTTGCAACTAAGATTAATAATAAAATTAAGATTGGTGGATATTTGTCTGCTGTGTACTTGTCATTACTTTAGTGGAGAGCACCTCAAGTTCAATATTCGCTCCTTTGGTGGGGTTTTTTGGTCGTGGACCCGTTTGACGCCTTCTCTCCTGACTCCGTTGAGACTCCTGACGCTGACTCTCCTGACGCCTGACTCCGTTGAGAATAGGCTAATGCCGAAGCCGGCCTTCCATCAACTTATCCTTCATTGCTTGAAAAAATTCTTGCCTATGGTCATTCATCCATGTATCGTAATGGCGAAATGCAATCTAAAAATTAATGCAAATAAAACCAAGTACCTACATGTTGATGTCGGGAACGCAGGGCCTAAGAGAACCCCGCGATCTAACAATTGATTGAGAAACCTTCCAGGGCGTAAATAGCTTTAAATACCTTGGCACATTTTTAACCAGCGACAATAACCTTAAGAGATGCACACAGGGCCGAATCGAGGCCGGAAAAAATGGTCTTCTATGAATTAAAAATTTTTCAGGAGAATAGCAGAACCCTGAAACTGAAGCTATATATGACATTAGTGGTGGTGACGCACGGATCGGAAGCCTGGACGATGACTCTGGCAGACGAGAGGACATGCAGCACATTCGAAATACGTATCCTCCGTAGAATATACGGTCCAGTGTACGACCAAGGAGACTGAGGGATAAGACGCAATGAGGAAATAGAACAGTTTATTGAAGGAAAGAACATAGTGAGGTACATCAAGTCCCAGAGGCTGGTTAGGCCACATCGAGGGAGTGCCAGAGAAGGAAATCCCAAAACGAATGTTTGAAGGAAGGTTGTTCAATCGAAGAAGGTAGGGACGTCATAAAAACAGATGGATGGATCAAGTGCAAAGCGACCTGAACAAGATGTGAATTCGAGGATGGCGAGCTAATACTGCAGACCGGGACACTTGAAGGGCAATAGTGCAGCAGGCCAAGGCCCACAACAGCTGTAGCACCACCAGGAAAGAAGAATGCACTATTACTTATGTCGGCAAGTATTCATCGCCACCTTTTTCTACTCGCAGTTCGGCCTTTTTATAATTTACATTTTACACTGATACGCGCACGCCACAGTGGTGTATGGCAGGGGGTGTCGAAGTAGAATTGTTGTTAAAAATCAATTGACGATGAAGAATTGTTTTTTGTATGTTTTAAATAATTATGCAATATTTGCGTTCTAGTGTGTTTTGTGCGTAGGGAAAATGATTTTTCATCGCTGTAATTCTTGTAATCACGGACCGACTTGATTTCTCTAAGTAATTTGTCACTTCAACGTGCCCTGCAGATGTAGTGTGGAAGTAGAATTATCTGAAGTGAATGTCTGCAGTATAATTCTAATTCGGGTGATTTGAAATTTTCAAGTAACTTTAATCTTGTTATCAGCCTTATAGTCTCTAGGGTGTCCCACACTTTCTCTTCCAAAGGCCAAGTGACAGTTTCTGAACGTTCATTGGAGTTTGGTACAAAATGTTCAGCTTTTCTTTTGAATATTTTTTAGTTCCCGCGTTAAATCTTTCTTCATTGTATCCCAAATGCTTGATGCTTACTTTAAGTCGGGCATTTCAGGTGCTAAATAGCGTCTTCCATTTACTTTTTCACATGAACACTTTCCCACAATCCGTTTGATAAATCCCAGGCTCTTCGGTGCGGTGCCACAAATATTTCGAATATGATTCCCCCGGGATAGATGGCAATAATGCCCAATAAACTTCACTTTCCCGTACTTGTGTTAACTCCACTTTATAATGTTGAAGTTATTTTAACTTGTTCTGCCAGAAGTGTATAAGAGTTCAATTTTTTATTTAGTTCTATCGCCCGGTCCTGACATCTAGAATACATAGAGTTAAGGTCGGTAGTGATTCATAGTCTCTCTTTGCACTTAATAATAAATCAGTAGGCGTAATGTACCGGCGCGTAATGAATTCATAAATGCTTGGGAAGGCGACTGGAGTGGTCGTTTTTGAGAGTTGCGTTTCTCTTCGCCAAGTAATAAATGCCTCCTTGCCGTGATGGCCGCTACTCCCCTCTCAGCAATCGGCAAGCCTTGACGGAGTGTGATCTATGCCGATACATACATATGTGATGTGTTTGTGATGTGTTTTAGATGGAGACCTAAGAACTCTCTTGGGAGACGATTCTTATGTCCTCAGCTGTGTTATCTCCTATTTAAGGAAATGCAATGTGCTTCCTGGATTGTTGTAATTTCGTTATGAGAATAACTTTATACATTTGAGATACGTGTATATACATTTCATACAAGATCTTCCTTGGTTATTCTTCCCATCCACTTATCCCTCGAAGATTACCTTCTTAAAGCCATTATGCCTCAAGATATGGCCGATTAAGTTTCCCGTTTTCTTTTTAAAGTTTCAGTTTTCTCCTGCTCTTATTTGAAGTTCTTCGTTAGTCACTCAGTGGCATTTCACGTACATTCTTTTGCAACACCACATTACGAATTCCTCCAGCCTTGCTGCTCTCCTCGTCCATACTTCATAGCCATAAAAAAGCCTCTTTCAGTGATACCTATGTAACCTTTTAAAAGATACTGCGTTGATTTTTAATTTCTTAGGTTGAAAAATGTCCATGCCATCGACGCACCATGTATACCGAATAAAATACTGCGTTGTCGTTACGTAGTCATTTAGGAATTCTTTCTTGAAAACTTTGCTGAGATTGATTTAATCGCTTTCTCCAGTTAAAGGACAGTTATTTTCTTTCGTCTCCGCTCTGTTTTGGATATCTGTTGGCTTGATTTCGTCGAGCGATTACTGAACTTGGTGCTCGAAGACTTATTTGTCGCGTCTTGGGACGGGCGAGGCTCGGGTATTAGCGCACCTCGTCCGCGCCTAGTTTATTTAGGTGAAGAAATAACTCGTCCCCCTTCGGTTAGTTCGCGGTATGCATACTAAGGCTATAGTTGGCCAAGTGGGTTTGTCGCTGAGAGTGTCGTAGCCTTCACCGACCTCCTGCGTTTGTCCAAGCCTCCGAAGGACGAGGTGCTAGGTGGATGTGAATTTTGCCGAGATATCTCTCGCAGCAAAGTGGACCCGTGATGATGCCTCCTCCCAAACCAGCGTCCCAGATTTGCTTCGTTTTTACCGAGGTGGTGATTTGTGAAAGTTAATTTTTTTTCGTCTCGCGGTGTCAAGTGTTGTTTACCCGCTCGCTCTCTCAAATCCTTAGGAATCCCTCATGTGCGTTCGGGCGAGAGTAGTCACTCTTTGTGGGGGGGGGCTTTTTTCTCCGAGGGCTGACCGTGTGCTTGACATTGATTCATCCGTGAAGCCGCTGAGGAATGACTCTCGGAATTTCTGATGGTTTAGGCAAATATGAGTCGTCAATAGCGACATGTTTACGCAAATTCAGTGCGCGTGAACGTTTCAATAGTCATGCAAATGCATGACCACGTTTTAAAGCTCCATGTGAGCAAATGCGCAGGCTTGTTAAGAATTACTTTCATTTCCGTGACGTGATTGCAACCATCAGCCCTGATATTGTGATATTGTGAACAGGATATTGTGCGTGGTCTCTCTTGTAATTTACAGTAATCTCTTCCTCTGAAATGATTTAAGCGTGGGGTCTGAAAAAATGCAAGTACATTGTTCAACTAAAAGATCATTTCATGAGCGTGAAGCTCACCAAGTACCCTAGGGCATGTGAAATTCACACATCAGGATATGGAGCTCGGATCCTTTCATCGTGCGGTATCCTGGTGGTAACATTCAAACTAAGCGCAAATTCTAGTTTCGAAAGACCGTTGGATACTTTGCGAATGCCTGAATAATTCATCGCTATTTTCTCGATTAAATCGAATTTGAGACACATTTGTTATTTTTATCCTATGCTAACTCAACCATTTTCATGTATCCTAATGATTAAAAATAATCCTTTTTGTGTTTTCCCTTGTGAAGGTATACGTATCTGATAGAAATGGTTGATTCCATTTAAAGAGACCACCATTTCACAAAAAAAGTTGGCGATTTCTACTTTCAATGACCAAGCCATTGACGCACTCTGCAGTTATAAACCTTGAATGTAGGTTGGCTTCTGCGGTTTTCTCATCGCCCTCAAATTTTGTAATTTCTGTGACTTCTCCACCGCATGGCGAGCAATTTGTCCGCCTGTTATTTCGACGTGCGGAAGTCCTGTAAACTTTCATTTTCGGAAATCCGATTTTCTTTCTCTCTCTATCCCACTCCGTTGTTTTCAGCTTCGTATCCGTGACAATGATCTCTTCCTATTAGGAGCTGCAGTGTGCTTGAAAGGGGAGGGGAGAGGATTCTTTCAGAGTGAGGGGAGTAAGGCATGTGGAGGTTCCATTCGTCTTCTGACCCGTTTCGACTCGTGCAAGGGCTGTGACCAATTAAAAAGCAACTTTCCTTCGTGAGCCTCTTCCTGCCGTGAGACTTTCATCTTCCGCCAACGGTAGGGACTAATTTTGCCTGAAATCGGTTGACGCATATCCAGACAGGGCCATCTTAAGAGCCGCTACGACCGATGCATTTAATTGCGTATTTTTAAGAGTATCGGTTTGTGCAATTTTTATGGAAAATAATAATTTGCAAGAATGGATGCCAGGAGCTTTAAGGACTGCGGGTGATTAGGTAAAAATCATTGGAAAATCCATCCTGGAATTAGTCTGCAATGGAAAAGTGTTTAGACTGTACGCAACGCTGTATGTATGTACCTATAGGAAGAATGAAACGAAGGAAGTATTAGACCCTACGTAAAGGAAAAAAAAAACATTGCTGCTACTGTATCGCTCTGTGAAGTTGATGGTGTCTCCACTCTTCGTGAATAGAAGTATTAATAGGAGATGCAATCGGCCGCCAGTATGGATTGAAGACTAGTTAGAGATAGCGGTTGGTTGAATATGGTATGGTACTCATTTACGTCAACAGTAACTTCAGTAAGACCTCACGACATTTAAGTATTGCGTTTGGTTGATTCTGTATCACTAGAGAGCGGAAATGTCTATTATTGCATGGACAAATGTGTAATGCCAGAGCCTTTTTTTGTCGTTTCTAGTTATTACCGTTTAAAAAGAGGTAACATAAATCCTTGAAATAGCCAAATAATGCTCGTACTGACGAAAACAATAATTCAACTTTTCCACAATTACGTTTTAGAATAGAAAGGCAAGTCGAAATCATTTTTTGCATTTCATCAATCAGTTGGCATATTACAATACCCATGGAATGAAGTTTCCGGACGGTTCATAAAGTGCTTAGCCGTTTCTAGGCTATTTTTCACAAAGCCATTCGTGCAATTGGTGAGTCTTGCATGCAATTGGGTCGTTTACCATATTTTTTTATTGCCGAATATGATAGAGTTTGTAAAATAAAAAGACCCGTATTTTTCCGTTTTTTGATCCGTCTCTTATTTCTCCAGTTATAAGAGGCGAAAAACTATGTTTTTAACCCTTTCGGAAAAGTGGGTGTGGTGCAACCTCTGACGTATATCGACTTCGTCCAATCACAACTGAGCCCGCGAAGCTACTTTTCCTTATCGCAAAGGGGGAGACACAGCTGACTATGCCAATCGGAGCAGTTACGACGGCATCTGTGCGAGCAGACCTTCCGAGAATCCCCCTCCACTCCCTCCCCTTCCCATAATAGCAGTCAAGGACGGGAGGAAGATGACGTCAATGTTATCACAGCAGCTTTTTCGATGGGCGTCACCTTTTGCTTATTTTAATTTTTGATTTATGAGTTAATGGTAGTGGTTGGAAGATTAAGTTTTTCACTAAATTTATTGTTTCGTTTCCATCTATCAATTTCGTGCACAAAATTGCGATTTCGGTTCCGAGTAAACGCCCCCATTTGTATTGCTAAACGAAATATTTTCGTGCGTCTCTCCCGGTGTAGCCGAAGTCGCGAAAATTACCGATAATGGCGTTATAAACGGAGAGTAAACTGCGCTGATTAAAGCAGCGTAAAATCGTTAAAATTTCCATTTGATGACGTGATAGTAAAACAAGGGTGCCTCTCAGTCGCTCACGCATTTCCATATTTAACGTTTTCCTCGCAATTCATTGATTTATGCACTGTAGTTTTCATGACTTGATGATAAAATGGTTTGATGGTCGAGACAAAGACACCATGACTATGCAATGAGCAAATCTGATAAATGTTGCTATCGAGTTGTTATTTAACTTTATATAAAATAATCTATACGTAAATAGGGTGAATCGGTAGTAGCATTGGTTTTTTAGGGTACGTCGACGGCATGGTCATTTTGCACCTCTACTTGTCAAAATTTTAGATATGCTTTTTTTATAACCGGAGAGGGGAGGTTGCCTGGAAACTAGATATTCTGCTTATCTATTATTTTGTCGAAGTTAAAATCATTTAAAATTGCTAAACTGTTACTTATAATTTATTAGGAAGCGCCGTTTCCTTTAGAAATAAAATTATGCGGCCGATAGCATTGGGATCGTCACCTAGAATGGACCTTAGGTCACCCCAAATCCTCATCCGCCTAGGGCACTTGGGAGTGAATCGGTTCCTCGAGCTGCTAGTAATTACTAGTTTGGACCAAAATACCTTAGGCCAGAATCTCATAGCAAAAATAGAATACTCCCCCTCTAAATTTTACTTCGCTGTCGATTCTTCAGTATCGATTGTGGCAGTGGCTTGTCAGACAATTACAAAGTCCTGAGGGTTTTTCCTCAGTGATGATAGCTATCCCAGTAATTGGAACTGGATTTAAAATTACTAGTTAAGTTTCCAAATGCGTATTTACCTAGAAAGTTTGATGCAAGCATCTACTTGCTGTGATTTTTCCGTCACTTTGTAGATTATTAAAAAGCCAAGTTATTGACTCGGCTGTATCATGCAAAAAGTTTATTTCGACAGAGAGATGTCAATTAAATGGTAACATTGGGTGTTAAGTCCACAACTTCAAATTCATTCCGGGGATATTTTAGTATTCAAAATGCAGAAGAATTTGATTGCATCTTGCCTTTGTACAATTCTAGCAAGGAATTGTGGTGAAGTAGAACTTTCTTTTCGCCAATACCAGCATTACAGTAAAAATATTACCATTCATTTAAGAATCACCCAGCCATTTATAGAAAGCTACTTCACAATTTCTCAAACTACTGACGTTTACTCAATCTTTTGTGAAAAAGTTTCAGTGCCAATCCTCCGTAAAACGGAGGTTTTATTCGATTTTATCAAATGAATGATCGAAATCAAGATTTTTGCCCAGCCTGGTGTAATTGGGTGGTAAACAACAATGTAGCTAATGAAGTGACGTTATTTTTTCACCTTGTCAAAAAATGTATTGATGGGAGCCATATCGGTGTTATATTAGTGTGCTACTTGTGAATAAAACATTAGGTATCATTTATTATAGCAAATGTGCTTTCACTGTAGTTGAAAAGGGCGAAGAGAAAAATATGGACAAAAACTGTCGGAGTAAACGTACTTTTAAGCAATAACCCTTGGCCAACGGGCGAAAAACCTTTTCGTCAAGGTTTGTTCACTTGGAATCCAGTTGGTGACATCAAAATTCGCACCGTGCTAGCTAAGGGGTGAGGAGATCAAGGTGAAGATGTGTGAGATATTCGTAGGAATCCGAAATTTTAGGCATAGAAAATCGTGAAAACTTTAGGCTATTTAGTAGCTTAGCAATCGGCTTAGAGTAATAAAAGAGTAGACGATGTATTATTCGCAAATGTGCATTGCAGCGAATGATGGAAAAAATTCGTATAATCTTTTCAAATGTATGCAAGTGTAAAAAAAAGTTACCTATTTATGACTTGTACCGAGTTTGTGACGCAAAGTGACCCCATCGTCAGTGAACGATAAAAATCAAACCTTGTTTTAACTTCCTGGGATGGGGATCATAGACACTTCACATCTTTCGCGTTAAGAAGGATCTTGTGCTTTCCCAGAGTATGAGTTGGATGAAGGGTTGTCGATGACGGAAATCCCTCAAGAAGCCATTATCTCAAGGTAACTGTCTTGCTAAGCTAACTTGCGATGTTTTCACTACGAGATTTGTTACTTGAGGCCCTAGACCTAGAATTATTAAAACCACAACTGAGTTTTTCCTCTTTGAAACGCAGTTGAAAGCATGGTAATATGGTGAGAACCCGCGTAGTGTATATCTGTGGTCTAGTACATTGTCCTACTCCGGAATTGGTGAATGGAATCTATTTCATTCGCTGGCTGATTCCGGAGTACGTTGGCTGATTCCGGAGTACGTTGGCCAAATGGATTGAATGCGTCCGCCGGTGCTCTTTTGTACGACGAAGAAAATCCTTGAGACTGCTAAAGCCCACATTCCGATGTCATATTTAGACTCCTGTGTTAATGTCACCCTCCCGAATTTTAAACGCACAAGATCTGCTCGGACAATCCTTAAAAGCCTTGTCCAATGCCACGCGTACTACAACCTCTTGTCTACGAGATCGACGCGACTAGAATGAGAATTTCAAGAGCGCATAATACAATTGATATCGAATCAGGAAGTTACTCGTGGCTGTAGCGTATGCAATAATGGCAGCGGAATGACATGAAGCGAATAAGCAGTTTCAAATGGAATATTTGACAACAACTTTTCTGTTTCTGCTGTGAATGAAAAGTAAAATATTTTTAAGTTAAGAGAGGTGAAACGCCTTTTTTCTCTCTATGAAAATGTAATATTTATCTGAGTAAGCGTCAATAGTAATTTTATTGTTAAATAATAAACGTTAATATCCTCTTTTATGCATTTTGTTGCTTGGTAAAGGTGATAAGAATTTTTTTCTGCTGGAATAAATGGGAAAATACCTGATTGGAAGGTAGGCGAAGGAAATCAATTATTCTCGAAGGTAGAGACACGAATACAACTAGAAGACGATACACTCGCTTAATATAAGAGATATTGCTATCTACTCATGAACTTACAGAAAAAAATACTTAGAAAATCACCGTATTAAAGCCGAAATCATTTCGGCCTACTTTAGGGAATTGTGATATAATGTTTAACCGTCTAGTCACTAATAGATGTAAACGGCGAAGTAATCACGAATAGTGCATGTAAGTATATCGACCAACCCATTCGAAAGTGTCTTCATCCTTGGCGATACATTACTTGATGTGTCTCTCTGGAATAGATAAATGTGGCATCCCTAGGGTCATATAAAATATAATCAGGATAAGCATGATCTTCCATTGTACGGTCAGCATTTTCAAAATTAGAAAATAATGGAGAAAACTATCTATCTCCTCGTAAGGAGTTCAACATTTATGGGCCGTATTCAGAATCTCAACTACAGTCTCGCTTCTACTGCTTGCGTCCTATAATCCCTACAAGGAATCAAATTGGCGGACAGATTCTACCTCTCTACCAAAGGTGGTATACTTCTCAGCGTGACGCAGAGAACTGAGTTGATATTCTGAATATGGCTGGGACATATCAGAATCTCATCTGAAATCTCACCTTCACTGTTTACGTCATACAATCTCTATAACGAGTTAAAAATGGTATATAGATTCTCCTTGATATGGTCCGAAGCGGTATACAGCGTGGTAGTACCAACTTGGTAGGGTGAATGTGCATGAAGTAGAGATTTTAAGACACAAGCAGCAGCAGTTAGACTCGTTGATATTCTGAATATGGCCCTATATCTCTGGTATGTTCAACGGAAGCACTAAATCTATGTAAACCCAACAGGGCCGTTTAGTGCCGCTATCACTTGGTTCTACTTGGATCACTTGAAGTCACACGAGCACATTCACCTTATTCCTTCAAAAGCGTGTTCATTCAAAGGGATCAAAATCTTCCGGAAGCCGAGACTTATTATTGGCCTAAGTCGCAAAGTTTTCTGCGGAAGAAAGCAGGTCTCGACTATATCGCTCGAAATACAACGGGGAGTAACCGGTCCCTGTTAAGACACCGCTGTTCCGGTGTGATTTGAGCCAAGACCGGTCGAGGCTCGAAGTATTCTAATCAAACTAGTCGAGCCCATCACAAAGCAGTTCTTTATCGAAGTTGGGCATTTGTGCGAGTCCCTTCCCTGAAGCTTTTTACGCAATCCTTTGGGGTTTCAAAATGCTTGGGGAACTTTAAAAGTGTTCTGGTGATTGGTTTCTGTTTTTCAGCGCGTGCGACGGCTTTATAATGACCTCCGTGCGAAATGGGATTCCCGTCCTCATTCTTTGATGCATTGAGGGAATGGTATGCATTGCATGTGCTTGAATGTATGGGGTGTAAGATGTTGGGTATTTCAAATCACTGGACGACGTTTTTCCTTTGCAAACGAAAAGTGACTAAGAAAATGTTTATGCGTCACCCTATTGTAATAAAATCTCAAGTCCCATATTTGAATTATTAAATTGGTTTTTTGAGCTTTTCTTTACGGCATTCGTCCCCAGTTTTTAGGATTATCGGTACATTTTGCAATCAACTCGATCATGAAAATCAGTTTTAATTTTTGGCACTGCTTATTATTCTGGTGTAAATTTGAGAAAAACCATTATTTCTGTGTGTCTACAATCTAATTTGGCTGGTGTCGAAGTTAAACTCGCGTTGAAGGAAGACGACGTCGGACCAAATGGCATCATTAGTGACTGATTCATTTGCTACGCGCGAATGAAACGGATCGTGAAAGCGTTATGTATTTTCCTCACGGTGGTGTGGAGTTCAGGTTTTATCGCGACTGCTTGAGTTAAAGCAATTGAGAAATGCCTGATTTTCAATTGTGACGTTTTAAGATATTCTACCCACACTACCTGCATATACCCCAGCCACTGGAAAACTCAAGAGTTCATTTAAAATATGGCTGTGAAAAATACTTTATTAGAGAAATTTTTGCTGCATATTTGCTCGCAGTATGACTATTTCCATTCGGGTTTTTCTTAATTCTATCTCTAGTTTTCGGGTTAAAGGATCTCTGTGGCTGTGAAAGGGTTTCCTCTCTCGGATTTGTTAGTTCAGATGTCGCTGTTCATTCTTCATTGCCACCCTCGTCACATGGCGTTACGCGAGAGATTTATCCCTCCATCGTGTGAAAGGTGGACTTTCTTGGGTCAGCGTTACGTTGTTTGGCCACTCATTTGGCGCGGAAGTGCCACTTTCCCCTTCGTCAGCGGTATTCGGCCATTAGTACTACCGTAGTCCGCAGCGGGATGCCGGACTTCCGAGTATAAACTCGGTCATGGCACAAATCTGAATGAAAACAATGACGTGTCTACCCCGACGTCATATGCACTGCGCTTTATCAATGCAGTGGCTTTCTTATTTTCATCTTATTCACGCTATGAATGTTGATGAGAACATCAAGGCATGCCGGCCACGAAAGCCAGGTTGGTAACACGCCGGGCTGGTAATCCAGGGGTCGCAGTTTTAGTTCTACCTCGGACATGAATTATGTGTTTGTCTAAAGTCGTCTAAGGTTAGCTTAGGTTAGATAGTGGGATATAATTATAGCCTTTAGAGCTCCTGTTATCCAAATACGATATATTACATATCGATTCCTTATCTTTCAATTTTTCAAGTTTTCATGGAGATTCTCTTATAATCTTTGTACCCCTTTTTTCCTAATCAAGTTAATTTTTTTGGTCCTTGAGCTACTTTCGTATCATCATTCGAGTTATCAGTCATTGTTCGGAATGAACTATTTCCTTCACGCAGTTAACTTTCCCCGAAAGAATTGTTTTAGCTTTGACATTTCATAACTGCAATAATTGGTCACCAGACAACACTTTAACTTTCTTTTCACCCTATTGTATGCGTCACCAGAAGTTTCATCGGAAGATAATAATCGATCGATGGCGATTTTGGCTGATGAGTGCAAGTGGTGGTTCCAGACGATCACCAATAGCTTTCCAGATTTCTCAGTCCCGTTCAGAAAGCAGAGTTAAACTCTCATTGGTCTATTAGCTGGCTTGGAAGCATGTCCATGATTGGCTGTAAGCCAAACCCCCAATACTCTGTTGCGGTAAAGATGTGGTTTACTTGTTTTCTGTTCCTACATATATAAATATAAAAAACTATATAAATAAATAAAACCCTATATAAAAACACCAGCGTATTATGCTAGGCCTGGGCCCTAAAAATTTCAATTTCCGTTTCTTCTTTATGATATTGTGTGCAATAAATAGAGATAGCCGTTAATTTAACGAACGCCTTCCGAGCAGTGGTAAGCCATGGGCCTCCGCTACATTTTTAGTACAACTGTCAAATGAAATCGCAAAGGGACTACCAAAAGAATATGATCGTGTGGCTTTCAAACCACTTGTGACTCTTAAAAATATTTTTGTTGAATGCAAGATCACTTTAGGCCCAATGACCAAAAGTCGTGTGCACAGCATAAAGCAAAGTGACTGTGACGGAGTTTACGTCGGAGAGATCCCGAAATTTCAACACGCGGACCAAGAAACATTTTAAAGCTTTTATTGGTAAAACTGACTTGAAAAGTAACTGTGCTAAGCTTTAATTGATAGTAGGCTAACCACCGTCCCCACCTTAACTACCCATGTGATTCAATTCAATTTACAGTAATGCGGACGAAACCCGGGTCGTAACAGTGGCCAGGATAGCCGTGAGGGAAGAAAAATTACATTATTTCGATGGCTTCGTCGATGGTAGCCCAGTAGATTGTTGGACTTCTGAATATGATTTAAGTTTTAAAACATTATATAATTATTCCTGGAAGAGATCAGGCTTAGATCTAATGCTATCTCGGGGTGCCACTCTGTTGAAACCGAGGCTGGAAAAGTTGTGTCCTAACTTCTCTTGGGTGAGTAAAAAACTGTAGCACTTTCCCACATTTATATTTTTAAAATAAAAAAAATATAATTGTGAAAATGTGCTAGAGTTTTTTTTACCCACCCAGTATGTTCACTAATTCAGGCATCACATAGTGGAAGTGAGACACTTACTTCTCTTGGTTACCGGGTATAGATTACCTTTAGTGCTGTAATCCGTCCATATGGTGAGATTTGGAACTTTACTCGGTGTTCTCGATTAATTTGATTTATATCGTATATCCTGACGGAGTGTGATAAATACCGGGACGTGCAAATGTGTCGGAACACTGGGGGAGACCTAGAAATTCCTGTATGGGATCACCCTAATGAATTCGACCGCGTTATTTCATTTTTATTAAATTGATTTTGTCATAAAATATAAAATTACATTTTTAGTGCCAAGAGTACTACATAAACCTAATAACTGTTTTAAACACTTAATAACGTGAATTGGACAAATAGGAGTGATGAAGGTGCCAAATGACCTAGACGTCGAAGTATCCTAAAATAATAAGGCTACTAATACGGCTTATATGGTCACGACGTAAGGTTTTCGACCTATTCGTGATGTGGACCGACTTACAATCTATCCGTAATAGTGAAAACGGATTCTATCAATGATCGACTCCGCTAAAAAATTATCGGATCTTTTTTAGCGACAATATTTGCTTTTTCCATGGATTGCATATGATACGTGTATTTTTGTTCCTTCCCCGACAAAGAGGGGCGGAATCAGAGGAGTGAGGCTTATCTCGTATCCAGGTTTGACCTCGCTTCCGTTGCCCAAGACTCCAGCCGATTGACGTCCGTTCCGAAGGGCGTCGTGCTGAACTTGGTACGTTTTTCCTTCGCATCAGTCTGGCGAGGCTGGGTCATGGACCGCTTTACAGCCTCAGCGCGTGATGAAATGGCCAGCCCACTTTCGCTTGCTTCCCCTCCATTTTTCACGACTTTTTCATCATTAGTTCGTCTTCTTTTGAAAA
Organism: Platycnemis pennipes; assembly: GCA_933228895.1. Classification (NCBI taxonomy): domain Eukaryota; kingdom Metazoa; phylum Arthropoda; class Insecta; order Odonata; family Platycnemididae; genus Platycnemis; species Platycnemis pennipes. Next base: position 85,815,973 of record OW121857.1, read on the forward strand.
CGAGCGTGATCACGCCTTGCATTCATTCAGCATCGTTTTAGGAAACGAGTTTGGAACACAGAAAAGTTATTAATCGACAAACAGTTCCAGTTGCACCTAAGTTCAGCACAGTATAATTCTGATCTAAAAATGACCCTATGGTAGAGTTTTTGGTCTCAGGTCAAAGAGTACAGGATTAAATCGCGGTGAAACCTTCTTTGCCCCGCCTAATTTTGGGAATCAGATATATGGTTGAAATTTAGGCAATATCTTAAATAATTTCCAACATAATATTTTCGCTGATAACCGTAAAAATATTTTGTGAACTCCAACTTATAATGGTAGACTGGGCCATAATCAAAAAATTAGATAAATTGATTCCGAACCGACGGATTCAAAATGTCCTTTTTTACTCGCACAATTAGGAATATGAGTAGAGATAAATATATCCAATAGCATAAATACGAGTGTATCAATGTATAGCATAGGTAGTTGCATGTTGGTATAAGGACATTAAGCTAACCTAACTAACAGCATGTTTTTGCAAGCTTGGTTTGCTATTTTTATCCTCTTTAAAAATTGAAGTTTAGACTAGTATATTATTACTAATCTTTTTTATGCTTGATATGTAATGCATGTTTGACGTGAATTTTTCCCCTGCCACACACCTTTATGGTGCCTTGCAGGGTATTATGTACATGTAATACCTACCCCAGTATAACATGATGTGGTTGTCAGCAGTAGTAAAGTAATTGCTGGTGGCACAGAAAAAGAAATTGTCTCAATATTTTGAGTGTAAGTCTCTCGTACCTTTTAACGCTGTTCGAGATTTGGCCTCACTTATTAATTGAGTATTCATAACCGTCGTAGGTTTTGCACCAAAATTGGATTTTGAATATTTCATGACTTGAAGATTTCATGATTTCAAAGATGTTATTCATCTCTTATCTTTATTCCTAACCATTCCTCGTCAGAAACTTATCCGGGGGAGACGACTGTGTTCTAAGGTCAACTGCGCCCCTTAAGAGAAATATAAATGTGTAATTGGACATAGATAGGAATTTTTCAAGGAACGGAGGAAGGGTTTAGTGAAACATGGATTCAGCATTAGTCTACTCTTAACGAAAGACACCAAGGGGACCTCGATTTGACGTCACATCCAACGGACGGAGTACTGAACTCGAAGGGCTCACCACACAGCACCCAAGGAGGGGGAGGAGGGGTTAGCCTTAGCCGTTGGAGCACCTACTACCCAAGTATACGACATGCCGTGCTTCCCGGACTGCCAAACGGGGTCTTCCTGGATTCAACCGTCTTGCTTGAGTGACAAAGGCCTTCGCACCCATCCCAGGATTCCTCGCGTAGAAGGTATAAGCGCGTGATAAGATACGCGTGGAACTCGGGTCTCTGGGAATGAATGCCCTTGGCGGACTCATACCGTTGAACGTCCTTGCACGAGAGGGAAGGATGCGTTGACGATCGCCAATGGGTGGGGTGCGCTATAATGTGAGAGTCAACGAGCATCGATCTGGATTGTACATACGTCGCGTGTCCTTGTCTCATTGTCTTTTCCGTGAGTCTATACTTGGGGGACATCCGTCCGCGGGCGTAAACGGAATGTCTCCATTATTTCGCTCCCAGGCGGATGTGAAAAGTATTGCTGCCTTTGCAAAGGTTTAATATCCATAAATTGTGTTGTTTAATGCATAATAATAATAATAAATGTAACCCTTCGTAAGGTTATACCAAGGGTATGTCTGTAATGGTGTTGCCGTCAGCTTAGCCATGCAATAACGATGACGGCAAAATCTGGAATAGAAATTAAAAATATTCAAATCTATGATCAAGAAAAGTTTATGCCTATAATTCAACAATTCATCACGTGTATTCTTAAGTTATATGAATTGAAAATTAATTATAAGTTTTGGAATACATCAAAAATCCCTTTTCTCTTCACTAAAAACGGCAAATTACGTGTGGGATGAAATATTTGGAACAAGGAGAGGAAGGTGCAAAAGAAAATAATTAGGTATACAAATAGGAAGAGGTTAGCCGATAGGGAGACATTTTTAAATTGTTAAAATTTGTTCAGGGATCTAATTCCAGATAACATTATTGAAGTAAGGAATGGCACTCAATTACATGCGAGAAATATAAATGTTAAAATTCGTTAAATTCGTAATTCTGGTGATATTTTTAGGCGATGGAGAAGCAGTCTGCTACCATCAGCGCATAAAATTCTCGTCCGGGATTGGATAGCAGTTGTTTTTCCACTGCTGCTTTCGGTTTTCCGTAAGATATGGTCCTTTGGAAATGACTGACTTTTACATTTTCCTCAAATCATCTGCGGACTATATTTAGTGTTTGATAGCGGTTGGCAACATTAACGTCTTTTTTGACTTCAAATACTCCGAAAGGGAACGTTGGGAAGGGTATGTTCGTGTTGAAACATAAATTTGTGACCATCAATAATGAACAATTCGTCATGTTTTTAAATCCTATGATGTTTAACATCAACCCTCCATTTTGTTAACTTCCAGCATTAGATTGGGGTCCTCAATCTTCGTTAATGTCCTCCTTGCGATTGCCAGAGCTCTTTCCTTCGTAGCGAGTTGGAAATTCTCGTCCGGTGCGGCCCTGTTTCTGCCGCTAAACTGATAGTCCTCTTTGGAAACCTCGTGAAAGGAATTCCTTAACCCTAATTTCGCCCTGTTCCAAATCCTGCGCGTGAGATCACGTGACCTGCTTTCCGACGGTCGAAATGTAAAAGTTTTTTATCGAACGATGCGGTGCCAAGCCCTGTATGATTTCTTTCAACCCTCTTCTTTACGAGGGTCTGCGGCGTAGATATCGTACTAGTGTTACTTTTAAGGCATAGCGTTCTCATGTTTCAGTTAATGCCCTATGTGTGTAAGTTAATGATCCCTCTTATAGGAAAAGGACTGCTTATTGCGGCGGTGGAGTGGAAGTAGTGACTAGGACTACTCCTAGCGTACGATCCAGGGTTTGAAATACTGACGCGTAAAAGCTTTTCCCAGTCCCTAGGATTGTGACATATGCACTGTTTTAAGTATATTCGAGTACCCTAACGAACACGAAGTGAACCACACGAGCGCACCGGCAAAAATTCTCACAACTGATTTAATTAATCTGAAGACGAGAATTTGAATGAATACTTCAGTGACTACCCAAATACCTCTATGTAACTATGGAATTCCACTAGTTATTTCAGAAGTCCGATTACTCAACGGGACTGAGGGTAGTAATAGTTGAACGAGAGTTGCGCATACGTTAGCTGTCGACATAAACTGCTGTATTCATTCATGCACTCCTGTATTTATCGAAATACTCCGGTAGTCACGTGAGCATCATTCGGTTTCTCATATTTGGACGTATTTAACCAGGTATTAGTGTAATCGCCGAGTCACTCAAGTGGGACCTTGTGGTACCCATGTATTTGTCAGTTACCACGCATTCAAATACGTATGGATGAACAAATGAGGCTCTCTATTTGTTTAGTGTTCTATGAACTTCAATTTCTGATTCTATGGGCTGATTAGGTACAATGGGGTCGTTTACCATATTTTTTTTATTGCCGAATCTGATAGAGTTTGTAAAATAAAAAGACCCGTATTTTTCCGTTTTTTGATCCGTCAATTATTTCCCGAGTCATAAGCGGTGAAAAACTGATGTTTTTAACCCTTTCGGAAAAGTGGGTGTGGTGCAACCTCTGATGTATATTGACTTCGTCCAATCACAACTGAGCCCGCGAAGCTACTTTGCCTTATCGCAATGGGGGGGAAACAGCTGACTCGGCCAATCGGAACGACTGCGACAGCATCTGTGCGAGCAGACCTTCCGAGAACCCCACTCCACTCCCTTCCCCTCCCCTGAAAGCAGCCAAGGACGGGAGGAAAATGACGTCAGTGTTATCACAGTGGCATTTTCGGTGGGCGTCACCTTTTGTGTATTTTCATTTTTGATTTATGAGTGAATGGTTGTGGTTAGAGGATTAATTTTTCCACTTAAATTCTTTTTTCGTTTCCTTTTAACGATTTTGTGTACAAAATTGCAATTTCGGTTCCGAGTAAACGCCCCCATCTTGAAGTGTTATCCACACAAGAGTCAAGCGTTGGCTCAGGATTCGTTTGAGAATTCTCTGCCATAACTGGAAGACGAACCCAGGCCATCCATTTGAGATAACCCAGGAATACGTCACCCACCCAGTTGAAATGATTTTATTCTCCCGTCCACCATTCCTCTTGACGCCTGTCTTCTATGATACACCGATTCGCTTTTCTGACGCTGATTGTTTCACGCTTTCTAGTGTCCGTTATCGGCGACGAAAGTACTTTTACGGAAACGAATTCAGATTCATGGTTTCGATAGAAAGGCATATAGTTTGCGTGTTGTTTGTTCTGTCTATTTTTCTCGATCAACTGCGGGTGTGATTGCCCGTGGAAAAATCGGTGCCAAGCAAATATAATAGTGAGTTGTATCGTGAATCGTTGTGACGTTTATCAAAGCGTGAAATCCGCGCAAGGGCACGAAACTGAAATAAACACAGCATCTACATAATACCCTACAAGCCACCATAAAGGTGTATCGCAGGGAGTGAATTCACACCAAGCATGCACTACATACCATGCATAAAAAAGGAATAGTAATAATATACTAACCTAAATTTCACAAGTGAGAATGGAAAATTTTTCTTCTCCAGGGAGAGAAAATCTAATTGAATAATAAATGAAATAAGTTCACTTGTAACTTTGTGGAAATTCATCGTGACAGTTGATTTATTCCAAACTTTTACAAACCACAACAAAATTACAAACTCACGGCCCAGGTTTCGGCGCTAAGCACCATCATCACCTGAGGATGGTGCTTAGCACCGAAACCTGAGCCGTGAGTTTGTAATTTTGTTGTGGTTTATAAAAGTTTGGAATAAATCAATTGTCAACTGAATAATCTCTCAAAATAGAAGTGTCAATGTAGAGGTGCTAAAAACTCCAATTAAAGTTATTAGTATTAATATTAGTGAAAACTTGGAAGAATACAAAAATAGACAGAGGGTATACTTTGATGTGATAACTTTCTTATTTTACACAGAGATCGGGTGGAAGGGGACTATGCAGTTATGATCTCCCCCCATATAAAGATAGCAGAAATGTTATTTACACTAATAACATTTAATTTTATTTGAGAAGAGAAACTTTTTTTAATAAAGCAGATTTTTCGTCGTTTTAAATTATATGAAATAAACCTGAGAGTATGAAGACGTAAAAGGCATTGATAGTAATGATCGAAGCCCACGTTCTGCTTTTATTTTCTTTATCTATGTCCGCAAACTATTCGAAAATATATTGATCGAGTGACTTGAAGACATTTATGAATCCTTTCGCAACTAATGGATCTTCAACGTATTTTATTCATGATTGAAGAGAATCAAAAATGTTGAAAAATGGAGCGGGAGTGAATGGAGTTCAGCTCAGCAGGTGTTTCGTATCAAATTTTATTGCTAGTTACGCGATTTGCTGTCGACCCAAAGGAAATAATCCTAGTCCCATTCTACTACGGTGGGACTGGCAGTGGTGGCTAGTAAAAATTTATTAGACAATTTCGAGTTTTCAAACGTGCTTGGTGTATGGATGCTTGTGTGTAACTAAATTGTACGGTATGAAATAGCTTTCCTACGCTCTATTAAGCTGCTAAATTTACTACAGTGAGGCTTGCCTGCAGAAGGCGGGAAATATGTTGTAAGAGGTGAAAAGGACTCGATTCAGAGTATTCGGATGTTTCCGGAGGAAAGTTTGGAAACTACCCTACGACTTTTGGTTGTCATAAAGGCTCTAAGATAACGGAAAAAACTGTCCGAATACCGGTCAATATTAGTCGATCTTTTGACGTTCCTTTTGCCTTATGGCTCAAGGTGATAAGTGATTACTGATGTCTGTGAGACCACTAAGTAGTCCGGAATGGGAAACTGGTTCCCTTTCTGGTAAGGACGAGTTTCTCAATCTTTAAGACTACATAACCGGTGCGCTTGATCTACGAATTCGACCTTTTGGTCACTTGATAAGCGGACGTTCGTAAATTTGTGGGTTCAAATGAAAGAAAATTCAAAGGTGACATTTGGTGAACATTCAGAATTGTGATGGGAAAGCTGTTGTCTTGCTTGTGCTTGTCCCATGATTTTACTCCCTCGCATCCACCCATGGCGGTGTGGCAAGCCCTCATCTCCTTCCCATCCCTCGAAATTTTCCTGACACTGCCTTAACGGTGGCTGTCAATCTGGAAGCATCCGGGTGCTCCCGCAGGGTTAATAGGATGTCCAATTGTTTATTTTCTTTGTCAGATTATTCTCAGAGGGTATTTCGTGGTCCAAATGCTATGGCCTTCAAAATTTTCAATAGTGAGAAAATTCAAAGTAGGACGACAGCTGGAATTAAGTATACATGATAATAGTATTTTCTATTTTTCTCTTTTGGGCAGTTTTGATAATCTATTGGCAACTATAAAGTTCTGAAATGCCTTTGTCCTTGAAAAACAAAGCTACTAAAATATAGGGAGCACAGTGAATGTTTTTTTATTCAAGTGAATGCCAAATTTTCTCAGCATGGCAGCCAACAGTAATGTGAATAATATTCTAGAAACCCATTTCACCGACAATAATTTCAATAATTTGCCTATAATTCTAACGCAAAGACGTTGTTTTCTCCATTTGCACTACCGGAAAATTGCACTTCTTTAATGGTTTTTCGTGAAATATTTATGTGTATAGACATTTTTTCCTACGCATATCTGCCGTATGGTTAAGCGTGTATAAATTTCAATGACATTTGCTCTATCAGTAAACCAGACAGTAAATTGGGTTGGCGTAAATCGATAAGGTATACACGAAAATACATTTTGCTGTAAAAAAATAAGCTGGAAAATAATTATGAAGTGTGATCCGTAATTTTTCAAAGAATCATAATTTGTTTTCGTTATAGTCGTGTATTTTTCTTTTGATAAATGAATTCTTATGCTTCTCGATCATACGGTTAAACTATTTTAGTTTTTCGCTTCTGTCAGTCTTACATATGTTGTGTGTGGTTATAAATTAGGACACATTTCTAACCCCAGTTAGTGCGGGTATGCGCACTACGAAGTGAACGAACACAACTCTTTCATTTCTCGGTTACTTACCATAAATCGAATGAGACATCTTTGGTGGACCTCTAATGCACCTAATCCGCTCTTGTAAATCTCTCTTGAATTGTCCCAGGAAAAAAAATCTCTTTTGATTTTACTTCGTATTTGTCCTTACCATGAATTGAAAGCTTGATGTCGATTGAAGGTCTGCTGCGTTTCGATAACCCCCTAGAGCTGAGCTGCTGGGAGCAATTATTATTGAATATAGACGGCAGAATCAATCTTAGAGAGTAAAGCAACCCAAGATTGATGAAAGTCGGCGTTTAGGAGGTAGATGATGAAAGATAGTCCGGGCAGTTAGGTCGCTGGAAAAAGGATTCTTATCCCCTGGAGCAGACATTGAAATAATTATGTCACGTGAAAAACCATTCTAGACACAACGGGAAACCAATATATATATTTTAGCCAATAATAAAATGGTGATATAGTTGCTTGAAGAATGTAGTTAGGTAATGAGGACGGAGGTGGAAAAGATGGGCAGTTGTGTGTGGAAGGCCATAATGGGCTGCAGATAATTAGGTTAGTGGGTGATTGGGGGAGGAAAAATCGACTTTTTAGATTGGATGAACATGAGGAAATATTCGGAAATTAAGGTTCTCATGGAGAGAATTAGTTCCGTTTAGTCATAGCGGAACATCTAAAACATTCCTTGCCCAACTACATCTAATTAGCAAAACTAGTCCTTATGATATATAGTTAATAATTCCTGATTAAGGATTGGGTCGGTGTAGTGGGACCTACCATCCCAAGGACCCGGGCTCTAATTCCGGCTGCAGTGGTAATTTTTTGGTAATATACCGGTAGAACAAATATTTAAAGGCTTTACCGCATGGAACTCTTATCTTGTTGAAAAATAAATGAAATAGAATTCGTCTACACAATTTATTACTACCATTAAAAATGACGGTGGTAGTAATAAATTGCGTGAACTATATTATTTCAAGTTTTTCTTTCTATTTTAATATGTCGGTCCTTAATAGAGCTCCCTGAATAGATCACCTCAAGGCCATTGCCTCAGTTCTCCATATGAGACGTTTTCGCGTCTATCAAGCCAATAGTGAGCTGAAACCAACGCTGGGTTTCTCCTCTACCGTACTAATGTCCAATTAAAATCCCTCCCAAGCTCAATTATCGAAATAATCCTCAACTTCATCAGTGGTCGCTTTCCCTAAAAACTCCTATCATGAATTTTTGCTGTGGATATTGCATGGTCTGTTTAATACTGATAGAAGTGAAGCTTCGATTCACTCATCAACGCAAGAATTTAATAGTGGGACCGGATTCTTTAGTCATCAGTTTCTCCGCCGAATTAAGTCATCTATTGTTGCCTACTGTGAATGGAGAAGCGAGTTTATCCTTTTGTGACGCCATGTTGGATTCCGTAATAGAAATGACTGTCAGTCATATTTCTCCCTAGCAAATTCTTTAAAAAAATACCACCAAACAATAGATGTAGGGAACATTAATGTGACAAAATTGTGTGACAATGAAATATTGGTGTCTTCATTCATTCTAATGGAAAATGACTAACATACGTTTTTGAGCTCAATTCTCCCAGAAGGTGGGCCCATTTGAGTGTATGAGTGTTTTTCTGAGTGCCTGTGAGTGTGTTTGTGATCATAACCCAGGCATCCTGTTTAGGGTCCCATCAGCCCTGTGAATGATCCCGATTGGGTTGTGTGTGTGTTTGTCTGTGGTTGTGTCACTGGCGAGGAAGTAACATTCCCGTAAACCTCCACAGAATGGTTTTTGGCTGAGAGGATGTGGTTGGTCACTGCTGTGGAATTGTGACCCTCCCGCAAACCAACAAAGCAATTTGCTGTTGTGTACCCTGACGAGGGTTGCCAATTTTTACGGCCATTGGAGATTTTTTCATTTTTATTTGTTATTGGTGACTATGGTGCAACAAACCCGGTGGAAGAAACGGGAAGGGTTCCTGCGCAGGATTTTAAGTGCCTTCGCTTGCTAATGAAACACGGCTATTTCCTAATTCCTCATGAATGTGGACATGGCCATTTAAAAGTCATTGGTTAGCCGCTATCGGAATTCGTACCCAGCCGACTCACTCACTCCCCATCCTATCGGTCCTCGCGTCTTTCATCTCCCCACTTTGCATCCACATACACTTCCGGGGCGCGAGAAGGTGTTTCTTCGGCGGGCACCGCCAGTGCCTGTCCCCGCCACACCCCGTCCCCCCGCGGCTAAATTTCTCCGCCGAAATACCGCGGCCTATACCATCGTAATAACATCGTCCCGTCCGCCGAAAAGGAAAATGCCCGATGAACTTTCTCTGTCCCGTTCGAGGTTCCTTTCTTTCTGGTCACCATGTTACCGGATACGTACCGCAGATATTTTTTAAGTTGCTCCACTTACACGTTCGACAGTCGCCAATGGCGTAGGGAATTGCGTTGGCCACCAGGTGGATTGACAGTGTTGTAGTAGAAGTGCATAGCTGATCCACTTTTAGGCCCAGTTTTATAACGCCCTGTCAATTTTAACTATTAGTCTATACAAATGTTGAGGTAAATAAATGTGCGTGCTTTCCCGGCGAACATACTGAAGAAATTTTTCTCGGGTTTTCCACCGGTTCAGTTTTTCCATGCTGTTCAGGAGCATATTTATGCCCTTGAAGGAGTATAAACGGCATCTGAGGCTGGGACAACGAAAAATCCCCCATTCCGGAACATAGCATCGAACACACCAAGGTTCGAGGATGCCAAGATTTCGACCCTCTCCTCGAAATATTGGGACCACCTTGTGAAAGAAGCTATTGAGATTTGGTTAGAGGATAAAAATTTTAATCGGGACTCAGGCTTCTCCATCAGCAATACTTTGAAATCCGTGTTAAAAATGATCAGAGAACAACGGAGCACTCCCGACGCCGGATTGGTCACCAAGGATCCTTCCCACCGCGGCGACCAATCACGTGGCACCTGACCTCTCGGAAGGATACTTTAACGGCCAATCGTGAAATCGATACTCAACTGACCGGAAGACGATGCCCGAGTCGAGTACGAAACGTCGGCCAGTATGGACAATATGAACCGGTGGAAATCCCGAGAAGGATTTCTTCCGATGTTAAGATAGGTATATCGGCAGTAACTAACCTATAGTTAGAAAGAGAGCTTCTGACCAAAACTAGTTTATCTGTGCAATATTACCAAAATCCATAACTTATATCATTTTCGAGCCTTAAAAAATAGTTAACTAAGCATGATAAAAATGGGCCTATATGATTTTATGGGCTTTTGCGAAGATTGTCGTCATGACTAGAAGATTACTTTTCACTTCCTAAGGATAGCATCGCAAATGCAGATTTTTAAGCTTAAATGACTCACAGACTCAAATAGCCTCTAATAAGCGCCAGAAGAGATATCACCGTCATCATCAGTATTCCACCAATAATGGTATTTTCTGGGACAGCAGGAACAGTGACTGTTCCATAACTTCCCAAGCCTATTGCTATTCTTTTTAGCACACGCTACCAGTGCCCCGTGTATTACTCTACTAAACTCTTATAATCGTCTACCTTTCCTCATGCTGTTCAGAATCCCTATTCGCTTCCTGCATCTCTCCATATTTCTCCCCTCAGCACATCACTCTCCTCCAGTTTCCAAGATTTTTTTCTCTGTCTGTATTGCCTCCACCCAATTTTTCTACCCCATTCTTATGCCTCTCAATTTCTTCCTCTCGCCCGATTATGACTTAACATTCCTTCGGTCTTTCGACCATCTATACTTTTTCATTCTCCTCATAATATACAAAGCTTCCAGCCTACTTTTATCCTATCTCAAAGCCCAAGTTTCGCTACCATTAGTCCCATACTCATTGTCGAAGTCTTCACCCTTGTTTTCGACTTAAAATGTTCACGACACGAGGACGCAGGAAAAGAAGCCACACGCTTTTTATATTCGTGTATTTTTCATGGATGTAGCGCATAACTCGAGGTTAGAAGGGGCCGAAGAAGCGAGGAAAATGAAGGAAAGTCTTGAGGTTGGAAGTGAGACGGGAAGAATGGAAATTGTTCGTTTAGTGATAGAATACTGGTTTTACATCCAGTGGGACTGGGTTCGAGCCCCGGCAGTGACAGCTTTTTCAGTGGAGCACCTGTCCCTACTGCAGCGCCGTGTGGATTCATTACTTCGTCCGTCGGATGGGACGTGGACTCGTTGACTACTTTTGTTTAGAGTATTCAAATGCCGACGCCACTCCACCCTTCGTTTTCTGAAAATATTACCCACTCAAAAATAACCGCTTGCTCTAAATGGCACATGTGACCTCAGCTGTTGGTTGTTTTTATCGAATGACTCATTCCATTCCCTCTTTAAATCTTCATGTCCCTTACGTCGGTGGATACCTCAGTTGTCGGTACCACCAGTTGTCGGTCACTTAACCTTTATCTTCTTCTGGGGAAAATCGAAAGGTTATTGAAGTGCAGGAAGTTACGGTTATGGAAAGCATTTGAGTCCTCGTGGTTTGATTTCACGATGACGTATGGTTTCGATAAATTAAATGTGTAAATTATCCAGCGTTCAAAGTTTAAGCACTACATGTGAAGGGGATGTTGGTATAGAAGCATTGTGAAGCTTATTGCAAGGATTACATTACAATTTGATACGTTCCACACTTTTTTTATTATTATCGGCTATGGTTTCGACACATGCAGTGTCATGATAATGACATTTCATATGTCGAAACCATGGTTGATAGTAATTAAGAGTGTGGAACATACCAAATTGTAATTTCCTTCATGTCAGTGAATTCCATAAAGTTAAGCCTGCAACTTTAAATCGTTATTGCAAGGTTTTTTATGAAACGACTCGTGGTCTGGGTCAAAGAAAGAGTAATAGTTAATGTAGGAAGCGTGGTACTGGCTAGTACGTTGATTAAGACGCGTGTTGGAATCGCCACCCAGGAGGCGGGACGGAGTTTGCATCGTATTAGACCGATGATATTGCTGGAGGATATGTGGGTGTGAGAGAGAGAATGAGGGCGTAAGAGAGGGACGGTTGAGTGAACCTGGGGCGTGTTTTGCAATGCGTTATGTGTAAGCCAGGTAGTGTGCTGGAATCGAACGAGATGAGAGAAATTGGCAGAAGAAGAAAAGAATATAGAAGTCATTCTGAATATTCTGGCGATATGGAGTGGAAGCGAAACATGATAATGTAGAAGTCGTTGATTTCATGCATGATACGAAAGAGCTTAGTTATTGCCACTAAATTATGCTTCACTTTTCATCCTTTTATTATTTTATTCCAACATTATACTCATCGGATGGTGGTCTAACACTACAGATAAATGTTATTTCGGTAGCTCACTAAGTAATATGTAGATATGATTCCTCGATGTCCTTAAGATTCTAGGCCGCTTTAAAATAAAAGATTTGAAATGTCCTTGTAAATTGTTAGCATGAATAAAAATATTCATGTGTATTTCAAGGAATAAATTAACGAATAATCTTTGGAATAATTTTAATACATTTCAGTTGAAAGCTTTCCTGGCATCGTATTTTTATTTTTGATATTTTTTCGGCTTCTACCGGGTTTTTTGTTTCTCCTTTAACATTTTGTGCCTATAATAGAGAGAATCTTAAGGTATTGAATATGATCAGATTGTGAAAAACAAGCAATCATTGGGACCTGAGAATCAATCAATCATAGAAAGTCTAAAAACTATGTAACTGCCGTGTATGTGCTATTTTTGTCAATTGCATTCGAATCGCATTTCCCCGACTTTCATTGCCTATTGAACTGAGATTTATCTTTGTTATGCGCCGAATCTCAAATGCATCGTGTAAATATATTATACGTTATTTTAGAGGCAAAGCATCGTAGCGTTTATAGTACAGAGTAATAGAATGAGACGTATGGTTTTTCTGAAAGAGTCTTCCAAAGGTTGGAGTTCAGACCCCTGTGCGTGTGGGAGTCAGCGTGACTGTACTAATATTCCTGCATTTATAACTGGGCAGAGAACACCGACATTGCTTGTCCCCGCAACTTGCAGGTCATGTATTCGAATTCCATCTCATCCATGCCGTTTCTTTGACCTTGGTGGATTATGTCTTCAAAAGTTCTTTTCCCTCAGAGTTCATTGCATATCAATCAATTATACCCGGAACCTTTAAGTTTTATCTTAGGTTAAAACTAGCTAGTTCTGTTCACTCTTTGAATGACTTTTTTAAGTCTTATTATCTAGCCGCACCTAATAATTCCTCCGGAACAAATTATGGCTCGTGTGCCGCTTCCAACGGACTACCCTGATATACGACCATTTGTTATTTCTATCATAATATTGTTATTTATTAGATTATATTAAGGTTATTAGAGCGGGTCGTCTTTCATAAAAATGTTGCCACATAAAAGTGCATCGTAATGTGGGAATGTCTGGAAACCAATCTCATTCTAAGAATTATTTCTCATGTGAATGTGGGTTAATTCTCTCTCTCGTCAATAGTCAACTGTTCTTGCGCTTTTGTGAGTGCAGGACTCGGGAAACGTGAAATCACTTGGTCGTGAGTGGCCCTGTCTCGGGAACAAAATGAAGTAAATTCATACTCAGCCGAAATACTCCCTCTTTCACCCTGAGCACTCTGGTTTTAAAATTTTATTCTCTGTGAGAACATGAAGAGGCGACGGAATAAACGGATTGGCAGATGAAATGTAGGTACCCTTGATTTATGGTGTATTTTAGGTAACCCTGTAGCTCCACAAGCAGATCTTGACTGCACCCATCGCAGACGCATATAAAACTACTACAGTGAGTTTAATAGGAAGCTTAATTTGTGAATAATAATTATATTTCTTCGTAGTTACTAATCCAATCGTACGCGATTTATATATGCACTACTACTATGAAAAAAGGCACATTTCTTATAGTACATACATATCGATATGTTGATCAAGTTAATTATCATTTCGACTCTCTGTCTGAACATAGTTCATCCACTAATCTATTCCATAATATAAAATGATAAAGCAAAGACCTGAAAGTGCAACGTTCGATTATTTTGCGAACCATAAGCTGCACGGACCCAAAACTTGTTAAATCATTAAATGCAGCCAATCCGCGTAGTTTAGGTTAGTTTTTAATAACCTGTTAGTCCTGGGTAACATTTACATATTTCATATTCTCCTAAAAAGAAAAACGAAAAAATCGACTTTCAGCATGCAGAATTAATTTATTTTCGAAAATGGAATTATTGTTCATTATCCTACAAACACCGACCAAGAATATAAGAAGGGAAATACAATTAATAATCAAAATATTATCATGAAATTTAGTTTTCTGATTCAAATTATGAAAGTTGGCATAAAATATATTGATCTTCAGTCAATTTTATGTGGTTTTGAGATGCCTTCTCCTTGGCCACCAAAGTAGTTATTGAAGTTGACTCTCATAGCTTCATGGGGAAGATATGCCTTTATAATGACGTTAGTAGGTGTTTGAGGAAGCATTTTAGCTGATTCGTGGAGCGAAATTGGCCACTTTGTTAAGCACGAAAGAGGAGTGGGAGAGAAAAGATGTCTACTAAAAACCCTAAAAAGAAGACGGGATAACTTAATCGGCCATATCTTAAGACACGATGGCCTAATGAAGAAAATCGTCGAGGGAAAAGTAAATCGGAAGAATGGAAAAGGCAGGCCTCGTATGAGATATATGGAGCAAGTTGTGAAGGATTTAAAGGACAGTAATAATGCCAGTATGAAGAGGTTGTCTGAGAGAAGAATCGAGTGGAGGGTTGCTTCAAACTAATCCTAGGGTTGTTGTCCGATGATGATGAATACGAGAACGTTAACTCTATAGGAAAGAATAGAAAACGCAAAACTTTTTGCTGAAGAGTTTGGTCCTAATCCTTCCCAATCACCTTTCTGTATTCATTGTCACGTGTAGGCTAGCATGCATTAGCCCTTTCATAAACTTTTAAACCTCCTTGGACCTGTGTTAGAAACAAATGGGAAAAACGTATCGACAAGCACCAAAAGAAATTATTTCTTAAAATTGAAAAATAATGGCGAATCGAGCATAAGGAGAATAGGGTCAGGGCGCCATATGAATATAGGGGGACCCCATCCCCTACGAGAAATATAAATACTGATTAATAACAAATACATATGAATGTAAAGAAAGTGTCACCCGTCTATTCTAAGAGTTTGGATGTGAAACCCTAAGGACTAGAAGGTTGTTCGCAAAAGTTACTTTAACATATCAAAGCACACGAATTTGAATCGGAAACTGCAGACGTACAGACTCGTAATTCAGCCCCTACTTTATACCATCAGAATAGATAGAAGCGATAAATTAAGAGAGATGAACTGTCAGACAGAACGAGACAGAAATTTGTTTTTCCCACGCATAATGGACCACTACAGCGCGAACAAAGTATAATATTTCAAACAGTTTACACACAATACTTCATCATTAATTAAGTTTTTTTTCGGCTAAACTTAACTTCACGGCTAGTGACTAACCACCCCCTAAGAGCGGCTTTTCGCAGTCTCTCCTCTTATTTTCCTTCGTTTTTTTTCTAAACTTCTTCATTTTGAACCTTATTTTACTGCATCTATTTGCTCTATTCAGATTTCTTCAGCCCTTCAACATTTCATGTTTTTATTGTTTATAACGTCCATTTCTGGATCTATGGCCACAGTTTAAGTCAGCTAGTCGTAAAAATGGGGGTCATTCCAAAATAAGGTAGATTATTCGAACGAATATTTATTAGTCTCTAATTATCAATTGATCACCGGCAACACGGTGGCGTGGGCGCCAGTTCAAACTCCTGGTCTGGATCACTGAACATTCTAAAAGGAACTCTGAAGAATGCAGTTTTTCTCCTTGAAGGAAAACGTCGACTTTATCCCTGAGAATCAGAACACAGAACCGTTTTGTTTCACTAATTTCTCCTTGCATCAAAAGAAATGTGACTGCATCATTTGAAAAAACTTTCATTGAGAAAGTGATCTTTTTTCAACTGAAGACGGTGAGGTATAAATATCGGACAGATATTTTTACTCTTTATTTCAAAGAGAAAAACTTAATAATTATGCCTTTGAGATTCGAATTGAAATAGTTTTAATTGCGATTTTATTAATGTACAATATGATCATCACCTTCCCAACCATTCGTAAGCTAACGCAACTAATGACCATGATGACTTTTAAATTGTATTAGCGTTGATAAAAAATGTTATTTTCATTAGAGTTACAGTTTTGAATCAGTTTTGCTGAACGACACTACTTTCTCACTTCAAAATCTCAGCGGTGGGAGGGATGATTTCCCTTTGATTGTTGACGCCGTTTACCTGTCAGCTTACAGAATATAGTAATGTGAACTAATTCTCTATTTGTAGAGCTATCGAGGTTTGAACCGAGAACTACATTTCCAGTTCATTGTTACGAGTTCTGGTTGATTTTTTTCTCTATTAATGAGGTTGTCATAAATTTGAATTTCCTGCATTAAAGCTTTCCCATGTTTGTGTCGAATCCAATAGAAAGTAGGGAATGTAAGCACGAAGAATTTCCGTGTTTAACTCAGGTCACCGGTTGTGTTGTCGCCGATCAATTTATATTTTAAAACTCTACATTGCATATTTATTCTTTCAATAGGCTCCGTGAACCTGCACGATAAATATTTCGGGCAGTTTTTAGAAAGGTAAAATTGTCTTCTTCCTCGTTAGATGTCCCTTCAATTAGCCAATATCTGCGTTAAAAAATGTTTTCCTTTCAATATTTATCCTAATGAACCAGTTTTGGTCATTTTATCTTCATATATTTCCGATCGCTATCATAGACACATCTGCTCTCTCATGTTATGGTAATTCTTTTGCATATCCGTATTTGCAAACAATATTCATTCTGGAGTAATACTCGGCATTTAGTTTTTATTTGATTACTGTTGTTAGCCATCTATCCTTAAGATGCGTTTACACGTAGCAGTTGACTTCTATGACAGTAAACTGTTAAGCCCCACTAGTACGTGTAAATGGCAGTTGCGATACGAGTTTAGATCGTTACTGGACAAGTGTCGTACACTATCGATCCGAGTTCGAGCTAGTAGCAAAGTTGAAGTCCGTCTACTTTCCAGTGGAAATGTGTCCAGCACAATCGCCAATGGAAAACAATACACGGCGTCTGACACCGAGAATTTGGATATAACAACAAGAATATCCCTCCCCGAAGACAAGATTCTACTCTTCAAAGAATGGGTAGACAAAATAAATGCCAATAGAATTTATTTCTTGTAGAATTTCATGAAAATTCAAGCATCAATCACTAGTGACATCAAACACTCTTCGCCGAACTAGCGGCCATAAGCTGCATAGCAGTTGGTGCAGAAACCTCGTAGCATTGGCGATAGCGATATATCGCGCATCTCGCGGCTGTCATAGCAGTCTACTGCTTTGTGTAAACGCACCTTGAATCAGCTCTCATATCGATTCTCAAATCAAAAAACCTCTTCGCATTGATGTAATTCATCTTTTTCAAGTCCTTCATTGTTTGCTTCATATTCTCATACCATGCCTTCCTTTGACATTCTTCCCATTCATTTTCTCAAATATTCTCTCCTCCATGTTCTACAGATATGGCCGTTATGGTTCTCCCGTCTTATTTTCTCAGAAATTGCTCTCTCACTCCTCTTAGAACTTCGTTAACCACTCAGTATGTCCATTTTATTCTCAATATTCTTCGAAGAAACCACCTCACAAATGTAATCAAAGTAAAAATGACGGAGTTAGGGAAATCAGAAGTTATCCAGAAAGGAGCAATATTTTCTACCTTGTTACGGCTGATGTATATTAAGCAGCAATATCAGTGTGTTCACAAAATCGTCCTTATTAGCTTCTTTGATGAATAGAATGGGAGGGATGCCGGAAAGGAAATTCATAATGAACCGTGTATTTATGGAAAGGGAATGTATGCATTCTAGCACGAGTAGCTTTCAAAGTCTTGTCCTAAATTAGGCCGTTAATTTTCATGTCCAGAGCTAAATGTGGTCACTGCTGTGCAGTTAACGACTCGAGTCGTTAACTGCAAGCTTAATCTGATATTCATCAAACCGTGGAACAGTGAGTAGAGACATTCGCTAAATCATCATCATCATCATCATCTATGGTCATCATTCCCAAGGTTGATGCGATGCAGCCATATTTGATTCTTTTATAGGTTTTCCTCTTCATATTTGCATTTTACGATTTCATGTATTTAGTTACCAACTGGTTTCACTATTACAATTGTATCTTACATCGCCCACTGTAGTTCCTCTCATTCATTTTTCCCTCAGCAGTAGCTTCAAGAGACTAAATGCAGATGTTTCTCTTCTTTTTCGTAATTCTCATGTAATTTCTTCTTTCTTCCACTCATTTTATAGCCTCTCCATGGATGAACAAGTTACTTAGCATATTTATGTAATCTTCGTCTGTATTTCTCATTCCTTATTCCCAATGCATTTTATCTAGCCTAAACTTCTTTGTTAATGTCCCACACCTTAAGCCCATATATCATATTTATCTCGGATAATCTATCAAATACGTTAATATCCTGCATTGGAGCCTTTATTTCAGCATTTAGTAGTTATTTTATGTGTAAGAATGCGCTATTTTCCCCGGCTATTCAGATAATTCTATCGTTGCTATTTCCATCGCAAAATATTCCGTATCCGGAATATCAAAACTTCCAATTCCTTACGCTTTTTTTCCTCAATTTAATATTATTTTACAATGGTAACCACTTTTAGGTGTGCATTTGGTTGTCGATATAAATGGTTATCATGAACCGGTGTTCATACTATTACGTATTAATCTCGTATTAGAATAGTTCTCTTCTACATTTTTGTCCACTTTTTCAATATTTCTCGTTCGTGGTATTCTCTTTAGCTCTTTCGATTCCATTGTTTCACAGCCAGTGTCTTCACGTCTCAAGATATATCTGAAAAAATTATTCCGTCTTCATTTTAGAATTATTACTGTAGAGGTATGAAGAATTAGGGTTTTTAACCAATGTATATTAATTCAGCTCGATGATCAGAGTGACGAAAAATCTATCTTTTCGGTAGACACTGAATTCGCAATGTTTGTATGAGCTTATTAGTTAGTAGGGTAAGCAGACAGCCCAGAGACTAATGAGGTGGCCTCATTTAGTTCCACGTTGACTGATGCCATCAGCACTCCCCCGCTAAATTTTACTTTCGACTCCTTTGGGGAAGTGTCAAAATATGCTAATTAACCTTTCGCGTCTGGAGGGGTGAGTTGAGATGATTTATCTTTGACAAATTACGAGTAGAATTTCATACTCTTTTGATGTATTTTTCAGTCCTTGTTTTTAATTAGTTGTTATCATTCATGTCTTGCACTCAGGCGTAAGACGCATAAAATCGCTTTTAGGCCTAGGGAAATATTACGAATGTATTTGTCTATATGAGGTTATAGCGTCATTCAACGTCAATGCCTGAAAAGTCAAAATGAGTTTGTTGTGTCCTTAAAAGGTGTGTGCACAATTTGCTTGTCCATCAGATTAGTTTTAGCTAATTACTCCGGGAAGCTATTGTCATGTGGATATGCATTTGGAGGCATGTTGTTTGGTGAAACGTATGATTCCATAATGCGTTGGACATTCTGCCGCTTTGCTTCTAATTCACTGTTCTCACCCCTACTTAAGGAAAAGAAAATTAAGACAGGGTCAATTAAATATTGCTTGAAGTATGCTTGTGTTACACCAGCGATTCACATTCTTTTCAGCTTTAGGTTAACGTCGCTTGTAACCTGGGTACCTGACATCTTGATTCTTCCATTTACACCACGTTTTGTGGGTGACGAACAAATGGGTTAATCTACGGGATCATTTTTAATCATCACGGATTTTAGTTCAATCGCCAAAGGAAGTTTCAGTCGGATTATTATTAATCATTACCTTTTTTGAATTTTCGTTCTTATACTCGAAATTTTGCCTGCTAGAGAATGAAGAAGTGGATGAGACTGAGGCCGGTCGGTCAGTATAAGAAAGGGCGATGTGGATTTTATGGCGGAGAAATAATATTTCTGTGGCTCAGAAGCTTTTAAAATTTGATTAAGCTTTACCTTCTTTTTCAACTACCCTGCAAAACTTACTTCTACGAGACCACGCCGTGTGCCTACGCACAATTATTAAACAGATTGCTTTCCACGGCATACTTTTATTTCCATACCTCATTTCTTCCCCACTTTTGATGCTGTACTTTGATGTTCTAATCAATTTTTAATTTGTCGTTTCTTTAGAGTTCGTTGATAATAGTTTTGTCCGAAAACACCTCCGATGTGCGTTTCTCTTATGGCATTTTATCTCAGTTGATGGAACGCTGGGCTAGTGACCGATGGTCCATGATTCCAATCCGAGAGAGACCTTTGGGTGCTTGCAACCAAACCAAGAAGTCAGATTTTCTGGGATCACTATCTATCTGGGAAACCACAGGTGCAAATTCTTAGGAAATTGACCGCCCATATCCTGATGTGAGAAGTTTACATCCTTTCATCTACAACTGCATTTCAACCTGCCAGCCACAGTAAGATAGTGGGTAACCAGCCGCGAAGATAACATTAGCTGAAACAAAAATATAATCAATTACGAATTATGGAACGCAATGCGTTTGAAAGAATCCTAATGTTTTTTTGTAGTCTTGTATTATGGCGGGAAAAACAAATTCTAGTATCGCTCAGACCGAAAGCTGATGTCTCTTAATTTGTAGCTTCTGTCGGTTCTGCTTATGTAATGATGTGATAGAAATATGACTGCAGATTCGAATTCGTGTGATTTGATTTGTTTTAAATAACTACAATCTCGCGGAAAACTTTCTAGTGTATCGGTTTTCCCAACCACGCTCTTCTAACAAACTAGTTACACAACCTGTGCGTCCATAGGAATTCGTTACAAAAGTGATACTTCCTTTTTATCAGTTCTTTATCTTCGTCAGTTTTTGTCTCTTTTAATCAGCTTGCGCATTAACTCGTTATTCACTGGATCCCAGTGCTTCTTGCATATTTCAGGTGAGACCTTACAAATGCGAAATTGCATCTTTCTTTTCCTTTGTTAACTTAAACCCTTACTTCAGTTAATAAATCCCAATCTCTTCAGCGCCACAAATGTTTCGAATATGATTCCCCCTCCATAGATAGCTATATTTTGTGAACAGCTTGCCCTCGGTTAGCGGACATGTCCGTTGAAAACTATGGTTTTGTTTGAAGGGCCTCTTCCATTTTCCAGAATATTCTCATCAAGTTTCATTTTTTTACTGGCGGAGAGCGTAAACGTTTATTCATGGTTGTTTTTCGGGTGAATATGTTTTGCAGTGTCCAAAAGCATTTGAAACTTCACAGGGATTACAAGAAATAAAACGACACAGTAAGAATTAAATTCATTCCATCAAAGTTTATGCAAAGTTTGTGACACTTGTGTACTAACTACATTCATTGTTCCAAATATGACTTAATTATGAATTACTAGGCGGAGTATATTTTGGACGTAAAAGTATCTTCTTGCTTTTAACTTTTCAATAGTGAAGCATGTAATCGGGGATCGGGTCCCTGTGATGGCTTCCCCTCCTGAGCACTTGATTTCCTTTTTTTGACTATGGAAAAGATTTTCAATACCATATTGAGAGGACATGGTGATCGGCTTGCTGGAGTGACTAGAATATTGGTCTCCCATCATAAGGAAAGGGTTCACATCCCTGAAGTAGTAGATTTTTCAGCGTTATATCGGTCCTTTCTTGAGTGCTGTGTGGAGAGAACCCGAAGTTCAACATGGGTGCAGTCTGATGGGACGTAATAAAATTAACCCCATGGCACCTTTCGTTGGGATCAGGCTAATCCTGACGCCGTATCTCTCTTCTTCCGCTCTCTAAAAATATTTTCCCGACTACTCACCTATCTTTAATACCACAGATGACCTAAGTTGAAGAATTACCTTCAGGCGTGACTTCAATCGGCCCCCAAATCCTTCCTCCCAAAACCATGCGATTCACTAGAATAATAGCGAAAACTGGCAGAGTATGAGGTCACTACATTACGTAGAATTTGACAATGATGCATCGCGGAGTAACTGACTCCAAGCACAGTTTCCATTGAGGATCGACCTTGTTCTCGTCTTTTTTTTCTGAAGGTGGAAGATTTCCATGATGAAAATAATAATAGCTTAGTGCCCCCGCCTCCAAATACCCAACCTATACCCAGCTACCCGTCTTATTTACTGTTCCAATGGTCTTGGTTGTTCGCATTAATTGCCATGTGAAAAAATTCACCTGGACCGGTAATCGAACCACGGACCTTGGAGCCAAGGATACATGATTCGATGGTGAATTGTTTCACATCATCATAATCATCATCATAAGTCGAGTGACTGAAAAAAAACAACTTCCGCAGAGAAATTTCAGATTGGTTGAACGCAGCTCTCCACTGAGTTCTTTTATCGGCTAATCTCTTCATATTTACATATTTCTTCTCTTTCACATCCTTCATCACTAAATCCATAATCTCACTCGAGGCCTTCCTTTGCATTCTTCCCATCCATTTGTCCTTCAACGATTGTCTTCATCAGGCCATCGTGTCTTAAGATATGGCCGATTAAGTTATCCCGTCTTCTTCTTAGAGTTTTCATTGTTTCACATGGCAATTAATGTGAATTTCACCTCCTTTCACGCGGCAGGTTTGAAATAAACTACATCTTGGTTGTTGGCCGCCACCCTCGTAAAAAATATAGTGTGCGCAATCAGAGAAAGTGGTAGTTTGTCAGTGGCGCGAGGAAAAAGTGTGGAATATACTAAGTTATTATTTTCATCATGACCTTAGTTGTCGGTTGTCTGCACCAGCAGCAAGAAAAATGAATGGGACCTCTTGGTGCCTTTCACTACGAGCGGGGTGATGCCGACACCGGTTTTTCTCATTTCCCCGCTTCCGAAAATCCAACCTATACCCAGCTACCTGTCCTATTTATTGTTCCAATGATCTCGGTTGTCGGCCGCCTCCCCCGTACCTAGTGCATGCAATCAGAGAAAGTGGTAGTTTGTCAGTGGCGCAAGGAAAAAGGCGGAATGTCTCGTTTGTTTTGACTCACGCCGTCGCGAGGCAACCTGCTGTTAAGATCGCACGTGTCTTGCATATCCGCCGCCAGCCGCGGGTCGGTCGCAACCGCTCCCCCTCCGTCCGAGACGGCGTGCTGGGTCACAACGCATAGTCTCTGTGCGTGCCACACGTTTCCGAGCCTCACTCTCCTCAGTCACGTCGTGCGTGTGCCCGCTCACGGCCCGTAATCGAATGCGCAACCTCGTCTCATCCTCGGCGTAACAAGTCGGAGTGGGCAACCGGGACGATTTCCAATCCCTTCTTCCAGGAAGTGGTCGGGTTTTGGAAGACGAACCAGTTGAGGAAGGGTCAGCGCCGACTCGAGACATATTCATAACAATAAAACGCAGATTTAAAAGCTGGGTGCGGTAGTCAGGTCGGTAAACCGTCGGCTATGCAACCCGAATATCGTGGGTTCGAATCATTCCTAGGACATGGATGATGAATTTGCCCTAAAGACAAGGGCCATGAGTCGGTAAACTTTTGATGAAGAAGATTCAAAAAATTTCCTTACACCAATTTAAAAACAAATCGAGGGCCATCATCACAAGTCAGCAATCCTAAGATTGGTGTGATGCAGCTCTCCACTCGATTCTTCCATCGGCTAACCTCTTCATATTTGCAAAATTCTTCTCTTTCATTTCCTTCATGACTTGTTTCATATATCTCATTCGAGGCCTGCCTTTTTCATCTTTCCTATTTTATTGTCCTTCGACGATTGTCTTCATCAGGCCATTTGTCTCTAGATATGAACGATTAAGTTGTCCCGTCTTATTTTCAAAGTTTTCAGAGGCCTTCTCCTTCTTCCCACCCTACTTCTGTCACTTGGTCGATGTATTTTGTCTTTCTCATTGTCTTCGGTAGCATCACATTTCGATTGTTTCCGGCCTTGACTCTTCTCCAGTGTTATCGTGTTCATTACCGTAATGAAGTATGCTCCAAATATAAGTTCTAATGAAGTGTTTCCTGACTTCCAAACTTGTATTTCGAGCTATAAGTAGATTCTGCTTTCGGTGAAATATCTATCGAGAGCCATACATTTATTTTTACCGGTATGGAAAATTTTAAGTTACATGAGTAAAATAAGAGCAATTATCTTCATTAGTCAGCAATGTTGGGATTGGTTTGACGCAGCTCTCCACTGAATTCTTCTATCGGTTAATCTCTTCATATTTACGTATTTTTTCTCTTTTTCATCCTTCATCACCTGTTCCATGTATCTCTTGCATGAGGCCTTCCTTTGCCGTTCTTCCCGTCCACTTGTCCTTCAAAAGTTTGTCTTCATGATATGGCCGAACAAGTTGCCCCGTCTGCTGACAACTCTTAAAAGAAGAAGGGACAACTTAATCGGCCATACAATCGTCAAGGGAAAAATGAACGGAAAGAATGGAAAAGGCAGGCCTCGTACGATGTATATGGATCAGGCTATGAAGGATGTAAAATAGAGGACTTACTTCAATATGAAGAGGTTTGCCGATAGAAGAATCGAGTGGAGGGCTGCGTCAAACCAATCCTAGGATTGTTGACCAATGATGATTATAACGACTAGCTTGAACGCAAAGATGATATCTTCAGGTACCTATCTACCTAAGGTAGGTGCCTGAAAGGCATAAATTCTAATTGGAAGTATGTTCAGTTAGTTTGTTTTTTTATTTGACCATGAATTTCCACATTCTTACGCCGCAAAGCATTGAGTACATAAACTCATTTCATGTGCTTGTATTCTTTTTTCTTATTTTTTGTTGTTGCCCATGTTTTGCTAGTAAGTATGGCTATTGATTTTTTGCTCAATGGTGTTGTTAATACTACAACCGGGCCTCTTTTCTTACTTTATTTTTCGGTATGCATCATATTTATATCATCCTTTTCTGTACCGTTAATAGCATGAAGTTTATTAAATTTTTATTTTATATTCCGGCTATAGTGATATCTCAGCCTAGATATTTAAGGTGTTTTGTTTCCTCTAACATTGTATCCTATAATATTAATTAAGTTTATACCGACTAAGATCACAAGAAGATCGTGAATTTCGTTTCGCCCTCCGATATATTAAACTGTATCCTAAGCATATTTGATGCTGCTTGTACATTCCTTTATGAAGGTATTATCCGATCTCCGCTATGAGCGTTAGTTCGTCAGCATGTAGCATCAAATTGAGTATAGAGCTATCTAATCTTTAAGTATTCCTTTCTTTTGAGCCAGTTTCCATCTGCGGATGAGATAATCAAGTATATCATACATCATACATTAAGTATATTATCACTCCAACCTTATATTGATAAGGTTGGAGTGGTGATATAAACTTTTCTTACACCTCTATTAATTTTAGTTGGTTAATATCTTTTGTATCGGAGTCTTACTTTCTTCCGCTTCATGTGGATTGTCTAATCTGCCGGAATGGCTTAGGAGCACTGGGATATGGCATGGTTTCCTTATTGTTGGTGGGATGACCAGCCGCTATCCACAAGTTTTAATCTCTCTCGCCCTCTTCGTGACTTGGCAGCCGTCTTCGTTTCTCCGTAACCCCGTCACACTTTCTTTATTCTCTTCACAATTTTCAGTAATTCTGGCGTATTTTCTTGGACATTTATCGGATTCCTTAACTATCACTTTCTCCGACGGTTACCTAACTCCGGCCGCGTACCTTTGTGGCCTTACCGAATCTGAATGGAACCCTTCATTATTTTTTTATACCAGCTTCCCACATTGTGAAATGAACTTCTGTCAAATATAACTCGCATAAAAGTATTTGATGACGATTTAACATTATTTCGGTTATTCGAATAAATTTAATATTTTCCTCAATGCCTTTTATTTAAGCAATACACCTTAGGCAAAGCTGTAGAATATTGTAGCGTGACGTTACTTTCTTTTATATTTGGATTTGTAGCCTGTCGATGCCTAATTTATTTTATTTATTCGGCCTGAATTTTAAGGTTCTATATTGACAGTTATGTTCTAAGTAGTGGGACTGAAAAATAAAACCAATATTATGGATTTGAAGCACGGTCGCTATTTCGCAAAAATTTTCGTAAACCCTTCCGTTCCATGGACATGTAATACTCTCTATCATCCCTGCATATCACTTTTTATTTTATTTTTAATGGCACGGGATAAAATCTTCACGTGTTTAACCTTAAGACACAGTTTAAGTGCTCAAACTTCCAAATAAGACGATAACTATGTATTTATGCCTAGAACATAATCTTTTCTGTAATGACTACGGATCGTGGCTAAAGTACTCATTTCTATTGCTGCTGTGCTGATTGGAAAGAGTTGAAACAATTGAAACTATGCATACGTGTATATTGGAAATTTGCAGAGGAAAAAGGTCATATTTATACCTATGAGTGATAGATCAAGAGTTATTTTCCGCTCAGAAATCAATGCATGTGGGCAATTGAGATTCATGCACTGTAATAAGGTGTAAAAAATCTTTTACGTAAGGAGTGGTAGCACACCAAAATTATTGACTATCGCCTGCTGTTTAATGGTCGCAGAGTTTAATGTGCCCTAATACCTAGACAAAATTTGGATATCGTAAAGCTTTTATGCATGCAAACAAAGCTGCAGAGCAAACTGCCAAACAGTATTAAAAGTATTATTATTTTTATGTATTCCTTGGATTTGGCTCGGTGGAACATTGAAATGTTATTCTAAATTTCTATAAAAATTAATTGTTTTCCGTAATTAGCCGCTCTGCGGAAGGAATTGATAATTGACTTCGTGAATTTCAGTACAGATTGTTTGCGCGTTCTAGGTTTTGGCACCTTGTGTCAACATCAAGTGTGGCCTACTGAGTTAACTTAAATTTTAGGTATTTTCGCATGCGACACGATTCCATAGGTTTTTCCAAACCCGGATACACATTGCCTTCCTGACGGAGGAGATAATCAATTGAATTGAAAACCCCAAAACGAAGGCATCCTGCTTATTCTAGGTAGGAGGGTTGAGGAGGAGAAAAAAAAAGAGACAAGTTCGAAGCGTTTTGTTGCAGCCTTGTGCATCCTCCACACGAGCCGATGCGGCGTCTGCGGGAAAGGCTTTCACTTTCTCCGGCTCTTTCTTCCGATTAACGGCAGAGGCGGCTTTCACCGATCCCGAAGGACGCGAGAAAGGGGAGGGATACTACCTCCCCTCCTTCACTGGAAACGCTCGGCTGGGGAAGGCTGTCGAAATCAACGCTCCCCCTCCCCCCACCCACAATCCCCACGCCTCCCGCTGAGGTAGGAAAATGCCACTGTTAACGTAGTGACATCACGGCCGGCGGTTACGCAACGGCTTTGATCGCATACGCTTGAGGATTCTCCGGCCGAGAGGTATTTTCATTGTCCGTTTCATTCTGTAGATGAGACCGCGCGGGTCCTTGGGTATGTTTTCAAAGGAGGAGAGACCTATTGTATTAAAGAAGCAAGCTCATCATCCAGGAGGTAGATAAGAGAGGCGATGTTTTGGTAAAAAGGACCGATTACGTCAACCGTCCTCATGTAAACTGTTCTATTTCTAGTACGCTGACAGTCGCTGTGCGAAATCAATGTTGACGCTTCTAACGACTTTTCTTCCTTTTTGAACCCATGATAGTTTATCAGCTAACGATCTCTATTAGTATTAATCTAGGCGTGTATTATTCATCGTCTTTATAGTTTTTTTGTTAATAATTCTACCTCTTTCAGGCTTAATTTACTCTGTGTTAAACCTCTTAACACATTCGTCATTAATTTCGTCATCAATTCTAATATATGTTACTCTGAGTTTCGCCCTGACCGCTGTAGCCATGTCGGTAGCGCTCGTAGCTGGCAATACTAAAGTCGCGGGTTTGAATCGTTAGTCCTGCATGGATTTTGTGTTCGTCTTAGTGTAATTATGATGTTGCGATAGTGGACCGCCTCAAAGCCTAATTCTACTACCACGAGATTTTCTTCAGTCGTCCTCAGTTTAATCTACTTGCTGTGAACGAAAGGTTTTTACCTTTTATTTTGGTGGTCCAGTCACATGAGTCTCCAAATTACAGTTTGGTTTCACTTTCTCTCCGCAGTAAAGTTTTTCAAGAGCGACTGTATTCATTCCTCTTCGGTGACATTTCCGCGTAGTTCATTTTGCCGATTTAATCGTTCTATGTCGTCCGTTTTTTGTAACTATTGCCTTTTCGTGCCTGATACCTATAGCTCTTTGTAACCGTTTCCGTTTCTGTCTCAAAACATCGGAAACCGTGTTAAAGTATTATTTGACTATTTTTTAATGGCTGTAAAGTGCATTCCTATTCTAACAGTAGTAATTCCCTCTGTCTAATTCTCCTATCCACCGCCACAATTTTGGCACTAATGTAAGTCTGTCTGATTGGAGCGCGTAGAGAAAAGTCCTAAGCCCTACTAAGATGGATATAAATCAGTATCTCCCAGTTTTGAACTCGGGGCTTTCATTCAGTAGCCCAACTATTTCTATCCACTGGACTTACCTACCTTGGATGGCATGAATGAAGTAAGGAAGGAAAGCTGAAGAATCCCAAAGGTCGTTATAACGTTGAGATGTGCTCATTAAGTCTGTTAGGATAAATTTTCGTTGTTCGAAAGAGAGCAAAAAAAACTTCTGTTCACGGCCTCCGTATGATTCTAATTCCCTCTATGCATTAATATTTAACTTTCTTTCAATTCCTGGTTTTCTCGAACTCCATACCGGTTTGGCGAGTGTCATCGCAATCCTTCTTTCGAACAACGTTTCCTTTGTATTGAACAATGACTCTCTTTTCTCTTGGGTTCCCTGGATGTTTACTTATTCAATGCATTTGAGCTTCGTCATGCTCTTGTGAGAACGCGTAAAATCGTTTATCTTAATCGTGATTCGTTACAATACTTATTGCTTTCACTTTCCATGCCTCATACGTGAAGGATATACGCTTGGTGATTATAAATCTTTGTTTTCTTTTTTACGTAATTTATGCATTTAAACACTTCTCGAGGTTGATGTCTGTGTTTGGCATTAGTATAAATCCGATTCATACAGTAATGTATTTTGAATGTTCCAAACCGCTGTATCTTTGTAATTTTACGTATTTTTATCGCGCCAAAGGTTCTACTCAGATTTTATTGCGTTTTCTTGAGGTACTGTTGCTCCAAAATGGCAGAATTGAAATACATTTTGCAATATTTGATTTATTTAATTTTCTGTTTCAAAGAATATTCTAATATCATTACATCCGCCATTTATTAAGGCATCTAGCTACGAGCTGGCAAGCTGCATTCTGAAGTGAACAGGCTTTGTGAGGAGAATTAAAACGTAGCAACAAAGGCATCGTAGCTGATTTTAGAAGACAAGTCGGCCACCTAGGTCGGTGCAGATATTCGTGCTTACTACTTGTGATACTAGCGGATAAAGTTGTTTTGCACCTTTTAAATGTAGAATAGTAAGCTGAATATGGAATGCATGTTTACAATTTGTCAAAAAACGGTGGAATGTGCGCAAACATGCTAACAAATGCCAAAAATATCCTTAAATTTAATAGGTTAAATTCAAACAAATTTTATGTATAGAATTAACTCTCAGGCAAAGAAATTAAATAGTGTCCAACAAAGCAACGAAAAAACAACCCCTCCAACCAAAATCCACTACTCACTCAACAAAATATTGAAAAAGGGCGACTATGCGTGCTTTTCAGTGAGGAAATATTTTGAGCTTTGTGAGAGATTCCTTTAATTTTTAAAAGCATACTGCATGATATGATATTCGCCTTTTTGGACAAATTATAATGGGAACTATGCTTTTGTTGGTCACTTCCGTTTTCATCCATATCTGATCATGAAAGTTGAATAAACATTCCCTCAAGCTGATTTATCGATGGGAAAATAGAATTTTCGGAGGGATTATCTGTTCGTGGAGAGCACTGCTGTTCTGTATTCCGTTCTACGGTGGACCTTTTGACCCTTTCGTTATCAGTAGGCTGACATGTGCGATATGTTTCTTTCCACGCTTCCTTTATTCTATGGATAATGCTATTCAAAATCCTGACTGGCATTGCCGTTGGTTAATTTTCTAAAATACTGTTTTCTCGTAATCGTAAGGGGCAGAGGAATGCAAAGGGGAGGGGGGAGAAGGAAGGAGTATATACAAAGTAAGGGAGCTCTCAATCACTCGTGCTAAATCAAGCATACAAAGAAATTTAAATGGAATAAATTAAATTTAAATGGAATGGAATAGAATTGATTTAATTGCATACAGCCGTAGAGACGTTCTTTTAATTGTTCCACTGTTTTTTCCTTCCGTTATCAAGTGTTTGAATCCCGGCAGTGGTTGGGAATTTTCGATAGTACATATACCGATCCATATTTGAGTGCTGTGTGGAGAGTATTTTATTTGCAACACTGCAGTACTCTATTCATCGTTTGGGGAGTTAAACTTTGTACCTTGTGGCGTCTTTCTTTAAGAACAGGGTAATGCCGACGCTGTGCCTCTCGCCACCCTTCCTACACTCCGTTAAATTCATATTTATCCCAAAATTCCCACCATCCTCAAATAACCTCAGCTGTCGGTTATCTACGCCTGATTCTTGGTTGACTGCCTTTTGGGTTGGCATTTCTAGTGGGTGCTGAAGAGGTTATCATAATTGTTTTATATATAGTTATTGTAATTAGGGAAGGCGATAGACAACTGAAGTTCTTTGCGCCGTGAATGGTTGGTGAACATTTGCGAAAGGTAGGAACATAAAGAGTGGAAGATGAGTGGAGAGAATCCAGAATTGGCATTAGCCTGCTCTTAACAAAAGGTGCCTCGTAGTCCACGGTTACACTCATCCTACGGAGCACCTCAATTGATTTGTTCTCCACTGAGAACTCAAGTAGGGACCGGCACACCAATTAATAATATCTACCACTCCTGGGATTTGATCCCGGCTCCTCGGGGTGGAAGCAGGTATGCTAGCCACCGCACCAACCCGTTCTCCAGTGGTTGCTTAGCATTAGAAGTGAGTGGGGAATCTTTTGAACGCAAAACGACGAATCATAGCAACAGCAGGCAAGTTTACTTTCTGGAATTTCGACATCTTACAAAATAAAATAAAACTTTTTTGCATCCCATTATTTTGCATACAATTATTGCTTAAAGTGTTAATCCATTATTCAATAATAATTGTGTGGAATGCAACAAAGGTTTATTTTATTTTGCAACAAAACGACGAGTTTAAATTTTACTCAGAACGTGATTGTGGATTTTGGTGTTCGTTTCAGTCTGCACTCGCGTTATTCGTGTTTTGGATTCAGGGTACCATCCGCAATTTCGCAAAAAATTGTGTTCATCTTACCGGATGAATATTGTTCACTGGGCACCGCGAACTTGCTTGTGGGATTAGAAGTTCTCGTCAGTTTCCCTAAACAACCCACGGCCTACTCTTTGTGTCGACATGGGTTTCAGTGATTGCTCAGTGGGGTGAACATGCTTTTCTCCACTCCTGCAGTCTTCCCTTCTCGCTGCCCGCTTTCTTTCTTCAATGCCCGTGAAATTTCTCTACTTCCGTGTTACACATTTTACTATTCCTGTTTGCCACTGTACTGATATAAAAATAGGCACTCCGAGCATATACCATTGAACCAAAGTTTTCCTATGCTTTTCATAACATGAATGAAGTATATTTTCTTTGTTTGGGTATTTAAATTCGTTATTTAGTCGTTTATTCTTCATTCAAAATTCATTAATATATCGTTTCTATTTCATTTTTGGTCGTTAAAATATGTTTTTACCGAAATATCTTATTGAAGATTTCATGGAGTCCAATTTTATCGGAGAACTGAGCAAGTCGTTTCTAATTGGGGTTTCAACCCAAAGGCTTCAACCATTAATGGGGACGTTTACTTGGAACCGAAATCGCAATTATGTACACAAAATCGTTAGATGGAAACGAAAAATGAATTTTAGTGCAAAAACTTATCTTCTAACCAGAGACATTCACTCATAAATCAAAAATTAAAGAAAGCAAAAGGTGACGCTACAAAAGGTTACTTTGAGATCATTGACGTCATTTACCTGCCGTCATTGACTGTTTTTAGGGGAAGGGAAGGGAGTGGAGGGGTGTTATTGGAAGGCCTGCTCGCACAAATCCTGTCGCAACCACTTCCATTTGTAGAGGTAGCTGTCTGTCCCCCATAGTGATAAGGCGAAGTAGCTTCGCAGGCTCAGTTGTGATTGGACGAAGTGAATGACGTAAGAGGTCGATGCACGCCCACTTTTCCGAAAGGGTTGAGAACATGTTTTTCGCCGCTTATAACTCGAGAACTAATTGGCGGATCGAAAAGCGGAGAAATATGGGTCTTTTTATTTTACAAACTCTATCAGATTCGGCAATAAAAAATATGGTAAATGACCCCAACATGTTAAGTCCT
The DNA here is from genome assembly GCA_933228895.1 of Platycnemis pennipes. Taxonomy (NCBI): domain Eukaryota; kingdom Metazoa; phylum Arthropoda; class Insecta; order Odonata; family Platycnemididae; genus Platycnemis; species Platycnemis pennipes. Next base: position 85,848,595 of record OW121857.1, read on the forward strand.
AGCCATCATTATTGTTATACTAGCAGACCTGCTGCCTTTTATAGCAGAGCAGGCACTTTTTATAAGCGTTTCGTATGCAGAGAGAAGGAAATGGTTACTTTATAAATAGAGAAATGAGTCCAATTCTAATTATCCTATGATTTTGTACTTTTTTCTACACCATATTTTCATTATGCGTTGTCTCCCACTCTCAAAAACCACGTTTTTTGCATTTTTCTCTCCACCACAAACTGCTAAATATCCAAAACTATTACCAAATCAAACAGACAGAGAATCCACACTCAACGCACCATACCTCACTCTTTTAGCTCAAAACTTGGGAGAGAACGAAACAAACGGATACAGAATGACGGACGGACTGACTGACTGACACGCTACAATATTAATATATATAGATTGGATGCTTCATGTTAATTTTTAGAGAGATTAAGGTATGCATTAATTCAGTGTAGGTTTTTAGTGCGAAAAAATGAAATGGCTCAATAGTAAATATTAATTTTCTTATGGGTGCGCGAAATCAGCACAATTGATGAAAATCATTCAGTTTTTTATTTATATGTAAGTACTTACAAAGTGTGCGCAGTTTTACGAATCAGCGAAGAAAGAAACTGAAAATTTCGGGAGAGAAATTCCTCCAGCAAGTTTCAATGCACTCAGTGACCTTTTGGAGAGACTTTTTAATAAGTAAGAGGGAAGAAGTATCATAGATTCTTGCATAAATTCCTGGAAAAGTTAGCTTCAGTAAATAGCTAACTTAGAGTCGAATTGAACTTTTGTATCCTCGAACGAATTTCACTATGAGAAGTCCTATCGTTCTACACTTTGTGTATAGAATTTACCTAATCATGGTAGAATTACGTTTTAAAGTGCTCTAAATGCTAAGGTTATATCTCGCCGTTCCAAATCTACCTTAAAATTAACATTTACCCGCAGACAAACTTAACTTTCATGCCCCAGGCGGGATTGAAATCCACAACCTCTGGCTACCCGGCACCAATTGCCCGAATCGACTATACAGTAGCCGGCAAATTTTTGTCCGTGTTTATTTAATTACGCTAGCCTAATGAGATTCATTGCGGCTACGTGAATAAAACTGTCGAGCTTTCCTCGGAGTTGGGGATTGGTGAAACATATTAAAAACGCCTGAACGAAATCTTGGTAGCGGACGCGGAGGGTCGATTATGGATAGCTCACTCATACCGAATGCCTGACTCTGGAATCAAGAAATTCTTACCGACATCGCGTCTTACTTACGGAAATCCAATAGATTCCATTCCTTGAAGTCTAAAATGTTTTTGTTAGATGCTATGGTGCCTGACTAACCGTCAGTTAATATGGACTTTGCAAAGTCTAGGAGCATGATTCACGTCATCAGCAGTCGAGCTTTCGTGATCGTTATTGAGCGCATATTCAGGATCTCTGCAAATTGAAATCTCCACTATTTCCTGATGTTGTGCCTGCAAAGGCCACGAAATCTCGACCGCCAACTACGTGTATCCTGCTCCCGGAAACCTTTAATAGCAATACCTATTTCACTCTGCAAAAACCTGAGATACAAATTAGTTGACATGGACGTTGTTTAATGCGGTGGTGAATGCCTTTGAAAGTTTCTCGCCGCAAAGTCGATTATTTGAAGTGGGAAACAATTACGGAAAAGTTAGTCTATGATTACATACGGTAGTTTAATGAGAAAATGCTTCACTATAATTAGAAAATAATGGAAAATACTTGATAGAGACGGATTTAATGATATAATTTTCCAATTTCCTAAAATTTTTAATTCCTGCGATTGAGTTTCGGCGAAAAATTAAGAGTTATGAACAGTTAAAGTTAAGATCCTTCGCTGCAACGATATTTAACTACTAATGGGCGAAGGAAATGCTGCATGAGAAATATTTAGGTAATATTTAGCATAATTGGTCTAGCATTGCGGATTTGGTTGATTTGATGTCTTAAGTGCTGAGTTCATATCTGAGGGCAGGGGTTCAAATACCGTCAGTGGCATAAATTGCAGTGTGGAACACCGGGCCTAAATCCAGTCCAGTGTGGAGAAGGCTTCTGAAAGTTCAGTACTCCGTCCGTCGGCGGGGACAAAATAGTAAACCCCTTAGCAGCTAAACTTTAGAGCTGCTTGCAACCAACGCCGGGTTTCTTTCCACCTTCCCTCCAAGCCCTGGGACTCCTACATAAACTGCTAACCTGCCAGTGAATTCTGGAATTAGTTGTTTATACTAATGCCTACACATAATCACGATCCTCTGCGAAGCTTTTATTTCCCCCAGTATTCTATTTCACTCGGAGCGGGGACAACTCTCCGACCTTTTTTCGTGAAAGGTGCGGTTGCTTCCGGAATTCATGCTTGCCGAGTGGTTCGTGCGTTCTCAACTCCCTGATTTGCGGGGGATGGCGCGCGGTTCTTTCTAATTAATCACCGCGTCGAAGCGGTGCATTCGCCTCGCGCGCCCGCGGTGTAGAGTGCGTCACGTAACGAAAGAACGGTCACGCTTCCGTTCACCGACGACTTCCAAGAGAGCAGGGTACGGGAATGGATCTCCCGAAAAGAGCTGGCCGGAGTCCGTCCGCTGAACACTTGAATAACTGGAGCCCTTAATGAAAAATGGAAAGCTAGCGGGAAGCGACCAAGTTTTCCCTTCTTTTGCAACAGTCTGCGCGGTGTGCAAAACGGGAAGAAGTGGGGCCGATCTCTCCCTCCTTCTCCGTCAGATGTGTGTTGGTGAGTTCCGAAGTGCTTCCTTCCCTTTCGCTTCACACCTGCGCGACAACACCTGCGCCCATGATGTGACTCAAAGTATCATGATACACACGCCCAGGCGTTCACACGCTGTCTAGTTCCGTTTTGGTGGAATTTGCCTCTTGCCCGAAGGCCTGGGGGGTCTAGAGGAACTAAATTTTGATACTACTATTCGAGAATACGGAAGTGATGACGAACTGCGTCTCCTTTCTTCCATTACAAACCACATTCAGTGATTTGTATTCTTTGAATGGGTTAGATTGATGGTGTTCTTCCTGTTAGGACAGGTCTTCGAAACCCCGGAGACTCTGTTCCTACATAGCTGAATATGTAAGTATTGAAATTTTTTAGAAGAATAATGGTTTTTATAGCTGATAACTTCAGGCTTGACTATGTGATACCTTTCCACAATGGAAAATAAAAGAAAGAATAAAACTTTGTTAGGTTCACTTTATAAAGTGAACCAAACAGTTTCATTCTTTTATTTTCCATAATGGTTTTTATGTTAATGTCAATGTGTAGACGGATCTATAGCAGTGAGGTCTCATAAGCCGTCATGATACAATAAGGATGGAGCTCGTAAGGCGGAATTACGCTTCAAAGAAGATACTATACACAGGATTTTATCCAATAAACAATCGCAAAGCGTGAAAAGCAGAAAATTAACAATTTTGTCTGCTGCTCTGAACGTCCAGAAAATCCGCTGAAAAAACGAAAAGAAAAAACCGCATCTGAACATTTCTTTCTCCACCATATTTCCCGCTTTATTCCCATCTGTATCCTAACTCCTCCTTTCCCAAATCCTTTCCCCTTCTTTTTCCCTGCATTTCACCCTCTATTGCGACCTTGAATGAGCCACCGGCTCTAATATCTCATTCCATTCTCCTACTCTGACTCCTAATTTCATCCAACAACTTTCTCTCCTCCCCAACTTGGCTCGGCACCTTCATTCCCACATCTCAAACGGAAGAGGCTCCATTCCCTTGTTTTCCTCTTTCTCTAAGGTCCGCGTTTTGTAACCATACAGAGCTATGCTCCAAATCAAACTCCTCACTAAATGATTCTCAATATCTTTCACAATGGTTCCTGTCATAATTTCTCTCCTTCTGGTGAAAGCCTCTTTCTCCAACGCAACTATTCCATTTATATCTTTGGTCCATCGTCCACCTTTTCTCCAAATGCTACCAAATTTCCTACCCTCGTGACAGCAATGCTGAGCTTGTTATAATCTTGGCCCGCCTACCATGTATTTGGTTTAAAAATTTCCGGACATATGTTTTTGCTTTGCTTTCATTAATTACGTATTGTATTTAACCGAGAGTAAATAGTACTACACAATGGTATTAATAATCTATAAGTCGATTAAGATAAAACAATAGATACGATAAAAATAATAATCGATTGAGATAAAAATTTAATCCTACCAGAGAACAGTTTAAGGACTTTAAGGTAATCCAACTAACAGCATGGTTGCGTAAGCTTGCTTTGCTATTTAAATACTTTTTTAAGTTGTGATGTTTCTACTAGACTATAGTTACTAATCCTTTTTAAGTACGTTATGCATCGCATGCTCTGTGTGAATTCACCCCTTGCCACACACCTTAATGGTAGCTTTCAGGGTATTATGTAGATAGTATTGTATGTAGTGTAACTGTGTAAAAACAAGAAATCGATAAAGAACGGCACCTGATCAATTCCATCCTAAGTTTTTTACCAATTTTAATATTGCATAATAGAGTTAAGTTCCAATGAACTAGCTGTTAAACCTTCTTAGGTTCTTTCTCTCAATTTTTATCTTGAATGCTGTGAAGTCTACAGAGAGATAGCAGCGAAATAAAAAATTACGAGTATATTAACGCCAACTCAGCTAACGAAATTATAGCTCTCCTGCGCTTGAAAATGAATATCTTTACGAATAGTACATCCCTAAATTTACTATCCGCCACACATCTGCTTATTTGATCTTTTTAAATGCACAATTTCAGTACCAATTAATATCACGTTGAATTAGCACTGCCTTTTTGATTAATTATTTATTAGGAGTTATCCATAGCAAATAGAAGTGTAAAAATAATCTGTTTTGATGAAATGTGATAATATTACTTGGTTAAAATCCCACTTAAATAGACTACGGAGGAGAGATTTCACTATTTCTGGAGCGATATACCTTCAGATATGTTTGTGTGCTGTTCCCATTGGATCTGCTTGGTTATTTCTGGCGTTTTTCCTACAGTATGGGTTGCGAAGTGTACTCCTTTTAGGTCGGGAAGCTTTACTCGGAACTTAAGAAATAAGTGGTGCTTCTTCGTCTGCCATTATAACGAAAGAAACATTGCGTTCATATCACGGGCATGAGTTATAAGAGTTTCGCTGTTTATGTATTGCTTGTAATTTTTTCCCTTTACTCTCTTCCCTCTTTATCTCTTTAGTTCTTCTTTACTCCTATCTCTTAATGTCCTTCTTTAGTTCTGCATGATTCCTTCCTCCCATTATTCTATCTAAACTACCCATATTTCTCCTCCCTCTAACCCGTATCTTTCGATAAATCCACTGTACTATTTAATAGCATTTTCCGAACTTGTCTGTGGATTATCAACCAGTAAAAAGTTTACGAATGCTATAAAAATATTGATAAGAAACAATTGAGCATTTTAAACTTTTTTCAGTTGATACTCAAAGATCCATTGGCGAAAGAGCCGGTATATCAATGACGACGTTTTTATCCGCCCGAGGAACGTATACGTTTAGTGGAAGTTGCATATAGTCCAGAAGTGTGAAGCGATTTTCTTCCATTTTCATTTTGTAATGTCCATAAGGCCTCGATGAAGGATGAAGGTAGGATTGATTGTATTGGAGTATTTAAACCAAAAAGTATCAGTAGAACTGTAGTTTCATTTGCATTTATGGAGTTGCTATTATTTCTAACGGCTAATTTATAAGCTGTATTGTGATTCTACTTCTAACCACGGGTAAGGTTTTCTTTGCCTATATTATCCGTGGACAATCACCACCACACGTTAGAGGTACTTAATACGTGTTTGAAATTGGTATAGGTACTTTGGGACCACATGACAAAATATTAAAACAGTTTGTGTAAGGGATCGGAATTAGAGAATGCTATTTTATCTCCACATCATTCTTATGCCCTAGGAAGCTTCAGGTTTCCACCAATTTCAACTAGGATGCGAGTAATTGTAAAGAATGAAGTATAAGGATGAAATTTAATGTTACTTTGGGGCAATATAGGCGAAGCAAGCAACGTCACGATCTCAATTAATGTATGTTCTTATTTAAAAAATATACAGCACTTTGGTCTTGCATGACTCATGTTATTGCTTCAAAAATTAACGATCAATCAAACCAATGCGCTTGATTTTTGTGTTTTCAAATAATAATCAACTCAGGAAAGAGGGTTGCACCTAAGTGATTCGAGCTGCATTTGCTGACGGAATATCAAATTCCCCATGTTCATTACCAAAAATGAGTGGAGGATATATTTCATCCTCCTCTCCGTAATGTTTCACAATGACACCCGGCTTTCACGGAAAATGAAAGTTTCTCTTTTAAAAAAATAATAAAAAAAGGAAAGACTGCTTCGTGCTCAAGCAGCGTTCAGCTTAAGGCTAACGAGCTTGTTCCGTGAATGCGTTGATGCGTACAAATTATGGATGCCAACTTCTCCATTGATTATCGATTAACTGCCATGACTCGTTACAGTAAAATATATCTCAAGGTGCGTTTACACGTAGGCTGCTATGCGGTCAACTAACTGCTAACAAATGATAAGCACCACTCGCATGTGTAAACAGCACCTGCGTTGCGAGTTCAGGTCGATGCTGGACATGCGTCGAACACTATCGATCCTAGTTCGAGCTACTAGCAAAGTTGGAGTCCGTCTACTTTCCAGTGGAAATGTAGCCAGCATAATCGCAACAATCGCCATCGGAAAGCAATACACGACTTCTGATACCGATAAGTTGAGTATAATGACAAGCGTATCTCTCCCCGAAGACTATATTCCACATTTTGTAGAATGGACAGACAATATATACCAATGGAATGTATCGCTTGGAGAATTTCATAAAAATTTAAGCATCAATCCCTAGTGACATGAAACGCTTTTTTTTATCATGACAACACCGAGCTAGCAGCTGTAAGCCGACATGGTGGTGTCGACGCATCGTAGCGATAGTGATATATCCCGCATCCCGCGGCTGTCACAGACGTCAACTGCTACGTGTAAACGCTGCTTTACATATGAATCAGTATCACCGATCAGTTGGATTTTGTAATCGATTAGTTGATTACGTTGTATGCTTAGTTACACATCGATGTTCACCTCCCGTTGTGTCACAGTGATGACAGTACGACGTCAGATACTTAAGATTCACGTGTTAAACACTAATTCTGTTTTCCTCCCTTTGACTCGATAAATCTTTTGCTTTGCGTACATTTTTGTTTTTTTTTAATAGCAGGGAAATAATTACTGTCGTCTTTATTTACCTACATTTTCCAGATGCATGCATCGCTAAATGAGAAGCTGATGGGGTGGCGAAAGAAAATGCAGGTTTTGCTAACCTGAACAAAAATGATGAGATTTTTAAGGAAAATAAGGCAAATTTTAATATTGTAGTAGGACAGCATCGGCTAGAAATGATGAAATAGAATATTTTGCTTCCTTACCATTTTGCGCAAAGGAAAGCGTAGAAGTAATGATGGTAGAAGAAAAATTGCTTTGGCAATGTAGGCTTTGACCAACCGAAGTGATATTCAGACGAGAAAAATGAGAAGAGTTGTAATAATAAGATTAAAGAAGAGCGTGATATGGAGTGTGTCCTTGTTTTGATCTGAGACGTGGACTCCAGTGAAAGAAGATGTGAAGGTATTGGAATATTTAGAGTGTGGGTGTACACGGGAATTGAATGAGTACGGAGGGGAGGATGAGCATATTTTTTGGGAGTTGAGAACTTGTTATGTTGAGCATATTTGGGGAGGAGAAAAGATTCGCACTTAGGAGCAATGGAATAGTGAAGGTCGCCATCGAAAGTATTAAGCTGGATGAGCGAGGAAAAGGAAGGAAAAGAATAGGGATTTTAGGCGTGATGAAGAGAGGTGAGAAATTTCCTGATCTGAAGGAGAAATGCAGTGAAGGAGCCTTTTCGAAAGACGCTCGAGAACGACCTTCCCAGATCTTTCAACCCCCCACCCCTGACTCGAAATGTCTACATTTGTTTCTCTCCCTGCCCTCCCCTTTCCAACACCAACATTACCACGCCCCATCACCAATTCCGTTTTGGGACTACATATATATTGGTGTTTGAACTTCTTGTTTCCATTCCCGAGGACGCTACAGTGTAGGGAAACATTTCGAATAACTAAATCTCATGTTAAGTGGAATCGTGTAACATCGTGCCATGCCCTAAATAGAAGAGTGATATACTTTGTTTTGTTTAATGCTTGAGGCATTGTTCTCTTGGTGGTGCTTTGATTTGTTGATGGTTTTTTTCGTTTCTTTTATGTGTGATTTTTTTGATGTTTTGAAGGAAATGTTTCTTGTTAATTGTTGAATGTTTGTTTTTTGAAAAAGGTTGTTAAGAGGGTGTTGATAGAGGAGAGAAGAAAGGGTTGTGTGAGAGGATCAGAGATGTACGTTCTCTAATAAAGAGGGTCTGAAACCTTAGAAAACAAATTATTGAAAAGAAAAGGTCACGACATCACAATCGCAAAGTTTTCTCTATCTGCGTTATTATGGAATTTTACAAAGTTTTTGGCCTCCACCATTGCTTTAATCAAGCAGTGGGGGAAGCAATATTCGATAATATCAAGATATGATCGAATTATTACAGGTGTGAGAGTTGAACTAAATAAGTAGCGTTTAATTTTATTTTTTGTTGAAGGAATATGGGAAGTGTCAGAAAAAGTACTTAAACAACAAACTAGTATTTTCGAGGTGAAACATTAGGGGAAAGACGGAGATTATGAGCACTTCAATCTCGAAATTAATCAATCAAGGGTGTTTTCAAGTCTGTTTCCGCACTAATAGGCGCTTCAGACCGGGATGAAAGGTATAAGGATAGGAATGGAAGAGATGTGGGTTCGACTTCCTAACTAAGCAATTTTAGACCATGCCACTACATATGAGGCGGGGAAGGGCATTTCTAACCTGGTTTGAAACTGTTGGAGTCTTCAGTAAGATCTGGGTATTTATTAGAAAAGAAAAAAATATTCTTGAACTGTATGCAATAGGATTATTATATTGAAAACGCAGAATGCACAACCACACATTGTTCTAGCTGGAGCGGAAGTTCTTGAGCTTCGGCCAGTCTTACAAGCACGTCACTTTTAGCTGCCCTCTCACGGGAGAGACGTCAACTAAACTAAATAATAACAAATCGCATCAAAAACAAGCATATGACTGGTTACTAGTGCAAATGATTACATAGATATCCCAACAGAAACAACTCATAGCTACTGTACTTTTCACCATCACTTGTCATCAAAAAGGGCATTTTAATACAGCTTAATTTCTTCGATCTATTTGGATCTTCGATTAGATTGAAGCCCTTAATTTTTCTTTTGTACGTTTTCACTTATTATACATATAGATGTCATTAACTAACGCTATAGATGTCACCCATGGTCCTCCCCTGCAATTATTCCTGTGTAACTTTCTCTCGAAGACTGTCTTACCGAAACCTTGACATCTCAGCACGTGTTGGACAAGATAATGTTGTCTCTTTTACCTGCTTTCCATTTTGTTCTCCTGCTCTTCATCGCATTTCTTCGTTAGTTACATTAGTTCGTCCGTTAGTCCATTTTATCTGCCTCACCCATCTGTAACAATTCTTTTCATCTTTATGAGTCATTCCCTTCACGCCTATGTAATGGCCCGTGACCCCCGTTACTCACTGTCATAAACAAACTCAGTTAGTATTCACGTTTTAATGTCGCGCACACTTGCTATGAGAATTGTGTTTCCAACTGTCAGTGGTCTTTTTCTTTGGTAGCATGATTTCTTGGTCTGGGCAACTCCATTTATTGGTTCCTGTCTACTCTTTTCATTGCTGTAGTTATACCTCTGACCATCATCATCATCGGTCAACAATCCTAGGGTTGGTTTGACACAGCCCTCCACTCAATTCTTCTATCGGCCAACCTTTACATTGTGACGTAATTCTTCTCTTTTACATCCCTCACTATCTGTTCCATGTATCTCATACGAGGCCTGCCTTTTCCAATCTTCGCGTTCTCTTTTCCCTCGATGATTGCCCTCATCAGGCCGTCGTGTCTCAAAATATGGCCGATTAAATTGCCCCTTCTTCTTTTTAGAGTTGTCAGCTGACTTCTCTTTTCTCCCAATCCTCTCAGGAATTCTTCGTTACTTACTCGGTTACTTTGATTCAATCATTCTTCTATAGCACCACATTTCGAATGCTTCCACCCTTTTCTTCTCCGCTGCTGTCATCGTTCATGCCTCACTGCCGTAAACAAACGTGCTTCAGACGTATGTTCTGATGAATTGTTTCCTTACTTATACGCTTGTGTCTCCAGCTGTTAGTAGATTCTTCTTTTGATAGAATGCCCTCTTTGCCTGGGCTATTCTGCTAACTATTTCTTTCTTGCTTCGTCCATCGTTGGTTACTCGGCTTCCTGGGCAACGGGACTCTTTCACCTCGTCAAGTTTTTGTTTTCCTCGTTTGAAATCGGTTTTGACCTATTCTTTCATGCTGCACACCAATATCTTAGACTTCTTCTTATTTATCTTCTGCTGATATCTGCCATTGCCCTTTCCCTAGTTACTAGAATGTTGTTCAGATCCCTCTCTGTCTCTGCTGTTAGAGCTATGTAATCAGCGAATCGCAGCATGCTAATTTTTTCTCCGTGGATAGTCACTCCAGAAGACTTCTCTTTGATTTAATTGATGGCTCTTTCGATGTAAACATTAAAAATTATGGGAGACAGTGCACAGCCTTGTCTCAAACCTTTCCTTATTCTTGCCTCTTCACAGTTGGGTCCAGATTTAATCTCAACTACATACTTGGTTTTTATACAGACTGTGAATAATTCTTCGGTCATTGTACGACACTCCAATTCCCTTCAGAATTCCGAGCATCGAATCCCAATCCACGTTGTCGAAAGCCTTCCCTAAATCCACAAATGCAATGAACGTCGGCTTGTTCATCTCTATTTCCTTCTCAATGAGCAGTCTAAGGGCCAATATTGCTTCTCTTGTACCCTTACTTTTCCTGAATTCGAATTGATCTTCATCCAGGAACTCCTCTGCTTTTCGTTCTATTCTTCTGTATATGATCCTTGTCAATATCTTCGATCCATGTGTTTTTATGCTCATAGTCCTATAATTTCCGCATTTCTCCGCTCTCTTCTTCTTGGGAATAGGATTGATGATGTTTTTCTCGAATTCCCTTGGTATTTCTCCTATTGAGCACATGTCGCAGATGGTTTTGTTAAGATGAGCTAATGTCTTCTCTCCTGAATTTTTAATTAATTCTGCAGGAACATCATCAATACCAGAATCCTTATTCATCCGTAGGTCTGTAGCGTCGAATTCCGACCTTAGTATTGATGCTCCCATATCATCTTTTTCCCCTTCGCTTTCTTCTTTGATAGCTTTTGTGCTGGGATTGTTTCCGTTGCATAACTCTTCCAGATATTCTTTATTCTTTACATCTCTTCACTTTGTCCTCGTTTTCAATCAGAATTTCTCCATTCTTGTGCCTTATTGCATTGCATCTTGCGCTCCATTCCTTGGAGTGGTTCCTAACTATCCTATAGGCAACTTCCACCTTTCCAAGTGCAAGGTTGTTTTGTACATCTTCGCATAGGTACTTCATCCATATTTCTCTAGCTTTCCGGGCTTTGCGACTTATTTGTTCCGTATTCTTTTGTAGCAAAGCTGACCTTCTTCAGTTTTCTCATTCTTGTACTTTCTTCTTTCTTCAATCAAGTTTAAGACTTCCTCTGTGATCCATGGCTCCTTCTTGGCAACTTTTCTTCTTTCAAGAACAATTTTTGCGGCTTTCTGTATTCCACATTTAATGTTTTTCCAACGCTTTTTCACTGCCTTCTCATCGAGGTCCTCTCCTATGATGTTTCCCACTCATTTCTGAAATGCCAGCTGATGTTGAGCCTCCTTCATCTTTTCTACTTGCCATATATTCTTCTTTGTTTTTTGCAAATTCTTGAATTTTAGATGGCATTTCATCATCACTAAATTATATGGTCACTGTCGATGTCTGCCCCAGGGTAGCTTTTGCAGTCCTTCACTTGGTTTCTAAATCTCTGCTTCACTAAAATGTAGTCTATTTGACATCTTCTTCTGTCTCCTGGCATTTTCCATGTGTATCTTCTTCGGTTGTGATTTTTAAACAATGTGTTGGCGACCACTAAATTATGTTGTATGCAGAACTCCAGCAGTCTTTCTCTTTCGTTTCGAATTCCCAATCCGTATTTCCCAGTTATTCTTCCATCTTGACCTTCGCCAACGATAGCGTTCCAGTCTCATAAAATAATTAGGTTTTCTTCTCCTCTTACCTGTTTTATAACTTCCGTGATATCTTCGTAGACGTCTTCCACTTCTTCATCTTCATAGTCAGTCGTAGGCATGTAAACCTGCACCACCACGGTATCTACAGGCTTGGTTTCGATTTTCTCCATTATTTCCTTTAATTGTACTGCAGGAAGCTCTTCAAACGCATTTCGACGGTCTTTCTGAGTATGTTCCCTACTCCAGCATTATCATTTAATGATCCTGTATGTATAATCCTGTAGCTTCCACTCCAAACGTCTCCTTCTTCGGGCCACTTCATTTCGCTGATTCCTAATACGTCGAGGTCCATTCTTCGCATTTCTACCTTCAGGTTCTCCAGTCTTCCACAGGTCCGAAGCGATCTAACGTTCCATGTTCCTACCCTAAAAAGCGTATCACATTTGACTGATGTACTCTCTCGGGTAGTTTCCGCTAGGATATCCGAATGGGGGGCTATTTTACCTCCGGAATATTTTACTCGAGAGGGTGACATCACGTCTTGATAAGAAAGAAAGGAGTGGAGTATCTGCGACTCCTCGTGATATTAATGTGGTGGTTTCCCCTTGCCTTCCACATAGCAATACTACAGCCGTTAAAGTAAATGTTACCCCGCCTGTAGTGAAATGAGTGTCGCTGTACCAACCACTGTGGTCTCCACCTTCACTCATGTGAAGAAGAGCTGCTGCCCTCTCCTCCGGGTGATGAGAACCGTAATTATTGGCGGCCTCCCGTCGCCAAGTCACGGCATCTACACAGTCTGTATTATTTAGAGGCCTACCTTAACCAGGGATAGACCAATAACCCCTCGGATTGCCGTCGTTTTTTGTCACGACTGCTTATTCGACGAGTAAACTCGCTTACCTCGCAGCTAACCTCTATATCTAGAGGTCGACCCACCATCCGCAACCCTGTGGAAGCACTCGGTAGCTTTAAACTCAGCCGCGAGATACCGTTGATAAGACAATGAATTTCTGATGACTAACCTCAATCTTCATATTCCCTTTCCTGTTATTTAAGAACTGTCTACATACACTCCTTCATGCCTTAAGTAGTTTTAGGTTTTAAGTACTCCAAAGTCTAATTTTATGTCGTATCGTATAACCTAAGATCTTAATTCTAGTTTAAAAACTATATCCATGCCCTTGGCGGGATTTGAACTCGTGACCTTTGGGGTACCAGGCCGGTAAGGTACCATTATATCGCTGCCGGCAAGTGCCTTAAATTTCCTATAATCTGTCGAATGAACTAAGGTGATATACGTATCTGTTTTGCCCATATACAGTTGTATTCACATGCCGATATGTGCCTATAAGTGGGTTGTTGAGCCTTATAGTACCTATGTAGTCTATTATTCGCTAAGTGATTAGTCGCGGCTCATTATAGCCTATTATTTAGTTAAAAGCCTGTCACAAGCTGCAGGAGAATACATGATTGATCAGATAAGACAGTAAATTGCTTAATTAGCTATTGTTTGTGGGTTTTCAGTGTTTACTGCCTTACTATATCTATATTCGACCCGAAAGTGAGGCAAACCCTAAAGGTCGTCATGTTAGCGACCTGCATTCATCATCAAGGATCAAAAATCCTAGGATTGGTTTGACGCAGCCCTCCACTCGATTCTTCTATCGGCCAACCTCTTCATACCAACGTAGTTCCTCTCTTTCACGTCCTTTACGACCTGCTCCATGTAACTCATACGAGGCCTGCCTCTTCCATTTTTCCCGTTCACTTTTCCCTCGACGATTGTCTTCATCAGGCCATCGTGTCTTAAGATATGGCCGATTAGGTTGTCCCGTCTTCTTTTTATAGTTTTCAGTAGACTTCTCTTTTCTCCCACTCTTCTTAGGACTTCTTCATTTGTCACTCGGTCGATCCATTTTATCTTCATCATTCGTCGATAGCACCATATTTCGAATGCTTCCACCCTTTTCTTCTCCGCTGCTGTCATCGTCCATGCCTCACTGCCATAAAGGAACATGCTCCAGATATACGTTTTAATGAATTGCTTCCTTACTTTCAAGCTTGTATTTCCAGCTGTTAGTAGATTCTTCTTTTGATAGTATGCCCTCTTTGCCTGGGATATTCTACTCACTATTTCTTTCTTGCTTCGTCCATCGTTGGTTACTCTGCTTCCCAGGTAACAGAACTCTTTCGCCTCTTCCAGTTTCTGTTTTCCTAGTTTAACGTTGGTTTTGGCCTCTTCTCTTTTGCTGCACACCAATATCTTAGTTTTCTTCTTATTGATCTTCAGCTGATGTCTGGTCATTGTCCTTTCCGTGGTTGTTAGCATCTTATTCAGCTCCTTCTCTGTCTCTGCCATGAGAGCTATGTCATCAGCGAATCGTAGCATGCTGATTGTTTCTCCGTGGATGTTCACTCCAGAACACTTCTCCTTGACTTCATTGATGGCTCTCTCAATGTAAACATTAAAAATTACGGGAGACAGTGCACAGCCTTGTCTCACTCCTTTCCTTATTCTTGCTTCTTCACAGCTGGGTCCGGATTTAATCACAGCTACTTGGTTTTTATACAAACTGTGGATACGACCTGCATTATGAAAGCATTTCACGTGTCTTGACCTCACTTATCCGTGAATCGCAGGCACGCCTACAACGGGCTTTATTTCACAACTGGCAGTCAAACACTTAGCTGTATCGTATTAGCTAAGGTCAATGCGTATGGGGCGCCGTTTAAACATTTTTATTTCCTTTTTTCGGGTTGAACAAATCCATTAGGCGGCTCATTTGTATTGGAATAAACCAGTCCCTGAATTAGCAGCTACTTTTGATTAGACGTGTTATGTATATTTTAAATGGAGAAATTCCTAAACCTTTCAGAAGAAGGTATATTTCTGAAACAATTTTTAAGATCTCGTACGCAATGTCACCACAGAATATAAGTAGAGGGGGTTATGAAAAAATTAAGTAAAATAGTGACTTTAATGAGGGGTCCCTATTTTTTGTGGGGTATATATCAATGCCTTTCACATTTGCTTCATAATTTTTGCTATCGTGCCGATTCTAAATTTCCTTTTGCCCAATTTCCTTGTTAACTCCTGTTATTCTTGTGGAATTTTCCGTTTCATATCCAATTATGAATCATTTACCTGTTGAGAAAATAGTTAATCGATAGAGCCATAGAGGAAAGCTATTAGTCAATCACTCAGTGATTCAATCCAAAGGTTGGTTTTGATAGGTAAGGATAGAGCTCAACCCCGGACTAGGCCACAGGCGTGTGAATTTCACATATTCAGGGTAGGGGGGCCAGTTCCTTTCCCTGCGACACCTCGCACTCCGAGGACTTTCGTTCGGGGGCGTCCAAAGGCTTCACACGGATTTCCACCCGGGTCCCTTCGATCAGTAGCCAATCGCTCTACCCACTAAGCTACCACGCTCCTCAAACTATTAGTATGTTGAAAAATATTTACGCAAACAGGTGATATTTTTTCCAATGCTTTTAATTGAGTGTAATTTCCAACCTTATTCACGTCATTGACATTTTTTCGGTGACCGTAAACATAGAACTTCCTCCTCTAGGATACAATTTACCGTCATTTACCTTGTCCCGTTCGGATTCTCGAAATCCGTAATTGCTCCATAATTCCCTCTATTATTTGGATACCCTTTCCTTCGTCGTAACCCATTTTCTTCTTATTTTATAGTAAAGATGGTGGTCTTTCCTGCAAATAGAATACTGGAGAAATTTTTTCTTTTAATTTCGCTACAGCAACACAATATCATTCGTGTTATTGCCGAGTGAAACAGACTCCTAATCTTTTCGAACTAGTGGAACTAGTGACTCCTTATTTTATCTCATCGAAGTTGAAGTGCCCTTCACCAGTTTTAAAGTGGGGTCTCCGGTTTCTTAAGAGAGACCTACAAAAAAACTGGATTGAACTCAAAAGAATGAAGTGTGTATATCGGTAACTCAATAAAAGGTCGTTAACTTCAAGACACAGGAATTTAAATGCTTCTCCCACTACTATTCTCTCCGTCATAAGCAAAGGGGTTACGGCAGCGCTCAGCTATGTAGTTTTCTTTAACTAATGTGATAGAATTTCCACAGGCACCTGCAATTTCGAAGAACTCCTCATTTCGATAATGCACCGGACGCGTACTTACATTTCTTACTTACTTACTTACTCGATATTGAAATTCCTACGTTATCAATCCCTGAATCATTTTTTGTTTTAACTTTTTCTCTTGGTTTCACAATTTCGCTGCACGTCCACTTTTTTCGTGTGAAGTATAGTCTCAATTGGCATATTCTGAGCAAGTAGAATAGCAAATATTTCTGCAAAACCAGTCGTTTTACTAGATGTATTGAGTCATGATTCATTTCAAGCGAAAATCAGATTAGGGTGTACCGGAACCTCTTCCGGTGTAGCGGAACCTCTTCCGGTTGAAGTGATTATTCTCGTAAGTTGCAGCTCTATTTTGCCATTTTTGATCGTTTCTTTCTATACGCTATATCCCTCATCATTTAAGCCTACGTCATACCTCCCTTATTCCATGTTAAGTGGCAATATTTTTGCGTTATATTTCCCATGCGTAGCATTCTTGATTCCATAAGGGAGCTAAGTGTACTGTCGCCTTAAAATTCCTCCTTCGTCCGTCTGCTGTAACTTTTAATTTCCCGCGGAAACTTTCTCTCCCTATCAGCTGAGCCACTACTTCGTCATTAACTGTGCTTTCATTCCAATGTGCGTTTTTCATTCTTCTCCAATCCCAGTAATCAAACGCTCTTATATAATCTCATTTTATTTTCCCCTGAGTCTACATTTCGAGCCGAACGTGGAAGTCAGGTTGGAACCAACCAGTCCGGCAGCCCTTAGGGTATGGTTTCGACTCCTGCCTCCGTCGATATTTAGATTAAAATCGATTTATTCGCAACTTTTACAAACCACAATAAAATTGAAAGCTCGTGACCCAGGTTTCGGCACTAAGCACCATCATCAGGTGAAGTCACAATGCGAAACCCCTGTGTGTATACCACAAAAGGGACTGGATGGGGGGGGAGTCGTTGGTGGGGGGGAAAGGATTGAAAGTAATTAGGGAGTGGACGCGGAGTGTATTGTTGGAAGTGGTGGAGTGTGGAGAGATAAGCGGTGCCTTGCAGACTGGTGGTTAAGATTAAGTAGAATGGGGGAGGAGCGGAGGCAGCGACTGCGTCGAGAATAGGCGAGGAGTTCGGGTACAAATATTCTGTTATCACCTAAACCCGCGGGTCATTCAATGCTTTTAAAATCTCAAGTTGCTCTAGTAAATTAAACTCCTTCTGTTTTTAGACAATTGTAAAATTTTGACATAAAAATCACTACGATGCTTCGCAAAGTTGCTCTTGTCATCATTGCTGTATTTAAAAGCATTCAAGTGTTCTTTACTTCTAATTTAAAAATTCCTGGAAGTTTGATCCACATACTCTCCATCACAATCACCATACCGTAATGCATACACGCCACTTCTCTCCTTGCAGTCCACTAGGTCTTTGCACTTCACAAATATAATTTTCAATGCAGCCGGTGTCCTATACGGGATTTTATAAATTTATTTAGTAAATATTTTGGCCAATCTATCCATAATGTCACCTAGGTATCTTAAGGAACACCACCATTTTTTGTTACTTTTTAAAATCTTGGCAGAAAATATTAATTCGAATGTCAGTTTCTTTTGCTTATTATAAATTAATTTATCTGTTATCTGTTCGTGTGCCCGTTATTTCTAGCTATCTGTTTTATTACATTGACTTCCTTATTAAAGTCGTCTTTTGACAATGGTACGTTAAATAGGCGGAGAATTAGGGAATGGAATGCCATTATCTTTTGTGGATACCAATGTCTTGAATCAGCCGGAATGACATGGTCTGTGTACGTGGCTTTTCGGAAAATTGAAAATTTGTGTTGACCGTTCTCAATTGATATGGAGAGATCGAGATAATTTAGCTTACGATTGGACTCTCTTTCACGGGAGAAGGGAATCATGGAACTTATTCAGAAGTAAACGTGTCTAATTATCTGAAACGTATCTAACTATCTGTGCCAGTCCGGAGTACTAAAATATCGTCCACGTATCTATACCAGTTTAAAATGGAAATTAAAAGCTTAATCTCGAAGTTAAACAATTTGTGTTTGAAACGGTCCATAAATATTTCTGCAAACAGAGGAGAGATAGGCGATCCCATGCTAGGCCATCCCTCATAGTATAAAAGGAATTATTGAACGTGAAGTAATTTTGTTTACGGCAAATTGTGAGTAAGGTGGAAAGTTCTTGAATCACGTTGGGTTGAACATTGGCTTCTTTGAATAATTCCAGTGCTATACCCATGGTTTCTGCTACAGGCACTTTCGTAAATAGGCTTACCATTGCAAATGACACCAACTTACCGTATTTGGGAACTGGAATGTCTTTCACTTTTTCCACGAGATCTAGAGAGTTCTTGATACCTTGTCTGGATTTAAATGCCGTAAAATGGATGACTTGGCGACATAAGGTCTGGGCTTCTTTGTGGGCAGGAGCTCCAATACTCGAAACTACTGGTCTGATAGGTTCACTCGGCTTGTGTATTTTGATGAGGTATAAAGACGTGGAAGCAATGGTTTTCTGGAGGACAAATAAAGGATGTCTCTTTGGGAAAAAAGTTCTTACGTTGAACGAAGAGCATCTCTGATTGACTGCTGAAATTTCTTTGTCGGATCTTTGGGTAACACAGTCGAGTCAGTATGATTGATTAAGTCATGGCACTTACGAATGTAATCTTTTCTGTCTAAAATCACTAGGCCAATTGCCTTTGTCTGCCTTTCGAAGGACGAGATTCTTACCTTTGATTAGTTTTTGAATGTATTTCATAGTTTTCAGAACTTTGTAGGGACCACGATGGTTTGAGGATTTAAGGGTCGACTGAAATCCGTGGGCAACGATATGCACTGCTAGGAACTCCACATCACGAGGGCACACTGGAACGGGTGGGGAATATTTCAACCCTTTCTTATATTTAGATTGTCTTACCTATCCACCTAATACCACGTGACATCGTCGCCATCGGGAGTAATCAACTAGACATAAATGGATATCCGCTCTTTGAATAGTTGATGAGTTTTCTGTAAGAGAGAGGGTGATGATTTTAAGAATCTTCACTTCTGATAAGGAATCCAGTTCAAATTTTTCTTTTAATTTTTTTTCGGCATCTATTCAACTAAGAAGGGTTTTTATTTTAAAATGCATGCAAAAATTAATGGAATGAGCTGTTTTATTTCTTTTGATAAATATGTAAACGCTTTGGAAATAGATGCGTGTGTTTCGAGCTCATATATTTATGTATTTTTTAAATGTTCTTATTGGACGAAGGAGTCCAAGGATTATAAAATATTTCTATTCTATTCAAAGATCAAAGGCACTCAGCGTAACATGATGGAGCTGTATCAATTTGAAATAATTGGTGACCTAGACTTTTTACATAGAATTTATTATCCTCGAATTAGGATAATAATTTTTATTTGTTATTGGGTAACATAATCGGGTACCTATTTCGATACGAACAATCGAGGATAACGTCGACTCCTGGGGGTGTGTGTTTGAAACTGTCGGCATTACCTCGAATAGGTAACCAAGGAGTCACGTGGTACAAACACAAATGTTTTGCAAATATTAGTGTCTGAGTGACTCGTTACAATATCAATAATTGTTTTCACTCATTTTTTTCTCATTTTTCTCGACTATAGAGCCCCCAAATAATGATGAAACATAAGTGTAAACAATGAATGAGGTTGTAATCAGTGGCTCTACCCACTAGATTACCACGCTCCTCAAACTATTCGACAAATTATAATGAGAACTATGCTTTTGTTGGACACTTCCGTTTTCATCCAAATCTGATAATGAAAGTTGAATAAACATTCCCTCAAGTTGATTTATCGATGGGAAAATAGAATTTTCTGAGAGATTGTCTGTTCGTGGAGATCACTGCTGTTCTGTATTCCGTTCTACGGAGGACCTTTAAGTGAATGTAATTTCCAACCTTATTGACTTCATTGACATTTTTTCGGTAACCGTAAACATTGAACTTCCTCCTCTAGGATAAGATTTACCGTCATCTACGTTGTCCCGTTCTGATTCTCGAAATCCCTAATTGCTCCATAATTCCCTCTATTATTTGGATAAGCTTTCCTTGGTCGTAACCGCTTTTCTTGTTATTTTATGGTGATGACAGTGATCTTTCCTGCAAATAGCATATGTAGAACTTTTTTCCTTTTAATTTCGCTACAGCAACGCAATTCATTCGTGTTTTTTTTCCGAGTGGAACAGACTCCTAATCTTATCTAACTAGTGAAACTAGTTACCCTGATCTTATCTCAATGAAGTTAAAGTGCCCTTCACCAGTTTTAGAATTGGGTCTCCGGTTTCTTGAGAGTGATCTACAAAAAAAACTGGATTGAACTCAAAAGACTAAAGTGTGTATATCTGTATATCGGTAACGTAAATAAAAGGTCGTTAACTTCAAGAAACAGGATTTTTTAATGCTTCTCCCACTACTATGTTCTGCGTCATAAGCAAAGGGGTTGCGGCAGCGCTCAGCTATGTAGTTTTTTTTAGCAACGTGATAGAATTTTCACGGGCACCGGCAATTTCAAAGAACTTTCGATCATGCACCGGACGCTTACTAACCTTGCCGGTGAGCGAAGATATTTAGGGAAACGCAAAAATGAATAATCTGATTTCATCCATTTATAAAAGTACACATTTAGCATTAAAAAGAGTCATTTCCGTGAACATGTCATTTGTTGAGGATGGAAAGCGAGGTCTGGAGAACTTGGCCTCATATCTCCTCTAGCTCACAGATCTTCATGTTTAGTGGCCTCCATTCATCAATGAATACATTATGTATAATCCCAAAATTTAATAATTTCGACTGGTTTCGACGCTTTAAGGTCATCGGAAAGAAGTTACTATTAAGGGTATTCCATTTGATAGAAAGAGTTTTATATTTCGTTGGCTGTTTAAATTCCTTAACGCTCGTTATTGAAATTCCTACGTTATCAATCCCTGCAGCATTATTTTTTTGACTTTTTCTCTTGTCTTCACGATTTTCGCTCCACGTCCACTTTTTTCGTGAAGAATAGTCTCAATTGGCATATTCTGAAGAATTAGAATAGCCAAGATTTGTGCAAAATCAGTCGTTTTACTAGATGTATTGAGTCATGATTCATTTCAGGCGAAAATCAGATTAGGTTCTACCGGAACCTCTTCCGGTATAGCGGAACCTCTTCCGGTTGAAGTGATTTTTCTCACAAGTTACAGCTCTATTTTTCCATTCGTGATCGTTTCTTTCTATACGCTATGTCCCCCGTCATTTAAGGTGTGGAGAACTTGGCCTCATATCTCCTCTAGCTCACAGATCTTCATGTTTAGACGCTTTAACGTCATCGGAAAGAAGTTACTATTAAGGGTTTGGAGAAAAAGCGCAGCGTTGCCGGCGGAGGGTCCTGCTCTGGGCTCACGCGTTTTTTAGGAAACATAAAATTCGATATAAAAAAGGTGCTAACTTCAGCTAAATGATAATATTTGATTTGCTCTAGAATTTTAAAGAGGAAGATGACAGCTTTAGCCTCGTGGCGCCATGATGCATAGCTGCCGAGAAAAAGTGCGGTTATAAATGGAATAGCATGCCAATAAGTACTAAAGTTAAAACCTTGAAACTTCGCAGACGTAATAATAAAGATATAATTCCCCTTGCGTTAAAATTTGTTTTAGTCAAAGGCTTTGCTTGGAAGTTATTAGACGTCAAAGTGACGCATGGCGCCGTAGCGCTAAAAAAAAGTGGCCCTTTTTTCCTCTAACTTAAGAAACAGGTCCAAAATTTGTTTTTAAAAATTATTCTAACAATGTAGTCAGTCAACAACAAAATAATCTAAATTACTATGTAAATAACGTGAAAATCTAATGAACGGTTTCGGAGTTTTTTAGGTTTAAACTCGAGTCTATAAGATTTTGGCGCGGACAGCAGGCTCTTTTTTTACCTAGGTTTCGTTGTTGATCAATATCATCAGGAACTGATGATCTCGTTCTACGGGGAAACCTGGCTCGTAGTTTATAATAAATTCTACGTTAATAGACTCCGCCCTTCAACGCGTTCTCTGCTCTCCTCCGCAGTTCGCGTACGACGGATAGCGAAGAGACCGACCATCACGGCAAGGCACCAGCGATGTGTCCCGGACAGCAACAGCCCGGGGCGGAGGCGCCTGCCGCGGAGCAACAGCAGCAGCCGGAGCAGCAGCAGCACCAGGATGCGGGCTCGCCTCCGCATTCCGTGACGATAGCCAACGGGGCCGCGGGCCCCAAGGGCCGGAAGGGCGGCGAGCATGGGGCCAACGGCCGGGGGGAGGACGGGGGCTGCGGGGGCCCGAAGCGGCGGGCCGCACTCATCTGTCTCTCCGTCCTGATCGTCCTGTGCCTAACCGGCTGTCTCCTGCTCATCTTCCTCCCTTGCCTCCCGCCCTTCGTCTCCTTCCCCGAGTACAAGTGAGTAGGACTTGCATGCTTGATTTTTTCCTCGGGATTGTGTTATTTTGTTACACTTGGTTTCATTCCAAGGATTGCTAACTAGCCGCGGATACTTTAGCGGAGTCACCCGCAGAATTTCCTTTAAGGCCTCTGGAGTTCCAGTAGCCCAAATGGTTGTGTACCTGGCGGGAAATCAGTAGGTCCGGGTTCGAGTCCCGGTAAGATGGTTATACACCTTGGGGAAATTCTGCTACTTGGTTTTATATAAATTGTGTTTAAACGGGATAGTATTTTTTGCATGCCTGCATGGTATGCGAAGATAGGCAAGATTTGTAAAGGGACGGTATGATAACCTTATTAGCGTAACCAGTCTATTAAATTAATTAAATTGGGAATCATTGTCAGATCGCGGGTTGAAATTTAGACTTAATCTCTTAAATGAATTCCAAGACCATATTTTCAGTGATGATGTTAAAAATATTTAGCGGACCCCAACTTACTATGGTAGACTGGACCATAATCACAAAATTAGAGAAATTGATTGCCGAACTGACAGATTCAAAATGTACTTTTTTCCTCGTACTATTAGGGGTATGAATAACGGTAATCCAATACGAGTGTAGCAATGGATAACATTGGTAGCTGCACGTTGGTATAAGGACTTAAAGCTAACCCAACTAACAGCATGTTTTTGCATGTATGCTTTGCTATTTTTATCTTTTTTTAAATAGCGTAGTTTTGAACAGTACCTATACAAGTACTAATCCTCTTTTATGCATGATATGCAGTGCATGTTAGGTGAGAGTTCACCCCCTGCCACACACCTTTGTGGTGGCTTGCAAGGTATTATGTAGATGTTGATGTAGACGGTTGTAAGCGTGGTGATTCACCCCCTGCTACACACCCTTCATCTAAGTGTATATCTACATAATACCCTGAAATCCATCATAAAGTGTGTGGCAGGGGGTGAATTCACGCCAAACATGCATTACATATCATGCATAAAAAGGATTAGTATAATATTCTAGTCAAAAGTTCAAAATTTAAAAAAGATAAAAAGAGCAAAGCGAGCGTGCAAAAACATACTTGTTAGTTGGTTTAGCTTCAAGTCCTTATGCCAACATGCAACTAACTATGATATCCATTGATACACTCGTATTGTATATATATACCGCTATTCATATCCCTAATTGTACGAGGAAAAAAGGACATTTTGAATATGTCAGTTCGGCAATCACTTTCTCTAATTTTATGATCATGATCCAGTTTACCATACAGTTGGAGTTTGCAAAATATTTTTAACGTCATCAGTGAGAATATTATCTTGGAATTTATTTAAGAGATTAAGTCTAAATTTCAACCTACGATCTGATGATACGAAATGATTCTCATTTTTGTTCACTTAATACACTGGTTAAGCTATCGTTATCGTACCGTCCATTTACAAATGTTGCCGATCTTCGCTGCACACGTTCGAGTTCATTATTTAGGCCTATTTCGTGGGATCCCATATACTGGTAGCGTATTCCAATTGAGGTCTAACAAGGGAAAAGTGGCTGATTTCTCGTATTTGTTCGTCACTTTGGCCCAGTTCTCTTTGATGAACCCCAGTTTACGATAAGTTTGACCCATTATTTCATGTATGTGTTTATTCCAAGATGATTATTAGACAGTCTTATTCCAAGATATTTAATAGATTCCTAGAGGTGGCTTGCAGGGTAACATATTCATAGATTTAGATAAACCGCACATCTTTCGTCCTAGACCAGTTTAGTCCCTACCGCGTACCATTTCGCGAATCGGTGGTGGTGCGCGAGCTTTTTATTTACCCGTTTTTCTTCTTACTTCAAATTTATCGTTATTCGATGCCATAAAAGTCAGAAACTACTGACCTAGGCAGTTTTGATCTCATGCTAATATTTTCTTGACACATTTATTTGGAAGTCATACTGAGTAAGATGGCGTGGTAGGTCATAGGGTATTACATTATGCTTCATATTTCCTGACGGAAAGTGATTGAATACACTCTGTAAATGGCAATATGGGTATCTAAGGACACCTAGAGCAAATCCTGGATGACAACTCAGTGGAAATTGATAATTTATACAGTTTTTATGTGTTACGGGCCTCATCCATTAGCTCTGAAAATCTTATAAAATCCAATACGTTTAGATAAGTTATGTATTAATTTTTTAACGTGAAAGATATAATGCGAGGTGCTATATGGCCTTTGCTATCGATGCTTGCTATAAACAAATCCAATAAGTCTATATTAAACTCCAGTTTCAAATCTATGACACGCATTGAAACACGAATGGTTAAAACAAAGCCGAGTGATTTCTGGGTAACAGATGTTTCTAGGAAACAACGGGAGATACTGAGCAAGCAAGGAACTGAAGCGTAAATTTAGCACAACATTGGGCTTACTAGTATGTATGTACTTGGGGAGTTCTGCCATAACCAACCGGACCAATATTCAGGTTGATCGCTATGGTGTGGTATTCCACAGCTATGAGTGGATTTTGGTGGCGGACTTCTACTCTGATTTACTATTTCTTACCCACTTTTCTTGAATAGTCCCTACTGCGCATGTCCTCCATGATTGTACATGCAATGATAACTTACTTTATTACATTTTATATCAATCAAATTGCATATATTAAGTGGAAAAAAGTGTATAAACGGGAAAAATTATATTCATATTATACTAGCTGAGGTGACCGTTGAAATACAATGGGAGGGAGATAATTCATAAATACAATTTGTTAACTAAACCTTACTTTCTGACTCGGGAGAATTAAATAAAAGGCATTGCCTTCAATCCACGGCCGTTCTAGGACATGACACCCAATCAACAACCTGGTCTACTGTTTTTCTGTATTAATAACATCTAACAAACCATTTAAAATTGCACATCTCAACAGATACACATTGCAATAAGTAGTTTTGACATTTCCCAATATGAGTCGAAGCCGAACATGTGTTCTGAAGATACTTATGACTAAAATTTTAAAGCAGATTCCGAAAAATAATGTAAACTAATGTGAACACATATCTAATGCTAGAAGTGGACCCCAGGCCTTGTCAAAAATGGAAAAGGATCTGTCGGACAGCGAAAAACCAAGGAGGTTAGAAGGTATAGGAGCGGTCCCACACATGCCAACATACGGATAATTGAAGTGATGCTTGGCAAGGATTAAATTCCGCCTCCTAGGTACAAGACATTGCGCTTTCCGTGGCCTCTTATTTCATGCGTATATAAACATGAATGATTGCGTTTTCATCCCTAATATTCATCGTACTTACAAGGATAGGATTCGTTTTTTAGGGTGCGTTGACTCCAAGGTCATTTTGCACTTCTTCTTAAGATTTAAAACATCAGCTAGTCCGTGTAAAATTTATAATTTAAAATTTTCCGAATTTTTTTGAGTAAACTATATTTTGTATCTATCTATATACTTTAAGAATTGTAATATTTTTTGATAAATGCCTCGTCATCGCCTAGTATTTTGCGTAGATGACCATACATTTACTGGCGTCAGATAATCTTCCTTTGGATATTATCGGGAAATATTGTTCAATTCTATTGCATTTGAAAAAAGGTTGTACATATTCAACCTAGTTTAAATACATTAATTTTTTGCATATATGAACACTTTTCAGAGATCATCTAAAGTATCTTTAAATTACATGCCATTATTCTTCTTGCACTCTTAGATAGGTTGCCCGTAAAAACAACTTGATCCATCTGTTCCCGATAAAATGGTCATCCTTGCTACACTCATTCGCTGTGATAATACCTTTAATACCTTCCAGTATCCTTGCAAGAAACACAGTGCAGAGTATGGCATCTCTCTACCTACTGTTTGAGCATCATCGATGTTTTCATTCGGAGGCTTTAGCAACGCTTGGAAAAAAAATCAACGTGCAATGCACATTTTAAGGAAACCTGGATTATGGGACGTAAAACGACTGCAAAAATAAGAAAGTATAAAGCATTTTCTCTATAGTGAAGAAAAAGGAAATATATCAGCTTGCATTCAGTCATTTTCAAGAAATAACATAGAAGAAACTTGAATTTTCTAAAAATGGAAAACTTAATTTATTAATATAAAAATTATAAAATATATGTTGTAGCGGATGATTGTTTAAGATAACTAAAAGCCATCTAGTCGCTAACAGATAACAAACAAAAAGTTTCATCGGAAAAGCGTAACAGACAGGAAAATTGTTATTTTTATAGCCTCTGGCATAAGTTCTCACCTTTAGCCTATGCTGCAGTTTCCAAGTAAATAAACAATTCTGTCGTGGAATAAGTGTAATAATTTAAGAATTTTGAGCCAAAAACTTACATTTCACGAAAAAACGAAGCACGTACGAAAATGGAATGCAAGATTTAAGATCTTTGTTTTTTTTTAGTTATCCGATGGCAAACAGTTAAAGCCTAAATCTTGACTGTAAGTAATTTAAAAAAGCAAATCAAGAAGCCTGTGCAACGAATCCTATGTTTTTCTTATGTAAATACAATTTAGTAAAATAAGGCCCACATATGGGTCCTTGGGGCATTTTTGATGTACATACTTACCCTATCTTTGTCGCAGTGCTATCATGTATATGAGTTAAAAAATGTCAAGACAAACGCTCCAGCT
Organism: Platycnemis pennipes; assembly: GCA_933228895.1. Taxonomy (NCBI): domain Eukaryota; kingdom Metazoa; phylum Arthropoda; class Insecta; order Odonata; family Platycnemididae; genus Platycnemis; species Platycnemis pennipes. The sequence goes on from OW121857.1 coordinate 85,876,039, forward strand.
GTTTGGACGATATGATGGACCATACATAGTGCACACATTGACTTATATACATATAGATTTGTGATTTTTTATTAATAACTGGTTTCAATAAGTAATTTTCCAAAAAAAATTTGAATGGACTGAAGGTTCCTAATTGTCATTGTATGGTAGATTTCTCATCTATGCTCATGTAGTTGGAAATATTTCCTCGATGAGGATAAAAATTCATCGCTTTGAGTATCTCTGTTCGGAATTTTTCAATAAAGAATGGGAGAAAAATAAACAGTTCTAACTACGTGGATACTACTTCAAATTTTATAAGAATATAACCGAGGTTGTAACAGTTCTTTAGATCTGAAATTCACGTAAAACCTTTGAAACCTGATTCGTTATATCGCTTGCTGAGAGACTTCGCTGACTTAAGTGTTTCCTTTTTCCCATTTCTCCTTGATTGAGCCTCCGAGAAATTCGTACTTTCATCACTTGGGGAAACACTAGGAGACGCGGAAATATAAAATTAGGAATCCGTTGCACAGCCAACAGACATGCATTGCGAGAGACTAAATCACACCTCCGTTTTTCTGCGAACTTCAGCGGCTTCTGTTGCCTTTTACTAGATGAACTGAAGGTGCTAAGTAGCGCCCACGGCAAGAAATTCAGAGAATGCTGTATAGGTTTAGATTTATGGGGTGCTTAACCAATTAGCGTTGTTGGCACCACGCATTATCTAATTCTCTTAACGTAGAATTTTAAAATATACAGAAGCGAGTTTAATATTGGGCTAAGAAGTGAGGCTATGGATACAGGCTGAGACACGATCAAATTTTACCGCGTGCGCGAGACATGTGTTGACATTGTTGTTGTCCATCTTCTTACGAACACGGCGATTGTGTCCGTTTCCTATACTGTACGCTTTGTTATATTTACCACGTTCCGTTTATATGCTACATGCACACGTTGGTTGTGTCTCTGTCTTAATGTTTTACTAAATTCTCCTGTATAATTATACACATTATTTTGGAGAAGAGTTTGTTTTGGGCATTACTGAGGTAGTTTGTACTGTTTTATCTCGTAGAATATGAAACAGATCGCCCATAGCGTTAAGTCTATGACATGATTACGTTGGTTGATTGTTTTGGGGAGACGACCGACAGCTTCGATCATTATCGCCACTTTAGGACAGTTAGGGGTAGGGATTTTCCTTGGAACGGAAAAGGGGTGGAGAGAAACCCGTCATCAGCCTGCTCTTAACGGAAGGCGCCAAAGGGTCTACGGCTTAATGTTCTACATCTACATAACACCCTACCTGCCACCATAAAGGTGTGTGGAAGCGGAAGAATTCAAACCAATCATGCATTACGCATCACGCATAAAAAGGATTATAACTATATTCTAGTCTGAACTTACCAATTTAGAAAACAGATTAATACAGCAAAGCAAGCATGCAAAAAACATGCTGTTAGTTGGGTTAGCTTAAAGTCATTATTTTAACATTCAACTACCTATGCAATACATTGATACACTTGTATTAATACCATTGGACATATATACAGCTATTCATATTCCTAATTGTACGAGGAAAGGGCATTTTGAATCTGTCATTTCGGCAATCTAAAGTTGGTGACTTCCATGACTGTCCACAGCGAGAGGAGTTCATGTCATGGAAAATCCACTTTGTAATCCCCCTGCCACACTCCCTCGCGATGGCTTGCAAGATATTGCGCAGACGTAGATGTAGATGTAAAGTATTTGACTTCAGGAATCGTCCTATGCGACGGACGGAGTACTGTACTCGAAATGCTCACCTCAGAGCACACAAATAAAGACCGATATACATATGAAAAATCTTAGCCGCTGCCGGAATTCGAACCCGATCCCTCGGGATGTAACGCCGATACTCGAACCATCATACCAACCTGGCATCCCGCATTCCGTCAGCTTCACACGTAAAGGGAAGTCGCGACTATCGGGGTTGAGTCTTCTCTCTTAAAGAGAGTAAAAGTGAGTAAAAGGCGCATTGTCCTCTCATGCGTGTGATTGCAATTTCCTACATTTGCTCCTGGCGGAAGTGGACCGCAATATTTTATCGGTCTCATTGGCTCGAAGTTTATTATTTCTGTAAACGCCCATGACTGTCCACAGCGACAGGACCCCATTTAAGGAATGCGCCAACCACTTTTTGTAAAGTATCCGACTTCCTGTTTTATTTTAGAGCCGTTTATGAGGACTGGCTCATTGTACTCAAAGAGTGGAGTTGTGAGGTTATGAATTTTAGTGGAATAACTCGTTTCGCAAGAGTCACGTCATCGAATTCCAGGAAATGGAAACTGATGTAGGTGAGGTGTTGCGAGAAAGTTCATGTACTTTCGTTAATGAGGTATAAAATTCAAATGATAAAATTTTAAACTGCCATAATTACTCATTTGTGATGTCCTGTGTCGATTGCATTCACTCGCAACCTCAGATTTTAGAGTCAAATATTTTTTACACTTCCATTTGTTCTTCGTCAATTACTCGCTAATATCCTTAGTCTTTCTGCAAGACTTTAAAGCCATTTAAATCCCGAAGCTTAAATGAATGACGACTTCGGTTTCACAAAAAATGATTGATTCCGAGTATTCTGTCATAAAAACGAAGGTGAAATCAAAGGGCAATTTAGATTGTTACCAAACAATGGCTTGCCTTCTTTTTCCGTTCGTTAAACAAGGCTATAGTGTGTATCCAGCATTTAATTTTTTACCATCTTTTACGGGGATCATGAACTCTTACTCTTGTCTTTACTCTTGCCTCCATGTTTCCAGCTAAACTTCGGTATGGTTGATTGGCTAATAGATCGTAAGTTTTAAACCGCGGGAGGTATTTGGATCCCACTAACACTCTATTGATTCGGCGACAATGTTACTGTGAGAAAACACTAAGGATTTTAGAAATGAGATTTACGGAATAGAACAAGGGGCAGAGATCATGGCCATTCGCGTGGTTGAGGAACTAGAGTAAGTGGGGGACGGGTTGGTGTAGCGGCCGGAGTACTGATTTCACATCCCGAGGGGCCATGTTACATCTATATCTACGTAATACCCTGCGAGCCACCACGAGGGAGTGGCTGGGGGTGAAGATCACAAAACATGCACTATTGACATGCAATTAGGATATTTAATGGAGACATGCTAGATAATAGGGTCGCATGCAGATAAATGGTTAGTATCTACATAATAAGAAAGGGATTATTGATTGTTATTACATGCATCATACACTACAGACTACTCTGACTATATTTCACCTACTACCCTTTACTACGCAGCCTATTGTTCTCTCTTATGGTACGCGGGAAAAACGGCATTTTAAATCAATCGGTACGACAATCTATCTCTCTAGTCTTGTTTATATGATCAAACCTATCATAATACGCTGGAGCCCTTAATATACATATTTAACGTCATCTGTGAACAACTCGGTTTCGAATTTACTTAAAAGTTTTAACCTAAACTTTAACCTGCGTCCTGATAGTCATTCCCATCCTAGTTAATCTATTAAACTCGTAACACTTATACAATTATCATAATGGCCTTTAGCAAATCTAGCGGATCTTCTTTAGCGCACGCTCTAATTCTTTTATCATACCTTCCCCGTACGTATCCCATATTATCATCATCATTGGTCAACAATCCAAGGATTGGTATGACGCAGCTTTCCACTCAATTCTTCTATCGGTCAGCATTTTCATTGTGACGTAATTCTTCTCTTTTACATCCCTCACTACCTGTTCCATGTATCTCATACGAGGCTTGCCTTTTCCAATCTTCCCGTTCACTTTTCCCTCGAGATTGTCTTCATCAGCCCATCGTGTCTCAAGATATGGCCGATTAAGTTGTCCCTTCTTCTTTTTAGATTTTCCAGCAGAATTCTCTTTTCTCCCACTCTTCTTAGGACTTAGAAAGAATAATTGGTTGTTATTACATGCATCATGCACTAATGACAACTATGACATTTCATCTATCTTTCCCTTTGCTACGCTGCCTATTGTGCTCTCTTATGGTACGGGGTAAAAATGACATTTTAAATCAATCGGTACGACAATCTATCTCTGTAATCTTGTTCATCTGATCAAACCTAGCATAATACGCAAGGGTCCTTAATATACATATATAACGTCATCTGTGAACAACTCGGTTTCGAATTTACTTAAAAGTTTTAGCCTAAATTTAAACTGCGTTCTGATAGTAATTCTCATCCTAGTTCTTCTATTAAACTCGTAACACTTATACAATTATTATAATGGCCTTTAACAAATCTAGCGGATTTCCTTTGCACAAGCTCTAATTCTTTCATCGTACCTTCCTCGTACGGATCCCATATACTAGCGGCATATTCTAAATGAGGCCTGACAAGTGTAAAATAGCTTCTTTCTCGTACTCTCTCATCATATTTGCCTAGAACCCTTTTTACGAATCCTTATCTACGGTTTTCTACACGAGTTATTTCCCTGATGTGTCTCCCCCATGACGTCTTCAGTGAGCTGAGGGTAAATGTGACGATCATGTACGAGAAATCAGCTACTTTTCCCTTGTTACACCTCATTTGGAATATGCTGCCAGTGTATGGGATCCCTACGAAATCGGTCTAAGTAATGAACTTGAACGTGTGCAGCGAAGATCGGCAAGATTTGTAAAGGGACGATACGATAATTATATTAGCGTAACCAGTCTATTAAATGAATTGAAATGGGAATCATTGTCAGATCGCAGGTTGAAATTTAGACTTAATCTCTTACACAAATTCCAAGGAAATATTTTCAGTGATGATGTTAAAAATATTTTACGAACCCCAACTTACTATGGCAGACTGGACCATAATCATAAAGTTAGAGAAATTGATTGCCGAACTGATCGATTCAAAATGTCCTTTTTCCCTCGCACAATTAGAGATACGAATAACGGTAAATATGTCCTATCGGAGAGTAGCAATGAATAGCATTGGTAGCTGCATGTTGGTATCAGTACTTAAAGCTAACCCTACTAACAGAATGTTTTTGCATGTTTGCTTTGCAATTTCTATCTTTTTTAAATAGTGTAGTTCTGACTACTATATTAATACTATTCCTTTTTTATGCATGATATGTAGTGCATGTTTGGTGAGCAATCACCCCCAGCCACACACCATTGTGGTGGCTTGCAGGGTATTATGAAGATGTAGTTGTATTTGTTAGTAGTGGCTGAGGGTTTTTCTGTGGTATACTGATCCTTACTTATGTTCTGTGTAGGAGAATATCAGGTTCAGTAGTCTGTCCTTCGGATGGGATGTAAAACCGTGGAAACTTTGGAGCCTTTCGTATAGAGTAGGCTGAATTGAGAAGAATCCGGCGCGCTCAATTCTTCCTCCTCCACCTCTTAAATACCTTTTCCCAAATAACGACCTATTTTTAAGCTTTACGACGTTTCTTGTCGATGTTATTAGTAGGGACATAACTTTTGGACGCGCTACAAGACATATCAGAACTCACCATCCTGGTACTAAATAATATGGTGTAAAAAAAACTTAACTTTGTATTTTTCACACTTATATTGAGAAATCCTACCGGTTTCGACACTCCCGTGTCATTTTCAAGGCTGTTCTCCCTTGACCTCCCTTTGAACACCCTTGACAATGACACGGGAGTGTTGAAACCAGTAGGGTTTCTCAATATAAGTGTGAAAAATACAAAGTTAAGTTTTTTTTTAGATTTTTCATAAAGTATCGCCTATTCAATTTCTAAATAATATGATCATCTATTGATCCGAATGTGATAATTATTTACTGATACCTCGTGGTTTTATCTTCTGGTGCTCAAGTAAAAAATGTTCAATTTATAATGTAAAATTATTTATATTATTTTTATGCTCTTAAAAAATGCGTTGTTACAACATAACCTATGCAGTTTTCTTCCCAAAAGTTTTAATCAGATCGCGTGTATGTCTAATGCAATTCTTTAGTTGGCAGAATGATAACTGGAGGACACGACGACGGCTGCGCCAATATAAACCACAAGTCATGAAATTATTCCGCAGACATAAATAAAAATGATAGATATTGCTTTGATAATTCTAAAATAATAAAACCACTTCCAGCAATCATTTACGTGTTGTTACTGAAGCCGATTTCCGTAGCAAAAATAAAATAACGCTGCTTTGGGCATTGGGACTATCGTCTATGGTCTTAGGTAATGCATCTACTTTTACGAAGTTGGACCTGAGGTTTCCGCGGCGTTGTTGCTGGTAACAATTTTCGGGCGTTTCTCCGCGTTGAGTTGTCTGTTGGCCATGATTTTTTCTCCAGGTATTCTATTGGCGTCGAGGAACGCCCAAAATCTGTTACCGCCCTTTGACGGAACTTCTTATCCAACCTCAGAACTTAGTTCTCGATTAACTCTGTCCAAACCACTTGGATCAGACCCTACGAGGTGAGCTCTGTCATTGCCTAATCATATTGAAATGCACTGTGGTTGGATTTTGATACCTATGGAATTTTTTTACGATGAATTTCCCTCTGTTGCACAGTGAGAAGGATGCTTGAAGAATAACCCTGTGTAGAGATTACTGTAATAGGCTCCGAGATCCTAATATTTCAGCATTACAAAGGTTCGCAGTGGTGGATTCTTGAATTTGAAGATTCCACTTTTCCCGAACCTTGCATTCGGAAATTTGAATTCCTGGTGGATGTGACGTCACAACGTCTATATTGTCGTTACGACTGCGAGTGATTCTTGAACGCGTTTCCATGGCAACGCGTTGTGCGTGGCCAAGTTCTCGAAATGTTTCTTCCTCCGAAAGCGCTGTCGCTCAGGTGGCGTAAGGGTTGACAGTTGCCAATCGGGAATTGGACGTCGCCAGAGACGAACAGCCCAAGCAGGAATTCATTGTCACAACACGTCTGTTGCACAACACCAATAGGAATCACGTCAGCGGATTACGGAGCGAATAAGGCATGGGGAGGAGGGGGGGAGTTTCTGTCACGTGTTTTGGAGATTGGTTTGACGCGCCTGTGCTCGCAAAAAGGCTGAAGAACAAGAACAAAAGGCTATGAATTAACGCGATATTTCTTGTGGACCGGAAAATCTAAGCATTAATGGTGTTGAAATCTCGCTCGTTCACCCTTTCAGAATTTTTGTCTCATTATATTTTTTATCGTTTGGAAAAAAATATTTAGCAGAATATTACGGAATATAATGAACTGCTCTAGGATTCATTTTGTGTATTCATTGATTCATTGCGAGACAAGACACAATTGTACATCTCCTCGGATACTTAATGGTACGTAGTGTTTGACCTTATGTCAACATCATGTACAAAGAATGTTCGTATTCATCTTACATCTACGCGATTCCCTGCAAGCCACTGCGAGGGTGTGTGGCAGGGGGTGACGATCACCAAGCCTGCGCTATTGATATGCAAACAATCAACTACAGGCTCTCATACAACTAGATTGTTAGTAACTATAGTATTTAAGGGATTAATACATGCATCATGCAGTACAGACTACTCTAAAATATTTCCCCTACCTATACTTAGCTATGCTGCCTATTGTGTTCTCTTATAGTACTGGGGAAAAATGACGTTTTGAATCTATCAGTACGACAATCTATCTCTCTAATATTATTTATCTGGTCGAATACAAGTAGCATAATACACTGGTGTTTTTAACATGTCTAACATCTTCTAAGAAGCTATTCGATTGAAATTTCTCTAATAGATTTAATCTGTACCTTAACCTGCGCTCTGGTAATGATTACCACCCTAATTCTTGTATTAATTCTGATACACTACTCAACCTATCGTAACACCTTTTAACGAACCCAGCTGCTCTACGCTGCACACTGTCTAGTTCTTTGATCAAAACTAATTCATTCGTACCCGAAACACTGGCTACATACTCAAGGTGGTGCCTAACTAGTGAAAAGTAACATCGCTATTTTGTCTTCTCATCACATTTCCCAAGTATTATTTTTATAAATCCTAGCTTTCTCTTCGCTTGGCCACATATTTCCCGGATGTGTCTTCCCCACGATAAATCTTTAGAGATTTTTACACTTAAATACTTCATGTTTTCAACGCTCTCGATCTTCGTGTTACTAAGTTTTTGGATCACCATATCGAATTATTCCTCCTCTAAAAATTAATAGCTACGTACTTTTTAAGGTTAAGTTCTAACTGCCATTTGTCGCACCAGTCTTGAATCGCATCTAAATCCTTACTAATTCAAATTGGATGTAACCCTTCTAAACTTTATAAATACACTTATGTGTTGCTTATATAGTTATTGTATTACTGGATTCAAGGTTAACTTGTAAGTAAATACAGTTCACAGTATCAGGCGTCACGTAGTGGAAGATAGACAAATTGCATAAGTGTACACCTGATGATGGCTTAGTAAGCCGAAACACGTGTTGTGTAATTTTATTATTTTAAATACATTGTGGAAAAGTGCTAAAGTTTTTTTACTCATCCAATTTGTAAGTAAACCTTGAATGCAGTGGGTACCTGATGACGCCATAACACAGCGAAACGCATCGTGGCATTAATCATTTTATGTAAAAGTATTATTGTGTCTTGGTTTGCAACGTTAATGATGGGAAACTTTCATGTCATATCTTTTCCCGTGATATGTATTACTAAAGCGATTATGCATGCGTGTACGTATTCATGTTTTAGTGAATGTCCAGTGGACATTGTCCACCCCCTACCACACTCCTTCGAGGTGTCTAATCTTGTCGACATGGTACTACGTAGGTGTAGATGGAAGAGAAATGAGACCTCTTACAAATTACAGTTCGAAGATTGAGCCGTCACCCTGTGTAATCTTATCATGTTAAAATTGCATTTAAATTTAAATGAATCACGTATTTCGAAAAGCGCTCATATCAGGAAATGTTTAAAATGGATTGTATGGATGTACATGCACAGACCACACATGAGCAAGCTATTAAGCTTTTAAGGTACTAATTACTCAGTAAATTGTGGCATAGAACAACAGTAAGGAGTTTCAGAAAAAATACTGCGCTCTCACCTCATGTGGTTTAAAAGAGATTTAATTTTTCTATGTCTCGGCACTCAAGTCGGGACCGGGATTCTGCCGGCGCCGGGACTCAAACCCAGATTATCGGATTGGGAGGCCACGCCTTTAGCTGCCACACCAACACGTTCCCCGTACATGTATCTCTTTCCGTTACACTTTCTCGTATTTACATCGTCACTCTTCGTTCTTTTCTCTGACGACGACAATAGATTTCCAAACACGGTGGGATAATTGATGGTAAAGGAATTCAAACACACTTTAGATTTCTTCCTAATCGTACATCTACATCCAGATAATATCCTGCAAGCCACCATAAAGGTGTGTGGCAGGGGTTTGATTCACACCAAACATGCACTACGTATCATGAATAAAAAAGGATTAGTTATTAAATTCCAGTCTAAACTAAACGATTTAAAAAAGATTAAAATAGCAAAGCAAGCATGCAAAAACATGCTGTTATATGGGTGAGCTTAAAGTCCATATTCCAACATGCAACTACCTATGCTATCCATTGATACTTGTATTTATGCTATTGGATATATTTTCAGCTATTCATATCCTTACTTACGAGGAAAGAAGGACATATTGAATCTGTCGGTTCGGCAATCAATTTCTCTAATTTTATGATTATGGTCCAGTCTACCATAGTAAGTTGGAGTTCGCAAAATATTTTTAACGCCATCAGTGGAAACACTGTCTTAAATTTTGGTTAAGAGATTAAGTCTAAATTTCAACCTACGGTCTGATAATGGTTCCCATTTTAGTTCATCTGATAAACTGGTTACGTAATATAGTTATCATACAGTCCCTTTACAAATCTTACCGATCTTCGCTGCACACGTCGTACATCGTAGTAGCTATTTGGCCGAGTAGACCGGTACTAAGATCATTCACGCCTTTTAAGGCCGTTTTACACGGTCATTGAAACTGCGCAAGTTGATGTTGATTCAGTTTGAGCAGTAGGGCGGATCGGAAAAATCGATTTTTCGCGGAGAAACTTGGCCCTCGGGAAAAAGTTGTCAAAGTGACTCAAAATGAGGCCAGAAAAATTTGGGATCTCTAGGTCAACCCTAGACCCTCGCGCCGTGGCCATTTATGGGGAGGGGGACTGAAAATAGAAAAAGTCATGTTTTTACAGCGGTTTCCCATGTATTTTGCCGAGTTGCGGCCCTCTAGGGCAAAAATTTCGTCCATTTGTACGTATCTGTAGCCGTTAAGCCACAAATTGTCTATTTTGAGTGCGCGGCCGCGCGTAATTATGCACCACCCACGCAGCGTCGCGACGCGTCACGGCGCAACGGTCAGAAGGCCGCTCGCGCGCCTCCTGCCGGCTCGCGCCTCCTGCCCGGTCGCCGCGAACGCAGCAAAACTCATCACGGATGCGTCTTCCGTCGTAGGTCTCATTAATATTAGATAATTAAACAATTTCCAGGGAATAACAATTACGGAAGAATTGTATGAAAGTGATATAACCCTACACATTATAACTTTTTTTCCCGTCTCGTCGACATAAACGAATTGACGTTACCGACTTTTAAAGAAGTTGTAAAATATTTTTTTTTATGTTCGCGACGCATTGAGATATGAAAGCGCAGGAATGGAGCCTACGGCTTATCAAGTAGTCTGGTGGCCAAAGTGTCCGCACTTTGGAGAGACACCTTTATTCCAATCATTCCCGAGCGTGGTGTGATTAAAATGATTATACGGTACCATACGACGTACTACGGCTTATGAAAAAATGCAAGCAAGCCTATGAAAGGTGCGAAATTTACAAAAAATTAATATATTTTTAAATGATTCCCAGAATCTATGTGATATTTGTGCGTGTCAGAACCTAAGAACTAGCAGGTGTAAATTTAGAAAGAGGATAAAGTTCTCCCAAATGAAGCGGCATTTTTGAGGGATCAAAGGACAAAACGAAAGATGGTATCCGGTGGATTGGATGCCTCAGAAACTCCACGATTAAAGAAAAACCTCAGAAGAGGATCGTCGGAGAGCGTCGACTCAAAATCTTTAATTCTTGAAGAGGTAAAAAGTGAGCATCAAGAATTATTTTCTGCTACATCTCGAGAAAACTCAACCGACGAGGAACCAACCGACTTAGACCTCAACGTTCTTCATACGATTAGGAATGAAAATCAACCCGGACCTCCTTCGGGGCAAAGACGTCTTCAATTGCCAACTGTGGCGGAGGTATGTGCAAGTACCGGTGACGTGTCTCTCAGAGCAGCAGCAATGATCGTCAGCGCAACTGTATCCGACGCAAAACTCAAAACTCCGGAAGACAGGTGAAATGTAGTGGACCGGCATTACTTACGAAGACAGAAAAAGAAGATGCTAGATTCAGTAAAAGCAAAGACAGATAAATCAAAAAATGCAATTGAAGGTCTGTATTTGGACGGCAGAAAGGATGAAACAATTAAACTAGAGAAAATAGGCAAGAGGACGTATCAATCAAAGGTTAGGGAGGAACATGTTTTGTTTGTTGAAGAGCCAGGCTCACAATTTTTCGGTTTTGTCTCCCCCACAGGAGTATCTGCAAGAAAAATCACAACTGCAATTCTTGATTTTTTTGCGAAAGAAAATATTGAACTTTCAAATTTAAAAGTGATTGGATGCGATGGCACCAAAGTGAATACAGGTCAGGAAGGAAGCATCATCCGTTTGCTGGAAGCAAAACTCCGACGTCCCTTACAAGACATCTATTTACCAATTACACTTGATTGACTTAACACTGCGGCGGTTGGTAGAAACATTAGACGGGCAAACTAAGGGTCCAAATTTGTTTGCAAGACCTATTGTCTCCACCCTTTAAGACTGCCACACTCTTGATATCATACGATTCGAGCCAGTTCCAACAAAATTGTCCCACGAAGAAGACTTGAGATTGCTGAGCAGTGACCAGCAGTATCTTCGGGAAATTTCTAATTTTGTGTCCAAAGGATTTCGCTCGGAAAATTTGGCCAGATAAACTCCAAAAAATGTGGCTCATTCTCGTTAGCTCAATACGGCCAGCCGACAACTGTGGCTATACGTGTCCAAAGAAAATTCATGCGCTAATATATAAAATCTAGTGTCATTCAAAAAGTATACGCACCTGTCTGGTTTCCAGTGAAAAAAACCATTGTATACACGAGGGTGCTGTAAATTTATGGATATTATTAAATTGATCAAGATATCTATCAGTAGATCTTAAAAGAGTCATTGATCCTGTTATTCAGAGAAACGGTTTTTTCGGGCACTCAGAAAATTTACTCCTCCCAATGATAGCTGACAATGGAGAGGAAGTGTGAAAAGATGCGTGGAAAATAATCTTAGAGGCATGAAGAAATACGCGTGCGACGAAAATCGTGAAATTTTGAGTTAACAGATTTTAAATTTGATGCAGAAGACTACAAGCTGCTGATAAAATGGGACGAGAACACCGACTCGTGCTCTATCGCATCTCACGACTGAAGAAATTCGAGAATTACTTGAGTAATGCTCAACTGTGGAACGTAATTGTCCTTGTCACACAAAAGCTTGCGCTTTTGAAATATTTGTAAAAGAGGTAACCCAAGCTTCATTGGCATCCGCATTAACGAGAGACAATAAGAAATACCTACTGAAAATTCTAGAAAGCAGAACCAAAATGCCAACCTTCAAAACTTAGTCTCAGTTCATGCTGTTAGTGAGTAAGTTTTACATTTATCTGCTTGACTTCAAAATTTAAAAAATCGATAATGACCTTTAGTGTTCAATGAAAATAAAGTATAAAGACGAATACTTGCACACAGATAAACCGACTGGTAATACAAAATGACCACTTTCTTATTTTTTCGAGAGCATATAATCTGATAAAGGAAATGCGTTCCTCTATTTTATGAGTGGGTGTGTGGGCGGGGGAGTTCATAGTGCAGGTACCTCAACGTGGTGAGCTCTAATAACTACTTTAATTATTTTTGCATTCTTTCTCCATACTGAAAAATAATATTAAAAGTAGGCTAAACTCGGGGAATGTTTCTTTACTCCCCGAATTATGACGGTGTGTTATATTACTTTCATACAGTTCTTCCGTAATTGTTATTCCCTGGAAATTGTTTAATTATCTAATATTAATGAGACCAACGACGGAAGACGCATCCGTGATGAGTTTTGCTGCGTTCGCGGTGACCGGGCAGGAGGCGCGAGCCGGCAGGAGGCGCGCGAGCGGCCTTCTGACCGTTGCGCCGTGACGCGTCGCGACGCTGCGTGGGTGGTGCATAATTACGCGCGGCCGCGCACTCAAAATAGACAATTTGTGGCTTAACGGCTACAGATACGTACAAATGGACGAAATTTTTGCCCTAAAGGGCCGCAACTCGGCAAAATACATGGGAAACCGCTGTAAAAACATGACTTTTTCTATTTTCAGCCCCCCTCCCCATAAATGGCCACGGCGCGAGGGTCTAGGGTTGACCTAGAGGTCCCAAATTTTTCTGGCCTCATTTTGAGTCACTTTGACAACTTTTTCCAGAGGGCCAAGTTTCTCCGCGAAAAATCGATTTTTCCGATCCGCCCTATTGAGCAGTCGTCTGCGAAAGTCCGTGACGTAGAAAATTGCGAGGACGCTTGCTTGACAGTTTTACATGGAGCAAGCGTCGGTACATTGCGTCAGTAGCAGTATACCATTCAGTTACGGTAATACCGTCAATACATCGCATAACGCCAAGAACTGTTAAGTAGCAATTAATTGGACGTGAAAGATGCGATATATTACAAACACTTTAAAATGTTTTTATGCCATAGTCTAAACATAATAGTGGAGACTCTAGTCCCGTATACTTAGCCCAAAATTGGCACCACGAAGGAAAGGCTGTGGGCCAAGGTAACGAGTTCTTCCTTTACGAACGAAATTTAATCTTCCACGTGATTAATCGCCCAGCTAGTCATTATTGCACCTTATTCAGTAAGGAGTTGAGTGCACACAAAAATACCCAACTCAGTCGTCCACAACCTATTTAATTGCTAGAATTCCCATGATAGTTCTTTGACGCTACGTCTGCACCATCTAGTGAGAGAAATAAACTTCAAACGTGCGCGAACGGATGTATCAGATTGGTACATGTTCTAATTTGCTCGCAAGTCGTCGCCCTTTCACACGAGCTCTCGTGAGCGCGCTCACCAGAGCGGCTTGTGAGAGCCGGAAGGAAATGCACAAGCTCACGTGAGCCGGGTGAACAGGCCCCAATTCACCCCTACGTCACTTACTCCGGTGATGCTCCTCAGGACCCTTCGTTGTCGCGGCGCACGTAGGAGTATTTGCACTCAAAAACCGGTCAAAATTATTTTATGATTTTTTTCGCAATATGATCAAATAAAAAACAAGTTTTGACCTTAATTAAATGTTTAATTACTAAATATACTAACATGAAAAGAAAAATATTACAATGTATCTTTGTTCAGCGTCGAACTGTTGGTCGTTGTTCTCTTCGTCGTCATGCTCGCCTTCCTCTATAGTTTCGTCGCTATCATTTTCATCTAAGTAGAGGTAAGGGGGCGTCCATTAATTACGTGAGACGTTTAGTGGGGGAGGGGATCGAGCCGAATCTCACCCAATCTCGCGTGGGGGAGAGGGGACTCTTGGCAACTATCACGTAATTTTTTTCCGCTAGAAACAGTGTAAAATTGAAGGGAAACTGGGTTAAATTACGTAAAACATTATTCACCACTAACAAATGGCTAAATCCTACACAATGATATTTATCGCGGTTATGCGAACGCCATAAAGTAGCACAGTAGCCTCTCGATTGTTTAGCCGCCACCGGCCAGCCATACGCGCCATTTTCTCGCTGTGATTCTAGACTACGTTCTTAGTAGTCTTAAATACTAGTCTTAACTAGTCTTAAATAAAAACGAATAAGCCAATTATAATTGTTTTTTTAGTAAATCCAACGCAATCACGCACCGATTAACGTATTTACAGTAAAAATTCACATTTTGAAAAACTTCACGTAAAATTAGGGGGATGGGAGAGGGGGTCGAGCTAAATCTCACGACATCTCACCAAGTGGGGAGAGGGGGTCAAGAAATGGCCAAAATCGCCTCACGTAATTAATGTACGCCCCCTAAAGATGGTGTGCGTGTAGGAGTTGGTTGGTAAAGAGGTAAAGAAGATCCATGTATTGTTGATTGTTTAGGAGGCTTTTGTGACGAATGAATAAAACAACTATGTTGCAATAGTTTTACTAATTAACATTTAGTTGTGAATGAATAAAAAACAAAATGGCGGATGAGGGTGGACAATTTTTTTGTGTTAAACAATTGTCTGTAGTCTAAATTTCATGCCTATACAAGTAATATAGCTCGGCAAGACCCGAAATGTAAATAAAAACATTGATATCTAATAATTATGAGGAAAAAAATACCATATACCATGTACCTATAAACGTACCGTGTAAGCAAGAAAACAATAAAATTATGTTGTAAGACAAAGTACATACATTCCACATCCATAATCAATGTGTTTTTCATCTAAACGTAACCACAATAGCCAGAGAAATAAATTTAACACACGATAGCGCAAGAAATAGAACATGAACAAGTACTTGCGTTGCCCACTGTCTTGGTTCCGTCTGACCATGCAACAATAGGCGTGTGCGGAGGGGAAGGTATTGACTGTCAATAGACAGTACGGTTATCAAGCTTGAAGATTAATACGTTTGAAATGATTTTAACTTACCTTGGCGATTTTGACTTTTGACCTTTTTTTTGAGGGCAAAAACCCCTATTCGCGGCGGTGGTGGGTTCATCCCATTGTTGGAGATAGACTCACGTTGGGGAGTTTACATGCCTTGTTTTATCAACTACGAGAAGATGGAAGAACATTTTTTTGGCAACTTTCGATGTAGATTTACCTTTTTTGATGACTTGTGCCTAAGTTTGAAGCGTGTTGCTTCTCGGTCTGTTATGTCTCGCATCGGTATCTTCATCCGATAGAGGTGCATTCGCTGTTCCAGAGACTAAGACATGCATTAATTTCAAAAATGAAACTTTCTGCGTCGAATACGGAGATGCTCTTCTACAATCTAGCGATAATTTTTCACAATGATGCCACGAAAGCGCAAGACACAACGGACGGTTCGCCAGTCGGAGTCAGAGTGACGAGGAATCCTACAGAGCTGCAGCTCTCCTGAGCCTCGTGTGAAAGGCCTGTATGCAATGTAACGTCCCAAAGCTCCCCGCCAGTCGCCGGCTACCAGCGGGTTGAGCCGCATGCCGGCTCGAGAGCCTCCGACCGCGGATCATATGGACTCGTCTGAAAGGGTCTAGCTCAGTTCCGTTAATTTTCACGGCAGCTCAAACCCTGCCGGTCGCTTCAGCTCTCGTGAGCGCACTCACGAGAGCTCGTGTAAAAGGGGTCTAGACGACACAGTATTTCTTGCGCAAGTGTTCTCGCAACAGCCTGCGCAGTATCAATGACCGTATAAAACGGCCTTTAGAGTTGATGGGTATTTGGACATGGACAGCAGTTTTTTGGGGAGCGATGGAAGGGTGGAGAGGAACCCGGCGTCGGCACTGTATTGCACAACGAAAGGAGCCAAGGGGCCCACGGTTTAACGACACATCCGACGGACGGAGTCCTGCGCATGTGCTCTGCACATAGAAATTAACCACCTAGTGGCACGTGACACTTATATCCAACGTGTGTGTGAAGTAGCAGCATCGTAGCTCTTATTTTCATGTAAATGTGTTCATGTGCATGTTTGGTGATCTCCACCCCCTACCACACACCCTCGCGGTGGCCGCAGGGTATTACGTAGACGTAAGTGGGGACTGATATCATCATCAACATCAGTCAGTTGAGTCATAGAATGACGTCGCTTCCTAACCCTCCTAAAGCGTGTGAACTAGATTTGTTTTC
Source organism: Platycnemis pennipes (assembly GCA_933228895.1). Classification (NCBI taxonomy): domain Eukaryota; kingdom Metazoa; phylum Arthropoda; class Insecta; order Odonata; family Platycnemididae; genus Platycnemis; species Platycnemis pennipes. The sequence goes on from OW121857.1 coordinate 85,892,948, forward strand.
ATCTATATCTGCATTTATGATTATAATACATTAACATAAAAATGAAATTGCACGCATTACACTAATATGGATAAATGAAACCAACGATGATAAAACAAATTTGCTGGATTTTTTTCATTTTAGGATTTAATTCGGTAGTCATTTTTTAAGTTTAAAGTTGTCCTTTGAAAAGAATAGATCTTAGGTAACATATTTATAATAATAATATACGTTTATCGTACCAGGCTAACTGGCCTTTTAGATAATTTAGATAACTTAACTCTAACATATTTAAGACAACTAATTGGCGGCATTGGACATTAATTAATGCTTTCAACCATCACTCCACCAGCGCCACTCTTCCACGGCCGCTGTTCGGACGACAGCTGCCCAAAGACTGGCTGAGTGGCGCCACTCCAGTGGCAACGACAATGGACAAGGAAGGGTCCGAAGGCGAGGCCCTTACACTCTACGGCCCCGAGTCGCTGGCCCGGAGGGGCGAGACTCTCTTCACGGGCATCCTTGGGGGCAACCTGCTCAAGCTGACGCCCAAAGATGGCGGATTCCAGCTGGAAAACGTGACCAAATTCGGAGAACATTGTGGTGAGTGATGCGGATCCTGTGCTATTAAACCAGTGGTAATTATTAATAAATCACTATGATCGCTAGCGATCATTCCCAATACGTGAACACGGACCCTTCTTTCGCGTCAACGCTAGTGTCATCAAAGACGAAAACTCCTCTAGAGTTCACCTCTCAGTAACTATTGTCGCGACCCATTGAGATCAGTGACATAAGTTACCAGAAAACATTTGAAGCACAAATATTTGAATCTATTTTCATCTCCCAGAAGCAATAAAAAATAACGACAACGCGGCCGCGCGCATTATGAAGATTCGTAATTGAACCTCTGATCGGACACAGCTCTCCGCTGAATTCCATTGGCGAACTCCTTCATATTGACCTAATTCGTTTCTTCTAAATCCTTCGCTGCTGCTTCCTGAATTTCAGACGTGGCTATCATTAGCCATTCTACCCGTTCACTTTACCCCGCGACGGGTTTTGATTCATGAGAAGACCATGTCACGAGCTAATGCCGATTACCCTGTCCCCACTTCTATCTATAGTTTTTTGATTAGACTTTCTCCGACTCCTTGACTATGACGTGTAATCTTTTAAACATTCGTTGAGTTATGAACAAAATTTAATGAGACACGTACAAAACGTTATCATTTCGAAAGAATAAGCGTCCATAATGTTACGCCCTAAGGAATTGGAAAGAGCACTACGTTACCTCCACTAACCATCGAGTTTATGCCCGAAGATGGTATTATGAATAGAAAGTTATGTTAAACCACCTATTATTGCTGCAATTATGAATACGTTCGGCTATGAATACTTGAAAAATAGTCAAGGATTCTCTTATGCCTATTAGTAGAAATTAACTTTTTTTGATCGATTTTAAATCCCTGATTGCAAAATCAATAAACTGAAGATCCTTTTTTCTTTGAGCCACTGCATATTGCCAGCCGTAATTTACAATAGATTTACGACAGACAGACCGTGAATTCGAGCGAATCTGGAATTTTTAAAGATTTTAAATATCTGCCTATAGATGTGCCTCCCAATGAATTTATATTTACTTTCCTTAGTAAGATCGGGTTGGTGTGGTGGCTAGAGTACTGGCCTCCAATCCCGAAGGCCCGGGTTTGATTCCTGGCAGTGGCGGATTTTGCAGTGGAAAACCGGTTCCCACTTGAGTGCCGTGTGGAGGGCATTTCAAGTCCGTCCGTCGGATGGGACGTTAAGCCTTGGTCACCCTGGTGCCTTTCGTTAAGAGTAGGCTAATGCCGACTCCGGGTTTCTCTCCACCCTTCCTCCGTCCCCTGAAAACTCCTACCATTACCCAATTATCCACTCATCCTATATGGCGCAAATGACTTCAGCTGTCGGTCACCTAAATAACCAACCAACCTTAGTAAGAGAACACTCAAGCAGAAAAAATGATCTAAAAATAAAAAACTTGAAAGTAAATAAACACTTAAAATCAAGTATCACTAATGTAAACTAATCCTTTTTAAATACATATTAACCGTCAAAAGTCAAATTAATGTGTTATATCTTCTATTGTGTTTGGAAACCAGGCTTAAAATTTTTATAATACCCTTCTTTCATGTGGCTCTAGAGGTGGTCAACTTTGCAAAGCATGTTTATCCCTAAATAGCAGATACTCGTTGAGATGTGCGTCCAATGAACTACTTGAAGAGCAGTCTGCTATTACTTAGCCCCGCTACATGTGGTCGGATGATGAATAGTAAGGTACTCTTAATCATATGTCCATAGACCCTTCTTTTCCTTTTATGTCTTTATTTTAATTGTTGCCTTGTCCCCCGCTACTAAACTTCGTGTGATACAGACTTAGGCGTAGCTATACTTCACTATGAAACATCTAAAGATAGATTTTTGCCTAAAAACACTGAAAAACATGGAATGGAGAAAATAATATATCGGTCATGTGAAACGCCGAATGGTTAGAAAAACTGCCTCGAAATGAAGATACTTAGGAAATATTCTGGAATGTCCTGGTCTTGGTAATATAATTCCCCTGAGTGCGTGATGAAATATCCTATCATGAATAGGTATGTACATTGATTCCTATTTGACAGATATTCATATTCCATGAATATGACACGGAAAATCAAGGATTCTTCGTCGTATATTCTCTCATATTTGTGATTGCATGTTTTATCTTCCCTGAAATGAGATTTATTACTGCTGGAGAAGAAAATGTTATAACAGTATAACAAAATTAATTACATTCTCGAGAAAAAATAACAAAACTCGATATTACGGTAGGAGGGCATCGGACAGAACAGATGGAACAGTTTTGTTGCTAAGGTAGGATATTGGATGAAAATGGGCATAGGGCGATAAAAATATTTGGAGAAGAAGTACTTACAATTGGCAGGCGATTACCAACAAAATAAAAACATGGGAGAACTTGAGTAGAGATGTAAACGGAGTCGGGCTAATTAAGAGGTGTTGAATGTGGCTGGGAAGGAGAGAAGTAGGCGAGGAAGAAGGTAAGTGCATATGGATGGGATGAAAACAGTTATGATGTAAGATGACTTGAAGTAATGAATAGCATAGGGATGGAGCTGATAGATGAACGCTATAAAAATAAGAATAGCTCCATCAGAGTCTACCTTAGCTGGTAGAAAACTATCTACATATTGTTAAATATCTGCAAATTACGTTATTGCATGGAGGGCGTAACTGCTTACTAAGAGAGGGAAAGAAAGCAAGCAGGCATTCAAAATGTTTATCTGGATTAAAATCAAAATAATTCCAATCTCATTATCATCAGTCAACAATCCTTATATTGTTTTGATGCATCTCTCTACTTAATTCTCCTATCAGCCTATTTCATTATATTCGCACAATCATTTTCTTTCACGCTCATTACTATGTACTTGGTCTTCTAGCAAGGCAGTATTTTGCCATTCTTCCCATTCACTTGTCCCTCGACGACTATCTTCATCAGAACACCATGTCTCAACATCATGTCTCATTTGAAATTTAGACGAGTACCTATATTATTACGAATCCTTTTTTATGCATGTTTAATGAGAATTCACCCCCTGCCACACACGTTTATGGTGGTTTGCAGGGTATTATGTAGATGTAGATGCCGAACTACTTCATTTCACTTTCGTGTATTTTGATGGTGCCTTTAATTTTGATAATAACGTACTTTTCCAGCATTAGGGTCGTTTACCTTATGAAATATCCCTACTCTATACTGAAATGCTTAACTATTTCCTTCTTGACTCTTTTTCGACCCTAAAGATTTATTTTCTCTATTCATCTCGTCTAAGTATCATTTTTTAATGTTTCTGTTGGAGAGAAATAATGTTAATATTATCATTTATCTCCGCAGCGGACATCTCCGAAGGACTCAAGTGTGGACGTCCGATGGGAATGCGGTTCCATTCCGACGGACTCCTGTATGTCACCGACGCATACCTCGGCCTTTACACCGTAAACGTGGAAACAGGTATTTACAATTTTTCCCTTGGGCATATTGTCATCGGTTCCACACTAATGATGTTTGTGTGAAAACACTGACTCTGCTGTGGAATCAAAACTTTCGTGGCCAATTAAGCGTCGAAGATGGCTCTTTTTTTGGGTTTTTCCCTCTCCCTTGAAAGCCGGAACTCAACGTTTCTCCGACAATGCCGGAGGCTTCTTCAGGGGAGCGAAAACTCCAACTAACTCCGAAGGAAGCCTCCCACCCTGGTGCGTTCAGGAGAAGTGGAGGCATGGAAAAATACCGAAAGTAGCGCCCTCAAACCAACTTTCTATCTTCCACGAATTGAATGGTAACCCTCTGGCTAGTACCCTTGGCATGCTAGTGTACCGAGTGTCATCGCGTGATTGTCGGGAAATATTCACTGAATTCTGGGAAATTGTATAGGTAATGCTTTCATTATGGTCAGGAATACGTTTAGTATCGGTTATAGTGGATGCTTAATGTCATCTAGGTTATTTAAAAACTGCATGGTCGGAACCTTTGAGAAAACCATCGTTTTAGGGCATCAGAAAAATACTAAGGGTTTATAAGTTCTAAAGAAGTAATGGCTACACCTCAGCAGCACATATCATGCTGATCCTACGATTTTATATTGAATTTCCAGTACCGAAAATGACATCGATGCGGACAGTAATGTCCTTTCACATCGCACGAATGAAGTCCTGAATCAGATTCTATAGTAATTTAATAGCCTAAACACTAAGGAGAGTAAGAAATTTTAAATATTTGTCACATATTTCTCTAAAACCGCGAATGATTAATAATTTTTGGTGAAGTATATTATTCCAGCTAATAAAATATTAGTTTGTTTACAATTTTACTCAAGACAGGGATAACATTTCCAATATGACATTTATGGATTATGATGTGAATTGTTTGAACTCTTTGAACACTGTTGAGATGGAGGATGGTTCTTTCCCTAAACACCATAAATCTACTTACAAAATAAAGCAAAACTTTGTTGTACTTCACGCAAATAACCAACCGCAGACCGCACTCTGGTCTCGTTAATGACCTCAAGAGGTCGAAATCGGTCGAGCGGTCTGTAGCAATAAAGATATCGAAGTGCCACAAATTAAACTTGCCTACTATTACTATGAGCCATATATCTATCTACGCACTACCTTGTGGCCGCCGTAAAGGTGTGTGGCATGGGGTAGTAGGCCATGAAGAGTGAAAATGAGGTTTCATCGCAAAAAAAACTTAATGAAAGTTCACGAGAAACGTGCATTATTCAATTTTTCGATCTGACAGTTGACCTCTTAATTACATTGTCGTATATACATCTACGTCTACATAACACCCTGCAAACCACCATGAAGGAGTGTGGCAGGCTGCGAGTTCACACCAAACCTGCATTATATATCATGCATAAAAACGATTAGTAGTAATATTCTAGTCAAAACTTCAAATTTTGAAAAAGATAAAAAGAGCGAAGCGAGCATGCAAAAACATACTGTTACTTGGTTTAGCTTCAAGTCCTTATGCCAACATGCAACTAACTATGCTATCCATTGATACACTCGTATTGGATATATTTACCGCTATTCATATCCCTAATTGTACGAGGAAAAAAGGACATTTTTATTCTGTCAGTTCGGCAAACAATTCCTCTAATTTTGTGATTATGGTCCAGTCTACCATAGTAAGCTGGAGTTCGCAAAATATTTTCAACGTCATCGTTGAAAATATTATCTTAGAATTTATTAAAGAGGATAAGTCTAAATTTCAACCTACGATCTGATAATGGTTCCCATTTTAATTCATCTAATAAACTGGTTACGCTAATATAGTTATTATACCGCCCCTTTACAAATCCTATCGATCTTCGCTGCACACGTTCAAGTTCATTATTTAGGCTCATTTCGTAGGATCCCATATACTGGCAGTGTATTCCAAATGAGATCTAACAAGGGAAAGTAGCTGATTTCTCGTACGTGATCGTCATATTCGCCCAGTCCTCTTTTGATGAGCCCCAGTTTACGATTAGTGTGGCCAATTATTTCACGAATGTGTTTACCCCAAGAAATCTGTCATCGTTGCAGTCTGCATTGAAGTTGTACATTGGAAGATATAAGCAGTGATCTCACATATTGTGGTATTTGAATTTATTTCATACCTTTATTATAACCTTATCTATCTATATAACATTTAACCTTTTCGTTCCAGAATTTTCTAACCAAGTCTTTTCAATAGCCGAGTGACCCTTTATGGTCATTATTAGGTTTTTTCGCGAAACTTTCGCCTTTCCTTTGTACATACATACCTTACTCAGTTTCCAAACCAAGTATTCATTGGCGGGATATGAACGTTTGTACATGTTCAAGTTTACCGTCCTATGCCCTGTTCCTCTCGACCATTTGAGTGGAATTGGTTTTCCTGCGGGATGGATTTTGGCAACATTTTCAGGAATTCGTCCCAACGTGCGGTGTTCATTTCCGAGAAGCACTGGCGAGACTGGTGGGTGTGCGTCCCGGGCGTTCAACCTGCCCGTCGTGTTACTCGTCCATAGCATATCAATCGCCGTCGCGCTCTTCGAACGAGGGGTCAGTGACAAGGTTCTCCCATCCGTGACCGCCTCAAGCTCACGAGACAGTGGTGCAGACTGTCCGCGCACAGCCATCTTAATCTTCGTCGTGTTATTGGCACTCTATTTCTTGCTTTCAGCATGCACATTCAAAGAAAACCCACTTCCTAATGCTATGGCACTTAGGGTAAATGTTATAAATGGAGTAAAATAAAAACCACACAGATTTCTTTAGTTCCACGTTTATTAAAAGTTGCACCACAGTTTTCGCCGGTTACGTCATCTGCGTACCCGACGTTGCCGTAAGTGGCTAAACCGGCAGTACAACCTTTGATAAGTTGTGGAACTTCACAGAGCTAACTGGTGTTTGTTTTACTCAATATGCATTGGTTCCACAAAATGACGCCAAAGAAAGTAAATTCTGAAAACTAAAAGTTCAGTAATTTAGTAAAAGGGGATTAGAATGGGGTCGTTTACCATATTTTTTATCGCCGAATCTGATAGAGTTTTTTAAATAAAAAGCCACGTATTTCTCCGTTTTCTGATCCGTCAATTATTTTCGAGTTATAAGGGGCGAAAAACTAATGTTTTTAACCCTTTCGGAAAAGTGGGCGTGGTGCAACCTCTGACATATAACGACTTCGTCCAATCACAACTGAGCCCGCGAAGCTACCTCGCCTTATCACGATGGGGGGGACACAGCTGACTCTGCCAATAGGAGCAGTTGCGACAGCATCTGTGCGAGCAGACCTTCCGAGAACCCCATCCACTCCCTTCCCTTCCCCGAAAAGCAGACAAGGACGGGAGGAAAATTACTTCAATGTTATCACAGCAGCTTTTTCGGTGGGAGCCACCTTTTGCTTATTTTCATTTTTGATTGAATGGTTGTGCTTAGAAGATCAATTTTTTCACTAAAATTCGTTTTTCGTTTCCATCTGACGATTTCGTGTACGAAATTGCGATTTCGGTTCCGATTAAACGTCCCCATTATTTTACACATCATTGTGATGGATTTGAACGGATGTTTCACGGAAAAATGATGGACATCAAATGAACTGCTCAGATGATTAACGAATAGGCTCCAAGAAGGGAAGAAGAAATTTTAAAGTAATTTAATGGAAAATTTTAAACGATGACGGGACAACTTTATGTGATTCATCTTGGGGTATGATGGTCTCAGGAAGACTCTCGTCGAGGGAAAAATGAATGGAAAGAACGCAAAGGTAGATCTTAAATGTGAATCAGTTAGCGACAAAAATAAGAGCTATTACAAAGTAAAAGTGGCATTGATGACTAGCGACGATGATTACAGAGAATGAGGCATTATTTTTAATTTCAAATTTCCGAAGTAAGAATATATTGCTTTCAACCATTTAACCACGATATATTTCTAAAATATTTGGCATTAGAGAATAACGTATGTATCCCTCTTGTTCAAATCCCCTTCACTAGTTCAATGTTTACATCAAGCCGTTGTTCAAATCATCATCACCCGTTATTAATCCTAAAAGTTGTCTAACACAGCTCTCCAATCTATTTTTTTGGCTATCGGGTATGATATCACCAATTAATATCGTCATAGTTTTTTTCTTCACCACTCGCTCAAAGTATATCACATGAGTTCTTCCTATGCTGTATTTATCAGTCATTTTCCTTCTAAAACAGTCTTCAAGAGACCATCATATCCTGAGGTTTATCGTACGAGATTGACCTGCCCACTGTTCAGAATTTTGATGATACTTCTTTTCTCTTTTACTCTCTTTAGAACTAGCTCTTTATCTACTCGTTTCATCCTTAAGATCAGTATCATCGTTCTTTAACACCACATTTAAAAGACATCACCTTGCCTTGCTCTCACAAATAATGTCCTCTTCATCGCGTCATCATTTTCCTGTGCCAGAATGTTCGGTACCGAAAATTTGCATCATATTGTCTTATTACAGTACACGAGAAAGGTTTATGAATTGGTTAGCGTGTAAGGCCATTTTTGCTATCGTAAGACTCTACCAGTAATGGAGATGGAGAGAGACAACTTAAACTCTCTAAACCTACGGGACTGACTCCCTACGATCCCTACGAGTTACTGAGTGGAACGACAGCTGCCATTCAATGAAAAAATTTCATTCTCAAATCACGTGCTTCCGTAAATATGAATTTTGGCAGGTGAAAATTTTTTCGACATCTAGTTGTTTGGTCGTCTTTCATATGGAATGATATACTTATACATATTTGGAATTACGGAATGATATTACTTATACATACATATGTCCCTACCATTGTAATTGGTGAACTCCATCGGTAACGCTATATAATGTGTTTAAATGTTTTTGCCGGCCATCATTTTGTACTTTTGTTAAGAATAAGGCCGATGTATACGAATTACTCATCAATGTTTTGCGATAACATAGGTTGACTGAGTACGGAGACAAATATGAGTTATTTTTGAATGAGTATGGAAAATTTGTGATTTATTATTATAAAAGATCAAATGAAATCAGCACACGTTTGCTAAACCGTGGGATACAACGGAACAACGGAATTTTTCTTCACTTTGCCTTCACGGGTAACGTAACAGGGGCAGGTAACTAGCAATAAAGCGCACGTAATGATTATTTCATTAATCATTCGTATTCGCAATTCGTCGGAATTACGAATCAGTTGCAGGAGACGTAAAACAGTAGTTCACTGTTCTGTCTGCACCTCTTGTCCGATGATGACCTTCGATGTGAAGTCAACAGCTGGAACATTGAAATATTTTTGGTGTGTAGTCGAAAAACGCTGCAAAATTAAAAAAAAGATAAAGTCAGCGAATTGGCATCATAATTAGGAATACTTTTGTGTCTCTAAACCTACGGGACAGCTCTTTTATCGCAGATCGTAAAAGTTGGTACTTCACTTTGCATTTTTCATTGCGTGTAATATTATAACTGCCATATATGAAATTAATAATTGTGGATAGGGATTATTTCTCCCCGAAAATTTTTTAAAGTGTGAATTATGTATGATATTATACAATTGTGTGGTAGGTAACACATGCGATATTAAATAAGTGATAGCTGTGGTAATTATATTTTCATCGAATACAGCACTCGTAATACTGGCGCTATTATTCCGCAACAACATTCAGGGAATTATTTCATTTCATTGGGAGTCAGAAAAGATCATAATACTTCAGGGAGTGCCCTCGAATGTGCTGAACTTACATACTGTGTAAGAGGTGAAGAATGGTGGTGCCTCGAATTAAATGAATTGTGAAGAAAAATAAAAAAAACTAAGGTGATAGACAATACGTGAAAAATTACGACCTTGTCGCCATTATTGCATGCCAAAAGCAATCATCAAAAAATTGAGGGGGCACCCGGGTTTGAACCGGGGACCTCTCGATCTGCAGTCGAATGCTCTACCACTGAGCTATACCCCCGATGTCGAGGAGGCGTCCACGTTTAATTTATATTGAGTGTTCAAAAAAATCAATAGAAATAGAATTGGCGAAAACAAATTAAAGTTTATATCATGCATCAATGTGAGAATTTTTTAATGTTTATTGTCTGCATCCATTGATTGGAACATATTGTGTCGTTCAATTCCGAAGATGTTATGGTTTTTCTGTAGTTCGAAGAAATTATCAAAACGGTTTCATCAAACCAACAATTGTCCAAGGTTAATTCTTCCTTTAGTAATAAATATTAGATTAATGGAGATGTTGGTGCGTATATGCATGATAATTTAACTCACGCATCGCTTCTCTTCGGGGTTGACCGAGGCTACCGAGATTAAGCAGGACGGGAGAAAAAAGACTGGCCGCAGTAGCCCGGTCACTACGCGATTACGCTCGTCTCACAACCCAATGGTCGCGTATTCGATTCCCGTCCAAGGCATGGATGTAGTGCCTTCCATGGATTTAAGCCTAGGATATGGACCTGAGATGGTGCGACAGCCTATGCCGTTCGAGCTCCGAAAACCATGGCTCCAGTTGGCGAGGGCAAAAAAACTGAATCTTGTCTGGAAATGGACTTTAAAAAGCCAATTGAAATGAAAAGCCAATAGTCTAAAATAGCCTAAGCCATCTATTCAACTAACCCAGGCTCTTGAACTCTCTTTATTTCTATCCAGAGGTCTGCTTCTCTTTATTCACGACTGAAACCAATTTTAACATTTGTTGTCAGTCCTTCCGGTGAACTTGAATGTTTACAATCAATTACGGCTCCATAGTATCTCGTAAATCGCTGGATCACTAGTAGTAATTGGATATTCAAATAAAAGTACAAGGGGTATTTTAAGATACCTATATGTTTGCCAACTTGGTTCATATAATATGTGTTCTGCTGCTTCGGGATGGTTTATTTTACGTGGTTCATGTTAACACATCGTGTGATGTGTTCGCGCGCTCAGTACTCATGAGAACCATTGTAATTAGCAGCACGGTAATAACTAATTAGACCTGTAGGTGGTCGCTGAGTGCGGTCGACGCCTGCGCGTGACATTCTCGACAGTGCCCGGTTGCCTACAACCTCATCCGCCCCCCCTCTTCCCCCCCTTCCCCCCCTCCCAAGGCAAGCTGAGGAACAAAGGATGCCATCAAAGGAAAAGGACTTTTTCCGTAGCATCTCCTTTGAATGATTCAATTCTCTTTCTCTTGATCATAGTTAGTTCCGGGTTCATCTTGTGAAGTAGGACCCTTTAGCAAATCCGTAGGAAATAGTTTAAGGCTTTAACTTGTGGAACTCTGTCAGGTTGAAAAAGGATGAAAAACTTTAAATGGTTATATAGTCCACTTACTTATAGTTATATATTACTACTTCTGCCAATGGATGGTTTCAGTGGATCACCATAATTTTCAAGTGCTTGAATTTAAGACCTTGAAAGAGATTATAATCAAGATCCTTTAGGATGCAATGCACGGCCTATGATCATTTCCTGTAAGGAATGAACTCCTTTGCCTCCTCTATACCTCTTATGATGGGTTTAGATTTGGTAGGGCTACTCTCGACATTTTTTATCATAATGTTTTTAAATATTCTTTCCTATAGCAATTAAATTTTGAAGCTAGTTCATTCATGCCTTCCAGAAATTTAAATACGGGCTGAACTTAAAGACCAAAAAATTGTAGTGCTGGTTTGAGGAGTTAAAATTATTGTTCCTCCAGTTGATGTAGGTTTTCATGAACATGAAATATTTCACATGTAATGTACAGTAGAATCATTCCCCGGGCAAAAATTAAGTGTAGGGTGAGGGTAAGGAAATGACACAATGGTAGTGGTACCCACAGCTTACAGGCGAGTGGCAGTAGTGGGATGGTAATTTAGAACATCCAAGGGTAGACAAATGGTAGAGCAGCTACAGGGAAACCTCTCACGATGGTCCAACCACGTCTCTCTGGCAGCAGCGTTGGTAGTGGGGGGCAGGAGAGGCTGAAGGCCCCCCACAGAATTTGCCATGGGCCCTTGAGAAATGAATAGTCTTCATTAATAAAAATTATATTTCACTTGTTCCCAGCTTGCTTTTTCTCTTCGGACACATATTATCATGCCTTCATATGCTCTTTTAGCAAAATTCTGATCTCTACCACCTCATATCTGCAAAAAAATGCGGGCCCTTATCTTAGGTGCCAGGCCCTTTTCAAGGTTGGCCTCCCCCAGCAAAAATAGTTCTGATGCCCCTGCTCCCTGAACTAAGGGCTTGGGTAGTGGAAGGTAGCACTCACTCCCGTAAAGTGAAGGGGATTGGTAGAGTAGCTGTATGCCATGTGATCTGTATTTCTCTAGCATATTTACTTGATACAACATTTAGTGATTAACTTTAGTTTAGCTTAGTGATATAACATTTTTAGTCATGTCAGGAATAAAATTGAGAAAATTTTAATGAAACACGACAGCTCTTTAAAAAAAATTTTATTTAAATTCATTTTTGGAAGTGCATGGGAAGTAGCTCAAGCTTCTTTTTCTTGAAAAGTATGAGGTGTATCCCTATCTCTAGGGCAAGGACGAGGACATGTTGCAACTGAAAAATTGAAGATAATTATTCACCCCCAACTTACAAAATTTCTGATACAGCTCTAGCGGAATGAGTTCATTAATGTGTTATAATTTGATGCTGAAATTCTCCATCAGATAGCAAGAAATGCAAAAAAGTGTACAAAATATTTCCTTACATAAATAAATATGCACTTGCTCCACTATTTACTAATCAGTGAACGGAAAACAAGTGTACAGACAATCTTGAAATAATGATGCAATTTTACCTGCCGTGCAGCATATGTTAGCAAAATACGTAGTGCTTTTCCTCATTATCAGGGTCAAATTTGCTGGTTTTCACATCACAGTGCTCATGGAGGAAAGCGAAGTCAAAGAGGATGATATGAGAGCATCAATATTAAGATCGGAATTTGATGCAGCAGTAAGGGACCTTTGCATGAATAAGGCTTCTGGAATTGATGATATTCCTGCAGAACTAATTAAAAATGCAGGAGAGAAGACATTAACTCATCTTTACAAAACCATCTGCGACAACAGGAGAAATACCAATGGACTTCAAGAAAACATCATCATTCCTATTCAAAAAAACAGGAGAGTTTAGAATAGAAAGAAAAGCTGAGGAGTTTCTGGATGAAGATCAATTTGGATTCAGGAAAAGTAAGGGTACAAGAGAAGCAATATTGGCTCTTAGGCTGCTCATAGAGAAGAGAATGGAGAAGAACAAACCGATGTTCATTGCATTTGTGGATGTAGAGAAGGCTTTTGACAACATGGATTGGAATTCAATGCTTGATATTCTGAAAGAAATTGGAGTGTCCTACAATGATCGAAGAATTATACACAGTTTGTATAAAAACCAAGTAGCTGTGATTAAATCTGGACTAAGCTGTGAAGAAGAAAGAATAAAGAAAGGAGTGAGACAAGGCTGTGCACTGTCTCCCGTAATTTTCAATGTTTACATTGGGAGAGCCATCAAAGAAATCAAAGAGAAGTCAGCAGGAGTGCACATCGATGGAGAAAAATTAGCATGCTGTGATTTGCTGATGACATAGCACTCGTAGCAGAGACAGAGAAGGATCGGAATAAGACTCTAATAACCATGGAAAGGACAATGGCCAGATACCATCTGAAGATCAATAAGAATAAAACTACGATATTGGTGTGCAGCAAAAGAGAAGAGGCCAAAACCAACGTTAAACTAGGGAAGCAACAACTGGAAGAGGTGAAAGAGTTCTGCTACCTTGGAAGCCGACAAGAACAACATGACTTGTTCCGTAGAACAAGTCGTGCACCTATATAAGTAGAACGAGTAGTAGTGTATTTAGATCCAGTGGAACAAGTCATTCTCCCTGAGGATGGAGATACCCTGAGGCCTGTTATGATAGATTCCTACTTTCAAAGGCAGTATTTATTGACCCAATCAGAATATTGTGTTAATCAGTCTCTGGTGAAAATATGCTTGCATTTCTTCATTTTTTCAAAGAAGGGGATATCCTTGCATTACGTTATGCATATTATCACTTTTTTGACCTTCTATCCCTCTTACAATGCTCCATAACATTCTCTAAGATATCACCCTCCCAACCCCCCCAAATTACACAATGCTGCTAAAGAACCCTCTCTATTTGTAAATGATAAGACAGACATGCTTAATGAATTCCTTTTTTTAAAAACCGAAGAAATAGTTTTTGGCTTGACCTTGTGGAATATATCCATTATGGGTAAAATGAAAAATTCACTTGGTAAATGCAACAATTATTTTTTTCTTTATTTCTCAAAATAAAAAAAAATAATTGTTGAATTTACCTAGTATTTTTTCCCTCAAAACTATTATTTATTCAATGATTTGTATTATCATTATTATTGGAACTATAAATTCACAATGCATCTTCCTTGTAAACGTAAAGGAAGGCTTGTTCTTCCACTCCCTGTTAATAATTCATCGTTAAAGTCAGTCTGACAATCCTCCTACCTCCCTTTTCTATTATATAATATTTTTATTGAAAACATGAAAAATAAACACTCCAGTATTTGCTTTTTTTAAATCATTATCATCATTCAACATGCCTAAGATTGGTCTGACATGCTCTCCACTTGAATCTCCAACCTTCATCTTCATATGATATAATTCTTCTCTTTCACATCTTTAACTACTCTTTCTATTCATCTGATGTGAGCCCTGACATTTCCATTCTTACTGCTAAATTTTCCTTGACAATTGTCTTCATCAGGCGATTGCGTCTTAAGATATGGCTGATGAAGTTTTCCCATCTTCTTTTTAAAGTTTTCCGAAGACTTCTCTTTTCCTTCACTCTTCTCAACACTTCTTTATTTGTCACATGCTCTATCCATATTATCTTAATCATTCTTTGGTAGCAACACAATTTGAATGCTTCCAGCCTTGACTTCTCTTTTTCAATACATTTCATTATCTATGGCACTACACCAGTCAAGTAATTCTTACAAGGTTATTCTTTTGCCATATTGGTTACTCACTTATGATTGTTTTTTTAAATCTTTCCACATTATTCACTCACTCAGTTTTCTAATCCTTCATTTTATTTCTCTCCTGAAAATGTCCCAACTATCTTCCCAGTTATAAAAGGGTTTCCAATCTTTTATGGATTTGTCAATTGCCTCTTTTTTATATTAATTGCCCTTTTGACCACTTTTCACTATCATCATTTTTCTTGAATCTGAGGCTTCCATGAGGTTTATCATTGATGGTAAGGACTTCCAAGCATTCCTCTGTGCTGGTTTACCTCTGGGTGACAACAGTTTCTACAGCCATCCTGATGGCTGGCATCATAAGGTCAGACCTGAAGACCCAGAGGAACACCCAGAAGTCCTTATCACCTTTACCTTTGCTCTTTATCTAATTCTTTTCTCCCATCCACTTCTACCATCCCCCTTCTCTCTATAAAAGTATTACATATCATCTTCCTTATTTTTATAATAAATTAGCAAGTTCAATTGTCATATTCGTTATTTCTAATAAATTAGCAAGTTCAATTACCATATCCTCCTTCACCTTTCCACTCAGTTGAATTAAATGTTACTTTTCATTGACTACAAATTTTGGTCGGAATTAATGGGCACTGTGAAAGTATATAGAAAGCATTGAAAATGGAAGAGATTTGTAACATGTCGGCACCGAATGGCCATGGCTAATTTTTTTCATCTGATCAAAGGACTCTTGAGATTATTCTGCTGTTTCCAAGGCTGTGTATACCCTTTGTTTTTTTTAAATGTATGTAGCAGTATAAAGTCTCCCTATGGAGTTTGCCTCCCTTGCCATCCAACTTTCCTTCTCCATCTCTCATATACCCTTATCTCAAAAGCCACCAGCAGGGCCGGCTGTAGACAAAATTTTTACCCGGGTGAGAATGTGTTCCAGCAGCCCCCATCCTCTCTTCCCCAACTTACCAAACCCTGTTGTAATACATTCACTGGTTAAACATAGTAGTCAAATTTAAGTAGCATAAATAGTAGTAAATTAGCTCGTTGGACTTGAAGTAAGTTGTCTATCCCAAGTAAAATAATATTTTTCCATTCCCACAACCACAACCCATTCCTTTTGTGGCATCCCTGGCAGTTGCCCAGGCCTTAAGCCTGGCCACCAGTCCAATTTTCAAACTTTTCCCCAGTATCTATACTTCAAGTCACTTAATGAGATCATCTAGTCTCCTTGTAATTTGCCTCATGAAACTAATGTAAATGATGAATTTTTAAAGTTGATTTCTGATGTTACTTTGTGGAATCTCACATTTTTACTGGTGAACATATTTGCCATTTTAAGACTTCATGTTGAATATCATTTAATTTTTATAAAATGTCTGCATTTCAGGTGAAAAAGTTCGACTGGCCAAAGCTCATGATTACATCAGCGGGCATCGCACCAAGCTTGCAAACGACCTCGACATAGCCAAAGACGGTACTGTTTATTGGTCTGATGCAAGTACCAATGTCAGAGTGGAGGATGTAGTTTTAGAATTCATGTCAGAACCAAGTGGAAGGTAATTAGCCATGCATTCTGTAAGGTGTTGAAACTCTTACAACCAATGTAATTACTGATTTATTTCAAGCTGACCTGATTTTTAGGCTAATACGATATGATCCTGTGCAGAAGAAATCCGAAGCTTTAATAAGGAGAGTTCAATGTGCCAATGGCGTGCAGCTCTCTCCAGATGAGGACTTTGTACTTGTGGCTGAAGGAGGGAAAGATCGAATTCTCAGGTGAGTAATCATTATGCCATCTCAAAATGAGAAGATCCCTCTTGATGAGCCACTGAGTTGTTCTTGAATGTGTGTGAAAATAATGAAGTAGTAAAAAAAATTAATGCATTATTCTCTATAGGTAATGTCTGGTTGAATATTCTTGGTTCTTGAATTCCTTTGTGTATATGCTCTTCAGCTTTGTGTATATGCTCACAGCAATTGGATGTTATAAAATCAGGCCTAAGTTTGACTACCCACCCTTACACTATTTTTGAGGTTTTTTATATACTTAAGTGAATGTCTGAATTATTCCTTTTTTTCAGAAATACTTTGGAATAATCATTTATTGGTAAAGTACGATTTGATACTTGCCAGTAATTTTGCAATGACAATAGGCCAAGTAGAAATATTGTTTGAATTTGGAGATTGAATAAGATGGCTAATAACCAAATACTATATTAAAAGGATTAGTACTTATATTCTTTGTGATAATGCATCCTGATGTGGAACAGTTGATAAATTCATTGCAATATATTTTACAACTCTCTCTATCATTAATTCTTTAGTCACATATGTTCGACACTGTATAGGCATAAAATAATTTTATGCGGGTGCCTATATGGGCCTGATGCAGCTGCATATGAATGAGAGAAAAGCATGGAAGAGAGTTGTTGGAATATCACCTGACAGTGTAGCTTGTGGTGTAGCATGTGTAGCTTGAAGTAATCCAACTGTCTGTTGCATTAAGAAATTAAAGCTTTTGTAAGGGATACATTTAAACATGAAACTCTAGAAGCATTTGGTTACCACTGTAAATATAAGCCTCATTTGTAATTTTCAAGAGTGTTCATTAGCTATAATCATTGTGATTACCTATGATACAGGAAACTCTCGATAATACGAAGTCAGGGGGACAGGAAAATCGGCACATCGTAATTTTTAATTTCGAAATTTCGATCATTTTAAAAAAAGTCGTGGAAAAATGTTATATTTGTTTTCTCTAACTTTTGTTCTCTTCGGTAACATTGTACTATATCTTCTGTGGTCATTCGTGAAAGCATTCTTAAAAGACGCATGTCTTAAAAGATCGTAAAATAAGTACCTACTATATCAATGCTTTTAATTGGGCGATCGTAGTGTTGTCAAAATTTCTTCCCAGTATCGAAAATGTATAGAAAACAACAGTTGAACATTTTGTAATAACAATTTTATTTTCGGAATAGTTAGTAGAGACGGGAATCTCGTATGGATGCTAAAAATAAACATTTACTTAAAACATCTACACTGTTATGGTTGCAGCTGGCCAAACCGTGCTTTAGTTGTCTGCTATCGCCTAATCACAGCTATAAAAAAGCACGGGACTAAGCCCGTTTCCAGGAAAAAAATCATTCACAGGTTATTACTTGTAGCGTCTTTCGTCTATCGTCAGCGGAGTAAATGATATTGGGAGGTAATATTGTTCCTTTTCTACTACTAAGACTTTGATGACAATTGGGGCCTGATTCGGTATATTTTCCGCATCTTCTCCTCAAGGATTAGGCGCCCGTTTGCAGGCCTATTAAAAGATACGCCCACAACTGGGACCTTCCCTCTCCACAACCGGACCCTTTTCCCCCCACTCACCGTAAACCCAAACTCCCCGGCCATCATAATCCTTACCCCCACCAACACAACCCGCTCAAATTTCCTATCGGCATCACCCACACTCACTTAAACCGGTCCATGCTATAAGATTTTGGTGCGGACATCCCCTTCACGGAGAGCCGAGCTAGGATTTCTGACCTTAAAGGACCAGGTAGGGTTCACGGAGAATTTTAACTGCCGTAATTCCAGGCGCACGGCAGCGAGCATCTTATGTGCCGTCACACGTAAGCTTTAATTAAAATAGAACCGTGGACATTATGAAAATGCTGGTAACAGGTAAAACAAAAAATATCCAGGATAAATAATGGCATTACCTATGATTTCCACATTACTAAAGGTCTAAATGATACGCGGAGTTACATGCGGCAAATGATTAGGAGATACTAGCATATGTGGGAGGTAAATGCACTACTATTCACGCATTTCATTGCTGATGCACCACAGTCGGCAGCACTGATTTGTTAGATGTCTACGCAGTCAAAAATAGTTTTGCTGAAGCAGATTTTCGCCGAGTTTCGTAAAAACGAACGGGACCGGGTCCGAAGTTCGTAATTTCGGTAAATTCATATTTTCGAAACTTCGTATTTTCGAATATTGCCATGTTATTAAAAAAGTCTTTTGACTTTATGTAAAAGTGGGACTATTGTGGTTTTAAATACAAATCTTCACCAATCTCATCAAATAAAACAGTTTTTAATGGCTTTCTTACAGACTTTTTGGGACTTTTTTGGCGTGACGGGACTTTCCTGATTAAGAGAGACTTTTATGGGCCTTTTTATTTAAACCGCATGCCTAAGTTAATATTTGGCTGTTGTGATCACATTTGTTCAACTGTGTGTTGGACGCATCTGTGGTAGAAGTCTTTTTCATGCGGTACTACACGGAGCAGAGATGTACTGTAAAATGTAAGCTCCTAACAATTGTTAATGCGAAATTTTAATAATAGCTCCGGAAACTGCAATGAATTCTTTCTATTGCTCCACCGTTCATGAAATAATCACACTCACTCAGTACTTCAACCCGAAGGTTGGTTTGGATAGGTGAGGGTAGAGCCTACCCCGTACTTATCCATTTGCATGTCAAATTCACATATTGTTCCTTTCCCTGGGCCACCTTGCACTTCGAGTTTTTTTTGCTGAGGGTGTCCAAAGACTTCACAAAGGGATAGATTGATCTGAAAGAATGCATTGATCTAAATATGAACCAGCTTATTTGAACCCGGGTGGTCTGCTGACAAGCCGACAGCGCTACACTGTATGCTAGCACTCCGCTTTTGTTTAGGAGATTAGTGGAAAAATGATACAATTATTTGAAAGATCATCTAGAATTTCCGACGAGGTGAACGCGTCACATTGTGTGCAGACGATCATTAAATGAGCCTACATTGTAGCGAGGCAAGCATGACGTAGATGAACCTGGACCCTCGGCTGCAATCAAGCGGAGAAGAAGATTTTAAAATTTTCGCGAAAAACAAGAGAAAAAGGTCCTCAGCTTCCCCGAAAATAGGGGTCCTGGCCTGTACAATGGGCAACAAATAAGTACTTTTTTCTCATTTTCGGTATTTATTGACAGAAAACTAAGTTTTGAACTATTGAATCATGTTTCAACTGCCTTATAACATTATTGATCCTATGTAAACACTTGTTTTGTATTGTATATTATTTAATTTTCCACTTTAAATTTGACTGAATAAACGCCCTGTTTCCAAGGTTTTACAATGGAGTGTACTTCCACCCTCTTTGTCTTCTAATGCCTTTTTAGTAAGAGGTAGGGTGCTGGGGACTTCCAGATATTGAAATAGAGGAACAATGAGGTGGGAGGGTGAGTTTCGAAGAAAATGAACCATTTGTCATGGGTGTTTTCAAGTCTGTTTCCGCACTAATAGGCGCTTCAGACCGGGAGGAAAGGTATAAGGATAGGAGTGGAAGGGATGGGAGGATCGGTATGGGATCGAAAGTCAATGAACCATGGGGAGACGGGAGAGCGAATATAAACGACGCGAGTGGTTAAGCGGGGTTGCATAACTTGGAGAATACAGCCCTGCGACGCCAAGGCAAATGTTTCAGGGCGCGCTGGCCCTGTTCGTCCTACGTCAAAATGTTACCTTTTTTGTTGCTTATATTGTCTACTTTCCGATTATTTGATTAGTTTTTCCCAAAATTAAAACTAAACGATTTAAAAACTAAAAAAAAAGCTATTTTTTGAGTGTTATTTCCAAAATTTGGGGGGGTTGCAGGGTGGATTTTTGGTGGAAAGTTAGAAATTCGGATTCAGCGACCCAAAAAGAATAGGATAAATCAATTTCCAGAACTACATCTAATTTTTCCTAGTAAAATCCCCTAATGCCTGGACTAGCATCTCTAGGCTCTTTTCTCCAACAATTCAGTTAAATTCAGCAACTTTCTCATGGAAATAATTCAGACTTTTGAGAGACTTTTTTCAAAAATATTGGTGACTTTTTAGGCGACTTTTTTTTGCAAAATTGAAGACTTTTTTCCCGCGCTCTAGTTATTACTATAGGATTCCCGTCGGGACCGGCCATTTTGCATCATATAATAGAAACTTCGTATTATCGTGAGTCGTATTATCGAGAGTTTACTGTAGCATGAAACTTATTTATGCTTGAAATGCTATGCATGCTCTATCCCATTCAGATTTACTATTCTGATCTAAAACTAATTTTTGAACCTTATGTGTGAATTTTGCATTTCATAGTGTGAGGTTGAACCTGCTTGGAGTCCTCAAGCTAACTTCTTGGCTGAAGGCTATGGATGAGTGTGTCTCATAAAGGCTGTTGTCTAAGTCTCTGCTCTAAGTGCACCTCATTTTTCTTTATTTATCTCCATAATTGTTGTCATCTTGCTGTGATGCTTATGTTAACTTTATCTCAACTGATTTCATTGTTAGTCTTCCACATCGTGAGATGCCAGCCATATTAGAGGTGTGTGCAATCACCAAGAGTCAACTGCAACAATTACCTGGGCTCAAAGGTCAACCAGAGAGTTTGGGGCCCAAATATGACAAAAAATAACAATTCTCCTCTCTCCTTCTGGGAGTTCTGAGAATTCTTTACTTAAGCCCTTTGTGACCATTGTTGTATGGCTGGGGTTTAGGAAATCATCAATTAATGAGCAGAAAAAATTTTGCAGTATTGCTAAAATTCTAATTAGTATTGTTGAAAACCAGCCACTTGCATTGCAACTTATTTTTTTCCTTTATGCTCTTATTATTTTGAAGGAGAATTTTGTTTGTAAAATTTCATATGGTAATTTCATATTATTTCATTTCTCAGAAACAGCACATCTTCCAAAGTTGGAAACTTTGCTTTCCGTCATATCGTTGAAAATATATTTGATTAGTCCTCTAGTTTTCTATCGCAGATAGTGATGGGGCTTCAACCATATAACCTATAGCTATAGGTTATTACAAAACATTTCCACTTTGGATAAACTTCTGTGGAACGTATTTATTAAAACAATTTGCGACAAATCTAGTGATTTAGTTTCCGTTATTATAAATCTGTGCCATAACAGATAGGTATTTATTGTTTTTTTTAAGCATATTATAAATCAACTAGTTACATTGAATGGAATTCCAAATAAAAAGCAAAGAAACTAATTCAGAAGCATAATTCAAACTTCAATATGTTGATATCTGAGTGAGATGTTGTCAAACTGATTGCAGTTTCTCTTTTAGGTATAGAATACTTCCTAAGAATACCAAGATCAATTGTCAACAAGAGGTTGTGTGTTATAATACTTCTTACTTTATATGTGTGCAAAAAATTTTAATTACCATAGTATAGCACAACCTAATTACCCTGCAAACCATTAAAAATCAAGCTTCAAATATAATTTTCCTTTCATGTTCTTATATCTTACTAGTGCTTCTGGTTTGTGAATTTCTTAATCTTATATTAGCCTGCATGCCAATCTTCTAGCATAACTTTATCATTCCTATAAATATAATTCTTTTGTGAGTCAGACATTTATAGCACATTTGTTTACATGCTTTTTTTCAACCATCAAGGTATTACCTCAAAGGCCCAAAGACAGGTTCATCTGACATATTTGTTGATGGCTTGCCGGGTGTTCCTGATAAGATAAGGAAGAGTGGGCGGCCAGAGGGTGGCTACCTGGTGTGGTGCATCATCTCGCATGGGTCCGCTGCCAAAGGCAGCAATGGTGGCATTCTCCCATGGCTCAGGAAGCACCGAATCATAAGGAAAATGCTCATGAGAGGACTCTACATCTTGGAGAGCATGTTCCAAAATACACACGAGCGATTTGGGGATTCATTCAGCCAGAAAGCCATCTACTCGGTGGGTTGATACCTCCTCTCCATTAATGAGAACCATTGGAGAATCTCATAGTGGCGAAAAATACCCCACCGTCCTTTGAAGTCCTGAGTCTATACCTTTATTCGATAAGTTTCCATATCTTTCTTTGAATACATTATTTGGTAGCCATAATTATTTCCAAATATGGAGTCTCCGGGGAGCAAAGAACAGCTAACCCTTACAATGTCTTAGAGACTTCAGTGGATGGATGTTCACTCAACTACTTGAGGTTTTCTTTGTTGTTTTCCACATTAATGTGTCTATACATTTGTAGAATGCGTTGTTTAATTGTTACGAGAGGAAGACCTCATCCAGAAGTTTCACCTCCACATGCCTTATATAGAACTTGTCATGGTTCTTCGTGCTATCAACCACATACATCATTTCTGATGGCAACAGTTTTGCTGGTAGTTCAACTAGCATCTTCAGATCAATGTGAGCTTGCTTGAGCATATATAGGCTTGCCTTGTTGCTAACCTTTGATTGGTTGTTATTGTTGTCTCTCAAGGCATTCTCTTCCATGCACCGTAGAGTTACCCCTCTGGTGGGCGTGCCAAATTCACTCCCATGAGTGGCCGCGCCACGGCAATTTTAACGCAAATATAAATTGCACTCCTATAGTTAAGGAAAAGGTAATTTACTAATAAAAAAAAGGCTGATTAAGTTGTTGCAGTTGCGTATTTTATTGTTTGGCACTGAATGTACATTTTTAATCATCTTTATTCATATCTAGGTCCTTTTGGAAATATACTGGTTTACCATGTTGGTGACTGCCATTTTGAAAAATCAAAGTAATAAGATGGTACACAGCTTGATTCTATGGTGCTCTCTAAAATTTACGAGAGAGATAATTTTGACATAAACATAAGAAAAAGACCAAAAAAAATTAATTACATGACTGGTCTCGCAGGCGGCTATGTTGGAGTAGCCACGTCCAACTCTCTACGATGTCACACAGCTACTTACGCATTCGGTGGATAACTGATCCAGATATCAAAAATATTGACTCCTATCATGAACAATGAATACCTGAAGACACAGGCATTAAACACAAATGATACCAAACAGAGAGCGCAGAAACTAAAATATGCGGCAATTTACCATGGGCATGCCCACCGTAGGGTTAATATTAGTCTTCTCTGTTCATAATGTTACAAGTTTTTATGATTTTGATAGCCTCTCGAATTATCCTTGAGTAACAACAGAATTCCTTTTTTTTGATACTTTGTCTGGACAAAGGAATCCCATTTTTATCCAAGTGTAATTTATGAAGCTATTGAAATAATAAAAACTCCCAACACCATGAACAGAGTGCTTTACAAGACAAAACTAGCGACCAATTACAGTACAACAACAAGGCAGGCCTATAATGTAAGGTGGCTAAAAATATGTGTATCAACATAAGATATTGGTTGAAATACCAGTGAAACTGTAGTAAAAAACAATTCATAAGGTTGATATCCCAAAGGACAATGGGAAGAAGTTCTACTATCATACCCCACAGCAATCTGTTAACACACCTCATTTTCATCATCCACAATAAGTTAACTTATAGGTTCCATTGAACTTTCTGAGCATTTCACTCTACTTCATAAGAAAATTATCATTTATAGATTCATTGAATCTGTAGATTATTTAAAGTATTGAATAATACAGTTATTGATAAGAATAACTGTAGGCAACAGTCAGATGAATGCAGAGATGGAGTCATATAAAGGTTGGCTTTCATCAAATGTTAACATTTAAAAACAAAACACACCTAAGCAATGATGGCTGCACGAAAACTTCCATCACTGCACTTGTTTTACTTTGCTTTGAGTTTACTTTTTGAGACTGTGAATTTTTTAACCCTTTTGCTGCTGTGAACGTACCTAGTACGATCGCAAGGTAGGGTGCTGTGAACGTACCTTTTCGTTATCCCTGTAGCACTTTCACTTTTCCACCGCATGTGATGAGTAGGTTTCCGTAGAGTGAGCTGCTGCGAAAGGGTTAAAGTGAAAATTAAGAAAGTCTAAAAATGGTTTTATTGATCCTGTTTAGTCATATTTGAATTAATATTCTTTTAAATATGTTGATTTTTTCTGACAGTTAAACTGTTTTAATTATGCATTAAGCATTGACCACTTTTCAGATCGGCAGCCTAGCCTCGATGGCTCCCTTCCTTCTCTCTGAGGGCCTGGTCCTTGAGCTGGATGCCCACGGGAACATCACTGGCAGCTTTTATAGTGCAGACCGTAGCGTGCACATGGCGAGTGAAATGCATGTGTTGCCCGGTGGACGAGGTGGAATCAAGGGACTCGGCAGCATCTATGTCGCCTCGCCTGTCAACCCTCAACTGCTGCAGGTGTCCATCCGGGAAGGGCCCATGCTGGACATGGCCATGGCATACTCCAAGGCCAATACGGCCCTCGAGGTTGACCGATCCTCGGAGGAAGGTGATGGAGAGGGGTTGACAGCCACAACCCCAGGAGAGAACAATACTGGCTCAAGATCTCATGCAGAGATGACACGTTCCCCACCTGAGATGGACTGGGATCATGGTGATCATCATGCAGGGGAAGAGGAGGTGACTCAGACAACAGACTCCACTACGGACACTTTGACGGACAGCACAACGGACAGTTCTTCAACAATCCTGGAGAGGAGAGCCGACAATATACTGCCCAGTACAACCACAGACCGGCCCTTGCCTTCTCTGATGGACATGGTCGCCTCGTGGATGACAAACTTGGGAGAGAGCCTAAGGACAACTTCCGAACCATCCATGATAGAGTCATTCTTTGCAACGGCGGAAACTGGACAGGATGGTGAATCAACGACACAGATGCTCAAGCAGGACACTGGTGATGGGAGCTCTTTCACCTCTCCCAAGTTTGAGGAGAAGAAGCCAATGAGGGCATCAGGGGAGGAGGATGATGATGATAAGGGAAACCTGGTGTTTGAAGATCCAGTCCTTCAATTCCTTCTGGGTGGGACCAGGAGGAATACAGTTACAGTAGACTTTGGGCACAATGCAACCACCTCAGGGGAAGAGGATGAGGAGAGTGAACAGAGTGGGGAAGGAGAAAAGAACTTCATTGCCCTGGATTCAAACATTGATGTAACGACAGTGACCACTCCATCGCCAGCAACAGAAAAGGAGACTACATGAACTTCTGACTTCTTAGTGAGTGATGAGTGTTAACCACCACTGAAGCCTGTTTTGCATAAACATTGATCTTCTAGTGCAGTTATCATGAGACAATTTTTGTCTACGCCTGAGTGCTAAAGATTTAAAACAGTTTGTGGTGTATACTGCTGCAAAGCAGTTACTACAATTAAAAGCACAGCTCTTTCTCAATGGTTTGATTTGGGGGAGTGTACAACACCCCGTCATGCTATTTGAAATTCTTAGACATCATGAGATAGTGATGGCTTTCAGGTAGGACCATTCAATGTTTTAAGGCTGATGTAGAATACTCTGGGCTCCCCTAAGTTATTTCCCATTTTGGTTTAGATTTGGGATGTACCATGCATTTTTGTTGTTGTTTCTTGATCAAAGGCTGACTCTTCAGTTCTGTCAGGGACTAAAAGATAACCAGTACTATATTTTGACTTTTTGCGAAAACTTGTCATAAACACATAGAAATGATATATTTCAGTA
This sequence comes from Platycnemis pennipes, assembly GCA_933228895.1. Classification (NCBI taxonomy): domain Eukaryota; kingdom Metazoa; phylum Arthropoda; class Insecta; order Odonata; family Platycnemididae; genus Platycnemis; species Platycnemis pennipes. The sequence continues at coordinate 85,919,366 of OW121857.1, forward strand.
TTGATATGATTTTCCGAATGCACATTTTAATATTTTTTGACTAAATGATTTTCATTTTGTATCCATTCTGATTAGTATGTCCTTTACACAGCAGGCACATATTGCTGTGCTATAGTAATGCTACGGTTTGCTGTCCAGACTGGTGTGAATTCAGCCAAAAACCACACCGGAGAAACCATCTCCTTATATAGATAGATCCTCTTACATATTAAATTTTAAATAGTGTGATTAGCATGATAAACATTTGCTAAAGAGAGGGAGCAGAGATGGTTTTGAGGAATCCGATTGAGACCAAGGACTCACTCTTTTGTTTATGTTTACTAACAAGAGAAGTGGTGTGGAAATATTTTTTGCAGCTCAGCTCAAGCCTTCTGAGCCATTGGCATTCATTTCTGTTATTTTAGTTCTTGTCTGTGGATTTCTGGCTGGTGGCTCTAAAGGCTTGATGATGCAAAAATGAACCTAATTTTGTGCTGAGTTTTGTAATCCTTCCCTTTTTATGCAATATTTTATTTAGCATGACCATTTTTACATTTTCCATATGTATCGATTTCCATGCAACAGCTAAAATTGTAGGAAAGTGTTCCATTTAGAGGCATATTATTATCAGAGACTACCTAGGTTGCAACATATGTCATGCCACTGGTTCTTCTCACATATATCTTCCCTCTGCCATTTATAAAAAGGAGCTGTGCCTTAAAATATAATTTCTAAGTGATTTTTTACTCTTGTTTGTTAAATACCCATATTTTATAGTTTTTTCTTATCCTAAAATTCCAAATTTAACATCTTTTGAGGCCTGATCACCATTTTAATTTTTATCTGGTCTCAATTAAATATAGAACAATCTCATCTCTTTCATGAGATTAATTCAAAAATTTTCAGGTGCAGATTGATTGAATTGGTGATGGATGTCATTTGTTAATATAGTCACAGCCTTTGAAATTTTGGTTATCAAAACTATGGAATAGCATTTTATATAGCCAATTGATACTGTGCTCGTACATATATGTAAGAATTGAATGATTAAGCTAAACAGGCTTTGTTTAAGGGATGGAAATCTTTTTTCCTCTGGAAAATGATATTTTCTTTGACTGATTAAGGGTGGAGAAAGATGAAATGAACACCTTTGGAACTATACCAAATAAGTTTCTTATGTTTATCAGATGATACATATAAAGACGGTAATACTGTGGTTGTTATTTTAAAATTTATTTAACTTTTTAAACACATTCTGAGGGTTTATCATTGTTGTACATATTTGTTCATACTTTTGCATATTTCTATTTTCAATAAAAAATAAAAGCTAAGTATATACTTTGTTTTGGTTAAATTTGGTGGGAAGGAATTTTTCATTACCACACATAGGCTTTGATATTCCTGCACATTCATCTTAGCCATGGCACAAGGGATGAAAATTTTTACAGGATCACAGATACGCATGAAGGTAATGTTTAGATGTGTGACATTTATAGTTAGCCATTGATTTGTACCTTCATTTGTCTGTCAGTCAGTCATCTGATTTGAATTTTTATGTGTACCTATAGTAACAGTCCCATTCATGACCATGTGTTTGATTGCATCATGGCTCATTACTCAGATAATGCTGCAATGCTCACAATTGTCAGTCTGTTATCAGAATAGGTTGCATCTGCATTCATTTTTATTTAAACTCTAACTGAAGTGAACCTAAATAACTTAAAACCCAAAATCAATAAAATAAGGGGAACTTAAGAACTTAGTTTTTTTGCAATTATATATGTAATATACATACATGTACACATTCAGTGGTGACGGAAGTGGGGGGCAGGGGAGGCTTCCCCCCCCCCCCCCCCCCCAGAATTCATTACTAAAAATAAAAATTCACTTGTTTCTTCCAGCTTGCCTTTTCTCTTCTGGTGCATATTCTACCACCTTAATATGCACTTTTAGCAGAATTCTAGTCTCCACCCCCTCCTATCCGCAGAAAAATATGTGGGCCCTTTTTATCGGAGCCTTTTCAAGGTTGGCCCCTCCCAGCGAAAATAGTTCCGACGCCCCTGTACACAGTAGTGTAATTAAATTGCTGGCTGGTATTTGAAGATATTTGGGTCTGAAAAAAGATGACATATATAGAATGTATTTCTAGTGAAACCCATGGAAATGTTATGAACATCTGACTAACATCCAAATCAAGTTATGACTGGACAGTTAGAACTGAATGTGGCTGTCAGTTGATGACAGACTATTATAGTTTTTACTCTACTATCTACAATAGTCTGTCATTGACTTGAATAATAGTATTTGAAGGTTATTATATTTGGTATATAGGTGTATTTAAAGGTCATTGTAGATATTTAAAGCTATGATTGACCCATATGTTGGTCTGATTGGTAAGGGTAGAACTCACTGAATACAAAACCGAACATGACATTCACACATCGTCCTTGGTTTCTTCCCATATACTGCCCAAGGCTGTATTTACCATATGCCTGGGGGCCTTGCCAGAGAGAAATTGTAATATAGTTGTAAGTAACCTGGCGCCTACTAGCAAAGTATTAATATAGTAATAGATATTTGTACTTATTATATATTGTCTTTATAAGCAAGGAAAAGTCTATGTCAAGCTGCCAGGTTGCAAGACCGTAACATTGGGGGCCTCATTCTAGATTCTGCCAGGGTCCCCAGAGGTCATAAATACGTCTCTGATAAGAAATATCAGATACCTTGTAGGTATCGGTCATAACACGTCCCTTACAAGAATTATGTGGTATCCAGAAAAAAACCCTGCTTAGATTCAGTTGGTCATGTCCAAAATATGAGTTTTGTTTATTTTTTTATAGTATTTTCATCTTAAATTTTTGGTATCATCATCATAATGTGTCAACAATCCTAGAATTGGCTTAATACAACTCTCCATTAATTTTCTTCCACCTTCTTCATATTTCTGCAATTCTTCCCCTTCACATCCTTTACTGCTTCATCCATACATCTCATTCATCTTGTCCGTTCTTCAACCATTCACTCTTCCTTCAATGATTGTCTTCATCAGGCCATCAAGTCTCAGGATGTAGCCATTTAATTTTTCCTCTCTTCTTTCCGAAGTTTTCAGAGGACTTCTATTTTCTCCCACTCTTCTTAAGACTTCTACATTTGTTATTTGGTCAATTCATTTTAGCTTCATCATTCTTCTCTAGAACCAAATTTTGGATGCTTCCACCATTGACTTTTCTGCAGCTGTCAATGTTCATGCCTCACTGCCATAAAGGAACATGCTTGTATTTTAAGCCATAAGTATATTCTTCTTTTGACAGAATTCTCTCTTCGCCTGGAATATACTACTGCAAGTATTTCCTTCTCGCATTTTTCATCACTGCAGTGATCACAAAGGCTATCACTCAGTTTCTCAGATAACAATACTCTTTCCCCTTAACATCTTGTCTTCCTATTTTAACATTTGTGTTGAAAATCAAATAAACTAATGTTGTTGATACCTATAGGTATCAACAACCAATATTATTGGTTCTCGCTCTTGATATTGATTGTCACTTTATAAGTATCGATAGTTGCTTCTGCCGGGGTCTTGGCGGTAATGCCTCAGGTAACATATACGTATGTCGTAAACTGTTTTTGTGTTTCATCGGAATAAAAGACGCTTTCAGTCAGTTGGTTGCACGTTAATCTCAACAATTTGTCTTGACCTCTTCTTTCCTACTTCATACCAAGTACATTAGTTTTATTTTGATATCCTCGTAATCTGGTGTGATGGGATTCTTGCAAATTCCACCAGCTTGTTCTGATTGCGAGTGTATATGAAGTCTCATCAATAAGTTTTAAGACTGATGCTTTCTAATCAAGAAACAGTCTTTAAATTTAGTATTCAAGTTCGGAAAAATAACCTGCGTGAAATATTGTTTTATTTTTTCAATGGCCTGAAAGCACCTCCCTTTCCTCATTCATTTAAACATAAAAACAGGTTAAAGCTGGCAGGTCAGATGAGTAAAGTGTTTAGGGGAAAATTGAAGTTGACTTTTGTGAAAAGCTGTTTGCTAAATGAACAAGTACACTGCTATGCTAAACTGTCCCCTCAAATATCCTGAATTTTTGCTTTAATTTTTCTTAAATACCTACCCTTCAGAACTCCTGCAGGAGTTTGATCATGATCATGATTGTAGTTTTGGTTTACAGATTTAGACATGTCATACTCCTAGTTCACTAGTTCTCTGGCTATTAAATGTCAATTACAATGCACAAGAGAGTTCTGATCCAAATGATTATCTTCAGTTGATTTTGAAGGTTTTTCACTTTGTGGATTAGGTATCTGAAAATAATTCTGACCAATTTTTAATTGCGATTACCACTTAAAACGCCTTCCCCAAGTAATTATGCCTTCCTCATAATCCATATAACAGAAGTTACTGTAGCCATTTTACCTAAAATAAAACTCACAGAAATGCTGTGCAGTAAGCCAGTTCATGATGACAATTCGCTCTGGATAAAAGAACACATTCACAATTATTGCTGATGCTCTGGAACAATTGTTTAACAACAGCTGAAACAACAAACAGAACCAAATTTGTCTGAAACAACAATTTAAAAACAGATATCCACAAAGGATGTGATGTTACTAAAGATATTTTAGGCTTGCAAATAACATAATGTGGGTTTTGAATAAAAAATAGTTGTCGTGCGTTTCGAACCATCGTGGACTTTTGTGATCAGACCTCAAATAAGGGCTGTAGAGAAATGGTTTCCTCAGGTCAGTGGTCAGTAACCCCTGGTCCACAGGCCTTGAGTGACTTTCATCTGGCCCACTAAAACCTGTGCAATAATGATCCAATAACTTAAGTTATTGGATCCAATTGGTAATTATCTACTAATTAACCCTTTCGCTGCTGTGAATGTACCTATAGGTACGTTCCTATAGCCTACCGTGCGATCATACTATAGTACGATCGCATGGTAGGCTGCTGTGAACGTACTTTTTCGTTCTCACTGTAGCGCTTTCACTTTTCCGCCGCATGTGACGAGTAGGTTTCTGGAGTGTGTGCCGCAGTGAAAGGGTTAAAATTAATTAGCATCAAACACAGATTTTAGCATGAGAAAAATAACTTCATATCCTCTCTCCTCAGAGTTGTCAATTTCCTTGTTTTGCTTTAAACCACCTGAAATATATTTACATTATATTTAATAACAAGGCACTCCTCTGAGACACTATAGACGGGAGGGCCAAACAACTTTATATAGTTGTTTGGCCCTTCCGTCTCAATAGCTTGCTGACCCCTGCTTCAGGTGGAACCACATGTAATTGAAAAAGTAAAAAAACCAACCTTTGGGTTGATCACAACTTTTACTTTTTTATGAATTTTTCATAAATCTTAAGAGCCAAAGACTGACACTTAGTGCATGAAAGCTGATACACAAGCTTTTTGTTCTCATGTAGGAAGTGCCGCTGGATGGCTGGTGGCTGGATATTGGCTCTTCTGTAGAACAAGTTAAAATATTCACAACTGAATAAAATGTAAGTGAGAAGAGATAAGTATGGGCACTGTAAAAGTAAATACCAAGCACTCACAATTAAGTAAATAGATTTGTAATATGCCGGCCACGAATGGGCAAGGCTGTTTTGCTTCAAGTTACGCAAGACTTGACCTTACGCAACCCCCCGAAGAAAGTTTCTGGCTACGTGCCTGCCCCTCGTGGATGAGCTTGGAGCCACTGAGTGCATCTACTTGATTGCAGATGGTGGGTTGAGCTCTTGATGTAGAAGTTTGCTGTGAAATTGTGAATTCATAAGAGATAAGCTGATTGGAGAATCAAATGGAGAGCTGCATGAAACCAATCTAAGGATTGCTGACTGATGATTATGACCATATATACCCATGTGTTGCACTCACTTTCCATCTGCAAGCTATATGAAATGGTGACAGTAAGACAGGTACATGTAAGTATTACATTAAAAGAATGAAATTTCAGCTACTTCTAGTGAAAGTAAAATAACTTATACTATCATTTCACAAATTTTTAAGATCCTAATTCCAAAACCTAATATACAACCAATATCCATAAAAGAGGAGCCAATCCTTCGCAAATATTATTAAATTACACTCTTGATCGAAGATACCCCAATTTTTTAGGTTGATTTTCACAAATTTTGGCCATGAGTTTGCCAACGACTCCTTGATCGGTTCTAGCTTTCATTCAAGAAGGCCGCTCATGTTCATGAGGCCGCTGTTCAAAGACAAATGCGCAACGATTTTCTCGAAGCAAAACATGCTCGAAGAGGAAAGTGAGGAAAGTTGCCAGGGGTTTCCAGGATTGTGTGAGACCATGTGTGAGAGAGTCCCTGAGAGTTTCCCTGGGATCGTCGTAAGACCCTTTGAGTTTCTACCGTTTCAGATGGAGCCAAAGATAATTAGTAAAGTAAGGGGTTACCTTGCGGTTATACTCTCTCGGACCTGCCTTGACTGAAAACAAGTTGGTGATTTGGTTTGCAAAAATAGGTATGAGTAAATGTGCACTTCGTTACTGCATTATCAGATAGTTTACTGCTGAATTATGATTGCGACTATGTATTGCCTTACCATGCGGGTCATTCTTTATTTAATTTCAATGAAAAAGTGCTCTTATCATGATCGCCGACCTTTTGCTAACTTCCTGTGCGTGACCTTTTTATCGTTGACAGCCAAACTTTCGTCCCGGTATTTCGTGCCAGGTGTTGGTTCACCCCTTGCCACTGTTCTGTTTTGTCAGAATGCGGTAAAATTTTGAAAATAAAACCCATTTTAGTGATGGTATGCCCTCTGTCCTGACGGAAGTGTTCTCAGGGTTACCTTTCTCCATTCGAGTTTCGGACTTTTTGTTGGTTTAAATCGTTTAAATGTTCTCTCTCTCGCTGACTACGAACAGAATACGGGCTTAAGCTCTTCGAGAGAGAGAGAGAAGAACACAACGGGGAAGTACTTTCTCTTAAGTCAGCTGTGAAGAGAAGCACCAAGTAGTTGGTTTTCCATTATCAATGTTTTTATTGACTTCCTTGAATTTGAATATAATTTCGCGCTACACTGTTACCATCGTTCAACAGTGATCAGTTGATCGCTGAAAATATCCCATTCTAAATTAGAAAAGAACATGGCAACCTCTTTTCCTTTCCATGCTGGTGCTATTTGTGTCTTGGACAAGAATTAGGTTCTGTGGGGTTAAGGAATTGGCTGAGTATTAGATTCAGTCCAGTTTGCCTCATAAAAAATTGAATAAACTTCGCTAACATTAGTAAATGATAGGGGATTAGTTTAGCGTTCCCAGTCCCCAGCTCTATTTCGTTGATTTTTCTCTATGACAGTCCAACTTCAAATTGGTGATGCAGCTGAAGGAAATCTGAGCCATCCAATGGTTCCATCCTTGAGTATGATTGATGATTTTTTTGGTTGGAATTCACTGATTAATGAAGATCATGGATGCTGTTTTTGAAAGTCTTTAAAATTTTGAATGACGAAGTAATTCTTTGTGTTCCATGTTTTCCTGTTATGATTAGGTTTAGCATTTGGGAATCTCATAGATCTAAATATTTAGTGATTAATCCAACTATGCATTTTGATCCCTCCTTTCAGTATTGGAGTTCTGATTCTTTCTTTTGTTACTGAATTGAATTTATCAGGGTTGATGAACTATGGTACACAACAACAAAGTTATAATGAATATTTGGTGATAATTTAGTTGAATGAATGTTAATTGGTAGGAAACACCTCATTCTTAGTGGTGATCCATGTGCAGTACAGCTGGAGAATGTTGGTTCAAAAACCTGTGATCATTCTTTTGTCATAACGATTGTATTTTTGGCACATTAGATGTATGGTCATGTGAGATGTACCCGACTTGTGAGGATCAGGTTGGTATGGTGGCTAGAGTATGTACTGGCTTCCTATCCCATGGGTCCAGGTTCAAATCCTTGAAGCGGTTGATCTCAGTGAGGTACCAATCCCATCTTGAGTGCTGTTGTTACCCCTTGACAGCTTTTGCTACGAGCAGTCTAAAGTTAGTGTCAGCTTACTCTTCACTCTTCTTCTACTTCATAAAACCCTTCATCTTCCCAAATATCCATGTATCTTAGTGATACAAATTACCTACATTAGTTAATGGCACCCTATTATATAATAGCTGCAAAAGTACCATTCTTTCTCAAATTTATTTAGGATAGTTTTCATACCCATCTTTTACTACTAATTTGTTTGTGTTATAACTGAGAAGCAGTTAGCAATTGAAAATTATGAAATTATGTGAAAATCCATAGGAAGATTCCTTCTTATGAAATAAGAAATGTTGGAATGGGATATGTGTAATGTCTCTTGCAGGCACGTAGCCAGGAAATTATTATTCCATAATTTGATGACTATTTAATTGTCTTGTATTTGATTATTTATGGAAAACTTATGGTGGTCTGGAGATCTGACTTCATCATCATAGGTCAACAATCCTAGGATTGGTTTGACCCAGCCCTCCACTTGTTTCTTCTATCAGCCAGCCTCTTTTAATCAACGTAAAAATCTGACTTAACTGTGGTAAAATCCTTTGCGAATCTTAGGCCAAGTCTGACTCTGACAATGACACTACGATAATCGATTATATTTTTTATGATATACAATGAAGAACTAATTAAAATTTTTAATACTGATTATTAAAAAGCATTTATATAAAATAGTTGAGGATAACCACATGAAATACATCTTGAGATTGTTTACACATATGTCAAACTGTTGACATATGTGATGTGAAGTATGGAACATTTAAAAATTAGATATTTAAATAAATATGTGCTGGTCAATTGGTTCAAATAGCAACAGTTGTCATATGGACTGTAAAAAAAGTGTAAAAATAAATAAAAAGTTTATTACTAATTTTTTAGAAAGTAGCCATCACAAAAACTGAGGTGTACTGTGATTCCTAGATAAAGTTAATTTTCTATCGCTAAATTAGAATATTCAGTGTAGAATTTTGAAGCACGGAGTCTGAAAATTTCATCCTGCTGTTACAGTGCTTATTAGTTAGATATATTACATAGTGCATATGATTGCATTAAGTCATATCATATTAGGTTCTACAATGGTGTATATCTTTTTTCGGAGTCCAAATCCCCTGAATGGGTGTCATCTTTTGTAGGATATTTCAAATCTGCCGCATGAACGGTGGTGAAATTCACATTAATTGCCATGAGAAAAAATTCACCTGGACCGGGAATCGAACCACAGACCTTTGGCTTTCCAGGCCACTGCGCAGACCACTACGCTACCCAGGATCCTTAATTCCCATGGCAATTTTTACTGAGGTTCAAGGTACTAGATTTTGAGCCCTCGCGGTCCATCAAGGATGACAAAGCAGGGGAAAAAAAATTGCCATGGAATTAAGGATCCTGGGTAGCGTAGTGGTCTGCGCAGTGGCCCGGAAAGCCAAAGGTCTGTGGTTCAATTCCCGGTCCAGGTGAACTTTTTCTCATGGCAATTAATGTGAGGTGTCATCCTTGATTGATTGTAATGATGAATGAGATCTACCTCCTATAGATCCTCCTATACGTTCCCTTTGGGATCAGAAATTCTGGATAGCACTGAGGTCTGCTCATTGGCTTGGCAAGATAAAGGTCTATTGTTCAATTTTGAACCCAGGAAACCTATGACAATTTTAAATGCGAATATTGGCTGTTCGGAGTGGCAGAGAAATTTTTAAATTGTTGTGTTTATACTTCTTTTGTGGTATGTGTTCATTTTGTGAGATTCTAATGTAAGTAATATGATGTTCGAATAATTGTATGAAGGAACATATTGATATATGTCCTTTGTTCAAAAAAATGCAAATAATATGTTTCTCACTAGTTTTTTTCAGGTTCTTGGTTGTTATTTGTATTCTTGGTTCTTTATTTTAATTGAATTATTCAAATAAAATACATAAACAATGAAATATTTATGGAATACATAAATGCAAAAAATAACGTTTTGCCACCCTGGTTACTCAGTAATTTCATGATATATGTACTAGCTGAAAAACTGGTTTTAAAATTGAAGAAATACCTTCATGCATGACCTGGAGGTAGATTTTCATGATGAATATAACAATTACTTAGTATATTCCACACATTTATTGAACCACCCAACCGAGGTTTCGACATCTAGGGCATCATTCTCAAGGTACACCAGTAAGTTGACAGAAAATACTGAAGAAATTTGCTTAGATACAAACACAAGAGGGGGAAATGAAGGGGGGAGCAGAAAAACATTTTAACCCAAATAATTTGATTTGAAAAGTATTTATTACTATTACAGATATGTGGACAACATCATCTGCCTATGGACTGGTAGTATGAGACTGTTAAACACCTTTTTGGCTTTTTTAAATTCCCTCCATAACTCAGTAAATTTCATGATGGAAATTGGTGATGACCGCTTGAATTACCTAGATGTAACCATCTCCATAAAACAATAAAGTCACCAATTTTCCATTTACTGTGAAGATAATTTCTCAGATGGTAATGATTTCTTTCATTCATCAACGATTTCCCATTGGTAACGATTCCTTTCATCACTATTCTCACTAACTGTTAGCTCTCCATGCTATGTTACGAAGGCTAGTTTCCATCTCCTTGAGTGAAGAATGCTTTTGTAAGGAATTAAACTCCATCCACTTAATCCCAAATAAATGGCTATAGGTAACATCAACGCAGGTAGTCTTGAAGTTACTCAACAAAAATTATATCACAATTTATTCTTTATTTAGTTTCAGCCATTTATTCTTTAACAACCCTCACAAAGATCCCACCTGACAAACGCAAACAATGGTGCAAACTTCCATTTCTAGGGAACATTACCAGTGATGTCATCAAAAGGTTGCCTTGGAATAGTTTGTTTGGAGAGTTTGTTATTACAAACCCTCAACTTTAAACAAATTACTGTTCAATTCCAATGATACTCTTGAATCTTCTCAAAAGAGTGGTGTGTACATGTTAAAGTGCTCTGATTGTAACGGTGCATACATAGGACAGACTGGACCCAAGTTTTCAATACGTGTAAATGAACACAAGAGATGTGTAAAAAACAGAAATGAAAAATCAAACTTTACCAAACGTTTGCTAAACACCGGACATAGTGCAGATTTCAATTTTAATAAATTACATGCTCGTGACAAAAGTTTTAAGCTGGGTTTTTTAGAACATTACGAAATTTTAAAACATCAAAATCTCAAAATGTAAATACTTTAAACAGCATGATCAAATTCAAATCATCAACTTTCGTGATATATCCTCTCCCACACCAGTCCCAACCCACCCTTCTACCCACTAATCTTCATCCTCGGACAAATACAGTGTTTTGACCCCTCACCACCTTCCTTTCAAATAATCTCCTTGTCCAAGTCCATTACAAGTGATTCAACTCCCCCAAACCACCCCCCACTGTGGTTTTATATCCTCCCCATGCTGTTTTTGATTTAAGCCAATTTCTTTGGTAGTTGCTGTCCACATACTGGTGTACCTTGAGAATGACCTTGGACATAAAACTGCGGTCAGCTGGTTTAATAAAAGTGTGGGATGTACGAAGTTATTATTATTTTCATCTGGTTTTTAAACATTATTTTTGTTTATTTTTATTCCCTGGCAGGAAGGTGTGCTGTATGAATTGAATGAGGGATATTGGTGGTATCATAGAAATGCATAGTGTGAGGCAGTAACCACGATACCCATATAAATGCAATGAGCCTTACCAGCAATGTTAAAATGTATTGGAGGAGGCATTGCAGCTGATTTGAGAAGCTAGGGGCCATTAGTTCTTTGTAGGTATGGACGTATGGGTATGCTACCCACGATACTCATATGGATGAAGTTGTTATTGCAAGCTGTACACCTTAAAATAGTAAGATTAATAATGGAAGGCATATTTAAAATTCGTCAAAGGAACATTGGAAATGGTGCTTCCTTTGAGCGACAAATATGTGATTTCAATAGGTTAAATTCAAACAAGTTTTAGTAATAAAATTAAGTCCCAGGGAAATATATAGAATTATTATGTCCATTAAATAGCCATATGAAGATAAACTGATGCCAGTACTATGAAATTTGGATGCAATTTCATTGTTTTTTATGTTAGATACACATACAGTCTATGTAAGAAGTCGTGTAAAACAGTGTTTTGTATGGAGTAGGTGGAGCCTAATACTTTTCAAGTATTCTGGTGCCTCCCCCCAGTATGTTGGTTTTCCTTGTGTAACAGGACTTTCATGGTGTACTAGAGTGTGTTATGGGGAGAAGCCATGTAACATGCAGGAAGATATGGCGATTATAGCAGTATTTGACTGTAGATCAGTAAGTACAAATTTTGCACTTGTAGGTGGAGGAAATCCTGTGTTAGAGTTTGACCCAAGATTTTCTGGTTGGCAGGGTGGGAATAAACCTTGCTGTAACTGAGGTTAGAACTTTTTATGTTGGACAGTTTTGTGATTAAAACATTAGTTTTTTGTTAATTGGGATAAGAGAGAGAGAGAGCGAAAATTCAAGTGGTAGGACTGTTGTGAGTCTGTGAACTAGGGGTGAGCAAAACTTCTATTTTCTAGTTCTAGTTGGAAATAGCAGCTAATTTTAGCATCTGCTAATTCTAGTTAATATTTAAGTGCTGATGGACTAACCCTCATTAGCAGACGAAGATACTGCAGGTATTAAAAATTGTATTTTTTTCATTTAGTCAGTTTTATACGATTTATAACACTTAAAAATCAAATATCAAGATATCAAATGTTTTTAAAATATTGGTTGGGATGGTTGGGACATAGAAAATTTTTATTGTAAAGATTTTGTTGGTTTTTCACGTACTCTCAAAAATGTTTTCCTCCCCAAGAATAGATTATTACCCCAAGTGGAGCAGAGCTGGTCCCTTTGAAAGTAAGGGGGTTGAGATCTAAACACTGTTGCCCGTTGCAGGGCCTGAACAATCCTGAAACATGACACTGTGTCGGAGCAGTGAATATGTATGGATGCTACTCTTCAAATCAACTGCTACTCTGTCCTTGTGCTCCCCTCTTCTGCTAATGTTTAACTTAAGTTCTTCATGGCACATGCATTCTTCTCTCCTGCTAAAAGGAACTGCTAAATTAGCTGCTTCACGGCACATGGGCTCTCCTGCTAAATCCGCTGCTACTGGCAGCATGCACAATTCTCTCCTTCTACTGTGGATTAACTGCTTTACAACAAATGTACTCCTCTCTCCCACTAAAAATCAACTGTTTCTGCTAAAGTTAACTGCTCCTGTATGCACACGTTCTTATCTCTTGCTAACAATCAGCAGAACTGTAGAGAATAGAATGGCCTCATTGAATAACAGTTCCAGCTTCTACAGGAGACAAAAAGGGAGACAAGCACAATGTAGCGGGCAGCAGGAGACTTAACAGCTATTTCTGCCTGATGTTGGCAGTTGGTACAATGAATAATAGCAGTTGAAAAATTGCAGGCTCGAATGTGCAACCCATTCATACTATGAACTGAAGTGTTGAAAGATATGTTTTGATAATATAAATGTGGCTGGCTTAATGTGATTATTTTGTTAGGGCTGTGGACTTGTGACAGGATATGCCTTCACTAGTAATACTAATCTACATTCCCAAACCTTGAAACACTTTATGACTGAAGTGCATATATCCCTAATTTTTACATCACTGATAATCCTGGAAATTCATTCCTATTCGAAAAAAAACATCCAAGTAAGAGGAGTAAAGGGCATTGAAAAACGGTAGATTGAAATAGCAAGCTGCTCTGCTCTCTTATTTAAATGTAGATAAATGATCATGAAGTAGATGAATATGCCTTACATCACGAAGAGGAAATTTTTATACAGTAGGTGATCTTTCCTCTGCATTGCCAGCTATATGCTTTTCCTGCAGTGCTTTGTTCACAATAGTTCTTGTAGCTCTCTGTTATGTGAAGAAATCCATCCGAAACTTATGAAAAATTTGAGGGAACAGCAATCATGTTTTTAGGATCTCAATGCGAAAGGAGACGTAAGAGTCATTACCAGGAGGATGATTCAGTTTCATCAAAATTAGCCAACTATGTGTGCAAATATGCTGTTTAAAGTATATTTCTCTAAATTGTCTGCTAATATCCACCTAAAACATTGAACTCCTAAAAGGCTGGAAGGCTAAAACTGCATACCTAGGTGACATAAAGAGAGCTATGTATTTGGTAGTGTGATGCAGTAATGAAAATACAGTATGCTAGCAAGAATAGCAAAAAGTATTTTTTTAAATGATTAACGCTTGGTTATGTACTTCTACAGATGAATTGAAACGTGATATTTAAATAAAAATTACATTTCTTGCATGTATGTATGTCTAATCTATGGAAAGAATAAAAGATCTATTTAATCTTTGTCAGTTGCTCATGATACTTATTGCATAAACAGTTTTTATTTTAGTGTACAATTGTGACAAATAGAAAAATCGTTTAATTTTCAGAGTGGAAGTTTTCTGCCTTTGAGAAATTAAAATCTTTAAGTACATCTGCCAAAACTTTTCCCTCTTATTATTACATCAATTAAACGTTTGAGTGGTGAATGTACATTAAAGCTCAAAACCTTGCTGCTAAGGTGGAACATTTATTCTAGGAATTTTTTTCAGGAGTAGGCATTATGATCTTAAGGTTTCCGTGGCATTCCTTGTCGATGAAATCGGCTTTTGGCGTTCCTCCGTGCCTGGGTCTCTCTTGGTGACAACAGTTTCTCCAGCCATCCTGCTGGCGTCTTCAGATCAGAAGTGACGATGTATCAAAATTGTCCAGCTTATATAGGGGGCTAGGATCAAAAAATTAAGAAAAAAACATGCATCGTCACTTCTGACGCGAAGACCCCATCAGGATGACTGGAGAAACTGTTGTTGCCAAGAGACACCCAGATGCAGAGGAATACCCAGAACCCGATTTCATTGAAGAGGGCTTTATAATGGGAAAATGCTCTCCAAGTGTGCAAGTCATTGGTAGTGGGTACCTTCTATTCTTCCTCTCCATAATGCTTGCAGAGCTGAAATATGGCATCAAATCTTTCAATTTACATTTATGGATAGGACACAGCTTATGAACTGTACCATTCATCACTCTATTGGACTCAGCATGCAATGTCTTTGAGCATGGACATTGAAATATACATTCACTGAAACCTTGTTGCAGTGGTAGAGGGTGTACTTATGCTTAGGTTTGAAGTAACTGAAGATCACGTTACTACTCTGCTTGCATGGACTCAAGATCATTTTGTTGCAAGTGAGCAACTTCACTAATTAAACCTAAGGAATTGAAGGTTGGAGAAAATAGATGACGCTATCATTTATCTGTGGTGGCAAATTTATTGTTACATTTCACCTTGATGTTAATCAATTTGAATGAATGGGGTACTTTGGGTTGGTTTAGTTAGTTCCTCCATTTCACATTGTTTTACTCAGTTCAATACACTGAAGGCAAGAGGTGGCAGGTTGTGACCAGAGCCCCTGACACATGTTTAAATTTATGTATAAAATGTGGCTCGAAGAAAGAAGGGCGTTGCCAAGGATAAGAGAAAGCAGTCCCCACCTGGCGGCTGAACAAGGGGCATAAAATGGCAAGCGTAGACATGCTGAAACATTCAATCTTGCCGGTAAGTACGTTGTTTCAAACGTTTCTAAAGGCCGCTTTACACGATACAATTTCTTGTACAAACGCTTCTATAAACTGAACGAAATTGTATGTTGTCTGAATTGAATTATAACAGGTTCTATTTCCCGTTCAGTAATTAAGACAATCGCACAAGCGTTTGTACAATTTGCCGCTTTACACAGTACAATTTCCTCATACAAGAGTTTGTGCAAAAAATTGTATCGTGTAAAGCGGCCTTAAAAGGCATCGTACGTTAAAACATTAAAAATTGAGGGTAGGCGAGTGAAGCATCAACAGCTGTTCTCTTTAAAGTTAATTGTTTGCCGGTGTCATGAAAAATTACTCTAGCTTGGGAAAATTAAGTTGGTAAACTATCACAAGTTTCTTTTACCTTGGAATTTCACGTCCTATTGCCTACTACATAGCGTTAAGAAAACCAATCTACCTCAATTTAAGACATTGTGCGTACATTTCTTGGTACTACTGGCCACAGGAATCTCTTAAACAGACATTTTTAGAGAGATGCTTTTTAGGAAAGATTTGCGAAATCTTAAATTGATCCCCGTCTCGCCTGCGACACAATCCAAAACCTCCAGACCGACGTCACCTTCCGGAGGCTGGTACAGCTGTTACAGCAGACGGGAATACCACCGAGTACCAGTCAGTGCATGAAAAGGTGATGTTTTATTCTCAGAGCATGTTAAGGGCGTTTGAAGCATAAGTAAAGCACCAAAGGTTATTTTATAATTTTCGGGTGACTTTTCATGTTGTTTAAACATATTTAGTAACATCTCAAACACCCGGAAGTTGTACACTCTTGTTCCAGTATGTTGTCTTTCGTGTGGTTTTATCGTGTGCGTTCGGAATGTCTTTGGAATTAAAATACTTCAGTTATTTTATTTTTGTGAGGTGTGTGATGTGACTTCTCCTAATAATAAACTTAAGTATCCTTCGATGTGTGGGTAGTGCAGTTTAACCTTATTTCCGCGTCTGGTGATGTGTCTACGATTATTCCGTGAAAGGCTTACCTCAAAGGTAAGTAGAATGGTTATCTCTTTCATTAAATTGCGAATAGCACGATTCGTATTAGTGTAATTCGCCGCTTTTCAGGTCAAGGATAGTATTTGTTTTACGAATGTATGATATTCAACGCCTCTAGTAATGAGTGACTGTTCTCAAATTGTTTTGTGATAATGTGCCAAATTTGTAAGGGATTCCACCACGGGTATACCTACAGTTAAAATTTTAGTTTATATATGCCGAATATGAGCAAACTATTTTACCACCGATGCGTTGTGATATTCTTTGTGCCGATGAATCTTACTCTGTGAGTGATCCGAGGTGTATTGACACAGCATAAGCATCTCTGCCATTTCACGTCAAATGGAGTGAAATGTAACCCTGAAAGTTGACGCTTGAAATTCTAATACCTGGAAAATGTTGGAATTGTTTAAAGTATTATACGCCCTCAACGTTGACACACCTTGCAGGCCCACGTAGTGGAGGCCTGTGTCAGGGACTATGCGAAGACGACGGTTATTGCGGAACTTTATATGTATACTCTTTGAGGCTGATGGCAATCCGCTGAGTCCAGTTTTTAGCTAGTTCACGAGAATTATAAATGAGTATTTGGTATTATTGACTATGTTGAGCTTCTTCCGAATGCTATATCATGGCGGGAGGAAAGTATAATTGAGGTGTCTTGGATATAGTCATTCTCATTCGATTTATATTTAAGCATGATTCCTAATTTGACGAAGAAGACGACCCAAATTGTACCTTCCACGTTGACCTTTACTCGCGCCGTCCACGGAAGCCTGGAGGTTAACGTACCGGCTTTGTGAGGGTCTCGGGTACTATCTTGCCTGGGGCATGGATACGTATTATGTCTACCTTGTGTCTACGTTTTAAGAATTCAGGTTAAAGGCTGCTAAATAATCTGAGCCGTTGGAGCGCTTAAAAAAAACCAATTCCCAATTCCACTGCTACTATTTACGTGGTAGGTATGTTTTTCAGGCCATGTTAGAATGGCGCACATTATTTTACTTACAAATGGTCATTTACAATGCTTGCTACGATTTAAATTGACGCTCTCGAAATTTCCAACTCCTGAAGAGCGTCTAGGCGTCTTCCTTTCCACTCCAAATGAAGCATTTTAGAGATATAGTAATTACTAAAATTTCCACTTTCAGATAAGTGATTTGAAAACAGTTTGTGCACAGATTTTCGAAGCACGGTTTACGTTCTTTTTATATTTATTTAAATTTGCACCCAGTATGCCCTATGTATATGGCAGAACGCTCACTCTGAAGTTGTATCATGAACATATAGCATTTGTCCTCTGTGGTCGCACTGGAAGATGACCTTATATTTAGAAATAGGTTGTGAAATAGTACAAATGTGATGCGGAGAAACTAGTTTTCGTTCATTGATAATGAATTGCTTCCGCCGAGTGACGGCCGATGCCATCGTTGGAGAACATTCGTTGGAGAACTATTTAACTATGTATTCGCACCGCAAATTCACTACTTTCGGCCGCTTTCACGAATCATTCGAACGCAATTTATCAATGCTATGCGTTGATTAGGGTAACGTAGCATATATTTTCTCCAGTTTACTGGTAAATTGCCTACAGGACCCAAGCAGCATTATCATGATATCGGCCCAATACCATTTCTATACCATTACTAATCACTTATTTGCCAATCCGATTTCGGCTGATGGTATAATATGATGGCTATAATAATGGTAATATGATGGCTGAAAAATAAAATTTGCTGATGATGTTAGGTCGACATAAATTTGGCGTTAAAAAATCTTCCGTCTGAATTTGTTGTCATTACACAATGACTTAAAATGCTATTGGGATGGCGTATATTTGTTAACACCATTCACTAATTTTGACATACAAATAATATTGAGATGACGTTTATTTGATATTACCATTGACTGGTGTTGACATAACTCGAATGAATGAGAATATTTCGCCAGAAGTACATCGCCTTGCGTTTCTTTCTTCGAGGTCGTGACCCACTCATGTGATATACCAGTGATGTAAACATAAATATGAGGTCTGTTAAAGAGCGTCGAAGTGCATTCTTGTGGGTGACTTGTAATAAGAGCATATGTGATTTGTTTGCCAGCGTTCTCTCCTATTGTTATTAGTCCATTGCCAACGAAGCTCAACAAGGAAGGCGATACTAAGGCAACAGAGGTGTCTTTCGATTCCATTGTTTGCCGCTGAATTAAGCCTGTGCACTGCCTTCGTAAGCTGTAGCCTGTGGCATAACTTAAAACTTGATTACGACCAATTTCTCAGCATGAGTGCTCATCGAGGCAACTTTGCTGAAAGTATCGAAATTTTGATAATTGATGCAATTGGATCCGGCACATATTTTGTATTAATTTCTCCGTTGTTCGCCATGGAATGAGAGTAGTCATAAATGGGATCTAGTGGTATTAGCTACTTGCTGTGGAGCAGAACAGAGCGAGGGTTAATGGTCAACTATTCCTTTTTTTCAGTCGCACCACAGGTCTGGCACGTAGCCAGGGAAGGGGGGGCTTCCCCCTTCCCCCCTTCTCCCAATCCAATCCCTCACCCCCCCTCCCATCCTCCGAAAATTTTTCACCGTGCGGCGAGTGCTTTTGATCTATTCGCCGAGGGGACAACTAGACAGGGGACACTCCTCTCCTCTGATTCACCATTACTCGATTCAGATGCGTTAATTTCTGCCTTGAAGGAACATCTCGATTTCCGTTCCGTTAGGCTCTGAGCCATTATGTGCGTAGTATAACACAATAATTTAAAAAATAATTTCCTTTGGAAGATCACCTTTTTCAGTGGTATTTGCATGCAAAGACTCAGAGCATGAAACCAATGAAGGAAAATCACGGTGAGGAGTTTCATCGTTATCTATGCCTATGTGGCGAGGAAAAGTGCCGATTACATTATAAGATGGGTGACGCTTGGGACATCCAGTAGTGTTTACGTCCAACATCCCAAGTAGCTTACCCCATTGGGCCAATATTGGTCCGATGTAGGGCCATTGTGGTAATGTTTGCCCAATATTGTCCCAATGTCTTATGCTACTTGTGATAAGCGGGTATTGGGACGCATATGAGGCCATCGGGACTGTTTACTTTCGAGATACCGAAGAGAGAGATTCGTGAAGATCAGAGCCTAATTTCGATTTCGTTTTCAAACTGTTTAGTAAGAAATTTCCTTAGTACGATAAAATAAATGACTTTGTTCAGAAATACTTCAACTGCTTACAATTTTTAAAAGATTAACATTAGCATTTATTTACCCGAAACCAATACAAAAAAGGCTGACTCGAGTATGTGAGACTATGTATGACGGATTCATAGAGAGATGTGACAGTGTATTGACTTTTGTTGAATTACTACAGTCCATTTTAGTAAGCTTGGAAGACATTTCAGAGAAGCCACTTAAATCTCAATGTTGAATTAGAATTATTGGCTGCAATTTAAAACGGTGGCTTTATAGTTAGTTTAGTTTACGCCCAAAAGCATTTGACCTCACCGTGCCCGTTTCAATTTTTCTGCAAGAAAAGAGTTTGGACGTGGTGTTCTGCATAAACTACACAAAATGTTTGTTTAAACCAAGAACGCTGTGTTTAAAGAATTTAAGGGAAGATACGAAAACCTCATTGTCATAAATTTATAGTTCCGCTAATTCCAATAGTCAAGATATATTTCACTCTCAGTTTTCCGCTCGAGTGAAAAAGTAGGATCCTAGGCTATTTTTAAGACGGGTGTAACGGGTGAATCCAGGAACTGACTTCACTGAAGATTATTTCAGTCTCAATTTACATTCGGTGTATCGATTCACTTATTCCAAACTTAACCTACAGAATAGTATCAATTGAATAGATTATAAATAGTTTCCAAATGCTTCTGAGTCATTCCATTTTAAATCAACAAATGGTCTTAGCTTCACCTACTCAGATTTCAACTAAAATTGGTGCATAGATACTGTCAACCGTCCTGAGCCAAAAGCCGTTCCCTGTTCTCGCAGAAAACATTTCAACCCTGAATTATAGGCAGGCATGTATTGCGTTAACGTCTGAAAAGTCTTTTTAGACTATTTTTCTACAGACTGCAGCAGACTGGTTTTACCTGACATGCACATGTAAAAGGTGTCAATAGAAAGCATATGAAGTCTACATGTTAATATAGGAGTTTTAAATGTACTTTTCGCAAGAATAAATGTCTTTTTGTCACTGTAAATGCAACTTCAAAAATTCATTTTTTTCACAAGTTTAGCCTAACACCAAGAAATAATTTTGAAAACGGGTCAGTATTTCTCACCGTAGCACTCATACGTACCTAGAGTATGAATATATTAATAAACATAGAATTTGAGCATTTCTCACTAAGAAAAGATCACTTGAATTTGAGAAATATGGAAAAAATTGGTTTTTCAAAGCTAAAAAATTCCATGTGGGACAGAGTTTAAAAATTATACAAGCATTGCTTTAGAAAGTCTTACTGTTGTTCTTTAAAGTACAGAAAGAATTGTTTTGTGTTTTTTTAGGAGTTTGGGAGATATGGTCAGCGCTCAACTCCCTCACGCATCCATGCCATGGGCCTAAACAGACTCTCATTCCAGATTGCGTGAGAGATTTGAGCGCTGTTTTTACACCGATTATATTATTTCTTGGTGTAATTTTAGGCTAAACTTGTAAAAAAAATGAATTTTGAAAGTTGTATTTACAGTGACAAAAAGACATTTATTCTTGCGAAAAGTACAATTAAAACTCCTATATTAACATGTAGACTTCATATGCTTTCTATTGACACCTTTTACATTTGCATGTCAGGTAAAACCAGTCTGCTGCAGTCTGTAGAAAAAGAGTCTAAAAAGACGATTTTCAGACGTTAACGCAATGTATGCCTGCCGGGGCGAAATGTTTTCTGCAAAAACAGGGAACGGCTTTTGGCTCAGGATGGTTGACAGTATGTATGCACCAATTTTAGCTGAAATCTGAGGTGGTGACGGAAGATATTTCTGAAAAATTTGTCGATTTAAAATGGAATGACCACTCTTCCCTGATTACAAGTATTGACGAAACTTAGCATTTGGAAAATTTATCAAAATATTTCGAAGATACTGCAACACCTGCTGCTGTAATAGCTGAGAATGCATTGCGGTACAGCACAACATCAACGATGATGGAGGAAAACGAGGTTGTAAATGTCCTAGAGCTATGTAACAAAACCTACTACAGATCCATCAATTTCCTCCTGACAAATGTGGGTACAGTGTTTGTAACATGTCGGCACCGAACGCACAAGGCAACCCTGAGGACGGTATAAATACAGGCCAACTTCCGCAGTTTGTCATTCGGACCTGATCTGTTGATGTGGCCTGCATTGGCCACGGAACGTCATGGTCAGGATACACCGACGCAGCATTACCCGAAAAACATGGAGATACAAGGCTGGTTTGTTTCAAGTTACGCTGCGCTAGACTTAGCTCTCCCCGAAGCAAATTTCTGATTAAGTGCCTGCCATAGGTTACTGAGGATATAATTAATTACAGCCCCCGAACTGACAGTAAAGTTGTCAGACACCTTCTGCTTTGATTAATTTTTGTATTCGATAATTTCGAGGGCATTATGTACTTATGGCCTTGGGCTGAACATCAACGTATAGTTTAATATAACTAATATGCAGCAAGGCAAATCTTTCACAAACTTTGCATGAAGTAATGGAATAAATTAACATTTACCGGCGCATTGACACGTATTCAATCACTCAAAACGATCAGCTGACTTCCCCTGGGATTCTACTACCTTCACTTTCACTACTTCTCTAGCATCTGCACTCCAGCACTACTCACTAGTATCTGAATTGGATAAGATCATCCTTCCGGGGTACCAAGTGGAAGGGAAGGGAAGCCATGCAAGGTCTTTGAAGGTCACGTGACCAACCCTGTTGTCCCGGGATGGTACGCAGAATTTTAGTTGTTCAAGCCTGGAACAGAACATGATTCCCGCATGCTGAGAAATTGGTCGTACTTAAGCACATGTTAGGTTATGCAGTGGCAAATGATGGAATCGGAAGACACTCTTCTCCTGCGCCACCTTTTTTTTTGTTGAGCTTCTTTCATAATGAACTGCTAACAATGTGAGATTGTAACGGCCCTCGAGGCATCTGGGGGCGTAGCTCAGATGGTAGAGCGCTCGCTTAGCATGCGAGAGGTACCGGGATCGATACCCGGCGCCTCCAAATATTTTTCCAATAATTATGAATGAATTTTTTAAAGAATTGATTTAATTGGTAAAGAAAGAAATCATTGGGTGCCTTTTGGGCGTCTTCTATATTTGTATGAATTTTTTTAACATGGTCATCTGTTTTTCTTCTCTGCAGCTGTGTCTAACTTGTCTCCATAAATGAGTCCTTCCTCCTTTCCTTTTCATTCCTCTCCTTGTACCTTTCCTACCAGTCTGAAGCGCCTATTAGTACGGATGGAGACTTAAAAACAGATGAGTAGCATTGTGTCTCTAAATTGAATGTAAGCAGGGATGGGTGGTAGCACGCTACTTTTTTTAAGGAGCTACTTCTTTTTCAGTAGCTGTAGCTATAGCGCGCTACAATTAAAAAAATTAGCCGTAAACGTAGCAGCTACAGAAATCTCGTAAGCTTGTAGCTGTTCTCAACAGTTAATTTTCAGCTATTTTTTTCAATGCATTATGAACTGCGAAATTGAGTACCTATCGCCGAAGTTGTAGGAAAAGTCGCTTTAGCCTCCATAACAGCATTTACTTTCATGTCACTGAAATTTTCTTCCACACGCTTTACCTGCTTATCGCTTATTCTCGAAAATAATTTACGAATTTACGACCTTTGTCAAGCGCGTCCCTCGGAGAGCCTTCTATTAATGTTTATCTCTGGTTCTTCAGCACTTGTTCTCCCTCCCAAATACGCGCGATTTTTCCCGAGGTACATGCACAATAGTCCTTTCCATTGAGGATTGGGATCGTTAACTGCCTGCTGTGCACATCCACCTTTCGTAGAAACCGGAGCCTACCGTGTTGCAGAGATAAAAAATGGCGAATGACTCTGTTCGCGTTTAAGGTAAAGAGGTACGACAGTACTTAATTTGTTTTCATCCATATTAGATACTCCTCCAATCCAGTAAATATATCAGTGGATACGAATCACTGATCTAACGGAAATACTTCACATTCCAGGTTTTCATAAATCCTGTTGGAAGAGGATGGTTGTATCGGCAGTCCATAACTCATTTCTCTAGCCTACATGGGTTACGTAAGGAAAAATAGAATAGGCAAAACGTTGTGCGAAGGACTTTATGTACAAATAAACACAAGGGAAAAAATCAGGGCTATTCAATGAATGAAATCGATAGTTTCTTTACATTAAATAATTGGCAAGATGAGTTCTTGGAAGGTAGTGTCTCTTGGTTTTTAGACATGTCCTCAGTAAAAGTGAAGACTATAAAGGAAGATGAAACAATTTTTTATTAAATATAGCACATCGATACCGTAAAGTGCTTTTGTGAAGAGACTGTTCTCCGAAGTTAAAATTGTGCTTAGCTGTTCGAGGAATAAAATATTAGATCCGACTTTCGAGACGTAATTTGAGCTCAAACATGCATAAAAGAGTAATGCGGGATTTCTTTCACTCTATAAGTTTTTTTAAATCACTACCTGTAAGCCTCTGATGCTATGGATGTACCTATATTGGCCATAATTTTACGATCTTTTCACTAAAAATAATAATGTGTTTGGATTTGACAATTACCAACGGACTTATTTTGATTCAGTAGATATGTTAATATGTTGGATCCTCTGCTCTGAGTGGTCTACGATTTGATACCATAAATACTGTAACCTAAGGTCTCCCACCGGCCTCTTTTCCGCTTATCTCTTGTTTCACCGGCTGCTCAGGTATGATGAATCTCGGGCAGGAGTGCGGGGTTAGGATACATTCACATACAATACCATTATGAACCTTTTTCACTCATTTAATCAACCTGTAATAATATGATATTATGGTCAACCTTTATTCTCAATTTGATTCAAGACTCCACTTATTCGTTTCGGAATATCTTTGCGATCTCGTCTCCTGAAACAGCCACCAGCCACCCCTGGACATTTTCCCTTTCTGATGAATGGTTCCCTCTGCGCCAGCTCCACTTTCATTTCTCAGTTACTGCTCCTCCTTTATCTCCGCCTTCCCTTCGTGCTTCTTTGCACTCCACCATTTGAAGTTTAGGGTCGTCCTATACGCGTCCGTACACTTTTCACTCCTCCCCAACTCTCTTTGTTTATTCGATTATTGTCCCGTCTCGTATCTACCGACGCTCTTCCCCCACTCCCTCTCTCCTATTGTCGATTTGTTTATTTTCTAGTTCCAGTGTTTTGGGTCGCGTAACAAACTACATCCCGTACGGGGATCCGTGCATGCTAATAATAGCGGCTAATCGCTAATATGACTGTGGCGAATGAAACGTTTTGCCACAATACTGTTGTTAAGACACCATCAGGTCCGTGAGCGCTGTTTACCTAACATCATTATGTGAGATAAAGAACTTGGGATAGAAAACTAAAATTGGTATATTGTAATTAACTTTATAAAACTTAGATTAAATTTAATTTCTTGAACCTTTAAAGTCTCCGACTCTACTTAAACTCATTTGCTTATAAATTGTTTGAACACTACGGTTTTGAGAGTGTAAACAAATAGTAGCTGTATTGTAGCTGCTATATTTTTTCATTTTGTAGTTAATAGATTAGCTGCAACTTTTTGGCGGAAGTAGCTTTAGAGGAGCTAGCTACAATTGTTTTTATTTGACCCATCCGTGCGTGTAAGTAGTACATGTTTGGTTAGCTTTCACCCTCTGCCACCCACCGTCGCTGTAAATCGCAGGGTATTACATAGATATACGGCGATATAAGCTATTTTTCTGAAAGTAGACGGCTATATCTTCCCCTAACTTCTAGGTATTCGAAAAGACTATCGTTCTTTATCGTTATATGTCTGTGGAGAGGGCGAAACAAAGAAATTTCAGGCATGAGTAACTTGTCGAACGCTCGCAATAGGTCTCTCTGTTTAGGAAAATATTTTGAGGAAGGTTTTTCAATAAATACAACACAAAACTAAACTTGAAGAAGAAACTATATTGCACGACGAGAGAACAATTCAGCGACAGCAATTAGTTATAACAAAATCAATAAATAACTTTGTACATGGTGACGGGTCCATGGTGACCTAATTTGTTTCATCACTCCCTCCCAAACATAGGACTCCAATGGACCTCCTATTTTTTTGTGAAAGGTCCTGCTGGAAGGCTCTTGGTGAATACATCTGCCTTCCCAGAAATGTGTCCAATTTCCAAATAGTTATTTTGAACTCCTTTTTCAGATTCAAAAAGAACATATCAATTTCATGTTTATCTCCAACTAGAATCCCATCATCCACATTAATGGCCACCATCAAGTTTCTACCATTTGCACACTTCTTGATGAATAGACATGGATCCGATTTACTTTGTTTCAGTTCCTGGGTCTCCATGAATTTGACAAACCGTTGATTTCAAAATCGGGGCGACTGTTTCAACCATAAAGGCTGCGGTTGAGTTTGCACACCCGATCACTTCCATCATCAAACTCTGAGGGTTGGTGCATGTACACTTCTTCATTTAATGTGCCATACAGAAATGCAGTATGGACATCAAATTGGCCCAAGTGATATTTTTCAGCAGTGGCAACATTCAAAAGGCTGTATCAAAACAAGCCACGGGACTGAATGTCTGCTCGAAGTCAACGTTTCACCTTCTGTACCCATCTATTAGCGATCACTTTCTTACCTTTTGGAAAATGAACAAGATCCCACTCTTGTTTTCACCCAAAGATTGGAGCTCCTCTTCCATGGCTTGTTTCCACAAATCACGTTCTTCAGACTCAAGTGCCTCTGTGACAGCCATGTCTTTATTTGCAAGAAGAACATAATTATTCGCCAAAGACGAGGGTAGTCGCTTTTCTCGATTGCGTCTTCGAGGAGTGGAAGCAATTGGAGCAGGTACTTCCTGTACATCCTCACTTGGCAGAAAATGACTTCAGACCCAAAGGTTTCATTTCCATTAAACGTGGGGGTTAAATTTTTAGTCTCTTCTTGAAGACGCTCTGAATTCCTGTCTTCAGGTGCAGACTCCGAATATTTCACAACATGCATTATAGGAAATTCTCTTTCGAAGATGACGTCACGGCACAATTCAATGGAATTCCTTTTGCCATTCCATAGACGGTAGCCACAATGATCACCCATATACCCAACAAAGAGACATGGTTCACTCTTTCTGTCCATTTTCTGCCTCCTGCATTTTGGAATATGAGCGTAACATTTCGTTCCAAAAATCTTGAAATAATCAATCTTCGGTGGAGGGCAGTTTGTCCACAGTTCAATTGGAGTTTTGTCTTGCCCAGTAGGCCCCGTTCGATTCAGCACAAAAGCAGTTGTGTTCACTGCTTCAGCCCAAAGATTGATTGGCAGATTCTTTGCATGAATCATTGAACGTGCAGCTCCAACAAGCTTTCGGTTTTCTCGTTCTGCAGCACCATTCTGCTGGGGCGTGTATGGAATAGCCCTCCGAATGCTGATACCATTCTCCTCAAGCAGTTATCTAACACCTGCATTGATGAACTCCCCACCACCATCGCAAAAGAGTTCCTTAATGGTATATCCCGCAGTTTTCGCCTCGTTGATGAAGGTAGCCAAGCATTTTGTTACTTCAGATTTCTGTTTCATAAAAAATATCTGTCGAAACGTAGAGTAATCATCCTTCAGGCACAGGAAATATCGAGAACCTCCAACAGACCTTTCTTGAAATGGTCCACAGACATCAGCATGAGTCCACTCGGCGCATTTCTTTGGTCGGTCACGCCGGTCATGAAAGGGGTCACGGTGGTGTTTTCCAAAGATGCAACCCTCACACAATTCGTCATCATCGGGCAAAGTGATTCCAATTCGCTTCACAACTGACTTTACATGCCGTTTATTTTGATGGCAAAGACGTTCGTGCCACAACTGCAGCGATTCGGCTGATGAGACCAGTAAAACTTCAGCGGCCTTCTCAGGTGCATGAATCTTCATTTCCAAAACATAAAAGCCATTGTTCATTTTTCTTCCAGTCAGACGCATCTTACGCTTCTTAGTCAGTTTGCAACTGAATTTATTTGCAAAAAATTCATAGCCTTTGTCCAATGCACGGCTGACGGAAAACAAATTTCGGCTCACATCAGGCACATACCAAACGCCTTCCAAGTGATTCGCCTCCCACTTGCCATCAATTTTCATGTCCACAAGAATATCACCTTGTCCATACGCTTTTATGATATCATGATTACCAACAGTAATGTAATGAGGCACATCAAAGCTCTTGTAACAGAGGAAATAATCCTTTAAGTTCGTCATGTGCTGGGTTGCGCCAGTGTCAGCCACCCACGAATCAACATCTGAGCCCAAATATTTGACGTTACAAACGTAAGCATGACCCTTGGCATCAGCAGACTGAACACCGCATTCTTGTTTGTTTCTATTTCGGCGGGGACAATCACGTGCGAAATGGCCCAGTTCCTTACACTTGTTGTCTGACGGGGGTGTCATCGGCTCTTCTCTATCCTTCTGCGCTCCCTTCTGTCTTGATAAATTCTTTGCCAAAAAGGCATTATCATTTCTGCATTCTTTTCCCGGAAGTCGCATCTCGATCAATGAAAGCCTTTCCGTTAGACTGTTCAAAGTTCTCTGCTCAATAGGAACACTCTCCTAAACGCTCTTAAATTCAAAGTAAGGAAGGGGAAGCGTGGACATAATTCGTCCCATCAGAATTAACTCGGGAAGTTCCGTCTTTGAAAAGTTCTTCAATTCAACATTCAACTCGTTGAATTCACGCTGTAGGCGAGCGATATGATTTACGATACCATCGGATCCCATCGTCTTATGTGAAGAAAAAGACTCAAGTAGCCTATCAACTCTTTGACTGGAACTCTGCTCGTAAGTAACCATTGATTTGTTCCAAATTGCCTTCGCGGTGTCACATGAAGACGTAGGTAAGTTCTTCATTAGTCGCGTTCAAGGAATTGATTATAATTAACTGAGCAAGAGAATCCTTACCGTCGAATAGTTCTTTGTTGAAGCCATCTTCATTCAGG
Organism: Platycnemis pennipes; assembly: GCA_933228895.1. Lineage (NCBI taxonomy): Eukaryota > Metazoa > Arthropoda > Insecta > Odonata > Platycnemididae > Platycnemis > Platycnemis pennipes. The sequence continues at coordinate 85,948,190 of OW121857.1, forward strand.
GTTAAGTCACCTGCAACGACGTCCAATATCTTCTGATTTTTCATTACCATCTGTATCTGTCGTTTCCATCTCGACCAGTTACTCAGTCCTTCAAGTTTTTCAATTTGTGCTTTGAAATCGTATGCTCGAACTTCCGTGGCACTCATGGTAGCGACTATCATTCGCCGCGAACAACCAAGTCCCGGAAAAAAGACATGTTCGCAATTTCTCACTTCCTTATAGTCCACGCGCGATTGTATCGCGTAAAACTTGGCCCATGACCTTTTGAGGAAGGTTTTTCAACATAAACAGCACAAAACTAAACTTGAAGAAGAAACTATATTGCACGACGAGAGAACTAATCAGCAACTGCAATTAGCTACAACAAAATCAATAAATAACTTTGTACATAGTGACGGGTCCATGGTGACCTAATTTGTTTCATCAAAATAAACGTTAGACTTTATAGGATCCTCTGCTACAACCTTCACAAAATGTGGAAACCACGTACACCTTTCAGGAAAATTTTAAAGTTTAAAATAATGCCTGGATAGTAATCTCGCTGAATATTCTTTCGAAGAAGCACATTACCTACGGTAAATAGTATTCGAGAAATTAAAAAAGTTTGGAGGCGCCAGGTATCGATCCTGGTACCTCTCGCATGCTAAGCGAGCGCTCTACCATCTGAGCTACGCCCCCTAAACATTCGTCGGTTATACCTATAGTATATCTTAATCCCCGCGAATTTCACGGGAGAGGTTTATTTTTGGGCATTGCACCAGAATTGCTCATTAGGTTTAAATTCAGTATGTGGGGACCTGGTAATTAACAAGGAAAAGGCGGCAAGATACAGTGTTTGGCAATGTAGTTTTACCGTGAATGTCGCCTTTTTTGTGAAGATAGGCAAAATATTCAAGCACAGAATGAATTAACCGATGAATGGCATTTAGATAATGCTGATAATTAATCATGTTAAAGGAAGTGAACGTTCCTCAAAAGCCTTCTGCAAAACAGCGTCAAAAAAGGGATGAAGTAGTAGAAAATTGAATTTGTCTGCCGTGAGAAGGGGTGAGAATGTAGCACGATGGAGGGAAGAGTAAAGGCAAAGTACCTATATGTAATAGCTGCGAGGAACAAATTCATCTTCCATGTCTTTAGAGAACTATATCTTCAAGCATAAGTAACCAATGTTATGGAATTAAGAAACATGTTTTGAAATGTCCAAGTTGCCAATTACACCGAAATGTTTTCTCACCGTTGCCGTAATTTTAATTTATTGCATTTGATAAAAGGTCCGATGTCCGGTTCATAAAATCGGATGGTTTAGTTGAAAATAGCCTTCTAGCCTCTCCGCGTACTCCCGGAAAATGAGAAATAATGTTGTATTTTCTTGTTCTACCAATACTGTTTACGGGCGCAGACCTTCACTTCGTTGTTTTATCCCTGCCCACCACGCCAGTGACACTCGGGGGGTTTGTTTGGCTCATTCTTGAGGCCGTGGCGGATTAGCGAACTACGTGGCGCTGGTAGTCACCTTGTCCAGAAAACTCCGTCTGCTGGGGAAATCTAATGTTAATTTGGAAGTAAATGAATTCGTATTCTTATCTTAATATCGCGTGGAAGTAATTTTCCGTTACTTTATTACTATTAAGGGATGTCAGTCTCTCCAGTACCTATTGTTGGTCGCAATACTAGCATTCAAAAGCTTTCGTTGCCGCTTTGGAATCAGACGGTCTTTACAAGACGAAGTATTATTTCCCACACATAAGCATCAATATATGCGTACCTACGTACCGTCTATGAACAGAACATGCGAATAAAGTCGGCTCCCAATTTTTATTGACAGCCCCATTGACATTACCTACCTGGTCTTTCGGTATTTTTCGCAGAAAGTGCTAACCGCAAGTGAAGTGTCATGATACCGCATTATCATTACTACTTTTCTAATTCCGTTACCACTGCCAAAGCCCCCTGAATAGAAACCATGCCACCTAAACTAAGGCACAATGCTGTACATTGTGAGAAAGTAAAAAAATACTAAGTTACACAGATAATACAAGGTACAGTTGAGCATCATTATCCGGCACAGTTGGGACCGAAGTGATGCCGGATTAGGGATTTTGCTGGACTATGGGTCATGTATGGGAACTAGTTTATTTCTGACGTCCGGGATGTTTTCATTGAAAGGAGTCAATTATTTATAACAAAATATATTCGTTTGCCATTTACTGAACATTATTTTAAAAAGAGTAACTGAGAATTACCAGAAAGAAATGGTTTCTTAATACGCAAAGTTATTATTTAAATTTATCGAAGTTGCGCAGTGAGTGAAAATAACGGAATCTAAGCATTGTGCATATACCTGCACATGGAAAAGTTTCATATTGTTATTGGAAAAGGTTATAAAATTTGATATTTCTTATGCTGTGCGTAACATAATTTCCTTCCGAGTTCGATTTGTTATCAGCTGATTCAGCGTGATGTCAATGCGTCTCCCCACTTATTTCGTCAATCTTAATCCCCACTTATTTCGTCTATATCAAACCTTAAAGCAGGCCACAATTTAAACCACGCGTGTTTTAGAACGGACGGTGAAATTCCATTGCCTGCACGTGAAATTTCCCGAATCACGTCTTTTGGATTGATCACGTCTATTTCTGAAAAAGTTAATCCTGCTCCATTAGCATTTGGCCAGAAATATTAACTAAGCCCTTCACTTCGACGCAATCGAAACCAGGCTATCTAAATCAGCACTTAAATCTTCTTTCGTAGTTTTTCTCTCTGTTAATTACCTCTTTCTGTCATTTTAACAGTAAAATTTTGATGATTTTTCTCTTTCAGCTTCTTAATGTGTTATATTGTTGAAGATCCAACTCAGTATGTTTCAGTCAAACGCTTTACTGATGCAACGGCGTCAAGATTTTTCACAACTTGCACTTTTTCTGCCTTGGTTAACGTTTTGTGCTGTTGCCACAACTGTATGGATGAGACATGTTTTGGGCGAAACAAGAATATAGCCAATAATTTTATCAAATTACGTCTAGTGGTCAATCAAAAATGCGGGCGCCATTGAAAGTGGCCGATCTGTAAATTAGTCGTAGTCCGTCTCGGCGATGTCTTCAAATTTATACGTTTACTTCAAGTTCCAGAATAATTCCAGAATACACAAAGTTCCAGAAATTAATATGTTTAAATTATTCTGATTCTCGAAATGGGAAAATTAACGTTAAGAATGGTATCTCAGTATTGATATAAGAATAATATCTCGTCAGGTTATGAAGGAATGTTCCGGTTAAAAATGTTTCGGCATTTTCCACTAACAAGTACCTGGTTGTTCATGGCAAAATTGCCGGATTAGGGGTTCCCGGATTAAGGGTGCTCAACTGTAATTGCATATGGATCTATATCTATATATAGTTCGAACTATTAAAGGAAAACAAATTCAAGAATCAACATTCATTTATTAAGCAAATACAAAAAAAATTAAGTCATACAATGTCAAGTAAGATTGCTGAAGAGCAAGATAAAATTTATTTGGCCAAACAAATTAAGTAAAATTTTCACTGCAACAGTGACTCAAAATTCCAAAAACATCTACAAGAAACACAAATCTGATGTGATTCACAAGGATTCCAGTCAGAAACTGCCGCTCCTTATTCTAGAGTATGGGAAATTAAAAGACAAAGGTTTCCAGAAATTTCTTCGAATGAGGACCAATGACACTTGCATATATCCTCTGAAAAACTATTAAAAAACATGTTCAGGGTTACAAACATTCGAGCACAGCGGCGTCGGTAGGGGGGGCAGGGGGGGAATTGCCCCCCCCCCCCCAGAATTTGCCCCGGGCATTGAGTAATGAGTCTTCATTAATAAATTAATTAAATTTCACTTGTTTTCAGCTTGGCCCTTCTAATGCATATTCTACCCGTTCATATGCACTTTTAGCGGAATTCTAGTCTCTACCCCCTCCCATCCGCAAAAAATGCGGGCCCTTTTCTTAAGAGCCGGGCCGGGCTTCAAGGTTGGCTCCTCCCAGGGAACAAGTTTCGACGCCCCTGTTCAAACAGTTAAAATTAATGACAATATAACAATAACGAGATAAATATTATTTTAAGAAATTTAATAATAGCAGATAAATTAAATTAATGAATTCATTGCAGGAATACTACTTTAACATACGTAATTTTTAGGAAAAGTACTGATGGTGACCTGACGGTTTAACAGTATCTGTCCGATGGAGCTGAAGAGACTGAATAAGACATCGTTGCTCGGCTTTTCGTTAATGATATCTATCATTAACATGAAAATAATAAGGGGGCATAATTATAATTAAAACTATGAACAACTTGAAATAAGAGCGTATGCTTTCCCGGCGAATTGAATGAAGAAATTCCTCTCTGGTTCTCCATCGGGTAAGTTGGTCCATTGCCGACGTTTCGGTGCTCGACTCGTGCACCGTCATCAGGGCAGATGAGACTCATCACCGAGTCGAGCACCGAAACGTCGGCCATGGACCAACTTACCCGGTGAAGAACCCGAGAGGAATTCCTTTATGAAAAACTTACCTCTTCAATGATATTTCCATCGCCGTTTTAAAGAAATATTTTCCCTAGAATGTACTGAGGTGCAAAGTGCTTCTCGCAGACAACCTGTCTTGCCCTCAATACCAAATCCTTCCTTGGAATAGCAACTTGCCATTTCGCACGCTTCTCGGGATCTTTCGGAATGGAAAAAAAGACAATGATGACTTTTTCGACCCGTATCCTTCCTTGCAACCCGGAGCCACGCAACTGCTCAGCATTGGGAACACCTGAATGATAGATGGCATTTTAGGCTCAGTATATTCAAAAGTAAGTCACATATCGGTATATAATCAACATCTATACTCACCGATGAATCAGATGCAATCCAAGGAAAACTGAAAGCCACTCATGAACAAAGATTTTCTCACTTTTCTACTCGAGCACCGTATAACTCGCCTCCCTCACCACGTATTCCTAGCGGAAAACTTGGGGTATGTACTACCAGCGCCACTAAGCCGGAACTACTCTCTCAGCCTCAAGAGTCTGCCAGCTCAGCCTATAGGGTAATATAGGGAGTTGCCGGACCTGTATATACGACCGTGCTGCCCACAAATGTGTTCACTACTTCACCTGATTTCAGTTCCTCATAATCAGAAGACTCTGAAAGGAGAGAATCCGAATCATACTCTTGGAGTATATCCTCTTCATATTCAGAATTTCCGCCTTCACTTTCTTCCTCCTCCCTCACCAACTCTGCAAGTAATTCGCTCTTATTTGTGAATTTTTTAGCCGTCTTGATATAGTATCAAGAGAAATTACAAAATATTACTAATACAGATTAATAAATATTTCAAAATTTTCATCAAATTCAATTTGCATAGTTCTATGACTTACCTACATGCGTGAACGAGAGGAATTGCAATCCCTTGTCTTGATGTGAATTAAACTCCAAAGCCGGATAAATAAAGTTCCTGGAGAAGGGCATGCTTGATTTCTGAGATTGCTAAGAAAGAAACTCTCACTGCAGTGTCCAAATGCAGAATGAGAAATGATATCGTCTTTGACGCTGTCACCCTCCTATGAATACATTGTAACATAACTACTCGCGACGGGTCAATAGGCTAGCTATCAATTCACTAACTAGGTAAACTGTCGTAAAATATGTTCAGAGGAATCAATACAATGTAGCAAGGTAACACGTTCAGAAATTATCTCAAAATCCTCAGAGAAAATGAAAATATTACGTGTAAAAGAAAAGGTATGGGTCAAATTGACCTGACGCGAGTAACAAAGGGTAAAAGTCACAAAGTAAGATGAAAGGCCTCGGTAGCTGGCAGATAAGAGCATCTAAGTTGAACAGTGCGCCCTCCGACGGGTATACGTAACGTAATCGCCTCGGGTGAATAAACGGTCACTGCCATCACCTGAAACGGCGTGTTTAGCTGCACTCGGGAGATGTAAAGAGCCTCCCTAGTTGCAACAGCTTCCCTACCTCGTTGGCTCGTTGGCTACAGGTGTCGTCATATCTAAAAACGTTAAAATGTTTTATAATGCCTTTGTCCGTGATTTTGAAATGAGTTTTCTGAAGACTAATACAACACGGGCCAAACTCACGTAATACCTAAAATTGCCAGCTCCTCTTTGCGCCGATAAAAAACATTCCAGTACCTCTGTAAATTAAAATTCATATAAAATATAGACTATTTAAATTAAAATGAGAAATGCAATAATAATCCCCCTGCCACACACCTTTATGGTGGCTTGCAGGGTATTATGTAGATGAATAAAATCGAGCATTCGGGAAGCTATGGGGAATCGGTTTCGGCTCCTACACCGGACTTTTTCCCTTCTTTTTTTTAGCTAGGAGGATTTTGGTCTCCGATGGAGATTCATCGTCCTCCATTGGTTCCGGTTTGCCCCTACTTGGCCAAAGCGGATTGGCGTCTTGTCACGCGTGCCCCCTATGGTCTTCGGAGGGTTCTTCTTCGGGGACTCGAGGTTTTAGGGTATACTAGTGCCAGTTGCTGACCTTTTCCGGCTTGGTCGGTTAGGTCATTGGTGCCGCAGTTTTATGCTCTACTCTCTCTGTCTGGTTGGAGATAGTCACTTTCTTAATCGGAGCAGAGGTGACATGGGCAAATGATTTGGAAAAATTAGGGTCGCCAGTGCCCTATATTTTTTCGGTGCCTCTATTAATGGTATTCTCCGTGGTCTAATATCCTTGGCTTTGCGTTCTTCAGTGATAGCAGTGTTTGCGAGAGTATACCGGGTGGGTACCCTCGAAATTAACGCAGTGTGGTTCTGATGAGCAGTCTGCATCCCCATGCCCGTCCGGCGGGTCAATTCTGTAAATGTCATAAGCGTCATAACCATTGTTCTTATGATGGACCGTCGTACTTACGACGGTCCATCGTAAGAAGCGATTCTGTAGACGTCATAGGCGTCATAACTTCGTCGTCGCCATCATAGGTCTGGTCTGACCCATCATAGGTCTGTCTGGTCGAACCCGCCTGTAAGTGTGTGGAATGGATTGTATCCGCATCCACTCTGCTGTAAATATAATGCTAATGTATGGAGGCTCTTTTCAAAGTTTTTGTTTCGAAAATAGCCATAGCGGAGTGGATGCGGCTACAATCCATTCCACACACTTGCCGCCCCGTTGCAAACGGGTTGGACCAGACTCGACCGCGCGATCGAAAAACTAATGTGAAATTCGGCGTCGCAATCGGTCGCAGCATAACTCATCTGATTTTCACTGTGGAAGCTTTGTAGAGTTTCCCCATATAAGTTACTCCGTGATGCTCGGTGATTCAATTTACGTTTTCCCTACATATATTAAAAAAATGACCAAAAATGAGGGTCCGCCATAATGTTTAATATCATCGGTAAATAATAACAAAAAATGTAAGAATACTACATTAAGACAAAGATAATAAACTGTTTTATCTAACTGAATCACCTTTTATACCAATTCATTACCCATAAAGATTAAGCAAGGGCTTGATTTTGAAGATTTAGTGATGAAATTGAGTGTAGACCATTTCTGCGAAATTTGTCAATTTTTGACCTCATGCAAATTGTTAATTGTTGAGTACTTAGGAAAATACCTTACATCATCGGATGTACAGCTCTTTTGAGAATATTTATGCAAAGTTTCAGCTTCCTGTCTTGAAAAAAATCACTTTTCGAATTTTAGATTTTTTTCGATTTCAGCCCACTGTGCGCCGCACCGCAAACCGGACGCAATGCAGCGTCCCGGCGGCAATTACGTGTCAACACAAATTTTTCCTCGTGCATAGCACCACTGGAATGGGGGCGATGAAAGGAATTGTTCTTGCACGAGATACTCCTGTTTTTCCATGCCCGTTTCGTCATAATCGAAGTGGAAGCAAGAATCGAATTTTGGATTAATGTATTGAAGAATGAAATGTTAATAAGTATATGCGATATTTTTGTCGGTACAATAAAATATCTTGGTACTGTTCACTTGCATTTATTTATTAAATCACGGAGTGTTACAACCCTGGTGTCCTAATCACTTGAAAATGACGCATGAGCGTTGAAATGTGTCGTGATTTTATAAATAAACGTAAGTGGGCAGAACCAAGTTATTTTCTTACAACAATGATTCAATTGTGCTACAATAATTCGTCGGAATTGGCTCAATTTTACTTAAAAGGAGGCATCGCGAGAGTGATGTTCGGGATCCGAATGCCGATGTTATTTTCTGAAACTATAAAGGAAATGTAGAAAAATTGTCACGGCTTTCTTCCCCATAGGCCCGGGTTCGAGAGATAAAAGCAAGTAAAGATTTGGCGCGGAATGAGTACCTTGAATGAGGGTGCGTACACCTTTTTCTACATTTCCTTTATAGTTTCAGAAAATAACATCGGCATTCGGATCCCGAACATCACTCTCGCGATGCCTCCATGTTAGTATATGGGCAAAGTATGGTCAGAGATCACTAGTGTTTTGACTAGTGGACAAAATTGAAAGTAGCGCGCGTCGCAACAAGGAAAATTCTACTATCATTGCAGTACACATAAGTGCCTGGAGAGCGCGGTAACGTCGCTGTGAACCATAACGCTCCGATGCGGCAAAGTTCCTGCCAGTTGTTCGTCAGCGACACTCCGCGGTTTATTCGAACAATTGTTTGTCAGTTGGAGTCATTTTTAGCCACCACAACTGACTTCTTGATTTTTATCTTCTCAAGCGGTTTAATCAACCTTTGCGCTCTGATAAGAAGCTTCATATCTTTTAAAAGTTACATAATTTTTACCCCTGGACTAGTATTGTTTAACTACAGCCAGTAATATTCCAATTAAATTACGGCCTCAGGTATAATCTGGTAATTCAATTTCACCGACTATTTTCCTTTCATCAATGATAATTTACGACTATTGCCTGCATATTTGACTGACTACCAGTGGACAGCTCACTTGCCCATTAACTACAGATTCGGAAGTCTCTGAGGAGAAGTCTTTTAACTTTTTAAAAATAGCAATATTCTTCCGAAGCCATCCAATGCTTGAGACATCTTAGTTTATCATATTTGTTCCATCACGCAATTTATTTCAATCTCTTCTGGCATATAGATGGTGTCAAATCATTGAGTTTCTGCCTTCACAGCTCCGTCCTGGCAGTGTTCCTGGTGGTATGATCTGCCTGACCATTACGAATTTTGATCCGTTCATATGGATTGGCATAAATAGAAATGAGGAATGCATTTGCGTGTCAGGATCTTTTGGATATGACAGGGTAATCTATATTACGCCATAAGTATTAGACAATACGCAAATCGTATTAGACAATACGCCATAAGTTGTATGCTTGCTTTTCGGGTGTACCCCGCGTTCTATGTGACACGGCGAGAGTTTTAACCAAGAATTAATACACCATAAGAATTAGACAATAGCAGTTTATAAATTTTAGGAAGAAAGGATTACGGCACACATTCCCCAAAGGAACACGGTTAATAATTCAAAACAAAAGAAGGAGAAAGGTAATTGTGAGATGCCGGTGTGAGAGACCGACATCACGGTTTACGTAACTTTTTTCACGTCACGTTTTGAGGGTTAAGCTTCTTTGATTGATTGATTTGACTGATAACAATTTGAGATTGTAACGACGTCGATGTCATCTGGGGGCGTAGCTCAGATGGTAGAGCGCTCGCTTAGCATGCGAGAGGTACCGGGATCGATACCCGGCGCCTCCAAAAGTTTTTTTTTCGAATTCCATGCAGGACACCAATCGAAAGACCTGTCAATTAGGTTTGACAGGTGGATCCTCGTCTACGTCTTATGTTTCAATCACTCTCCAAAATCTCTCCATTTATTTTCCTGTAGGCATTCTTGTAAAATCATTAAATTTTCAATCAAAAGTTTGGTGGGATCAACTCAGATCCCACCAGTTTGGTGGCATAGGAGGGTTAGGATAGGTGAGATCGACTTGACATCATATTTTTCTCCGTAAATTGTTGATTTCGTCCGATATTGGAACCTGCTTTCACTCCTCCTTTCATATATACTTACAAATACGTATTTTTTTAAAGTATATTTCATCTCTTTGTCTTATTTTGTTACTATAAGTTGCTCTATGCCTCAATGGGTGTAGAAGTCACTGGGATCTGTCATTATGGACTTTCTATTTCATTCGAGATGCTGAAGCGAGCTCCTAGAAGATAAGGAGGAAGTGCTCCTTACTTGTTCATACTAGGCTCGTAAGTGAAATCGATCCTGTTTTACTCTGCTGAAATATCAGGGGGCGAGGGGGATCGATTGCCAGGGTGTTTAAATTATTTTCGTAAATTTCCTGTATACATTTCGAAATATTTTTGCCACCTTCTTGGAGACTACAACTTATAAGTTACTTACCTTAAGTGCAGACTACTTACAAGTGATTCTGAAGATAGTGAGAGCTCGGAATGTGATGGAGAAAATTGACAATGATCGCAACTAGATTGATGAATTGTAACCAAAGTATACCAAAATTAACTCTGTTCATGAATTTTAGGTCACGAATGTTCTGGTCGAAACACCAAATGTGAAAATAGGTAGTATGTATTTAAGAGATTGTAGACAAAAAAATTTGACCTAACAATTTGTAGTGTAGTTATGAGTACGTGTTATCAGATCGTTTATTATTAGTTTAAACAGGTCCTCATTCGATTAAGTAATGTATTGCGTGTTAGTCATGAAAACAAAAATATGGAGGCGCCGGGTATCGATCCCGGCACCTCTCGCATGCTAAGCGAGCGCTCTACCATCTGCGCTACGCCCCCAGATGACAATAATGTCGTTGCAGTCTCAAATTGTTATCAGTTAAATCAATCAATCAAAGAAGCTTAACCCTCAAACCGTGACGTGAAAAAAATTACGTAAACCGTGACGTCGGTCTCTAAGACCGGCACTTCGTAATTATCTTTCTCTTTTTTCTGTTTTGGAATTATTAATCGTGTTTCTTTTGGGGATTTGTGCCGTAATTCTTTCTTTCTCAAGTGTAAAAATTTCCATTACCCATCTAAATTATTTAGTTGTGATTTTTACTAAAGGTTTTTATGATGTGTACTTCACCCTGCACTTAGATATATATTACTAATTTTGTAGTTGTGAAATTGGCTAATTTCTGCTGTACAAATTTTTCCATTCAAGGTTTACTTACATGTATACTAATGGGAGCTATATAGGCCGTACGTATAAAACACTTTCAAACACTGTCTTTTTGACCAGTTATGAGCAAAACAACTTTCAAATGGTATTACTTCTTGAAGGGCTGTAAAATACAAGTATCCCATCCAGTGAACCTTACCAGCCTTACCAAGGCTGTTCAAAATTTGAACAGTCCGAGTAGAGGTTCCAGTTAAGGCTGCAGTGGCACTGTTGCTTGTCTGTAGAAAATCATTTGTGTCTTAACTGGAACTTCTACTCGGACTGTTCAAATTTTGAACAACAAGCCTTACCAAGGCTTACCAACCTTGAATGTGATGTTGTTTTAGTTACTTTGGCTCCTTGTATTACTTCACAACCTACTACCTTGTTTTTTAATGCCAATATAAATAAAACACTTTTGGTCCGATGTGTCCACACCTCCTTTTATGCGATTATAAATTGAACTTATCTCCGGTAATCCTTTTTCACCGTGGTCATTTATTGAGTACATAGAGGAGACTAACAACACAACTCTGTTCTTCTTTGTAGCACATGTGACAAGAGTTTTATCCTTAGTAAATCCATACATACTGGATCTGGCTTATCTCTTTTTGTTAGGGAGAAATTGAGGTGGAATTTTTCTCACGTTTTTCTTCAAGGTACCCACGTAGGCCAGTAGTCTTTTTCACAGCCCCTCACGCAAATATAAAGATGAAAACCAATTATCTGCTGTTACATATCTATTTGTTGTATAAATGGATTTACAAACACTGAGAATAGCCTGGTAAGGATTTTGGATATTTTTTCAGTTTGAAAATACTCGAGTGTCATCAGAATTCTTACCATGGTGAATGTACGCGTCGTAAAAGTAATTGCTTGGACACCTATTAAACAAACCATATTTCGCAGGTTTTTTTTGGCATATACATTTTGAAAGAGCATCTGCCTCGAAATTGTACCAAAATTTTATCAACACGAACTTAGGAACCGGAAGAGAAACATTTTTTAGAATTTTCAATGAAACGACCAAATATCCAGCTAATGGCTGCAGTAGGGTCTGTTTTCTTTCTGGATTGAAGGCCGATGAAAGCCTTCAGTTCAAAACATCAACATTGGAATCAAATACTCCGGACGATCCCTTCGGCTGGTAAGATTTCTTGCACTTTTAATTCTGTATTTCGTAAACTTTACTATGAAACGAAGCATTTCGTTGTCAAAAATCAAATTGAAAACTTAAAGCACTGAAGGATTGCCACCAATTGATGTCAAATTTTTCAGTCCTGGCTTTTGCGCAGTAATATTTCGCTGAGCTACTCTGATGGCTCTCTTCGGCTCTTTTTTATTCCAGGCATAACGGGTTTTCCCGTAAAAAACAATGTCACTCCTATCGCGAAAATTGCCAATAATTTCTGTAACTGTATCGTCAGAATCAAATTCAATTGAAGAGTTGCTGCTGTACTCACTAAGAATTTCATCATCATCCTTGCTGGTATTTGAATCCGCTAATTTACTTGCTGCATATGATTAATTGCTGAGCTTTTGAAGATATTTCCTGATTTTTTCAGCAATGTCTGGTTCTGAGAGTGTTTTATGTCAACTCATGACATTCTTGAAGGTCAATGGTTAGATTCCTTGAACTAAATGAGGAAGAATCATCAAAAAAGTAGTATAAACAATAACAATAAATATTTAAATTGTTTAAAATTGAATCATTGCTACGAGAAAATAATATGTCACCTTACCTTGGAGAGGTAGGTGTTTTTAAAAAAAATACGTTAACGGTGACGTAGGTCTGTCAGACCGGGATTTCTCGAAAAGTTAAAAATAAAATATTTCTTCGCATTGCAGATTCTCTTAGCTCTGGATTAATGTTCACTGGCAAAATTTAGGAAGCTACTGAAATGTACAAGGCCGCACGCTAAAGGACAAGGGGGAAAAATAATGGTATTTGAGGGGTAGCGGCCTGGGAGACCGGGCGGCGTCACGATTTGAGGGTAAAAAAAGGCGATGGGGAATGTCTTACGATTCCATTATTTGCCACTGCATAACATAATATGTACTTAAGGACGAAAAATTTCTCAGCATGTGGGAATCAGATTCTGTGCCATACTTGGCCAACTCAGTTCCGCGTGCCATCCCGGTACATCAGACATTCCCTCCACTGGGTAGTCCTCTCCGTAACTGAGCTACGTCCCCGGTTAAGATTGGATGCTGATACTGGTGCACTTTAACTCAACCGGATGAGCTTGTCATGCGTAAAATAGTTTTATAATTCTCTTTATTCCGCTTCTTGGTGCACATATACACGTGCCGAATGACCAGCTCTGGACGATCATGCCACCAGGGATTCAACACTGCCAAGACGGAACTGTATACTCGAATGCTAACAAATTAAACTTAAGTGTATGTCAGAAAAGATTTAAAAATGAGTAAAAGAAAGCACAAACCTTACCAGAAAAATATTTGGCTCTATGTCAAAACCCTCCGACTGCTTTCCGTAACCATACGAATGAAAACCAGTTGCTCATTTGGATGAAATCGAAAAGCAGAGCTTTCTTATGCTAGAAAGTAATCATAATTAAAATAAGGTAGGTCTCTTAGCTGATGATGGTTTGACAGTCGAAAGCGGTTTTAATATAAACTGTGAAAGTCACAAAGTCTTTATCTCATTTGTACCTGAAAAAGGAGACATGTGGCAACTCGCTGTTATCACCAACAGACGTAATCATGACTTTAAACCCTTGACAATGTAATAAAATATTTCGAATTTTCATATCATATCATAGAATGAATTTTTTTACCTGGTTCGAATTAGTTTGATCTAAGGAAGATAATTGTTCATGGAATTATGTCTTCACGGTGGCCATTCCGATTTAACTTTCTTCACGCAGTATCAACAAAGAGTTCTTTATTACAGCTCAAGAATTGCAGAACAATCTTGCACAGCCAACTTTTGTACGGATTTTAATTAGTTAATATGTTTCCAGAATTCATTAGATGTTTTTGTGCTGTGAGAGTTCTAATTATGTAAGGAATTAGGTTGTTTTCTATTGTGTTCAAAGAAATATGTGGTGCATGAAGGTACTCTGCCTGTCAGTATGTCGATATCTGATAAAAAATGAATTTCCTTATGGTGAAAGAAATATTATTTTATCTTGATACCGAAGGGAGATACGATTTTTTAATACCGTCAGAATTTTTTCAACTCCGCATATTCTGCCGCCTAAGGTATTCTGCGAATGTTGATAGTTTCAAAAAGTGCTGGAGGCTCTTTGAAAAAGGTGGAGCTTACTTACTTAAAGGTATTCAGGTCGTAGGAGTAATATAGTCTTCTGTTCGAAGTTAAATATTACAAAGAAATTGCAAGACAAATTTATTTTCTGAGAAATCTGCTGGTGAATATGCGTATTCTGTTAAGAATTAGCATCATCATCATTAGTCAGCAGTCTTGAGATTGGTTTGACGCAGGACTGAATCTATCCGCTAATCTCTTCATATTTACGTATTTTTTTCTCTTCCACATCCTTCATCATTTATTCTACATGTCTCAAATGAGGCCTTCCTTTTTCGTCCTTCACGTCCACTTGTCCTTCAAATATTGTCTTCATCAGGCCATCCTGTCTCATCATGTGGCCGATTAAGTTTTTTCGTCTTCGCCTTAGGGTATTCGGAAGACTTCTCTTTGCTCCCACTTTTCTTAGGACTTCCTCGTTACTTAATCAGTCGATCCATTTAATCTTCGTCATTCAATTTATTTTGATTGTTTCATCTAGTCACAAAATTTGAGTCGAGGTCAAATATTACAAAGAAAATGCAGGAGAAATTTATTAATACTGAGAAATCTGCTGATGAATGTGCGCATTCAGTAAAGCACTAGCATCATTATCATGGGTCAACAATCCCAGGATTGGTTTGACGCAGCCCTCCACTCGATACTTCTATCGGCCAACCTCTTCGGATTAACGTATTTCCTCTCTTCCACGTCCTTTACGACCTGTTCTATATAACTCATTCGAGGCCAGCCTTTTCCATTCTTCCCGTTCACTTTTCCTTCGACGATTGTCTTCATCAGGCCATCCTGTCTCATCATGTGGCCGATTAAGTCGTTCCGTCTTCTTCTTAGGGTATTGAGAAGACTTCCCTTTTCTCCCACTTTTCTTAGGACTTCCTCGTTAGTACTTACTCAGTCGATCCATTTAATCTTCATCATTCAATTTATTTTGATTGTTACTTCGAGTCACAAATATGCATCCGTGTTATTAATGATGTGTTCAAACCAAAGGTTGGTCTGGTTAGTGAGGGCGCACCAAATACGGTCATCGGCGTGTGAAATTCACATATCAATTCATCATATCATATTCAACCAGGAAGACGAGTTCCTTTCCTGTGGGTTTCCTGAAAAATCTTGTTTCCAGAATATAATAATATGGTTTGGCTGGATACGTCAAAGGTCTCTCGCGGGAATTGAATGAGGGACCTCTGGTCAGCAGCCCAGTGTAATTTCCATTGGGCTTGGATTGGATTATCAAGTTAAACTTGCAATGCATTAACTGATTGATGATTTTGGCAGAGTATTTCTATTATACCTCTCTTTATTTTATTAGACCCCTCTTTAATGTTAGCTTATTATTGAAGATTAATATCTAAATATCATAGCTAAAACAATAAAACATGTAAAGTAACATTGCAAAACTGCATATCAGCTCTTGTTAAAATGTAGAGTTCCAATATGTGCATAATGGTTTCACGAATACAATCCACCGCGTGGAATTACCTTTTGAAAATGATCTTAAATTCGCTTTTTCTTGTGAGCTCTGATATTTGCTACGTATTTGTAGCGGTTTTCCGCCTAAAATACTGATAAGGCACTTGTATTATATCTCCTGTTTTCTCAGCCACGGAGTCGAAAGGAGTCAAACCTGACGCAGCGAATGTTATTAATCCTTTTCCATTTTTTTCCGATTAATGACTTATGTTTGAGGTTTGCTGTTGTTTAAATATTTTTTTTGACATTAATTTAGGGAAAACTTATATTTCCAGGATACCCCTCTTTATTAGGTTCAGATAGATTTTTATCATTTCATAGCCTGACTATAGGAAAAAAGGAATAACTCGGGGGAAAAGGAAGTTGAAAAGTGGAGATGCACATAGACCAAGCAACACCACTTTAATGTGTTGATACACATTCTCTCTTGTGAAGAGTTATTGACATTGAATAGGGAACGTTTAATTTGTACTTATCATTCTGCCTGATACGTGGGTTTGCGTAGCTTAAAATTCGTTTTTACATGACCGATGCGTCATTAGAAACGTAAACTGCATCGTCGATCGGGGCAAGCATCTCCGAACGTAATCTTTAAGGATAAGAAATTGAACTTGGAAAATAGGTAAAGTATAGGCCCAAATAACATTCGTATTGGGAATAGTGCATTGAATTGAACTTAGCGCCGTTGGAACCAAGGAATACCATCGTCATTGTAGTTCATTTCTGTGCTTCTAGATCGCGGTAGCAGTGCCTCAAGCGGTACCGCTCCCAGGCGGCAAGACTATGAAGCTCCCTCTAGTTACTTCGTCGCCACTCCGTCGCGCGGTTGATTCGAACGTTGGCTCAGCTTGCTTAATAAATAGTTAACATTTATAATGTTGGAATCAGACTCAATTACTCCTTCCCTACTGGATGTTCGTTCTTTAACGTTTTTCCTATCCTTTTCAAGCTCCTATCCATTGCGTTAATGATATCACCATGGCGCGAATTTACATGCTGGAACGAATGTGTTTGACCATGTCGGCTAACCTTTTTTTTTCGGATATGCGTGCCTTTAATCGCATGGAGGTTTTGATTATTGTAATACGTGTTCTTTTATATTTCATGAGCGGTATGTTGAACTACAATCAATCCCCGAGTAAAGCTAGCTAGCTCCATTATAAGTTGTTCACTCTTCCTGTTCCCGAATAGCAATAACTTTCCCTCATCATTCATTTTTTTGTGTTTCGAAGATAGCCATGTTTTCCTCGCAATTTCTAGACGAAAACTGTTCCTTGAGAGAGTACGAGAAATAAGCTATTTTACACTTGTCAGGCCTCATTTAGCATATGCCGCTAGTATATGGGGTCCTAGTGATAAACTTTTTAGGCTAGGGACATGGAACGTGAGATCGCTTCGGACCTGTGGAAGACTGGAGAACCTGAAGGTGGAAATGCGAATAATGGACCTCGACGTATTAGGAATCAGCGATGTAGTGGCCCGAAGATGGAGACTTTTAGAGTGGAAGCTATAGGATTATACATACGGGATCATTAAATGGTGATGCTGGAGTAGGAATCATACTAAAAAAGAGCGCTGGAATGCGTGTGAAGAGCTTCCTGCAGTACAATGAACGGATAATAATGGTAAAGATCGAGACCAAATCTGTAGATACCGTAATGGTGCAGGTTTACATGCCTACGACGGACTACAAAGATGAAGAAGTGGAAAACCTCTACGAAGATATCGCGGAAGTTATAAAAAGGGTAAGAGGAGAAAAAACCTAATTATTTTAGGAGACTGGAACGCTAACGTTGGCGAAGGTCAAGATGGAAGAATAACTGGAATATATGGATTGGAAAACCGAATGAAAGAGGAGAAAGCCTGATGGAGTTCTGCACACAACATCGGTTAGTGATCATCAACGCATTGTTTAAAAATCACATCCGAAGAAGATACACGTGGAAAATGCCAGGAGACAAAAGAAGATTTAAAATAGGCTACATTTTAGTAAAGCAGAGATTTAGAAACCAAGTGAAGGACTGCAAAAGCTACCCTGGGGCAGACATAGATAGCGACCATAATTTAGTGATGATGAGATGCCATCTAAAATTCAAGAAGTTGAAGAAAATAATGAAGAACGTATGGCAAATAGAAAGACTAAAGGAGGCTCAACACCAACAGGCATTTCAATAAGCAGTAGGAAACAACATAAGATGGGACCTGACCGAGAAATCAGTGGAAAAGCGTTGGAAAACATTAAATGTGGACTACGAGAAGCCGCAAAATAAGTTCTTGGAAGAAGAAAAGTTGCCAAGAAGAAGCCGGGAAGTCTTAGACTTGATTGAAGAAAGAAGAAAATACAAGAATGCGAAAACGGAAGAAGGGCAGCTTTGCTACCAAAGAATAAGGAACGAAATTAGCCGCAAAGCCAGGAAAGCTACAGAGATGTGGATGAAGAACATATGCGAAGATATACAAAGCAACCTTGCACTTGGAAAGGTGGAAGCTGCATACAGGATAGTGAGGAACCACTTCAAGGAACGGAGCGCAAGATGCAATGCCATAAGGGACAAGAATGGAGAAATTTTGATTGAAAATGAAGAAAAAGTGAAGAGGTGGAAAGAATATCTAGAAGAGTTATGCAACGGAAACAATCTCGGCCCAAAAGACATCGAAGAGGAAAGCGAAGTGGAAAAGGATGATATGGGAGCATCAATATTAAGATCGGAATTCGACGCTGCGGTAAAGGACCTTCGCATGAATATAGGCTTCTGGAATTGATGATATTCCTGCAGAAGTAATAAGAAATGCAGGAGAGAAGACATTAACCCATCTTTACAATACAATTTGCTACATCTACTCAACAGGAAAAATGCCCAGGGACTTCGAGAAAAACATCATCATTCCTATTACCAAGAAGAAGAGACGGGGGAATGCGAAAATTTTAAGATAATAAGCCTGACAACTCATGGATCGAAGATATTGACAAGGATCATGTACAGATGAATAGAACGAAAAGCTGAGGAGTTCCTGGATGAAGATCAATTCGGATTTAGGAAAAGTAAGGGTACAAGAGGAGTAATTGGCCCTTAGACTGCTCATAGATAAGAGAATGGAGAAGAACCAGCCAACATCCATTGCATTTGTGAATTTAGAGAAGGCTTTTGACAACGTGGATTGGAATTCGTTGCTTGGAATTCTGAAGTGAATTGGTGTGTCCTACAATGACTGAAGAATTATCCAGAGTCTGTATAAAAACCAGGTAGCTGTGATTAAATCTGGACCCAGATGTGAAGAGGCAAGAATAAGGAAAGGAGTGAGACAAGGCTGTGCACTGTCTCTCGTAATTTTTAATGTTTACATCGAGAGAGCCATCAATGAAATCAAGGAGAAGTGTCTCACCCAACTTGGTATATAAATATGGTGTATGCATGAACAATCACCTGAAGATGTAACTATGTTATGAAACCCGGGTCGTGCTTCTTCAAATATAAAGTGAACCTTACAAAGTTTCATTCTTTTATTTTCCATTATGGAAAGGTATCACATTGTCAAGCCTGAAGTTATCAGCTATATCAAGGAGAAGTGTTCTGGTGAACATCCACGGAGAAACAATCAGCATGCTGCGATTCGCTGATGACATAGCACTCATAGTAGATGGCCAGATATCAAATGAAGATAAATAAGAAGAAGAGAAGTTAGGTTTGCAGCAAGAGAGAAGAGGCCAAAACCAATGTTTAACTTGGAAAACAAAAACTTGATCAGGTGAAAGAGTTCAGTAACCTAGGATGCCGAAAAACCAACGATGTTCGAAGCTAGAAAGGAATAGTAAGATGCTAACAACCATGGAAAGGACTATGGCCAGATATCAGCTGAAGATAAATAAGAAGAAGACTAAGATATTGGTGTGCAGCAAGAAAGAAGAGGCGAAAACCAATGTCAAACTAGGAAAACAAAAACTTGAAGAGGTTAAAGAGTTCTGTTATCTAGGAAGCCGAGTAACCAACGATGGACGAAGCAAGAAAGAAATAGTGAGTAGAATAGCCCAGGCAAAGAGGGCATTCTTTCAAAAGAAGAATCTACTTACAGCAGGAAATACAAGCTTAGAAGTAAGGAAACAATTCATCAGAACATATATCTGGAGCATGTTTCTTTACGGCAGTGAAGCATGGACGATGACAGCAGCGGAGAAGATAAGGGTGGAAGCATTCGAAATGTGGTACTACAGAAGAATGATGAAGATTAAATGGATCGACCGAGTAATTAACAAGGAAGTCCTACGAAGAGTGGAAGAAATGAAAAGTCTGCTGACAACTCTAAAAATAAGAAGGGACAACTTAATCGGCCATATCTTGAGACACGATGGCATGATGAAGTCAATTGTCGATGGAAAAGTGAACGGGAAGATTGGAAAAGGCAGGCCTCGTATGAGGTACATGGAACAGGTTGTGAAGGATATAAAAGAGAAGAATTACGTTACAATGAAAAGGTTGGCCGATAGAAGAATCGAGTGGAGGGCTGCGTCAGACCAATCCTAGGATTGTTGACCAATGGTGATGATGATATGGGATACGTACGGGGAAGGTATGATAAAAGAATTCGAGCGTGTGCAAAGGAGATCCTGAAGAGAATAGAAGAACTAGGATGGGAATTACTATCAGAACGCAGGTAATAGCGTAGGTTAAACCTTTTAAGTATATTCGAAACCGAGTTGTTCACAGATGATGTTAGATATATATTAAGAACCCCTGCGTATTATGCTAGGTTTGATCAGATTCATTTACATCTACATAATACCCTGCAAGCCACCAAAAAGGTGTGTGGCAGGGGGTGAATTCATACCAAACAAGCACTACATATCATGCATAAAATTATCAAGATTAACAAGATTAGAGAGATAGATTGTCGTACCAATAGATTTAAAATGTCATTTTTCTCGCGTACCATAAGAGAGAACAATAGGAAGTGTAGCTAATGGAAAGATAGGTGAAATCTAGTCAGAGCAGTCTTAAGTGCTTGATGCATGTAATAACAATCAATAATTCCTTTCTTATTATGTAGATCCTAACCAACTAGCTGCATGTGGCCCTATTATCTAGCATGCCTCCATTAAATATCCTAGTTACATGTCAATAGTTCATGTTTGGTGATGTTCACCCCCTGATACACACCCTTGGCTCGAAGGGTATTACGTAGATGTAGATGTACGTTTCACTTGATTCAAACGGCTTATTAATAGTTATGATGGTAAATCATCGCCCTGACTTGGAACATAGTTAACGAGGTCTGCCCCGACGAGTTAAAGTTTTGGATCAAGGGTTCGGGTTTTATGTTCAAATTCTTATGTGTATGCGCAATGCGTTATTCTATCATTACAATTTTTAACTGTTGTTTACGGACTGTATTTTGGGCTAATTTCGTAGTTGTAGTTATTAGGGGGATGAACCGACATCTTAGGCCATTTACGATATTGAGGAAATTTGCATCATTTGTGCTCGCTGTTCAACCCAAAGGTTGGTTTAATAGTTGAGAAGAGCTCACCCGCGCACCAAGCTATTGGCTTATGGACGTCACACATTCAGGGTAGGGGTCCAGCTCCTTTCCTTGGGCCACCTGCGGTTTCTTACGAAGTTCTGACAATCAGAAAATCCTCACGGTTTAATGTTTGAGGCTTAAATTTATGGAGCCACGAGATTGGAAATGAAACGTCGCGTTGTATATTCCACACACACACACTTGATTGGTATCGACCATCGTTTCGACATGTAAATGTCATTATCAAAGCAAAAAAGAATTACATTTCAAGGTACAAGTCCATTCCTTATTTACTCTGAAATTAGGGGGAGGGAGAGAGGGAGGGTAAGTGAGGAAGGGAGTTGTAGTTTTTACGCAAGGACACCATCCCATCCAAACAAGGATTGCTCTTTAACTGTAGCTTTTACTTTCGGGAAATGCTGCGTGCGATTCATTTTCGACTCGACGTTTCACTCCTCCTACTGGGAGCGTTATCAAGAGAATGAGGTATTATTTTGTACCATGGTTTCGACATATGATGAGTCTATATACAATCTAGTGTCCTTGATGTCTGCAAAGGTTAAGATACATAGTATCTATGGCCTTCGCGTCCGTGTTTCACTCAACTCAACGCAATCCCCTCCTCGATAAAATCTTTGTCAGGCGCTGGTTAAATTAGATTTTTTTTACAGTAATTCATTTTATTGGACTAACTGTAGTAATGTTTTTTGGCAGTCCTAAAGGACATTTCATTCTGATTTAGGTAATGGTACCAGTGATTGGCCTACCAGGGAAAAATGAGAAAAGTGTGCAGATGAAAAATTACTTTTTATGTTTACCAAATGTGTCCAGTATGAAGTATAGAGACTTAGATTGAAATGCATATAAGGGACTTAAAAATTCAATTCAGCCATGTCTGAAGCGTCTCTTAAGTAATTTTGCAATAGAACGTAGAAAAGAAGACGTAAGTAATGCAGGTCATCACTGACGGTCAGTCATCTTTTTTCATCACTAGGCCAATGCGTGTCGAATTTTCTTTTTTATAGTTAGATGGCATGAGAGTAATTTCCCTCTACTTTACAATATTTGAATTAGAGAAAGGCTTATTTGATCGGTTATCCCTAAAATTTCAACTAGTGGTACATCTTCAATTACTCCCTACCAAATTGTTTTAACTCTTTGGTTTTTGGAAGTTCAGTGGGCCTTTTAGGAAATTTTATTATGGTGTTTTTTTGTTAATGT
Organism: Platycnemis pennipes; assembly: GCA_933228895.1. Classification (NCBI taxonomy): domain Eukaryota; kingdom Metazoa; phylum Arthropoda; class Insecta; order Odonata; family Platycnemididae; genus Platycnemis; species Platycnemis pennipes. Next base: position 85,970,842 of record OW121857.1, read on the forward strand.
GCATTTTCTTGTACAGAATATTATCCTGTAATGGATCATCTTGTTTATTTATTGATCTAAAGTATTGCTAAGTGCAATTTAGGGTATTTAATTTGAGTTTTAATTTAATTTTTACTTAAACTCCTGTACTTGGGAGAAATTTTACCTGAATTTCGTTCACAAGATTATAATAAATACTCTCCTAGTCATGTATTTTCGTCAGTATTTTTCTCCTTCACATGTAAAATTGTGGACTGACTTTTTGTTGCGTTTGCAAAAATCAGTAAACATCTAAATGTTGGTCAGGAAAGAGTCAGGAAAGTCAGGAAATTAGAAAACCTATATCTTGTAGCAACCCTGTTAGTAAAGTGTGTCTGTGTGTGTGGAATATAAAACCCGACGTTTCAGGAGAGAAACCAGTTTTGCAACGTTTTTCCTTTTTTTTTTACTCAGAACTCCAAGTTGAGCATACTTCTGGAAAATATTTTCCACTGTCGAAATGGGGGCGTTTACTCGGAACCGAAATCGCAATTTTGTACACGAAATCGTTAGATGGCAACGAAAAAAGAATTTTAGTGAAAAAATTAATATTCTAACCACAACCATTCACTTATAAATAAAAAATTAAAATAAGCAAAAGGTGACGCAACCGATAAAGCTGCTGTGATACCATTGACGTCATTTTCCTCCCGTCCTTTACTGCTTTTCGTGGATGGAAAGGGAGTGGAGGGGTATTCTCGGAAGGTCTGCTCGCACAGATGCTGTCGCAATCGCTCCCATTGGCCGAGTCAGCTGCGTCCCCCCCATTGCCTTAAGGCAAAGTAGCTTCGCGGGCTCAGTTGTGATTGGACGAAGTCGATATACGTCAGAGGTTGCACCACACCCACTTTTCCGAAAGGGTTAAAAACATCAGTTTTTCGCCGCTTATAACTCGGGAAATAATTGACGGATCAAAAAACGGAAAAATACGGGTCTTTTTAATTTACAAACTCTATCAGATTCGGCAATAAAAAAAATATGGTAAACGACCCCATTCTCACCCGACTCCCCGCAATAGGAAGCAATTACACTAGCCACCCACCAACCCTGATTCCCTGACTATTGTCGTTGCATTACGACATATTCAATGTAGGTCGCAAATAAATTCTCTTAAAACAGAATAGTCAGGGTAGATAGGCCGGTAACCCTCAGGCTTAGCAACCCAAGGGACGCGGGTACAAATTCCACCTCTGGCAAGGATTAGGTCTTTGTTTAAGGATTAAGGGGTAGTATTAAGGGTAGTATTAAGTTAGGTTTCATGGTGTTATGTAACGTCAGGAATTGGAGAGTCTGATACCTAATACCTACGACAATTCTTAAAGCAGTGGTAAATTGGTATTGTAATGTGTTGGGGATAATTGCACTGCCTAATGTAGTTACGTTGCCTTCCGATACGGATTTCGCCGATCGAAGCTTCCGTCCGCTCCCCAGACGTTCTGTTCGCGTTTCAGCTGCTTCGATGCTCTCAAGTGGAGCGGAACAGCCGACGAAGCAAGCGGTGGCGCCATCGTGAGTATTGGGAGAGCCGAGGCTCATCCCTTTACTGTCACGAAACATACGGGTTCCTCAGGGCAACATGGAAGGCGGATGCGTGGGACGCGGAAAATAGAGGAGTTGCCAACTAATCATCCGCTTGCTAATTGCTATTCTTAAAAAAGTGGAGCGATGGCCGAAATTTCAGCCGCAGTAAGGGATTCAGCGGTGGGAATAGGATTCCGGTCGCGAAGTATTTAAAAAAGAAAACAAAGTTGGAGCGGAGGGGGATGGAAGAGACTTTGCGAGGACGTATCTGTGCCCAAAAGGGGAGTGAAACTGGGGATAGGGGTGGGGGTACCGACGCGGGGGGGAGGGGAGGGCTGCTGTGAGGATAAGGGAGAGGGGGTTGGTAGCACTTTGGAATTCTGGGATATCCGCACGTGAGGCATTTCTCAATTTGCACACGTACCCCGGCCATTTTGCGGCGAGAAAAATATTGCGAGATCGTGTGTGTTCGCTCGGAAAATAACGTTATTTTCCTCCGTCTTTTTTAAATTTTATTATCATTATTTTATTCTGTTTTTATTCTCCCTCTCCCACCCCATACCACCGCTCACTCTCTCCCACCGGTTGGGGGGGAGGGGGTTTTGTGTAAGGTGGCGCCTCCACCGTGCCTTTGGGTTATTATTCATGAGACGGCGCGACAATGGTGCGGGCTTTTTACGTCTCATTTTTACGGCCTCGTCCCCGCTTTAACTTTTCCCGTGAAACTTATCCTCCTCTCTCTCCTCCCCCCCTTCCCGCCCCTTACTCTGAGCGCAAACTCTTTATTTTTCCCTTAAATTGAACATTTGGCCGCCATAAATCCGTCCAAATCACTATACTCCTCCCGTTCCTTTTCCGAATTTATGTGCAAATGCGTTGGTATGTGTACGTATAAATATATACACACGTGTATTTATTTATCGAGGCTCGCGCGGCCGGCATTTACGCTGCATTCCCTCACTGAAAGAGTGCGATTTTAATAAATTGGAGCTCTGCGGAAAGAAATTGCTCCTCCTCCCAGTTACCCAGAGCCATTGGAGCCTTTTGTCTCTTGCGTATGCGAGGGATTCTCTCGCCGTTAATTGCGTTTAATTGTTCGGGACGATACTGATTCAATTAGAAAGGCTGAGCAAGAGTGGGCCAATGGGGGAGTTTGGGCTTGTTTGGGGATCGGGATGATATGGTGGCTATAAAACTGGGTTCCCATCTCAAGAGCCCGGGTTCGAATCCGGTTTTGCAGAGATTTTTCGTTGGTACGCTGGTCCCTACTTCAGTGTTGTGTGGGGAACACTTAAAGTTCATTACTTCGCCCGTCAATGACCGGAAGGATTAATTAACGTAAAACGTGGACCCCTTGGCAACTTTCGTGAAGACGTGGCCAATACCGGCGTCTGTTTTATCTCCATCCTTCTTCGTTGACTTATGAAGGCAAAAGCGTGTCGCCAATTCCTCATATTTTGTTTTCCCCTCAAATCACCTATCTCAGTAAGCTGAGCGAGTCATTAAGACGGTACTGTGAACAGTGAACTTATATATAATTCAATTCAAATTCAAAAACAGTTTATTTAACCCCAAATAACAGTACATAAAAATATAGCATCTTAATAACAATAACAATTAATATCAATCATGGGGAGCCCTGTTTTAGGAACCTTTTTCCTCTTCAGGGCATTACTTTCTGCATTTCATAGTTCCATTCTTTTTGGAATCGAATCGGTTGCTGGATATATAGTATACGGTAGTGTTTCTAGCACTTCTAGAAGAGTTCGCTTTTATAAAAACTAAAACGACCACGCCAAATGGTGATCCGTGATCCCGAATAAAATCAATGGTTAGCGAATCTACTTTATTTTTGGGCATGATATCACGAAAATAAAGTTGGTGATATTCCATACCTTTTCATCATACGTAGACTCAACCAGTTTCGACCTTTTCAGGTAATTGCCAAGAGTAAAACTGTCGTTTTTTGTGATACAGTTACCTCACACCAGGAGGTAGTATGTTACATTATAAGTCCAAAAAATACGAGATTTCGAAGGTGAGATAATATTTCAGAAATATATGCATCCGCATATTACTTCAGGTTGGTAGACCGAAGCGTCAATTTGCGAGTTATCAACTGTGGATGTGAAAAATACCATAAATAATTTCCCCCACGTATCTGCACTTGAAAAATGAGCAACTTCTACTGTGATAAGGTTCAGGTGACGATGCTGTAAAAAGCGAAACCCGGTAGTAATAAACGTTATCAAAATTGAAGTTGTTCATTTTTCAAGTGCAGTTATGTTCCATTTCCAATCAATCACGCCTCAAATCTCAGATTTTATTCTTCCACATATGTACTATCCACGAATCTGTTGCAAACGAAACTTGATTCTTTACGATATTAATTCACATTTTTTATCCAATTTCCTGTGATCTATTCGTCTTAACCTTGTTTTAATGTATGCTGACCTGTTACTCCTCGCCACACGCCTTTGTCGGCAGGCGTAGGGCAACACATGCATGTAAATTGATGACATTATTGAGGTTTAAGTGAAGCCAAGTGTGTTCACGGTGGATTGGATGTCCTGATGATGCGGTTCACTGATGTCATCTGCGTGCATAATCTCTGATCGCGGCGAAGACACATGCACCTAATGTTTTCATTATGTCGTAAGTTTGTCGTTGAACCTTGGTGCATTAATTTCTGTGGTTTCATCAATCATCGTGGAAGTTATTCTGCGACTAAATACTTTGGACAGTCTGTGTCTAAAAAAATTTCATCCCGTCGCCATAAGCGTCAATTTCTGTTAGATACCTCACGGTCTTTTTACATTATCTTTCCGCAGCTTTTGATTTCCTCTCTCTTCCTCGATGGCCGTGAAGAAAATATTAATAAAGATTTCACATTAAGAGAGTAGCATTGCATGATTGCTGAAGTTGATCTTTGAGGAAGGATAAGTGTAGATTAGAAGATTAAAGATATGGGTTTGTAAATGGATGGGAACAGCATAGTCCGAGGTTGAGGAGAGGGCGAACGAAGTGTTAGATATGTAATTTGGGGAAGAAAGGAAGCTGTAGTTAGAAAATCCACCGGATGAGAGAATGTGGATGAAATATCCAAGACATTGGATTCTTGATTCTTGGGACGAGGGGTGAACTATGAGTTAGAGGAGAAAGAGATATAAAGTCAGGTTTTGAGCGGCATAAAAGGGAAGTTCCGAATGATGACAGACCTTAGTACTTGTAGACCGGTACGAATAATCTTCCCGCCGAAGCAAATGCTTCATCATCATCATCATCATCATGGGTCAACAATCCTAGGATTGGTTTGACGCAGCCCTCCACTCGATTCTTCTATCGGCCAACCTCTTCATATTAATGTAAGCTCCTCTCTTTCAGGTCCTTTACGGCCTGTCTATATAACTCATACGAGGCCTACCTTTTCCATTCTTCCCGTTCACTCTTCCCTTGGCGATTGTCTTCATCAGGCCATCGTGTCTTAAGATATGGCCGTTTAGGTTGTCCCGTCTTCTTTTTATAGTTTTCAGCAGACTTATCTTTTATCCCACTCTTCTTAAGACTTCTTCATTTGTCACTCGGTCGATCCATTTTATCTTCATCATTCTTCGGCAGCACCATATTTCGAATAGGAAAATGCTTAACGCATCATTTTGAAGGAAAATTTGGCAATTCTCGGTGGGGGTAATGTTAAATTTGTCAATATTCTCGCCATGAAGATAGATTAATTAGGGAGAATACATTTATCTCAGTTCAGCTGTCCACTCAAGGAAAATAAGAAGGGGCACATAAGACTCGTGGGAACATGTGTGGAGTGTGGTATATAGGGCTATGTTTAGAGAAGTACCTAAAAATTCCTGCAAAAGCAGAAAATGACCATTTGATGATGTATACTATAAGATTGCAATAATACTTTGGAGGAATCATGATTGATTTCATGTAATTAAATGAATAAATACGCGTAATTAAAGGATATACCACTTCGCTTTTGAAATCCTCTGCGCAATGCATTTTAGTTCGTGGTAAAATATGGCATCCCTTCTATGGAGATTCGCCCTTTGTTATGCCCACCACGAATACAGTTTTCCCTAATGGTGTCCGGGAAAAAATTGGAGATCTGGTGCTTGAATTCGCTCGTAGTAGGTTCCACCCACGCCAAATCATTGCATTTTATACGGAGACAGCATGTGTGTTAAAACAAAAATAATGATAAAATCTTTGCCATACTTCATCACAGCGACGTCAATTAATTTATCAAAGGCTATTTAAGTAAGGTATTAATGCATTTAGTATTATTTCAGAATTCTCAAATTGATTGAGAAGAGACAGGTTTTGGTTCGGAAAAACGTGAATGTTTCATTGTACATACATCATCCCACGGTCTAACTGTGTCTTATATCCAATTTTTTCCTTATTACTCTGTAACTTAATGCTTATTACTGTTTAATGCTAGATTCGACCAGATAAATAAGATTAGAGATATAGATTGTCGTACTGATAGATTCAAAATGGCATTTTTACCCCGTACTATAAGAGAACAGAATAGGCAGCATAACAAAGGGATAGGTAGGGGAAATAGTTTAGAGTAGTCTGTAGTGCATGATGCATGTATTAATCCCTAAAATACTATATATACTAACAATCTAGTTACATGAGACCCTATAGTTGCTTGGTGATTTTTCCCCCCTGCCACACACCCTCGCGGTGGCTTGCAGGGTATTGCGTAGATGTAGATGTAACGTACTAGATAATTGTTTCGTTTATTTTGCTTGTCCTATAAATTTACTAGCAGATTCACATTTTTGTTCTCTTTAGCAATGGTATCCTTCTTATTCTCTTCCATCAGAAGATTAACTGCCACCCTTTATTCCCTCAGATTTCATTCTGATGCTTTTATTTTTGCATGTTGGATGAAAAGTACAAATGGTGTTGTGTGTCCCGCATGATATTCAAAGAAATCATATCGTAGGTACGTAGTATAAGTAAACCTTAGTGCATTTTTGGTGATGAGTAACCCTCTGCCACAAACCCTAGAGGTGGCTTTCAGGGTATTCAGTTGATATAGATATTGAGATAGATTCAGTTGATATTTGGCGCTCGTTTGCGTGTTTGCGCACTTTTATCTAGTTCTTTATCGAATTACATAAAGTCATTCAGTTATGCGTCTTAACTAAGAATTTTCGCGCACAAAAATGACTTCATCCGTACAAGTATCGCGAGTGGCAAAGATAGTATGCCAATACCTACCAAGATGGCCGCTGACTTCTCTGATCAGTTGAGTTGCCTCCTCCAGAATATTCTAACCTCCTAGGTTGGAAAATCCGCAAATGTTTTGTTTACTGCGAATGAGCTGTGCCACGCCACACTAATATTTTGAGGTGGTTTTGATGCCTATTTCCGTGGCTGTATTTGGAGGCTGTCTATCAGGAGTTTCTAAAATTTGTTGCCGTCTGATTTTTCGCTTATTGAGTGGCAAAAGGGTAAACTAATCGGGGATGGGGATGTGAAAGGGGAGAAGGGTATATTTAGGTTGTATGTGTCCCAAGTGCTCAGATAGGACGTAGTCCCACAGATGCACGCTGTGGCTTAGGAAATATTCATTTGGTGTAGAAGGTTTTTGTTTCAAAGGATTGCAAATACTTTTACAACAATACTTATAGATCTTACTTTTGGTACTAACTTTAGACCGGGAGGAAAAATAATACGATGTGAAAGGAGGAAGGGTGGAGAGAAACTTGAAGTCGGCATTAGCCTGCTATTAACGAAAGACGCCAAGGTGACCATGGACATCCGATGGACAGAGTTCTGCACTCGAATGCTCTCCGAAATACACTCAAGGAGGCCGGTTTACCAATGAAAAATATTTCCCATATCCGGAATTCGAACCCGGGCCCTCCAGTACCCTAACCACGACGCAAACGCAACCCCTACTGAAAGACGCCGTTAAATGGCATTAGCTATAGAAGGGATACCGGAAAAAGCAGTCGGTAATGAAACAGAATGAACATAAGGATTAAATTATGTATCACTGTTTCCCCTACTAGACTCATTCTCGACATTTGCCGAATTATACAACACTTAGCAAAAGATTCATTTAATCATCATTGCCATCAGTAGCAATCCTAGGATTGGTTTGATGCGGCTCTCCAATCGATTCTTCTATTGACCAACCTTTTCATTGTGAAATAAGTCTTCTCTTTTATATCCCTCAGTACCTGTTCCATGCATCTCATACGAGGCCTGCCTTTTCCGTTCTTCCCGTTCACTTTTCCCTCGACGACTGTCTTCATCAGGCCATCGTGTCTCATGTTGTTGCCGATTAAGTTGCCCCGTCTTATTTTTAGAGTTTTCAGCTGACTTCTCTTTTCTCCCACTCTTCTTAAGACTTCTTCGTTACTTACTCGGTCGATCCATTCCATCTTCATCATTCTTCGGTAGCACCACATTTCGAATGATTCCACCCTTTTCTTCTCCGCTGCTATCATCGTCCATGCCTCACTGCCGTAAAGAAACATGCTCCAGAAGTAGGTTCCGATGAATTGTTTCCTTACTTCTACGCATGTATTTCCAGCTGTAAGTAGACTCTTCTTTTGATAGAGTGCCTTTTTTGCTTGGGATGTTCTACTGACTATTTCTTTCTTGCTTCGTCCATTGTTGGTTACTCGGTTTCCCAGGTAACATGACTTCTTCTTATGGATCTTTAGCTTAAGATCTCATTCATTAATTCATCTGGCCATTGTCCAGTTACCAGCTGAAGATCAATTAGAAAATTCACATTCATTTAATCGACTGAAGTGTAAACGCATGCATTAGTATATTCTGATAACTAACATTACTTATCCTACATGAGACACCTGGTATCTAGCTGATAAATCTATAAGCTATGAGATCTATCTATATATAGAAAAGATTTATCTATATCTAATAGATAAATCTACCCTTCCAGTGTTTATCAATTTACTGGAGAAACTCGTAAATAACACAAAGTGTGCGTCGGATGTTGATGGTGATGGTCTAGATGCAGAAAGTAAGAAGAAAGTTTACAAGTAAGAGAGCAATTTGTCGGTGGGTCCTGGTCGTTGTACTTGAGGCTTGTCTTTGCCAGTCAAGTGCATGAAGGAATGATCAGTGAAAATTACATCTTGTTAAATAACGAATTTCATGGGAAACATCCCAAATTCACCAACTACTGTGCGGAAAATAGCCACGAATTATATTTCCACGCATTCATTCATGCTATTGTCACTATTTGATGCCGTTTCAAGCATCGCCAAGTGTATCTCGCTATAATAAATTGCCTAAAAATAAGCGGAAACAAACATCCGAGTCGAAGCGCTAACTTTGGAACCTGATTCGATCATTGACTAAATCCTAAGCCCTCTGTCACGCTCTTATAGGAAGTATCCTATTAGTTGGGGTATACACCCCAATTCGTGCGATTTTCAATCGGTTTCGTTAACCGGAATGCACAATGCATCAAATTGAAGAATTTGTAATACATAGCATCGTGATTGCATTGTAAAAAACCTAAACTGAGTGGACTAAATGATGCCTCAAAACGACTCGAACAACCTCATCTAGCTGCGACTTATTCCAAGAATCAAGCGTAGAACAAAGCTCCCTCAAATTGTGGAGAAGCGAAGTAGGAAAGAAGGGAGTAGATATGTAAAGAAGTTCCTTTGGTGTATCACTAATTCACTTTGAAATTAAGTTTCAGGTTGTGACGTGAACGTGTATGGTGCTCACTCTTGAAATTAGCCCGTGAAGAGATTCGGGAAGTTCGGGAACTTGGAATAATCTGCTCATTCGTTCGTCCGGAGACCAGCCAACAGCCGTATCAAGTAAGTGGTGGGCGGTAGGATAAAAATATACCCAAAAGTTTTATCCCGGCGTTGCATACGGGATCGAAAACGGGCGGTGTATTCTCTCGTGGATTTTTCACGTTTCCGCCTTTGTTTCAACGTCGAGAAAAAGTCAGGAAACGAGGATAATAGATGTGGAACTCTTGCCGCCGTAATTCAATCCTCCAATTAGATGAAATGAAAGAGACGGATTCTCGACTCCGAGGTGCATGGCGCTACAGTTTTACGTTTGTTATTATTATACACCGCAATTTTTTAAATGCGGAATTGCACACTTTTTATCGGAAGTCCAAGTCGGAGTTTTCGGAGTGTTGTGTGAAAATAAATAGGATGGCGAAGAGCTCATTAAAAAAAACTATGGTATTTTTGTGTATCCCAATGGAGTTGGGATGGAAAGGGAGATATAGGGGTTGAGTTCTCCTTTCTTTCTGGGCCCCTCGTGTGTCTCGTCCTCCCCTGAGAGTTTTCTGCGGTGCGGCCCGCGGAATTAAACCCGGCTAAATTCAGTTACGGGGACGGAATCAAACTTGATGACTAATTAGGATCTGCAAGCGAGGAATTTAAATGGAATGGGAAAGAGAGAGGAAGAGTAAAAGGAGGGGATCTTTCCCCTTCAGCGATTGGCCGCACATGCCGGATTCTCTTCCTCCCGCCATCTCCCCCGGTCTACAGATGTCCGGAGAAAGGCGACAGGGGGGTGGGGAGTTGGCTTGAATGGGTTGTGTGTGGGGTGGGGGGAGGTAGGAGGGTGAGTTCGAGTCGAAGGAATCTTGAATCTCGGGCGATGGAATGGGAGGACTGTGAGATCCATCTTGGAGCGAATACGATTCAAAGACACAGGTTGCCACCTTCGGAAATTTGAAACAAAATTCGCGAAACTGTTGTATTCAAATTAGCCGTTTTATAATCCTGGTTCTTTAGCAGTGCCCAAATTGTTATAAGAATCTGGCTGGAGATCAATATTAGTTTATCAGGTGGAGGGGCACTAAATTTCCAAGAGTAATTAAATGGCAATATCTAATGATTATGTTAAAAATTATTGCAAAATCCATTTTACCATAGTAGGTTGAACGGCATGAATATAATGAAATTGGTATTACGATGGAGGTTTGATATGTAATATTTATTGCGCGAAATAAGTGCAATAATTGATTTATTCTAAGATGGTGGAGATAGGATGAATAATTTAGTTTTTAGGTCTCAGCTCAGGCTTTAGTGAGTAATAGAAACGGATGTTAAATTCTTATTTAAGCTGTTCAGTTTATAACATTTTTTCTAGAGGAAAATATATTTATCGTCACATTTATGAATATAGCTTGGAAATGTATTATTCATATTCATCAGTTTTCCTTTGCAGACTACATTTTTATTGAAATAGTGATTTCATTTTGCTCAGAGGCAAATATTCTGCTTAAAATGACCCTAAGCTTGACTAAGTATTTACCCACACTTTTGTAGATCTTGTTTCAACGTGAAATGTGTGCTTTTAGTATCATAGAGTTACCAATGTGATGTATTTCGTTCTTGTGCATTTATAGTACCAACTTTTAAGCCGCAAAGGTGTTGACAGATAAGAATATCTGAACTTTCTCCGGTACGTTCCCTAAACACTTTAGTACATCTTGTTCTTTTAAAGCTCTATAATTTTCACAGAGAAATGGGACGCCTTATGCTTTCTCCAGTATTTCAGATTTTAGGTCTCTAAATTTCATATTTCGGTTCGTGCTGGGCTCGTGAGAAATGCAATTTTGAGCTGCAATGAAGTTGAAACTGGCCTTAAGATTTTTGAAGGACACTGATGTATCCGTTATTCTCCGTCGAGCCATATTCTATTGTTAATGTTAAGTTAGCGTCGAAAAAGTTTTGAAGCTGGAGTGTAAGGTTTTACTTTTACCGTCTTACAAGTCCGGATGAAACTCAAGTATGGACTGGTTCACCGGAGTGCAGAGCACTGGAGTTGAAATCACCTCTTGGATATGACGCAATATAATAATATTTGGCGCACATGACCCCGATTTCGACGTAAAAGTTCCTCTGGTGAAGATTCTTGAGTAATTTTCCCAAAAGTATGGGCGCAAGTTGAGCCGGATGTCGACACTTCATGGTATGAGGGTCTGGAGGCGCAGCGGGGACTCCAGTTCTGAAGATATTCGACCTTCCCCTCAAATTGTGTGCACCTGAGGAAAATTTCGTGACCATCCTCTCTCGCGGACGTTTCAGTAATTTGGTTCCGAGCCATGAATACCTCTGACCTACCTGCTTGCAGGGTTATATGTGAAGTTTTTTTTATGAAGAAAAAGAATATTCTCAGATGCTTCCTACCACGAAAAACGTATTTCACTGTATTTTATTGTAAAAAGAAACTTCAGCATCCACTTCAAAAATGTTCGCTATTCGGTGGTGATACGATCTGGTACAGAGGTGACATTTTTCGCTTACGACGTAAAACCTTAATCCCGTAAGCCAACTCGAGGGCTCGAGACAGGGAGCGACATCACACGGGGCTTACCTTTTTTAAGTAGAGAACAATCCTGTTGTTAGCAACTGCGCTTTTGGTTACTATATGAAATGAATTCACCGAAGGAACACAGCTTTCGTAGCTCGAAAAAACAATAAAGATTTAGGTGTGGTGAATTTCTCCATAATTGCAATATATTTATGGAGAATTATGCATAATTACATTATATTACTTTCAACTTCTAACTCAAAAATTCGACTATTAAAGTGTATTAAGTGAATTAAAATGGGAATCGTTGTCAGATCGCAGGTTTAAATTACACTTAATCTCCTAAATAAATTCCAAGATAATATTTTCAGTGATGACGTTAAAAATATTTTGCGGACCCCAACTTACTATGGTAGACTGGACCATAATCACAAAATTAGAGAAAATTATTGCCGAACTGATAGATTAAAAATGTCCTTTTTTCCTCGTACAATTTGGGATATGAATAAAGGTAAATAATATCCAATACGAGTGTAGCAATGGATAACATTGGTAGCTGCATGTTGGTATGAGTACTAAAAGCTAAACCAACTAGCAGCATGTTTTTGCATGTTTGCTTTGCTATTTTTATCTTTTTTTAAATAGTGAAGTTTAGAACAGTATATAAATACTAATTCTTTTTTATACTGTGACGAACGGGTTTGCGAATCACACATCTGATAGAGCGAAGAGTATCTCAGGATCGTGGGCGACGTAGGAACGGGTAAATTTTTTTGTTGGAACGACGGACGGAAGGAGGGTGTGGGAAGGTGGAATCTGAAAAGGAATCACTGGCAGTCATGGGTCCGAGATAGAGTGTAACATATTTATTATTGCAATTAAAGACAACACGACAAGAATGAATATTACTAGCGATTGGGAAGGAGCACTCGGGAAAGGAAGTTAGTAGGGGGGTTGGACACAGCTGATACTTGCATATAAAATGGACAGGCGAAATACAAAAGAACAACTTGATCATGAAAATAACTGATAAACAAAGTGATTGGGAAGGAGCACTCGGGAAAGGAAGTTAGTAGGGGGGTTGGACACAGCTGATACTTGCATATAAAATGGACAGGCGAAATACAAAAGAACAACTTGATCATGAAAATAACTGATAAACAAAATTTACGTAAACCTGCAGGGTTCAACAAAAAGTCCTCTGCCACGACGGGTGCGTTGAACACCTAATCACTTAATTGTTCAACGATGACTTGACGGAGGGGGGGGAGAGAGAGAGGTTGAAGAGCGGAAGCAGGGTGGACACGTGGGAGGAATCTCCCACCGCACCTTCCGTCGAATGACTTTCGTCGGACGGGACAGGTGGCGTCGTAAGACAAAAACTCACGAATACTCGTGTTGGCTTTCGTGATGAGGAAAGGACCGTCAAGGTGCAGCGTCTCCGTAGAAAAAAAAGCTCGCTGGATGGGCTGAGCTTGAAGTGCTCCATTGACCAGAGCCTCAGGTCCACAGGAGCTGCACTGCTAGTCTTTTCGCAGCCGATGTCAGGAAGCTTCTCTGTCTCGCTGCCGTCTGTCTTGCTGCCCGTCTGTCTGTCACACATGTTCCTCGTTGAGAGAGGAGAAGGGAGGGGAGGGCAATGGCTTCTGGGTACACGAAAACGAACGCTACGCCGTGCGGGCTCTTGACGACTTAATACTTGCAACAGCGCGCGGGGTTCGCGCGCGGGGTTCGAACACTGCGCGCACACACACATCGGTATTTCATATATGGAACAAAACAAAATATCACTTAACAATTTAATATAGAGGGGAGGGAGAAAACGAGGGTGAGTGCTTCTCACCAATCGGGAGAAAAAAAGGGGGAAACGCTGCCGTTACAATACATGATATGTAGTGCATGTTTGGTGAGAATTCACACCCTGTCACACACCTTTATAGTGACTTGTAGGGTATTATGTAGGTGTAGATGTATATTTCTTTCAACTTATAACTCGAAAATTCGCCGCAGAGAATTCACAAAAGTTGTTCAGATCTATTTCTCTTACTTAGGTTGAAAAACAGGTTTGTTGAACTCCATTTACCCATTTATCGACACACTTGGTTTTGTCAATTAGCAACTAGTGTTTGCATAGTATCTATTTCATAGCTTGTGTAGCAGTTAAGAGCTACTACTGGAAATATTGGGGGATTGAAATTACTTGTACCACCATGTGTGTACTGGATGAATAATTCTGAGGCAAAGGTGAGGTGAATCCTGAACAGGTCCTTCTCTTTTAACCTTATTATGTGGTTAGGAAAGAGTAGCTTCCCGTGAGCGACATCGGAGACAAAAGCTACCTAAGCGAAGGAGCCGACCTTCAGATTAGGAGTCCCCAAACTTTTTTGACCGTTGACCCCTTCAAGAATATTTTGTCTATTTATCGACTCCCTTTGTATTAATATTGGGTAACCATTAATCTATAGCAGCTCTCAAAAACTTGCTCTGCCATCAATGTACCGATTTGAGCAATATTTCGATTTTGACGGAATGTCGGAAACTTCCCATTCACATCTTATGGGCTTATCTTCCCCATGCTTTTTAATGAGAGCAACTAGTGTTAATAATAACTCTGGCTGTCAAGAAGATGTTTCACAACAGCAAAATTTTACCATATATTGGTACCTATATTTTATCAATATTTTCGTAATTAGTACCATTATCCTTTGCTTAACTATAAAAATTAGATTATTTACGGCATTCCCATTCTTGTGGTTAAGTACGGTGTGTGCATGAGACTTATCATCAACATTTCGAAAAGAAAATAATTATGCATATTGAGTAAACTGTTTTACCGTGTATTCATATGAGAAAATGTCAAAGAGTGTGAAGTCAAACCCGGCACTTTCAAGCAAAAAAAAGGGTAGCCCATACTCTGCGAGTTGACGACGTTCAATGATTTACCGAGTTTTAAATTCCTCCTACGTATCGTTTTATAAGAAAACAATAGCATTGCAAGAAAACTGCAAAAATGCGTGACGATTGGGACTTATAGTTTTATATTATAGAATAGATATATTCACATGTTATTATAAATATATCATTAACATTTTCCATTGATCCTCGATCTTGAATCGACATCTAAGAATGCCGTATCGACCCTTGAACGTCGATATCGATAAGCATGTGGACTTCTTGGACTTTTGTGGACACCTAGTAGACATTTTACTAATGAAATTGCGGTCAGCTTCGAAGATATTGAGGTTTAGTGTCTTCGTATGAGGCATTTAGGTTTGTACGACTATCAGTAGATACCTTCAATAGTATTTACATTTAAATTAAAACCGTCGAAGAATGAAGAGCCATCTCCAGAAAACCTGAGTTAAGGAATACTCTAGGAGTAGAATGGCTAAGAACTTGTAAGGGTTACCACATTCTAATGAAATTATCGACAAAAGAGTTAACTCGTGGGTGAAAGTTCTAAAAAAAAGGTTTCCACTGTATTTGTTTAATCAGCGCATCTCTATTTTTAGTTGTTTTAGCATCTCTATTGTCAGTTCATTGATCTTCACCGACCCTTGTGAATAAGCTGTTTCGTTTAATACCGTTTAAGTGCACTAATATTGTCGATTTATTCTTTTCCAAACGCTTGCCAGCCATGCTTCTGCTGTGAGTGCAAGGCTTTAAGTTAACATCTGCTGTAAGAAGGAGGATTCAGTATCAAAGAGGATAGAACCATCATTTGTGGAATGTATTAGGGCATTTTTATCTTGTGTACGACGCTCAAAATCATTGGTAATTATAGTTTTACCAACAAAGTCAGCCCTGGAATAATTTAAGTGGGATAGTGTCACAGAACTCATAATTTTGAGTGATGATTTGATCCGGAAATAGCAACGTATTGACAATCTCTTGAATTTTTAATGTCCCTCAAAAAGCTTTCCGATAAGAGGTTTTCCAAAGTCCATATTGGATTCATATCCATCTGTATGTTATCCTGCAAACCTCTTTAGTGGTGTGTGGAGGGGATTGCCGGGCCAGCAATTGATAAAGAGCTTTCGAAGGGCGGAATTGTAATACAAATTATTCAAGTGGTTTCACTGGATGAACTCTGTTAATTTAAAGTTTTTTTTCCTGGTATCTTTGGATTATGATATGCTTCTAATTTTACTCCTTTCATAGTCAACTCATAGCCGTTGGATGACAAAAAAGTTATTTTTCCTCCTTTACGTGAAGAATGTGTACACTTTTATCACATAAAAATTTAGAGGCTGAGACATTTTAAAGAATGTTTTAACGCTGCATTGGATGTCGTTTTTCTCCTGTTTTAAAATGATAATGTGGGAAGTGAAGAGCAAACTCTTGAGCTTGTGAATATTTTTTTAATTATGTGGGCAAAGTGGAAGTAGTCCTTATTTTGTGGTATGAACAATGTGAAATTGAAATTGAACATCATTACTTTACTGTTAACAAATTAGAGACAGGTACAGAAAAATGTATACTCAATACGTTGATCTTAAATGCGAACGCGGAGTTGGCCACTAAATTTCGATCCGGTTCTTATTTTCAATCGCTTGCAGTATTTGACCCGAATGGGTACTTTTCATTTACTAATCTAGCCACTTGCGTCTACATGAAAACGTATTTTGGGAATTAAAATCATGTATTTGCGTAGCTACACCAATTAGTATGGATGAATGGAGCAAGGACGCACCTACACTGAGATGAAGATGGAAAACAATGCACTAAATAAAATACTCAATTTAGGGGAGTGAAATGAAATTAGTCCTTGAAAAGCTACCCTTATTGTTTGAACACGTACACTAATCTTATACCTTCACGTGATCAACAACATCATTTGGTTTAGTTGCTATCAGATGTGAGCAATGGAGACTATTTTGAAAGAAAAGTAATCTAAAATCGTAACTTCGCTATTACTCAAGAACGGATCGGATGTACTGTGTTTTGACATCCCATGTACTTATTCTGTGTTAGGTAATATGAAAAGTGTTGGTGACTATTCCTCCAAGAATAACGTTAGGTGAATGGGATAAGGGACGGACCTACACTGAGATGAAGATGAAAAACAATGCACTAAATAAAACACTCAATTTAGGGGAATGAAATGAAATTAGTCCTTGAAAAGCTACCCTTATTGTTTGAACACGTACACTAATCCGATACCTTCACGTGATCAACAACATCATTTGGTTAGTTGCTATCAGATGTGAGCAATGGAGACTATTTTGAAAGAAAAGTAATCAAAAAAGTTACTTCGCTATTACTCAAGGGCGGATCTGATGTACTGTGTCTTGACATCCCATGTACTTATTCTGTGTTAGGTAATATGAAAAGTGTTGGTGACTATTCCTCCAAGAATAACGTTAGGTGAATGGGATAAGGGATCCATGTGTTGAATTTGGCGGCATCTGAAAAGGATGTACAATTATGTTGAATTCCTACAGTTCACGAGGACGATGGGAATAATAATCACAACATAAGACTTTATGTAAATAAACCACAGTGTACTGCAGCAGAAGCAGCGCAAATGAGAATAATGCCTGGTTATGAAACCTAAGATTAGTTAGGCGTAGCTCTCCACTCCATTTTCTTTTGGCCACCTAATTTATATTAACGTAAATTTTCGCTTTTACACATTTCACTATTCGCTCTTACGTCAGTTAATTCTCTCTTGCGTCAGAAGTTATTTGCATTACATTTTCTCTCGACTACCGTCTTCAAGAATCCATCATGTCTTAATATGTCCCCAGAAAAGTTGTTTCATCTTCGTTTCCGAATTTTAATGGGATTTATTTTCTCTCCTACTCTCAGAAACACTGCATTACTTACTCAGTCTATCCATTTGATCGTTATCTTTATTCTATGGCAACACATTTCGAGTGCTTCCATTCTTGCCTTTAGCGTGAAAGGAGCATGCCCCAGATGCACGCTCTAATAAAGTGTTTTCGTACTTCAAAGGTTGTGTTTCCATCTGTAAGGAGGTTTGTCTTATGGTAGAATTCCCTCTTCGCCTGAGCTGTTCTACTGATTATTTCCTCGCGCTCTCCGAAAATGGTGAAAACAAAGGCTCCAGATGACTTCGAGGTTGATTTGGGTAAGCGAATTTCTTTCATCCTCGAAGCCAGTTTTAACCAAACTGTTTCTCGTCGAGTAAGGAAGTTTTCTGAATATAAGAGACGCTACTATCTGGAATAAGATCGCGCCTTGCATGCGACTCTCGCATTTGTGACTTGTCAAAGATAGTCAATCCGTGAATTTAAATCAAAGAAAAGCGACCTCGTTCGCCAGCAATCGTTAAGATCACATTGAAATAGTCTCTCTTAATTTTTTCTTGATTTACGTCAAAGTCCTGAAATAACTTTTAATCCATATTCGTTCGCGGCGTATGGGCTTAAAGAAATTCATCTTCCTTAAGGGTTCAAGCTGGTGCGGCATACCTTTGTACCCGGAGAGAAATGGACTGCTGCATTATCTCTGCGACATATATTTCTTTTCTCGTAGGTAGTAAATAACTCTGATAAAGCTAGTTCTAGTTCAATGATTAAGAACATTAGGAAACTCGAATTACTATCTATCTTTTAATCAACAGTTATTTATTAATTCAATAAACATGTTCACAGAAATTGTCTGCAGAATTTTCAATGGATGGGTTAGTATTTGAAATAAACTCTCTATTTCACATTAATTATCTTGCCTCTTCAAGGGTTCCATTATATATAACAAGCTTCTTGGATAAATATTTTCCGGGTAATCTTTGTCAAGAGAAAAATCTCTCCGGTTAGACATATTCGTTTTTTAAGATGTGAACGTTGAATCTAAAACCTTTTTCCTTGTGCCTTCGTTTACATAGATTAGCGGGTAAAATTATTTGCGTACGGTTAAGACAACTATTAAATTCCCGAGGACAATCTATGCAGCTACATTCCCTTTAAAGTTCGGGGAACCGAATTTTTTCAGATTGATCCCTTCAAATTTACTCTCAAAAGGGGTTTAATACAAATTGTTCACCCACAATTATTTATTTAACTATGATTATTCCTTTTATTAAATTTTCTCCATTTTACTTTACATTTGAAAATTTATTTTGCTAAGGAATCAGTAGTTTTCGTAAAAACTAAATTAATGTAGTTTTCCGAAAGAATAAGACTGAAGTAGACATGACGGTAGGTGAGCATGGGTTTTGAAAGCGATATGTGCACGTGATAATTTAAGTGGATCACTTTGGTTACTTTGGCTAAAATTAGAGCATAGGTGGTGGCGTGGTAGACTGAAGATATTAGGCGGAAAATTACGTTATCTAATGAGTGATTCACATCTAAATCTACTTCAAAGGATTTGCTATACCCGCTTGAGGGTGTGTGGCAGTAGATTAACCATCACGGAAACGCACTAAGCATATGTACTAATAGATGCAGATCTATTTATTCTGGGATGCGTGTTTGTTATGCATCCACCAGAAAAGTACAAATGAATAACTAGTTTTCTCAAAGGTTAATCTTTTTAATTTAGCTGTTTAGCCATTTTTTCGAATGAATTAGGTTTTAATTTCCATTGGGTATGGTTCAGTTAACATGAGCTGGTAGAGCAAGTATATTTTCCGTATGTCCTCCAGAATGCGTGTGAATTACTGTTGTCATTATGTCATGTGAATTAGTTGTCATTTGCCGATAATGTCTTATTGCTCTTATTGCTTGCGGTAGAGTTAATTTTTACAGCTTTCTTTAAAACAGTCTATTTATTTAATCATGTATTCCCGATCGAATCGATCGAATAAGCATATTATGTTCTTTATTTTATTGTAAATAACTCCAATTTTTAATTTCTAACGCCATCGGGAACAGACCTTTAGCTTCAGTTCCTCATCCGAGTTTCTTGTTAATTAAGTGTCACATTTGACACAGTTATCATAACGACCATTTTATAACTCACGCCGATTTTCTCTACACACTATCATTCCATAGTGAAGCCTTCTTATTACAGATCCCTTGGCCTTGTCAGGCCTCAATTAGATTATACCAGCGGCGTATTCTAATTGAGGCATGTCTAGGGAACAGTAGCATATTTCTCTTACTTTTGTATCGTTATTGCCCGGAACCCATTTTACGAATATATATCGACGATTTACTAGGCCAGTAATTTCTCGGATATGTGTCCACCTCGTAATGCTTTCCTAGATTCAATGTTATTTTTTCTTTGGTGCGGTGTTTCGGGCGTAGCCATCGTAATCATTTATAAGATCATTACTTTATATTACCCTCCAAATCAATTCAAGCTGCCTTATAGTAACATACCAGTTATCACTTGCTTCTAGGCCATTTCATTTAGCCCCTGCTTGTATGGAATTTCCCTTTACACTGATACGTCATCGGCCACAGTACACTGTAAAAAGTTGATCTGATTTTCAGTGCGATCTGAATTTAAGCGCTGTCTGGTTGTAAGGCAGGAACACGGATTTAAGGTACGGAAGAGGCAGGAACATGGATGGTTGGTACAGGAGCAGTTGAGCAGGAAGCAGAGGAAGCAGGATTCTGGATGGTCTGATTTTCAGCCGTTCACCTGCCTTATTTTTAGACAAGATATTACTGCTGAAATTCAACATACCCTGTCTTAAAATTGTTGCATCTGAAATTCAGATCGCTTTTGTACCTTAAAATCAGATTTACTTTTTACAGTGTACGGAGCTTACTGTTAGCCGCGGTTATTATGCAAATAATGCAATATCAATTTATTATTGTTTAATATAAGTAATAATGGTACCCTCAGGCTTCTTTAGGGACACCTGAAGTGAACTTAACGTCTTTGGTTCAAAGGCAATCTTAAACCACTTAGTCCATGTTCTTTAAAAACTCTGCGACTCAATTTCTTATACCATTGTGTGGAAGAAATTTAACGGCAGAAGAGAGCTTGTGACTGGAACCTTGAGCAAATATGCCGAAAAGTTTAGAATTTGATCTCGAGTTCGAGGTATTACTGGTTTGGGTCGTGGAACTTGGATCCAAGAGAATGAAAAAAGATGAAAGAGTCTTGACTGCAGATAATTGAGTGAGAAACTTACGTTAACTGTTCTGATGAGAAATGTTACTAAGAGAAAATAGTGCTGGTAATTGCATAATTAACATCATTTCCTCACCGAAAATGCAGTTTCCTCTAAAAGAGGTCTATGATCTTTAATGTCGTTAGCCTTGAAGATTCTCAACTATTGACATTGAAAAATAATTTTTTTTGCATCCCGACTATTCTGTCGGTCCATATACCCATGGGATCCCAATAGGCATTTGCCTGTCAACAGGTTTCCCAGAGGCTGAACCAACAGAGCTTGACAAACATCCATGCCATGGGTGGAGAAAAACCCATCCAGACGAGACTCGAACCCGCGACCCTAGGATTAGCAGGCGATGACTTTACCTTGCCGCCACCTGTGCCAGCTTGTTCTGTTCTTCAATCACAGAAATTTGCTTATAAATTTCTATGACTGAAGAATAATTTGGTAGCTTCATATTCCGCTCTTCATTTTTGCGCATACTATAGAGATTATAACAGCCTATCTCTCTTTAATCATTCAGTTTATGATAAAGTCTACCTAAATGAGATGGAGTTTTCAAAATATTTTGCACATCTTTGGAAAACAAATCGGCGTAGACTAATCTTTTGTAATGTCTTCAACATTTCTCTTTGTTCGTCCAAAGGCGAGCTGAGGATCGTGAAGTTATAGGTTCAAATTCGGTGGGTTGGCGACCCTGCCATTAGGAGTCTTAGATTTGGATGGTGGATAAGGGAAAGGGGATTAGCGGGGGCGGAGGGAGGGAGGGGGGGAGGAGAACGAGCGGGGTTTGAAGGAGATTGTAGCGCGGCGGATGAGAAGAACACGGGGGCGGGGGATTGTAAGAGACATTCCTGCTCATTCCGTGGCTTTGGATAATTGTCCCCTGTCGGAGTGTGCTATTACTACGGAATATGGGGGAGGTGGATGGGAAGTCGGAATTGGGGATAGGGTGGTGGGAGGGCTGGTGAGGGGGGGCGGAAAGGTTTTATGGGGTTCCCCTGGGAGGCGCGGGTGCCTGCCTAAATGCGGCCATCATTCTCCCATCCCATCAGTCTCCCTGCTCCTGCGTCTTCCCGCTTACTCTCCCCATTACCCTGCTCCCTAGATTTTCACCCTTCCGTCCCTTAATTCCGCGTACCCAGTCATGGTGGGCGGATAGAAATATTCTGTTCGGGTTCACTCGAGCTGGGAATTACTTGTGAGTCTGACTTCGTGATTAAAGATATTCCACGGCGCCCTGTCATCGTTGGAGTTTTAGTTTTTACTGGTGACCGAGGGCAAAGGTTATCCGCGCCAGGAAAGAGAAGAGAGGGTGTTGGGATTTAGGTTGAGTTTATAGGGAGTGGAAGAGTGGCGGAAAGAAACCCATCTCCGGTGTTGCCCTACTCTTGAGAACGCGCCAATGGTTTTAAGATTTTATTCCCATTTGATTGAATTAAAGTTTTTGTAATCATATTCTTGCGTTACTATAATGGGGCCATTTGTTTCGTCCAATTTTTCAGTTTTGTTTTCATCCTGTTATGATATTTTATCTTAAATTGACCATCCAAGTGCTGTGACCGTACAAATAAAAAATGTGGAAAGGACTGTAGTAGGAAATTTCAAGATTAATAAATATTTAGAATAAGGTAGTATATTTAATTAATTGTTTATTGGAAAAAGCTGACCTATGACTGAAGACATTTCCGTCATGGAGGATGGGTGGGATGAGGATAAAGGTATTATTTTTTAGGAGCGGAGCAAGGATGGAGAGAAACTTGGCGTAGGAATTAGCTTACCCTTAACGAAAGGATCCAGGGGATTCATAGTTTAACGTCCAATCTGACGGACGGTGTACTGAACTGCTCTCCACAAGGCATTTTAGGAGCCGGTTTACCAACGAAACATCTCGCCCACTGCCGAGATTCGAACCCCGGCCTCGGGATGGGAAGTCAGAACTCTAGCCACCACGTCTACCCGATTCCACCTTTGTAAGAAAATACACTTTTCTCCTCCTTCTTTGACGGTATTACGAAACGACGAAATGCTACGGCCGAATTCTACATTTTTATCTGCAAAACTCACTACAAGACACCTCGAGGGTGTGTGGTCATCACTCTGGCACCAACCATATGATAGGTGCACGAGAGATCGCATCATAAAAGAAATGCTGTTTTTTATATGTACAACTAAATTATTAGTTACTGGGAATTACTATTAGGACAATTATTGTAATTGATGTGTTAGTACTTAGGAATTCATTTAATTCATAATGGTATTATTTACGTTAAAAACTGTTTTACGATGCATTATCTACATCTAAGCGATACCCAGCTAGTCACCGTGAGGGTGTGTGGCAGGGGGTTACGATCACCAAAACATGCTCTATTGACATGCAACTAGGGTACTACATGGAAACATGCTAATAATACGGGTCACATGCAGCTACATGACTAGTATCTGCGTAGTAATAAAGGGATTGGTTACCAATACATTCGCTACAGACTAATTAACAAAATTATTTTACTCTACCTACATTACACCTACCTTCGTAACCTGACGTATATCTCCTGTCACGATCTTATTGTTCGTGGGAAGGAAGACGTATTAAATCTGATTTTCAGGCTTCTCGGGCTATTGCCTATGTCTCGATGACCGGTGTTTCGGTTCTTCTCTTTTGACCTGAAGACGCCAGTAGTATGGGCTGGAGACACCGTCGTCAGAAATGGACCATGAAATGCGGAGCAAAAACAGAAACTGGTCATCGAAAAACTTTAAATCTCTCTCACCTGCATTTTATCTTTCCAATCGTGTTTTCATCGCCGAATCGACTAGAGCGGATAAGCTACAGTGGTTTTAACTTCCTTGGGATGCTTCTCTCTGTGTGTGAATTATGTGTCCTATAGGTAGTGACATTTTGTTAGTGGCATTTGGGCACTAGTTCTTATATTCACTCCCGTGGTTTTTAATTTTTTGTACTTTCAATATTTTTTGGCAAAAGAGTTCCGCATGATAGAAGTACGACGTTCATTAGTCGTTGACTTGCTCAAGTTAGGAAATCATTCATGATTAACAGACTACCTCTCTGCTCCAAAATGATTTAAAAATAATGAGGCAATACTTTGAAAACTTCCTGTGGAGTATGCATATTTAATGGATTACAGACATGGATAATGGAAAAAATTGATCTTAAAAGAATAGAAGCCTTGGAGACGTGGTGTTTTCGAAGAATGCTTGACACAATTTTGACCGGTTAAAATGAAAAATACTAAGTAATACATAAGAAAAATACCTATAAATGCAAAGTACTGAAAGGAATGAAGAACTGAACTAGCAATGAATAGGGAAGAATGGTAGGCTGCAGTACCTAATGGCAGAAAAAATGTCAGGGGGGTGCATTCTGTGCCGTCCCTGGGCCACTATGTTGCCAGGCCGATTCAATTATTCTCCTTCAATGCTACTTAAGTTTCTGGTTTGGTGATTAACTGGTCATTAACGTTTTTCAGTGGCTACGTTTTGGTGGTTTGTGGTTTTTACATTAATACAGCTGCAGTTTTTCTGGTTGTCTTATTTGTAATGTATTCCTTTTCTAAATACACTGTTCTTATTTTAAATTACCAAAATAGTAAGTACAATCATTTCCCAAAATATTCCATGAGCCAGGGCAAGTGCACCCTCCCGGTGCCCAAAGCTGCAGTTAGCCAATGGGTAACATGCAACATTCTTTATAACTTTCTGAATGAGAAGTTGATTCCCTGAATTGTGCTCTGCGAAAATTTTGCGGAAGAATAAGTCGTGTTACAAAGATATTACGCTCTAAATGTTGTACGTTTATGGCAGCTTAGAATCATTACGTTATCGCATGACGTCACGGCGCTGTGTTACTATGGGCGTTGTTTATCTATTGTGCGTAGGGGTAAGTTGCTTAATGAATTCCTCGCGAAAATATTTGTATTTATCACATTTGTTCCCTGCTATAAACGGATGCATTTCGATGTTTTATATTAGTAGTATGGATCGTAACGAAAAATTCGCCCTTAAAATATCTAATACATGGAACATGTATAGTGCCCATTTTGTTTTCACTCCGCAAATATCTGCTGAGACACAGAATCACACAACATCGCAGTTGTAATAGAAAGTCGAGAGGACCTGCAAGCATCCCTGACCACAATGGGCCAAGTACTTCAAGAATATAATATGAGCATCAATAAGAAGAAAACTAAAATTCTAGTGTGCGGAAGAGAGAAACTTAGAGCAAATATCACTATTCGAGGAGTGAAATTGGAACAAGTGGAGAACTTCACCTACCTCGGCAGCACTATAACTTGGGATGGAAGAAGCTCGACGGACATCAAGCGAAGAATAGCACAAGCTAAGGAGGCGTTTATGAAGAAGAGACAGCTACTATGCTCAAAGAACCTACAGCTGCAAACAAGGAAGCACTTCATCAAAACATTCGAATGGAGCGTGGCACTCTATGGATCAGAGACATGGAACATCGGGAAAGCAGACCAACGAAGAGTTTAAGCCTTCGAAATATGGTGCTGGAGGCAAATGCTGAAGATTAAATGGACAGATAAAGTGAGGAACGAAGAGGTGTACTGAAGAGCAGATGAAGAAAGGACAATATGGAAAACCCTACGGCAAAGAAGAAACAGATGGTTTGGACATACCTTGACGCACAATGAATTAGTTAGAAATTTAATAGAAGGGAAGATTGAAGGGAAGGTCCAGCGAGAAAGACCAAGGGACAAATATATAGGGCAAATAAAGAAGGATGTGAAAGAGAAAACTTACCAGGGCGTGAGGGAATTAACACTGAATAGGGCAGAATGGAGGGCTGCAGTTAAACCAATCCTAGGATAGAACTTGATGATGACAGGATCTCTGTTTTTTTTAGAAGAATGACACCATAAGAAAGTCAACCAAAGACAAATTGCCGGATTATGCTTTTTTAAATCCCTTTTCAGTCATTGTTTCGAACGAGTTACTGCTAAAAACCTTAAAACAATATATTTGTTTCATTTTATTTAAAATAAACGTCTGTTTCCGTAGTAATATGCGTGAACCTATAGCGTGAAGTGACGCCAGTAGGCGTTTCATGTCACGTGACTTTCGTCAATTTTTGGGAACATTTAAATAGCGTTTGATAATCTTTGTGGATGGCATAGAATATTTTGGATTGTATATTTGAATTTGTGAGAAAATTTCTTGCCAAGTATATTGTCAATGCTCAAGATACAATATTGATACATATTCCCCATTGTGAGATTGAAAAACAGCAACAATGATGATGCGACGAGTGTTATCGATCACCGCTTTTATTTATTCGAGGTGAAGAGATTCCCGAACGTCGAGACTTGCTGATCGTCCTGACTTGGAGTTTCGTCTTTGGACTTCAGTCAGCACCCAAGCCGTCTCAAGTTTTCCGGAGAAATCCTTCCGTTTCCATTCACGCGCGATCGCCTCAGGTTTTCTCAGGCATCCCTTCCGGGAGTGACGAAGCTTATCCCCTCCTTCCTTCTGCTTGGCAAACGCGGGGTTGCATTTCTCGTATCCTGCGGCTGCTGCTTCACGTCTGATGTCATCGCTTGGCCTCGCAACATCCAACCCTTCCGTTTGACCTGTCAAACTCCTCTTATTCCCATCCCCTCCCCTCCCCCCCCGCCCCTCTTGATCCTTAACTCACTCTCGTCGCTTGCCGAACATGCTGACCCCCTCTCGGGGGAAGACACACTCCCATCTTGATATTTTGTCTTTCGAAACATTGCTGTGGGTGGAAATCACCTCGTGGCAGTTGTTCCCAGTTCTCAGAAACGAGAGTAAATCAGGGTTCAGGGTCGTTTTTCCGGATAAGGCAGCCCATAACGCGGTATGATGCTCGAAGAGATTTGCTGTTAAAATAACATCGTGCGACGAAGAGAATTGCATTGTGTACTTCCCGAATGCTTGAACGACTGAGCGGAAAAAGTCCGTCTTATTTCCATGAATTCATACAATTTTCACGATTCCACGCTGATAAAAGAAGTTCTGCTGAGAAAAAAATCACTCGCCTTGACGATTCGGGACCCTGATTTCTAGTAAGGTGCTTTAACCTATTAAACTACCTTAAATTTTGAGTTAAAGCTCTCTTAAATTTTGAGTTCAGGTAAAGCAGAATAATTTTTTCTGTCTGGAATTTCTGCTATTATGCCATTTCAGCGGGTAACGCCGTTAAGGTTTTCGCAGCATGTTTGCGATCCTTCAATTTGTCACGCTGATAAAATTAGAAGAGTGTTTTTGAGCAGGTAGATAACTCGCTATTCCAGCAAATAAAATGTCGTAGAAACCGAGGAGGGGTATAGTGAAGGAAGGGATGGTACATAATTATTCCAAAGAGTTTTGATGGGTACAAGGGCGTCCCCAGAGCTATATAGGAGACCAGGGAAACTGTAGTTAGAGGGCCGAGAAAATAAATAGACAGTCGAGTCCTGAATTATAAAACCAATTCTTCTCATAAAATATTATATTATTAATATTTTCATTGAAAGAATGGAATAATAAGTATCATCGTAATATTTCTCTTGTTACTAGAGATCCTCAAAATGCCCCGTGGCGTAAGCCGCCCTTGTCCAGATCTATGGAGCTTCTACTGGATGGGTATTTCACGTAATGTAACGAAGGAAAAGTATCTTAAAATTGTAGGAAAATATATTGTAAACGAATTGTCTAAAATTTTTAATCATACTATTTCCATGAAATAATTGGATGCCCGTCGAAATTACTACTAGTTATATTCCGTAGATGTCGCGCGAGGGAATTTTAATAGACAAATTTGGATTTAGAATGATGGAAAAAATCTAAAATTACCTGATCGATGAATGTAAAGATAGAAGTTAATATAAAATATTCTAGCAAATTTGAAATGACGTAAGTATAGAACCTGAAATTTTTATGGTTCTTCACATTCGATCGTCTATAAGCCACTTCAATTTGAGAATGTAATCCTTCGAGAAATATATACATGGGTACAACTTAAAAGCATGTTGGTGGATTTTCGGATTTTCGGATTTTCGACGATTTTCGGATTTCCGGATTGTCCTGTTAGAGAAGCGCTTGCTTGATACACCGGACGCCTTTGATCTCCCTGATCACCTTATATTCATTGTATGACACTACATGACCCACGCCTGAACAGACCACGAATTTGGAATTAAATTACAGACGCCGCCCCGACGCCTCCTTGCGAGGCGTCGGTCAACACTCTGCTCCATTGACACCACCCATGGACTCACCCGCTGCCACCGTCGCGCCTCCCGCGCAGGAGAGCCGGGCCGACGAAGACGGCTTCATCATCCCAAGGAAGACTATCAAGATTAGATCGGTCACGCCTATATTCGCTAAGCCCGAGGGCAATAATACCGAGAGAAGGCCGTTTGTCACCGCCGAAGAGGCGCAAGCCAAGCGGCAGAAAACCAGCGCGGAACCCTTTTTGGACAACGCGACCGACGCTCCCACAGGCGCCGACGCGCATACAACAGACGCCATGGACGCCGACGACAGCATCGCCGACGACGTGTCCATTCACCTTGCGTCAGAATCCAGACCAGCCTCCCCGGGGGCCGCGCGTCCGGCCGCTGCGGCGCCGACGGGCCCGAAACCCAAGAGGCCGCCGCCTATCATGATATACGACGTAAAGGATATCCGCGCGCTGCGTGACCTCATTCGCGCATCCGTCAAAGACCTCACCTTCACCATGACGTCCCGTGGCAACGTCACTAAGGTCCTCACGAAGACGCAGTTAGACTTCACCACTCTGAAAGCGGCGCTCCTGGCTAAGGATGCGCAGATTTCCACCTGGGCAGCAGCGGACGAAAGGACCTCGTCATTCCAAATCCGCGGCCTGTCGGAATACCACGACGCAGAGATGCTGAGAGAAGATCTGCTCGAGATGGGAGTTCCCATCCGCAAAATTCGCCAAATGCGGAACAACGGGAAGCCAATTGGCGTCTTTGTCATTGCCGTCCTCCAATCCAGCACCTGGCCAGCGGGACGCATCCGACAGATAAAATCTATCGGCAACGCGGTCTGCGTCGTGAAAGACTACTTTCACACGCAACCGCAGATGTGCTTTAGGTGCAGTCGATACGGCCACGGCAGCGACTTCTGCACCGCGAGCCCGCGGTGCTACAAATGCGCCGGCCCACATCCCGGAGCTGACTGCCGGAGCGAGGAGGTGAAATGCTGCAACTGCAATCAGGAGCACGTCGCCTGCTCCAAGGACTGCGCCATCTGGCAGGACGAAGAGCAGAAACGCCTGGACCAAAGGAGCGGCAACCGTCGCAGACGCCGCCCAAGGAGACGTCGCAAAAAGAATGCCGCCTCACAGCTGGAGAACCAGCCGAGCAGCCGTCCAGGAAGCGCCGGCCGACAAGGACAACCGCAGACGCAGGCACCCCCTGCCCATCGCCGCCCGCAACCGCAGCCTCCGCAGCATCCGCTGGACCAGCAACGTCCTAAAAACCCACTGAACGGCAAGGTGCCGACACTGGGCAATAGGAATGCTTGGAAAAGCGGCAATTTGGAACGCCAGGCGCCACCACAACGCGCGACGATGCGCCCGCGCCTCGAGATTCCGCAGCCGCCACCGCAGCAGCCACGCAACCAGCAGAGAGGACGCCGGAACTCCGCTTCCGATGAGGATTCGTCGTCGTTTCCGACGCTCCCGAGTATCGTACGTCCTCCTACGTATCAGCAGGAGACCGCCGCTTCCGTGCAGGTCCCGTTGCGCCGCCAGAGCCGCCAGGATCGGCCAGCAGCACCAGAGATCGCCGCCCCCGCCGGCAACCAAAAGGGCCTTTTCAAGGCCCGAAACTCGGACTCCGCAGCGATCGCCGAACTGACCGCCGCCGTCGAGTCCCTCACCGCCTTCGCTCAGTCGCTGCAAGCGCAGCTATCATACATCACCACCACGCTGCAGAATCTGCCGGCGTTCAATAGCCGGCACGTTCGATAGACAACGCAAGGACGCCGACTTCTCCATTGCTTGCTGGAATGCAGGCGGTGCCGTGCGCAGAAAGACCTCGGAGCTCCTTGCCTTTTTGCATCAGCAAAAATGCCAAGCTGCTCTGTTACAGGAGACGCACCTCACTCCAGAGATGCGTTGGACAATTCCGGGATTTCACATCTTCCGAGACGATCGCATCTCCAGAGGCGGCGGAACGGCGATCTTGGTGGCCGATCGTCTCCATGCGCAGCGATATCCAACGGAGCCCGTCAGCGGAACTGTGGAGGCGACTTCCATCTCCGTCGTCTTGGAATCCGGGAGAATCCGTTTGTCATCTGTCTACGCGCGTCCAAACGCGCGCATGGACACGAGGGATCTCGACGCTCTGTTTACCGGCGGCTCTCCGACGATCGCAGCAGGCGATCTGAATGCAAAACACGACAGCTGGCACTCGAGGACGCCAAACGCCAGAGGACATCACCTGCGGCAATGGACGCTGAGCAAAGGCATCTCCGTCGCGGCGCCAAGGACGCCGACGCATTTTCATCACAACGACGGCGGAGACGTCTTCGACATCGCTCTCCACAGTGGTCTTCCTCGCATCCTGTCGGCAGCAGCGCACATGGCCCTCGATTCCGACCATCTCCCAGTCGTGTTCCGCTTCGGACGCCGCCCGATCATCGCACCGCCAAGAACGGTCCTGGACTTCGAGAAAGCTGACTGGGCGAAATTCCGCGCCGTGGCTACGGCGGAAATCGCGCCCGTGGCAGAGCTCGATTTGCAGACGCCGGCAGATATAGACAGCCGCTGTGAAGCCGTCACAGCATCCCTGGATGCTGCGATCCGAGCCGCGGTTCCGGAGAAAGTCATCCGCCCGCGAAATTACATGGCGCTTCCGGAGCCCATTCTGGAAAACATCCGAAGAAAGAACGTTCTCCGGAAGCGTTTCCAGATTTCCCGATGCCCGACGGACAAGCAGCGCTTGAACGTCGCGCAGCACCGCATCAGGGACCAGATCCGGGAATTTCGACGGGACACCTGGGACAAGCGCTCGCAGATCTTTCCACCGAGGTCGGCTCCATCTGGCGCATGGCGAGATCTCTCAGGAAGGACGCCGCAGAAGAGGCGCCACTCAAGACGCCGCACGGCCTCCTTTACGCAGCGGATGACAAAGCGAACTTCCTAGCGGAGCACCTCGAGGCAGCCTTCACGACGGTTCCTGCGGAGCCGGGATCCATTGATCCTCTACAACATCCAGTCATCCTCCCACGCCAGCCGCGGACGACGCCTGCAAGAGAAGAAGCGCCGCCGACAGTCGACGCAGTCTGTCTCCGGAGTTCGCTGAAGGCGCTGAAGCGGAGAAAGGCGCCTGGCCCTGACGGCATCAATAACGAAGCGCTGAGACAGATTCCCGTCTCAATAGCGTACGCTTTGATGTCAATTTTCAACGCCTGCTTTGCACTCGGGCACTTCCCGAGCATTTGGAAACACGCCCGCATCATCTGCATCCCGAAGCAAGGAAAGTCGGCGTCCAAGGCGGAAAATTTCCGGCCGATTTCCTTGCTCAACTCACTTGGAAAGCTGCTTGAGAAGATCTTCCTGGAGCATCTAAGCCGCATCACGTCATCAATGAACATCGTCCCGGACCACCAATTCGGATTCCGAGAGGAACACTCGACCAGTCTTCAAGCGGCGCGCATCATCAACTTCGCAGCCGACGGAATGAATTGGTGGCACACAACGGTCGGCGCCTTCTTTGATATCAGCAAGGCGTTCGACCGTGTGTGGCATGACGGATTGCGCCACAAGCTGGAGAGCTTCGGCTACCCGGCTTGGATGCGCGCTTTCATCAACAACTGGCTCCAGGACCGCAGCTTCCAAGTGATTTGGCGGGATGCAGAATCCACGAGACGCAACATCAAAGCAGGCGTGCCGCAGGGCAGCACCATCTCTCCGTTGCTATTCAGCATATTCACCGCGGACATCCCAGCGGACTTCGGACACCAAACGACGTCGGCGCTCTACGCCGACGACGCGGCGCTTCTCTCGAGATCTACAAAAGGATACCAGGCGGTGAAGTACCTACAAAGGGCCGTTGACAAATTAACCGCCTGGTACGCCACCTGGCGATTCGCGGTTAACTGCGGCAAAACGCAGGCGATTGTTTTTTCCAAGACGGCTCGAACTCCCGGAGAACTGCTGGTCGGCGACGAGGAAATCCCTTGGTCGGAAACGGTACTCTACCTGGGCATCACTTTGGATCGGCGCCTCTCCATGCAGCCACACGCAGCCAGAACGGCAGCGGCGATGCTCTCGCGGAAAACGCGAATAGCATGCCTTCTCGGCGGACAACCGATCTCCCGGCAAACCAGGATCCGACTATGGAAAAGCGTCCTCCGTCCCACCATCACATACGCGGCGCCGGCTTGGAGCGGCTTGGCAACGCAGAAGGCGCTCGCGACGCTGGAGATCGCAGATCGTCGGTGCCTGCGAAAGGCGCTTCGTCCGGGATATTGGCCATCCAACGAAGAGCTATGGAGCATCGCTGGAGAGACGCCACTCCGAGAGCATCTCCGGGATCTGTCGAGGAGATTCTACGAATCGGCGGAAACCTCGAAGTTCCCGGAGATCCGACGCATAGCGTCGGCGACGCCGATGCCCTGGGACCGTCACCCAAGACCTCGAGCTGCTACTGGAGACGACGCCGACCAGCCGCCGACGAAGCGTCGGCGAAGCCGTCAAGGAGGAGACTAAAAGTTCTCTCCGCATCCAGCGGAAAAACTTTCAGAAAATTGGCCGAAAATTTTCTAAGTCCAGAGTTCGGACTTGGAAAATTTTTCGGCCTCGTCGGGCGGAAATTTCGGATTGTATCTTTGCAGTTCCAAATCTTTTGCCCGACCAACGCTTGTGTCTGAGCGTCCGCTCGACATGGAGGATCACTCTCACCATTCTACCGGAGGACTTAGGAGCCCATCAGAGAGCTGGAGAGTCCACAAGGCGCGACACTACGCGCCTGCAAGCACACGCGGGGGCATGTTGGTTCATATCAAGTTCTGTGACTCTATTATATTCTCACTGTTTGGGTTGTTTTAAGGTAGGTATAGTTAGAATGAGAATGTTTAAGATGCGGAGATTTTATTGAATCTCCCCATAGTGCTCTTCAATCCTTGTTTTTAACTATGCAGCTCCCCTTCGGGGTTATTAATTTAATATCGTCGCAACACCGAGTTTTCATATTTTTTGAACCGCGATCCCTTGGAAGTTTTCCTCAAATTTTTACGACGAAAGTCTTTCGAGGAGAACTGGGGTGTAAACGAGGTCACCAGGGGAGGGAAGAGGTAAATTGTCTGAGGACTTAAATGAGTATGCCACATAACCCGTAGCATGTCCCCATGAGTCAAGGGAGGTCCCTTGTCTACTTTGCCGCGAGGTCAGGGAATTAAATAGTCGCACCCCTTAGCCGTCTCCGCCTCCCGCACCAACCGCTATCCCCTTGCTCTTCTAATTTCCCAGAATCCACCTCCGCTGCTCACTTATTGCCGCGTTACATACCTCATGTCTCATTCCTGCGTTTTCTCCCACTTCCATATTCTCAAATCTTGTGAGTGGTTAAGTATATGGAAGTGAATTCTTAATTGCTTTTTCCATTTTTCCAAGCTTAACTCAAGGTTATTTTCGTAATCATTGTCTTTATGACATAATTTTGGCATTCTATGTACAATGCTGTAAAGTGTGATCATGATTAAGTAATGCCGAATTAGAAAGTTAAATAGCATTGCTAAATAAACTTAGATTTACACGGCGATCAAGAACGTTTACCTACTTTACATCCCTAGTTAGGCGTTGGAATTTTTCTATGAAAAAACGGAACTGATTTTGGTCGAATTTCCTGGTTTTAATGTGATTTTTGTCGGTAGGGACCTTCAATTACTAGTGTACAGCGTCTTTTATATCTTTTCTTAAATGATTAGTCAATAATCCACAATTTTTCAAGACACCTCTAAGCTGTCCTGATTAAAATTATAATATTTTATGTTCCACCATAAAGCGCTTCAAACACAGTCTATTAGCCCAGGCTTCACTTCCCGTAAGTACTTGATATACATTATGTAAAAAAAAGTGGCGTTACACTTATCATGCCACAAGTCGGTGGAAAGTCTTGTCGTGAATAAGAAAATTCTATGGAATATCGCCATTGTTTTGTTATGTGATGGATTGAAGATCCATCTTTTTTGCTGGTTGGAATTTTCAAGCCAATTTTCTTAAAAAATTTCGGAGCGTACGGTTTGTGTTGATGCGGTGGATAGAACGATGGCCTCACTTTCCCAGATCCCGGGATCGATTCCTGGAAGTGGCTATTATTTTCAGAGATTTTCTTGTTTATTCTTGATTGCCGTGAGGAGAGCACTCACTATTGTGTAGCTCCCTCAGTCAGTTGGAGTGAGTGTGTGGTTTCCTTTCAACCTTTCGTGGAAGGTATGTTGCTGATTCCGTCGCAGAGTTTCCGCTTCTCGTTCTTGGAAAATTGTCCCCTTCCTGCACCTTACATTCTCCTATATTTTACATGGTGCAAATGATCTCAGTTGTCGTTTGCTTTCCCTAAGAGTTGTATCAACTAGTTCTAAGTGTGTCATTTGAATCACTATGACATGCATTCTGATTATCACCTTTATTCAAACTTTCATTTTAGCGGTAGCTGTGATTCGTACTTTTTGTCGGCAGGGACGCTGTGATAGAAATTCATTAAGGAATACTCTCCAATTATAGGTCTTAACATTATCGTGCAAGACACTGTAAGGGTGTATAGCAGGGGATGAAGAGGAAAAAATTAACTTTCACGGTGAATAGCTTCTTTGACTCATTTAGAAATACCGGATTAACCGGTTTAACTCAAATATCTTGTTTTCTTCTGTAGTGCTATCCGTAGGGGTTTTTCGTAAAGGATGTGAGTATAATAATCCTCATGTTTTTCCCACTGTTGTAAATACTTTCAAACGTCATAATTTCTTTAATGGTTAATATTTAAATTGCATAGTTATGTATTTTTTTGTTCACTTATTATTCTTATAATTCCTGGAATTCTGGAATCTTTTACGTTCTTTTAATTCAGATTTTAATTGTGAATGTCATGACTATCATATGTTTTACGTAAATATTTTGACTAATTGTGTTAGTTGACAGAGGGACAGTTTTTTTCTCAACCTCGCCCCAAATAAGACGTTTTTTTATTGTTAGTATATCTCGAACTTAGCAACCCCAGGGACCGGTTATTACATTTCGAGGACCTGGTACTGGTTAAAAGAAGGTTTTGGTGTTTTTCCGGCGTATCTTTTGAGTAAATTCTTTCGCAAATCTCCATCCGGGTCAAGCACCTTCATCTCAACCAAGGTTTCGTTGAACAATTCTCTCTTCGTCCTCGGGGCTGTGATTACCCCGGAAATGATGAACGTGTAGTTCATCGAAACGTATTCTAAGATGGAGAGCATAACCCGAATGAATCATTCACCTGAAGTTGATGAGCAAGCCGTTCATCGAAACGCCGGTTGAGACGAAGAGCCTAAACCCTGACGAAGTCCTACGTAGAATTCGCTGTTACCGGTTACTTTAAAAATAATTTTTCTTGCCCCAACTTAAACATACAAAAAGTATCCCAACCAACCATCGCGAATCAAACTAATTTACTTGCACATCCAGGCTAGTTCACAAAACATGCATAATATTCATTTCACTTGTAATATCTGTATGTTTAGAAGTAATAGGAGAGGAGAGTTTAGTTCAGGAGATAGTTTTCTTCATTATTTTCTGATGCGAATTTTTTCCCGAAGGACCGGTGCTTGGCAAGGAACCACATTTAGAGAAACACTAATCAGAGGTATCGTTCATTTGGGAAGTGTGATATTAAGCGTAAAAGTTCGCATTTCCTTAACTCGTGTGATTCCCAAGCTGGGAAAGCATCGCTGAAAACAGGCGGTGTTGGAACTCACTGGAGCTTACACAGAGTTGTATGGTGTATTCGCTGGATGTTTAGGACCTTGTGTGTAGTGTGTGGAGGCGTGCGGTTACGAGTGGGAACGCGTGTTTTTCACTCGTCCGCATTTCCCCCTCTGGTCGCCGTGAAACCGCCGACGCTCTCTGCGAGGGGAATTAAACGAGGGGCGAGCGTTGTCCTCCCCGCCCCGGATGAAATAATTCCTTATTCCTTTCACTCTCCCCCGACCGAGTGGGGCCAACCAGGGGCGGGTGGCTGCGGACGCCGAGTTGGGAACCTCAGACCCTGTGCCAAAAATATATACGTACACGTGTGCAGAGATGAGAGTGCTTGCTACTTGTTGGTTCCCCCTCCCCCCCCCATACCTCGGGAAACAAATTTTTTCCCTTCGCAGCAACCATGTGGTCGCTGCCGACCTTTTGAACTTTCTGCGAGGTACCGAGGAAGATTTACCTTAATCCGCATCCACATTGAACCCTGAGAAACACCACCAGGGTGTGTGGCAGGGGAGAACTGCTTGCATCTATTATCGACGAGTAAACGAACGAGTCGACGAGTTTAGAACAGTATATAAATACTAATCTTTTTTTATGTATGATATTTAGTGCTTGTTTGGTGAGAATTCAACCCCTGCCACACACCTTTATGGTGGCTTGCAGGGTATTATGTAGATGTAAACAATACCGTTGTTAGTGACTACGCTACTGAGTTGACCGACAGGAACTAATTTACCGAGAAAACTCGGAGACGTCCAATCTATACAGCCTCGTATCTCAAACTTATTCTAACATTATGCTGTATCTATACTGAAAAAATTGGATGAAATATTTCTGGCAATAACCATGTAATGTATTACTGGAATTTATGCTAGTGGTAGAAGAAGACTGTCGATAGTTATCTTATCAATATTAATCAGCAGTGAACGATATCATACCACGCTAGAAAAATACTTTTTGGATGCAATTTTTGGGCTGTTCATAGTGCATTTTCTAGTCGTTATAAAAGGAAGTTTCCTTTGTTTTAGTGAATGTACATTAGGGTATGTGTTTTTATATATTCACTGAATATATGTATTTTAAATGTACACGAAATCAGCTCGGATATAGTCGTGAGATTGACCACATAGGTCATGTTTGGATATTTTTTTTACTGGGAATTAATGATAATGAGATACGCTTATTATGCAGCTCATCGCAACTCCTTTTTTCTTTAGGGCAATAAATAAAGAAAGCATTTGAAAATTCAGTTTCTGAAGCATACGGAGAAAGTATGTAGAGCGCTTGATAGTGTTTATCAAAGGCCTTTTAGAAAACGATTGTAATGTGTACGTGTAAGTAATATGTGATGTGTTCTTGGTAATGTGATTCAGGTGCAATTCTTATGCATGTGGGTGCTTTCTTAAATGTATTTCAAACTTATTATTCAAAAGGACTGTAGAAACCTAATGTTAGAACTGGCAAATATTACAGTGGACTAGAATCAAAGTGTGAAGTGGAAAGGTGACTCGTATGAGACTCATGCGTACTTGGTCCAGAGAGTTCTAATATGGATGCTGTGAAAAATTTGGTTGAGCAGCAGTTGAGCATGGAATTACAGCAGTGTTTAAGAGCTTAATTTGGGCATAAAAGGGGTAGAAGTGTATGACACATGATAGATTTGTCAACCCTAGTGACCCAGTCAACCAAAGAATTGCGATTGATGGCTAAAAGGATTGATAAATCTAGTATCCGAGAGGAATTTTGGGAAAATTTCAATCAGTGAGATCTTCAAGGAAAGAAAAGTCAATACTCAGCATTCAATAGGATGGTATCGGCATGTGGAACTCATTAGCAATTAAGACGGTATTTAGGACGAAGGTAGGTGTAGCACTAATGATATTAGGAGGATTGCTTTGACTAAACAGGCATTTACCAACACCAGCCAACTCATGACGAGAACCTTGTTGGCAGATGTAAAGAAAAGGTCATTATGAAGCTTGATATGGGGCGTGGTGTTGTATGCATCGATGAGTTTGGCTATGGATTAATTTTATGAGATTAAATTTGAGGCTTTTGAGAGATTTGTAGGTGTTAAAGAGAGTATAAATACTTAAATTGATAAAAAGGAGGACAGTTGATGAAGTTTTGAGTAGGGTGGGAGAGGAAAGATTGTTGTTAGCAAAATTAGGAGATAGAGTAGGTGGTTGGAACGGTTCAATTAGGACAATGGTTTATGGAAGGTCGTTATTTTTTGCATTCAGGACGATTCTCTTGGTCCTTTTACCCCTGGAATAATTAATAGGCTTGGCCTTTCATCAGAGTTTGGCATACATCCATACCCTGCATGGAGGAAAATCCTTCAAGGCGGGACTCGAACCCGCTCGCTACCCCAGGATAAGCATGCGAGGACGTACACCGCCACCGGGGCTGGCGGTTATTGACGGTAGAATAACTGGCTGTTGCTGTCGTTATTGATTAAATTAGTGAGAAAGAGGTAGAAAAGGTTATTTGGATAACTCGAAGTAAGGTAAAAAATATGCCGATCTGAAGATAAAAATAGGCTGAAAAAAGAGCCATTAAAAAGTGTGAGTAGGGATACTCCCTCGAAACGTACGCAAACCGGTAGAAAATGCTCAAGTAAAAATTAATGGGTTACGCCTTAGTTTCGTCATTAATTTAGTTTTTATAGGCTCATATATAGTTCATATCCTTTTCTAATATTTTATTCACAAATTTTAATTAAGTGGATGCATTAATTATTGGCGGAGCATTTTAAATGATAACCTGTTTCGTTTCATCGCAGTGTGACATCAAAATGTGCCCGTGATTATGCAACCTGTCATAGATTAATAAATTTTATCTCACAAATGAATATCGAAAATTCTCTAACTCATGCTTGATACAGTGAAATGCATACGGTTATCAATTCTTTTTCATGAATAAGTGTAAAAAATTGCATTTTCCTCGATTCTTGGCCGGATGGCACTTCATGATGAAAAACTTTGGAGTAAATTCACGAATCCCTGTTGATATATTTGAGGGAACATAAACAATGATATGTTATCGCTTACGATCATGGGTGAGATAATTTTTTTCCCGCATTATCTGTATCGTTATCTACTACGCGATGATACTCCCCTGAAACTCTTTCTAGGCTATCTAAAGATAATTAAGACTAGGCTAATAAAGATTGAACTCAGTTGTGATTTAGAATATCGGACGCAGAGCGAAGAGTGGTATTATATTCTCACTCTCCTGTTCACAATGGAAGAAAATAGCTGAAACGCGAGTGCATGCGTCATGAATATCCGTGATCGCACCTGGGCTATGACTATTGACGCAAGGACTGATGCTAGATGCTACACTATTGTTTTCCGCACGTGAGGCAATGCCGTGACATTATGGAAGAATAGTGCTCTTATTACAGAAAGGGAATGAAAATATGTCCACATTAGAAAAATTGTCCTTGTATAGCTTGTTATTTTGTTGTCCTTATCGGACAAAATATGGTACTTCTGATAAAAAATACTCTAAAACTGACTCCACCAAGGAATAACCTCTCCAGAAATTTCACAAATGAGGAAATAAGGAGAAAATAATTCTTTTCAAAGTCAAGGATTCCATTTTTGATCATCAACAGTAGTCATCCATCCTAAGATCAGTTTGATGCCGCTCTCCAGTTGATTCTCTTCTGGATAATCTCTTCAGGTTTAATCAATTCTATTCCTTTAAATATCTCAGAAGTTTTTTCATATGTCTCATTCTAGGTTTTTCTTCCCACTCTTCATATTCATGTTTCCCTTTATTACTGGTTGGTTGGTTATTCAGGGGAGGCGACCGACAGCTGAGGTCATTTGCGCCATTTAGGATAGGTGGGTAATTGAGTAATGGTAGGAGTTTTCAGGGAACGGAGGAAGGGTGGAGAGAAACCCGGCGTCGGCATTAGCCTACTCTTAACGAAAGGCGCCAAGGGGACCACGGCTTAACGTCCCATCCGACGGACGGAGTACTGAACTAGAAATGCCCTCCACTAGGCACTCATGTGACACTCAACACGGTTTTCCACTGCCGGTAATCGAACCAGGGCCCTCGAGATGGGAGGCCAGTACTCTAGCCACCACACCAACCCGATCCCCCCCTTTATTACTGTATGCATCAGGCGATTGCCTCAAGATTAGGCTGTCTATCTTTCTTTTTAGCTTTTGTCAGGATTCTATTTTCTTTGGCTCTTCTTTAAACTCTGTCAATATATTTTATTTTCATCATTTATTCCCAGAACACCCCATTGTGAATACGTGAATATCTTTTCTGCTGCTGTTTTCTTTCACGTATCGCAACCATAAAGGACTACGCCGCAAAAATAAGTTAAATGAAGTATTCTTTATTTCCAGGTGTAAGCCAAAAGGGAAAAATTGTATCTTTTATAAGATTGACAGAATGAAGACAACATTGAAAGATCATGGTAATAGTTAGCGCTAAGTTTAAGGAAAGTTATGCAGGAGAAGTTTGTATCGAAAATCAGGAAGTCGGAAATCAAATCCCTCCATTCACACCCCTGCCCCTTCTAGATAAAAATTCCTTTTCTCTCAAGGAAACTCGTTGCTTTCGAAAATAGGAACCTGCCGACGTATCTGAAGCACTCTTTGCTCCCTTGAAAAAAAATTTCTTGGGAACAATCTTTTGTCGAGAGAACGCGGGAGAGGTCGTGTCGGATAGATGGAGCTATTTCGTTCAGCGGAAGAAAACCCGAGCGCGTTATTGCCGTAATGATGACGTCAGCGACCTTATAAACGGAGGGTGACTGGGGCAGAAAATGAATGGATTCCGTGGATTAACCACGCGACGCTCGCCCGGAGGAGAAGGGGTGTGTCTTTCTTTTCATCCGCGGACGGAAGAAAATACGTAGTGAAGAAAATGTATATGTTTGTGTGCGCGCATTCACGAGGAGAAATGTTTTTCGCTGGCCAATCAATCACGTTTTCCGTTCCACCATCTCTCTCTCTCTCTTCAGCGAGCAATGTAGGCCGACGGACTGTCGCAATGGTTCGGTCGCCAAAGGGGATGGCGGACGAAATGAAGGGGAAACGCTCGCCCCAGTCCCTTAATAAATACGTGCATAATTTAAATCCTCGAGTCGCATTTACTCGCAGAGGGTGGAACGTACCAACTCCATCAACTGAAGGCCGTGTGTGTGTGTGTGGGCTAACCCTTCTCCGACAAGTCCCATTGCCCAACCAAAAACTTCCCCCCTCCCCTCGCGTCCAAAGTGACTTCTTCCCCCTTCTCCTCTTTACCAACCCCCTCTCACTCTCCCTCTCTCTCTCTCCAACCCATGAGAGGGGCTAGAGAGGTGGGAGCAGTCGGCATGACAACCCGAAATGGCCGCATTGTTGATTTAATGCCTGTTGGAATCCAGTCCTGCCCACCCTCGAGTTCTTCCCCCCCCCTTTTACTCCCACCAAGGCCCTCTCTCCCCTCCCTTGCCTCCGCCGCTTATCAAATCACGCGCACTTACGCTTCAGTCGTTACCTCATTTCCAATTCGTAAAACCGCGCAAAACCGGGACGCGGTGATAAAGTGGTCGCATTTGCGGCGGGGAAATGACGGAAAAGCGGGCCTCTTTTTTTGTGGGGTGGAGCCGCCTTCAGCAGGCGAAGAAATATAGAAAGGATGAGGAAAGAAATATTTTTATGTTGAAAAAAAAATCTTCGGACGGCTGAAAACAAAAGTCGGCAAGTATGAAGGCATTTTATTAGAACTAGCATCTTGAGAATGTTCCTATTTGAAAGTTGGATGTGGACAGTGATTGCAGCAGAAGTACAAGATTGGACACATTTGATGCGTGGAGGAGAACGATGAAAATCAGTTGAGTAGGCCAAGTGACTAGCTGGGCGTGGCAGCTCCGTCAGTGACGCATTGGTCTGTGTTCTCGGGTTCGTATCCCACTTCTAGCTTGGATGCCGTGCTCATCTCCGAATTAGATGTGTTACATTACTTAGATTACATTGGTAGATTGGTAACGAAGGCTAGATGGTGGTATGTTACTGAAGTAGCTAAATATAGAGCTAATGTCTCTTGTGGAAAAGGTAAAATCGAAATTTTCCACTATAACGAGTGACTAATCAAGTCATTCTGAGAATTGTTGAATAAAAATTAATTATGATAGTATTTCGGACGGATCTTCATCGCGATAGTTATTATTATTTTTGTATGCGTTATTTCCGTCCTGATTTGCAGCATAATTACCTTTTATGTTACCAGTTTACATCTTATATATTGTTGACTCAAAATCTTTTGTGTTTTGTCAATTGAGTCAGGCTTTGTTTATTCGTAGCTGAATTTGATCTCCATACTTAGGGATGTTGTCCATTAATTAAATTCTTTGATGACATAATTTATTTTTGTCCATGCTTTATTACTTTATTTCCATCCTGGTTTATAACACAAATACATGCGTAATGAACGATCGAGTAAACCTTTTAATTCCACAATTATTTATCTCACACTGCTACTACCATGGTTTCGACGATTAATGTCATCACCAGGTACGCCTAATAGTAATGCCTGAAACCATCGACTAAAACCGAACATAAATACATTTTATTTTACCAGTTTACATTCTGTTTGTTGATGACTCAAAAGAATCTTTTCTTTCTGTCTTTATTCATCAGTAAATAAAACTTGTCATCTATGTGCTATATTTTATTTATATATTTTCTATGTTTTTTCCACATTCCGCCAATAAAAACATCTTCATGTTGGCATAAAAATTGCTAAATCATGTGACAATATTTGCAGTATGAAGTTTGTACGTAGAATACGTCCATCAATGGCTCCAAACTCAAAATATTGCTGATATTCTTTAGTTATATTCCCCAATATCGTCACTGTTTACTCACTTTTTTTCATTAAAATCTCTCATTTTGCTCACTTTTCTCGGAGAATACTCTCACTTTTCTGACTTAATTTTGGAATTCCTCGCTGGCAGCCCTGGGGACACTCCTTTCCAAGAACTTATTGTAACTATTATTTTAGGCATAAGGAAACTATCGAACTCAATATTCAAGTAGCACTAAGTTGTTTTCATTTTATTTAATCGTAAATCAAGTTGTTCGCACAACTTTATTCATATTCTATTTTACCTAAAGGAACTTATGTTAGTCGATACTCAGTTTCGTAGTTCACCGAGTAAATTGGAAAAGTAGCTGTTAAGAACAGCTCCAAGAAAGAGAAATGTCTGTAGCCGCTGTATTTACAGCCTCTTCAAATTAAGTGTAGCTCAGTACAGCTACAACAGATGA
Source organism: Platycnemis pennipes (assembly GCA_933228895.1). Taxonomy (NCBI): domain Eukaryota; kingdom Metazoa; phylum Arthropoda; class Insecta; order Odonata; family Platycnemididae; genus Platycnemis; species Platycnemis pennipes. Next base: position 86,013,971 of record OW121857.1, read on the forward strand.
AAAAAGTACTTGCTAAAGTGGCACAGTAGCGCGCTTGTACTCACCCCTGGTAATAATGGATTAAATTTGTTTGTAATGCTCCGCGATTCTTGCCTTGGATTTTTTGCCTGGTAAATCCGTGCGAATCCGAGGTAGGGTCGAGAGCAGTTGGGTTGGCGCAATCCTCCGCTCTTCACCCTTCTCCGCTTCCTTTTTTATTCCTTCATAACTCTTTTGAGGGTCGTGGTGGCTTAGTGGGTAGAAAACTGAACTACTGACCGGAGGGTCCCGGGTTCAATTCCCGGGCAAGAGCCTTTCTGACCCTATCCCATCTAAAATCCTCGCGATTCGATTTTCTGCGTGACAGAACTTCGTAGGAAATCGCAGGTGGCCCAGGGAAAAGGGCCCCCTTACCCTGAATACGTGAATTTCACACACTACTGGCTTAGTACGGGGTGAGCTCTACTCTCACCTATCAAAGACCAACCTTCGGGTTGAATCATTGAGTGAGTGATAAATCCTGCATCCCATATCTTTTAAAATCTGTAATTCGAACTGTAATCGTGGTCTATCCCTATGTATTTTCCTATCCATATATCCCTGTGTTATTGCCTTTAGGAGTCCTTCATGTCACGTTAATTGACTTGTAAGATGAACTTTCTTTTTTACGGATAGATTTCCTCAACCTTCTCTTCTCGTTATTATTATGCGTGCAACCTTATGAAAATCTTTTCGGACCTATTGATTTTCAGCATACCCTTTTAGCACCATATCATGAATCAGTTCAGTTACTTCTCTTCTTCTGTCCCCACAGTTCAAGTTTTGCACCCATATAAGGCCTATTTCCTTACATATATCTTAAGAAAGGTTTTCTTAATTTCAAGGTTGTTACTTTTGGAGATTAAGACCTTTTTTCGAAAGCATGTTTTACCTGCGATATTTGCCTCTACTGTAATCCTTTCGTCTATAGGGATCCTAAATAAGTAAATGCGTTCACTTGATGAAGGTGTTCGCTGACAAGATTAATTTGCATTTTCAAATGCTCCAACTTGTTTCATGTCATTAATGTGTTTTTTATTAATACATTTTCTAATTTTATCCTTTTCCCATAACACTCTCTGCCTTCATAGGAGCAAAAACTGATTAGTTTCTCCATGAGGAAACAATTGGTATCTTAAAACACAGTAGGACGGTGGGAAAAGTTGCCGCTGGGAGGTTTGAAGCCCACGATGGTGAAAAATTGGCTTAAGTCGGGTTGGGCCTGCTGTGGGAAACGGGATGCGGGAGTGTAATTGAGTGGAGAATTGGACCGAAATTCACGCTTCAGAAAGGGATGGAGAAAGTTTTCGTTAATTTTGAGATTTAGATTCAATTTCAGTAGGTTTGCATTATCATGAGACTATTTTTGACATTCCCAATCACCTGTCTATACAATCCTCACTCTATTCCTACGTACATATTTGCAGGTTTCCTAATCTCATTATGGAATAGCTATCCCTTTTCCTATCTATTCCTCATTTTTTCCTTTCCTCTCTGATTTCGATATCCTATCCCCTCGAAGCTGCATGCGAAAATACCCTAGTTGCAAGCCCACTCGTAAGTCCAAAATCCACCTATCTCGATGTGACTCTTTTATCAATCCACTCTGCATCCTGATACTTTTTCACTTATTTCCCCTCACCTACCCTGTCTGGCGATTCGTTGTCTTCGTTCTCCTTCTACACCTGCACCATACCCAAGCAAGACAGCAATATGGCGTGTGTCACGGGGTATTGGAACACCAGCCTTTAATTTTGTGTAAGTATATGCAGTGTGCGCCAGCGTATATTGAATATGCCGAAATAGTGTGAGGTCTTAATAATTATATCTGTGTTGGAGTTCTTTCGATTACCCTGTGCTGTACTTAATTTCTGAGGAAATGAATATTTAATTAAATTTAACTTAATTTAATCTACATAGTTTGGACGGTTTGGACTAATAAAAAACCAGTATTGCTGCTACTAACATAGAATTTGAATGATTATTTAAATGTATGCCTGATAATTACTCACTCTCTGCTTCACACCTTCGTGGCGGCTTGCAGGGTTTTATGTTAATGAGTCTGTCTAGAAGCCTTAGTCTGACTTGCCCCCGAGCCTGAAGGATCTCAATGCTAATGCCGCCTGCAACACCTTTACACTTCATCCCATTTCGTAATAATTTGTTTTTAACGATTCTAGCTGATCTTCTCAAAACACTTTAAGGTACATATATTAGTTCACCACGCGTTCGCCAGATTAACATGTAAATATTTTGTTGGTGATCAGAATTTCTGGTACAGGATAGGAAACAAAGCGTTGAGTCCTCTCACTGAATTGACGAGCTCATTATTTTAACCGTGAACATAAGTGATATTCGTCGCCTTTCTACCTGGGACAGAAGAAACAGTTTAGTGGCATGAATCAATTGCTTGCCTGATGGTATCAGAGATGCTGTGAGTGTAGATGGATTTAAATCGACGTTTAGCTACCATCTGTCTTGATATACATGAATTATTCGAGTTCGCTGTTATTTAGTATATGTACTTTTAATGCATATGTTGTTTTTTGAAGGCATTACGGATACATTGTTGAATATGAATTACATGTATACTAAATCATGACATTGTGTCTTCTGAAAAATTCTATTCGCAGATCATGAAAAGCTATATGTAGCTTAATTTCGTAAAGACAACTACGATTTCGGAGAACCAGATTTCGAAATGTAACTTTACGCTATTTAATAAAAGATATATATTTGCGAAAGGGTAAGGGTAAGTGTGAAGAAATATTATAATATAATAATGATGTTATTATTTACTAGTTTGAGTGTATTTAGTACTATCTAGCCCTGTCATAAAAGTAAGCCATGACAGTATGGGAAGCATCAAGCCTTGGGTGGCTTGCCGAGCACTGTAGGTGTAGATGATGTGTATGTGTAGCGTGGGAAAACAGTTGACTCAAGCATTCGTTTCTCTTACCGGACATGACAGAATCAACAGGAAAATAATGATATCCTACGGTCTATTACGAAGGGAGTTCTTTGAAATCGAAAGCTGTCGATAGGATGAAAATATTTTTTCTATTCGGAAGTCATTGGTTGCCCGCCCAATCCTGGAATTTGGTTAATCCGCATTTGGCTCGTCGTCTGGTTTCCCAGAACCCGAACCACGTTAACCAAAGTTCACTCTACGACCCCGGTCGAGGTGGAAGTGAAACCTCCAGCTTCCGTAGGATTACCACTCCGGTTGGTTGGCCGCTTGGATAATCTGGGCAGTAACTTGGGATTCGAATGTTCGTTGGGGAAATAATCTAATCTTTTTATTTTGCCAGTGACGGTGCCGCGGCGAAAATCGCTTGTGAAGAGTTCGAAGCTTTATCTCTTATCGGTTCTTCGCGAGATATTTTCGTAAAGTTATGCTAATAATTTTATGACATTCATGTACCCCATGTCCATGCTGGTAGGATTTTGCTAAATACAGTTAAAGCGCTGAAGTTATTTTTCATCTTTGGGATGCATCGGTACTTCAGCGGTCATACCAATATGTCCATTTTATGATGTAATAAATAACATTATGTTCTATTATTTAATTGTAATAGAAGTAGTAGTTTTTTTAAGGGAGGAAGACCTACAATCTATATCTGTATAGTCGCTTTAACCATTGTGGATATGTATTTGGAAAGAGGTGGTAGATTGGGGAGCAAAAGAAAGTGGTAAATAGGGGAGTAAAGGAAGGTTGAAAATAAACCTGGCTTTAAATGGAGCCTACTTGCTGGAAAGTGTCAAGGGATAGATGATTTAACGTCCCATCCGACGGATGGAGTACTGAACTGCAGGGAAGTGTTCGCCTTACATCACTTACTTAGAGACCAGTTCTCCGGTGAAAAATCTTTGCCATTGATGGGATTCGAACCCGCGCTCTCTGGATGGAAAGTCAGTTCTATAGCCACCTCTTGAATAGGATCCTTGATTGGCCTGGGTCATCGATAAAATACATGCGGGCACCAAAAGCGGTGATGTTACCTTATTCTAATCCTGTATTTTTACCCTGGGTTCTTTTCCAAAACGCTCTGAAACAAAATTAAATGCGTACCTATCCTTTCCAAGCTATGATGAAAATTGAAGCAATGCTTCAACTCTCAGGGTGTACGCTTTCCGTGTTCTGTCTGTGATACATTTTGTAGAAATCTTGTCTTGGAAAATGCAACTTTCCGCTTCACTTCTTCGCCTGGGGCGTATTTCTCTTAGTGATAATTCGTTCACCGGATTAGTTACAGTTGATTTTTCCCTTACATTAACCACACACACCCCATCAACTGGCTTAAACATTTTCATATAGTGATTTATCACTTGGTGATTATGTGCTCTTTTACCTTAATGTGTATCAAGTTCCTAAATTGGTTTTTTCGGCATGGGTAAGGCTTGAGGGAGTGGTGGAGACTTCCAGTTAATTGGTGGAAATTACTGATTGATTGATGTGTCTGTCAGTTGTTTGCTTCGTTGCCGGGAAGCCCTCCGAGTGATGGCCTGCCCAGGGAAACAAAGAAAATGAAACTTTGTTGATGGAAATTGTTTCTTGAAAAGCTTCGTTCTGGCCGTAAATGTGTGTGTTTGTTTTCAAAAATTGTTCCGTGTGAGCCAAAAAAAAGCTTGTGATACTTAAACACTTAAAATCGGTAATCTCTCTGCTTGAAACCTTAACGGTAGAATGAAGATTTTGGTTCTCACTCGGTTTATACTATGACTCGGAGAATTGAACCTAAACGCATATCGCTAGCGTATTCGCACTGGTACTGTAAGTAAATACGTAGTCATTCCTGTCATGCTACTGACACAAGATAGGCTATGCAAAAACGCTTTAAGGAGAGCAGCTGTTTTAATGTGTTTATGGTTACATGGCGAGCACGTGAGAAAATGTCTAAAGAATGCAGTCATGCATAGTAAAATAAGAGTCTTTTGATGGAAACTTCGCTATTTAAGTACTATAATTATTTTTCCCTCAAGAATTTCTTTTTAATTTGTTACTGTCTCTGTACGATAAAAAAATATCTTACGAACATCTCCCTCTATCTCTATCGTTATATTTTTATGATATATCCAAGCACTGCAGGATTTTGGATGTTTTTACTTCTTTAGCATAGCTATTGCTTTACTTATTTGCTGTCAATTCTGATTGTGTCCCAAAACTAATTATTTCTGATTGTTTATTTACACAGGCAAATTATTATTATTTGTTGCACCTTTATGTGTTATTGAGGCACATTTTTTGTAAATATAGTTTCTACTATTGCCCAAGATCAAACCGACTAAGGGTGGATGCAAAATGTGTTGTTCTTAATGTGGAGTCAAAGAAGTGAAAGGTGATATCGATCTTTTGTCTTCTCATCAAATTGAACCCATTTCGCTGCTTTGTTGGACTTCGTGGCAAGGACGATAGGTATCTTCATTTAGCACTTATTTATAGGTAAAAATATATTTCTGGCTTGCTGATATTTTAATATTCTCGAAGAAAAATGAAGTCGGAAAAAAGTAGATGGACGACTCAGTTCAACTGCAAAATAAAAATATTTTGAGTCGTTCTTAATGTCATTGTGCGTAACATGTTCATATCTGTAATCGTCGATGGAATTTGCAAGAAGAGGTGGGGAAAAAGATTTCTTTAGTCATATACATTTACATTTTGCCTTGCGAGCCTCCGCATAGGTGTTTGGCAAATGTTAGTGGGATTAATCTTCGCGGATTAGTGTAATTAATATATATTAATTTAGTAGAATACATTTTATTAGATATTTTAATTACTTTACAGGCACCCAAAGAGTGTATGGCAGGGTGTTAATGATCGCTATATGTACTACATGGTTCTAAAAAAAAAGGAAATGGAATTACAGAAAAATGGGGAATAGACCTAACTAGTGATGAAATATTTCTCACCTAAGTTAGTAATGAACTAAGTTGGTTGGCCATGTTTTGTCGCCGATAGCTGAGGTAATTTGTTCTGCAGGTGGAAGTCAGGATTTGACTTAGGGAGCGGAGAAAGGGTGGAAAAAAACCTGGTGTCGGCTTTAAACTACTCTAGATGAAAGACACCAAGGTATCTACGGCTTAACGTTCCACAGGATTGACGGAATACAGCCGAAGTGCTATTCTCACAGAAATCACGCAGGAACCGCTATTCAACATCCTGGATTCAGACCTTGACCCCCGGGAAGTGAATCCGTTACTGTATCCACCAGACTATGCCAATATATGAAGAACTCTGCCTGAATTAATTCACTCGTATTCGGTATTAACAATGAAGTTGTACTTAACCCTGAATTAATATTTCTCAATTTTACCCATCAACCCCATTTTCCATCCATTGTACTAGCTGTTTTTGATGTATGACCACGGTGACAAGAATTGCATGTGAAGCCCCCGTATTCTTCATCATATGACTCGTGTCATAGTTCCTATCTTTATCTTAGCTACCACCTGTGGTATAGTTACTAATAATATGAATGTTTACTCGTCGGTAATGTGTGTACATATACCTGATGTGGAGGAGTCAACCCCTGCCATTAACCCTCGACAAAGATTGCAGGGTACCATGTAGATTGATCGAAGAGTGGGATTCTTGGACTGCCATGTTGAGGGATGATGTCGACGTCAGACTGCGAGATAGCCCTTCTTTTTCCGAGAGAGAGCAAGAGGAAGGGTGACCAGGGGGGTTGGTGGGGCGAAATTAGGGAAGGGGCATGTTTGTGGATTTCTTGGGCGCGGGGAGGAGGGAGGAAGTGGTCCAGGGTGGGGAAGAGTGGTTTCTCTGGGACGTGAGGGAGGTCTGTGGGCCCTTTTGAGGCCCTCTCCTCCCACCAGACCCTGTTGTCAATTTGGCATTCCCCCGTTCACCCAATTCGATTTCGAAATACCGCAATCTTTCCCTCATCGGACCCAATAAATTCCTCCCTTCTCCCCCTTCTTTCCACCCTTCCTTCCCCCACTTCCTTCGACTTCCAAACCGGCAACCCTCGAGAATCTGCCCATTCATTTATTTTCTTTTCCCCGAAACTCGTTCGATCGCGTCCATTATCACATCTTTATGTGTCCGTCCTACCATCCGTTCCTGTCTACTTTACGGGGGCGTCAAGAAGGGCGCTCGTCTTAGGGCGGGGCTCCTCGAAGCTGTTTCACCACGATGACCGGATCGTGTTGAACGCATGCTTACATGACTTATGGTCGTTCGATCACGACTGCGTAAGTCAAAGAGAAGAGATAAACACCACCATTTTACTTGCATTAGCAATAGAAATAATTTTACCCTTTGTGACGTCCTCAAGACTCCCGAGAATTGAAAGTTGCCGACTGTATAATGTGTTGAGTTTACCCATAAACTTTTGAATAATTACTTTCCCAAGTCATAATAACGAAACCAAACTTGATTTTAAAGGAGTTTAAAGAATTTTCCTCGGGAAACTCAGTATCTTTTCAGTACATCTATGTACATGCATAGAACCATTGAGGCCATCTCGAGGTTGTGTGACGGGGTGATTAATAATCAACATTCATCGGTTGTACTTTGCAGGGTTTAGGTAATTGTAGTCTAGTTAGTTTGCAGTTCGCAGTCGGGTAACTGTAGTCAGGTAATTGGAGGTTCGTTAATACTTTGCAGTCCAAACCCAAAACAAACGTGCACTTCCAATCTAATTCGGCACAATACTTATTTTTCATTTTTATATTAGTACAAGCAGTAATTAACTGGAAAAGGTAGTTTACGATGGACAAGAGACGTTCTAAATAATTCTGAGCATTCCCGCGTAGCTGCTACTTGTCTTTCAATCGTTCACGTAACTCTCGTCTTTGGCTCCTGGGTCTCATCATTCCATCCAAACTACCACTTCTTCATCTTCATCTACATAATACCCTGCAAGCCACCGTAAAGGTATGTGCCTGGGGGTGAATTCATATCAAACATGTATTAAATATCATACATAAAAAGGATTAATAATTATATTTTAGTCTAAACTTCAAAAATTAAAAAAAGATAAAACTAGAAAAGCAGGCATGCAAAAACATTGTTAGTTGAGTTAGCACAAGGCCCTTATACCAACATGCAATTACCTATGCTATCCATTGATACATTTATATTAATACTATAGGACATATTTACAGCTATTCATATCCTTAATTGTGCGAGGAAAGAAGGACATTTTGAATCTTGCAGTTCGGCAATCAATTTCTGTAATTTGATGTTCATGGTGCAGTCTACAATAGTAAGTTGGAGTTCGCAAAATATATTTAACTTCATCAGTGAAAATAATGCCTTGGGATTAAGCTTATAATAGATTTTCTGAAATTCAACCTCCGGTGTGACAATGTTTCCCATTTTAGTTCATCAAACAGATTGGTTATGCCAATGTCATTCTCACACCGTACCTTTAAAAAATGTTGCAGATCTGTGCTGCTCACGTTCCAGGGCGTTATTAAAGATTTCGTAAGGATCCCATATACTTGCAGCATATTCTAAGTGAGGTCTAACAAGGGGAAGGCATCTTCTTAAACCTCTGACGCTCTACTTAACACTCTTCCCTGTGTTATATCTTTCAAAAGACCCCTTACTTATATTGTCCGTTCCTTCCACTCGCATCATTTTCTACTAATTCTTCAATCAACGTCCTTTCTTCCCGTCTCATTTTCACCACATCTCAGGATATCTCCCTTTCCAGTCATCTACCTTCTCCATCCTTCTCCATACACACATCTAATAATGTGACCTTCTATATTCATCTGTTTTTCCTCAATTTGACGTTTTTGCGTTATTCAAAGCCTTATTGGACTTATTACTAGTATTTTCTTTGTCTCTATTCAACCATATCTGTCATGAATTCTTTCTTATAAAGTAACGCCTCTATCGCTAACACGATTCTCCTTCGAACTTCGATTGGGCCTAGACCTTCCTCGGTAAACTCCGCAGGTGTATGCGTATGTCTCCCCACCTGCTCTATAATGCCACTGATTATTATCTACTTATGTTTTTTTCAACTACCATTCACATACCATACTGCAGTCACATTACGAGCTTTCGTCTTCCGAAATTTATATTAGTCTTTTCCTAAGAATTTGTTTGCAGTCTACTCTCCTTCTGTTGGTATAAATTTAGTCTTCCTGTCTTTGAATTTCCTTGTTTTACCGTTGTTTCGTGTAGGTATTAATACAGTTTTCACGAAACCTTCTTCCCAAGCTTCTCTCTCGTACATCCTGTGAATAATCCCAAGCAATTCTTCTAATAAATGTTTTCTTTTACAATTCTTCTTTTTCATTTACAAGTTTTTCTGTAACTCGGATGAAATAATGTCTGTTCCCTCAGTTAACTTCTTTAATATCCACATCACCTCCTCCATATCACTGTTTAGTGTTCCTGTACCCTGGCTATCCTTATCGACGCCACGGCCGTTTTCCTTTTCTCTACTCAACCGTGTAGGCCTATTATCACTACCATACAAGTCTTTCACATGTTCCTTCCAACTAGAATATGAATCTTTTCTGGTCCGATCCGTTACTTTCCTCTCTTGTCTTTGATACACGGTACCGTTTTCCATTTATTGATGCCTTGTAGCAATCTTAACTTTTGAGTAAATGGCACCAGTCTCTCCTTCCCTCTGGAGCCTCTCCATCTCGTCAAACTGCCCTCTTCTCCTGAATTAGCGTATGTTGTATACTTCACTCTCTTTGTTAATTTCCTCAAAATCTTCCTCATAACTCCGTGTTCACATTCGCACTTCCATCTGTACTAATGGTGTGCATATATTCTGATTTTATCGATGGATTTTGGACCTGTTTCGCTCTTACTGTTTCTATTATTTTCTCTTTTACCAGTCTTATCCCTCTATTATTAGTCCTATCGTGAATCAGTTTCCCCTTCTTTCAAATATATGTTGATATTCCTTACTCCCTGAGGTCATTAGATATGGAAGTGGATATCTATTAGATCTGGAATTCTTTATCTTCAATTTTACTCTTTAATCTTCACTTTTCCCGCATTATGTGTCAATTTAAGGAATATAATAATTACTCGTATTCGTTTGGGAATTTCAGAGACATAAGAAATACAATTAATAGTAGATATTTTACCGAGTGTGATATAATGATCCCATAATTTTTCTTGTACGAGGTTTAATGGGTTAGCGGCATGCAAATCACATTTCCTCTAACACCTAAGTAGTGTCTTCTCTGGGAACCGCACAAGAGGTTATATACAAACCATTGAAAAAAGGTCAAGATGAAAAAGAAGTGTGGATAAAATAATTGTGAAAAATGTTTGAATTTTAGGTAGTATTGTCCTTTTTATTATGCTCAGAATAACTCATATTTTGGTTAGTGAGCATCTTTTATAGTATTCTTCATTTGCAAATTTTTAGTGACCTCGCTCACAGTAATAATGTGTTTTTTACTATATGCATCAGTAAGTTATTATCATGTGGTGTCAGTGGTATTCATCTCAATGTCTACTATTGGTCCTGTTGTATATTCGATTTTTACCGCCTGGGGGTTTGTGACCTTGACAAACATTTTTACGAGGTGAATCGAAGTAACTTTAATGTTTAATGGAAGAAAAAAAAATACGAAAACAAGTCATAAGTTCCCGTGTATAATTTTTTCCCTGAAAGTCGTTCTGCTATGTAAATCATATTCTCCCTTAATCACGTCAAGGTTTAAAGATCGTCTGATTGTGCTTTTGGCAATGAGTAACAAATTGGAAGAGTTAATCTGATGAGATCACTTGGGAAGGAAATAATCTTATCGTGCGTTTTTCACAAAATTAATTAATGTCATCTTCGAGTGAAATATTCGTGTAATTTTTAACCCTCTCTCTTACATATTTTGATTGCGGGAAAGATTTTACGAGCTTATATTTTTACCGTCAATCTCTTCTTATCACCTTGTGGATGAAAAAAATTTTACGTTGCCGTGTACTATATATTTTTCGTTTCAAAATCACCGAAGTGTTTTCGTATGAAATTTTTGGAGATATTTTGGTTCGGTGACGTATTTCTGCGATGACCCCATTCGATATTCCCCACGCGGTTTTCAATGAATCATGACCCTACAGATTTGTGACTTTCCGAGTCACGGATTTTTGGGGAAGGGTTCAAAATGGCTTCGCGCTCCCTGATAGGCTTTTTTCGGTGTTTTGCGGTGGAACCGAGGGAGCAGGTTGGTGATGTGCTTTGACCGCGGGATTCCCATTTTGAAACTCTTTAGTTACAAACACGAAGGTGACTAAGATTAGTCAGCACGGTTCTTTGATGGCAAGTTGCAAGTATTTTAAGATCAGCATTCCGTCCTCTAAATGAGGTGCTGACTTCTGGACTTTCTTTTTGAGTAAGCCTACCGCCAGAGATTCTGTCTAGCATCAAAACCTGCCATTGAAATAAGGGACAATGAAAAATACTCGGCATACACTAAAAGTTGACCCTGAATGACTTTATGAAGAACATTTTCAGTATTCTAGTATCAGAGTCCTTTCTTCGGTTTCAGTATGAATCAAATAACCTTCCTTATAACACTCTCATAGTAGTTGGAGAGCCTTTCATTTGATTTTCACCGATAATCACATCGCGGTTTTCGAGGAAATGACTCTCTTACTTAAGGCACAGAGTGAATTTTTCTTGGGATGAAGAAGAGCATAATGGAGATGGTGAGCTGGTTTGAGTACTGGGCCCGATGGCCCGGATTTGAAACCCGGCTGTGGCAGAAATTTTCACTAAAAGTTCACTACTCCGTCCGTCGGACAGGACGTTAAGCCGTGGACCCCTTTACGCCTAATTCCGACACCGGTGTTCCTCCCCATTCTTCCTCCATTCCCTGATAAATTCCCGAATCTACCCAATCAACCAACTATTCTGTATAGTCCAAAAGAACTTAGCTGCGAGTCGCGTCCTCAGAGCAATTTAGTTAGGGAAGTAGGAAGCGACGCTGATTTGAAGGCGAAGGTGGGCAGGGAATTAGGGAGTCTAACGAACGGGAAATGCGGGGAAAGTGAGAATCGTACTGTAATTTATAACTGCGGGAATTTTACGGCAAAGGTACGGGAAATTTCCGTGGAAGCGGGAATTTTCTTTCAAGATCAAGGAAAATATTCAATCTGGTATCCCTTTGACGACGTACTTTTATGTATGGTAGGTAATGTGACTGTATTCTTGATGCTCCTTTGCTGCACTTCAGTTTACAATGGACTTTGACAGTAGGATCCGTTTACAGCTCAGATATATTTACTGCCGGTTATGTTGCTGCTAAAATTTCAGAATTCCGCTAAAGCACTTGCATCTACATCTACACGATACCCTGCAAGCCACCGCGAGGGTGTGTGGCAGGGGGTGAAGATCACCAAGCATGCACTACTAACATGCAAACAAGCAACTATAGGGTCTCATAGGGTCTCAATGCATAGTGATATTCGTAGAAGTCCCATCAGTTATTGAGTCACTTTTTATATAAATGACTTATTTCGTTAGATGAACTTTAATTTCAACGAAACAAACATAGTACATGAATTTATTTACGTTTTACACATTTTCTAAACTGCACTCCCATTTTTTTGGTGATGCACGGGAAATGTAGGGCAGTCCCTTCGTTGGTATTCGATAGACTCCATGGGGACGAGCTCTTGAGAAAATCTTGACGTAACTGGGCTTATATCACGAAAGTGGTTGAAAACTATTTGCTGTTGCATTATTATAGTTTTATTTTACTCTACAGTTCTTTACTTTGGGGTTAGTAGCTCGATTCCTCGATGCCAACTGATAGTATTGCTTGCACACATATGTATTTGTATATACTTCGAATTCGGCCATTCCATTCCTCTCTCTCTTTCTCGTTCTCGCCTTATGTAGCAACAGTAGAATGAATAAACCTCCTTCGGGCCATCTCCATGGCAACCCACCACTCTAGTCATCGTGTTTGGCTCCCAGGGGGCGCGCGAAAGGCGTCCGCGGCATAAAAGTGCATTTACTGCACCTCTTCGGTCTGAGGAGGCCTCTATTGAATCCTCGCACCCTGATGGTGCATAAGGAAGGGTTTAGGGTGTTCTTTTTAAAAGTGCGCGGCGAGAAAGCTTTTCGTTCTTTTGTCCACATAGGCAAATAAAGAATGGGGAGACTTCGTGGCCGGGCAGGTCACGTCTCGGCATGCGATGGAGAGGCGATACATGAGGTAACACCATCTTTTTGCGGTTCCTCGTATATTCTGGCTGTAAAGTCTCCTCCACGGTGGCTTTGCCCTCAAGTTCCTCGCTTAGGAGAAACATTTTTATGGTAAGAATTATGGGTGACCGCGTTTTTTTAAACTCACCCACCCGTTTTGGAAGAAGCGTTTCCATTTGCGACGTGGAAGGTACACGAGTTCCATCTCTCGAAGGCGAAAAGCCGCATTAATGCAGACTCGATGCTTTAAATTACCTTCCGAGTTGTACGATGCGTTCCCATCTGGCTCTCTGAAATCAGTTTGTTGTTTCGCTAGTCGGGAAGGCATTCGATAACTGAAACCATTTCGGTCTACTTAAAAAACCTTTGACACTGCAGGGCTTCGAGCCCTAGTCCTTGAGATGGAAACCCAGTAATATCCCCACCGAATTAGTCCGATCCTCACGTATCAGTTTTCTGCTAATTTTTAATCCGAAAAGCTTAAATATTTGCTGTTCAAACATTTGATACAGATAATGAGATCGAGGTTTGACAGAACTTTATTGGGATCTGTAGCTGCGTAGTTCCCTTCAAGCAGCGTAAAGTGTGTGGCAGGGGTCGAAGAGGTATGAATTAAAACAATGAATAGTTTTAATAACATTGTTGGTTAATTTGTCTTCATTCACCAAGGTTATACGGTGGCTTCACATACAGCACATCCTCCTACCTGGAACTGGCATAACTCGAGGGTGACACTTCAAAGTTCACTTTTAATACACCGTGTAAGGATGTGTCAAAAAATATCTGCATTCATGCGTTGCATAACTAAAGGCTAAAGTCTAAGTGATCTCGCCTAATTTACCTCCCATGAAACTTGGATCGAGTAACAAACGAAGAAGCCCTTCGAAGAGTGGGAGAAAATTGAAACCTGATGAAAACTTTAGAAAGAAGACGAGACGACTTAATCGACCAGATCTTGAGGCACGAGGGCTAATGAAGACAATCGTCAAGGGAAAAGTGAATGGAAAAGGAAGACCTAGCATAAAATATATGAAGCAATGGTGAAGGAGGATGTGAAGGAGAAGAACTACGTACATATGAAGAGGTTAGCTGATAGACAAATCCAGTAGATAGCTACATCATCACAATCGTAGGATTGCTTAAGTAAAATGATGAGGCAACTTTGATATAATTTCATATTATTATTATTATCATCTTAACAATGAGGGAGGAGGAAGAGCGCCGTTATTCTAGATAAAAGTTAGACAGGACGGATTCGAATCTCGTATCTCAAGCTTCAAGGGCTGTTCCTCACCCTAAACCTCTCCCTCTCACACCTCTTCAAACTGATTTTATGTGTTCCCATGTGTTTATATTTTATTGTAATTCTACATCTACATAATACCCTGCAAGCCACCATAAAGGTGTGTGGTAGGGTGTGAATTCACACCAAACATGCACTACATATCATGCATAAAATAGGATTGGTAATAATATACTAGTCTAAAATTCACTTTTTAAAAAAGATAAAAATAGCAAAGGTAACCCAACTAACAGCAAAAACATGCTGTTAGTTGGGTTACCTTTAAGTCCTTATGCCAACCTGCAGCTACCTATGCTATACCTTGATTCACTCGTAATGGACATATTTACCGCTATTCATATCTCTAATTGTACGAGGAATAAAGGAAATTTTGAATCTGTCAGTTCGGCAATCAATTTCTCTAAGTTTGTAATCATGTTCCAGTCTACCATAGTAAGTTGGAGTTCGCAAAATATTTTTAATATTTTTAATAATTTTTATTTTTTCCGCAAAACCTATCGTAAAACATTTTATCAAACGATTATCGGATATTATTATCAATTATCGGTTACCTTAAAGTCCTTGTACCAACATGCAACTACGTATGCTATCAGTTGATCTACATCTACATGCCTTTTTTCCTTCCTTTAATCCCGTAATCATGACCAACAATTCCTTGTTGGTCATGATTACATTTTTCACATGATCATTGGTGGGTTTTATCGCTCTCAGAAATTTCTCTCTAGAACATCAAATTTTAATGTGGAAATATTGCTTCCTTCGCCGTTTCATTCTCGATGGAGCGGAACCTTTCTCTCGGGAGTGTGGAGCTGACGTTTTCATTCCTATCATCTTGTTTTGGGTTTCATCCTCGGCGAATTTCTTTCCCCTCTCGCCCTCTACTCGCGCGGAACGAAACTTCCGAATCGCCTTTAACGGTGCGGGACGAACGGCAAAACCTTCCTTCCTCTAAGACAATCTCACGTCTTATGGCCCACGCCATCGCCAGCTCCTTCGTTCGCTGATGGAGGAGGAGCTCACGAAAGTCGACTGCCGACATATCTCCCAAGAGACGCTTCCATGGGACTCCGGGAAGGGGCGAAAACCCTCTTGTTTTATAAGGGTAGGCCGACACGCCCGGGATCCAAAAATTCCCTCCGCTTTGGTAGCCACGAGCATTGCTACTCCTCTATCAGGTCACTAGAATATTTTCGCTCAATTTAAAAATGTAAATGATTTCTTTGGCCGGAGAGTAGTGTACATATCCGCCTTGAAAGCGGAAGGTCCGTAGTTCAATTCCATATTCAGTCTATTTATTTTCGGTTGAAGTTGAAAGAGGGCTTATTTCCACGTCCCCCCTCGAAATTTATTTTCGTTTGTACCCTTTTCTACTGACTATCCTTACTGTTTGAATGTTTGAATACGTCTCTTGGTGGTTTTTATGACATATTTATCACAAGTTAATGAATCCTAAGGTTGGTAGCAGCTCACCCCTTGGCTATCCTATCTGCTCCTCCTCATTTAATTCATGTAATCTCTTTTACGCTCTTCATTACATGCTAAATATTTCTCATCCTAGACCTTCATGGCCATCGGCCATATCTTGAGAGACCCGATAGCAAATAAGCATGTTGCGATTCGCTGATGACATAGCAGTCATAGCAGAAACAGAGAGAGATCTGAATAATATTCTAGTAACCGTGGAAGGGACAATGGCCAAATAACAGCTGAAAATAAATAAGAAGGTGAAATAGTTCTGTAACCTAGGAAGCCGAGTAACCAACGATGGACAAAGCAAAAAAGAAATAGTGAGTAGAATAGCCCAGGCAAAGAGGGCATTCTATCAAAATAAGAATCTGCTTACATCAGGAAATCGAGCATGGAAGTTAGGAAACAGTTCATCAAAACATACACCTGGAGCATGTTTCTTTACGACAGTGAATCATGGACGATGACAGCAGTGGAGAAGAAAAAGGTAGAAGCATTTGAAATGTGGTGCTACAGAAGAATGCTGAATATTAAATGGATCGACCGAGTAAGTAACGAGGAAGTGCTAAGAAGAGTAGGAGAAAAGAGAAGTCTGCTGACAACTCTAAAACGAAGAAGGGAAAACTTAATCGGCCATATCTTGAGACACGATGGCCTGATGAAGACTATCGTCGAGGGAAAAGTGAACGGGAAGATTGGAAAAGGCAGGCCTCGTATGAGATACATGGAACAGGTTGTGAAGAATGTAAAAGAGAAGAATTACGTCACAATGAAAAGGTTAGCCGATAGAAGAATCGAGTGGAAAGCTGCGTCAAACCAATCCCTGGATTGTTGACCAATGATGATGATGATGAGACCTTCATGGGTGTTTTCAAGTCTGTTTCCGCACTAATAGGCGCTTCAGGCCGGGAGGAAAGGTATAAGGATGGGAATGGAATGGATGTGGGAAGTGTGGTACATTAGATACCACGAGACCTTCATTTTTCATTGCGTATATTTATATACTATTGATCGTGTTTCAGGATATGTCCGATTTGGTTTTCCCGTCCTTGTTTATAAATTTCAGCAGGCTTTTCTTTTTTTCCCTATTCTTAGTAGTTAGTCATTTATTTTACTTGGTCGACCCATTTTATCTTCATCATTGTTCTGTAGCATCGCGTTTCAAATGTTTGAAGCCTTGAATTATCTACTAATTTTATGATCCATGCCTCGCTGCCTTAAAGGAGCATCCTCCAGGTCTAAATTCTATGGAAGTATTTCCTTGCATCCAAACTTACATTTCCAGCTTTAGTAGGACTCCCTAGGAATTCCCTCTTCGCCTGGGCTATTCCACTGACTATTTCCTTCTTGCTGCGTCCATCACTTATTCGGATTCCCTTGTAGCAATACTCACATTCACGCTCCAAACACGTTACATTAAGAAAGAGAGTTGAATTAAACATACATTCACTTAGAAATGAAACTCAGAACAAAATATGATGGGCGTTTCGGTGGTCATGCCTCCTTATTCGGCGTAAAAAGTTGTGTTATGTAGGTAGATAGGGCATATGTCATCCGTTCCATTGGGAAGGTGCTTCCTCTTTAAATACAGGAGCCGTAAGCCGGGTGACAACGCACAACTTCCCGCGAGATTCATTTTACGTCCCTCCAGATTTATCTCGAACGTCTCGGTGCCCTGGGCCTCATTTCATCCGTCTCGGCTCTTCCCAGCAATACGGTTTGGAGTGCGGCGCTGAGTTAATTTCACAGAATACGTCTCGTGGATGAGCGCCTTGAGCCGCTTCAATTAGTTTTGCAGGCAGAGAAAATGCTCTTCAAATCTTAAGGTGTTTTTTTTGCCATTTCCGTCATGATAGCAATGCGTCAACGAAGTTAAAAAAAACCTCGTCTATTAGTATACAGTAAGTATATACTAGAGCAGTGATGCTCTTAGAAATTTTTTTATGGGTGGGGGGAGGGCGCCATTTGTCCGATATTTTGCAAAGTGTAACCAAAATGTTATTTTAATCGGTATATTTTGAATGATTTAGCGCGGCACATTAGTTATTACTTGTATGCATCCTATAAGTTGCCATATATTGTTATACCTCTAGTTTTTGTTAAATGTTTGCCACATCAAATTCAATCGACCAATCATATTAAATCTTTCTTAGGTTAAACTCTGATTGTTCCTTATTTTTCTGCGTTAACTTTGATACTGTTATATCTGTAGTGATAATTTTGTTTTGTGTCTTGCATCTGTCCCGAAGGTGCCCCCAACAACAGGCAAATGCCTTAGGGGTCACCTAAAGCTCCTCTAAACTATTTTTTGCAAGTGTCTATGTAAGTCTGGATTATGTTTAAGGGGCAATAACATTATTATTCTATCAGTTTTGCCTACGAAAACAGTCAGAAACTTTTAGGCCTATGCTCTTCAAGTGTCACAGCACAGATAAAAGAGCCTTTCTTTTATTTTTGGCCTAATCACACTCGTGCAAAACGATGTTTTTTCCTATTTTTCCAATTGCTTCTACAATGTGACTGTGACTAGTCAATTAAATAGTAATTTGGGTTTTATAGAGAGCTAAGGGAGGGGCCAGGGCCCCTTTGGACCCCCCGTGGGTGCGTCATTCTACCAGAGAGTCCTCCGTTTACCCGCATCTGTCTTGCCTTTTGAGATAGCTCTGGGAAGGGAACCTCAAGAGGTCAGAAGGAGCATTTTCATCGCTTCCTTGTGAATTATTGTGAAGTTGATCGTATGTAAGGGGTATAGTCTCGGCCCTCTAGCTATCGTTACTACTATAATTAATCTCCGTCATTTGATAATGGTCGTTATCTGTGTCTTAAAATCCGCTATGCTAGAGGAAATCTTATTTCTTTCTAAAACTTGGTAAATATAAGCAGTTTGGTCCGTATGAAATTGGTGTGAACATTAAATGTTGTGACCACGGACGATTTCGTATGCAGGTAAATGCAATGCAGTGGGCAATCCTCGCACGCCTTACGGACAAATCTCTGACTACTAGTAGGCAACAACGCGTGCCTCTCCCTTTCTCTTACGGGCATGGTCCTGGCAGCTATGCGCACTCTTTTTCCAAAGTAAATGTTAATCGATACTGATTAATCAAGAAATTCCTTTAAGGTTTTATTAATGGATTAGTGGTGACGAGCTCGAGAGCAAGAAGAAGGTCCAAATGGCGATTTTCGGGGATGCGCGGAACGGAAAATAACGCAGTCTGACTTTTTCATCAACAACTAAAATACTAATGCACTAAATAATATGAAACTTGGTGTGATTATGAAAAAAGATCATTGCTACGATATAGAAAAAGTAAATGTTGATATCTCGATCCGTGTTGTTATTACGAAGCCACAAAAGCGATGCAACCGTCCGGTACCCGGAAAAATGCGCTAAAATTTCGTTTTTAACCAGAGACTAAAATTACTACGAACTGTGAACGGTGAAATTTTATATGCCACCACTAAAAGAAAATTAAAAAAGCTTTAATTTGGTGTACTTAATTTTAAAATCGATTGAGCCGTCTTTGAGATATTAGTCTTCAAACTCGGGCGACGAAATTTTTCAACGGACAGTAGTATATACATACGCTATGCGTTTGGCTGTGATGCTCCAAACTCTTAGCCAACGAACTGTTGTTTGTATGGCACGGTTATGCTGCATTACTTTCACAAATGGTTGGACCATTTTTTGTGGAGAGCAAAACATTTTGAAAGGATGGTTAAATAAGAAGAATAATATCCAACATCTGCACTAAAAGGAATATGTCTATTGGGAATAAATGTTATTCTTGTTAATCGACAGAAAGCTATGTCGATTCTATCATTTCCTTTTTTAGGGTAGGTTTTATATACTTTTACACGTCGTTGGAATATGCAGGGAATGATAAGAGCATTGAAGGGACGGTGTGTAAATCTGACATTCAAATAAAAATAGGGAACGATATCAACGTATTTACAACAATAAAATTAGTCTCGTGTTAGTTTTATCCATGCCATGCGTATGAACGTTCCGCAGATAGCGATGGTTTTTATAATATTATTTACCAAAATACATTGACTAGAGTTCAGATCGTACATTTGAAATACACTAATGGCTTGCATGGTAATTTGATTTTTTCTCCACAATATCTCTTTCGATAATATATAAAGAGTATTTCGGTTATGCCGGATGTGTGTACAAGGGAACGTTATTGTTGCTTTTATATTTGAAATTGTTCCTGTGGTTTCTAATTTTATATCTCCGCAGATTTGATTGGATATACTGCAGCGTTTCAGTGTGATCAATAGCATTTTTTTGAAGTGGACCGTGAGAGGAAGCAAACTCAAGTAAAGGGATCGTGAAATATTTCATTTTCGCGAATACAGCTTCCACTCTTTATTAGATAATATTATTTTTTTTCGAACTCTCATGTCATCACTCTTAACCCCTCATTGATTATTTTCTTACGTCGCGCTTTCTTGTGCGGGATGGGCAATAAGTCTCGCTGCTCCGCCGTAAAAATAGCTTCGTAATAAAGTCTAAACATCCATTTGCCTCGGGAGTCCCTCGAGTCGGTTATTTGTTTACGAGAAAAAATGGTGACGTTGTCGAATCCGGACCGGACCGGAGGTCTGAAAAAATGGCGAGTGCCGGGGTGAAAGGGTGAAGTTAGGGGGGGAGGGGTTAAAGGAAGGGAAAACGGGGAGGTTTCAGCTGGGAGATGAAAGGGCGAGATGGTGATTCCTTCGACCCTTGGCATATGCCCTTTTCCCTTCCCTCCCAGCTGCGAAGGGCCATGGGGCGGAGAAGGAGGGAAGCGGAGAAGATCAACCCTCTCTCCCTATTTCCTCCTTTCTTCCCCCTCCCCCCTCTCTCCCTCCCTTATCTCCGACCATTCTGGCCACCGCCTTTCGGGGTTCCTTCGACTGGCTCAGAATTCCTTTCGCGGACGACGTGTGAGAGTTAAGGTGAAGGATTTGTGAAATGGGATCGCGGCCCTGGGCGGTGGAGGCAGATGGGTTGGGGGCAGAGGGGGTGGGGGAATGGGGTCGGGGGAGCGAAAAGGATTGCGGCATTGTGGGAGGGGTTGAGGGGGTGGAAGGGCCAAGTGTTGCCAACCCACCGGGAAATGAAACCGTCGGAAATATGTGGCGTGGAGTTCGCTCCCTTCAGAGTCATTCTTCGTTCTTCCAGCTTCTATTTCGTTCAAGACCGGCCGCTTCTTTTTACGAACCCTCGCCAATTGGAAGTGACTCGAAGGTTGAACTGATAGCGCTAACGTCGTCTCCCTCAGTCCGACTGCCGACATGATTTAACACGTCGTTCCTTGAAGCAAGATACCCTGGGTCGATTTTATTGTTGACCTCGCTTTAATTAATGGGAGTTGGTAAAATCTTCTGATGATGGATTTCGTGTCCGATAAGGTAGGAGTTTACTTACGAAGTCATCGGTTGCAGCCGCACACGATTGACTGAAAGTAGGTGGGGAGTTGTTAGTGGAACAGTTACGGGTTAAGTAGGATTTCCCGTTCGAATCCTTTATTCCTCAATGTAATCTATGTGTTCAAAGTACCTCGTAAACAACTGTGAGGGTGTGTAGTTGGGGATGACTCAACACCAGGTATGCACTTTAGACGAGCACGTAGTCCAATTTTTTGTGACCGCATTATTAAATTTCAAAGCCAACACATCTAAATTCTCAAAGGATTAAAGTCTTATTTACGTGTAATACAGTATCCTAGCTATGCTAACATGCGGGAAAGATAATCCAGGGCTAACTTTTTACTTAGCTTCTAAGGGAATGTGTGAATAAAATTGCGTTGCAATACTAATGGTCCATGCAGCCATGCGAAAATAACACTCGTCACCTATCCCATAAATCACCACAGAAACCTTGATTTAGAGTATTATGGTACGTGAAAATAATAACATTTTTAATCTCTGCGTTTTACTTCGTAATTTTTAAAATCTTATCTCTATGATGTAACATACCGCAGTGCGCTGGAATTTGACATATTTTAACATATTTTATAAAAGTGTTTGTCTTAAATGCCTGCAAGAAATTTAGTTGGCATCTGAACCTTCGGTCTAATGGTGATACTCAATTGAAATCCTCTTATGGTTTGGGCACACTGTTAAACCTGCCACAAACCAATTTCATTAACCTAGCAGTTGTACGCTTCAGACTATCCAACTGTTACTCCCTACTACATATCGATGTCCTTAAAAATCGCAGGACTGACTGTATCGGTTGTATGCGTATAGTAATGTGTTGAATTTATACGTTTGAATAAAGGTATGGCTGAATGACATTGGTAACCTTTGGCGGGAATATTATTAACTTCAATTTCAAGAGTAGTTAGTGAGATAGCTTTGCATATATCCTCTAGACCTATTTCTATGTTGTCGTGATTTCATAGGAAATAGTTTGGATAGTAGTTATATGAGTAGTTTATGACTTTCAACTCAAGAAAGATACTATGCAAACGGCTCATCCATCGAATATGAGCCAAGATAGTTTAGAATACAGAAGAGTATCGGGGATGTGTCCGTTCTAAATTATTGCGTGCTGAATGTTTTGGCTTTGGAATTCTGCGCGACTTTTGTTTTCTGCCTTCCTGGCGAATGTCATCCACATATCTGACGCTTTTAAATTGGATTCCTTCGGGAGTAATTTATTGAGTCAAATTTCTGTGATAAATATTAAAAATATTGATTACCGATGCGTCACCGCTGCTTGTCAACTCCATATTAGTACCTCATATATTTCCCGAATATTGATCTGTAGGAATTTTCACGATCATCTCATTGGATGATGCTGAAACATTAACGTTATCGATTTCAGTATATTCGCCTTTGGTCCGAAAAGTTTATGGTTATTTAGAAGTATATGCAATGCTCAAATTTTCGTTCTGCAGAATTTTTGTTTGTTGTCACCGATGAAATAAAAACTTGTGAAAGCCTGTGTTACTAATTCTGGATCGCCTGCTCTGTGTATGTTTCTGGGAGGGTCGGTAGTCCAACTCTCTCTTGCCTCTGCCCTTGGAGTTGCCCAGTATAATAAGTTACGGTTAAAGGCGCCTTTTTCGGCAAGTCCAGCTAAATCCATGCTGTGTGATGTTCTAGTTATAATATCTTCCTTGGCGGCACAGGGAAAGTAGCTATCCACTTGGCACAAGTGATTTAATTTCCGTATACTTGAGGACTCAGTACTTCTCTGGTACTAATACTTCTATCGTAGTTAGCTAGATTTACCTTGGTTTACGTCTCACGCTCACAGCTGTCTTTTCTCAAGAATCGTTACTGCTTCCAGGTTCACCATTCAACGACGTGGCTCTGCCTTTAAAGTCTGCGCTATGCAATTTTTTTGCATCACCCAAAGGGTCGACTTAAAACATCAATATCAGGTCTATTTACCTCAGTAATATAAATAGATTCCATTAATTTGCTCGTGAAACAACGGATTCGATTTTATCTGTTTTTGCCTCTTATTGCTCGCGGAAGAAAATGACATTTTTAATCTCTTTGTCACTCTGTATCTCGTATGTTACCTTATGATAGGTATAACCTCTAGACTCTCATGTAGTAGGTACATTAAGTGAGTTATCAGCAAGCCACACCGAGGGTGAGTAGGAGTTGGTAAATAATCACCAAATATGCCCGGCGTGCATGCTTTAATAGATTCAATACTACTTAATTGGTGATTTATGGTTAACATCATGCGTTACACACGGATAAGTACATACATTTTTTACATAACATTCAAGATGTCAATAAAATCGCACATGCGTAATATTAAGAAGTCTATGAAGAAATGCACAAAATCTTTAATCTACATTATATATCCTAATATACTCATCAATAACTTTGGTTTTATTTTACTGGATTAATTCATGGATACTTTATCATTCCAAATATTTTTTACAAAATCAATGTTTCGACGTAAAACGTCAACATCAGGTCTATTTAGCTCAGCAAAATCAATGGATTCCATAAATTTATGTGTGAAACAGCAGATTCGATTTTATCTACTATTGTACCTTATTGCTCGCGGGAAAAAAGTGACATTTTTGATCTCTTGGTCTATCTATCTCTCTTATGCTACCTTATAACATCCTATAGTACGTTGCGGTTTTTCATTTTTTTTTAATTCGTAGAAGTCTCCACCTTAAATGTGTCCTGAAGATTTTGCGGACGTAACGCAAGTCTGTTAGCAAACTATGTTATTATTTCACTTCCATTGCTTTTTTATTCAGCGAGCCTGTTTTCGACGTACAGCAGCGTTATCGAACGAGTGAAAAGTCGACATAGTGTAATTATAATATAAAGAATGTAATTTTATTTCATGAATTTAAATTCAGTTCAAATTGTACACAATACCGCTGATCTCCAAATTCGTTCCACGCTGTGTGTTAATGTTTCACTCGTTGAACAGAGGCGAAAGGGACAATGATAAATAAAATATGCAAGCAACTTTTAAAATTTGCTCTTTGTGAGTTTTAATGGATCATTTGACACGTATAAACAAGGTAGGACGGGTGCTTATCTTTTGGCGTAGTTTTCTATGCATATATATACATAATGCCATGAGGGCAGTTGTGAGGGTGTGTGGCGGAGGGTGACAGATCAACATACTTAACACTACTTGCTAACTAAACTAAGAGGTATATTGTAATGATGTGGTCACTGATTCAACAGGTATTAATTTAAATACTAATCTGTGTTTTGGTTCTATTTTACGCCCAAAGGGTCTTCTCACTGCGTTGATAAATGTAAGGAACGATTTGGAATATAACAGAGGGTGGGTGGTGAGGAACCCGGCTTCAGTATTAGCTTGCTGCTAAGGAAAGTAACTAAGGGGTCATAGTAACATCCTATCCGATGGGTAGAGTAATGAACATGAAATGTTCTTCTCACGGCATTCAAGTTAAGCCCGAAGTTCTTGTGAAAAATCTCCGTTACTTACGGGAATCGAACCTGGGGTCCTGGAAAGAGGAAACAGTTCTCCAATAATTGTACCTGACTGAACTCCAAAGATGACAGATGATTAACTACTGAATACTCCACTCCTGACTAGCCCGTACGTAAAGTGATCCTGCTCAAAAATACCCTGATTCCCTTACTTTTGTTTCCTCCCTAGGTTAGCGTCCCTTCTGGGTGAGGCAACTGTGGTCATCATTGGTATACAATCCGTATATTGGTTTGACACAGTTATCCGCTCGATTATCTTCTCAGCTAACCTCTTCACATGTACACAATTCTTCTCTTTCTCATCCTTCATCACTTGTTCTATGTATCTCATACGAGGCCTTTCATTGCCATTCTTCCCATTCACTTTTCCCTCGACAGTGGTTTTCATCAGGCTATTATGTGTAAAGATGTGCCAGATTAAGTTGTCCCGTCTTCGTCTGAAGGTTTTCAGAAGTCTTTTGATTTCTCTCACTTTTAATAGTACTTATTCGTTAGTCATTCGGTCGATTCATTTTATCTTCAGCATTCTTCTGTCGTCACACATTCCGAATGATTCCGGCCTTGACTTCTTAGCTTCTGTTGACATCCATGCCTCACCACCATAAATAAATATGCTCCCAATATAAGTTCCAATTAAGAGTTTCCTTTTTTGCAGGTTAATTTTTCGGCTTATGTGTTTATTAATTAAAATATTTTATGGCCTTACTAATGTAAATATTGATTGGAAAATTTTGACATAAAATGTTGCATCATAAACGTGTTTCGAAAGATGTTTTGATAATGCGTGTTGTATTCCACGAATAGCGTGAAACAGCTAAAGCTGAAATGTGTCGGTTCAACGACTCTTTTCACCTGGGAACACTTTGAAGACCGCTTTCATATTTCAAATCCCATAATGGTGTATTAAAAAATTTAAATCCTGAGTACGAGAGGACGTGGAAGTCGAAAGCGTTAAGAGCTACTAACATTTGAAAAAGTGTTTTAAAATACACATGGTCAGATATATCGAGGAGCACTTTCGATCCTAAATGTCGATGTGTGTCTTTTAAATGGAATCCTATAACTGTTGAAAACCGGTGCTTATGAATTTCGTTGTCACTTTAAAGTGGGAGTGCGATGGGAATTGAATGCTGAGGACTTGAAATGCCCTTTGGCAATAAAGGGAGAGAGGCGTTGTGGATAGGTCGGGCGGTTTTTATTTAATATGACTGCGCGCCATGCTGCGGACGAAGTGTTTTGTTTATTTGTTTTTTTTTCGTCGCGAAAATCCCCTCCCGACCTCTCAACCGAAATGGACTTTTGTCGGGCAACTTTATCGCGTATCACTCGCCGCAGGCACTGTCTTCGTTGGCTTGAAATATGATAATATTTGTTTTATCCTCGGTGGAGAGGAGAGCAGAGAGGTCGGAGTCGCGGCGATAATCTGCGGCTCGCAGCGAGCACTCGGACTATCTATCGCTCTTCGTTTCCAGCGAGCGACTCCGTAAATCAATCGCTTAGCGAGCTGCGTGCAGCCGAGCGGATACTCGAATCCTCGCTGCAGTGACGCGGGGGATATATATCCGCCGAGGCTAACTTCGTAGCGCAGACGACGACTGCCCCTCGATTTGCGATACCGCCACTGCACTAGGTTAAATTATTAACAGTGAGTGGGGAAGGGGAGACTGGGGATCGACCACCCTGTTGTTTACTGCGCTTTGGTCACTAAATTAGCAACATGGGGGCCTAGGAAAATGCGGAGATGCTTATCTCGGTAGCCCACGGCGGCGATGGTTGTGGCTCCAAGTCCGGAATCAATTTGGTAACTAGTTTTGAGCTATTGAAATTAATCGACATTTGGCAAATTACGTAAAAACTCTCATATAGGTTTTGAGAAAAGGGTTGGGTATTTGAGAAAGGGGTCCGAACTTTGAGAAAATTGTTAGCTTGATTGCTTAGTACGGGTGCCAGATCGGTGGTATGCCAGTCAGGCTAACCTTTGGTCGTGAATTCATCCTTACTTGGGCATCGAAGAGGTGTTCGTCTTTGGATAAAGTTGACGATGGTTTGCTTTTAAATACAGTCACCTTGATATTTGGTTCACCTAATTAAAGTCCTAATTCTTCTATTATATGTTCGATAAAATAGAAGGCTCGACTGATTCTCAGCCCACAGGTGCCTGAAATTCACTTGTTCTGGTTACGGGGGCCAGTATATTATCGTAGGCCAGGAGCGATTTATGCTGTTCCAGTAAATCGCACCTCATATCCTGACGGAGTGTGACAGACACTGGGATTTGGGCTCGTGGCTGGATATTAAGGGAAACCTTAGGAGTCCTATCATGCGATAACTCTAACCCCTCAGCAGTGTATTTAAAAGAAATATGGCCTCTTTAACGGGATGTCTTTTACGTTAGTAATTTTTTTATTCTATACTAGTTGGGCTACATGGGCGCCTATGGAGATCCAAACTTCCCTAATTACTTCACTTCGCCCTCTTGCCATGCATTTGCCGATGGTAAAGTGTTTTTATTTTGGCAGTTTTTTGGATCCTTTCCCCATTAATACAAGCCTATCTTCTTCGTGCTTTATTGTGAGTCAATTTAGAAAATGCCTTTGATTGTCAAGGTGAAAGTTTTTCAAAACAGCAATATTATACCAAAAATAATATATTTTATAAAAGGTTTCGTGTTTTGGAACAGGAAGATCCTTATCGTGATAAGAATTAAATTTTTTTTGGTGTTCTGTTACTTGTAATTCATATCCAATGTTTGTAGGTCAATAATTAATGACTAAAATTTCGAAGAGGAAACAGTTTCACATGCGCGAAAACAGATTTCAACCTGTTTTCTTATTGGAAAATGTAAAAGCAAATGCATCCAAGGAGATTAGATTGTACTGAAGGAGACACTGCAGAAGATTTTAGAAGTAAGCGGCCATCTTGGTAGGTACGGCATGTGGGCTTGCCACTCGCTATACTCGTACGGATGAAGTTACTTTTACTCGCGGTAAAACTTGGATTAGTACCATGAATAATGGGAAACAGTTTTAAAATTCTTCGAAGAAACTGCGGAACGGGATCAAACACGCCATCAAGCGCCAAATATGTAGTTTATGTTGGTGAAATTCGAACTAGTTTTAGTAATAAAAGTTACGTCCCTTACGTCTCTGATTTATGGCCTTAGAATAGACTTAGGTAGATTAACAAACGTCGCTGCGATAAAATTAGGGAACAATTTCATTTTTATTTTTGTTTGAATACACATGCAGTCTTCTTTAAAGGCCGTGTAAAATACAATGTTTTGTACTGAGTAGGTGGGTCCTATTCTTTCCCAAGCATCCCCATTCTGGCTTCATAGTCTCCCATAGGCTTGCATGCCAATGCTTTTTCCTGGACATTCTAACCTCCTTGTTTAAGTCGAACCCAGGACTATCAAGTGAATAAAAATGATCGTACGACATTTAATGATGCACCAAGTTTTAACTTTCTGCAAATTTTTTTCTCTAATTATCAAGCTTTGCTTTAAAATGTGATGCGAAAACGTGGCGATTTTGGTTTTAAATTTTGTATCTTAAGAAAGATTTTACAACAGTAACAAATGTGTATTTTTTAGTCATGAAAATTTTAGTCAGCATAATTTCATAAAGCATAGGTGCCAAATGACCAAGTCGTCGTAGCATCCCGCAATTTTAATCCTCTCTGATTACTTAAAATCCCACCTCTATGCTTTTCGTTGGAATGTCTAAATAGACATCGCTTGGACTTGATCCAGAGACCACTGTACGGAGCCCATCCTACAAGCCCAAGAGATCGTAGAATTGGGGTCAGTGGCTCTGATTGATTCGTATTCACCGCAACTCTCTCGCTGCAACCAGTAGGGCACTTTTATTTCATACGTGGCTGTGTAAAATCCGAAAGAAAGGCGTACTGCTAACAAGTTCATGTTATTATTACACTGTAAAAAGTTTATCTGATTTTAAGGTACAAAAACGATCTAAATTTCAGATGCAACATTTTTAAGACAGTTTATGTTGAAATTCAGCACTAATATCTTGTCTAAAAATAAGGCAGGTGAAGGACAAAATCAGATCAGGTGTGACTTATTTTAAGATAGGCCCATGCTGACTTTAAGACCAGGGCTATCTTAAATTCAGCATGGGCCTATCTTAAAATAAGACCCACGTAACAATACGGGTTGCTACTATAATTAAAGCATATTTAAGGGGATATTTAATTATAAATACTACATATTTAAACACTTCACACGAACACAATCCAAACCCAAACGTTTCATATTTCTACTCGATGATATTGTTTTACTGACTACATTCTTCAATAGAGCAAACGTAAGTCATAGAATTTCCATTGAAAAAGATTTCAGAAATGAAATGGGAGCACATTAAAAATAACTTCAAAGGTAATATGAAAATTTGTACTTTTATTAGAAGCAAAGTCTTCCATACCAAATATATCAGTATCTACAAACCAAGGCAGGAACTGTCACTGGACGAGGGCGACTATTTTTTAGTTCTTACAACCCTACCACGTAGACAAAATAAGGAAGTTTAGCTCAGGATACGTCACTCAGATACAACTGGCTCCCTTCTGTAAACAAAAGAAGTATCAACGCCACGTTCTCACACCATTAATTCATCAAACGAAACATATTTCACCTACGTACAATAAAATTTGACTAGACTTCGAATTTGACTTCTTTACGCTTCGTAATTCTTGTCGAAATCCTGCTCCCTGGTTATGCTCCGCCCATCAATATTATCTTATTTTCAATATGCTGTTGCTAAGTTCTTGAAATAAGACGGAGGTGTGTCTGATTTTCACGCATGTTGAGTCTTAAATTTAGACCACTACCGTAAAATCAGACAGCGCTTAAATTCAGATCGCACTGAAAATCAGATAAACTTTTTACAATGTACCTTTTATATTATTATCAATGGGCATTTAACTCGAATGAGTGACGTAGATCGACCCAACTTGTTCTCGAATGCAGCCCGAGAGACTCTTGTGAGGTCGAGTGGCAGACGGCGCAAGGAGGGAGAAATTCCCGTTTATTAGCGGAGAATGGCACAGACCGTGCTGAATGGAAAGATCTATTGGAATCTATCTATATGTGACTTACGGACAAAATGTGGCCATATCATCTAATAACTAAACGAACTGATGATGGTTAGGTAGCTATTAATTTTCTAACCACGATAACTAGGAAATGCATGCTATTAAGAAATATGCAGTTTCACAAGTTTTGTTTTAGCATGAAGCAGTCTCCTACCTTACATTAGTTTAAGGTTTTCAAGATGTTACGCCTTGAAAGAATTTTCTTAAATATTATTATAAATATTATGAAACCGTAAAACGTAGCATATTCACCTTCGGACATTGTCCAAGTTAGAATAAGTGCAGGACTCAACTATACCTCGCGAGCCAAGTCCGAGAATCGAAGTGGGATGACATTATCAGACATCGTAATGAGTACAAGCAGCTTAAGCATTTTTGCTACTAATGGTAGTGCAAAAACGGCATTGTACCCTAAGGTACTGCGCGGGGTATTTAAAATGAGTATATAGAGTCATGACTTATTCATAATGGTCTCTTTCAACTACACTTCAAGCCATGTAAAATTATTACAAGTACATTTCTTCACCACCTATAACCTATCAGGTATTCCTAGTAACTTAAAAAGGATTCTTTGATAGACGTCACGCCATTCCAGTAGTATTGACAAGAGGAAGGCCAACAAAAATTGAGTAAAAAGCTAATTTAGATATCTAAAGCTAATTTAGATATCTAAAGGTCACCGAATGAAATACATTCGCAAGGGATTGACTTTGTGTGGTGTCTAGGCTGCTGACTTCTCACCAATAGACTCCAAGCTCCATTTCCATTAGTGGCGAGGATTTATTGTTCGATTGCCACTCCTTTGGTTGTAATACTTCAAGACTTTAAAGCCTACTCTGCTTCCGTTGCATGGGACGGTAAATACGAATTCTATCGCGCCTTACCCTTGTATTCTGTACTAGGCCGTTGTGTATGCCGGGTTAAGAGTTGGCGAATTATGACACCGGGATTTTCTCCATCCTTCGTTTTTTCTCATAAAATTAACATCCTTTACACGACCATGCATTATCTGGCTTGGTTCTATCTACCCCATCATAGCGTAAATTGACTCAATTGTTGTTGGCCTGCCTCTTGTCTATACTACTGGAATGGCATAATGTCTATTAAAGAATCCTTTTTAAGTTACTACTTTCTAATAAATTTTAAGCATGGCTTGTCCCAGGCTTCAATTCAGTTCTTCTGAAGGCTACATTTGTTATTTTAATTACTTTTGCATAATTCATTTCGATCTCATTGCATTTCATGCAAGGATTTCCCATGCAGTCCTTCTCTTTTATTTTTTCCTCAACGACTCTCTTCGTGAAGCTATCATATCCCAAGATGTGTCCGAAAATACGTTGTAAATTCATCGTTTAACATCTTTCATGTGAGTTTTTCCTTCTATTCTTTTTAGAAAATTTCGTTGGTCTATCTCTTTTATCTTTGTCATTCCATCTATTATTGTCATTACCAATTACCAGATTCTTCCAGTCTTGTGTTTTCTGTGGCTGTTATTGTTCATGTCTCCTTATCAATATCTAATTGATATCAATATCGTCATTGTTACGCAATACTTGTGTAAAGTTTCAGAATTTGCATTCCTACGATATACTTTCTTCGAATCCTTTGTTTCTTTCTGTGGTACTTTATTTATCCAATCTATCCATTTGATCTTCAGTATTCTTCTGCAACGATCTCTATCAGTATTACTAAAAAGAGGATTGGGAGGAAATGGAGATGTCAAGACTCAAACTCGCTTCCAATTCTTCCCTTACCATTATTGGTTCATGTACATACATGGGGGTAAAAAGTACGGGTAAAAAGTACCTCAGCGTGCCTCATACATTTTACCCCCATTCTTTACATCCCAAAATGGTTCTTTACATCCCTTTAGTTGCGTGATAAACATCTCTTTATTATGAATCCTTAAAAAATATTTGGGGAGATTTATTGAATGTATGCCGTAAACTCAAAAATATAGCTCTCTTTCACATAAATTTTTATCGTAACGCAACGCTATTTTTTTAACCGTTTTAGCCGTCACAGTAAAAATATTTGTATATTGTATATTTGTGTATTTTGAGTGTTTGACCACTATAATAGCTACAATAAATCGAAAATTCTTTGCACAGAACATTATGGATAGGTTTCCCATGAAATAAATAAATAAAGTTCTTTATTGTATACTCATATAAAGGTGTGTTGGCAGCATGGATGCATGCATCTATTATTCTTCCTTTACAAGGAGATAAACTGCTTAAAGTAGTTTCTTCCCGAAGTTTTTGCTTCGAACCTCGTGACAAGTGCAGGTCCTTCACCACAGTTAACTTAGTTCCCGACAGTCTCTCGTAGTGTCCTTGAGTTGCTTTATTTTCTGTAATTTTTTTCACCGGACAGAGACGAACTTCTAAACGTTGGCAACACTGTTTCGAGAGCTTCGGGGGATGGGTAGTTTTCGAGAGTAAAAGAAGTCTATCTCCTCCGATCCTCGAGTAGGGATTTTGAGTTTGGCTTTTTCTCTCGCGAGCATTATTTTCCCAAAAAGTAGAGAGAGGAGTGGGGAGGGAGAGCCGGATCCTTTTTTTTTTCTTTTCGTAGTTTGCTTAATCCCACGCTTCTACTTTCTCTCTCTCTCTCGCTCCATCGACCTATAGTCGTTTCCCCACCTACTCCACAACCCCCTACCGTGCACCCTTCCGCCTTCTCCCCTCATCCTTCGCCTCCCCCCGGTGATAGATGGACGGGAGTAATTGTTGCGACCGCCTCGCAAAAGATTTCCGTATCGGATCGGGGTGATCCATCTTTTTAATGGAACGGGATACCGCATCTGGGGTGCCGCTCCCCGGCAGCCTCCGCACCTCCGCCTCTGCCGCTGCCCGAACGGTCTCGCGAGGAAGGCGGGAGGCGTGGGAGGGAACTAGGCAGGGGAGAGGGGACGTTGGATTCCGTGGAATCCTGAGGCAGGGAGGGGTCGAGGGAGTTGGGCGGCGTTGTATTCTCGCCGAAGGGAAGGGGTGGAACTGGATTAGGAAGCCGGGGATATGGAGTGCGAGGGACTGATTTGGCCATCAAACGGATTTCATCGTCTCGTCATTGGCTGGGTGAAAAATACCGGAACGCCTTCGGGTTGCGCCGTAGAAAGTAATAATAGTTACTCCGTTGGCCACAGCGCTTTCCTAAGCCTGCCATTATTTATTCCGGATCGACTGTGGTGAAATATTTCATCGTAATCTCCTATTGATAAATGTCAGAAATGGATAGATCTCGAATGCCATTATTAATGCAGCTTTGTTTAATCTTCCGTGATTTACTGAGAGCGTAGTGAAATGAAAGCTATTTTTGTTTTATTATTTATTGCCACTAAACCACAGTTACTCAAACGCTGTTTATTACTGAAGGTGGCGAAGAAATACTTGGCCGTTGGCTGGTGAAATACGTGGAACTAATATTAGAATTGGAGCGGCATTATAGGAATTGATTGAAGCAAGATAGAAAACTTCCATCCCCACGATTAGGAGAAGGAGTGTGATAGGTGCGGCGATAGGGTTGAGGGCGTCCTAGCTTAAACTACCTCTTCATATAATATGGGTTAGTAATGTGTAAGTAGGTTGAATGAATTAGTTAAATGGGGTAGATAGTTATTTTAATATTTTGAAGATACAATTTTCCGTGTATAATAAGAAAAAATTAGATATTAGATTGAAGTTACCTGGGAGATAATTATTAGAGAGTAATATAGACTCTAAGATTGTTTCTATGTCTTCTGTCAACTCAATTGCGGTAATTAAGGTTATTAGTTTTAGACATTTCCTTGAGGATTGTGGCAAATTCTATCGCACGTGTCGGTAGCTTAAATAAGAAGCAGAATAGCAAGCGAAGCCGTCCTGTTTCCTTGGTGAATTTAGTTCTCTGAAAAATAAAACCATAATTGTTGAAGGTAAATTACTCCCAGCTAGGCACCACGCGTTGGCGTAGTTTGTTTGACCTTAACTTTAATAGTTTGACCTTACTGATTTGTTCACAGATGACGTTAGATATATATTAAGAACCCCTGCGGAGTATGCTAGGTTTGATCAGAGTAACAAGATTAGAGAGATAGATTGTCGTACCGATAGATTTAAAATATCATTTTTCCCGCGTACCGTAAGAGAGAGCAATAGGCAGCGTAGCAAAGAGATAGGTAGGTGAAATATAGTCAGAGTAGTCTTAAGTGCATGATGCTTGTAATAACAACCAATAACCCCTTTCTCTTTTCGTAGATATTAGCCATCTAGCTGCATGTGACCCTATTATCTTGCATGTCTCCATTAAATATCCTAGTTGTTTGTCAATAGTGCATGTTTGGAGATATTCACCCCCTGCCACACACCCTCGTGGTGGCTCGCAAGGTATTACGTAGATATAGATGTGGATGTACTTATTCGCATTCTAGTAAGGAAGTGATTATTTAAGTGCTCTTAATTCTATTGGCTTTAGCTCCTATAGTAAATAATAAAGCTAGATAAGAAGTGTGTCATTTGATTTGTCAGGCGTCGGTGGTGTAATGGTCAGCATAGTTGCCTTCCAAGCAGTTGATCCGGGTCCGATTCCCGGCCGACGCAATTTTTTGTTACTATAAGTTAGAATATATTTTTTGCACTGAGCAAGATTACTTTATTACCCCCCATTATTGATTTTTAAAGGCATTATTTTTTAAGATCGTCAGTGTTCATATATTTTGTTGGTGAATCGTTTAAAGTCTGCTTCTTTTGCTGCGGACTTCATCACCAAACAGTAGTAGTGGTGGTAGTAAACCTCTTCGTTATGAAATGAGCCTGTTTAGATTCAATGCGTGTCACCGTGTCTCGCCCTTTTACAATGTTTTTAGAGCTCAGCCGAGAGAAAATGGGCTTGATGTTTGTTATTGTTTATCTTCTCCGGATTCACCCATTAGGTAGGTATCCAAGTAGTTGTGTTGATGTACAAATCCGAGACGTAGACCCTTGCGATATGAGACGTAAATGGAATGGAGTCTCTAGTGACGTTAAGTTGAAGGAAAATACAGGAAGTGCGACAAAAGAATACGGTAGAATGAGAATAAATAATGCAGAGCCTTTTACGTGTTAGAGGATATAAAGGTAAACAGTGTAGGTGGATGAACGAAGGGATTCATGGCGATGTCTTTTGATTTGTCAGGTGTCGGTGGTGTAATGGTCAGCATAGTTGCCTTCCAAGCAGTTGATCCGGGTTCGATTCCCGGCCGACGTAATTTTTTGTTACCATAAGTTAGAATATATTTTTTGCATTGAGCTAGATTACTTTATCACCCTCCATTATTGCTTTTTAAAGGCATTATTTTTTAAGATCGTCAGTGTTCACATGTTTTGTTGGTGAAGTGGAAATGAATTCCTATCAGTAAATAAATTTTAGTTTGGACAAACATCTTACTCTCTGAAAATTCTGGAAGAAAGCGTAGAATCAGCCTCGCAATTATAATGTTGGCGGTGCAATATGTGTGGAAAGTGAAGTTTATTATTTGAGCATCACTATTACTTGCCATCTATAAGGGGGAGTAGTATTCGAAAGGTTTGTAACACAGCGCTGAAGTGACGGTTTTACCAAACCAACAGTGATAGAGTTTGCAAGTGGTGACATAAAAGCAAGATATTGTTCATAATTTGTAATAACTCACCCTTATCAAGATTTGGGAACCAACGATTAAAGATTTAGTTCGGGAACTTACTAAGATACCTACTAAGGGAAGCATCGCGTTTTTTCTACAAATTTCTATGTACATACGTACAGAAAATATCACTATTGAAAGAGATTGGCTAGGAAGCCATTTAGACAATCATGTTGTTCGTAGGATAAAAATAAATCGAAAAACTCAAATCATATAGCACGGCTGGCAAAAGCGACAGATTAAAAGTGATTTTTTTCTTTTGAACAACTTCCGCACGGAGAGATACAAGAATTCTTTTCCGTTTGCATAGTATAATATATCTACAACGCAGACAAAGTGTATTGATTTCAAACGTATTACACACCAAACTTCACTAACAGTAATTTTAATTTCATTTAGTTTCTCAGCTTATTTTCATCTTGATGGCCTACCACATCCTGGGGGGTTGTGCTTGAAACCGTCGGGATTATCTCTATTAGGTAACCAAGGAGTCACGTGATACAAACACGAATGGTTAAAAACCTAAATGTGTCTGAATCGCTTATTACAATATCATTAATTGTTTTCACTTCAGTTTTTCTCATCTTTTCCAACTAAAGAGTTGAGATATACCACCAGTGTAAACAAAGAATGAGGTTGCAATCAGCGGTTGTAACACACTAAAATTGCGAAGCATTCGTGTTTATACCACGTGACTCCTTGGTTACCTATTAGAGATAACCCCGACGGTTTCAAACACAGCCCCCCTGGTACACGTTTTTGCGGCGGGTCGAAGGGTAAATATAGGTGTGGATTAAATAAAAAAAAACAGATTCTTTATAGAGATCACAGTTTCAGGCGTCACTCTGTGAAATTTATCCATCATGAAAATAAGAAAAAAAAATATTGCAATTCCATGTAAAATATTTTTATTGCAGCATCATCATCAGGTAGTGTTG
Organism: Platycnemis pennipes; assembly: GCA_933228895.1. Classification (NCBI taxonomy): domain Eukaryota; kingdom Metazoa; phylum Arthropoda; class Insecta; order Odonata; family Platycnemididae; genus Platycnemis; species Platycnemis pennipes. The sequence goes on from OW121857.1 coordinate 86,050,556, forward strand.
CTGCACTGATGCCACCTGATGATTGATGCTGCCCTGTGGCGAAACCCGGGTCGTGCAATAGAAAGATTTTACGTGTAATTGCAGTATATTCTTTTCTTATCTTAATGATAGATTCTTAATGACGACTTTGGATATACCTATTATCTCTTTAACTTTCTATTTATGATTTTACCGATCCTAGTAAAATGGGATTTTTAATAAATTGTTAGCATCTTCTGATAAATCAATCCGGCTTTAGTTTCAGTAGGTGGTTTATCTTAAATTTCAACAAGTTTTGACAGTGATTTATGCTGATCAATTAAACAGTTCAATGACGCCGCTAAACTCAGCATGACAACTTTTATACCTACCGTGCTGCTCTTCTGATAGCCTGTTGATAGCATTCTTCGTGCGGGAACGGGATAAAAAAAATGGCTGAGAAAATCTTGCATAAGCTACAGGGAAGAAGTAGGGAAGATGTAAAAGAGAAGAGTTGTTTATATAGGTAGATAATTTTTATTTTCGTGCATAATGTTGTACAACATATCTTAAAGTTAATTATATCAAGTAATGAATAATAACAATACACAATAATAACAATTGACAGTTAACAGTTGTTCTAGGCAGATTCACTAGAATCCTCATGAAAGGTATACCTATTATATATATATTGATTAGAATTTTTTTTTGCTAATTGGGTTCGCTCTCCAGGGTGTTGATATGTGATCGCAATCGAAGCTGAAATATTGCAAGTGAAGGTGCGTTTCTCAAATGGGACGGTAGTGAGTTCCATTGGTATGTAGAGCTAATATAGAATAAGTTTCCGAGTGTCTCAGTTGAATAGTGGGGTACCACCAGGGGCTGCAGCTCACTCCTCACAGGTCTTGTGCTAAGAAAGACATAAATAACGTTAATTTATCTTCTTATTAACCCTGCTTCGAAGCTGTATTAACCCTGCAGCGGGCGCGCGTGCGGTGTTTGGACCGCACTTTATGGTTATTTAATAATTACATGGCATGTGGGCTAGGCTGCCGCGCGAACCCATCGTGGATTCTTCGTTTACTATGTAACGTGTATTATTATCATTTTTGGCTGTAACGATCAATCATGGGTAAGCCGCAAAGTGAATGCCTTCCATGTCAAGTGGAACGAGCGGTCTAAACACCGACACGCGCACGTATAAGTAAATATGTTTTAAAAATATTCTTTGTTGGTTATCGAGTTTTTCAGCAAATTTGAATTGATTATCGTAATTATTTCTTATAATTAAGAATTTTATATTTTTTACAAAATTAAGAAGCAACTAAATGCATGCTATTTCACTACGGCTTGAGATACGGAACAACAGAGGACATCATTCAATGCCTACAAGATATTTCCGAAGATGAACAAGATGAAGACTTGATCGATGACACAGCAGATGTGGATTACGAAAGTGAAGCCATTGAAGCTTCGTATTAATGAAGGTTCGTATTAATAAAGCTTTGTATTAATAAATTAATACGAAGAGATAAGCTGATAGGAGAATCGAGTGGGGAGCTACGCCAAACCATTATTAGGATGCATGACGAGTGATGATTCTGAGATGCTCTTTGTTAGGTAACCTTACTGTTCTCGACTCGACTCTGGTAAGAAAGTGCAGCGAATCTTTTTCTGTTCTTGGTTACGTTAGGAGGAATGATTTTTTTTATTTGACAGTTTCGTGTGGGCTGAATTGACCGCGTGGCCTCTTGAGCCTGCACTCTCGAGGCGGAACATGTTCAGGCGGTCAGCGACCACGGATGGAAAAAAAGAGACGGGAATTACCGTCGGGAGAAGTTGGGTAGAGCAAGAGCACGTACCTAGAGGGCGAGCCGGGTGCGCGAGTTCTTGGTACCCCCCGTCGAGCAGGAAGGACTCGCGTCGTGAATCACCGGCCGGCGGTGGGCGTCCGAGAGGACTCCTTAAAAACTCAAGGAGGTCCCGGGGTCGTAAAAGTAACTATCCGAGCAAGGGAGAAGAAGAACTGGACCACTTAGTGCACGGAAGATTAGAGGAAAATAACGGAGAACGGCTCCTCTTGCCTTTTGGAAGCGAGCGGTTGAGGCGATCGTGAGAGGTTTAGGAAAGAGTTTGTGCCGATGGAAGTTGGCCTCAGTCGGGGGGAACCTTTCCGCGAACCCTCTCCCAGAACGGATTGTGAGGGAGGCTGGTGTGACCGGCAGAGTTGTGGGAATGGGTGCAGGAAAGAAACGGAATCTTTGCTCGAACTGAGCCTGTTGCTCCGAAAGTATCTTGGGAGTAATGCCTTGGATCATTTGTGGGGAATGAGTTGAGCGCTGAGATTCCCGCTGTGAGACTTAACAAGTGTAAGGTATAAGTGATACGCAAGTGAAGTACATAATTTTTCGGCCACGCCCACTTTGATTGAGCTAAATTTAAAGTAAAAAGAATAGACAGGGTTCTCTTCTTTTTTGTCGAGGGATGAAAGCAAACTTAAGGTTTTTTTAGGAATGTTAACTGTACAACGTATCGTAGTGTAACGACTAGAAAACGTTACGACTAGCTAGTCTTATTACCTTTTTCTTACCTGTTTCTATTGAGCCCCACTATACATCCTTGAGTGAGGATCCAGGGAGATCTTTTTTCTCAAATTTTCACCATTATACAAAAATAACATTTTGCTAATAGATACATTCTGATATATTTGGAACAACACCCTAATATCATTTTAACAATGATGAAATTCTTCGCTAGGTAGCCATCATAAATATTTACTTCTGCAAGCAATCACATTACATTAAATCTCCTAGTGCGAATGGAAAAAGCGAAGCATGAAATAAATGCATAGATTACGTTGAAGAGTAGATTTGTTAACTAAATCGATTTTTCAGGGTAACAAAAATACCGTACAAAATGGTATAGCATTCAAAGGCATTCTTGTGAATCAATGTGGGATTTTTCTATCTATGTATTAATAATCCCATCTTTACTGCCTTAGGATTTTGAGTCTTCCTTGTAGAGAATGTCTTTTATATTTTCATGGAATGTAGGTATTTATAATGTCTTGAACGTTTGTGAAGTATTCAGTATTTCATTATTTGGAATTTTGCCATTAATTGTAAGAAACATAATCGAGGAGAAACGATAACAAAGCCAAAAATTATCAATAGGGGTACAAAACCTCGGGCGTCATTTCTTGCGTCTCATCATCTGATGGAACCGTAGCCGCATCACAGTAATGATGTTTTCAAGCGGTACACCCCATGCATAATGTCGGACGAAGAAACGATTGACAGTTGTAGCGCCAACGAAAAAACGTACAAAGAAAATATGAATTGAAATAGGAGGTGTATGATGTAAAATGTGCTGGAAAATTATGGTTAATTATACATCAGAAATTTGTTTGACTTAATTTCCAAGCATTATTCCAGTGGTGTCAAAATGGCTTTAGTGAGCCCAGGAGATTAATGTATATTTAAACTTATGTGGTGTTACTGTTTTGATCAACTCTCAGCAAATTAATGCGTAGGCAATTCTATGTTTTGTACCCGTATCGCCATTATCGATGAAAAACTCCTTAATTATGTATCGTTTTGTGCCAGGGCATAAAGACCTTATTTTTAATTTGAATATATTTGATGCGGGTATAGGTCATGAGTGTTGCAAGTTGGGGCTTTCTTACGACACGTCAAGTGGATTTACATATGGCATAGAGTATAAATTTAACCATGCCATTTTTTTAAGGGATAAAATAGTTGTTCACATAACACGCTGTTATGCATCAAAAATTGTCTCATCATCAGTTTCCATGGTGAAGTCAGATTTCATCTGCTACCGACAGCAATTAGGGAAAACATAGATTAGAAAACATAACTAATTCTTAATTCCATCCGTGCATTTAATCTTCAGCGTCCTATGCCTGCACTAGGTCTCTACAGGTTCTATTCCTTTATGTCTCACTAGGTCTTCGTCTCACAGAGTGCCTAACTCCTTACGAAGGGTAAAACATCGGCTTAATCTGAGTACATTAATGGTCTCCTCATCATAAATGCTTTCATAGCTTGAGCTATTATACGCCTTTATGTCCGTTATGCTTCTAAAATTCCAAGTGATACTGTTCCCAAGGTAGATGAGCGAAGTAATAATTTTGTATATATAAAAAAAAAGTTATTAAACCACGACTGGTTTCACCCACTTAGGGTGTACCATTGTACCTGATGATGCCCTAAGTAGGTGAAACCTGTCGTGGTTTAATACATTTTTGTGGAAATATACCAAGTTATTACTTGGTAATTCATCATGAATTTCTGCCAAGTTACGCCAAACAGTATCTAATTCGTAGGTGATCCATTATAATTGTTCCAGCTTTTCTTCCTGCAGATTGACGTTAACCTTTTTCTCAAGATATAAAACACCAGGCAATTACAGCACCTATTTTACTTTACGCCGACTAAATTACTACTTTTTATACAAATATTGTGGAACTTAACATAGTCACTTGTTTGATCAAAAACACTCGCGTTTTTCCTCAGAGTTTTTAATTCACTATGCCTGTCAACTGACAGACTCATCTTCTGGCACAAGATACATTTTGTCGAGACCACCACATTTATTCAGCTCATTGTTCACCATATCGACCTCCATTAACATGGGATGGTTGTTTTCGAGTTAAGGTCGTAAAAATAACAACAGCAGTTTCTCACCAACGTTTCGGAATTTAATAATTCCACCATCAGGGCTATACATATGTGTTCACTGAAAGTCAACAGCAATACACTTCACCACCTTGATGATGGAATAATTAAATTCCGAAAAGTTGGTGAGGAATTGCTGTTTTTATTATTACGACCTTACTTCGAGAAAACCATCCCACCACATTTATGTTAAGAGACTGGAAAATTACGAGCGTTGTTTTTCCTTCCATCACATTCATCAAGCTGAATATTTTGAACAAGTTACCGATGCATTTCTTTTCCGTGCTGTGTTTCCACTCTCGTTTTTCAAACTGTGCGAAGTGCTTGCTTCATCGTATTCATTGAAGCCTGAGTGTCCTCTCGTCTACTCCTTTCACTGCTTTTATTCCTCTCCTATCCGATTCAATATTCCCGACCAAGTTGCATTCCCTGACACATAGATAGATACATACAATGTTCATTTATTCTGTGACCATATAGTCCCATGGAGCAGGAGTGCATGACACAAAATTTGATTTATATCTTCAGTTGGGCATAGACAGAAAAAAAAGCGATTCCCAAAAAAAGAGGAAAATAATGAAATTATCGTCCTTGGTCCAAGCAGGCAATGAATGGCAACTTAAGTGTGTGCGTGGGTGTCGTCTGTGACGGAAATAAAAAGTTCACGGAACAAAAAATTTCGACCATGACAGGACTCGAACCTGCAATCTTCGGATCCGAAGTCCGACGCCTTATCCATTAGGCCACATGGTCATGGTGATTGAGGCGCGAAAAATGGATTAACATTCCTAGTTAGAAGACCTTGGTATGTCTTGAGTGTATGTGGATGAACTTGCTTCAAGGAATTTCTCTTATTTCCACCTTGGCGATACTTTTACGAAACGTGCCAGCTACTGTGCCTGTTCTGGCTATAAGTACTCGAATTTTTAACCGCGGAAATTGATGGTAAACTCACATTGGCATAGACTAGTTAGGTAAACGGTCACAAACAACAGTTTTTGCGAATGCATAATTTTAAACATATGCATAATATTCAGGAAGCCACCGTTAGGGTGTGTGGCAGGGGGTGGACAATCACCGCACAAGCATTTTAAACTGAAAGAGAACTAAAGTTACACTTTCTATCCAGCTAATATGCGAAAATAGCTGTCCGTGCGTGCACTTCTTCCATGCAACTGAGATGTGTAATGATACTACTAATGATTCATCCTAGTTATGTACCTTAGATGAAGGGATATATTAAGAAAACGAATAGTTGGTGCTACAAAGAGCTAATAAATGGTGCTATTTCGGAGACTTGAAGAAATACGTTTACGAATGTTCGTTTCAATGCAGCCTTTTTATCGCATTACTATTTTAACATCTACATAATACCCGGAAAAACCACCGTAAGGGTAAGTGGCAGGTTGTGAATCAGCACTAGGCATTCATTGTAGGTATGTAGTATGCATCACTCATGTTGATGCATGAAGCAGTCAACATTTACATCCACAACATTTTACTCGTCTTTATTCCAACAGTTCCAATATTCCTCTGTCTTCTACTTAGGCCGTTCCTCGTCCTTTTTCAGCCGGAGGAGGTTATGCAATGTACTGGAGGCAACATCAAGGTTATACGTGTGATATTAACCGATGGAGTGGGGATGGATGTAGTGTAAATAGTTTACATTCGACCCAGTTTTGAGTAAAACAGTTAATTCGTATTGGAATAAAAAGCGTTATTTCTGTCTTAAGCCGCTTTACACGATACAATTTTTGGCACAATTTCTTGTACAAACTCTTGTATAGACTGAATGAAATTGTATGTTTGTCTGAATGGAATTAGAACACGTTCTATTTCCCGTTCAGTCATTCAGACAATCGCACAAGTTTTCGTACAATTTGCCGCTTTACACGGTACAATTTCCTCATGCAAGAGTTTGTACAAGAAATTGTACGAAAAATTGTATCGTGTAAAGCGGCCTTTAAAATAGCCTAAGGAGCATTTGGAAATTGACACCGCTGCGATGAAATTTTGATACGATTCAATTTGTTTCTCATGTTTTAATGTACATGCAGTCTCCATGAAAGATAATAGAAAACGCAGTATTCCGTGCCAAGGAGGTGTGGCCTTATTCTTTCCATTCTGGCTTCACAGCCATCCGCAGGCTAGCATGCGTACTCAGCCTCCAGTGCACTCTAACTTCCTTGTTCCAGCCCCTCTCTTGCATATTTTTCTTTCACTCAGCGTTCTACGTTACCAAATCATTTTTCTTTCTTATTTGGCCCCTTGGAATTTACACCTGCTCTCAGCCAACCTTTCTGCAGTCTTGATTTGTTAAGAATTTAATGCCTCCAAATATTATATTCCGATGGTCATAATGCCCATCTAGGGATGTTGGAGTATTTTTTTTGCAAGCACTACAAATTCCTACGAAATAGAACTAATACCATTCCAGAACATTAGTGGTGAAGGTATTTAGATGGGTCGAAAAGCAGTTTTATCGAATTCGAATATTAATGTGCGTTTACACGTAGCAGTTGACTGCTATGACAGTCAACTTTTAAGCTCCACTCGCATGCGTAAATAGCAACTGCGATGGGAGCTCAAGTCGATAACACATGTCCAACACTATTGATCCTACTGCCCGCGCCAAAATTTTGAAGACTCGAGTTTAAACCTAAATAACTCCGAAACCGTTTTTCGGATTTTCACGTTATTTACATATTAATTTAGATAATTATATTGTTGACTGAATACATTGTTAGAATATTTTTTACAAACAAATTTTGGACCTGTTTCTCACGTTACAGTAAAAAAGGCCCATTTTTTTAGCGCTACGGCGCCGTGCGTCACTTTGACGTCTAATAACTGTCAAGCAAAGCGATTGGCTAAAAAAAAATTTTAATATAAGGTAAATTATATCTTTATCATTACGTCTAGGAAGTTTCAAGGTTTTAACTTTAGTACTTATTGGTATGCCATTCCATTTATAACCGCACTATAACCGCGCCACGAGACTAAAACTGTCATCTTCCTCTTTAAATTTCCAGAGCGAATAGGGTATTATCATTTAGCTGAAGTTAGCACCTTATTTTATATCGAATTTTATGTTTCCTGAGAAAACGCGCGAGCCCAGAGCAGGACACTCCGCCGGCAACGCTTGCGCGGCGTTACCGGCGGAGTGTCCTGTAACGTAAGAAACAGTTCCAAAATTTGTTCTTTAAAATTATATCAATAATGTATTCAGTCAACAACAAAATCATCTAAATTAATATGTATATAACGTGAAAACTTGATGAATGGTTTCAGAGTTATTTAGGTTTAAACTAGTGTCTACAAGATTTTGGCGTGGACAGTAGTTGGCGCTATTAGGAAACTTGAAGCCCGTCTACTTTCCAGCGGAAATGTATCCAGCACAATCGCAACAATCGCCAACGGAAAGCAATACACGACGTCTGATACCGGGAATTTGGATATAATAACAAGGATCTGCCTCTCCGAAGGGTAAATTCTACTCTTTAAAAAATGGGAACAAAAGATTATCGTCAATGGAATTTATTGCTTGAAGAATTTCATGAAAATTTAGGCATCAATCACTATTGAAATGAAACGCTTTTATTTGTTATGAAAACGCCTAAATAGCGGCTTTTAGCTGTATCATAGCAGTAGCGATATAGATATATCGCGCATCTCGCGACGGTCATAGCAGTCCACTGCTACGTGCAAACGCTGCTTTAAATCATGACTCTAATATCTTGAATTTCAAATACCTTGATTACTAGAATTATACTTGATATGCTAAATGTTATTCTGCTAATTAATTTTTTACCTGTTGAAGTAAAAAGCTTAGTTGATAGTCGTCGGGAAGAAGTGCGGTTCATCACTCGTCTGAGGATTGAGGTTGCGCCTTTGCGACTTTCCTATTTCTCTACACAGTAAAGATTCGGTATAGCAACGGATATCCCATCAGTGTACGACACACGTTGACAGGAGTGTAAGTATAGGGAAGAACCCGAGAGTTGAAATATTTGGGGTAATATATGAAAAGCCCTTGGAGACAATTATCTGCATCTAAGATTCAATTCAATCATGAAATTCGACGAAATCATGATGATATGAGACAAATTTTAAATATCGGCATGAAACTGGCTTTTTTAATAAACTGTAAATTTTGCAGCATATACTGCATTGCAAAGCTGCAGATTGCGACCGCGAAAGTATTGTTAGTCTGGTGTCACTCATTTAAATTACTAATAGGTGTACTGAATGCGACCCTCATTAAACGTATTTCATATGCGATGAAAAACAATTTATTCCAATAGTTGCTGCAATTGTGGAGATATTAAAAGTAGAAAAAAAGCCTTATCATATGAAAAAAATTGAATTAACTGGCAGTACTACGCTTTTAATCGCTAAAAGTAAATGTAGAAGTATTTGGTTTCCCGAAATTTCGTGTTCTGTCACCAGTGAAAATTGTTTCATTGCTAATGAACAATGTAAAATTGTTCATTAGCAATGGTAGATCCAGGGTAGATCTGTGCTGATATCTATATCTACTGACTACCCTGCAAGCCACGTCGAGGATGTATGGCAGGGGGTGAGTTATCAGCGAGTTTACACTACATACTACATGTACTTTATTTTTTTATATTACCTATTCAATCAGGGATTACTATGAATATATTGCAGTAAGTAATATAATTATAGTATCAAGCGCTACAATATGAAAATTAGTAGATACAATATATATCAATATATGTTATACAGTGATGAAGGATAGCCTATCAACAAGGCGTCACCTTGATAATGACAATTAGTTGTAGGAACCGTTGTCAGTTTTTAAATATAGTTTGACAATATATAACTGTTTATAGGTTAAACTTGATCAATAATGTGGACACACACTACAAATTCCAACTTTCATTCAACATCTACATCTAAATTAAACCCTGCAAGCCACCATAAAGGTGTGTGGCAGGGGAAAACTTAGGAAGAATGCAGGGAAAATCTGAGAAATATTACAAACATGGAGTAAAATTTACATCATTACATCTTCTTGCACCAATGAAATGAAATATTGTTTTCTTCAGAATTTTAAGAAGCGCGTGCTGGTAACATATATTCTTTACGATTAATTATTTCTGTATACGTCTGTGTCATCCACAAATGATCTGATGTTGCCGTTTGCAGGGAATAGAGGGGCTGTTACTAAGGAGATAATAAGGACGTGGATTGGTCTAATTTTTTTATTAATCCTTGTTCGAATTTCAACATGCATTCTCACTTTATATCTCTTCCATGCGGGAACTGATAGTAAACAGTTATCTGTACCCTGAGTAGAGCAGAATACTGATGACTCATATATACAGTAAAGAAGCTTAAAGGAATTCCTTCCCGTGAACTTATACGAACGAAGTTTCGCCGTTTTCTCTGAGACATCACACAGGTATTCCATATCAACAGAGCGCTCGACGGTTAGCCAGTGTTGAAATGTAATGCAAACGTAATGATTATTGTATTACTTGTAAGTATTGCACTTGCATCGTAATATTATGATAAGAGAAAAATTATCATGTCATCACTCTTAATTATGGAACCATTTGTATGTACGTACAGTAAACATTGACTATTCATAGTATTTATAGCTAAAATATTTAAAAAAACGTCTTTTGTGCTGAAACTTCGGGTAAGTGCACGTTGTACCTTATGGCATTTCGCCTGACTTACTTCATTTAGGATTCTAGGATCGTCTCTACAATTCAGAATTTTGGAACGCGGTTCTCTAGGTGGTACCTGTCGTATTAAAGGTGAGATATGAAAATCCTAATGAAGCCAAAAAAGCGAAGTTCACCGGCGCTCTTTCTCGTAAGCCTGCTCATCCTAGCACGTCTTCCCTTATGGAACTAAATCCTGTTTTTTTTTATTTTCTTACCACAGGCTTTCTTCTTTAAAGCTTCAAATTTACGCTAGTCTTCTTTCGTCTTTCTTAGACCTACCTTCCAGGCCATATGGCGCATCTCTACATATTAAAGCCTCACAAATCTTTTTGCTATTGTTCTTCTCTGGGAAAAAGTCTTCAGATGTCTTCTTGTGTTAAATTAGTTCACTGGTGCCGTTTTCGTCCTTATTTCTCAGGAAATGTTGCTGGAAATGTTGAAGCATCGGCGTTGAATCATTTCTTTATTGTTCAGTGCATTAACATTTAGAATTCAGTTTTAGATATTATTGGCGCCAATTGAAATCAAAGCCAACCATTCTATTTAATATGTGTCAAGTATTTATATTGAGTTAATGTAACGTGTGCAATGAATTTCTTTACAGATATACTCAATATCAATTAAATCAATCAAGTTCAGTAGCTTGTTATTTACTTTTTAGCAGAATTGGTTTCTCGGTGCTCCAACAGCTGAGATAATTGTCGAGTTTATCATAATCAATATTTCAAAAACATTTGCGTCTTTGATTTTTAATTTAGATGTATAATTAAATGCTAACAGATCGTGGGTTGAAATTCTCTGGAATTAAAAATATTTTGATTCGTCTTCTTTCAAACGGTGTAAATTTTGGCTTAAGTCGTAGATTGTTTCCAATAATCTCACCATTCTATTTATGGCTAGGTTGGTAAGTGATTGATGGATTAAAAACCACAATTTATTGAAATATATCTTGACGAAAGCCATTAGTGTTGTTGGTGCTGTCGTCATTAAAGGACTAATTTGGTTTCGGCCGGGAGAGTTGCTTAATTAATTAATGGATTTCTGATGATATCCTTGAATACTTTCCACCACTCAAACAGCAAATTGAAGATTGACAAATCGAGGATTGAAGTCATGTTCCACACTCGCACAAAGTGGTACCATTCAACGCTCTATTGCAGTACGATTCATTGGTCTAATATTAAATTGTCGACCGTGGTGGTCTTAGGAAAATACTTAATTGAATTCCTTTTCCTTTCTCTTATATCCCATTTCTCGTAGACCCCATTCGTTTGCCTCTTGCTTCATTATTTTACATTCATCATCTTTCATAATATCACACGTAAAATGTTGCATTTATATCTTTCCTAGAGCTGCTGTAGGCCATTTCGCGCTACCATCAAGAAGTATACTCCAGATATGAGATCTAATTAAGTGTTTCCATACCTTCAAGCATGTATACTCGGATGCAAGAAGATTATTTTTTTTGGAAAAATGCCTTCTTGTCTTCTAGAATTCAACAGACTATTTCCTTTTTACTTGAAGAATTCTACGAAGATGTTCTTGTGAAATTAGTGAAGGCTGTTCAGGTGCTCCACCGGGTCAGTTCTTCCGTCGCTGCCGACGTTTCGGAGAACGAGTCGTTCTCCATCCTCAGGGATGAGTGTCGTTGTGAAATCTTTGTTTCTTTTTTCTAGATTTATTCATTTTTCTCTTTATGACCATATTTCGCCAGCGCTCCTGCATTGAGCCTTTTTGACGCTCTGACGCCGATTCGATCGCCAGCGAGAAGGAACATCTATTGAAATCCTCTCAGAGAAATGGTTTCCGCAGTGACTACGTTATAAGAACAGTATGGAAACAGCAACAAATATCTCGATTGGTCCTAAATAGAAACTCTACGGATCCTATGGAAGATATGGAGAAACCTAAAGCATACGCCACCTTTCCACATGTGTACAGCACTACGAAGAATATCGCTGAAATTCTCTCCGAACTAAGTTTTATACATGATATGCCACTGTGTAGTTGGTATAACCTTCTACGCATCGACCAAACCTGTATACATATCGTATTATTTGACTAGTTTAATGAGTCCAGTTTACCTGCAGTTACAGTTCCTTGAGAGTCCTTTATGTTCTGCTTTTGACCAAAGTAACCAATTTCGATTGACTGAATGATTTTGGTTGTACTTACATCTGCGAGCTAATAATTAATCTCAACCTTGTTCTTCTACCAATTTGAACTCAATCTTGAATCTCAGAAGAAACCTAGCGGAGCAAGAATATTCCTCTCCTCTTCCTTGCGTACTACTCAATGGGGAATATGCATGAAATTTGTTTCTCGAAGATTAATGATGTATTTGATGCGAAATTTTCTCACCAATTTAAATATATAAGCCAAATTTTTCTACGCCCACCACAAAGATTATTAAATGAATTTAAAATGTTCCCGGAAATTGACGAAAGTCTCGTGACCTAAAACGCCTTCTGACGTCACTGCACGGTATAGGTTCCATATTGCTACGGAGATAGACATTTATTTTTAAAAGAAAACGAAGTGAATATATTGTTTTGAGGTTTTTAGCCGTTTCTCGAACGAAACGATGACGGAAAATATACTTAAAAAAGCACATTCCGACAATTTCTTTGGTTTACTCCCTTATGGCGGCGTTCTTCTTAAAAAAACCAGCAATTGCATAGACGCAGTAAAATTCTTGGGCACTAAACAGGCATTATATAATTAATGGACGATTTGCTCGTTACTATCCATACAACGTAAATAAAAAATCGAAATACAATCGTTTATTGCATTAAACAAATGAGGTAAATACATACGCTATCGCCAAGTATTCATTTAACAACTTACCTCTACGCATAAACGGATGAACAACGCCCATAGTGATACCATGCCGTGACGTCATGCGATCTCGACGTCGTGTTTTTAAGCTTCCGAAAAGGTACAATTTTCAAAGAGTACTATCTTTGTTACACAACTTAATTCTTCAGCAAAATTTTCGGCAAGCTCATTTCAGCTAATAAACTTCACATTCAAAGAGTTATAAAAAATAGTGCGTGTTCCCCATTGAGGAATGTATCCTACTTCATCCGGATCCTATGGAACGTTCGGCCATGAAAGAACTCGAACCCGAAATCCTATGATCCGGAGTCCGACTCATTATCCATTAGACCACGTGGTCGTGATGCTGAGGGTTTTAGCACCCCGTGAATATCGGCTCGAAAGCGGAACGCGGAAGCAGACATGGTTGTCATGGTGAAGATTATGTTGCCCTCGCACGTAAGGTTTTTATCAAGCTTAAGTTAGCAATGGAGCGGGAGGGGGGGTTCGAAATACGGAACCAGGTGGGGGGAGGAAATCCTTAGGAGAGAGGGAGATATCCTGACTGGTTCTGGTAACACCGCAAGCCCCAAATCCGGAAGGAGGCGGACGTGAGGTAGGCGGTGGGGCGGCGAGGGACGAAGGGGTGGTGGAAGGAGTCCAGGGGTGAGGGAAGGAAACGGGCTTTGGTTGATACGGCCAGTTAACGTTATTCTTCTATCTCTCTCCTTGCCCCAAACCCCGTTTCTCGAAAACTCCCAAGTCTTTCCCAAGAGTCGGAGGAATAGTCGACTTCCAGCACGTACCCAATGACTTCATTTCATCCACAACGTGCCCTGCTCCTTTTTTCTCTCTTCTATTCTCTCCGCTTTTCTTTCCTCCGCCTCTCCTCCTCCCAACGCACCCCCTTTCTCTTCAGGTTTACCTTTTTTTCTTGGAAGCTCAGGGAAAGAGAGAGATAGAGTGGGGGAAAATACAAGACCCGAACCAATTTTTTCCTTACCTCCTCTCTCGATTCGATTTTTCAAAAAATCTTTTATTTCTTCTCGGTTCCTTCCTTTGTCGCCCTCCTCCTCCCCTTTCTGCCCGGGAGACTTTTTTTCCGCGCAAGAATATTCCTCTCCTTTTCGCTTCTCTCGAAGATTCCCCAGCTTTCGGATGTTGAGGTGGAACGCGGGAGTGAGCTCTGTCGCTTTTGGCCCCAATTTTATTTTCGTGTTCTATACACTCCTGCTCACCTGCGCGAGAAAAACCTACGATTCCTGGTCTTGTGGGCTGATAAACGCGTATGGGCTATCGTAATGGGATTCAAACGTTTTCTTTGGGAGATCTGAAACATCTAAGTTGGGCTTTATTTTTTTCCTGAGAGGTTTGTGAAAAACTAGATGCTGGTATAAATTTTGGCATTAAAGTATAGGAGATACCAACGAATGATCAAGCGCTCGTTAGCAGGCATGCAAAAGGGTGAGTCAGTATCGGATGAATACGAGCCTACATCTGCGTCTACATAAGACCCTGTGGACCACATAAAAGTGTTTGGCAGGAGATGAATCTCTACCAAAGATGCACTATACCTCACGCATAAAGAGCGTTAGTTGCTATATTTTAGTTGAATATAGCTACTAACTCTAATATGATATTACATAACTAAAATAAAAAAAATTCAAAAGCATGACAGGCTTGCGTAAACGTGTTCTTAGTTGGGATAGTTAAAAGCCCTTATACTGACATGCAAGGATCTAGGCTATCTATTGAATAAACAGTATATTTTGAGTGTATTCAAATATTCGGATACCTAATGAGGTACGGGGAAAGAAATACATCTTAAATCAGTTGGTTCGGCAATTATGTGCGTACTTAGTTTTGTGCTCTACGTCTACAGTGTACCTTGAAAACCACCTTGAGGGTGTGAGAAAGGGTGTGATGATCACCAAAATGTTCTATGCTTGCGGCATCACTAATAGATTTATGACTACGTTAGAATAGGATTGTTTTGGTTTTTCAAAACCAGGCGTAATAATTAGTAACTGCGGAAAAATACTATTTTATCAATGTCACTTGTTTGTATTCACCTGGCTTCATTTGATATTAGGCATGATAGGATGTATTTATCTTGATATAGTAGAACAGATAGAGATCCTCAGAGAAAAAAAAGCACATCAGCGGATAACTACGTTGGTATCTTACGAGGCTATTACACAATCCTTGAAACTGAGTGACTAGAGTTAAGAAAACGCTTGAATAGTTGGGTCTTGAACATGTATATTCAGAAAAGAACAGAATTCTTGGAGTTCTGATGTTGGCAGAGGATGCTGAAAATTAAATGTACGGATAAATGAATAAGTATGCATAAGAGCTGATTAAGAAAGGTATAAATGGTGAGTAGTATTGCAAAGGAGAACGATGTGTATTGGACCCACTTATAGACGGATTGGATTTGGCGGGGACGTAATGGAGGGAATAATCGAAGCAGAAAACTCAATGATGGGTAAGGGATTAGAAAACGAGTGAAGCAAATGAGGAATTCAGGAAAGGAAAAGTAGTGGGATGTGCGTACTGAACTTGCAATGAAGAGAAGATAATTAAGGCATGCAATTTACCAAGAATACGGTTGAAAAACGATGATGAGTTGGGGAAACGTTATTACATTCTGAAACTGCGAATTCCTCTAAGTTTCATTTTAAACCATACCATCTTGTTTATGCCGGTGATCGTCAGAATGACTCAAATGAGTCGTACTCTTGTTATGAGTGGCCTCCTTTACTCCAGCCCCTCCAGCCTCTCTTCCATGCCCTGATCATAATTTCGTTCTTGTCGCTCTCTGCCGACATTATTGAATCTCTTTGTTTACTTCGCGAAAGCGGAATATCATCGTACATTTATTTTAGCAGTTTCATCAATCAGATCGAAAGGAATATGCCTATATTTTTAAATTGCTACTTATTACCAAAACTTTTCACAACATCATTTCCCTAGCTCTGATGGCCACAACTTGAATGGAATTTTTTAAGAACACGGACCTTGCCCCCTAATTTTCAGATAATGTATCAACTTAATAACTTAAAAATATCAAGAAGCGGACGCGGTAGTTACATCAATTACGCACCGGCCTGTTAGCCCGATTGTCACGAGTTTTTATCCACCTTTGGCACGAATGTTAGGCACGTTTAAAGGTTTAGCTTTTTATTAAGTTATGTTGGACGTTGCGATATATTCGTAGTAGTTGGGGCATCAAAAAACTAATAATGGACGTGTGTAGACTCATTGAACCACCTAATGAAGTGAGTCTAAGATGGATGGGGTAACAAAGTAACCTGTTTGTAATTATATTTAAACAAATTTGTACCAAATAATCGGATTCATCTTGAGAACGACGAACTTATAATTTGGTGGTGCGTAAAGCGTTTTTATGTTTCAGATTCTTACATTCTCTTTGTGCTCGCATTTGAAAACAACTTCTTCTATTTTTCGCTTCCAATTCATAACTGACTGAAGCTTTCTTGGACCGCGTCGTCAACGTTATGAAATAATACTGCTATATTATCCGCGTCAAAAAGTTGATTGAAAACACCGTGCTCTCTCGTGCAAATACTCTTCAAGATCTTCATTGAGTGGTCAAAAACGGAGTTGTCTTTTGTCTCCTTAAGTTGCCATGGGGTGGAGTGAGGTAAATTATTAGGAGTGGAGCGGTATGGATTCTTCTATAAATTAACGGATTTCGTGCCTTTGTGCTTGATCCTGGATGAAATTGCTCGGGTGCTTACGTAAATCAATGGTCTCTTTGATAAGTCGAGTTTTGAAATATTTTCTCTTTCGCCTGGGTCGTTATTAAGTTTGTGATTTAAATCAAAGAGCCATCGAGGAATACATAAAAAATTCCTGCTCTCTAGTTGTTTTCGGAAGGAAAAATATATACCCTCTAAAAAACTAAAAATCACCATATTATTATTTGCTTTCAAGTATTGCGGGCGAGTTCACCAACAGTCAGCCTTCCGTGACATGATATTTCGTTCAAATGGAATAGATGTCGATCCACCGATGCATCAATTCGTGGGTATGTTATTGTTCCATTAAAAGAGCTTGAATCGCTGATCATATGTCCTCCGAATAATCTTCGGAAAATTTCATGGGGTTCCCCAGGGCATTCAATCTCGGGATCAAATGGAAGCGGCAGCCATTTTGCGGTGATGTGGAAAAGAGGGCGCCGCTGGAGGAGTGCTGTGGTCCTTTCTCGTCCAGGGGGTTGATTTTATTCGAGCCTGGAGACCGCGAGACCCCAGACGCTTTCCGAAGGATTGATTTTGTTACCCACCATCTCTGTATCAACCGTGCTGGCTCTCGTTTGAATTTCTTGACGAAAAAACTCGTATCGGTTCATTTCATCACTCGATATCAAACTTCACCAGCCCCTTAGAATGTATTCACTGACATGTTTGATATAATGTAGGGTTAATTTCAATTGCTGTATTGAGTGGGGAAATAAACCCACAACTGAAGTATTTACTATTTCTGTCTAAGTAAGAAATATATAAGCGTGATTAAAATTTTCAACGCAATTTCATACCTTTTAATTCAGAATATGTATCTCACATCATTGCCGTACTTAACCATTAAACACATTAATAATGTAAAGGTGATTATGTAGATACATGAAAATCGTCAGGTAAGGGAGGCAAGGTTGAACGAAACCCGGATTTGGTGATCCCAAACTGTTGACGGAAAAAAATCGATGAGTTGGCGAGATGGTTCACGTTATGGAATGAGTACACGATGAATATTAGAATAAACTTTGTTATATTCCACAAATATTTATTGAACCACAGGTTTCGACCTCCTCAGGTCATCCTCCTTACTTCCTGAGGATGACCTGAGGAAGTCGTAACCGGTCATTCAATAAATATTTGAGGAATATAACAAAGTTTATTCTACATCTACATCTACACGATACCCTGCAAGCCACCGCGAGGGTGTGTGGCATTCTAATATCTATCCTGTTAACGGAAGTTAACAGCAAGTAAATCTGTGGGAGCTATTTGTCCCACAAATTGACGTCCCATCCGAGGGACGTTGTTGCGTACTTCAAATTGCATCCACACATCTCTCAAACAAGGACGGGGGTTTCTCCGGAATAATTTGACTTCTCCGAGAAAAGTAGGCCGCGGTAGGCTGGTTCGTAACGCGCCGGTCTGGCAAAAATGAAGATCGCTGTTTCGGAACCCGCCTCAGGAATGTGTGCTGTCTTAAGATAACGGCTAGGCTATAAATTTTGTGAGTCGGTATTATCCTACCTGGGCAGTTAGAGCAAGTTAAAACCCATTTATACTCAATCAAGGATTGCTAAATAGCCACTTGTCCCTCGACGATGGTCTTCATCAGGCCATCATGCCGTAAGATATGGCTGTTTTAGCTGTCTCCTCTTCATTTAAAAATTTCAGCAGACTTCTCTTTTCTCCTACTTATGATAAGACTTCTTCATTTGTTACTCGTTTGATCCGTTTTATGTTCTTCATTCTTTGTTTGCACTACAGTTTGAATGCTTCCAGCCTCAACTTCTCTACTGGTGTTATTTTCCATGCCTCATTTCCATGAAGAAACATTCTCCAAATGTAAGTTTTGATGAAGTGCTTCCTTACTTCCCAGGTTGTATTTCCAACCGTAATTTAATTTTTCGTTTGGTACAATGCTGAATTCACCTGGGTATTTCCTTTTATTCCTTATTTCCTTCTTACTTCGTCCATCGATGGTTACTTGGTTTCCCAAATAGTAATACTCTTCACCTTCTCAAACTTTTGTTTTTCTAGTATAGTGTTGGTCTTAAACTGTCTCTTCTACTGCATGAAAAACTTCAGTTTTCTTTGTATTGATCTTCAGGTGATAGGTATCTGGCCATTTTATTTTCCATGCTTATTAGAATCCTCTGTAAACCTCTAACTGTCTCTGACGTGATCGCTATGCCATCGGCGCATCGTAGGATATTCACTCGTTAAGCCCTCTTTTTTATTTCGCTGTTGGATTTCTCAATGCATGATTTGAACCTTTCGGGAGACAGTGCACATTCCTGTCTAAATCCTTCCTCTATCCTTTTTTCTGTATTGCTGGGTCCTGATTTGATAACAGCTACCTGGTCTTTATACAAACTCAGTGTAACTTTTCGGTCTCTGGAAGATACTCCAGTTTCCTTTAAAATCCTGAGCAATGATTTTCAATCCACGTTGCTAAAAGTCTTTTCCAAATCCACAAGCGCAACGAACGTCGTTTTTGTTCTTCTCAATTTTCTTCGGTATAAGTAGCCTAAGGACCAAAATTGCTTCTTTTGTGCCATTACTTTTTCTGATTCCAAATTGGTCTTCATCCAGGTTCTCCAGATTTTAATTCTATTTTGGTATAATAATCCTTGTCAATATCTTCGAGGCATGTCTTTAGGATAATTGTCCCAACATTTTCAGCTTTTTATTCTTTTTCGGCGCGGAATTGGTTATGTTCTTCTAGTCTTTGGTATCTCGCATTAGCAAAGAACGTATGCTTCCGTTGTGGTTCAGGGAACCAAAAAAGTTGCAAACTTTTTTTCAGCTGGTAACTCGCGTACACATAATTTTGTTAGTTACTTCTTGTCGAGAAGACAAAACTGTTTTATTATGCTGTCAATTTGGTATTTACACAAATGTATTATACATAATATGCCAATGTAGCATAATTAGACATGGTTTAAGTTTTTTCCCTGAACGATTCAGACTTTCTTACCTTTCCATGATAAACTTCGTATTTCGGACAATATCCGACGGAATTTATTTCGTTATCACCGTCATAAATTATTTTAAGAAGTAGCATCTCATGGAAATAATCGGGAGAGTATCATATACGTAGAATTATATCCAGTGTTCATAGGACGCTAGGTACTATCAAATGGTTGCGTTTTGTGATTGTAATCATTTTTAAACATTAGTCAGTTTCTGAGTGAACATATTCTGGCAGAAATATAGCTGATAGCTTGAAGATGTTGATAAAAAATAAATTAACCTACTTATGAAATGATAACATAAGTGTTCGAACATTGGTTACGTATTCGAAGAAATGTTTTCAATAAATTCTTGCCCCTGCCCTAAAACTTATGCTGATGGTTGGGATTTTAGTTTCCGAGGGCTGGATGGGATCATATCCCTTGCATGACAATTCTTTTCATCCTCTGCAGCCAATCAATCATAAGTATTCGTTCAACATTTAAAGCCTATTGGATAGTCACTACCTGTTACCTACCAGCATATTTACTGAAATTACTTATCAGTCGTTCTTACTTTCCTTCCAAACTGGTACTTTTTTGTCTAATTATTTATCCCTTCTAAACTTCAAATACCAGAGTACTCTGGTCTTCAAATATTCTACCTGCTTTCACGCCGTCCTGCTCACATATGGTTTTCTCCTCTCTACTCCGCTCTCCTAAAATAACCAAAATTTTTTACGACCCACGGATGATTGTCAGTTAGGAGCTCACTGCGGACTACCCGAATTAAGATCTGAGCCCAAGTGTAAATCCCGTTATTGTAGGGATTCGATCCCGGGTCTTCTGTATAGAGAATGATATTTGTCAAGCCACATTGTACTAATTAATTTCGAATGCTATTTTCGAATATTATTTTAATTTTTACATGATCTTTCGCTGCATTTAATACCTAAAGACATCCAATAATCTCAACGGGATACGGTTCTAGAACAGGAGTGTTGTAAGGCAGGGCAGCGTGCCGATCAATACAGTATTGTGGGAACCGGTTGAAATCATCTGAAAGGTTTTTTCATATAGGAACCATGACGGGGAAATGAGAGATTTTTTGTGTGGATTTTAAAGTACCGGAATTCGCGTCCCAATCAGAGGTGGAGAGGGCTCTGGGCGATAATGGACCCAGCGGCCTGTTATTGGCTCCCTCGTAATTATCGGGGGAAGGAGAGGGGGGGGGGGGAGAACAAGTTCCCTACCGGGAAAATTCAAAGATATAGAAAAGGCCTTTACCCTGTGAATTGTAAAATTGGGTCAGAAATAATAATGCAGGTTATTGGTAGCTCTGTAAGTGGACGCGTTAAAGTTCAGAAAGATTGAATCTCTCACACTTGCCGGTTCTCGAGGAAACAATTGGTCAGGGCATGTCAACGGATAGTTCGGAAGCTATGACGAAATGCAATGGATGTGATCAAATAGCCCCGGAAAACTTTATTGTTATCTTTCAAAATTGATAAATCTATAGGCCTTAAGTCAACGTAATTGGAGCACAAGAGTCGAAAAATGGACGAACTGCTTGTGATTTTTCGCGTACCGAAAAAATACTTCGATAGGAATTGAATCGGTAGGAATTCTCTGTTCCCCGCCTCGAGGACTGCTTTCCGACGGTACGGAGGTTAAATTTTCGTGGGGTTTTTCTGAAGGCCCAGGTCGTGAGTGAAGTCTTTTGTCGAGGCACGGGCCATTAAATTTAACTTTGAGCGAATGCTTTTCGATTCGGTGATCGGAGGGTGAAGTATAAATGCCGGGGAGGCAAAGGGGAGAGGCTGTGTATTAATGAGCCATGCACGGCTTCTTTCCTCGTGTTAGATGCACTTTGTGAAGCCAGACAAATGCTCACCATTATGGGTTGTCGAAAGGGAGGGAAAGAAAAAGAAATTCCGCCTGTCGAGTTTCGCAAAACCTAGAACCATAAAAAGTTTTTATCGGTGTTCCATTATTTCTAGATCCGTTGTAGATAAGAACTATGGGTATTTTATTATAGAATAGAATAAGTTTTATTTATGCTCTGGGTACAACACCCCTTAGGACAATACAAAAGTTACAAAAGTGGTGCGCATATATCTTTATATTTAAGATAACAGAGAAAAATAGAAAGCATATTGATAAGTAAATAAATCAGTGGGCCCCAGGCCCCAGTCTGTTTCTTTTTCATTAAATATAATAGTAAGTGTCTCAATCAGAAATCAAAGTACAACTGTGAGAATTCAACAGTCTTAAGCCACTTTACAGTATACATGGAAATGAAGGTAACCTGACATTATACACAACAAATGAATGTGGGATATGGCTACAAAGTATAAGATTAAATACTCGATACAGAAATGTCGTCAGGGAAATATGTCATGCATCGTCAATCAGTGACAGGTAATTATATTAGGGGTGGATTTCGAAGCAAATAGTTATATAATAGTGTTTTAAATAGAGACAAAGATTTTCGACATTTTATTGAGTTTGGTAGCGGATTCCATGTTACTGTAGATCTGACTACAAATGATTCGTAGTATGTACACGTGCGATGTGATGGACAGTAGAGGTTGGATGGGTCGCTTCTGGTGGACATGTTTCGAGATACAGGTTGGCTTTTGAAAAGGTCGTACAGGTAACTTGGCTCTCTCCTGGAGAGCAAAGAGAAGAGAAATGTCCCAAGCATGTAATGACGTCTAGCTTCCGCACTGAGCCAGGCTATTTTTTCTCTGTACGAAGAAATGTGTGCATCACGTCGAATGTTAAATATAAATCGAATACAGGAGTTCTGTTGGCCTTGGAGTTTCTTTTTTTTCGTGAGTCATATCACCAAAGACCAATGAGCAATAGTCAAAATGAGGGAAAATTAGCGTCGCGATTAATAATTTCTTTGTGTGAAACGGTAGGATATGCTTCAGGTGTTTTATTCGGAACAGTACACTGTTAATCCTGTTTGAGGCATGGAGTACATGATTGTTCCAAGTAAGATTCCTGTTCATTATGATGCCTAAATTTCGGACAGTGTCTGAATAGGGAATAGCGGCGTTATGGACGGTGATATGCGGAATATTATAAAAATTTATTTTATTTATCAACCTTCGTGTGCCAATTATGATTGATATAGTTTTTTCTCTATTATGTGTTAGAAAGTTCTCTTTCACCCAGTTCGCCACAGCATCAACATCACTGTTTATTTTTGCGAGACCTTCATGGAGGTCATGCAGATTGCAATGATAATAGATTTGCAGGTCGTCTGCATATAACATGTATTTACAGTTTTTTATTAGTCTAGGGAGATGTAAGATGTAAATAGCGAACAGCATGGGGCCAAGGACGGATCCTTGAGGGACGCCTTTTGTAGTGGATAGCCATGAGAACAAATTACATGAGGGCTCTTGGTTGCCTGTTGCCGCCCCGATAAATAGGAAAGAAACCAGTTTAGAGCAGAGGCAGAGGAATTTAGTTGCTTCATTTTGAGGAGTAGACCCGCGTGGTCCGCTCTATCGAAGGCCTTACTAAAGTCAAAAAGGACCATAACAGTTACCATTTTCTGGTCGATGGCTAAACGTATGTCGTCCGTGACTTTTATAAGAGCAGATTGCGTACTGAAGTTCTTTCTAAAACCGGATTGATAGCGGTCAAGTTTGTTTTGACCAGAATAGTTAGATAATGGGAGACTTGCTGGTGCACAAGTCTCTCCAAGACCTTAGATAGGGCACATAGCAGAGATATTGGGCGATATTCATTTATAGTGCTTACGTTTTTTGACTTTTTAATTCTACGACTATTCATGATTTCCATAGGGTTGGAAAAACTGCATCCAGAATGGAACTATTAAAGATTTCAAGGATGGCCGGCAGTAATACGTCTCCCGCTTTCGTAATAAAATCGATGGAGATCTCGTCAACACCCAGGGAATTGGATTTAGATTGCGAAGAACCCTGTGTAGTAAGTCAGGTGTAATATGTTCAAAGTAGAAATTGTCGCCGTTAAAAGACATGACGGGGTCTATAAGAGATATATTGCTTGAGGAACACAGATTATCTCCTGAGGATATTCCAGTAAAATATTCATTAAGCTGGGCCAACGTAAATTTGTGAGTATCAATTTTATCCCTTTGTCTTGTTAGTCCGAGTCGTCTGTGCTGTCTCCAGACGAAGTTAGAATCGGAGTGGGAGGAGAGGACATTCGCGTAATGTGACCCCTTTGCTTCAAAGATAAGCGACTTAACTTTATTCCGTAGGGATTTATATTTTAAAAGTGCATTGTTTTGTCTGGTGCGGATAAATGAGCATCGAAGTTTATTTCTCTCTTTAATTAGTATTTTTATTTCGTCGTTTAGCCAGGGTGATGGAGATCGGTTTAATAGACGAGTCTGCAAGGGCGCGTGAGTGTTGATGCAATCCATAACATTAAGGTTAAACGCCTCAATTCTCTCGTCAATGGATTTGGAGGTACAGATTTGACCCCAGTCTCTGGAGAGCAAATTGTTTTGGTAGGCTGAGGTGTCGATTCCTTTGAGGTCACGAGAGAGAAAAGACGTTTGAGGACGATGATATGCGGTGAAATTGTATTCAATGTGCACGAGGTCATGGGATGATAAAAATGGGACAGGGTACTGAGAAGTATTCAAAACTTTATCTAGCTCATCAACAATGCATAAGCCAATTAGGGTATGACCTGTGGCAGTATGATGCTTTGGTAAAAATGGAACCAAATGGAGATTGTAGCTGAAAAAACTTCTTTACGTACATGCTTTCATAACTATTTCGATTCATGTCAACATTGACATCACCTATTATTAAAATTATAGTGCCACGTGATAATTAGCTTCAAGACAGGTTTGGATGTGTTTAAGTGATCTATGTCTATGTTTGGGATTCTTATTCGCTGGGTTTAAAATTCTGAATGAGACATTGAAAATTGCACACTAAGGGATGAAGGCGTATGAAATTACAAAATATAATTCGAAAAGTTGTTGTGGTGTAATAGTACATGAATCTTTATATTGCAAATATATCAAATTAGTGAAATATTTCTAGATCTTAATTTGGAATCAGCGGTATTCATTAATCTCGTTTTGGTATTTGTATCAGATAGCTCACTTCAAAATGGAAGATTCGTGGTAACGATGACTGCCATAGACTAACCATGTTACTTTAAATGACAGCAATATCATTATGAATGGAAAGTCTTAAATGAAAAGTTAAATTACTTGAAAAAACATAAATTGCCCTTGGGGAATATTTGAGATCCCTATCGTCATTGTGTGTATTATAAAGCTGTCGATTGATAGTTTAATTTCTGGTTGGTATAGTCATATTTACAATTTGTCTTTTTAATTTAGTGGCGGGCGTTGCAGCAATAAAAACGCATAAACGCGTATATACACGGAAACGTTTATAACTCTTTAAATGAAAGTTAACTATGTGATTTTCATTTGTAGAGCTATGTGATTGGACGTAAAGAAACGAGAATCAATAATTAAACTAGTTCATGGCGTGGAAACGAATGGAGTTTGTTGGATGCCAATCAGTTCTGTTGTGAATTTGGTGAAATTCTCTTTTTCGGTTGTTTTTCTCGATCGTGCTGCATGTAAAACGATGTAAA
Source organism: Platycnemis pennipes (assembly GCA_933228895.1). NCBI lineage: Eukaryota > Metazoa > Arthropoda > Insecta > Odonata > Platycnemididae > Platycnemis > Platycnemis pennipes. The sequence continues at coordinate 86,076,073 of OW121857.1, forward strand.
AAAAATATAGAGGTCTATTTTATCTGAAATAGGACTGGATCTTAATGTGGGAAATTGAGAGTTTATGCACTTAGATCTTGACAATGTTCTATAGACCAATATCTCAATCAACTGTGTACGGTTATCTACAAATGCACCTGTAACTAAAATTGCTATAATTTTCTTACTTCCGGAAGGAAACTTAAACTTGTAGCCCAATAATACATCATAGCACCAAGAATAACGCCAGCCTATGGCTCGCGTTATCTCAGATACAGACCCCTTCAATGACTTTACTGAACTTGGAAATCATGCTGTAGTTTATTTTACTGTAGCCATGAACCTAAAAATATTGTATTTGCGTTCATATTTGATTCCTCAACTTCAGAAAGGACGTTAATTTGGTTAAACTTATCTTATTCGATTTTTACCTGGCATATCCAAAGAAATTTTCATGTATCTAAGCGATTTCATACCCTCGCATATGCGAACATATGTGAACTATCTTTATTTCACCCTACAAAACATAATACGAAAGCTAAGCCCTAAATGCGGCAATCATGAACATCTATAAACACATATATGAGATGAGTTCATTGCTAATATAGGTTGTAACTTTTTACATTGTGGCATATATTTGGATAGAATGCACAAAAAATTAAATTTTTGAATTTATATCTACTCCAAATACTAAACGAAACAATATTAATTTTTGCATAATTAGCTGGTGCGAAATGTAAAATAGGAAAATATAAAATAGGCTATTAAATGGCATGGTGACAATCAAACTTATAAAGATATAACGTTATAAGCTGTACAATTGGCAATCATTTCGTGCTGCTTAGCTCAATAAAGGGGCTATTTCTCATAGGAGATATTTTGGCTGCTTGCTGTTCAGCAACGTTGCAGCTGCTATCCTTTAAGTCAGAGGAGGTCCCTTTTTAAATCCCTTCTCTACATCCTGTCATTCTAGGATTTCATACAATTTTTCACATACTATCATGAAAATATTAACGGAATTTAACACGTATTTCAATCATCGGTTCTGTAGAAAAAATATTCCCCGTCTAACGAGTAATTACTAACGTTTCAATTGGCTACTTCACATTATTTTAACGTCGTAAACAACTAAACTTTGCATGATGAAGGGTTTCAATGTATTTTCATCAGAAACAATTTTCAAACTATCAAAATGAATATAAAAGACCATTCACAATTCAAAATTGAGCACATCAACACCGCTAACTCATGATTGAACAACATTAATATCAACCCGAATTCTGTTGTCCGCTGAACAAAAACTTCGTCAACATTTGCTTCACGATATTCAACTGTTTCTACTTTGTCCCGGTCGCGAGCAATATTTTGCGTATATTTCATTTTTGAGAGCCTATATAAAGAATAAAGTTTTATTAAAGTTTTAAGAAATTCTTGAGGCATAATTCAATAAATTCTACCCTAATAACACAGATTTAATTAAAACTGTTTGTTCTTGCTGTCTCCTATTGGCCGCTTGGAATCTGCCCTACTACTTTTCTCATACTCTCGAGAGATTACGCCACAGCGCTATATTGCGCCCTTGGATTGGGCGTAACATAGCGCGGCGGTGTTTACAGAATCGGAAAAGGTGTAATTTCCGAAGAGAAATAGCGGATGCGTAATATAGCGCCCTCAAGTTACAGAATAGGCCTATTGGTCACGCCAAGAATCTATTTTAAGTGGATAATCCATCTGAAATCTTCCTGACAACTCTGGATTGATATTTGTGGGTGCTTAAACTTCGTCCAGCTTTTAATGTAAAGGGTATATATTTGTTGTTAACCGCGTGAGTCCTTAACATTATGACGGCTGCACAAGGGAATAAAGGAACCAAAATTAGAGTACAGAAGTAATTAAGGTAAATGAAATGAGAGAAATTAAATAGATCATTCTGAGAGAATAAAAATTATAATCAATGCAACAATGCCTGATGCTAGAATGGAGAGCTTATATAACTTAATATCCTCGAGGAATCAATTATCAGTGAGCACTGAAATCAATTACCTCCTCTCAGCACGACAAAAGCATAGAAAAGAGCTACGGGCAATCAAATGAGAGGAACTGAAAGGGCTTCTTTCCCTTAAACAATACGGCGAGCGATGAGTATTATCACTACTTCTGAAAATCACTATAGCTCAATCTTATTTGGGATTAAGACAAAATTAGGTAGCTATGATGAATGTTTCCAAATCAAGATTTGAACGATGGTCAAAATTATCGAGAAGACGATAAACTCTGATCTTCTTTGATGAGAAAGAAAGTAAACTAAAGATTGGGGTCATCTAAAATGATCGTTGAAAATGAGTAATGAAGAAAAAAATGGTAGTTACGGTACGATTTTGTTTTCAATGTCGATGCATCCGTGGTCCTAGCACATCATCAACCATATGGCAAAAATAGCATTGCAGCCAGAGACGGGATTTGAACCTGTTGTTGATACTCAGAGGAGGTGACCGACGGCTAAGGCAATTAGGGCAGGCGATGACTGTACTTGGGAGAGACTGTTTTTTAAGGAACGGAACAAGGGTAGAGGGAAACCCGTCGTCGGCGTTACCTTACTATTAATGAAAGGCGCAAAGGGGACCATCCCAAGCAGCATCAAGATATCAGCCCAATATCATTTTTACACCATTATATTTCACTTATTAGTCAATTTGATATTGGCTACCGATATCGGAAAATGTCAAAAGTAATAACATTTGCCATTATAAAAATGAGAGTTGCTGACGATATTGGGCCGATATAAATTTGATGATAAAAAGACATCTTTCACCACTATACAGTGGCATAAAAATGATATTGGGCGACGTATGTTTGATATTACCATGGACTTTGGATTGATTGATGGACATGGACATGATTTTTCACTACCATGATTTAATAAGTAAGATAGTTAAAATGTATCCTGGATAAACATGTTAAAAATATTTATAATCAGGGACGGTCATACAGGGACGGTCAATAACTCTGCGATGGAAAAAGAAGAGGCGAGAGGTGGTTTCAATCAAAGAATGTTCACATTTAGAACCCTGCACTTAATCCCTGATCCTAAGGAAAGGGTAATTTTAAGCATTTATGATAGTAATGAGATACCTACTTTACTCCTGACTCAACTTCCCTTAGTGAAAGATGCGTAACCTTAGGCGTCATCATTGTAATAAAATATTTCAAACTCGTTTTCTGTTGAAGTTATTGTAGTTATAACCCAATATGGGAGGTTCACATTAATTCACAAAAATTCACCTGGACCAGGAATCGAACCACGGACCTTTGGCTTTCCGGGCCACTGCACAGACCACTACACTACCCAGGATCCCTAATTCGCATGGCAATTTTACCGAGGTTCAAGGTACTAGATGTTGAGCCCTCGCGGTCCATCAAGGATGGCAACGCAAGGGAGAAAGGGCTTCAAAGAAGCCACGACCAAAGGTGAACCCCATCCAGCGCTAAAACCGCGCTAGGCAGTAAATGTAGGATATTCCAAGCCTGCCGAGTGAACGGCAATTTGTAAGCAAACATCGAATTTTTAAATAATCATATTTCTTATTTTATATGTAGGCCTCCAAATGGTTTCTGATGTTCTGACCAATCACGAACTTTTGACTTTATTTTCTCTGACGTCGGGGGAAAAAATGTGAATGCTGAAAATTATAAAATCCAGCGACCAGAAAAATATGATCATTTTTATGCCGTTTATTAGTCAGCTCAGCTGACATCATCTTTGCATCAGAAAACGATATCTATTAAATATCACTTTAAGATACGATCGACGATATCAATTTTACATCGGAGAAAGGTATCATTTATATGTCATTTTTATATCGGCATTATCAGCCGATGTTAAAACGACATTGGTGACGTCAAAATGACATTGGGCCGACGTATAACTGCCATTCGATGCTGCTTGGGACGTTTACCGTCCCATCCGATGAAGTACTGAACTCAAAGTGCTATCCATACAGCGTCCAAGTGGGAACCGGTGAGCCGGGGTTCGAACCCGAACCCTCGGGATTTGAGACTAATACTCTAATCCACCACACACACCCGATTCTCCTACTACCCTGGGTTCCCAGGTCAACTCGTTACCGGCCTGATCACCTTGGCCAGAATCCATGTGTTCAGCTATTAAAAACGGGCTAGAGAATCGATAGGATAACCTCTGAAGGAGCGTATAGGAATAGTATTTGGAAATGGAAATACGGAAGGGTTTGATAAATGATTAATATAGCAGTAATTGAAGGATATGACCACTAGCTGAAATTATATCCACCAATTTGCGAGCTGTTGAACACATGGAAAACTTTCATAAGGAGAGGAGGAAGGGTTAGGGACACGTGATGCAGCACTATTTGACAGAAAGGGCCCAGGGGTCTTCTCTTAAATGTTCCACCATGAAAGGAGTAAGTACTGATCTTTCACGTGTTCTCCACACAGAACTGACGGAATCAGAGGGAGTCGAACCAGTGCACTTTGGATGGAAAATCAGTACTCCAGCAACAACACAAACCCAATACACTCAATTTTTTATCAATCACTCCGTAGGGATAATTGAGTGTCACAAAGCGAACCGAGCAGAATGGAGCAGGACACGACATTACGTCAGATATAAGCACACGGAAATTCAGGCATTTGATATTTGGGTAAGAAATAAATGAAGAAAGCTGATTAATGGAGAAAACTACTATTTACGGCTAGGGAGGAATAGAAGTCATCGGAGGAATCTTGAGAGACACGACAAGGGGAAGGCATTGAAAGAAAAGCTGTAAGGTGGAGTGCAAAAGGCTGCTACTGAGGAGATAATTATGTGCTACATGGGAATAGATGAGAATTCAAGGCTATTTTAGACATTATAGGGAAGGAATAAAGACGTAGATACTTTTAGAGGGACATTATTTAGAGCATAGGCCTTTTAAGATAGAAGGATTCACGACGTGCCGACAGGAGATAAATATACGGGTCGAGGCGTCATTCACTTAGTGGAATCCTGCATGGTGATTTACAAGAAAGAAAAACTTGTCAGCCCCAGACTTGCTGTTCCCCTCCCAAACCCCGCCACTATGGGGTGGAGTTAGGGAGGGGAATTTTTGAAATTCAGATTAGGACACGGGAGCACCACTCTTGCTACACCCTCCAAAACACTATATTCCACTTTGTCAAGCATCTCCTTAACCATTCCCACATCAGAGTTTTCAGGTCTCAAATACTGCACAAAGAGAGGAATGGAAAACAATTCGGTATTTTACAGCAACTAGAGATCCCGCAAGGTCAAACTATCGAGTACACCAACCTGGTTAATGACCAATTGTATTCACTGGACTCTTTACTCCCTATGTTATTTTTCCTACCTCCACAAAAATACCCTCGTAACCAATTCATTGATTTACCCACCACCTATTTACTCCCACTGCGTCCGAGGGGTGTTGTTGCAACCATCTACCAAACGTTACCCTCCCAAGCCCCAACCCCTAACCATTCTTCCCCTAACATCCTCACTTAACCCAACCCTCCCACATCCTATGCGGTTATTCGTCATAAACACGCGGAAAACAGTCATTCTCTGCTAAAAGATTATGCCATGCCAAAACCGGTCGTAGCTGAATGAGGCTATAAGTGGAAATTCAACGTTTTTCTTGCTCACGAATTATTAGGAAAAGTGAGGTGTCAAGGTGAGAACCAGATTGTTCCAGAACGAAATTTCACACTGTGGTCAGGACACTACAAACTACATAAGCCTGGAAGATACCAAACATAATCCTAAATCATAGAAAATCTAGTAATTGAGGTGAAATATCAAATCTTTTTCCCTATGTTCCAGTCGTTATCACTAACGGAAATAAGTATGGAAAGCTGATGCTTATAAAAACTGTTACCCCTCCTTGCTCCAGCATTAGCTATTATTAATTCGAACTTCAAGACAAAATTTAAATTATTGCGATCACTTTTACACTCTCATAATCTCAAGGAAAAAATAAAAGTTGAAGCTACCGGGCGCATTATTACGATCCGTGACCACGCATTTGATCGAATCTCTGAAATCGGTGACCCTCTACATACATACATCGGACAGAAAAAGCAGAGGCGTAACACTTAAAAAGTGCAAAAGTATAATTCCCCACAATTTAACCTAAGCTATTCTCACTCAATTTTCATACTGTTAACAGGAAGGTAATAGTATCGATAAGAGAGGTATTTAATGATATACACAGAGACTGACGTGCAGGCATGACAGATTGAGAATTTCACCTTCTGAACGAGATGGAATGCTAAATATAACCCCTCTCAACTACCGACTCCCAATTTAATATCATTTTGGATTGATGGCCACAAGTTGAAATATATAAAATATAATTATCTCCAAATTTCTGAGCGATTAGTGGAACAGCATTCCACTGCACTTAAACACACAGCAATAGATAACTTCTGATTTAGGGAAAAGCTGTCATGACAAACGTGAAAAATCATATTTTGGAATAATATTTGGAATAATAATAATATTGGTGGTTCTAATTATTCAGTATGCAAGTTTCATGAACTTGATTCGCGCATTATATTGGCCTCGACAAAATATACATCAAAATATTTATTATTCCTAGCTCTCTTAGAATCCTTAAGCTTTTACTGGATTACCCAGCGCTCAAACTTTTGTGTTAGATAGCAATATCCTCTCGATAAATGTTGGTGCAAAAGTTTCAGGTACATTATTTTTAAGAAAATCGGTACCAGGGGATAGTTTAAATTACGATTGCAATTTTTGAAGCTTTGAAGGCTCCTTAGCTCGCTTAGACATAAAGTATTCTCCAGCGAAATCTTTCCACCCATATTGTATTTGAATATTCCGCAAGCTGATTTTTATATTGAGTGAAGTCCCTGAAAGCAATCGTCATTTAAATGTTCGGGTACTGTATTAAAAAAAGTACTAATAACTCTAAAACGTCCAGAAATAAGCCAAATTTTGCTGACGAGAGCGTTAACATTGATTTCAAATACCGGGTGTCGTGTTTGACGTGCATGAAACCTGTGGCAACGGAATATTTATGTCTATGTATAGTAAGCATAAAAAAATTATTACAGAATTTTATTTAATCCAAAACAATTTATTTACTTCCTGCCGGCTTTACACTCAAGCGATTTGTCAGAAATACATTATAGTTTTATTTACCTTAATTATTGCGGATTTTTTTTCAGCTCCCTGCTCGCTTCCTGAAGCTTTATGAGCGTGTCGCATCCTCTAAATGCCCTAAACCTCGAAAGCCATTAATAGGATTTGGGTGGCGTTTCATGCGTGAAATATTTATTTGCGGGTACCATTTAATAGAACATTTATTTCCGCACAGAGTTTCCTGCCTTTTGAATCGTAAACAAAATATTGGAATTTGAGCAAATACCGAATGGAAAACAGCATTTTGGTTAGCGGTGCGGCGGTTGGATAGGTTCCTCGACGGAATATGTATAATACCATAGAATAAAATTCTACGTAAATTTACAGAATAATTGAATCGGTGGATAGTGTTTACTACGTAATGGATGAGAGTTTTTTTATTCGCGGTATTGCCGAAATAAATTTGGTTTAGAATCAATGTTTCCAGTAAGGGTTTCAAAATAATTCACAAAACAAAATGCGCAATGTGTGATGGGATATTGTGCAAGCTTTTCGGGAATCACAATAAGTATATGTTTAACGCTCAGATTACTAGTATTGGCTAATAGCTTGAAAGTGACATTGAATTCATTTTGCGAGTAATAACCCTTCTCGGTGGATAGTGAATTTATATCCTATGCGTGTCGCTGAAAATGGCTTGCAAAACCAAGAGCCCGTTATGTTACCCCCAGAATGAAGTCAATTGAAATAGTTTGTAAAGATTGCCTCATCTCATTGTAATTTATGGGCCTGGAAATTATTTTTCGTCGTGGTTTTCTGGCATAATACATGTGTTCACATAAAAGGCAGGGTAGAGTTTCAAGTTAAAAATTTTCCTTTAATTTCTTATTGGCTTAATTTTTGGTTGCTTGCAAGATTCCTAGACAAGGTTAAACATTTTTGTAGTGAAGACATCCAAAATATTTATGACTTCAGTACTCATTTTATGAATATTTATGCTTCTAAAAAAGAAAATTGGAGATTTCTCATTAGGTCCAATAGCATTATCAGTGTTATTTTGTTTAAGAAACAAACGGCCTCTGCCCAAAATAACTTTTACACTACACCTTGCGATTATTCTCAGACGATAATTTTAACATCTTGGAATTAAACTAGGAAATTATATCGAGGGGGGATGTATTACAATAGGTTTTGGTCAATAAAAGCGAGTGTTTTTTTTTTTTTTTTAATAGTCATAATTTATTTGAAAACACCACGCTTGAGTACATTAATTCGTTGGTGATGTTGTAATTCGTTTGCTATTCTTAATAAATTGAAGAGAATAGCGTAACCTACGTTTATATGCTCCCCTCTGCATTTATCTGCTTCAGCTGCATGTTTTCAACCCTTTAATTGGACAGACTGACATCTTGATTCGGTGAACGACCCGCCTCATGCTTTTTTTCTTCTGCAGTCGCTTTCCCACCAACCATTCCGCGCGCTTTAAGTCATAGTTATCGTTCAGAGCTGTCGGAATTGCGGGTTCATTTGGGAGTTGAGGCGGGGATGTATATTTTTCGACTCCGTCCCGCCCCACCCTGGGCACAATCGGATTTCACGGCAGGATAACCGCATTTAACGAACAAATTGACCCTTGTCGATCCAGTAATCCAACCAGCGGATGTGCTTCGGTAAACGGATTCCGATATCACGTGGCCACGTCGCGGGCTTTCTCTCTTTCTTTCTCTCTCTCGTTCGCCTCCCAGCCATTTTAATGAGGGAAGCGAATGCCCCTGGGGGTTTTTCTCAGGGGCGGCCCGCCCCGGATGTTTGTGCGGCGCATGTGTTTGTGTGCGTGTGTTTTTGTGTATGTCCACAAGGAAGTAAAAATTCTCCCCTGTTTGAATTCCTACCTACATAAGGGTCGTGCATTCCCCACCCCGTCTCTTCGACTCATTTCTTCCTTCCTTTTATTTATTTCGTCCTTCCCTGCTTCCAAATCGTTCCTCTTTCATTCTGTGTCCTCCTGGCTCCTTTGTCTCCCTTCCACGGGCATCTTCGGCTCCTTTGAATGGCTCAGAAGGGAGGGGTAGGTATATTCGCGTAAAGACTGAAAAATCCATGGCAATGACTCCGGTGGTAAATGAGGGACGAGCCCCTCCTGGATTCTTCCGCTTCCTCCTCAACCTGCGGCTCTCGTTAAGGAATGGGGAGAGTTCATCGTTATCGAGCTATGAATGTGCTCTCGGAAGATGCGCTACTGCTTGGAGGCTGGGAAGAGGGCAGATCCCATGGTTTTCCTCCGAAGAGATTGGACGGCATACGGGTTAGCGCCATTTCATGGAGATTCCCTGAGAAATATCCTTTTTCTTCAATCGCTCGTACAAAATCTATGGACAATTGCTCATATTTTGGACAGAAGTTAGTCGTGCCCGTATCGCTCTGTGAGGTGGCATTTATTGAAGCCGCCTGACTTGCGCTGTCCAATAATCGTCTGATTTTCCGTAACGACGTGTGTGCCACCGGGAGGGTATATGACAACGGATGACTGATCAACACACGAATACTTGTCGAGTAAACAGTCCTTATAGTACTGAGCACACTAAAGGTTTCTCTGTTGAGTAAACTGAATTCGGAAAGGAAAACGTCAGCTTCATATCCAACGCAGCTTTTAATTTGCTACTCTCATCATGCAGTATTTAATTAATGATACTAGCAGACCTGCGGCCTGCGTTGCAGGAAGTCTCTGCCTGGCGTGCCCTTGAGGTGAACTTTGTGTTCTAGTGTCAAATGAGGTTTTACAAAGTGTTTAAAACTACTGATTACACATTACCAATAGGTGGCAGTAGTGCTTGTGCTTCAGGCAGGCAGTTACTGCTTCACTACTCAAAGTTGTCTTTGCATTTTTTTACACTTTTGTGCGCCAACTTTTCATAAGCATTTCGTATGCAGAGAGAAGGAAATGGCTATTTTATAAATAGAGAAATGTGTCCCACTCTAATTATCCTATATGATTTTGTACTTTTTTCTACACAATATTTTCATTATATGTTGTCTCCCCCTCTCAAAAACCACGTTTTTTGCATTTTTCTCTGCACTACAAACAGCTATTAATCCAAAACTACTACCAAATCATGCAGACAGAAAATTCACACTCAACGCACCAAACCTCACCCTTTTAGCTCAAAACTTGGGAGAGAACAAAACAAAACGATTACAGAATGACTGACTGACACGCTACAAAATTACACCGAAATTACACATAAACCGATGCAAAGGTGGCTGTACTTATATGCTATTCTACATACTTGGGACCATAGAACCATAGGACACTAGTCCTCGAACAATAAAATTCTATTCTATTCTACTTGCCAAGTATTGTTTTTCTAACATGTTTTTAATGTGGCTTATTAAATGTGCGAAATGAACTTAGTAGTCACAGGACCTTAAGATAATTATATCTATCTTTTAGGTGGAGATATAAGTGACTGTTGTATTTTAAATTGATAAAAAACGGTTGTTTTTGATTGGTAATTGATTGAAAATTGATAAAAAACGGTGGTAAAAATAATGGTTTGGGTGTAGGACAACCATTAATAATTTTAAAATGGAGGGTGTATTTTCGAACTTTATCCATGAACATTAATACATAATAAACGTTTTATAACCTTCTTTCAACTATTAGAAAAGTACCTACTTCAAAACGCCTGGCTTTGATATTCACATTTCCTACATAAGATCGGGGCCGGTAAGCAAAAATTGTTTTATTTCACTATCTGCACATCGGAAACGTCAATTAATATTTTCATACTTTCAAAATTGATTGATGAAACCAAGTCCGCTTTCTTCAAATACTCCAAATCAATTTTTGTCCCTCTACCAAAAACTTGAACACATTTACTTAGCAACGTAAACAAATATGCATAGCAACTGATTTCCCATGTTAAAAGATATGGAAAAAAACATTTTTCTCTTACATTTTTCTCTACACAACAAACTGCTAAAATCCAAAACTACTACCAAATCATATGGACAGAGAATCCACACTCAACGCACCAACCCTCACTCTTTTAGCTCAAAACTTGGGAGAGAACGAAACAAAACGGATACAGAATGACGGACTGACTGACACGCTACAAAATTAATATATATTTAGTTAGACAAGTCTTCGGCAAGATTTGTAAAGTGATGGTATGATAACTATATTTACATCTACGCGATACCCTGCAAGTCACCGCGAGGGGTGTGTGGCAGGGGGTTATTAGCGTAACCAGTCTATTTGATGAACTAAAATGTGAATCATTATCAGACCGTAGGTCGAAATTAATAATCAATCTCAAAAATAATTTCCAAGATAATATTTTCACTGATGACGTTAAACATATTTTGCGAACTCCCACTTACTATGGTAGACTGAACCACAACCATAAAATTAGAGAAATATATTGCCGAGCTGACAGATTCTAAATGTCCTTATTTTCTCGTACAATTAGGGACAAGAATAGCTGTAAATATATCCTATGTTATAAATATAAGTGTATCAATGGATAGCATAGGTAGGTAGTTACGTGTTAGTACTTTAAGTACTTTAAGCTAACCTAACTAACCATACGGTTTTACATACTTGCTTAGCTATTTTTATGAATTTTAGACTAGAAATTTATTACTAATCATTTTTTGCTTGATGTGTAATGCATGTTTGAAGTAACCCCCATCCACACTTTTATGGTGGCTTGCGGGGTATTATGCAGATGCAATGGCACTGAACAAATTTTATAACAATCTAAAAAGCCAAACATGCGGATAATATATAAAAATGGGAAACCTTGTTATTAAAATGTATTTGAAATATTAGAATTTAATGTTGGCATAAATTTATTCATCATCATCCGTCATCAAGGATATGATTGCTTTGATTCAGATCAAAAATGAATAATTCTCTCGGCTTACCATTTTTATATTGACAACACTTCTCTACATCCTTTTTTACTTTTTGCACGTAGAAAGTATGTGTTTGCTCTTCTTCCTATTAATTTTTCCCTCTGCGACTGTATTCATCGTAATCTTTAAGACGTGGTCGATCACATTGTCCCGTCTTCTCATTTAACTTTTAGACTTTTCTTTCCTCCCATTTATCTTTGGATTTCATTCTGTGATACAGTACTATATTCATTTTTATCTCCATAAGTCTTCTGTAAAGTCAAATTACGAAAGCTTATAGCCCTGATTGCATGCGGCTATTACGTATCATAAGAAGTAGTTCCTTATTGTTCGCGGAAAAAGGACATTTAAACATTTCTGTCCTGCTGTATGTCTTTCGAATCTAATATATAGTAATTAGGTTCTGTATTTTACGTTAATATTATTTCGTTTGAAATTACTTTTCTACCTTGAAGGGTACCACCCGTAATCTTTACATTATCAATTGAAGCGCGTCAGTGAAGCCCGCCTGGGGCTTAAGGCTTGAATCTTTCGTTACTCACCGAATAAACACTTATGTTTTATATGATCTCGTTCTTTCTCGGCGAATGATATTTAAAAAACATTCTCGGGTTTCTAGCCGAGTAAGATGTTTTGTTCTCAGAGCAATTTTTATTGCTCTGAGGACGATGGAGGAGTATTCCATCGAAACGTTAGCAACAAAACATCTTACTCGGCTAGAAACCCGAGAATGTTTTTTAAACTAATGTTTTAGTTACCAACGAAAACGTCATATTTTGTTATCAACGTGGATAAACGAATAACTTGAAACGAATGACGTTATCATGACGACAAATTTCATTCGTTATAGCGTAACGAAAGATTCAAGACTTGGGCCCCTGGTGTAGATTCAGTCCCCGCCGCACAACCTTGCTTGGTGTTCATTTATCTTTGGCAGTGTTTTAATGTGGAGCTAAGTTCTTGTGTATGATGCTTACCTTCTCGCTTTTCATCGCTAAAATTTTTCTATGATTATTTGATTATGTCCACTGTTGATTACTATTTGTTTATGAGTTTTGGTTCGTTGATGTTGCATAATTGCTAAGTGGTACCATCATTAGCGTATACAAGAAAGTTGAAGGTGGATATTTTTTATTGACGAGAAAGTTGTTAATTAGCTTTGATGTAAATTTTGCTTGCTTCTTCGAAGAATGTCAAAGGCTAGGTTGCCTCGGTTCTTTAATGACGAGGATATTAAAAAAAAGAGGAGAAAAATATTTTGTTCTATTTCGCAAGTAAAGTTAGTCGTGACGTGTACGTACGTGGTTCATATTTCGACGAAAACAATTACCTCTGTTTCTTTATCGAAAAAATATTGGATATTCATGGCAAAAAAGAGATTTTTTATCAGTGTACCGGTCCCTACCTGAATTCTGTGTGCGGAGCGCATCAAATAATACACCTGTTTATGGGTGTACGTCCGTCAAACATTGAACCATTGACACTTATGCGCTTTCATTTAGAGCAGGCCGATGCTTTCTCCCGACCATTTCTCCAAATTATGAAACATTTCTTCTCTCCCTATTCATACATGACCCTATTCATAGATCTCCTCCCGTAAATGAGGTCGTTTACCATAATTTTTTATTACCGAATCTGATAGAGTTTTTAAAATAAAAAGACACGTATTTTTCCGTTTTTTGATCCGTAAATTATTTCTCGAGTTATAAGCGGCGAAAAACCGATGTTTTTGTGGTGCAACCTCTGACGTATATCGACTTCGTCCAAACACAACTGAGCCCGCGAAGCTGCTTCGCCTTATCGCAAAGGGGGGGACACAGATGACTCTGCCAATAGGAGCAGTTGCGACAGGATCTGTGCGACCTTCCGAGAAACCCCCTCCACTCCCTTACCCTTCCCCTAAAAGCAGTCAAGGACGGGAGGAAAATGACGTCAATGTTATCACAGCAGCTTTTTCGGTGGGCGTCACCTTTTGCTTATTTTAATTTTTATAATATTATAAAATATAATAATATATAATAATTATGAGTGAATGGTTGTGGTTAAAAGATTAATTTTTTCACTAAAATTCTTTTTTCGTTTCCGTCTAACGATTTCGTGTGCAAAATTGCGATTTCGGTTCCGAGTAAACGCTCCCATTACTATCTACTTATCATTACCATCTTGATTTATTCTGGTTGATGGTTTTTCTGTTTCCTATTTTGGGAGTAGCTATACTCTTCCACTTCTTGGAACTTTCTTATCCCTAATTTTACTGGGCTCTGGTGGAATTCATCAAAATCAACGAACCAAATCTGACATTATTCGATAGTACGCATGTCCTTTAAACAACCTAATTTTCACTACCGCAAAGTGTTCACCTGAGTTGTTGGTCGCATCCTCCTGCAAGTGCAACATCAAACACATAACATTCAATTCTTTGATGAGGAACATTTTCGCACCCAGCTGCCTACTTCGCAGTGATATCCTCCCAGGATTAGGTAGTGTTCTCTTGAGAAGCGATATTAATATAATCCATGTGGCATTTTTTATATTTAGGCCGTTTCATCATACACTGTTTCTTTTTTCATAATTTACTTGGAGTCGCATACGAACTTAAAAACTGACTCTGAATTGGAGTCGAAAGTGCGTTCATGGATGATTGCGCCGTGTGAAACCTGGCGATTCAACATAATTTAACTATAAATTAAAAATAATTAGATTTTTAGATAATTCGCTATTGTATTTCACTATTGCGTAAAGCATAATATCATTGTGTTAAGTCGTTAGTATAAAAGAAATTGATTTATTCAGAACTTTTACAAACCACAATAAAATTGAAAACTCACGACCCAGGTTTCGGCGCTAAGCACCATCACCCATCCCGAAACCTGGCTCGTGAGTTTTCAATTTTATTGTGGTTTGTAAAAGTTCTGAATAAACCAATTTAGCGATGGAATTCCACAAAGTTACCAGTGAACTTATTTAATTTATAAAAGAAATGATCACAAATCTGGCTAGTTATGAGGGTGTGGTGGCCTAGCGGGTAGAGCGCTGAGCTGCTGACTGGAGGGTCTCGGGTTCAAATCCCGGACAAGAGTGAATCCCACCACTGGACACCCCTACCTAAAATCCTCGAGATTCTATACTCTGCGCGTCAGAACCTCGTAGGAAATCGCAGGTGGCCATTTCCCTGCTTTCCGGCCCTGAATGTGTGAATTTCACACGATGACCTAGTACGCGGTGAGCTCTACCCTCACCTATCAAAAACCAACCTTCGGGTTGACCACTACTTTTTTCTCTAGCTAATTATGTTGCTGAGTTGCGAAAATTATGGAAGATGACTTTGGCATTGCATGTAAAATCAGCATGAATTAGCTGTACGACATTCGAACTGTTATATTAAAAGTATATAATCTAATACTAATTATATTTCATCCATTTCAGTCTACTGTGCATCGGGGTAATATGCCTGAATAACGACTGAAGAAAAGAACGATGCTGTCGAGTGAAGGGAGGTTGTCCAGCAATTGTAAGTTAACCATTGTTTTACTCTGCTATTTTAGAATTCTATATTTCTCTATTCCGTCTTGCCACCTGGTTTTCTTTCTACCTTTTTTCACCGTTGTTACGAGCTATATTTGATTTCTACAAAGAAACATTTACCCATTTCATACCGACAACAAGTGGACATTTTTTGTGCAAAGTTAAATTTGTGCTAAAGAGAGTGAACTGATTGTGCGGTAAATGATAAAGTAGCACTAATTACCTACTTATTTTAATTGCGTCCTGATTGGTGCACTGTTTTTTGTGATAAGCAGCCATACTGCATCTTCTCGTTGAGTGTCAAGGCTCTCGGTTGATCAGTCTTGACTTAATGCCGACCTCTGACCTACATCTGCGTACCGCTAAACGAATCTTAATGATCTTGGAAACAAAGAACGATATTTAGAATGAAACGGGAACAGGATTTCATGAGATTCCTTAATTACGAAATATCTATGCTGCGAAAATGTGATTTTATTGATTCTTTCCAGTTTTAGTGAGGAAACTGTGAGGTTGTGATTACTTAAGGAAACCTTATGGTTGCATTTTATGACCGTCATTAAAATATAGTTGTATTGGCGTAAAAGCGTCGCTTTTTGATGCGGATATTTCAATGAATAAAAGTAACTCGAAAGGCTTTTCCTACCTTAGCTTTGGAGCTATCGATACATGCCTTACATGACTATAGCTTTACATTTTTTACCACCCTCTCCTAGCATAACACTCCGTAATATAGTAAAATCATCCTAATATACCTAAAGCTTTAAATTAAGATTCTGTGCACGATAATGCAGAAATTCTGTATGAATACATAATTTATTTCTCATTACTACGGTTTATTCAATAGTAATTATTTTTTCTGTCATTATTTGATATCGGAAGCCATGCATTTATGATTTATTTTCTGTCTAATGTTACGGAGGGATAGACCCCTCCCTCCACTTCCCCCCCTTTCCCCTCTGGCGTTATGTAAATTATGGACGACCCTTTTTCAAACGAACATAATATCTTTCCACGAATCTATGTCGGTGAAATTCATGCTACGAGTACATTCATCACGCATTCACTATGCCTATCTGAAAATAAAATTTGCCTTTTCTTTTCAATGACGTGTCTGGTTCCTGCCCGCACCGTTCAATTTTTACTGGTTCTCGGCAACCTGCACGTGATATATATTCGAATAAAGGGGCGCTACTCTATAGTTCGTACTCCATTGACGATTCCAAATCACCCCTTAAATTTGCCTGTCACCCATCTCCATGGAACGTACGATCTGCCCGGTGCTTTATCAGAATCTCGCTTTCTCACCGCCAGCGCCCTTGTGAAAGGATATAATAAGCTGTAAACGAGTACGCTGGACTAAAATTGAAGTATTAACGTCACTCCTTCCGCCCGATACGTGCATTTTACTGAGGTATCGTTAAACTGGGGTAAATGGGTAATTTGAAATGGCGCATTTAGTGCTGCTTCGGCGTACAATAATTTTAAAAAATATCAAGAATGGTTTTCCATTTAATGGATTAAGATATTTTTTATTTATTGGATGAAGTTTTTAATTTACGTTAGATACATATTTACAAATTTGATCAAGTGTAGAATATGGTTACTTAGCTATATGCATAGTATTTTATATTTTACTTTATTTAAAAAGCCGTTCTAATCCATGTGCTATGTAGTGACAACAGAGGATATTGACGATATATTTTTAATGTAATCTTGTGATATTGCTTAAATTAAATTCTCCGACACCTTTGACAATTTTCGAATTACGTTTATGAAAAAATAATTATTATGGATATAAAAACTTATTTTTATCCCTGTCACATCCCTAAATTACCTACGTTCACGTACTATTTCAGCGGCTGCCGACATTGCCATTCTGAGTTATATGCGTCGAATATTTTGAAAAGTATATTTGTGTATTCGAAATATGTGATAGGAATTCCCGCAGGAGCCTGAACTTATTCAATTTTTTGTGAACGAATGTATGAGTGAGTGAATGCAGAATCGTGAATTAATTATCAAAATATTTCCACGACATACTGAGTATTATATATTTTAGGTTGGAGAAATTTACTACCTTCAATCTGTTGCACGCTAAGCCGATCAGACTAGCATGACATTTAGAAATAGTGAGTCTTTCCTAATTTAATTTTTACAAATACTCTTAACTTCCCTATTTTATATCGATGTATACCGTAGAGCTCACGAAAACTCTGGAACAAACAATAGTTCGACCGTTAACAGTAGTACGACCGTTTCCCCCTGCCAAAAACCCTTGAAGTGGCTCGCAGGGTATTATGTAGATGTAGATGTTAAGTGAAATTGAAGTGCAAGCACACAGGCTATTATTCCTTAACTGATTGGGTGATAGTCTGAGTGCAGTCAGTCCCACGGTCGGCAGGTTTCCGCGAAAAATATTGCTAGCAGGTAGGCTGGAGTTGCAGAGGTTAATCCATAAATCAGAAATAAATAAGTTTCGAGTTCTGTTAGTATTTCATACATTATTTAAAAAGGGAAAAGAAGAAAGTAAAGATAACGAGAATACTGGGAACATCGCATTTGAGGAGATTGCGTCAAGGAAAGCTTTACACACTCCATTTTAAATGTTGAGCTACTCGAAAAATGTTTTCTGTTTCTTTGGAATGATTATTAATACTGTCAATGAGCTTGATTCAGCAACAGCAAAGTAACACTGACTAGAGTCCTGACGTGAAGCTCTACCAAAATGATCGAGCAGTTAGCAATATTTGCAATTTGTTGAGAATTGGAAAAATAAATCATTTAACCATTACTTTAAGGACTTCTAAAATATGTTTTGTATTATTAGAATGCTCTTCATTTCTTGTACAAATAGCAACAATTTTCAATGAAAAAATATTTTTATAATGGAGCATTGCAACAGTAGAACTTCCAATAAAGTTATTTCTCATTTGAAAAGGAAAATTCAATGATGTAAAAGTTGTTATTCAAATAAAGTAATTGACCATAAACATGTCGCATGTTTAGAAATCATTAAATATACGAATAATTGTTTTTCAAAACATTAAATGAATGATCTCTTGAAATAGTTAATATTTTGTTCAATTTTGCTCTTAGTGTTACATAAATGTTACCTTAGTACTATTTGTTCCTTTGATCCGAGAAAATAAATACGAATGAAACATTTTCTCATGTATATGTTTATTTTCATATCGAAATTAAACCAACTGGTCGTTATGCATTAAATTTTGTTTAAATCTTGGCGTGTGGCGAGAAAAGCGGCGGGTTTAGGGCGATCTGGTGGTGGGTTGAGAGTCGAAAAATCTGGCACCACTGCCACACACCTTTACGGTGGCTTGCAAGGTACTATGTAGATATAATCTCACGGCTGGCGACCCACCACCTCGCACACGTACTTTTGCAAGCTGAAAGGTTGATCTGACTTTGTACATTAATAAAAAAAATGCTTATTCGGAGATACTTGCACTTGTGCTCGGCTCTTAAAATCCCCAGAAATTCCTTAGTCACGGATCGAATGACTCCCGGAATCAAATCTTCAGAGGTAGGCGACCCTGAAGTCCGCGTGTAGTTTCTGCTTGGGGATCCGAGTGGATCCTCCCTTTTCGCGAGGATTCTGAGAATTTGAGATGTGGGAAGAGAGTGGAGGCCGTGCGTGAGTGGATGAGCATGCTGCAGAGTGGGGAATCCGAGGACGAGATTTCGGGAAAAGTGAGCGGAGGAGAAAATTAAGAGGAATTAAATCGGCGTGGGATTGCGGAGAGAGGGGTGTCGGATTGGAGGAGAGGAGGCATCCGTGCGCAACCCGCCTGTGCGCGCAATAATGCGCATTATTGTGCGCGTACGCGGGAAGATTCGAGCGCGAGATGGGGGAGAGCGTTTGAGGCCAAGGGGGTTTGGGAGGGCGCTGCTCGAGGCGGGAAGGAGGGAAACAGCGCGGCTTGAGGAAGAGATAAGAAAGACGCGGCCGCAGCGGAGGGAGCTGGAGATGGAGGCGGAGAAGAAAAAAAGGGGGAATGCAGATTGCGAGTGATAAAAAAAGTGTTGCTGCGAAATGAGACCGAGATTAAGAGTGGTAAAACACGAGAGAGGGGGAGGGGAAGTGGCGGTTTGAGGGGAGGGTGGTGTGAAACGGTGACGTCACGGGTGGCGAAGAGAAAAAGGAGGGGAGGGGGAGAGAAAGGCAAAAGGAAACGCAGCG
Organism: Platycnemis pennipes; assembly: GCA_933228895.1. Lineage (NCBI taxonomy): Eukaryota > Metazoa > Arthropoda > Insecta > Odonata > Platycnemididae > Platycnemis > Platycnemis pennipes. Next base: position 86,095,836 of record OW121857.1, read on the forward strand.
CCTCCACCGGCCGTTCGACCAAACAACCCCTCCTCTTCCCCTGTCTCTTTCACTTATAAGACGACCACACGCCATCTTTAATTAAAAGATTCTTTCCCCGCTCCTTCCCCCCTCACCTTGTATATCCTTTTTCCTTTCCTCTCCCTCGCCCACGCCCCTCCTCCCGTTTCCAATTTTCCCCTCCCACACCCTCCTTTCATCCCTTTCCTCACCTTAAGCTCGTCAGTTTGTGATTCGGTCCTATCTGCGCTCGCCCGGCGTGTAATTTAATTCATATCCTATTTCTTTTAGACCCGAGTATATTCCGACCTCGCGATTAGCCACTATATTGTGCGTACGTCTCTCTTGTATGTACGCTCAATTTAAAAAAAATGATTCATCCCTCATTTTGTTCCCGATAGTTAATGCAGGATAGGCCGTAGGTTGTTTAATGTCGAAATCCTTCTAATTAGAATTTTAATCTAAATAAAAATTTGTTCAAAGGTTCATTTCAAGTATTCATGACCAGAGGCTAGAATTTCCTCGTCGGTTTCCAATTAGTTGGCAGTAATAGCTACGTTTTCGGAAATGTGTTTTGGTCCGTACCTACTTATTCTTATTTGTACGTGCTTGTCGTAAAGTTTGAAATTTCTCGTTTGCTGTACTCTTATTAGCATATCTTTTTAATTGACCGACTCGCTTTGATGTTCCTGATAGTCAGTCGGATATAGAAGTGGAATTGCGGAACCATACTGCACTCAAATGAAGTATTTTACGTGCAGTCTGCACTCTGGTCTGTTCGCTACTTAATGTTTTGTTTTTCGCTGCACCCTTGCAAAATATTCTGATATTGCACATTAATGAACAAGAAATGAAAGCAGGAAATTATAAAATATTTCATTAAACACGGCTGGAGCCTTTTCTGTGATGTTTCCATGATTTCTGCATTGTTTTATAGAATCCAAATATGTACGCCGTACCTATTTTCAATTAACTCACAAAACTGTTTTGATGCCGTGTAGTTTATTTTAATCCCTGCTCCCATGCATTTTATAATATTGTATTTAATTACCAACCAGTCTACTGGATCTAAACTATCAGTTTTCATGGGCCTTTGTCGTATACTCTCCGAATTTAGAGTACTGTGCCAATTCCATATTCATTCGCTATTTATCAATAACTTATCCAAAAATTTAAATTATGGAATCCGAAGCTTAAATCAACAACTTATAATGGTGATTCAGTGCTTTATTCCATCCATTTATATACCTACATCAACGTAATACCCTGAGAACCATCGCGAGGATGTGTGGCAGGGGGGGAAAAATTGCCATGCACAAATGACATGGAAATAAAGAACTACAATGACACTACTACATGAAAACAAGTTAGGTATAGGTGTCACGTGCAAGTAGATGGTAAGTGTCGACACAGTTACGACGCAATTGCTGTTTAGAAATATTTCCACTAAATATATTTATAGGTATTTCCCTAGCATGCCTAGATTAGTGATATTAAAACATGCTTCATGCACTACAGGATACTCCAACAAGTTTTTACTTAACCCTTCACTATGTTGCTAATTGTGCTCTCGTATAGTACGCGGGAAAAGAGACATTTTATTCTTTCGGTACGACAATCTATCTGTCTAATCTTGTTTAATTGATCAAACGTAACATATTATATGTGTGTCTTTTTCACGTTATTCTTTACTACGACTCTACGAATAACTTTCATGTGATATATAGATTTTATAGTTTGTATGGATCTTGCGCAATTTTCTCTCTACGTTAATATCCGCATCCAATGTTCATCCATTTTAAATCCGTTTGGTGGTTTTTTCGTGGATGGAGTGTTACTTCCGAACTTTCCGTGTTCTCGCCATAATTTCCTCGCAGTCCTTTTAGTTAAGTACTTCGTTTGATTAAATAGTTTGAAACCTATCACCCATATCTATTCAAAAAGAATCAGAGTTAATAATAGTGCAAACCTTTGTCTCCCGCGGACGAATTTTGTGGCAAACCGTTAACGGGAAACCATCTCATAGTGAAGTGACGTAATAATTATCCGGGGAATATCAATGCAAGGGTATTATTCAACATTTCAGCGCTGGTTTGCAGAGCGTCCTGAGGTCGTAGGTGACTAGATATTTCGGGTAGGTGACATTTATTTTGAGAAGTCCAGTTTTATCGTTCCTTACGTTTCAGCGAGAAAGATGGGGGAACGTGTCTGATTCCAACAATGCCCATTTCACTTGAACGGTGCCATGCGAATACACAATACAACGGGCCCTTTCCAAGTGACTTAGTTTTAAGAACACTCACATGCCCCTGTCTCTTCGGAATTTCCTATTTTCACGAATTTATTTCGCGAATCTAATGTGGATTCCATTGTTCGTCGTGGATTTAGATGGAAAAAGGATTGAGTGGTTTGGCTGGGAGACAAGATGTCGTCAGCTTCAGTGAGATGAAGAGAACGCTTGTCGATATCTCTACTTCTCTGCAATGAATAACGCGTGCCAAACCTCAGCACGCTTCTTATCTCGCCTGAAGCCGCTATAGCACTCCCCCCCCCGAGGTAGGACGGGCGTCGTCTGTTTCTTTTATTTTATATATAGCTATCGACTGTTATTTTAATGTGCCCTGAAATGCCTCGCATATTCACCCCCATACAATAAGAGTTTTAATTTCATATTTGTTTGTATTTACCTGCGTCTAAAGTACCCTGCATTTGCGTGTGTGGCAGGGGACGGGTATCAACAGCCATTTAAGGTGTATGCGGTACTGTGAAATTGTACTAACCTGAATTATGTGGCAGAAAATTTACTTCAGTTAGACACTGACTTGGTGTAAAGGCTAATGCATATCTAAAAACAAATAATGAATAAATACTTTAAAGTTATTACGTAACACTTCGAGTTTGCGACTGTGTTTGCTTCCGCAAACGAGCTTATATTCATATTTAACTTCTTATGGGTAAAATTTCATCAAAATATAAATCAATACATTGCGGAATCCAAAGTCAAAAAAATGGTATGGACTTCATTCGGATTATTTTGGTGAACTAACTGTGAAGAGACTGATTTTCTGCGTGGAAGTGTGACATTCAGAATCACGGAGTGATAGAGTTTTCGATGCAAGTGAAGAGGGAAGAAGAAACTGTTAGGCTGTAATGGAAGAAAGAAAATTGCTGCACGGTTTATTATTTGTGAGAGGTTTATTCTCTCGGCGGCAGTCATAATGAGTTGGTGAGCGACAGTGAGGAATCGCAAAATTGTAGCATTAGAAACAACAAATTAAATCTTGATCAATGGAAAATTGTCTCATCGGCAAATAACGTAGAGGACTAGTTTTAAAGAGAACCTCTCCTCAATAATAAAGTATGGTGGGAAATTGAGTTACATACGGACATGTTTGCAATAAACATTTACATTGGCAATTTGAGCCGAAATTCTGTATCGATTCTCAAAAAAGATAGCAACTGCTGCTACAAGTGAATTTTGTAAAAGAATTAGTCTTAATTGCTCTTTAAAAAGCCTTAAATTTTTCTTAATTTGGATGTATGGCGATTACTGCAAGTAACCATGGCAAGGACATGTAATTGAATCACAGCTCTCCAAAAGCTGCCTGAATGTAAGGTGATGACAAGAAATTAAAATTAAAAATTACAAGTATAGCATTTAATTCGAGAAATTTTATTTTTTTCTGAGGAGCTTTACCTCTTATTTTCTGAGGAGCATTTTTACCTCATATTTTCTTTCTTGAGACCGCCGGCTCAAATTATTTGATTCAATGTCTGAGCCTTCTCAGAACTGGTTTATGCTGTCCTTATCAATTGTTTACCCATGATCTATCATTTATTTGCACGCGTCTGGTTTATTCGTAACTAATATGTTTGTAAAAATAAAAGTACTTGGTTGATTGTACAATTTATTCTTCATTCCATAATTTATTCAATCAAATACTTTTATTTTTACTGTCTTAATTCCACCAAGTAAACTTGCCGACCATCGATTTTAATATGTTTGTGTTGGTCTCTTGTTACGTAGCATCATAATCATGAGTCAAATATCCTGAGATTGGTTTGTTTCACCTACACTCAATTCTCTTATCAGTTTACTTCTTCATGTGTACATAATACTTAAATTAATACATTCCTCCCCTTCCGTTTGAGGCCTCTCCCCATACCTCTTCAATAAAGTGCATATAGACCAAGTTATCTAAAGATGGCCAGCAGCTCTTAAAAATAACGCTTGTGAGTGGAAAATGATAACTATATTTCTCCGAAGGCCAGCCATTGCTATTCCTCGCTTAAAATTTCCCTCGACTATTGATTTCCTAAGATCGTCTAAATATTAGCTAGGTTCGTAAAAATGCGTTTCGATGATAAGTTTGGCCCAGCGACTGAACTGTTGGAGACATTAGATGGAAAATTATTGAAACTTATATTGGAGTACAGGATGTCTCCTGCTAACAATTAGGACTGCCTAATTTTTTTTGAAGATATTGAGTTACATAAATATTTTCATTATACTGGGACAGATCCAATCATAAATGGAATTTTGAAGAGAAAATATTTCCATAAACGGGAAACGTATTGAATTCTAAGTGCATAATCTCCAGTATGATATTAACTGGCATCGAAACTTCTCCGAGACATTATTATAGTGACTGCTATGAAGGTCCTTAAAAATGCCTTTAAAAGTAAAATAAAAAAATATAGTATTACCTCAGTGCAGAAAAAAGTGGGTCGGCCGGGAATTGAACCCGGATCAACTGCTTGGAAGGCAACTATGCTGACCATTACACCACCGACGCCTTGTGTCAATGTAACTTGATTCTCTTCCCTAATTCCAGGCCATGCCGAAATCCCAAGGCCTTTTCCATTCTATCATTTTTTTCCCATCAGAAATTGTCTTTATCGTTGCAATGCGTCTCAAGATATGTGAAATCGAGTTATTCTGTCTTCAAGTTTTCAGGAGACTTTTATTTTCTCTCGCTCTTCGAAGGTCTTACTCGTTTGCCAATCGGTCGATTCATTTTTTCTTCGTCATTCTTATCGGTAGTCCCACATTAAACGCGCATATTAAGTAGCATTGTCTCTATTGGTTCGCGTGCGTTATTCAGGTTTTGACGAAAATTTTCCCTTCGAGGTGACATGCAGGGTCATCATCAGTATATATTTAAAACTCAATCAATAAGCGCTCATTGGAGCTTAACTGTATGCACTTGACGAAGTAAGACGAGAGGTAAGTCACTAATGCACAGAAAAAGTAAAAACATAGACACGAAAAGGACACTTACATGTTTAGCAGAACTGTTTCGGCGGTGAACGTTCGCCTTTCTTGTCTAGAGAGAAAAAGGTTCGAGGACTGAGGATAAGGAAGATAGGGAGCTTGCACCAATTAATAACTACCAGGAGGAATATTCCTACGCAGATACTAATAATTTAGCTGCACGTGTATTAAGAATGCATAACTGACATGTTTCTGTGATAAATTAGAGCATATCTGGTAACTGTTCACTCCCTGCCACACACTTTGGCTTGTTGGCTGACAGAGTGCTCCAAATTTTTAGGCTCACTTGCAAATGAAGGTAAGTGCAAACCTTCAACCCAGTCTCCGCACTACGCTGATTCTCCCATCCTCTCCGTGATCGCCTACCTTCCAACCGTTCCCTTCAGTCCCATCTTCCTTTTACCCGCACTTTTTGCGATCCCGGACTCTCCTTATATCCCTGAGAAAGGGTGTGGGAAGAAAAATCAACGCCCGCACTTAAATAATACTTCCAGGCACGCGGGGACCGATGTCGTACGCGCCAGCGCACCGCGGAGTCGAAAATGAAACTCGCGGTGTGGCGTTTACGTAATGGAATGGGGTGTGGGCTGGGAGAAAGGTGTGGTTTACCAGAGTACAAAGTGCTTATTTCCTATACCCGCCATACAGGCGAGGTGTTCCTATTTAGTTCGGCCATATTGGCATCAATGCCAAGCGGGTCGCATGCCTTCAGGATACAACAGGTCTCTGCCATTCTTAATTTCTGTCGGAGAAATTGCTGCGAAAACATGCATATTTCTTTTGACTATGGCCAAGAAATAGCCATGAATGAGGACATTGGGAAGCCAATACGTGGAACACATCGTAGGCGATGACTAGTTCTTTAAGATCGAGACAAGGAGTCCTGTAAAAATTAGGACATGCTTTCAACGTTCATTAAAAAGTCGAGTCCCTTGAGTTAAGAAGTGTATATTTGCTGGAGAGTTGAATAAATTCCATGAATAGCCATGAATGAGGACTTTGGGAAGCCAATCAAGGAACACATCGTAGGTGATGACTAGTTCTTTAAGATCGAGACAAGGAGTCCTGTAAAATTAGAAGTACATGCTTTCAGCGTTCATTAAAAAGTCGAGTCGCTTGAGTTATGAAGTGTATATTTACTGGAGAGTTGAATAATAAAAAAAAAATAAATAGCGTCTGATAGAACGCTTGTTTCTTCATTTGTTTACGAGCGTAGACTTTTTTCTCTCCTAATCTGTACATTTACATTATTTATTTGGAAAAAATACATTGTTTTCGGCGCTCAAATCCTGTTGTTCCAGGCTTAGGGTACCCATTTTCTTAGCACACTTAACGTTAACTTCAAATTTTGAAATGCTTTAGTCTGGAATATTTGCGCGTGCTATCTTAAATTTAGAAAAAGCAGTAGTACAAAGTGTAAACTTCCGCATATTAAAAAATTACTCTGGTGTGTGGTTCCTCCGCTGGGAGAGGGGTTGGAGGAAGAGGGTTGGGAACGAGAGGTGGAGTGTTAGGGTAGGGTGTCGGTGGCCAGGATAATAGTGAAATCTTGAGCGGAGGGGTTTGCAAGGTTTTTCAAAAAAATTCGTGTCTTTCTGGAGTGGTTGCGTGTCGCCCGACGCTTCACCACCTTTTTGTGAAACGCATTCAGGAACACCCAGACACTTGTCACCGTTGATTACTCAGCGACGCCTGGAAGAAGACAATTCCGCATTGTCTGGTAATCGACTTTTTAAAACCAGGAGGTGAGAAATAACTAAATTTTCACGACTACTTTGATTTGTCGCAGGCACGTATAATGTGGAAAACTTGTAGAAACCTTATAGTTTCAAACGAACAGTTCGCGGTGCGCCTAAAATACGATTTTTTTGGTATTGAAACCGCTTGTTGGGTGTGATTGTGGCGGATAAGGTACTATCATACCGAAGGTCCGGGCTCGAATCCTGGTAGTTTTAGGTATTTTGCAGGTGCTAAAACGGTCTCAAGTTGGATACTATAATAACTCTGTACTTAATATCACGGATATATTCAGTGGCATCCTTGCTGACTTTTGCTAAAATGACGCTAATGCCGACGCCAGGTTTCTCTCCGCACTTTCTGGGTTCCCTACCCATACCACAGGGACTTAAAAGAAAGGTTTTTGGAGAGTCTAATATGGATTGTGAACTGTATGGCGCGAAACATGAACCTTATTTTTGAAAATAGACTTTTTTGATTAGGGCATGGAGAACGACGGAAAAACCAAAGTTGGTGGAAAGGAAGAGGAATGAAGAAGAGCTAGAGATGGTTGGAGTGGAAAAGGAATTGAGGAAATTTGGAGAAGGTTGGAGGTTCGGGTGGAGCAGATAATATGGGGCGAGGGTGTTTTGAAGGACGTGATAGAGGGAATGTTGGGTAAACAGGGCAGAGGGAGGTGAAAAACGGGTAGTTTATATAGTTTGAATGGGAGGCAGGAAGTATGAGGGGTTGAAAAAGAACACCTTGTAAAGTGTAGGGGCGGTGGGAAAAAATAAATAACGATTTAAACCTTCCCTCATCGTTAGTAACCTAATAATAGCTATTAAATATGATTGACGCCTTGTGAGGGACCCATTATGGAAGATTTCTCATTAAGCTGGTGAAAGAAAGTGAGATTTTGGGAAAATAGGGTCGAAATGATTCTCTGATATAGGCATAGCCCGGTAAACTGAATACATTCAGTGATATTCTCCTGAAATCACTTCACAATGGTACATCTTTCATGCATAGAAGTTGAAAAACATGAGTAATCAGTCTTTTTCCATTATAATTTCAAGCAAAATGAAGCTGACCGATCAGCACATTCTAAAGTCCGGGAGGTTACTGCTTCCCGCCAGGGCAGACCTATCTAATTACGGGGGAGTTGGCATCCGCATTGCCTCTCTCCAATCCCGCTCCCATCCTAAATAGCGCAAATGACCGTTGACGGAGGCCGTCTCCCTGGAACAAATACATAAAGGCTACATTTACTTTAAGGCTTAGAGCCTCGGCCCCGGTATAGTGGGATATGTGCATGCGTGTAGAGGAGGGGGACCAATTTCATTCCTTTGACCACCGGTGATGTCGAGTGAAGTTCAGTGATTCGGAAAACCGCACCGCTCGGTTTTGGTTGAGGCTCTCGAACGGAGGTTTTCGCGGCGCTGGTGAAATGATTTCGTGATTTTCGGGAACGGCTGCGTTGTCTGAGCTTTTACACGCATCATCAGACACGGAACGCAAAAGGGAAATTAGCAAAATATTTCCATATTAACTGGGAGTTCTCCATGCAGCAAATTTGTGCACAAAATTTCCTTAAATTTCCCCTAAAGCCCATGGCGATGTTTCCAAGAAAAAAATAAGAGCTTCTCTCCTAGTCTTTGTAAGGTATTTAAAGACCGCCCATTTAATGCATAACGCGGGATGTAGGGAAAAGTTTGAGCCCAACTCTTACGATGCACATTAATGGGGAGGTGGTTCCAGCCTTCCGTTGCGTTGGGAGAAAAATACATTATAAATTCATTTTTGTTTAAATATTAATGATGTCACAAAAATAATTAGCGAATATATGCGAATAATGTTGATATGACATAAATAAGGCATTCATGCAGCATGCCAATTATATTACAACAAAGAAGGGGTCATTGGCAGCGTTATTAAATTGGGTGTCGTAGAGAACGCTACGGAGAGTTATAGGAATAAGAAGGGGTTGCCTCTGTCCAACTAATTACACTTAATAGGCAATAAAATGGTGCCGAGATGGGAAATTTTCAGTATCATTTTTCACATTGTTTAGAAATATTATTTGCAAAAGATATTTTCGTTCCAGCTTCGGCAGCCAGGTCGGTAAGGTGCCTGCTTGGCCACCTAAATGTCGCGGGTTTGAATCCCGCTTCTTCAACGGAAGTCGTTTCTGTCTTGAGATTAATTTTAAATGAGATCCTGAGATATGGCCTTGAGTATTGGTACAAGCCATCATCCTGATGCTCCTTTCAGGAAAAGAAGGCTGGCAAAAATTTCCAGAGATTAATGTCATTTCTAAAGAACATCCTAGATTTCCTCTTCATTTACAGCACATTATTGGGACCTTTTATAAAAATAATAATAAACATTAATTTTACTCAAAATAGATACAAAAATAATAAAACAAACAAAAAAAGAGAGTGATATTAGGCACCCCTGTAGGAAACTTTTTTTGCTGGGATTGCCATTCCTTGAGTATGGCGTTTTGCGGCAGTTACAAGAGAAATTAAGAAAATGAAATATTAAGGGCTATACAACTAAACAGAAATTGTGTCCTTGAATATTTAAATTGTCCTTAAATGCAAAAAAAATCTTCTTATCCCTAATGTGTTACATTTAATTCAGGTACATATTTCACAGTACATTCTAAATTCAATAAATATAATACAACATATATGGAGCAAATTTACTAAACTACATTTACATAACCATATCGAATATACATAAATACATGGAAACTTCCAACAATCAGCATGTTAAATTGAGGAGGCTTAAGCTAAAGTTCTGAAATATCTTTCTATATCTTTTTGTGAAAATAACCAATTACTCAGATTCTTTTTGAAAATCACTTGGTTGTTACATAAGTATAATTCTTGAGGTAGTTGCATAAAAAATTTTGGTGCTATATAATTATAGAAGTGTTTGAAGGCTTCGACATTAGGTTTCGGAATTATAATATTCTGGTTTTTTTCTCATTTTTGGAAGTAGAGTTTGGCAGGGCTTTTGCTCTACCCCCTCTGCCTTTTGATTTGTTTATTTATCGTCAGTGTTTGCTTTCCCACCCTTTTTGTCATTAATAAGGCACATTTAGGGAATTATGGCTTCATCTAGTGACTTCGTCGTTAGCAGATATATCACGTTGCGCACAGCTCAAAGCCATCACGACAGAAGGGACGGTATCTGAAATAATGCTAACTTAAATTAATACTCTTATTTGGTAGTAGCAAAACTGTCAGGATGGTGTATACCATTTAGGAGAAGGTAATTATATTTTTATTTACAAAAACGTAATTATATCTTGCAAATCTTTGAAAAGTGACTTGATTATGAAAGAATAATGGGTCAGTGTTTCCTCGTGAAATGTTGTCATCTCGACCTAGGTTTCATAGTGATACAATCTCATCATGTGAGAAAAATAAGGAAACATGCTGGTGTGCGAGCGTGCAGCTCGTAAACCAAGTCGTATTTATATTGTTGTTCAATGGGGAGGATTAGTAGTCCGTGTTGGTGGAGGACAAACCCAGGGCTTAAATATACCTACCACTACATAATATCCTGCAAGTCACCATAAAGGTTTGTGACAGGAGGTGAATTCACGCCAAAAATTCATTACATATCTTGCTTTAAAAAGGTTAGTAACTATATTCTAGTCGAAGTATAACACTAAACAAAGATTAAAATTTCAAGCAAGCATTCAAAACCATACAGTGAGTAGGGATAGCAGTACCTATAGCAACATTCAACTACCTGTGCTATTCATCGATACACTTGTATGTATGCACTATTGAATATATTTACACTTATTGATATCCCTAATTGTCGGAGAAAAGAAAGACATTTCAAATCTGTTGGTTCGGCAATCAGTTTCTCTGATTTCATGTTCATGGTCCAGTATACCATAGTAATTTGGAGTTCGCTGAATGTTTTTAATGTCATCAGCGAATATATTGTCTTGGAATTTAGATAAAAGATTAAACCTATATTTAAGCATTCAATCTGATAAAAATTCCCATTTTACTTCATCCAATAGACTCTTTATACTAATTTCTTATCTTTTTTAAATTGTGAAGCACTGACTAATATACTATTACTGATTCTTTTTTATGCGTGATACGTTGTGAATGCTTGATGAGAATTCCCCCCCTGCCATACACCTTTATGGTGGCTTGCCGGGTATTATGTAGATATAGATGTAATAGGAGACAAACCTACTGGATATGTGTGTGTGTGTGTATGGGAGTATCCTAGTTTGCAGTACATCTGAATAAAGATCATTGCTTTACAAACCAAAAACAACTATGGACTAGTTTTAGGACTAATTTCAATGAATAAAATGTTGCAATAAATGAATTAAATCACATTGCCCATTTTTAAGTTATTTTTTGTTGCCTGTATCCAATACATGTTAGGGGATGATTCACCCCTTGCCACTCACCCAATAGATGGCTTACGAGACACTTAGGATATATACTTGTAGATGGAAAGATATACTTGTGATCCTGCCAATATCGAATCCCAAAACGCTATATTATGCTCATGGCACATTTTATGCTTCCATGTTGGGTCAGAGCAGCTGAGAAACACTCAGTTGGCATATCATCATGAGATAGTGAGTAAAAGTGTTTGCATTTGCGGGGAATACCTTAGGATTTTTTATTGTACTTCCTTGTCGAGAAGTCTGACTGCAGAAATGCACTCGCGGTTAAAGTAGTGTGTGTAATAACAATGAAAAACACTCAGATGTGTTAAAGGAGTGTGTGTAATAACAATGAAAAACACTCAGATGTGTGTGTGCCACTTCTGGATGATGTGATGGAAAAAAATTGAAATGGAGAATAAAATGATAAGAGTTGAGTAGTGTTTAGAGATGTAAGAGTGGGGTCGACGTTGGCCCGGAGTTGAGGGATAATGGGAGGATGGAGGGGGGGGGGGGGGGGCGAGGAAAGAGCCTTTCTTAGGATTGAGGAGGACGAGGACGTCGTACAAGGGCTAGTATGAATAATGAATGTATTAGACGTACAACAATTGAGAAAGCTAAGAATGGAGAATGGACAGATGTCAAATGTGTCCCAAATTTTCAGGTCCCCTCCGTAATACACGACGCCATTTATCCTTGAACACAAGGACTTATCCAGTCATTATCGCTTAGGATATAGTAAACCACGCAACGCTGGATGATGCTTTGTTAATCCTGTTTATACGGAATAAGATCATATATAATTTTAACCATACCAGGTAGGGAAATGGGCAAGCGATTTCGAGAAATTAAAAAGCCTCACGTGTTTTAATTTTCGTGCCACTTTAAAATTCATCTTTGACTTCCTTCTCTTGTCATTATTAATTGTTCTAGTATTAATTCGTATTTACAACCTATCCCTTTGGTTTTTGAGGTTACACGTACCTTTTACGATTTTTCCGTTAAGACAGGTTAAAATTGCTTTCGTGGTATCAATCACAACGGTACAACGAAGTGGTACAACGAAGAGCAGCGAGATATGTAAAAGGGTGTTACGATAGGGAAAGCTGCGTGTCTGGTATGTTAGCCGAATTGGGATGGGAATCGCTGTCACAACGTAGGCTGAACTATAGCCTTAATCTTCTGGGAAAATTTAAGGAGGGACATTTCATTAATGACGTTTATCATATTGCTGGCTCCGACTTATTATAATAGGCTCGATAATTCTAATAAAATTAAGGAGATAGATTGCAGGACGGACAGGTTTAAAATGTCATTTTTTCCACGTACGATTCGAGATCCGAACGTTAGACATCGCGTAAATCGGTAATAATTATAGAGGTAATATTCAGAGTAGGTCGATAGTATTTTTCTTTTCCTGCATGTTCAAATCAATGTGTTACTCACATGCATTGCTCTTAGCATTCCCTAGATTTAATTTTTTTTGCATGCATGAGAATCTATTAAATTGGTCTCGGATTTCAAGTCAAGCATGGTATTCGTGGGTGTATTCTGCATGATTGGGATTTAGTTGTTCTTTTTTCCTAATTACTTTTAAAAGTGTGGTGTTTGTTTTATTTTGTTCATTTTTGTTTGTTGTGTCATTGTTCCTGGTGTGGATGCACCCCCTGCCACACACCCTCAAGTAGGCTTACAGGGCATGTCGTAGATATAGATATAGATATCACCTGCACTCTGAATGCATAGGTAAACGCGAAACGAAGGTAGGAGAATTCGCTACCATTTATGCTATCAGAGGTTTGATTATTTAGTTTCATTATGACTCTATTTCAACCAGAAACCAAGGGATTAAGACGAAGATTCACAGAGCCCATATCGTTCTCTGTGTGCTGCAGTCCTATTTATAACTTGTTTCCAAACTTCAATTTCATTCTAAGTTTCTGCAAAGCGTACTGAGAATATGATTTTCCACCCTTGCTGAGATCTCATGTATGTATTTGGAACATTTGCAGGCGTTGGGATAGGCTTTTTGGGACTGCGAAGAGTGGATGCATCCGTCATTAATAGACGGTTTAACTATAAGTCCTATCTTTTTGGATTTGCTCATTTTATAGCGCCGAAGTAAACCTTTGCTCCCCGTCATATAATTAGCATTACATTATCCAAATTAAGCCTAATACGTTGCGAACGTCTATATTTTCGTCTATTATATGGATATTATTTTCGTCCTTAACAACGAGTTGAGGATAGATATTTCCAAGAAATATGCATTAATAAGCCATTCATTTTTAACATCATCATCATCATCATGGGTCAAAAATCCTAGGATTAGTTTGACGCAGCCCTCCACTCGATTCTTCTATCGGCCAACCTCTTCATACGTAGTTCCTCTCTTTCACGTCCTTTACGACCTGTTCTATGTAACTCATATGAGGCCTGCCGTTTCCATTCTTCCCGTTCACTTTTCCTTCGACGATTTCTTCATCTGGCCATCGTGTCTTAAGATATGGCCGATTAGGTTGTCCCGTCTTCTTTTTATAGTTACAGCAGACTTCTCTTTTCTCCCACTCTTCTTAAGATTTCCTCGTTACTTACTCGGTCGATCCATTTTATCTTCATCATTCTTCTGTAGCACCATATTTTGAATGCTTCCATCCTTTTCTTCTCCGCTGCTGTCATCGTCCATGCCTCACTGCCGTACAGAAACATGCCCCGGATATTACGTTCTGATGAATTGTTTCCTTACTTCTACCCTTGTATTTCAAGCTGTAAGTATATTCTTCTTTTGATAGAATACCCTCTTTGCCTGGGCTATTCTACTGACTCTTTCTTTCTTGCTTCGTCCATCGTTTGTTACTCTGCTTCCTTGGTAATAGAACTCTTTCACCTCTTCCAGTTTCTGTTTTCCTAGTGTAACGTTGGTTTTGGCCTCTTTTTTTGCTGCACACCAATATTAGTCTTAGTCTTCTTTTGATTGATATTCAGCAGATGTCTGGTCATTGTCCTTTCCTAGGTTGTTATCATCTTTTTAAGATATTCTCTGTCTCTGCTATGAGAGCTATGTCATCAGCGAATCGTAGCATGCTGACTGTCTCTCCGTGGATGTTCACTCCAGAACACATTTCCTTGATTTCATTGATGGTTCTTTCGATGTTAACATTAAAAATTACGGGAGAGAGTGCACAGCCTTCTCTCACTCCTTTCCTTATCCTTGCTTCTTCAGAGCTGGGTCCAGATTTTATCACAGCTACTTGGTTTTTATACAAACTGTGGATAATTCTTCGGTCATTGTACGACACTCAAATTCCTTTCAGAATTCCAAGTATTAACTTCCAATCAACGTTGTCAAAAGCCTTTTCTAAATCTACAAATGTAATGTAGGTCGGTTTGTTGTTCTCCATTCTCTTCTCTATTAGCAGCCTAAGGGCCAATATTGCTTCTCTTGTACCCTTACTTTTCCTGAATCCGAATTGATCTTCATCCAGGAACTCCCCTGCTTTTCGTTCTATTCTTCTGTAGATGATCTGGTCAATGTCTTCGATGCATTTGTCGTCAGGTTTAAGTCATAAAATTTTCGTAGGCATGTAAACTTGCACCACAGTGTATCTGTAGGCTTAGTCATTTTTCCGTCGATGCTGTATGTAGGAAAGACATCAAATAGGAGACTCACATGAAATCAGGAATCACTTCAATCGTTTCAAGGTTGCATTCGCATCGCGTAAAAAACTAAATATGAACATTTAAAACCTATAAATATCATAATGTCATCATCAGAGAAGACATGCCGTGAATGAAACATAGCAGGGATATAATTAGCATTGGAATCCGTCGACTAAATCGGAGATGAATTTCGGCGATTAAATGATTGAACTCTAATTGCAATGTGGATATGAATGTATTTATCCTAATATCAATCCTGAGACTGGTTTAACATCTGTTTTTATTCCCTGTATTTCTTCTTACCATCATTGCTTGCCAAAGGGATTTTCCCATGGTCCTCTTTGGTCTCACTCGTGGTGCTTTTCCTTCAATTTGCCTTCTAGGATGCTATTTACAAATCCGTTTTATCCGAAGGTTACCATCCATCATGTTCTTCTTTTCCATGTACTGCTCCATGGATTCCGCTGTTTTTAAGATTCTGTGTACTGCCTATTTTATTGTCTTTTCCATGCATTTCATCTTCAGTATTCTTCTCCAGTACCAGGTTTCGGAGGCTTTACAACTTTCTTGTTCCGCTTTGTTCATTGGTAGGTACTTCTGATCCGTAGACTGCCGCTGCCAACAGAAACGGTTTTTATATTGCTTCCTGGTTTCCAGTCATATCTTCTGAGCACTGAAATTGTCTTTTCATAATGGTCCCCGTCTTAGCTTGAGATATCCTTAGCTTGATGGCAATCGTGCTTGTTCCATCCCTCGTACATATGTTTCCACCTGCTCTAGTTTCCCCCATGGAGGAATAATCCTGCTTTCCTTATCTACCTTCGGCATTCAAGTATCTTTATTTCCTCTGTATTGATTTTATGTTTAATTCAATAAAATAATAGGTAAAGCAAGATGGAGAACGAACTATTAGAAAAAATATGTCGATGAATCATTAAAAATATAAAATTGAACCAATCTGCTTCAATTCTTACCTTTCCATGTATTGACCTTGTCCTACTTACAGTTATCAAGGGACTAGAATTGTATTCTAAATATCTCGCATGAAATCAAAAGGCTGGTATCTCTGTTGTTGACTTGATTGCCTCCACGCATCCATTTCCATAGCATAACGTGGTGGGACGTTAAAAAAATACGGTACTCAGTAGTGTATAGCCATAGCATATATGGAATGCAATTGTTGATACAATAATTGAATTAATAATGCAAATGAATGCAATCATCTAGACGTAATTAGATAATAGAAAAAAATTTGCATTCAACAAAAAGTATGAAAAGAAATGTTACTCCTTTCTTTTAATCGTCTAACCTACCTAAGTTAACAAATGAAAACGGGAATCGCTAAGCTGATTTCCAGGTCTCTTTTTCAAATACATAGATGGTTTTTTCAGAAGTTTAGTTCCTTGTGAAAATGAAGAAATTGAACTTTTTGGCCGAGGTTTCGGAAAATATATTATTTCCTTCTTCAGGGATAAAATGGGATGAACCATCAATGAATATAGGTTATATGTTTTACAGCATATTTTCAATTTAAAATGTTCTACAATATAATTTTTTTACAAAGTTTAACGACAAAAAATACACGAAATAAATTTTACATACCTTTAAGCTCATTTGAGGTGAATTTGTTTACAATTTGGTTGCCAGGACTATATGTTATAATTTTTTATTTTTAATGCATAAAAATATGATATATTTTACTTAAATTGGAAATGTCATTTCTTTTACTGCATGAATTTTGATCTTTGGCAATATGATGCATTTCTTTAAATAACCTTTTTGGTAAAAAGGTTATTCAAAGAAATAATTAAGTTTAATTTAATAATAACTTAGTTCAATTTCTTCATTTTCACAAGGACCTAAACCCCTGAAACAACCATCTATAAAGTTGAAAACGAGAATTTTCGTAACGAAAACCATTGAAAGGCTATTCACAACAGTTATCGATCACCTAAAAGCCCCGAATTCAGCGTCGCCAATTAGTCCTAAAGCGATGGGTTGGCGGGTACGCAACAAATTCCTACAATCCAATTATTTCGTTCTGGAATTCGCCATTCCATCCTCTGCCCCACAGTTGGATGAAATTAATAGTTTCATTATATATTGGTTACGGAGGCACAATATTCTCTCATTAGCGTCCGGGGTGGAGACTATTTTCGCCCACGATTTTCATCACGTGACATATTTTGGATGGGTCAATTTGCCTATCAACTGTGTTCTTAATGTAGCATTATTTGCCCGGATCCATGATATCCAGGTTCATGGTATTCTTGGGGAAATATATTGGGGTGTTGGTGTATTAAATAGAGCTCGTGGTGCTTTTTTTTACCCTCCCCACCCTAAAGCTATATATGAAGCAATTAATCGCTTCCTAGATTCCCCAAGCCCGTTTTCCTCTCTCAATTAAAGCGTAAAAAAGTAATGATACCGAACGATTGCTCTTCGGGTTGAGAGGCGCGGAATTCATATGTATCTTCCACCCCGCGTACCAGATCGGGGTCGTTGAAAATGTGGGTCATCCACTTCGGACGCTGTTTTGTCAATACGCGGGAAGAGGAGCAGGTTTTAATGCACGGAGATATGCTACCGGGTAATTCAGAGCGGATTATGGGCAGTCGGGCCACGGAATCCGACCCTGCATCGGTGCGCACAGCGTTTTAAGATGGCCGATCCGGGGGCAAAATCGTTACCCGTCCCGAAATTAGCCTTGCTAGACTCGTGAATTTAATTAACGGCATCGTTTGCGGCGGACCTGGTCGAGCGATAAATAACGCATCTTCAGGCGGAGGAGCATGCCCGAACGGGAATGTCACTCCGCAGGGTCAAATTGAAAACTATTCGATAAATCTAAAATTGGATATTTTAGTGCCCCCCCATTCTTTCCCCAGGAACCTCGTCTAGACAATATTCGGTTTTACGCTCTCGCCCATTAAATCGTCCAACGTGAGGCTGACACCACGGCGACCGCATAAACAACTAACTTAAATAAAATAAGCGATGGATTCTTTCGGGTCTTGTCGACATTCCCAATAGGAAGCAATGGGAATATGGGTTTTCTGTATTTTTCTCCTCACTTTTTCGGCAACAGATAGAGCTGATCTTTGAATACCGGTTTGGTGTTAATTTACCAGATGATTGTATCACCTAGTCGGCCAAGTACGGCTCGATTGCCACATGTGACTCTTTGGGTACATAAATGGCGTTGAGAAGTAAAATTGAAAATGGAAATAAAACTATTGTAGTTTCATCTAAGTAGTATGTAATGGAATGTGTGAATGAAACCAAAATAGTTTCAATGGCTACTTCCGCCTTTGAATCGTGCGTTAAGCAAAAAAAAACTTTACAAACCAGACAGCAATAAATTTTCTCAGGATATACTAGCTCATACAAAACCAACGTGAAAATTTTTGGGCGAATTTTTGTACTTTAATAAAGATATAATTAATGAGATAATGTGATGAAGGATGAGAAAGAGAAAAAACTAATACAATTACCAAGATATTAGCCGAAAGAAGAATTCAGTGGAGAGCTGCATCAAACCCATCCAAGGATTTCTGACTAATGATGATGATTAATGTTATTGCGTTATAATATTACCTTACGTTTGTATGAATTTTAAAATATGTAAAGGCTCTCGAAAAACTTTCAAGCCATTCTAAGGGCCAGGTTTGGCGCTACCGTCTCAGAAGTTTGCCGACCCTTACTCTAGTTGGCTCGTATATTCTGCCCGTTAAACATGTTTCTTAGATTCTAAAAGCCGTAATGCTTCGCTAGTAGTGCCGTTTGTAACTACATAACTTTCTGGACTCATAAGATCAGAGTTATGTCTCAAAAGTTACGAGTAAAAGTCAGTAGTGATTCATAAGTGAGAAGGCCGGGAGCTGAGGTCATGTACTCGAATTGGGGGAGAAAGTGGGGTGAAGGGAAACCTCACTCTTGATTATTAAAATCTTGGGAATGTCGATATCTCAGACATCCTTGGACATGGGTTTGTACCAGTGGCTGCATATTGAAACTGTATCGCACCGTATGATTGACTACATCTAAGTAGTACCCTGCAAGCCACCTTGAGGGTGTATGGCACGGGTTGAAATATCACCATATGTTGGAAAAGAAACTACGCTTTGTACGTTCCACACACACGTTTTATTGGCTTCGACCATGGTTTCAACACTTTACATGCCATTATCACGGCATGATAAACACATGTCATTATCATATAAATTTGACAATTTACATGATGTGGATGTGAAAATGTGGTAAACAAAGTGAAGTTTCTTTTCCAATCTCATGGTTCCACAAAGCTAAGCCTAAAATGTTGAATCACCATAGGTATATGATCTGCTTTCATAACTAAGAGGTTCAGTACTACAACTTCATGGAAAAATGTTAGATACAAGAGGCACGTACAATTAAATGTTCAGAGTAACGAAGTGATTAATGATTAGGCAGGCATTTCTGTTAATCTATATTTACCTAGTATGCATGAGTTAGTACATAATGCTGAAACATGTTTCGTGCAATAATGACTGCTCTAACAATATCTGACCTACCTATCCATTAACAATACTCCGTATAATCTCCTTATTCCATATTATGACATGGAACAGACAATATATCCATCATTTATTAGTTGGAATTTAAACCGAAGATTAACCGAGCTATAAATATATATATGTATAGCGCAAATAAAATGTGAGAATTCTCGTGAAATCGAATAAAATTTTACATACTGGAATAATACCAGTGCCATTTTACACAAAAAATAATTTTTCACTACGACCCGGTTTTCAATGTCGATACATCATCGTCATGCTACGTATCAACCTTGAAACCCGGGGTCAAAGTAAAAACTTTTATTTTGTAGAAAAATGCACGTGTGTTATTTCAGCAATGCTGTATAGTTATATTTCAGGTTACTGACTGTAAGACTCACTTAGGAAGCGCATATGTGTAAATATAGGGCATCATAAAATCAAAGTTGTGACGTCAAAACCTAAAAAAGGCTCAGATTTTTCATAAGGAGGAATAAGTCGAATGTGCGTCGTCAAAGTTATATTTGACACCTCGTTCTTCGAGTCTTTTCTGAGATTTGAATATCCATACTCACAATCAACGATGGTCTGGCAACGATTGTGTTGCCATGCCGACGCGATTAAATGTCACATATATGATGAGGCCAACGTTATCTAACGGAAACGAATTAAGTCATGTGAAACGACATGCAGATTAAACGGAAAAGTTGTGAGATTTGCAGTTGCAAGAAGGGCGAGAATAATTTCCAAAGACGCAAGCTGTATCAATACCTGGGTAGTATGATGATGGGAAAGAGGTGTAGCAGCATCGACGTTCCTAGGAGAACCGCTTTGGCGAAAGAGAGTTTAATGGTGACAAATATAACTAATGACGGGGCCATCGGGTAAACACGTAAAAAAAAAGACTGTTAAAGAGTCAATTATGGAGCGTATAATTTTATGGTGCCAAAGACGTAGACCTTAAAGAAGGAAGAATAAAAGAGAATTGAGGCTTTTGAGATGTGGGTATGAAGAAGGTCAGGTGGGTGGAAAGGAAGACTCGCAAGGAAGTGCTATAGATGAGGAGGAAAGCAAGTTGATTGAGGAAATTAAGGAGAAGGCAGGGAAACTGGATGGAGCAGGTAATGCGAGGCGAGGGTTTGTTGAAGGGCGTGATAGAGGAAAGAATGATGGGTAAACTGGTTGAGGGAGGTGGAAAATGGGCTAGTTGGATAGAATAATGGGAGGCAGGTGGTATCCATAAGTGAAGAAGGATAACATATGCATGATTTGGGTCGGATCAATAATTTTATGTCCACCTACAACTTGTAAATCTGTAAAATTAATGATGAACTTGTATGTTTTCTTCATATGCGTCTTCCTTAGTCATTCTCAAACATTTATCGATCGATGGCTCTTCATGAGATCATGATCATGTCTCAAGGTTCGTGTGAAGGCTTTGGATTGGTGTGGTGGCTAGAGTACTGGCTTACCCTCTCGAGGGCCCGGGTTCGAATTCAAGCACTGTTAGAAATATATCATTGCCATATCGGGCTTTACTTGGTTGCTGTCTGGAGACAACTTTAAGTTTAGTATTCTGTCCGTCGTATGATACGCAAAGCCAAAGAACGAGCAGGCAAATGCCAACGCCGAATTATAAACTAACCCTTCCTCCCCTCGTGGAAAAATTCCCACCCCCCATAATATCTTATGAAATAGCATGTGATGAAATAAATAGGGAATATTTCATTATTGAATACCTTTATACTGACTTAGTCATCCCTAGGAATAAAAACTCGGATCAAGAGAAGCGTCTAAGGAATATTTCATTATTGAATACCTTTATACTGACTTAGTCATCCCTAGGAATAAAAACTCGGATCAAGAGAAGCGTCTTTCCTCGAAACTTAAGCATTTCAGCTCTTTTCAGTTTTTCAAGACGCGATTTTGTGTGGTATTACACTTAGAGCATTTAAAAGGTGACTTGACATATATTTGGATGAATTTGAGAGCACTAATTATAATAATACAGCAATAGTTGTAGTTTTTTTCCAGTAACTTAATCTCTTTATCTAAACTACCCCTTTTTAATTTATAAGCTACTTATAAGCAAGCGCGAGGAAATTTTCCATCCAACATCCTTTGTCGATCAGTTGTTCTTGCCTGCCACATCATCAATCCATCTTAATTGAAGAATAATTTCCCTGGAGGTGAATGTAAACGGCTACTTCTCACTCCATTAGCTGATGTTTCCTGGCAAAACATGGTCGAGGGAAATAATTCACGGCTACTAGCAACTAACCTGAACAATGGAGTACTTGGAAAAGCACTGGAAATAGTAAAACTTTGAAATTTTTATGGTAGTAAAATATTGCCTTAGAACTTGTAAAAGACAGACGAAGGTGAAAATTGGCCAATTCTTTCTAAAATCTATCTTATTGTTGCATAATATAAGAGATATATTTTATAGAACTCCATCATCAAATAACTTAGCAAGTCTTTCATTTGAGAGTGTGGGCTTATCATTATCCTTATTTAAACTCGGACGTTTAAGGGAGTAAAAGATCAAACGCTGCTATTTTCACACAGACTTTTATTTGACACGATCATCAGGTGAACTTCATGGAAGAATATGCGATAAATACAACACAAATGTTTTATGTGTTATTTATATTGCCTATTATTCAACCTATTCACCTGATGATGTCGCCCTGCTACGAAACCATGATCGTGCAAAATAAAAGCTTGTGTGAAAAATGCATCGTTGGATCGTTTACTCCCAGTATAATTGACTTACGCAACGTTTTTCCGCTGGCAGTGTCGTATATCAAACGTATGCGATTACATAGAGAATAAAGCGTTCTCTGTTCAGCACGAAAACTGATATTTTTCTTTTATACATCATCAGTGGGATATTATTTGTTTGTACGAGATATGTTGTTTCGGTTGTTTCATTCTATGGTCGCCCGTTTTGTCACTTTATCTTCGAAGTAATCTATGGAAAGGTTGAAATAATTCCGGTCATACACTAATATAGGTACATTACATTGGTTGTATATTTTGGAGAATGCCAGAAATATTGATAATTTTTTCATTGATTCATTTTAAGCAGTGCCGTAGTTACCATTGATATACCTGGTAATGTAATACCAGGTAAGTAGGCTAGGTAACATTTAGAAAAATTAATGTGATTATGTCAAATGACATTCGGAAAAGTCATCAAACGGTAGATACTTAGAGAAGAAAAGCTCCAAAATAACTCATCATCGGCGAAAACTCATTATTTACCTGTAATTTTTTGATAATTTTGCTTTCAACGTAATTATGTAAAATGCTTTACACCAGTGGAGCTAGAAAATATTGTTTTGCTTTGTTTTTTCCTATATGTGCATTAACGCCAGTACGTGCTCGTGAAATACGTTAACTGCATCAGCTGTGTGTGACACAGCGAGTCACTAAATTGATCTGATGATATTTGAGCACATTTATTCATGATTTTACCACTTTTTTCTGATTAAGATGCTTCTGTGCGCTCGCACATGAAAAGTATTCACGAGTTTAACCTTGGGTTATTATTATCTCGGTAATGATCGCTTCCCATTTAAAACTAAAGAATAAAAAAATAATTCTGATAACTGTCAGGGATAATGCCTTTGGGGTGAAAGTTAAGCGGTACAATTTTAAGTTTGCCCTTGTAGGATGTTAAAAGAAACAGCGAAAATAAAACTTATAGGCATCACCTTCACTCGGCGATCGTGAGTTTCAGTGAGTGAGGGCAAACGATGGTGCCTGGATACAAGGGATTTATTAGTTGACGTGGCGAAAAATATTTTCCAAAAATGTTTCTCGGGAGGTTTGAATTAATCTTTTATCGCGTCATGGGTCATTAAACGCCCGAATAAATCTCAGTAAAAATATCACGTCATTGATTAAAATACATGCGCTAATGACCTGAATGCGAACGATAGATTTTTTTAAGTGTGAATAAAGTTGGAAATTCGATACTATTTGTTCTCCGTCATGTAGACCCCCGTGCCTGCTGCAAGGCATGCAATGGTTGTTGTACGGGGTTGAAGCATGACGTTTCATCAATAAAGTTTTCACGACCGTTGATGCATGATTTTCAATCAATCTCATTACGAATGAATGACGGCTTTCATGCTCCCCAGTTGCCGTGGATATTTTCCGCGGGAGACCCCTAGAATTCGTTCCTGTCCATTAATCATGAAAAACGTCCCCTCGATACACCATTAGCGGGTTTTTAAAATGGTGGACGCGGAACCGAGACCCCAATAAACAAGAAAAAAAATAGCCAAACGGCTTGGAGCATTTATTAAAGGGGTTTGGAAATCACTACGAAATTAATAAATTGCCGTGCTGTCTGCGGAGCTGGGTAGTTTTCGTGAAGAAACACGCCTCCACGGGGAAGCTAAACGAGGTTCCGCGGGTTATCGGGGTAAAATAAAAAAAGAAGGCTTTCGCGGAGTTAAATAAAAATTTCCCACTTTTTTGGGAGGGGTTCTTCGATCACATTTTATTCTTCGCAGAGTTAGGTGTTTGAAGGGGATGGAAACTAACGGTTGTTTTCACGGTGATTGAGGATCTATTTGGAATCCATCCATCTTTAACTTCTCAAAGAGATCAGACTAGGCTTTAAAGATCATCATGTAGATCAGGCTTTTAAGACCGTCAAGTGCATGAAAAATTATCTTTCTCGTAAATGTCCATAAATGTGATGATTTAACGCGTGTGCATCGAAAATTTATCCTTTTATGAAGGCATTGAGACATGTGGCTTATATTTTCCATAGTATTAACTAGTGTTTTCGCCTTATCTTATTTCACCCCTTTAAGCGATAATGATTGGTGGCTTAGGTGATGGTGAAGTGTAATGATCTAATAATCGCTGATAATTACTCCCTTTGATACTCTCCTACGAAGCAGTAGGAAGTGTTACTTTTTGATCGCGTCGACGTAATACTATTTCTTTCGTGTCCTTCATAATCAGCCCTTAAACGGCTATGTTACTGTTGCATTGCAAAGGAAAATGAGAAATGAAGGAAAAGCTGAACTCGAATGCATAGGAGATTGATTATTGAGTTGATTTCCCATGAAAGAGGGTTGATTTTTCGAGCATTATAAGATGTTTAAAATTCATCAATGTTGTGGTGGCCTAGTGGGTATAGTGCTGGGCTACAGAGCGGATGGTCCTGGGTTCAAATCCCGGGAAGGAGATTTCTGGACACCCCCTCCTAAAAATACTCGCGATTCTACTTAATCTATGTCAGAACTTCGTGGGAAATCGCAGGTGGGCCAATAATGTGTGAATTTCACACTTCAATGGCTTAGTATGGGGAGCTCTATCCTAACCTATCAAAAAACCAACATCGGGTTGAACACTGATTTTTTTATTGAGACTATGTATTGCCTTAGCTCTTATTGCCAAACTTGCATGGAATTGAGACTGAGAGGAATGTTACCTTAGGTTTGTTTGGTTAAAAGCAAAGTAAGCAAATTTCATCTCCCGCTTTCTGGTAGCTAGATACTGTAATTATTTGGGGGAGGCTAGTGACAACTGAGGTTATTTGCGCCATATCGAATTCGCGGGTAACTGTGTTAGGGTAGGAGTTTTCAGGGAACGGAGGAATAGTGTAGAGAAACCCGGCGTTGGCATTAGCCTGCTCTTAACGCAAGGCGCCAAGGGGACAACGGCTTAACGATCAATCCGACGGACGTAGCACTGAACTCAAGGCGCTCGTCGTTAGGCACTTAAGTAGGGATCGGTATGCCAATTAAATAAAAATAAATATCCGCTTTGGTCCGGATTCGAACCCCGGCTCTCGGTATGGGAGCCACTGTATCAACATGATCCCTCAGTGAGATATTTACAACAGGACCGCGGGAAGTTTTCTGTCAAACAAAAATAAAAAGACTTGAGTAAACATATTCAAATATCAATTCATTAAACTTTAATTCATTTAATTCGAATTAAAAGCCAAGAATTAAGGAAAAAAGTAGAAGGAAATCAAGTCATATCTAAAGTTATTTTTTTAACGTTTCGTAAATTCATGTAACATTTGCTGAGCTTAGAATTTGCCTTGAGATGCCCTCATCAAGATATGTGTTCATCATATTTTAGTTTGTGTATGGCTGGTCTCAATTCAGTTTATTTTTCGCGATTTTGTTACGTATATAGTATCATTTGCCAGCCCGTAGATAAATGGCTAAGTATTCAAGAATTTTTTTCCTTCTCTTCCAGCTTTCGTAGTGATAAAAATCTAGAAAATAAAAGAATTTTTACTGCAAGACTATCTCCGTACGTTCCGATGCATAAATTAACATTTTTATGAGCATCTTCACCGCGCTTCCTCAACGTATTTTACATGCTTGTGGGCTGATATTTTTTTTCGTCTGAGCAAATATTACTCGGAAGCTTATTTACCTCGTTGAAAATAAAACTGTTAGATCAGCGGATAGCATTTGACTTCTCGTGCGCCCAGAAATTTCTTTCTTGTGCTTTTTCGGAAGCAGCATAGCCAACAAGACCTTTTCAACTGCACAGGTATTCTTATCCAACATTGTCTTAGTCATAATCCTAAAAATTAAGTGCGAGATGTCTGTTTTGTGTTCGCTTGACTTTTATTCGCCGTATCATTTTATTGTTGACGCAGGATCTATTTTTATTCCTTTATGTAGCAGGAATATTCCCAAACCCAGTGTATCTCTTTCTCTGAATGCATAGCTGTATGTATTATCGTCCTAATCACTTGCATGACTGGGTTATGTAGGACCATTTTGTGTGTTGTATTCTCGGAGCAAGGAGATTGTAGTAAACAGAAGTAATCATTTTATTATTGAATTATAGCACAATATTGAGGATTGTTTTAGGACGTATCATTTTAAACTGCAGCCCAAATTTATTTGGCCTTGAATAGTTTTGTAACTGTGTATAAAAATAATTTTTCTTATTATAGGTCACATTTTTTTCATGCCGTCAGTACTTTTGTTAAAGCTTTCTGCATCTCTGTGTTCTTTTATTTGTTTCAGCATCGCTAACAACTTTATTTAAGTCTTCATTTTGCCTTGTAATTGGAGTTTATCTTTCTCACAGCACACACTATTTGTAATCCTTGTTTTATTTGCCTGTTAGTCAGTAGTCTCAGTATGCTATGGGCACCTTGGTGGGCAGAGATTATTTCAAATATTGATATTTTGCACATGTTCGTTGTACTCAGAGTTGCAGTCATCTGTTTAAATTTGTTATTTATATCCATTATTTTGTTTGCGTATTTTTTTCATGTTTTTATTTGCCGTCGTATCAAATCACTCATGCAATGTGTTCCAGTATATGCCTGGTAGTACTTAAGTACGATAGAAATGCCATGTGAGTTTGCGTGATTATTCTGTATAAATAAGTTTAATTAGGGGTTGGGTCAGCTACTTTCAGTTTGATGGACTTAAGTTGATTTATTTTCTTCCCCTAAGTGAGATATCAACGTCATGCAGTCATGATACCTCTTTCGCCGAATACCCTCTCGCAGAAAAATACTTGTCTCCATGTATCACGTAAACCTCCTTTGGGTTCCCTCTTCGGATTCTCTTTGACGTCACTTCCTGTCGCTGCTCTTTCCTGGTATTTTATTTCCCTTCATTAATCACCCGAAACTAGTTTCTTCCTAGGATCTCTATCGCCATTGATATCTGTAGAATTCTATTTTCTCTGCGAACATTTGACAGTTCTTTTCTTTATTAAGACCTTTATGTTAAGGTCATTTTCATGCGATCACTTTTCTACCGCCGTTGCATGGCTTGGCTCCCTCAAATGCCATAACGGTTGAAATATAGCGTACTCCAGTTTGATTTTTTTCTGAGTATTTATAACAACTGGAAGAAATATTAAAAACTTTTCGTGTTGATGTGGTTGTGACAGTTGATCTGTCTGTTAAATTAACGACTCAGAGTGTCATTTACGTCTAGTGCTGATTCCAAGTGGTATAAAAGCAAAGGGAATAGCATAATGATATTTATAAACTTGTACGTTTTTTTACCCTTTCATATTTGAATAGTGATGTATTCTTTGTTAGGTATTAAAATAATTTATGAGGATAAATAACATATAAATTCTGTGGCTATTTTTCTCTATTGATTCTCTCAACTGAAGTAATTTGGTTTGGTATATCATATCAAAGTAATGGCAAGTTGTTATTATCTAAGAGAAAAAGTAGACTATAGAACTAGTGTTACATATCTTAAATAGGCAGGAATCTTAAATACTATTGAAATCCTATTTTCCCCCGTATTATATTGAATGTGGTACACTGTGGTAATGATACATTCAATGCGATCATACCTATTCAATTTCCATACTAACGTGTCCACTAATTAAATAATGAATTTAATGTGACCTTCCTTTCGTTCATATGCGCAGTTAGAGGGACCTAATTCTTAGTTTGGGTGCGTGTATTGGCATTACTTTAAAAGAAAACCATCTACAAATTTTTGTTGAAAACATCATATTTGCAATAGATATAGAGGAATTTGTAGATACTACGCTAAGCTGCTAATATGGAGGATTGTTGTCTGTTTCGGATATTTTTTTTTCATTTATGGACAATGTCCATTGAAATGGGGATTCATCAAAAAATCAAGAAGCGTGGTAAACCTTCGTTGCTCATATTATTAGAAACTCTTGGGACTGTCTTAAAAGGTTATTGAGAGTAAAGGTTGTAAACGTTTCGGTTCGACATTGGAACAGGACGAGAGCTGTCCAGTAATTCAAGCGCTGAAAATTCCCTGAGCCGAAGTGTACCTTACTCTTCAATTACGGGTAAGAGTACTTACGATTACACTTAATGTGTGGACCATTTGGAATTTCTTTTTCGCTCCGATATTTGTTTTATTTTGCTCTGCTTTGCTTTGCACTCATTTCTTGGTTATCTTTTTTTGTCGGTATCATCTCACCTCCGAAATAAAACCGTATTGGAGTAATGAAACGAGTACCAGGTACGGAAAGAATATGGTGGCATGCAGTAAAAAGTTCATCCGGTTGCATGACACGAAATAGCCATGACATTTCTATTACTCATTGAGAATATAATTCTGTCCTATTCCTGGAATCATTCACGTATTTCCCCCTGTCATTTCTTTTTAAATTTTTTATCCTGACAGAACTTCAGGCGAACATTTTTTATTGCTGAAAATAGCTCAATGCCATTGTTAAAGTTTTTATGTTTCTGTTTAACGCCCCGTAACATGTTATAGGTTCGCTTTACCTTCGGTTTCATATCTTTAGAAAGCTGTCTGAGTAGTTAACGAAATGTGTTCTAAGCCTTTGATATGTTTACCTCAGAGTAAACGTTTGAGTGTTGATGGAGGATTCCGCGCAAAACAACTCTGCAAGTTATACGAGTGGTGCAGTAGGCGCAGCTAGTTTCATTTGTTTAGTTTTCAATGTTTTATTCAAAGAAGCCTGAAAAAAACCATGCACCTTGGATAGGATTATATTATTTTCCTTATTATTAGATATAAAATGAAATGTGATGCATAGACATAGGAACTTAATTTTCCCTTTCTTTTTTGGGATAAATGCCATGCCTGATGATAGAACTGGTCTACTAGTTTTTTTCGCAATTTTTTCTTCATCTTGTGCTCTTTACACGTGTTGTCATGTTATTATATATTTTTTAAAGGTACTTTTGTTCAACTAATCCATCTATGCTTTTCATGCCAAGATTGTTTTGAATTTCACCTCCCTTAAAACCTTCATTTTTTTCAGATAAGCGCACATTATGCATTGCTTAGTTCAAAATGTTCTATTCCTCCCTATTCATCGCCTCTTATATGCCTTCAGAATTCCTTAGTCCATTATTACTTGTCCATCCACATTCTTTACACAGTTACAAAGTTCCTTCATAATTTAATTTTGACCCATCCATCCGGGGTACTGCCTCGTTCGTTTTCTTCTTTATCTAGAGTGGTTACCCAATGGTCGCAGGTCCAAGCCCTGCCTCGGGCAGGGCTGTCGTATATGTTGCAGGGTTATAAAGGTGTAAAGAGATACAACGCTACAATAAGTAGTGGTGTTAGTTCGGCATTCGCCAAACACGTGTAACTAAGTGTTTAAAAGAAACTTATTGGCGATTGCTAGTTACTAGGATCTCGGGAGTTACTAGGATACAGGGAGACAAGGGAGGAAGTCCTTCGCATGGCAGGAGGGGAAAAGTAGTTGGTTGGATAAATTAGAAGTAGCAATCGAAGGCGTTAAGAAAAAAAAGAAATGTTGTAGAGATGGATGGAAGGGAGAATTGCAAACCCTCTGTTGCTAACAGTCTTGAACCTTGTATGAAATTTAATGCGCATTAAAATATAAAGTTTGTTCATTTGTGAATTTTTTGTTTAATTGCTGGTGACTTTGCTTTAGAGGAAGTGAGTTTAAAAGCAATCGTTTGCTTTTTAGCAATGAAATTCACGACGGTTTTTAGCTTGGGATTCGAGCACACGTCACTACATTTTCTATCTCATTTTCCTTTCGGAATTGAGCAAACATTTTCAAGAACTCTTTTCTGGCCATATTCATCGTATTACCCATCAGATTATATTTTACGTCTTGAATTGCGTGGTGTGAATTTAGTTTGGCGTTTGTCAAGAATTTTAATCGGGCTCCGAAAATTGGACACCGTACACGTTATTCAGCGGGGAGCAGGAAACCTCCTTGGCACAGTCTTTCCTTTCCTCTCATTCCTTCGCAACTTTGGGTCTGATTTCGTCCCCCGTGTGGACTGCACTATTAATTTCTCCATCTGCGGATATGTCGTTTGTCGGCCGTTGTGTTCCCGCACTGCATCGCGTGGGTTGCGGCCGTATCATGGCCGGGGTGTCGCGCCTGGCGTTCGCCGCCGCCGCCGCCGCAGCGGTCGGGAGTCCCGCGGGTGCAGACCTGCGTTCCCTAGCCGCACCGCGGGAGCGCCCAACGGCTGCTTTCATGGAAATTTAACGTGAGAAATTCATCGAAATCAGAGCGACAGGGCGGGAACACGCCAGTGTGGGCCTCGACCGCCTGCCGAGCCGGAGTTCATTAGCGGGGCTTTAATTGTTGAGTCCAACCCAGAAGCCCTTGCGTGAAGAATCTCCGTTATTCCAGTGCTTCTCTCCCCTCTGAACCCTCCTGTCCCCTGCTGCTTTTGTTGCCTCCAACCTCTTTTGCACAAACATGGCGCGCCTATATTCTCTCGTCTAATTACTCCGAGAGCTACCCCGCCCTCTCCTTCCTCCACCTTTCTCACGCTCGGTCTGTTGGTTTTTTAATGGCGACAAGGGATGTCTTGCATGATTAATATCCCGAATTCTCTCTCTCCACCCGAACCTCTCTCCCTTCTCCACCCTCTTCTTCTCGCTCCCCCCCTACCACCTTCCTCCTCCTCTTGTCTTCTTGATGAAGGGAAGAAAAAGGAAATTGAGAGTTCTCTATTTTTTTCTGAGTCTCATGGCTCAGTAATTCCTTGAAGACCGGGGAATAATATGCTCCGGTGCTGCGGTGATTCGTCCCTTTTCTCCGTTCGCGAATCTGGCTTGGGAATTTCGGGGCGATCCTCGACGGGTTTACGAAACGTGGTCCCGCTGCGGTTTTTCTGTCGAAATGGGCGAACAAGAGTAGTTTAAGCTAACGAAGGTGTTGGTCTATTAACTCAGTTGAACGCAAGTGTCGAACTGGCTCGGTCTCAGTATTGGACGCACAAATCCCACCGCCATATTCGATAGCGATGGTTTTTAAGCATGAAAACCGTATTAATGTTGCTGATAAAATGTAAATGATATTTAAAAAATTCAGGGTATGTTATTGTACTTTGTTGCGCCTAATACTATCTAATTCAGTGTAAAATAAGGTATATAATTATGTTCATATAGTAATGTTATAGGTTGAAGATTTATTATTGACCAATACGTTTTTCTTCTTGTGCAGTAATGTATCGTGTCAGTCACGTATGTTTATGATTCACCACGTTCATAATTATTCAAAAGATACTCATTAGAAATTTGTTTGATATGAACTGTATCCCATACACCTCTATCATATTATGTTTGTCGGTTTTTCCCCGATTTATTTGAAAAATGATGCCCTGATTAATGTAGCATTTAAATAGCTGCAAATAAGCACTTATATTGGTCGTATGTGGTGGGTTGGTTTGGAGTCTTCAGTACTGGATTCCCATGCTGAATGCAGAGGCTTGAATCCCAAAAGTAATAAAAGGTTTTGATGTGATACTTCTGGTGCCTATTTGAGTTGCCTATACGCTATTTTAGTGGATTCTTAAAAATCTACCCTATACATTTCACTGCGTTGAATTTTTGATGTTTTTTCGTAAGGTATCTCATCAACAGTTGTTGATCAAAGGTTGATTATACAAAGTCCCACCGAATTAGGTAGACTACTGTTGATTGTGAAACTAGATGCGATCTCACCTGTTAGGTGAAACGTGGCCTAATTTAGGCCCGTCCTCGGCTTTTAAAAAACCCGGGACGATTGGAGAGGTGATGGGAATTGATTGGCGGGAGGAAAGGTGAGGGTGGAGAAAAACTCGGCATCTGTATTAATCTTCTACGAAAGGTGCTAAGATGTTTGTAATTAAATTTTTATTTATAAATGAACTTAAAAACCTCTCTACATGTTAGCAAGCAATATTTGAACCAGAATTTCCCTGAAAACTCTTTCAAATAAGTAGTTTAGGACGGGGCCTAACGCTCAGAGGCGAAGACCTTAGTAGAAATCCAACGTAATCGGTATTATCTTTTTTTCCTTTGATTTTACACAGAAAATAGATATCGTGCCCATTCATAGAAGTTGTAAGTGGAGGCATGGAACGCATTATTAACAGTAAAAGTACTATAACTATAGGTACCCCTTCAATAACTCAGTGTAGTTGATGCTTGCATATGTTTTCATAATAGCGTGGGTACCTAAGCAATATATGTATTTAGTGGCTTATAACTCACCCATATTAGATAGAGCATTCTCTACGGCAGTAGTAGCTATTCAGGGGCGGCCACCTTGGGACGTTAAGCAGTGGTCCCCTTTCGTGAAGAATCGGATTACTCTCCACTCTTCCTCCCTACCAAGTAACACACACTCCGTATTATGCCAGATACACGCAAGATTCTCTTTGTCTCTGAGCAAAGAGCTTAAACATTTGTCTTGGTTTCATTAATCATTCATGCACACTATTTGCTATTGTAAATCACATAACACGACCGTGCACATAACCCTTCTCTCAGTTGGTTTTCGAAGGTTTCTCACACCCCTCTTTATATGACGGCGTATTCCTGCGGTTAATGTTACCGTGATGGACATCAGCCAAAATCCTCACGTTTTTCCTAGAATTTTACTTATCTTTTACTTCTATCTTTCATGCTCCTTAAATACTCCAGGCGAGGAATGACTAAAGCATGAAATAACATCTATTTTTCATTTTTTTTCACGCGATTCGTATAAGTATTCTGTCTTCTACACCGTGCCACAAACATTTCAAGCATGGTTCCTCGAAGATAGATTAGAAGTTGGAGTTACATCCAAATATTTAACTTTACTGATTACGCAATTATTAAAATTTTGAGTTTACCGTAACTTTTTATGACAAGTGTATGACGGTAATTTTTTAAAGACCATAAATTCTCGCTTCCAGATACGTGGCTGGTGATGCAGATAAGTACTATCCAAAGACCTTTCAATGCTGGCAGAATACGTACGAAGATGAGGATTTGATTGTGCCTTTCGAGGTCATGTAGGATCTTGAATTAGGTTTTCCCACCTGAAACTCTATTCTCTTATATGGGTGGCCGTGGCCTCTTGCCTTACGGGTGGAAGTTCGCCATTGTTTTCCTTCCATGATGTCCCTCACGTAAAGCGCTCGGGAGGTAAGATTTGTGTGCTCTCCATCGTCGTGACGATGATTCGACTTGGTTTCCATTCCAAAAATCCGACCTTGGTGTCGAGTGTTTTCGCGTAGGGACAACGAATAGTTCAGCGTTGTATGACGCCTCCACGGTCACCTGCCGTGCGACATCAAGTCCCTGCTAGATTGAGGAGGGAAGGGACGGTATTGTCGTGGGTGTCTTGTTGAGTGTTCCGTTCCTTGCTGTAGAGGGAGGTGACGCTTTTTTTGGGGGTGAAACTTTTTATTATCATCGGGAAAGGCGAGCGTTGTCGCGATGATTTTGAAGAGGGAAGGGGTGGGAAGGAAGGAACCAGGGGCTAGGGGAGGGCGGGGGAATGAGTGGGAGACCCAGGCGTCTTGCCCGTCCCGTCAAGCACTTGGTTCTTCGCTCTCATTTTGTGGAGCGGAACACTTGAGTCTTTTGTTTTAGTTGTTGCGCATTGGCTGCTTGTCGTGGGCCGTCTCTGGTGGAGGTTTTCTTGGGAGCTGCATTGTGGCATTAAAATTAAAACCGCGAGGAGATTAAGCAATTACGGCGTGAAAGCTTTTCTAACCCGTGTCTCTCTCCTCTTTTCATTTTTTTTCCTCGCCTGGGATTGAAAGTGCTTTTTCCTGCTAATTTTATCCGCTTTGGCCTGTGGTGTGTTTTTCTACGTACACTCTTTCATGGTCGTGTGGAGAAAACGATGGGTAGTTGAGAATAACGGAAATTTACCTTAAATATGAAAATATTTTAATTTTAGTATCAACCTTAGCATAAAAAGTAACTTGAGGTGAGGGAAATTACTTCTCATTTCAAAACCGTAGTTTGTGGTGTAGTTTATTCAACGCTTCATTAAATAAGAAATACTATCATTATGCCATTCATTTTTGACTCCCAATTTAGAAAATACCTTTTTCGTCAAAACCGTCCGTTTTTATCTAGCTGATATTCATATAAATATAAGGATAATGCGTTATAGAGGCTGAAATATTTAGGTTAATCAAATGTTTGAAAAATTTGATCGTGTGGCATCATGTCATGTTTGTGAAGGCTGTTCGGGTACTCCACCAGGTCAAACACTGCAATACTGCCAACGTTTCGATAGTCGAGTTGTCCATCATCTTCAAGACTTGATGTCGTATGTATTTGTCCGGCGTATATACATTGGGACTGAAGTCAGGTGACGTCTCGGCTGGCTGAGTCCCACGGTTTTCGGACATATCTTTAGGATTCTAAGAAGGCATGAGATCGAGACCTACTTTCGTCCTTGCTCCGCTGTAAAGGCGAAGAATCCCTGCGCCTTCTACATCTACACAATACCCTGCAAGCCACCGGGAGGGTGAGTGGCAGGGGGTGAATATCACCAAGCATGCACTATTGACATGCAAACAAGCAACTATAGGGTCTCATGCAACTAGATGGTTAGTATCTATAGTATAAGGGATTAATACATGCATCATGCACTACAGACTACTCTAAAATATTTCCTTTACCTATTCATTTGCTATGCTGCCTATTCTGTTCTCTTATAGTACGGGGGAAAATGACATTTTGAATCTATCAGTACGACAATCTATCTCCCTAATCTTATTTACGTGGTCATGACTTCTGACTCCCGTTATCAGATACCCTGCGAATATGGATGTGTATACGTAGGAGAGACGGGCAGGACTGATTCTAAGAGACTTGAGGAACACCGAAGACATATTACGCTTGGCCAGCCTGACATATCTGCTGTCGCTGAACACAGCATAAGCAACAACCATGTAATCCGATGGTACGAGACTAAAATACTCTGACTTGAGAGTTTTTTTTGGGAGCGGCTCACCAAGGAAGTCGTCGAAATCAAAGTCCAAAAATTAGCCAGCCAATCAGAAGTCACCTGGCCTCAGGCCCAATGTATATAGTATACTGGCCAAATCGACATGACATCAAGCATTGAAGACGATGAACGGCTTGACAATCGAAACATCGGCAGCAATGCAGTTTAATCCGGTGGAGTAACCAAACAGCCTACACAAACGCCGATCTTTCATCACATCATGTGCTTCGTGCCCAATGCAATCGATACATGTAATTGAAACATGCCTCTAATGACCAGCTTGAAAAGATTGGTTTTTGCAATTACTGCTGTTCATGTGCATTGATAGCGTTTTTGACTAGGGACTCAACATTTTTGTATGCATTTTTTTGCATTTGAAATTTCTGAGTAAAAGGCTTTGAATACTATTGGGCTACTTTTTTCTCTGAAACTTTGCTCCGGGCGTTATTATTTCAGTTTTTAATTTTATTGATTTTAGCCTAAGCTACTGCTTAGCAATACTAAGTAGATACTTTTTTTTATGAATTTGAAGCGACTTAAGAAAATTGATGTAGAAGAAAAATTACATCAGTTTAGTAAGCAACTTCTCACAGGTATGTAATAATAATTGGCAGTATTAGATACTATTAATGATAGAATTAGTATATTCCTGCTTCCGCCGGATATTTTGGTCGTAATTATATCTTAAGATTATGTAATATAATACCAATAGGTATCATATAGATACCATGTAGCACTGAATTAATGTCACAGGAAATTATTACTTTCATCGTCATAGATGGTGTCAGCATTGATTAGTTTTTGGACAAACCCGTGACATGATTTTACAATTAATAGACCTCTTATTCTTTTTATCACCACTCTCTCGTGTTCTCTGCACTGCGTATTTCTCCTACTTCTTATGTTCGTATCTTCTGCTCGTCTGTGTCAAAAATATTGCTCCAATATCGACTCGCCCATGGGCAACCCAAGTTTTTTACAATCCAATTGCCGTGCCCCTACAGTATTTCTACTGACAAACTCCGTTTTCCTTCTTTTTGAGATCCTCTTGAGGCGATCATATAGTCTTCCTGTCTTTACACCCTATTGAACCCTATTCTTTTCTTACCTCTTTCTTTTATAGGTACCCAACATTCTTTCCTCTACTCTTTACCCGGAATTTTATTACGCTTAATTGAGTATTACATTCACTTCAACTGTCCTTCGATTTCCTCCCCTCAATATACCGTCCTCCCCCAGCATGTTTCGGTTCTGTTCACTTGTCACGCCATCCGCCATAATTTCGCCGCCTAGGCCCCGAGTTGTCCGAAATATTGCAGTAGATACATAATTTATGCCGATCGTGAGACCGCGGGTCTCAGGGAAAAATTCCACTCGAATGTGTTTTTCACTACTTGGGGCATAGATGTGGGTCTCGCCTTCATATATAACTTTATATATCGCAAGGTAGAAGGCCAAAATTTACAGTTTTTTTGGTGTTTTATTTATAAATGAATGAAAATAAATAAATTCCCTCTCTATTGTTCTTCGCGCCCAGGCCACATTGGGGTAAAACGTAGGCATAAAGCGTGTTTTGCCATTACTAACCAACGCTTGATAGGTAACTACAGGATAACGTATTTAGAGACATCCTTTCTAATCGGTAATCTCTTCATTACTGCCTAGGTAAGAACCATATGGTTGTACGTGACTCTTTTATATGACATGTTTCCTTGTAGTGGCTTTACAGAGCTCCTAGTTGCATGCCAGCAGTGCTTGTTTGGTGATATTCACTCCCTGCCACACACCCTCGCGGTAGCTCGTATGGTATTGCGTAGACGTAGGTGTAGATAATTGCATTATTCAAATAAGCAGTTGCAACAGCACAGATGCAGGTACTTTCAAGTCGGGATCATTATCATCAGTATTTATCATTTACTGCAGCCCTCCATTCTGCCCTATTCCTTGTTAATTCCCTCACGCCCAGATATGTTTTCTCATTCACGACCTTATTTATTTGCCTTATATACTTATCCCTTGATCTTCCTCGCGGGACCTTCCCTTCAAATTTCCCTTCTATTATATTTCTTACTAATTCTTCGTGCCTCATTTCATCTGGTTGTCCATTCCATCTGGTTCTTCTTTGCCGTAGGGTTTTCCATGTTGTCTTTTCTTCCTCTGCTCTTCTGTACACCTCTTCGTTCCTCACTTTATCTGTCCATTTAATCTTAAAAATTCTCAAGTCGGTATATTTTAAGATGAGAATTTGAAAATGGCTGAGGATTGAAATCTAGATATAGTGAATCCATTGATTTAGTTGCAGCTAAAACTAACTTTCCAATTAGCACAAAAATTGCGATTCTCATTAAGAAATTCAATTATTTTTTATGTACCATGCCTCGAAAAACTATTCTGATACCATAATACATCCTAGTGGATGTAGCATTCCAGTCTCAGTAGCCAGTGAATACGTTTTTTTCCCGCTACTCTGTGAAGTGCAACTCTCGCTCTTATCATGGGAGTTGTATTGTAGTGTGAAGACATCATTGAACGTAGTAATTCTTTTGTTCCCTTCCATGGTGATTCATGTCTCAACTCGGTCATCCGCGTTGTACGCTCCTGGAAAAGGCAACCGAATAACATTCAAAACATACTTACCCAAGTTTCAACGCGAAATTAGGCGATTAATTAAATAACTTTTAGAAGCGAGACAGAGAGTTGGTTTGTTGTTTTTTTTTTTTTTTAAAAAGCCGAACTTCTCACTTTCAGGACGGAATGAATTAAATTTCTCTCTATCCCTTACCTCTCACACACAATGGTTGCAGCGTCCCTCAAAATGCAGTCTTGACCGTTGATGGAAAAGGAAGGAAGGAGGAGTTCTCACCAACTCTTGTCTCTCGAAGAATGGGTGAGTTCGCGCTATTTTGGGAGACTCGAGATGGGTATCTCAGGGTGAGAAACAATAAATCCCCCTCTCGCCATGTGAAATAAATAATCTTCCCTGGAATGATAACAGGCGTTTGTCTTGGGAGCAGGGAGTGGGAGGGCTGTGGAATCCGTTTCTTCACTCTCCCGGCTCTAAGACTCCTCGTTCGAGTGTTTGGGGAGGTCGGAAGGGGGCGGGGTTGCGGGAGTTCTGTTGTCGGAGGTTGCGCAGGGAAATGAGGAAATAAAATAAGGAAACGAAGCCTTCCACCAACCCCTCAACCACCTTGTCTTTTTTATATTTATACACCTAGGCTATGGATTAAAAAGAATCCTCCAACACTCACCCCGGCCCATCCCTCGCCCCCATCACATTAATTATTTTTCTCGCATTTTTCTCTTGACGTGCCCAGCCCTCCCCTCCCTCTCTCCCCTCCTCCTCCGCTGATTACGCCGCCGGAGAGCGTCTCCACCTCCCTTTCGCTTCACTTTGCGCCTTCCCTCAGTTTCTCGTCCTCCTCCCTCTCGCCTCCCAACGACGCTGCTGGGTCGGACCCTCTTGCGGAGCCAGATCCTCCCCTTTCATTCCCATTTCCCCCTTACACCCCCTGCCAGCCTCCCCTCCATCGCACCAACTCTCCCCCTTTACCGTCCCCCATCGCCATCATCGTCTTCCCTATTCAGCTCCTCATTCAAGACTGTCCCATCACGCGAATCCGACCTTTCACGGCGCTCCGAGTGCTCTGCCCGGGAAAATTCTTGTCCCTCCCTCTCCCCCTCTCTTTCCGTCTCGTGCCCCTTCCTCCTCCCCCCCCCCCCCCCGTTGCACTCTGGGATACCGAGAGGAACACGTCTTCTTCCAGGGTACCTCTCTTCCCTCCCCCCCCCCCTTCCGCCTCATTTTTTTTCTTTAATGAATGAGCCCCTCCTCCCTCTTACCCTCATGCTGAAACGCTCCTTCGCGCTCAGACACAGACACACACGTGCTATCGTTCCCTGGCTCTCATACGAGAAAGACACCAGCTGAGAAATACACGAGAGCACATGATTAAAATATCTCCGCCGTCTCCTCCCCTTAACTCCTTCTATCCATTTCTTTATCCGGTTTCTTTTCTTCTCAGACTTCTCTCCTCCCCGCTCGTCTGTTGCTGGTCCCTTTTTACGTTGTTCCTGTTCTCTCCACCTCTTTTACTTACTTTACCTCCTCCCCACCGATTTGCTTTTGTGCGATGAGACTTTCTATTCCCCTCTCCCCGTTCAGAAATCCCCTCCGAGTTTAATTCCTCGCATTTTTTCCCAAGAGACCGAATCATTGTTTCTTTTTTTCCCTTCATCTTCCTCCCCAAGAAACCGAATGTTTTACCCCGCCCTTGTGATTATTGATTCATCTTTCCCCTTATACGCTGTCTGATCCTTTAGTTAACTCAATTCTTCTGTTGAGAGCGAGGACCTTAAGTAATTGAAACAGTTTTTGGCCTTCTAATTTTGGGCTCTTTTATTTGGCGTGCAACTTAAGACTGAATTTCTTTGTGTATTGGTGGTATACGGGAGGCCGAGGGATGCTTTTATTCGGGGTCTAAGAATTATTTTAGCTTAGTCTTGGCTTATATTTGGCATTTTCGGTTTTGACGCACAAATCAGCATTTTAGAGTTCGTTCACCCGCGTCCCTTAACCCGTCGGAATCTTAAACGTCTTCCTATTTCTCGGAAGGCAAGTGTTGTGTGGTATCTCGTCTGTAAGCGTGAGGTAATTGACTACTTCCCTTAGTGAATTTCCATTACAATATCTGCATGCAATCTTTTGACGCGAAGTTTTCATCACATTCTAGGAATTTTTGACGAAAAGATAGGTTACGATAGTTACTTTTTCTGTGTCATGGAGGGAACAGAATATGTGTAAAATACATCAGATTTCATTTCTCGTTAAGTATAGGCATTTTAATATTTCTTCATATTTTTCATTCGCAATAAGTCGTAACGAACTACTTTCGCTCGGCACTCTTTATTTAAAGGTGGAGAGAAACCTGAGGCCGGCAAAGTTAATCTTTGGAAAGATTGTTACCATTAGAATTAAGCCACATTATCTCCTTCAGCTTCAACTAATTACTGATAATTTCATTCACAAATTGAAGAAATTCCTCTCGGGTTCTCCACCGGGTTAGTTGGTCCATGGCCGACCGGAATTTCTTCAATCAATTCGCCGGGAAAGCATACGCTCTTATTTCATGCACAAAATTGAGCACTATTTTTGCGGAGTTCTAGAGAAAAGCGATTAAAAAAATACGTATGGGATGTCAAACTACCGAAAATACTCCATATATTTAGTTGATAGCCAATCATTATTTTACGATCATTAACAGGACGGTAATGCGTGCCCTGATTTCAGATCTCCCCCTGCTGTACATGATTCCGGTGTCTTACAGGGTTACATGTAGACGAAGATGAATTGTGCTATTTGTGCCTCTAGGGAAAGTAATTAGACTTCCGCTTTTTATCAAAGTAATGCTCATTATTCCAGGGTAGGAAAAAGTAGGGGGACTGCGATTTTTTTTCTTCTGTGACCTGATGTGAAGGGTTCCTTAGTGTCGGCTCGTTTGGAGAAGGATAGGACTGAGGTGGTCGGCCGGTGGCGGGTAGAATGAGTGCGAACGTTCGAAGGGACGACGAGTGGGTGACAGCAGGAACCAAGGCTCTTGGCGAAACAATGAGTCTTGGGTGACAATAAAGGCGGGCGAATGTTGTACGAGTGCATTTTCAAGGGTCTGCTCGACGGCTCTTCAAATGGCATTGAAGTGAGGCGAGGGTCACTCGCTGCCCTACCCTCCTCTCAATCCCATGAAAAAAAGAACCCTCTACCTGCACGCTGAATACGCGACAAAGATCTTCGCGTTCGTGCATGTGTGCCGAACTTACAAAAGCCCTCCGTATGTTGCCTTATTTATGTGCAGTCTAGTTGCGTGCGGACTTAACTACATCTACGGAATACCCGGCAAGTACCTCGAGGGAGTGTGGCGGGGGGTGATTAATTATCAAACATACTAAATGGCTTTGATAATTAATAAGAAACGTGTGTATCATGAATCCACCAAGGGCGAGAAAATGAGTGAGTATTATTTACTTAGAAATATAATACTTATTAATGGGTTAGGATGTGATAAAATTCATTTAATTTTATGTATTTTACGCCTTGCATCAGGCGTAAGTTTATGGAATGTGCAATGATCCAATAGGTATGTGTATTTGTAATTCCACACAATTATAATATAGCACTCCAAATAGTTTTTGACGTGAGACGTCATCATCAGATATGACGAAACAAAAATGCATTGTCTGGTGATAAAGTCTTAAGACGTTATTAGTTTAATTATTTGTAGATTTTAATCCAAATTAGGTAGGTAC
This sequence comes from Platycnemis pennipes, assembly GCA_933228895.1. NCBI lineage: Eukaryota > Metazoa > Arthropoda > Insecta > Odonata > Platycnemididae > Platycnemis > Platycnemis pennipes. The sequence goes on from OW121857.1 coordinate 86,137,474, forward strand.
GGGTACATGAGACGCATATTGTTAAGTTTTCCTGAAATTTTAAATTTCTTTTTCGTGCTAAACTGACTTTAGAAAGTAATTGATCTTTGTTTAGTTTCAGACATTTCCATCCCCATGATAGCAGTAACATCTCCGGCTTTAAAATAATATATTGATCAGTGCAACTACTCTTTACCCTTCGGGCCACCGAGGTTTGTAGCCAATGGTAAACATCCGTTTTTGGGGAGAGAAGGGGTATACTGAACCGGAATGTTGTGAAAGTGGGATGTTCAATTGTGCATTTTACTATAGTATTGCGTTGTGGCCGTAAGTGTATTGAGGGAAAAACTAATTTTTGAATTTAAATGTTCTAGTCTATTTTACTTTTTTTTTAACACAGCTTCCGATGTAGTTGGGACATGATTATATCTCCTATGTTGCCCTGGAACTCTCTCGTACGATATTATCTAGTAATGTTTATCAAGCGCTTAATATTCGACAGTCCAAAGGTTGAATAAAATATGAGGCTTCCGCCGCGATTATCATTAAAAATGGCTTTCGGGCTTTTTCCACGTTATGGTGTCTTTGTCAGCCATCTTGACCAATCGGAGCCAACCCAGGGGTCGTTATTATAAATAAGACGGCCAAGATTCAACGCATCGTCACTTTAGACGTGATGACGGCTGTCTTCAGGTTTGTAGTGACGTTGACGTCTGAAGCAGTAAGGCTGGGGAAACTGTTGTTGCTATCGCGGAGGAACGCCCAGGAGAGCCATTATCAGTCTAAAAGTTATTATCCTAGCCCTTTCAAAAACCACGTGGCACGTCCACTTACTCTGTTTGTTCGTAGCAGGTTTAAACGAAATTGTTGCTTCGTTTTGTACCCCATTTAGGTCGCGAATAAACTGTATCTTGGCAGAATCTCAAACTAGAGATTTGATATCATGATTTATTTAATTTTTCATAATTGAGTATTTCATACGTTCGAGTTTTTACTAACGGAGTTGTAGCGATAAGTACCACCTACGATAATGAGGAAAATAATTAAATCTGTCGTATTTATATTGCGACTCAGCTATGGAAAGAAATATGCGTAGTGTGATAAAAAAATAACGGGCGTAATTTATCACTGTTTTCTTCGATTTAAATGGCGTAGTGTATCATGAGTTCCTGCAATTCGGTCGTACGGTCGATAAGGAATACTACATTGAAGTTATACGCCATTTGCTTGAAGAAATTCAACGAAAACGCCCAGAATTGAGGCAAAACAACTCTTGGAAATTACACCACGATAATGCTCCCGCTCACTGCTTGTTCGAGATTTTTTGGTAAAAAAAACAAACCTCAGCCGCCGCCGGACACGTCCCGGTGTGACTTCTTTCTATTCCCGAGACTGAAGAGAATCATGAAAGGACGAAGTTTTGCCATCATTCATGAGATAAAAACAGAATCGAAGAAGGATCTGAACTCCATACCGAAAAGTGAGTTCCCAAAGTGCTTCCAAGATAGGAAAAAACGCTGGCACTGTATCTAAGGGGGATTACTTTGAAGGGGACGAAATTGATGCTGATTAATAATTAAATACTCTCTGAGAAAAACGACAATAGCCGTAGTTTTTTATCACACCACGGATCTCATAAGAGCATAAAAGGTTGGACGCTTATCATGATGCTCAGACTTTTAAAGTACGCCGCTCTAGAGCCTTGCATGTAAGCAAATTAACACACCCGAGGATAACGAGGACCACAATTTATATGCTCTTTGCTGAATTCATTTTATGAAAAACTATTAATATTCGATTAATTATGTATGCTTCAACATAATCGTAACCAAGGTCTCAGCCTTGGCTTACAAATCAGAAGTACTTTCTCCTTTTGCTTCATTCGAGGAAGTGGCAATCTCCAGATCTTGAGTGAACTAAAGCCATTTTGTCTATAAGAAAGGTGCTTGTGGCCAAGAAGACTCTTCTTCAGCCTCTTAACGATTCATGTGAAGTAAAACGACTGAAGAGGCACTTAGAAAATAAAGCTGCTTTTAGAATAGGTACTGTACTATCGTGAGAACACAAATAATAAGAGAAACAGCGGCACGCGGCCTTTAAATATTTATAATAATTGTTGCTCGCCTGGAAACCTAATGATGCGTTGTAGAGAAATCATGTTCAAATATTTATTTCTTGAATAATGTAAAAACTATTAGACGCTTTTTTATTTTATGGTCATATGACATTTGGCCCGTAGGAACTGGAATTTTTAATTTCTGCCATGAAATGACGGTAAAATAAGATGGTTACGTTTTATGAATGGTTGAAACAAGATGTTTAGTCTCGAATGTTCTGAACATGCTAAGGAGAGTTGAAATATTTCATAGTGATACGACACCTTCTATTCTATCAAGGGGTAAAATATGTCGTTAGATAGTGTATGATTTCTCGCTTATCGTAAAACATAAATGTATGTATACTGAGTACACTACAAACCATCTCATGGATATCTGTCAAGGGGTACACGTACCAATGTCACAACACCACTGAATATGAGATTACCTTGTATCATAGCGTCTGAATGGACATGATAGACGAATTAAATTCAAATTAAATTTGGGACAATCTATGTAAAGTAGGATGACTGATAAAAAAACTCAAGCATTCCACAGGTTTAAAGATGTTGTAATACGACACGTAGCGAAACATGTTGTATTAACCAGCGAAACATGTCGTATCTTTAAAACCTGTGGAACGCTAAAGTTTTTTATCATTCATCCTACATTATGAAATTCCACAAAGTCTTGGCCTCTAAATTCCACAATCTATGTAAGTCAGCTCTAACCGGTAGAAAGCTATTAATCAGTCAATATCATGCGGGACGGATATTACTGTGTTCGCCATTTACCTACATCATATGCCAGGAGATATTTCATAAATACCTCAAACGTGCGTAATACATTTAAGGTTCGTGGAGACGCGCTATGAGGCTCGAAAATTAACAAATCCTATCTCGATCTTATCCCTAGTAAATTTGGTTTAGTTATATTAATATGTTTATATATGTAGTGTTTGCTGTTTCAATTTAAAGTAAGGAAGGTTTTTTTTAAATGAAAACTTCTTAGTATGAAGTCTTGGAGCTGTTATGCTCTGGGTTAGAACGAATATTTGAATCTTTCGGTGATTTAATCTACTTCTCTATTCATGTCTGTGATTCAGTCTGTTGAAATAGTCCTCCCTGTCGATATAGATCGGCCGGGTTATCAGTTTATGCAAAGTGCATAACTCTTATTCGCAACAAGTTTGGTGGGAAATTTTACGCATCCACTTTTTACATGGAACATGGTAAATGAAACCAACTTTGTACTTTCCACACATCTTTATATATTCCCTTGAATAAAATTAGGGGAAAAGGGAATATATAAAGATGAGTGGAAAGTACGAAGTTGGTTTCATTTACCATGTTTCACGTTCGTAATTTCCACAAAGTATCGCCTTCATCAATTCAATTCAATACTTTTTACGTATTGAAACGCAATGCTTCCACACGTGTGTTGTTTTTTTCTCTCGTGTCAGCCTGACCAACATGACCTTATCCGCCTCTGACGTCAACGATTCATAGCCGCTGTAACACGCCTCCGATAGGCACGTATCTTTTCCCGACACCGCCTTTCGATTTCCCTAAAGAACGTCCTCACTTTCCCTGGAATAAGAAATGCTTCAATATTTTCGTCTCCCTTCGCCCTGCCAGTGTCCGCCAACCTACTCGGCACCCATATCTTACAACCCTCAAAAATATCACATTTCAGTTTCTTCTAAGAATAAAGCCTATAAATATCGCAACAGAAGATCTTCTTTTGAATTATATGCAAAATATAGATTAGATTGGTACATCTAGAATGCACCATTTCAAAGTCTTATGTGAAGTGTTTGAGAGTGGCTTGAATTTTGAAAGAAAATAGTTACGTAGCCCAAAAAAATATTTTAAATAATAATGTATTAACTTATTGGCTACATAAAGGTAGGGTAATAATGCAATTGTTTCTTTTCCTTAAGTGCAATGTCATGAATATTCAAAATACTGAAAGAAAAATGATTATTCCTCTTATCGGTAAGCTTGAAATTCTTTATTTGATATGGCTGTCGACTTAATAATTGATGGAAACGGATCTAAGGAATAGAAGCTAGACATGTGCTGTTTTCGGTGGTAATGGAAAATAAAAAAAAATGTCTTTCGGGAAACTTTGGCTTCAGTTCTTTGTGTCTCCCTCAATCTTCAAATGCATTTGAAATTTTGTTAGCAAGAAATAAGACCGAAAGATTGAAAAGAGATCGAATAGATTTGCGGGTGACTTAAAAAATTGACTGGTGAAACATATACAAGTACATGATGTATAGTACCGAAATTTCATCCCCAAAGAGCCGTGGCAGAGGGTATCATCCAAACATGCTCTCGGAGACGGCGCCTAAAGTCGTGTAAAAAACATACGTTCGATAGGTGTGCAGAAAGTACTAATAAATGTTTGGAAACTACGAAGGAATTTATTTTTATTTTTGCGTTAAGCAGAGCTATACTAATAGACAGTAGGCAAGCTGTAATCGTGGTAGTTGGCGTTGAGTAAGTTAGTAGCATAATGAAATTGTGATTTCCTATTACCTACTAGTAAGACTGTCATAATTGAACTTACCTATTTGGTTATTATGACAAGTATTGTTATATCGAAAATATAGTTGTTATGGTGGTTAGAATATAGGCTTCCCATATCGAGGACGAGGGTTTGAATCTAGGCAGTGCCAAGGTATTTTCATTGGTATACTGGCTCTCACGTAATTACTATGTGGATAGCACTTCACCTTTAGTGCTCCGTTTGTTGTATAGGGCGTTTAACGGTGGACCTCTTGTTGCCCTTGTTAATTCCGACGCCACTTTTATCTACAACTTCCCTCCGTTTCCTGAGAATTCATACCTGTATTTAATTATCTCCTATCCAAAATGGCGTTAGCTGTCGGTGGCCTCACCCAAATAACTACAACGACAATATCATCCCTCATTGTTGGCCTTATGATTGGATTTGAATTCAATTTTAATACTACCTAAATAGAATTAATGCATGAGGTACCCATATCGCAGCTACTTTATGAACTTGAATTACACGAAATAGAAATCACTATTTCAAATCTCATGATTTTTAAAATATTATATTTGCCTGAGATGTTCTTCCCATTTGGTGTTTCTTTCTAGTTATGTCTGTTGATAATTTTTCTGCGTCTCGAGCCGCAGTACTCTTCCACCTCTCCAACGTTTTTTATTTACGTATTAGTTGGGTTCATTCTCTGCTCTGGCAGTAATAATGGCGCAATAATGCTTTTGCAGTCTGCTTTTATAATATTTGTTTTGCTGTAAATAACTTTCGTTCTATGATGAAAACAACCATTTAGTCTTTCATCATCTCTTTGTTGACTGCACTTTCCTTAAATTTCATTATCTTTGACATGACTGATAATCGTTTCATGCTCATATTTATCAGTCAATTTTCACTGTCAATGGCTTATTACAGACTACCTTTTTCAACAAAAACCTGGGTTAAATATGCAATAAAGACTAAAAAATTTTCCTTCACGAAATGCCGTCCATAGCGGAAGTTGTCATCGTTCCATTCTCACTAACTCAAGACGCGACGGCCAATAAGTCTTGACATCCTCCTTCTCCGTCCTCCCCTCCCTCATCCCCACTCCTTTCCGTCTTCTCTCCCCCTCACTACCTCCCAACAATCCACGTCGTGTGAAATAGGTAGACGAATAGACGGTGGCAGTCATCGTTGCTTCTTTGTTTCCAGCACTGTACCCCCACTCTCATCATCCACAATGCGACAGTGGCCGACTGCTGGGGAACTCTTAATCCGCGTTGCATTCTCCCTAGCGGCTCGAGTCATTATTTTTACCCGCTCGGGGAAACTGAAAGTTTTTAATCGATTCAGTGGGGAAAAAATGAGTGAGGCAGTGCCATAACATATTTTGTCGCCGCTCTTTCTCTGGTGTGAAAAGGAGGTGTCTGTTAGGACTCCTGACGTATTTATACGGGTTTGACTGGAGTGAAAACGCATTGGAGCTCATTGAGGCTTCGACAAAACGTGTGACGTTATTGAAATATGGAATAAAATTATAGTTATAAAACAGTGAATTGGAATGTAAATTTCAGTGATTTTGGAGAATGATACGGGTTCAGGAGAATTTTTCATGGCTTATTTATCTGAGTTTTCAGCGTATTATTTTTCTCCTCGATGCGTATTCACACAGTGTAACCAAACGCATTTCCCTAGGAACAGTTAGCCAAGTAAGGAAAATAAGTTCTTTATAATCTAATATCTTCCCTCTTATGCAAGCCTAGGGGAGTTGTTTTTGGTGCAATTATTTTTAGCATGAAGTGCTTTCCTAAAAGTTCTGTCTTCAGCGCATTTACTCAGTGGATCACTTATCAGACTTACAGCGAAAGAGAGCTAAGAAAGACTGTTGGTAGATTAGCATCCTAATACATGTTTTGATTTTGGATGGATCTTATTTACCTACATGCTTAAATATCATTTTATTATCGAGACACATGTTTCATTTAACTCAAAAAAGGAAATAATTTTTTTCAAGATTCGTTCTGTCCCGGATTAACTTATATTCCTTATAATCCTTATATTCTCTGTTGTTGGAATACTTCTTATACGTCCCAAACCTCTGCCGCTCTGTATTTCTGATTCTTGCTGATAGTGGTGTCTTCTCATGAATGTAATCATAGGAAATTACTTCTCATGGGAGGAATTAGATAATGTAAATTATTAATCATGGTGATTAATAGATAATATGAACAATTAAACAGAACGACGCACGAAGCGCTTGTTTGCGTATTGTTTTTTAAATTTAAATCATGGTCCCATGAATTTAAAGTATCTCAAGAATAGTTTTTAACATAGAAGACATTTCTATCGATAACATGGTATTTAGTTTTTCTCACATTTTCACTTGTAATCATGTTCAGGGTAACCGTACTCCGTAATCCGTAAGGGTATGTGGCAGCGGGGGACTTTACACCAGGCATTCATTGCCATCGCTTAAAAAATCCTTCATTAATAGCTTCATGACCAGTTTTACATTGAGGTAAACTAAATTTGATAAGGGAAATTTTTCTATCCCTCAATTCAGTTCTTTTACCTGCTTCACTACTTGGTATATTCATTTTTTCTTATGGCTGAGCTTACCGAGTGCGTCCACCGGGTTACAGATGGTGGGTCGACCTCTAGATGAGGTTTGCTGCGAGGTATGCGAGTTTACTCCTGGAATAAGCCGCCATGGACAAAAAGTGACGGCATTCCGAGATAGTATTGGTCAGTATATTCCTGGATAAGGTTGGTGTTTTAAATGCTACAGATACCTGTGAAGGTGCCGTTACTTGGCGACGGAAGGCTGCCAAAAATTATTCATCTCATTACCAGGAGGAGAAGGCAGCAACTCTTCTTGATAAGAGAGAAGGTGAAGACCACAGTGGTCGGTACAGTGACACTCACTTCACTACAGGCATGGTAAAATTTACTTAAACGGCTGTATTAATACGATGAAAAAGGCAAGAGGAAACCACCACATTATTATTTAGAGGAGCTGCTGCTACTCCACTCATTTATTTTTATCAATACGTGATGGAACGCTCTCGAGTATAATATTATGGAGGTAAAATAGTCTCCCATTCAAATATCCGGGCTGGGACTACCCGAGAGAGTACCTACATCAGTCAAGTGTGATAACCATTTTAGGGTAGGATCATGGAACGTGAGATCGCTTCGGACCTGCGGAGGGATGAAGAACGTGACGGAGGAAATATATGGACCTCGACGGACTAGGAATCAGCGAAATGAAGTGGCCCAAAAAAGGAGACTTTTGGAGTTGAAGATACAGGATACACACGGGGTATTTCAGTGGTAACTCTGGTTTAAGGATAATGCTCAGAAACACCCCCGGAATGCATGTTAAGTGCTTCCTGCAGAATAGCGAAAGTAATAGTGAAGATCGAGACCAAACTTGTAGATACCGTAGTGGTGCTGATTTACGTTCGACGACGGACTACGAATGTGAAGAAGTGGAAGACGCCTGAAAGAAAATTACGGAAGCAATAAAACAGGTAAAATCAAAAGAAAAACTAATAATTTCAGGAGATTGGAACTCTATCGTCGGTGAAGGTCAAGATGGTATAATAACTGGAAAATATAGATTGGAAAACCGAAATCAAAGAGGAAAAATATCGCTAGAATTCTGCTCACAAAACAAGCTAGTGGTTGCCAACACATTGTTTAACAATCACGACCGAAGAATATACGCGTGGAAAATGCCAGGACACAAGAAGATTTCAAATTGACTCCATTTTACTGAAGCAGAGATTTAGGATACTGACAGTGGCCACAATCTAGTGACGATGAAATTCCTTCTGAAATACAAGAAACCGAAGAGAATAGTAAAGAACATATGGAAAATACAAGAATTAATGGAGACTCAACATCAGCTGGCATTTTATAAAGCAATGGGAAATAGGAGCTACCCTATAGTTGCTTGTTTGCATGTCAGTAGTGCATGCTTGGTGATCTTCATCCACTGCTCCACACCCTCGCGATGACTTGCAGGGTATCGTGTATATGTCGATGTAGGAAACATTAACTGAGAAATCAGTGGAAGAGGTTTGGGAAAGCATTAAAAGTGGACTACAGGAGTCTGCAGAAGAAGTTTTGAAGGAAGAAAAGTTGTGAAGAAGAAGCCATGGGTCATGGTAGAAGTAGAACTGCTTGAAGAAAGAATAAAGTGCAAAAATGTGGATAATGAAGAAGGGTGACATATTAATAAGGAATGAGATAAACCGTCAAGCGAAAAAAGCAAGGGAAATTTTGAAGAGGTATCTATGCGAATATCTGCAAAGACGCCTATCTCATGGGAATGTGGAAGTTGCCTACAAGATCGTGAAGAACTATTTCAAGGAACGGAGCTCAAGATGCAATGCCATTAGGGATAAGAATCGATAACACTTGATTGAAAATGAAGACAAAGTGAATAGATGGATAGAATATCTGGAAATGTTAATGACTGAAACAATCTCAGCACGAAAGTAGTTGAAGAGAGTAGTAAACTCGAAAAGGATGATATTATGACCACATTAAGGAAAATAACTTTTCTCTGTTGATAATAATAATTTAGGTAGACGTGACTGGTAAATTCTTAGCTCTAACACGAATCTTTACTTTAGTATTGAATATGATTAGTAAATGGTTGCGATTATTTATTCCTTCCAATGCTCCTTTAAACTGATATTCAGTAGATACAGATGAAAATTTTGGAAATTTGTAAGTGTTGGAAGGTAGGCATCGATGTCTGTTCCTCCGAGGTTGGGAGGGGGAGTCTTCGCTGCTGAATGCCGAGAGGACCTTCAATCGCCTTCAAATTCTATCCAGCGCGATCGCCTCTTAATGACTCGCCCAGACGGCAGGCCGATAAAAGATTCAGGCACCCTCCCGCCCCTTGGTCATAGGGTTTCCTAAAACCGAGGACGGAACCTATCGTGGTATTAGAGGGCTTTTCCGATTCCAGTGGCGCATTGACCCTCATTAGGCGAGCCGATTTTGTCCCACTGAAGTCCCTCCGATGCGGCTGACCTTTCAACTTTCGGTGGCGTCGCGATAATTTTCTTCCATTAAGGAAAAAAAATAATTCGTCGATTCGCTCCAAGGCTTGCAGCGCTATTACGGCGCTGATTAATAATCATTTTAATTGGATTTTCTAAGGGGTCGCTTTGGGAAACTTGGGGACGAAAATGATGAGCGTTAGCTGAGCCTGGAGATGATCCCTTGAGTCTCGCTGTCCTCGATTCTTTCGGTAGGAAGATCAAGTCAAGTGAGCTGTTAGTGCGGGAACGTAGTGCATTTTCCGTGATTATTCACCTTCGCCACTCACTAACTCTCGAGGTGGTGGGCCGGTTTTTCACTTGGTTGTTTTAAATGTGAACAGACTTGAGTATAGAATATGCTCTCAGGGAAGAGGGCGGTTGTTATGTTATGCTGGGAGAGTGGTTGTTTTTCCCGTGATGATGGAATGATGGAAAAGAAGGTTGGTGTATTTGTTAAGGTGTACTGGGTTCTCGCTCCGTCTTCCAGGGTTTAATTCCCGCTAGTTTCAAATAATTGTCAGTATAATCGTGATTTGAATTGGTTTGCAGACAGAATTTTCATCATGAGTTCCTGCCATATGGTCGTGCAGTCAATAAGGAATACTAACTGTAAGTTAGACGCCGTTTGTGTGAAGCTATCAGAAGAAAACGCCCAGAATTGTGGCGGAACAATTTGTTGAAATTGCACTACGATAATGCTCCCGCTCACACCTCACTGATTGTTCGTGATCTTTTGGCAAAAAAACAAACCGTTATTTTGCCTCAGCCACCGTTTTTACAGGACATTGCCCCCTGTGACTTCTTTATAATCCCGAGTCTGAAGAGAATCATGAAAGGATGACGCTTTGCCACCATTGATGAGATAAAAACAGAATCGCTGAAGGAGCTGAAATCTATACCGAAAAGAGGGTTCCAGAAGTGCTTCCAAGTTGGAAAGAAACGCCGGCACAAGTGTATTGTATCTGAGGGGGGCAAAATTCGCAGGACTTTTGAGTCCTGAAATTCGCCGAATAAAATAAAATTAAAATTGATGCTGATTAATAAATTATTATTATTATTAGTATTCTACCGGTAAAGGTAGGTTTAAATGGACATTTAATTCTTCCCACCCCCTAAATATCACACGATAATTAATAAATAAATATTCTTTAAGAAAAACGAAAATTCCTGTTCTTTTTATATCACACCACTTATGGTAGCTTTCCAGTATCGTGTAAATAGAACCAGTATAGGAAACTTGATCGCTGTCATACCTGTTGAGCTAATTGATTTCATACTTGATGCGGTACTAGTTTGCTACTAGCTCCCACTATAACACAGCGACCGTCGACCAATCACATCACGTTTCAGTCGCTTTGCGATTGTTTTTTGGATGAAATACTGATTCATGGAAAGTACACGTTTTTAGTGGTTTGTAGAATACTATACATATGCAGATGAGTCCTATTCTGAAAGTCTTTCAAAAGTAGCTTTCCTTCGGTCAAATGACGCTTCAAATAGTTTACCCCACGGTCATATCGTTAAGAATGGATTAAAGCCGAGTTTCTCTACACCATTCCAACAATGCCGCAATTCCTGGCCATACCAGCTACTCATCTATAAGAACACTGAAGACATGTCATGGGGGAAACAAATCAGGGAAATAAAGTGTAGCAAACCGTGGGTTAGGATTCGTAAAAAGGGTTCTAGACCAATGCGATGAGAGAGTAAGAGAAAGAAGCTATTTTACACTTGTCAGGCCTCATTTAGAATATGCCGCTAGTACATGGGATCCGTACGAGGAAGGTATGATAGAAGAATTAGAGCGTGTGCAAAGGAGATCCGCTAGATTGGTTAAAGGCCGTTATGATATTTGTATAAGTGTAACGAGTTTAATACAAGAACTAGGATGGGAATTACTATCAGAACGCAGGTTAAAATTTAGGTTAAACCTTTAAAGTAAATTCGAAACCGATTTGTTCACAGATGATGTTAGATATATAGATATATATTAAGAATCCCTGCGTATTATGCTAGGTTTGATAAGATTAACAAGATTAGTGAGATAGATTGTCATACCGACTGATTTAAAATGTACTTTTTCCCGCGTACCATAAGAGAGAACAATAGGCAGCGTAGCAAAGGGATAGGTAGGTGAAATATAGTCAGAGTAGTCGGTAGTGCATAATGTCTGTAACAGCAACCAATAATCCCTTTCTTATTTCGTAGATATTAACCATCTAGCTGCATGTGACCCTATTATCTAGTATTTCTCCATTAAATATCCTAGTTGCGTGCCAATAGTGCTTGTTTGATGATATTCACCCCCTGCCACACACCCTCGTGGTGGCTCGCAGGGTATTACTTAGATGTAGATGAACAACCGAATGGAGTAATGGAATTTTTATAGGTCTACGTTTTGCCCTACTGGCCGCCGAAAGCAGGGGAGGTACCGGGGAGGTGACAGACATTATTCTTTTTAAAGCGTATTGATCTTCATTTTCCTTCAGTCGTATGCTGATACCCTTTCTAGACTAACTGTTACTAAATACATTAATTTACGAGATACGGTAATAGGGTTCTGCGGATTGTCTAACCATGCGCGACGTTCGTGGTTTAATACCCAACACCCGAAAGTTTTCCAATCAATGTTTTCGATGCACTCATATTCCTTTAGTGGTTGTAGTACTTATAACTTCCATGATGCTGTATGTTGTCTTACCTTTTCTACATGGATTTGTTCTTGTCAATTTTCTTGCATGTATTAGCCATAATTTTTTCTATTGCGAAACGCTGAATGGAAAACTTCCATTTAAGCAAATCCGAATTAACCAATTGGAAAAACATTTACCACTTACGTGACTACGTTCGTGAACTAGTGTCACGAATGTGTATGTTTAGAGACAATTGCATTAAAATTAGTTATGCCTCAAGTTTAAAACCATACCGAATATTTGCTATTATCTCGCTTTTAGCGTAATACACCCGTCATGGGACTTCTGAAATCCGTATTATGCTACATTTATAGGATTGTCATTAATGTAATGAAATTGTGGGCCGATTCCGGGCACACATTATTGTATTAATGGCTTTGTTCCGCGGAGTAATCACATGTTAGTTTCTCATAACACTTTGCTGCACTTTGTGGAAACCTGGTATCATTTATCTGAAAGGATTCATTTTCCAGCGCTGAACATAGATAAATGCAGTCGCTTGGAAACAGGATAATACAATGTGGTAAAACTTATCGATGAGCCGTACTTAATGTTATTTGGAAGTAATCTTTTACTAATTTCATTCATCTACATCTACATAATACCCTGCAAGCCACCATAAAGGTGTGTGGCAGGGGGTGAATTCTCACCAAACATGCACTACATATCATTATAATATAAAAAAAGGGTAAGTAATGATATACTAGTCAAAACATCACTATTTAAAAAAGATAAAAAATAATATGGCAAGCATGCCAAAACATGCTCTTATTTGGGTTAGCTTCAAGTCCTTATACCAAAATGCAGCTACGTATGTTATCCATTGATCAACTCGTATTGGACATATTTACCGCTAATCATTTTCCTAATTGTACGAGGAAAAAAGAAAATTTTGAATCTGTCAGTTCGGCAATTAATTTATATAATTTTGTGATTCTGGTCCAGTCTACCATAATAAGTTGGGGTTCGCAAAATATTTTTATCTTATTCAGAATTCATCCTGAAATACCTGTTTATATGTTGATGGGTATAGATATAGGAATCATCTCCATTCATACCATAGCCATGTACAATCAACTAAAAGTCACACCTACTTCTACTGAGAATCTGCTAGCCACCTCAAGGATGTGTGGCAGCGGGTGAATGATCACAAAGCATGCACTAATGAATAAAGTGCTAGTGTACTGGAGAATAAATGTTAGCTATACATTTACGAGGCATGTGCAATAAAATGATGGTATATGCGAGGGAATCAGAGGGTTGATAACTGGGGAGTTGGCCAGGGAAAAATCTTCGACTCAGTTGTGAGGACATCCATGTATACGGCAGCGAATCATGGCAAGTTGAGGAAGTCCAAGAGGAGAATTTGAACGTGTCTGAGATGAGATTGCTTAGATGGACGATGGGTGAAACACGAAAGGACAGGATACGGAGTGATGCCATTAGAGAAATGACCGGCGTGCGGGAGATATCGAAGAAGATCCGAGAAAGAAGGCTTAAATGGTTTGGACAAGTGATGAGGAGGGTTGAGGACTATGTTGGAAGACGGGTAAGCAAGATTGAAGGGGTGTGGGGGAAGAAGGGCAAGAGGAAGAGCCAAGGGAGATGGAAACACTAGCAGAATAGATGAGAGGGACCACGTAAAGAGTAAAAATCTTTGAATAGGGAACAGCAACGCGTAACTGAAAAAAACAAAGCTTTAGAGAAGGAAGATCATTCTTGTTACTTTGATATTTTTTTCTAATGTATCATGCTATTATTCCTATTTTGTATTTTATGTTACAGCTGGCTTCAGCTAAATTTTCTAACTGTAACTCATATCAACTATTAAACTCATATCGCATGACTTATTCACATTAAAATATAATGCATTCAGGTCTGCTCCCAACTCAATTATATGTATTATATTTCTTCTTAGAGATGCCAATCTTTAATCTACACATTTTATTATTTTTTATTTATTTATTTATTTTCCACTACCACCGAAAACAGCACAAGTGGTCTGCACCCAACCCCAAAAAAATTCCCCTCATTGTTTTCTCGTTCTTTATTTTCATTAAATTTTTCTTACCTTATGTTGCGAGGAATAAGTTCCTTGTCATTGTTTAAAACTAAAATTGTTTCATTTTTTTTCTTTTCATTTTCTTTCGAGTTCACGTGTCAATGTTTGAAAGGGTGTCATATACAGGTACCCTTCTGGCACCCTAAATGATCTCCACGCCAAGTATATGAATATATATGTCATGTTATGCTTTATATAATACTACTGGAGAAAACAAATTCATAAATAAAAAATTCAATTATATATATATTATATTTCTTCTTAGAGATACCAATCTTTAATTTACACATTTATTTATTTATTTTCCACTACCACCGAAAACAGAACAAGTGGCCTTTACATCGGGGTATTAGCAATTTAACATCAGACGAGCACACACATCCATGTCCTGAGTGGTGAAAAACCCACTCAGGACTCTGCGGACAGGCGGGACTCTGACCCTAAGGTTAGCAGGCGAGGACTGAACCACGAAGGCTATGTCGCCACCGGGGCTGACATAGCCTTCATTGTGTGGATATCATATGCTAGCTGCGTGTTCTAAACGAGGTCTCACCAAGGAAAAATGGTATGTTTCTCTTACTTTGTCGTCGCATCGCACACGGTACAATTTTTAAGAATCCTGATCGACGTCTTGCGAGGCCTAGAATTTTATTGGTATCATTCCCCCCAAGACATGTCTTTTTATATGTTGAAGCCCAATTATTTAACACTTACGACTAGAATCTACGGTGTCACGGACTAAACGATGCAACGGCATTACTAGGATCATTTGTATAGGTACTCTGATCAGTACTGCCCGCTGGTGTATTACGTATATTGCACGCACGAAAACGAAGATTATAAAATAGTCGTTATTCGGAAACAGATGGTCATCATCGAGTAAATGTTGATGGGAACACTGGATGTAGCTGATCACGGCATTCTAGTGTCGAAAAAGGCGTAGTATTTTATGGTAACTAGTAGAAAATCCCGGCGTATTATTCTTAATATTTGCTACGTTTGACATTTCAATTTGTTCGAGGAAATAAGTGTTCCAGGGGAGTGATATACTTTTCCCTGAAGGGATGCAGATGCGTTACCGTAGCCTTTTTCCTCATCGTGTGACTTCGACACTGTTTCTCCCTTCTTCTTGATTGAGACGTTGAATAAAAGCGTGGTTCCTTGCAGCAGCCTTCACTTTGGGTCATTCGAGTGGATGAGGGTTCTTTCCTTCCCCCCCACGCTGTTTGTAGGAGAGGTGTTTGAAGGGTGACAATGCCTTAAGCTGCCTCACTCGCTATTCCAAAATTCGACCCAAGCCCTGCTTCAACCCTCCCCTTCGCCCATCCACACTCTGCTTTATTAACGCGACGCCAAGTCCCTCCTCCCCGATTCCACTCTACCCATAATCCCTTTCGCTGCCCTACCCTTCCCCATCCCTTCCCAGCTCTGATTCACCGAGGTTGTCCCTTTTGCAGAGGCGATATTCATCGCGGGAATGCATTTCCAGGGTGTAGGGTTGGAGTGAACGGGCGAAGGGGGAGGAGGCGGACAAACGCCACGCTTTTGCCACTGAGTCTGTGCGCTTGAGTTTTGGTATTCCGCGCCCGAGACTCGAGGGGGCGTATCTCTCCATCCCAAAGCTCCCCGTAACAACCCCTTTACACCTTGGGTCATTAGTGCACTTCTCCCCCGTCGACGCCCAGCCAACAGGATCCACCCCCTTACACACTGGGTACCCTCCTTGCCGCCGCAAGGGAGTGTGGCATGGAGTGTTAGGTCACCAGACG
Organism: Platycnemis pennipes; assembly: GCA_933228895.1. Classification (NCBI taxonomy): domain Eukaryota; kingdom Metazoa; phylum Arthropoda; class Insecta; order Odonata; family Platycnemididae; genus Platycnemis; species Platycnemis pennipes. Next base: position 86,153,644 of record OW121857.1, read on the forward strand.
TGCAAAAAAGTGCTTTGGAGGAAAAAGAGGGGTCTTGGGAAATACGGGTGAAAAGGGTCTCGCAACGTGGTGGCGAAAAGTGTTAAGTTTTTATTGCGTTGTGGCCATGTGTGTCTGGAGAAAAAAATTGAGGTTTGCGGTTAGACAGTTTTATTCAATTCGTTGTTTTTATCTTGCGTACTGTAGTGTTACCGGGTCAGGACAAATCAAATGGCCAAATCCTAAATAAGATTTGTTGGGGGATGAGATTCTTAGGGAAAAAGAAGGCAAAAATTATTGTTAGGATAGGAGTGCATCGGCTGGAAAAAGTTGAACACTTTTATAATTGGGTTGCATATTGGACGAAAGTGGGCGTAGTAGTGGTGATGTTAGGTAGGCTTGTGCCATGACCGATTTTGGTCATCGATTTTCCATGAAAAAATGTCATCGAAATGCTTCGATTACGATGGCTGTCTTCGATCATCGAATAGAGTGTACGCGATGACTTGATGAATATCGATGATCGATGAATGTCGATGATCAATGAATGTCGATGATCGATGAATGACGATGATCGATGACTATCGACGATCGATGACTCGATGATCGGTGCAGATCTCAGTTGGCAGTTTGGTGCGGCTATTAAACGAAGATTGATTTGGGTGAAACGTAATTGAGAAGGACAAGGCCTATTTATTATAGAGCGAAACAAGCACCAAGTTACAAATTAAGCAACAACTCTTTGTTGTGGTATAATAAAATTCTCATATCCGCATTTTCATCGGTAAGTAGATGTCGGTCGTCCAACACAACGTTTCCTGCATCGTTGAAGAACCGCTCTGATGACGTTGAAGTGGCAGAAACACAGAGGTATTTCCTTGCGTATTTCTGAAGGTGTGGATACATATCTTTCCTGTCCCTATACCAATGTAGGACGTCCGAAGATTTGGATAAAGCTGGGACCTCCTCGTACTTGTGGAGCTCCGCCAGGAAGGGGTCGTCAGCAGAGGTAGCGTTTCTCGTGTCAGCAGTACATCACGGATCATCGACACCAATGATTCGCATTAACTCATCGACTCATCGGCATCGATGATTCTCATCGACTCATCTACATCGATGACATTCATCGTCATCGCACCGCGAAGACTGAAATCATCGCCGATGACTTTGATTAACCAACTCATCGCACAAGCCTAGTGTTAGGAGCTTGGGGTAGGAAGGCGATTTACAACCAAAGAGAACTAATGAAGAGAAACTTAAGTAGGGATGTAAGGAGAAGGTAAGTGAAGAGCTTAATATGAAGCGTGGCATTCTATAGGTGTGACATTTTATTACTAAGGAGGACGAGAAAAGAATGGATATCATAGGAATGTGGGTGTAGAGGAAGACAGTGAAAGTGTTGTGGACGAAAAGCAGGAAAAATAAGTGTTGGACGTGGTTGGGGAGGAATGGCGATTGCTGTCAGAAATCAAGTGGAGGCAGTGTAAGTGGATGGAATAAGTATTTAGGGACAATGGAATGATAAAGTTTGCTATTTAAGGTTGAATGCTGAGTAAGCTAGGACGAGGAAGAAAGAGAAAAGGTATTATGGTAGGAAATATGCCGGCGTTAAGAGAAAAATTACATAGATAAGAGGTAAATAGCTGAAAGGTGAAAGCAGTGCGAAGAAGAGTAGGGTTATTCCATCAAAACCTACTCTAACCGGTTTAAACTATCAATTAGTATGGGGGAAATAACAGTTATGAAAAGCCGTGGAATGGGATTCTAAAAAGTTAGTCTCTAGATAATTTTTCAGAGCTACTCGTGGTAGCTTATAGGGTACTCTTCAGAATGATCTGCATATGCATGGTACCCTGCAAACCTCAAGAAGGGTGGATGGTAGGCTGTAACCCTACACCAGCCGTGCATTATCGGCGTTGAGTCCTGTTTTTAGTAATCACTCTAGGAGTATTACTATTTTTGCAAGTAAATTTGCAAAGGAACATGGGTGCAACACTTCACATGAAATACACCCCTCAATCTCCTAGAGACATCATGCTGGATAGAGTGTGCACTAATCTTGTAGAAATATTTTGGTTACTTCTTAAGCATTTCAGGAAATGCCTAAAGCAATTTAGCCGAGAAGGGAGGGCTGTGGTGCTGGATAAGATGCGATGTTTTTGGTTTGGGGGAAGGGGAAGTATTCCCTGGGGGGATAAGTGTGAGAGCGTGCCGGTGGAAGGAGAGTTCACGTGTCGCCCTCTGGGGGACGCTGGTCTATTCTCTCATTATTCCAGTAAGGATTAGTGTGTGAGTGAGCTAGTAAACCCCGTCCCTTGAAATGGGGGCACTTATTGTGGGCTTTTGATCTTTAGCGACTCCCTTTCCTCCCCTTCCAAACTTACTAATCTGCTTCCGACGTTTAGCTAATGCAAGTCTGGAAGCATCTACGAAATTTAATCCGCACCCCTCTATACTCATGTTGCACAACTTGAAAAAAAAGCTGTTTTTCATTTCTGGTCATTTCGTGGCGCGACGGATCGCCAAGTTAGTTTTGGAATTCGATTGCCTAAACGGATCTTATCGTAATGTTATGCCTTGATATATAACGTATAGATCCACCAGTGACTATGGAGCTGAGCAAAAAAGTGAAAACTCTCTCATTAAATTGTACAGGCTACTGAGAATCAAGTCAATGGATGATGTATTGCCTTCCCACTGTGAGGTTCTGGGTACTGATTCCGGATTTGGTGGACATTTTTCATGCCTACCGTTTCCTACTTGATTGCTGTGTGGAGATCTTTCTAAGTTCAGTACTCCGTCCGTGGATTGGGACGTTAAACCGATAACTCCTTGGTGCATTTCGTTTAGAGTTGAATGATTTCGACGCCAGGTTTCTCTCCTACCTTCCTCCGTTTCCTGAGAAATCCTACCCATACCAAAGTACCTGCCTCCGTACCTCCTGAGTGGTGAGAATAAGCTTAGTTGTCGTTCACCTCCCTTCATAATTACTAGTAATTATGAATACCATTTTCATTTTAAGGCCATCATGTCGTTCTAAAGGACCATGACATGCCCAAAGAGTGCAAGTGGATTGATAAGTGCATTCTAATTTAAGAAATCCATTTAGAATCCACGTATTACTTCAAGTTCGATAAATGGCCGGACTTATTTTCATTAATCAATCAAACAAATACTTTTCATGAAATAAACTCTTTAATTCCTAAAATTTTCCGCGTTCAGCAAATAGCGTGGATCCATTTCAGTGTCATCATTGATTTTACTATCACTCTGACCCAGATTTAAATAACGCGAAGGTCGTTGATTTGAATTGTGAGCAATGAAGTGTGTGGTAATGAGCAGTTAAGATGCATCACTTCCGCATTTCTTTCTTGCATGTAATTTACATGTGCATATTTTCCTCACAATCTACCACTACGGTGCGTGATTGGAGGTCATTCATCATCAGGTGTGCTCCAGTTAGATAGTATTGAAACATTTGTACTACGACAAGAAGAACTTGTGTTGGCAACAGATAAGCGTGGTATATGCTGCCATATATTCACATGAACACAATGGAAATACTTTTTATCAAAGGTGGTGGCACTTAATTGCAATATTTGAGGCATTCACTGCAAAATGTATGTACGAACATACATAATTAGATGAAAGTGGGTGAGACACGCTGAACTAAAAAGGAAAATAACATACGAAAAAAACACTGAATCTTGGGGAAGAAAGTACAATGGGTCTCTGATCTAATGAAACTAAGATTAAAACTCCTTGGAAATGAAAATCCACTTTGTACGTTCCACACAAAGGTTTTAGTGGTTTCTACCATGGTTTCGACAATATATGTCACTATCAAGATTGTCGAATATATGTCTTATATTTACAAAACCATGGTAGAAACCAATAAAACCTTTGTGTGGAACGTACAAAGTGGATTTTCATTTCCAATCGAGTGGTTCCACAAAGTCAAGCCTCAAACTTTGAACTGTGTTAGAACGCTCGTTCGTAAAAAGCAGTGCGGTGAGTAAAGGCAATGAGGAAGAAAGAGCTAAATTATTCCTCGTCAGATATCATTCGTGGTTCTGAGCGTGGCAGGTGAAAGGATTAATTTGAGATTTTGTCGTAAACAGAGTGAATGGGAATGGGAATTTATAAAAAGCCATTATGATAATTGTATAATTAGCTAAAGCTTGCTGGATATAATCGGATAATAACCGCAGCTACATGTTTGGTTACAATGAGATTATTAATAGTCTGAGTAATCCCGCTTATTACTCTCGATTGGATGTATAAATCAGAATTAGAAAGAATGGCCGTAGGTACGGATTGATTTGGAATCTCATTTTTTCCGCAAACAACAAAGGATCATATTAAGCAGCATAATAACAGGATAGATGGTATTTTGATAACGTAGGGTTTGTTCCTATTCACGCATTAATCGACATGGTGCGCTTCTAGTTGTTCCGTTACACGCAGCGCCGGGATTTGATGCGGATTCCAAGAGGCCCGGCAACGAGCATGAGGATACAAATCCGAGAACTACAAACGTACCACCTAAAGGCTGGTGCGGTAGATGCGATGGCATCATCAGGTGGTTGTTTACATTGGATTATTCCTGTTGATGCAACTTTTGATACTTTGGATACAACTCTTGGTTCGTCGTCCATTTCATTGATATTAATCTGAGCTGAGTACTCACTCACTCAACACGACTTAGCACATGATCTTTCCTGGGGTAAACACATACGCGAAATAATGGGTCAAGCGAATCGTAAACTGGGATTCGTGAAAAGAGTACTGGGTAAGTGTGACGATCATGAACGAGAAATCAGCTACTTTTCCCTTGTAAGACCTCATTTGGAATATGCTGCCAACGTATGGGATCCCTACGAAATCGGTCTAAATAACGAACTTGAACGTGTGCAGCGAAGATCGGCAAGATTTGTAAAGGGTCGGTATGATAACCTTATTAGCGTAACCAGTCTATTAAATGAATTAAATTGGGAATCATTGTCAGATCGCAGGCTGAAATTTAGACTTAATCTCTTAAACAAATTCCAAGACCATATTTTTAGTGATGATGTTAAAAATATTTTGCGAACCCCAACTTACTATGGTAGACTGGACCGTAATCACAAAATTAGAGAAATTGATTGCCGAACTGACAGATTCAAAATGTCCTTTTTTCTTCGTACAATTAGGGATATGAATAACGGTAAATATATCCAGTACGAGGGTAGCAATGGATAGCATTGGTAGCTGCATGTTGGTATGAGGACTTAAAGCTAACCCAACTAACAGCATGTTTTTGCATGTTTGCTTAGCTAATTTTATCTTTTTTTAAATAGTGTAGTTTAGAACAGTATATAAATACTAATCCTTTTTTATGCATGAAATGTAGTGCATGTTTGGTGAGAATTCACCCCCCTGCCACACACCTTTATGGTGGCTTTCAGGGTATTATGTAGATTTATACTTTCTTTTTCACTGTATTTATTTACGGTTCATAACAAGTCACTAACTGCTCGCCATTGCTTTTCTAAGTTTCCGCCCGCTCCAAAGTTGTTCCGTTCCACTTAATCGCACCAACTACTTCGATGCGATAAAGTGAATGGAAACGGTGTGGAGAACGCTGGCGCGCTGAAGAAGAAAGAAGAAACAAAAGCTTGGCCAGACTTCGGTACTTACGCGAAAATCCCTTACGTATCTGGGACCTCGAAATGCGATTCCCGTATTCCGCGGAACTGAGACATCGGAACTCGGTTCACCCCGCTTTCGAATATGAAAAATATTTTTCCGTATGCAAAGGACCCGCTTCACTCGTAGCTTACGAAAGGAATTTATTAAAAACCCCTTCTTCATGCGGGAGAACCTAAAGTGGGCAAGACCTCGTTGCTGGTCATTGAGCTTAAAAGATCATTGCAGAGCAATCAACCTCGAAAACACCAATTATTATGCCGTCTCACAGCATGCTATGTCCGGGGGTGGCCACACCAATTTACGTATACGCCTACGTAATACCCCGCGAGACATAGCGAGGGTGTATGACGGGGTGAAAGGTCAAAGGACACCGGTTTACTTCATTTGTAGAATATCCTGCAAGCTTTCGTAAATGATGTAGCAGGGAGTTAATATTCAACATTCATACACTACTTGCTATGCTTAAAGAGGACGGTCTTAACGGAAAAGGAGCATATTAGCTAAAGACTTTATATTTTCTGCGACTAATATGCGAAGCTATTGACATCGAAAAAAAGACCACTGAGTTATAACCGTGATGATGGCATTAACCGAGCGCCGCTTGGAAGAAGCTGTTTCGGGCGCCTGGAGTTAGGCCTCAAAATTTCCACTCTTCCGTGCTAACCATCAGTGACTCATGATGTGGTAATGCCCCCTAACCAATTGGTTCAAGGGCATGTGAGGGAGAGAGTATCATGAGTAATAGGAGTGACCCAGCGTGACGATAGTTGGAAGGGGTACGTCTGATTCCGTGGGAAAATTCATCCAGTCATCATTCCTGGCGATGTTTCCTGCAATTTTGCAGTGCCTTGCTTTTCTTATGGAAATTGTATCTTATAGAATTCGTACAAGTGCCAGCATCTACATAATACCCTGAAAGCCACCATAAAGGTGTGTGGCTGGGGGACCAGGTGTGTGCCTAACATACCAGTAAAAGTTGGAATCCTTATATGATAATTTATGATGTAGCTGAACGTTCCAGCTGTATTAATGACTATCTCACTACTGTTATTAAATAGAACGTTTTCCCGATAAGCATGCTTATAGTCCATTTTTGGTGGTAATTCAACCTTTGCCCCCCCCCCCGTCTTTTGGGGTCTTTTAGGGTACGCAGAGGATGTAGATGAATCGTAATTGAACATGAACTGTTGGTGCAGTGACCCACTTGAAATATGCACACTCTAACATGAAGCTAACTGTTGTCGAAAATCAATTTTATTTAATAGAAACATCCCTTTGGCATAAAAAATGGACGCCGTGCTATGGCTATGTTGTTACTTTGGTTTTACTAGGTTTTGTGCTTTAGGAGTGAGGAAAATAAATGCAGTCATTATTTTGCCGATGTGGAATACGTGACATCTGAGAAAAAAGTCAAATTGTTGTCGCCACTAATGAATATTGATGTTACTGGTACCCTTTCGCTGAAATTTATGACACTTGGTGAGTGTTAGCCACAATATCCGTGCTGACTTTCATTTGATTTGGCAGTTGACGATACCTATGATTATGTAATGCACGTCAGGCACACGGTAAGTTGGCATGAACGCAAACAGTAGCGAGTCCGTATTAATTCTCAAAACTCGAAAATAGTCTTCCAGACATCACATACAATGGACTTGATGATTACTTTCGCGGCTGATTATAGTGTGGCAGGAAGTTGCGATCACATATTAGATTAATACGGATGAATGAATCAAGCAGAGATGAAACTAAGGTGTTGGATTTATTTTTCAAATCATTTCAGGATTTAAGCATGCCTGCGTGAATTTCTATGTGTAATGCATGTTTGTAGTACTTGTTAAATGTTTCTTTACATGTTGGATAAAAAGTAGAACTGGCAATGTGTGCCAGCATGGTATTTATTATATATAGCATGGTATTAGAAATCTTTCTTTAGGTACGTGGCGTAAGTTTATTTAAGTACATGTACTTACGTGGTGCATGTTTGGTTATAACTCTCCCTCTGCTTATAAGGTAGTTACTTGATATAGGACATAATACTAACCGTATATATATAATTATATTCATCTTAAGGCTCTTTAAAATAGCTACGTGGTGAAAATATTGGCTAATATTTGTCTTTGCTTGATTGTGATGTGTTTCACATTGATGGTGTAGAGATTAATGTCGTGTTCGTGATGGTTTTGGAATAAAAACATCAGGGAGAGATTAATGTCTCTGGATCTGAGCCTATATCAGACACTTTCTGTGATTTGAATCGGCCATATCTCTCGGCGCCACGGGCAGTGATATGCATTTTTTTGTTCGGTACGCGAGTGGGGAAGAATCAAAGCGATCGGTTGTCGCGACGCCATTCAGTCGGTAGGCCAACCTTTGTTCTTTTTCCACGGATTCCGCCTGGCGGTGAATGCCGTGGATGCTCTGATTTCGGAGTCCTCTCTTCCCCTTTCTAATCTGCTCGAAATGTCACGCGCTGATGTTTTCAATGAGGCCAAAAAAAAACGGTTGGTTTTATTTCGACGTGGCGTGCGCCGTCTTTCGTCGAAGTCTTCATTCATTCGCTCGTAGTTTTTTCTTTCCTCAATTTTCGTCTGCTTGCTCCCGTGCCTTGTGCGGTTGATGTTAACACAGTTCGCCTCGAATTCGAGCAGCTCTTTCGAATTCGTCGTCCCAAGGCTGTTATGAAAAAAAATCACTACACCGGTCCCGAAATGTGTGTTAGCGGTATCATCCAACAGCGTCAATACCTGTTTGGTGCAAGACTCGGTCATGGGCGTGTCGTGGCTGGATTTTTTCGTGTTTTCATCGCAGCACCCAGTATCAGAGGTATATATTGTGGGATGACATTTCTGTGGTCGAAACCTGTTTAATTTCCATTCTATCTATGACTTAGATCACGCTTTTTTATTTCGATGTTCAGATTTTACGTTTTCAGAGAGAGCACTTCAGATGTTTTTTGATGAAAGCTGTAGTCCTATCCTACCTTAGCGAAATCCCACTTTAATATAATATTGGCCAATGGACCATTGTTGTTTTAATTATATATACGAAATAATTAATTCTAGAATCGAAGCAGATTAAAATGAAGTATTCTTTTTGAAGCCAATTTATTCTTATTCCACTCATGCATTAATCCTGAGCAGCAAGTTTAAACCATAGTTCTCTATACTAAAGATACAATGAGAAGAAAACAACTACAGAAGGTGCAAGATATGTGCTGTAAGGAATGTGATTGAAATCGTCTCTGGCCAGCCAAAGTCCTTTCGTAGTTATGATTTATGGTATCAGGCGTTAAATATTGGAACAGCATCATGATAAAATGAGAGATTACTGCTACTGCCCATTGGTTTTATCATCTTAACTACCCGTGTTTCAACTCAGTATGGCGTTAACATCTGGTATAAACAATATTCCACGAATTCCAGTGGTATTCCAAGTCAGTGGTAAGAGAGGCAGAATTTAAAAATAGGAGGGGGATGTAGAGGGCGTGTTGAGAGTTATCAGTTGTGGAGGGATAGGATGCAGGAGTGGTATTCAAAGTCGAATTAGTTTAAAATTTTGTGGTTTTTTTTCCTTTTTCGAATCTGCCGCTTCTCCCAGGCGACCAGCCGTCGTCCTTTGTCTTTGAATTGGAGGATCTACGAATTGAAATCAGAGCAATAGGACTCCTCTATTGAATGTTTGGCCAAGTAGATCAGAACAAAATCGTAAAAAGATTTTTAGTCCAGATTTTAACATGCTAAACAACGTCTGTTACTGGCTCCGCTACTTGGATGGATGATATGTTATGCTTTTGGACAAGTAGCCATCGGCAAGCATGCAAGTTTTTCATCATCATTGGTCAACAATTGAACAAGTAGCCATCGGCAAGCATGCAAGTTTTTATCTTTTCTAAATTCCCTTCATCCACGTATCGTTTTTACAATGGAAACAGAGCCAGAGGGATGGCTAATTTTCCTAGACATTATTTCTGTATATTTATTTCCAACAACAAGCACAACTGTATATTTTCCGAAAGCCCACGTTTACAGATTGATCATTCCTTTAGACTTATGTCACCCCGTGTCCCAGTAAGGAGGTTCCACCGTGACTCCGCGATTCAAACTCAAGTAAAAGAGCTATGTTATTTAATGAATAAATACCGATCCAGAAAAACACCTATATGGAAAATCATCCATAGGGTGATGACGCATACACAATAATTGTATGAGTATACTATTATATAGCGCGTTGTAGTTGCATTCTATTTTTTACAAGCTATTTTCATTCATTTTGACTTCGGAACATGACTGACGTGTTGTTGCCACGTTTAGTTTTCGAAATGAGAATAAATGCTCAATCTCCCTAATACGCATTCTAAAATAGGTTAAATATTTTATTACTTAGTTTTAAACTATTCCCTTGCAAATGCCACTCTTTGTTTTGAGTTTTATTAATATTCATATTTTTGAAAATTGTTTGGCAACAATGACGCTGGACGTTTGACTACAATTTGGAAACATTGGTATTAATTACACGATGTCAATAACCAATGAAATATTTAAATTACACAAAAAATATAAGAAGGACCTTAGTAGGGTATATTCCTAAATTAAGTTAGTAAATAGGCTGGTAAGCACGCTCCGTCACAAGTACCGTTGTCAATGATAACAAAATACTGTAGCGCCACTTTCATGTAACTAAGTCTTTTCTGCTTTTTTCTAGCAAACATTTATTAATATCAATTAAATAAGTGTGGTAAGGAATGCACTTTTTCTCAATACTGAATTCTACATAAAATTGCACATTTTATATTTTTCGTCTAAACGACATGTCTCTTTACATTATTAATCTGCTAATTTTACTGCACGAGCCATGCTCTGCCGTATAACCACGTATAAAATAGCTGATTTTCAACGTCTTTGTTCTGCAAATATATGATGGAAAGGCCTCATTATTTTATTGCCAATCGATAGAAGGGCCAAAAAATGATATGTTCTGAAATTTTTACAAAAATGACATCTACTTCATAATTCGGTGGAGCCTCTTGTTGCAGCATTCAATTCTACGATCCATCGAGCGTGAAATATCTCCAGGGTTATCGTGATAAAAAAAGAGAAAATTGTTTTATCAGCTTTGCAATCTCGCTAACCTAAGAAAATTTTGACGCGGAATAAAATATCATTGAGGATATTGCTACGTAATGTGTACCACACTTCCTTAGTGGGAAAATTTTAAAAAAGAAACGACAAAAGTTTGCTTTAACGGAGATAACTTTAACCCCCAGAATAATGACCGTGAAGTGCACGGGGTGAACTAAGGTGGATTAAACACCCCAGTGACCTCAGGGAGCGTTTTTAATAATGGAAAACACCAACTTGACCGTATGAGAACGTCAGCGGTTTAGAAGGTGAAGCATGACGTGCGTGGTGGAGTGTACGCAGGTCAAACGGGGAGAAATTTTTAAAGAAGAGTTTAGGCTCTCCAGTTGTGCCATCGTAATGATGACCTAAAGTCCCACTTGGCCAAACATTAAAAAAAGAGTCCCATTGCTCCGATGTTGAAGATTCTCCGCTTCGATGCCAAAGGATGATGGCTTAGCGCCTGGGTGCAGTGATAGATTATAAAAAGGAAAAAGAACACCAAAATTTCAAATCGTATTGAATTTGACTACCACTCCCAACACATCCTATCCCTCTAAAACTCTCAACCCCCCTGTACATCCCCCTACTATTTTTAATTTTCTGAACTTAATAAAGTTGTAACATAACAATTAATCCCACAAAATCAACACTGCAATGTGCAAAAATAGAGGTAAACTTATGTTGCCAGGCGACGCCGGAGTAAATAGGCAGAAGCGTGGGTAATTAAGGAAACAATACGAGAGAGCGAGAATCGAGGAGTTGTGTGATAGACGCGATGATGTGCAGGCGCAAAAGTGACGCGTGCTTAAGAAAGGGCATTATTTGAGAGCTGGTTTGTGTCTGTGTGGATGACTAAACATCCGTGAGGGAAGAGATATTGTTGGTGTGGTCGAATTGTGTCTTATTTGAATTGAGAAGTGGCTCAAAAGAAAAGAAAGTGAAATAGTGTATGGCCTGTTAAGTGCGAGCCTGAAGAGAAGTGAATATTTGTTTGTTTGTGTTTGAGTAATTTTGAATTGCATTTCGCGAGGGAAATTTTATTTTCTGTGCATGTTTTATGTAATAAATGTGATATACGGAATATATTACAAAGTAATAATGACCTCTGGATTTTATGTATTATTGTTCATACCTAATGATGACACCATAGTGAGTTGAAATCCGTGTACTTAAGTTGTTAAAGAAACCAATGGGCAGTACTAATATCTTATTTTATCCTTAAGGAGTTGTTTTGCAAAACGTATTGAGTGTGGACGGCATTGCCGTGAATGACAACAATACTGCGGCTAAGCATGTTTTTAAATTTACTTGAACACACTAGTCATTCACCACAATGAGAAAGCAGTAAATGCCTGTCTCAAATTTGTGTTAGTCTACTTTTCATTGGTCATGTGGACTGGTGCAAAATTTCTAAACTAGCGGAGCCGTGAAGGAAAATCACAAGTGGAACGCAAGTGAGGTTACTTTCTGGACATATATTATTTTGTATTGAAAATATTATTACTTTTATATCCCATTGGAAGTCTAAGCCTTACTATAAACTATATTGTACACACAATATAAATATATAAACTATATTGTAACAAGGTCCGACAAATTATTTGAAAAAAAAGAAAAATACTGAAGAGACAATACGCATACTCATTACGGGGGCTGTACGTCAAAGGATTTTCGTTTGCATATTCAACATGCGAGGAAGTGTCGAACAAAATACAGTTATTAGTTGGGTGATGGCATTATTATGGGTGATTTTCATTCATTCCTAGCGTATCTACACTTTGGTAAAATGCCGTGTTGATGATAACCCCTTGGTAAATGACTGCAAAAATTGCATAAACATTTAAAGAAATTGACCTAAGTTTCTAGCCCTGAACGTTAAGCATTACTTACAGTTCTTCCCCACACAGTTCTATATTTTCTTCATGCGTTGTTGTTATCATGAAATAATTGTTATGTTAGGGGTGAAACAAAACATTTTTGAGTGGTAGATTTAGTAGGACGTGTGTTGAATTAGAAATGGAGCGCCAACATCTCCTCCAATTGCATGTGCATCCTAGGGGGCAGTTTGTGTTCACGGTGAGAGTTAAGGGTTGCTCGCTGCTATCCACTCTAACTTCATGAACATTTACCTAACCTGCCAATGAGTCTAGTTTGAAAGGACCAGTAGGTCCAGTCTAGTTGATGCAACAGTAGCTTTAGAGCTCGTCTGCGTGTTGGGTAGGGGAAATGTTATCCATTTCCATCGAATTGTGTGGGTGTAGCCACCAAACTGTTTCCTCAAAGATAACAACGGCTGGGTCACTCCGAGAAAAATCCTCGGGGGTGGAGGATGGAAATTCTGAAAGCCAAGTCGTGCAATTCTTGGAAACATTTACGGGAGTGGGCGAGCAGCCGAGATGCTGACTTGAAAGGGAGAGAGATGGGAGCGGCGTCAGGAAGGCGGTGGCGTATTTGTGTTGGTGTCGAGGACTCGGCGGATAAGGGGTTGAAGGCGGTTGCGATTGGGAGGGAGGAGAGAGATCTTGAAGGACGTAAAAAGTATTTGGAATTCCTAAGGGGTGGTAGGGGGAGGAGCATGAAAGGTTCCGCCGTTTGATGCCGTGACGTGGTTCTAATCTTTTTTCCCCGGAGCGACTAATTGAATTCTCAGCCCCTCCCCCTCAGGCTCCTGTTCATCCTTGACGTTCCCCCACACACACCCACACACCCCCACCCTTCTCTTGAGTTTCCCGCCTCCGCTTTCATTTGGGGAAGTGGATGAACCGAGGAAGGAGAGAGGGAAGAGGAGGGTTGTGTGGTGTTGCGAGGTCTGGAAACCCGGGCTTTCCCATCTCTCTCTCTCTTTCTCCTTGCGGGGGCATGCGAAGGGTGGGGAGAGGTGGGAAAGGGGGAATGGCTGAAAAGGGGTTGGTTTGATTTGATTCCGTGCACGGAGATGGGCGTCCGGGAGGGGTAGAAAGAAAGAAGGAGGCGCGGCGTTTATTTGATGTATTCAAATTAGTGGGGGAGGAATGGCAAGTCGGTGGAGGGTCGAGACTTTGAAGAATAAGGAAAGAGCCCCCATACCCTTCTGCTGTTTCTGAAAGAGTGGAAAGGCCGGGGTGTCGAGGAATAACAGATAGGAGTTTTTTTCTTTTACTCCCGGGGGAGAAAGTGAGGACTGTGACGGGTCCACTCTGACAAGCGTCTGCTGTTTGACTCGCCGTATTTTGGATAAAATTTTAATTCTTGGGCTTCCTCCTTAATTTGGGCACGATTTGCGTAACTTCATAGGTATTCCGTCAAGTATTCGGAGGCTCTCGGACGTTTCTCAGAAATAAATCTCACGAAGTTGGAAGATGTTAAGCACTTCCTTCCACCCTGTCTTCCTTTTCCGGCGCACAAATTCCTTCATTAGGTCATATTATTATCTAATCTCAGTCATGCTGTCTTCGGTGAGTGACTTTCTCCTGCGTGCTTTCTCTGCTAACATAGGCTTCAACGTTCCCTCTCCTTGCAGAATCGCCTCCCGTCTACTTCCTCGACCTTTTATTTTAATTTTTATTTAAGTTCCACCGGAAATTTTCCTCCCCGGCTATCCGGTGCAAAATTTTAACCACTTTTCTTTCCCATCCCTCATCTCAATTATTCCACCCTTCCCCTCACCGCACGAAAGGCTCCATTCCTTTCTAGTGATGTTTTCATAGCTATTATTCTTGCATAACTTGCTGTCCCAAGATAAATATTTACAGGATTGTCACTTGGTTGAACATTTTCGTGATAACAGTGTCAAACAGAATGTACGAATTCCGGAAATTTCACTGTTTTTAATCGCACAATCTGTGGAATTCTTAAAGTTTGTTTAAATCTCGTAGTCTTCCTGGCCAACGTTATTATAACGAACATTACAAAGGGTTTTTTCATGTAAAGGAGACTTTGTATTAAGTTTCTTTCTTTATGAATATGAAAGGCTACAATCACCATCATTGCACTTGGCCCGAAGATGCTGACTGCTACGCCGGCGAAACTGTCGTCCGAAAAATATGGACCCTATCTTCTACGCCATGATATCCTGGAAGTAATTTCAATCCTTGTTTCATTCTCCTCGTGAAGTCTTCTTTGACGTTTTACACATATTTACTATACTCATATATTCCTTTAAACTATTTCTCCGATAAGTGCTCTTCCACGTTTGCCAATGACATGACATTTCTTACTGAATTCGTCGGTAGTTATTTACGAAGGAAATCTCAGAAAAATCTGAAAGAATTAATGATTCAATTCAATCTCTTTGTAAATTCTTCTTCAACATTTTACACATGCTTACTACACTCTTATGTTCTTTTAAAATACTTCTTGGGTGAGTGCCTTTCCAGAATCGCCAATTGTCTCTTATCGCAGAATTCATCGGATGTTTTCAAAAAGAAAAACGCCGTAAAAAGTAAAGGAATAAACAATTTTATTCAAACCCGGATCCCGCGATCTTAGTCCAAATAGTGGTACATTTTGATCATTATTCCTATGCAAAAATCATGCTATTATGCATATCAGTAGGTCATTATTTTTTCACTACTTTCGCGGTCCACGGTCCACAAATTTGTTATAGAAATGAAATTTGTAGTAAGAAAGTTTGACATGAATTCTATATGGTACGGAAAAGGCTATTGAAAGTATTTATAAAAATGCACTGAGGATGATGATGGTAGTGATGCTTTGATGATAACAGCGGCAGAGATGCTAAGGCTGAAAGCATTTTATATGAGGTTCTGCAGAAGAATGATGAAGGTTAAATAGGTCTACCAAGTAACTAACGAATTCTTGGAAAGAGTGGGAGAAAAAAGTCTTCTGAATGCTCTAAGAAGAAGACGGAACGATTTGAACGGTAATATCTTAAGTCATGATGACCTGATGAAGACCGTCATGGAGAGAAAAATGAAGGAATGAAAAAAGGAGGTCCTTAATAGCATAACGGGATCGATTGGGTTGATGAAAGATTTAACGGCGATGACCTGTCTATTTAACAGGCGGCAGTGATATAATGGCCAGCTAAGTTGCCTTCCAAGAAGTTGATCCGGCTTAAATTCCTGACCGGTACATTTATTCTGCATTGGAGCGAAAATATTTGTTTGAATATTAGCTGTATGAAGGCATTTTTAAGATCGTCAACATTCGTCAAATGTCACTATGATAGTTCCTTTCGAGAGGATTCGATGTACGTATGTACGTAAAACCTATATCATACCTCTGGATATACAAGTTTGTACGAGAGACGCACGGCAACGACTAGGGATTACGGGTGACCTAGCCACAGTCCTAGGTGAAGACCCCAATGCCCTGAACCGCGTCGTGAAATGCTCAAGGAAACGGGCCTTAGCCAACAAATATAATTTTTTCCCTAATACTCTAAAAATTTTATCTAGCAAATGCTTTTTATGCTTAACATATCTCTTTTATATTTGGACACCCTGCATTTATATTTTATGTTTCAATGTTTTAATTATATTTTAGTTAAAAGCATCAATGACAAGTATTGGTGTGAAATAACCTTGACGTCGAAGCACTCTAAAAACCAAAACTGCTACTACTGAGACATAAGGGCCTCTTGAAGACGGATGTCGAGAACATAATAAATGGTTAGATATGCGATGGAATGGAACCTCGCATAAGATACATGGAGGAAATGATATACATATGCGTTGGAGAAGGAATATGTAGTTGAAAGAAGTTAGGAGATAAGTGTAACGAGTTGCGAGCTCCTTTAAACCAGTAATGGGCTTTATGACCAATATTGATGAAGATACTGAGTGATGCTCCTTGCGCGACATGTATATCGCCGAGGGTGAGAATAAAAATTTAACTTTGGATCTGTCTTTACATGTGACGTATATATTGAAAGATTACATAGTCTTTTGGCGGATTATATCATACATTTGGATCAAGTTTTCGTGCAACATCTGTTATACAATACGCCATATGGTAAGCGATCTAAGTATTGGGGTCGGAAAACCATTAGAATAGATAGTTTGAATGCTTGCATGAGATTAAATACGCAACGTATAATAATTACTGTCGATATTTTCTCGCCAGTTTGTCTTTTTAATGTAGAGTTTTGCACAATAATTTGTGAAGTGCTTGTCCCGCTTGATTATTGTTTTAATGCTGTTTTATTGTGCGTGAAGCTAACTTGTTTCTGGGGCAGACTGGCTGAAGGGGCTTGAAGTTTAGGCCAGTGTGGCTGGTAATTTAGTTAACAACAGAAATATTTTAATGCTTAGGAACTGTATACCTGGTGTTGAGTCGCCCACAGCGACACTCCATCGCGATGTTTTCAGTATCATGTCGAATTACGCTCAGTCAGGTTGCAAAATTAGCAGATATTTGTTAACTAAAAGATGTTTGTGAGTAATAAGTACCGGATTGTTGGTGGATGAAATACTTTGAATGCTTATAAAAGTCTGGTCATTATATAGGAAACTGCTGGGCAAATTTGTAGGGGTCAGAAAAAAATGCTTGGATTAGTAGCTGCGCATTTTTCAAAGGGGGAATGGTTGTGGGTTTTTATGCACTTGGTAAATAATGAGGAAAATAATGGACATTTTGAGCAGCGAGATTGCATGCAAGGACGAGGAAAACGATGTAGAAGAAATGGAGTTTTTTATGAGTGTCCTCATGTTCCTATAGTCGCTTGCAATAGTGTGCGAAAATTCTTTGAATTAGGTCTGCCAAGAGACACGCTCAAGTTAGTATTTTGTGGAATACCAGTGATAATGAATCGCGCTGGGAGAAGTGGCGTCATTGGTGAGAGGGATGACCGCCAAGTACTTCAGTATTTCAGATTTCAGTACCCACTACTTCAGGTGAGGAGCCTTTTAGTTCGATAACGGCTGGGTTGTATCGAGTACCCTCAAAGAATTTGATTGGATATGCGCATGTGATATCCTTAGTGTCCTTTTCCTGCACTTCTTGTTCGTATTATCAAGGCAAATGAAGTACAATTTTTCATGGCAATACATATAGACTTTATACGTTTCATAAGGCCGCTCTTCAACTTCGAGTATGTACTACAAATTAAATAGAGTGGACATATTGGATTCGTCATTGGGTTATTGTAAGGTTGGAGGACAAAATGATGTATAACAGAATGAAGGGCAGAGTTCGGAAATCAGGTCGCAGGGTCAATTTGAAGTGGATTTATCTGGTGGGTGAAATGTTGTGTGTGAACACGCGTGGGATCATATGGAATGTCAAAACCGATCAATGTACCGCACTTCATAGAGAAACCCTTTGATTTCTCCATGCTCCACAATTTCATATTATTCGTGAAGTAGGATATCTGGAGAATAGTTAAATCTATAATAAATATTCATCTAGTGCTTATTTATCTTGTGAAAAGAATTTTGAGCGTAGGTTTTCGCTGCGTGGAGAATTTTCAGTTGTCTCTTTCGCGAGCCGCCGACTTTACGGGTCAATTATCGATAGCTATAATAGGCGGTTTAGTATAGTTTACGGGAATGCCATTTGGTCGGACATTCGCCCGGGGTACAGGGAAACACGTAAAAACCTGCACGGACCGGCAATAATAAATATAACAACAACAATAACTAGCAGACCTGTACGAAGAGTACGCGCAAGAAGCACTTGTCGAAGCCGTAAGGTGGTATTCGAAATGGAGACTGGCGCTAAATGCCAAGAAAACGCAGGCAATTATATTTTCCGGCCCTAGGAAAAAGGAACCAACAACGCCATGTTTAAGAATAAAACAACAACCAATTCCATGGATCGATAGTGCAAAATATCTGGGCGTTACGATAGA
This sequence comes from Platycnemis pennipes, assembly GCA_933228895.1. Classification (NCBI taxonomy): domain Eukaryota; kingdom Metazoa; phylum Arthropoda; class Insecta; order Odonata; family Platycnemididae; genus Platycnemis; species Platycnemis pennipes. The sequence continues at coordinate 86,172,229 of OW121857.1, forward strand.
TAAAATCCTTTATATGGATGAACACATCCAAAATGTAAGCGCTAAGGCATTTGCTATGGGAGCGACGCTCTCAATAATCATAAAAAACAACGCAACACCGCCAGAAATAAAGAAAAGAATGTATGAAATCTTTATTAGACATACACTACTATACGCAATTCCTGTATGGGGAGGACTCATGACAAAGGCAGCCAGAAACAAACTGGAGAAAACTGAAAGGAAATGCCTAATATCAATATTTAATTTTAATCAAAGGACGAAAAACAGTGACATCTACAAAACAACCAAGATTAGATCAATACTCGACATCCCGGCCGATCTCCAAGAAGATTACGTCACAAAAATTGAGCAATTTGATATATTAATAATAAAAAAATGAACGCAAAATAAACCCGGCCGAAATACGAAATATAAAACACCGCTAAACAAAATACACGACATATTAACAAATTGCCTGGCGAGGCTAACAAAATTGACGCAGGGAAAAAGTCGACGAAAGACGACGTCCACTGAAAACAAGCTGCATCGCAGCAAAGACACGTGACGATATAAGACCTGCGGCCTGCTTTGCAGGCAGTCTCTGTCTGGTGTGCTCTTGAGGTGAACTTGTGTTCTAGTGTCAAATGAGGTTTTACATTGGTTGGAAACTACTGATTACACATTACCAATAGGTGGCAATAGTGCTTGTGCTTCAGGTAGGTAGTTACTGCTTCAGTACTCAAAGTAGTCTTTGCATTTTTTTACACTTTTGTGCACCAACTTTTCATAAGCATTTCGTATGCAGAGAGAAGAAAATGGCTTTTTTATAAATAGAGAAATGTGTCCCTTCTAATTATCCTATATGATTTTGTACTTTTTTCTACACAATATTTTCATTATATGTTGTCTCCCCCTCTCAAAAACCACGTGTTTTGCATTTTTCTCTGCGCTACAAACTGCTAATAATCCAAAACTACTACCAAATCATACAGACAGAAAATTCACACTCAACGCACCAAACCTCACCCTTTTAGCTCAAAACTTGGGAGAAAGAAAAACAAAACGATTACAGAATGACTGACTGACACGCTACAAAATTACACCGAAATTACACCCAAACCGATGCAAAGGTGGCTGTAATTTTTTTCCTGGGATCGTCTGGGTGGTTTAAAAATAGAATATGTCCTTTTAGCCTTTTAAAATATTTTAGGTGGAGATATACGTGACTGTCTTATTTTAAATTGATAACAAACGGAATGGTTACTGTCTGTACATCTAAAACGTCAATTAATATTTTTGTACTTACAAAATTAATTGATGAAACTAATTACGCTTTCTTCAAATTATTCAATCCAATTTTTGTTCCTGTACTAAAAACATAATACTTTGCTCCAGGTCCAGGAGGCGGCGAGATAAATTCCTTGCCTGCTAATCCTAGGGTCGCGGGTTCGAGTCCCACCTGGGTGGTTTTTTCTCCACCCAGGGCATGGGTGTTTGTCAAGCTCTCTTGGTTCAGCCTCTGGGAAACCTGATGACAGGCAAAATTGCCTATTGGGCCTATTGGTATCCCAGGGGTATATGGGCCAAATGAACAGACTGGATTCGAATAAAATAAACACATTTACTTGCCAACGTAAACAAATATGCATAGCAACTGCTTTCCCATGTTAAAAGATAAGGAAAACACCATTTTTCTCTTGAATTTTTCTCTGCACCACAAAATGCTAAAAATCCAAAACTAATACCAAATCATGCAGACAGATAAGCCACACTCAACGCACCAAACCTCTCTTTTAGCTCAAAAATTGGGAGAGAACGAAAGAAAACGGATACAGGATGACGGACGGACTGACTGACACGCTACAAAGTTAATATATATTTATATATGTATATAGATATGTATCCTTATCTTCGTTATGTTCCTCCTTATGTTCCATCTGTCCTTCGGATTCACTTTCACGTTCGACTTACATGAGTCGATGGTAGTCGAACTAAGGCAATGGTGTTGTGTTTTAATAGAACACTCTTTTAATAATTTTCATGGGAGGATTCCCTCATTCTTCCATTATTCTTAGAACTTCGTCATTTGTTAATACTATATGCGAGTGAACTTTATCATGCGTCATTGACCGGTACCGCTTTCGGCGGAATACCTGTGTTCCCTTTATTTATCATGGAATTTTATATTGCAGTCGGTTAGCTCCCAACAAATGGATAGTTCGTTTAAATTACCCATTTTACTTTGGAATGTAATTAAAGCTTATTAAATGGTAGGGTTTAACGTTTTTGTTCAACCTCTAATAACGAGATGGAAATATAGAACATCATCATCATCATTGGTCTACAATCCTAGGATTGGTTTGACGCAGATTTACACTCGATTCTTCAATCGGCCAACCTTTTCATTGTGACGTAATTCTTGTTTTACATCCTTCACAACCTGTCCCATGTATCTCATACGAGGCCTGCCTTTTCCAATCTTCCCGATCACTTTTCCCTCGAAGTTAGTCTTCATCTGGCAATCGTGTCTCAGCTACTGACCTGAGGGACCCGGGTTCAATTCCCGGGCAGGAACCTTTCTGGACACCACCATCTAAAATCCTTGCGATTCGATTTTCTGCGTGTCAGAACTTCGTAGGAAATCGCAGGTGGCCCAGGGAAAGGAACTGGCCCCCTTACCCTGAATGTGTGAATTTCACACGACATTGGCTTAGTACGGGGTGAGCTCTACTCTCACCTATCAAAGACCAACCTTCGGGTTGAATCACTGAGTGAGTGAGTGAGTGATGCTGAGTGACCTGATATATAGAACACAGGACAAAATTGGAATAACCGAGGAGAACAGGATATTTTAGCAGATGAGTAATTGCTGGATTATGGATTGCTCGATATTGCCCCTTAAAAGTGAGATATAGACAGTGTCAGCCGCAGAGAAGAGAAAAGAAGCTTTTTAAACGGAGTTTTATTATAGAATCATATTGATGGTCCGAGCGGCTAGAAATGAAATACTAAGAAGGGTAGGGGATAAAGATATCTGGAAATGGGAGAACCTCCTTGGATTCATGTTGAGATGTGAGGTTCACAAGGGAATAGTCGTCGAGGAATGGAAGGAATAATAGATAATGGCCTCAGATGTGATATATAAATAGCAGTGAGTAATGTGAAAGAGAAGAATATGCTAATATGAATAATTTATATAAGATTAGGAAAAAAAGTCTACATGATGCTAATTGTGAATTCTAACTAGTGTTGATGACGGCGAACTATTCATGCACTCATTTCTCACACGGGTGGTGAATGGGAACAAATATGGCTTGACAATGATTTGGGAGTAATTTTCTTTTTTCCTGTCACTCTTCATTGCGGAGGGAAAGATCTGTTTGTTGGGGTCGTACGTCGTATCGAGGTAAGTATGGGATCAGTGAAGAATATTTATTTAATTAATTTGACGGTGCTTTGGCGTATATGTGGTCAATCAAAAAGTGAAACATGCTTGGCTTCAGGAAAACATCACTTTGCATTGAGCAAATTAATGTTGGAATTCGTGTTTTCGTTACGACTGGCTAATATTGAGGATAATCATGATCCCATGTTATTACATTCGAATCTCCATTGATAACGAGCTCTTAATTGAAATTGACTGCCTAAAAATTACACCAGGAAAATGTTATTATGGTAATTAGTAGTTTTTAGGCACATTTTTTATGGTTTCATTTTTTTATGCAATAAATTTTGCACTTTTGATAGCATCTGATGCGTAACATACCTTTTTTAGTCCAGGCGGTTAATCATCGGACAGTAATGTGGGCAAAAAAAACAAATTGAATGTTGAACGACACTGTACCGCTTCTTTCCGTTAAACGCTGACTCCTCAGGTAGTGGCTCGAAAGTTTCATCGACAAATGATATAGCTCAATCTACGCCCCATTTGGTCACGTATAATACCCGGGCTGAGAAAACGAGCTGAAATTGGGAGATAAACATCAAAATGACTTTCTCAGTGAAGATATATTTCTCTTGGGAAGGCTCACTCATAGCTCAAGGTATTTATTTTCCATTGACCCTAAAACAACTCAGACGGTCTTTATATCGGGTATTTCAACTATTAACAACCATACAAGTATAGAAATGCAAGCCCCAGATAGTTAAAATCCTCCCCGGGGAGGATTCGAACCCGCGACCCTGGGATTGCGACGATGGATTTACCCCGTCGCCACCGCAGCCGGAAAATGTCTCCCATGGAATCTAGACTAAAATAGCTTTTTCCCTTGTCACTCAAAAAAATCAGTTAATCAATATCTATCCAGTTAAATCTATCTTACCAGACAGGGTATTGAATGTTTTGAGGCATCTTCAACACACTTTTTTGCAGATCTGCGTGTAATTTGCAATCGTTGAAATGTTTCAGATTGGTCCGTAGAAATTGGCTTTAAATGGAAGGAATGTATTCTGAAACTTCCTCGACATTCGTATATTCCATGTAGGCTTGAATATTAAGTTGCACACTGAAAGCGTTAACATGTCTGTTCATTATTTCTGTGATCGCTTGATATTAATTATGATTTCATTGTTTGTAAACACGTGACATGAAGCAAGAGGGAAAGTGATTGCAGCCCTATTTAGAAGGGGAAAGAATGTTTTCATAACTGATGAATTAATATCGCGTGGGCAATTGTTAACGATTGTAATTTATGCAAAGGAAAATCACCAAATTTGGCACGAATCATTGAAGGTCAGCGGCGCATGCTTCTTCCCCAGCTACTTTCCGTTTCATACCGTGAATATCATTCATCGTATTTCACCCTGCTTTTTGCTATTCTCTCCTCTTTGCGTTATCATTTTGGAAGTAACAAAATAAAACAGGTTTTTAAAGGCTGATCATGTGTTATCAAGTGTTGCCTCCAGTTTTTCTTGGTATATTTTTTCAGAAATTCAGTTCTTTTGTTCCTAACGGCGTCATGTTAACGAGATAAGTGGTGTATTGCCACATTAATTTGGTTATCTTTGAAAATGACATTTCCCTAAAAACTTTGGCTTATTGTGCAGTATTCTAATTATTTGATTATCATATGGAAGTACCCTTGCCTTGAGTAGTGAATATATTTTATTGCATATGTATGTTTGTTCAAATCGTTTTAACCTATGCATGAGCGTGAGGCATAAAGGATTTAATTAGTCTCATCAAATGAGTAAAATAATTCAATTATGTATTTAATATCATCATCTACTGCTTCAAAATATTGTTATAATTGGATGTGAAATTAATTTTTATAGATATTGTAGCCTTGCGATGAAAATTTATTTCTCAACGCCTAATTCGACATCCATTTATGGCACGTACAAATAAATAGAGAATGATTTCTAAACTTTTGTTGAAATTCTTCTGAGATTCTTAATTTCTTTTTCTCATAAAGTGGTAGTTTTATGGATGAAGCAATCCACTGTGAACTATCTTGCTCTGTTTAGTTGGTACCACCTTCTAATACGATGAACTAGTGCTATTTATTTTGACTTGGATCATGACACAAAATTACTGCAAAATACGTTAGTTTTATTTTAGCGGTGAGTTAATTGCGAGAATTGTTTTGTTCTATCGCTTTCAGGATACAATGTTGCCTCTAATTGAATCTCGGTGTTACGCCTCTGGAGATCGTTTCTTTGTATTTATTTTTAGCTCCAATGACAGAAGAAAAACCCTAAATTCGGCTCTTATTGGTACCACGAAAGTCGTAGCATGTTTTTGAGAAGACCTAGTGATACTGGAAATCATTTATACCTTTTATTTTAGTTCTTTAGACTTAATTTAGACTTATATTTGGGACATTGTTTTATCCTCTTTCTAAAAGCATCGAAACGCGCAACTTTTTGCGACGCGTGTTCAAGCTTCAAATGCTAAAGGATCTCTTTCTGTTCTGTACTTGATTATTTTTATCACCAATATAATCTTTCAACAATACTTAGATTAGTTAATGCAGCTCGCCACTGCATTCTTCTATCAGATACCCTCTTCATATTTGTGTGATTCTTCACTTTCACTTATGTAACCACTTTTTTTACTCATCTCCAACAAGTTTTGTAGTCGTAGAACTCATTTCTTCTCCTTTATTTATACGTAATATTAAATTACTCATAATTATTGATTACTTTTTGATTAGCCCGTTAATTTAATTGACTTTAATGGTCAAAGAATAAAATAATGTTATTGTCTCTAGTGAACGTAAATGTTATGGCCACAAACGATGGTGAGCCCTGATTAGCCATAATGGGTCTTATTTGGCAAGGGGTTGCCTACCTTTGGCCAGCGATCAGATTTTGCTTTGAAACGCATCCAAGTTGGTTTGCCCTTTGAGGTAAAAACGAGTGGGTATTTGTTTTTATTCACAATCCTTTATCTGGCTTCTCATTTTTTTTTATAAAAGCTGATTAAAAAGCATTATTCGAGAAAAAATATCGATAAAACCTCGTGGCCAAAGCTCATCGTGTGGTTTACATCCTGTGGGTGGATAATAAAGTGAGATTTAAGTGTTTATATAAAGTTATTATTATTCTTACGAGCTTAATTATTGACTCAAATAGCACGAGTGAATAATTAAGCTCCATCGGACCGATTCAGTTTAAAATATGTGAAATTGTACGATTACGTTTATTATCACCATGAATGGAAAAGAACTTTAGTCGTGAGCCTTGGGCATGTTAATAAATAGATTTTTAGTGTAGAAAAATATGAAAGATTTCCACAGCGTAAAACCAGAGACTGTTGACCATGATTAGTGTAGATCACGATATTAAGCGTATTCAGCGAGGAACAGTTTTGAAATAAATGCAATTATATTAATAGTGGAACGATAAACTTAGTTGAATAGTTGGAAAATAGGTCAAATTTGGAATTAGCTTAAAATGAGGACATAATCCACGCGATAGAATTGTTGTCATCCTCCTGCATGAGGATTTATTCTGCATTGATAAAAAATGCTGCGTATTTAATTTTCAGCGCTTTTGGAAACTGGCTGATCATTCTGAGGCGCAAATATTATTTTTTACGCCTTGAAATCAAAAGGATAGTTATCTTTGCCAGGGACGCACAGTAGACAGGAGCACTCTTTGTTATTTAGCCTTGGCAAAACGCAATGTGTTGAGCGAAACGCTAGTATTTGCTTTTTCCGCTAGGGAGCGATTGAATGTCGCAGTGCGTGTGCGTCGCATAGATATCACTATGCTATCACAGTTGTGCGGAACTTTACATATCCTCTTTCCTCAACGATTCGCCGGCTTTTGCGTTGTTGGCGTATTTCAAGGCCCAGAGACGGGCTTTTCAGCGAGGATTCCAAAGTTTCTTTATCTATCCCACGCTCCATCCGACAGGTAGCCGTGTTTACTTTGAGGAGAAAAAACGCTCCCATGAAAGTTTTCAGGTCCGGTTATCAACGCGGTCTCATTACTTGACGCAAAAAATATTCTGAATGGGAATGTTCTCGTGCGATACGCGAGTGATTTGGGCTGCCACTCAGTTCTAAATATTTTGTTATTCTCAGATTAGAAAGAAACAAAGGTACTTGGTAAATGTGAGAACAGAATCTATCGTCTGGTGAAAAATTTAATCCTCAGCCAATAAAAGTGATCAATAAAGAAAGGTAAAAGATTGTTCATTTCCTGCTCATGTACATCTAAAACTCTACAGTATTGAACCCTATGCCAGAGCATATTTGAATCATAAATGGCTTATAGAAAATGGTGTGTGGCGTATTTTTTGGAAGTTACAAATATTCATGTTAAAAGTGATCACCACGTAAAAATCCAGACTTTTAAATAACCACCAGGCTTCAGCAGCCCAGTGTCATTTTCGAGATAAAATATTGCCTTGAAAATGGCACTTGAGTTGCTGACACCAGGATCGGTGTTGAATTATACATATAGATTTTTACTTTGTGATATTTTCTATTTGGATGTATGGTTTTTAAAATGGCATTTTTATTTTCCTATTACTAATATGAATTACGTCAATATGAAGAGGTTGGCCGATAGAAGAATCGAGTGGAGGGCTGCGTCAAACCAATCCTAGGATTGTTGACCGATGATGATATTTACTAATATCAACCTACTAACAGCAGCCTTGTGGGATTAATTTTTATTGGAAGATCTAAAAAAAATTCCGATGAATTTCTATGATACCAGTACAGAATCTCGGAAGGCCTACGTCAATACCTATGATGGCGATAATTATATCATTCGCTCTTATAATTTTTATATGCCAATACTATGTATCTATATATTTATGGGCTAATTTTCTTCTATCAATTGAAGTTCTGTATCTGATGAGGGGATATTGTGACACGTTAGAGGCAATGAGAGTATTTCTGATTTATCAGGCGTCCTAGGTGCCTATGATGTTTCATTATAATTAGACCTTTAGCCTTAAGCCATATATTTTCTCTCGTTATGATTCTAAACGGAGCCTTATGCTTTACGTATTACTCGCGTCACCTTATCTTCAGCGTACACTGAAAGCTACTTCGAGGGTGTATGGCAGGAGGTGAATAAATACCAAATATACAAGGAAATGCGCATGCTACTAAGTGAATGAGTACTACTGCTTTGTAGAAAAGTGTTAGCAATACATTCACCAGGCACGTGCAACTGATTGATCAGTAGTTAGTATGAAATATGATAATTATAAGTTTGGTAAAAGTTAAAAATTTCATTAATTGGTATTTCTTGGTATGTTGGTGGGTTGTGTTAATGACCTATTTTAGATGCACGGGAATCTCTTCTACCAACACTTTTGTAACTTTCTGGTTTATATTTCATAATATTTTCTTCTAACTCTTTAACTAGGGCTACGCGCTGCAAAAGGATTCTATAAATGAATTGCTGGGCACCGCAGCATCCTTGACCTAAAGGATAACCGTGAAACATATTAATAGTTGAGACTTAGAGGCTTGGATTCATTTGATTTCCTTGTAGCGCTAGTTGATCGTTTCCCATTTAAAATGTCGCTTGTATTGTAAATAATATAATGATCTTTCTCCTTTATCCATGGTTTTAGGAAAATCAAAAGGTTTCTTTGCAGACCTATTGTGTCCGTAAATTCTAGGGTCTCCAACTGTGCATGTTTTGTGATAAAAAATAACCTATATTTTAGATGTGGTCCGGTTATAAAAAAATACGTATTGTGATCGCGCAAAACGATTCCCTCTGATCAAATTTCGCCTCAAATCGTAAACGTTATTCCGTCTTACCCGTTCAATGTATTTGCTTGAGCGTGCAACATTTACCTCTACTTTTCATAAGGATAATTTAACCATCGCAGGGTATCGTTGTCGGAATAAAGATTCGATCCCCATTCGTTGAGTTGGAGCGCTCTATTGATTGAAATAACGCAAGGGACCGTGACTAAAGATCTGTGTTGACTGTGGGAGGGAGGTCGGAAGGAGTGGATATTATGAGAGTAAATTGGCCGAGTGAGATTTTTAAAGGCTAACGGAAAAAAGCCTTTTCTATACGGAGAGACGGGAGTGATAGCAAGTGAGCCATGCCATAGTCTTCCCAGCTATTGAGTTTCCATAACAAATCTGGGTGGGGTTTGGCGAGTAAAAGCTGTTTGCGTTGTAAGGGAAATCAAAAGCGAGGGGTAAAATCGTCTGAGTTCACCACCATCTCAGTCCCTCTCCCCTCCCTCGACCCCTCCCTCGTCCCCTACTCTCCCCCCTACTTTCCCCTCCTCTCCCCCCCTACTTTCCCCTCCTCCTCCCCTACTCTCCCCATCTTTCCAATGAAAAGCGCCTCTCTTTTTTTATTTCTCTTGCCTCGGATCGCAGCACGGATGGCTTTATCCGTTATGTGAGCCTCGCTTTTCAGTGCGGATTTCCAAAGTTCATCGGATACGAATAACCTGAAATAGGCCGAACTACTCTTATTTTTTAGGGAACGCAAACTACTTTGATTAACTTCCAATTTCTTTCTATCCATCAACCAAAATAAACAGCCCTTTTCCTCAAATTGGTACGCGGTCGTTAATGGGAAAGAAATTAAACTGGGACATTGATTGTTTTGTTTTTCGTACCGTTTTTCTGGGACATCGGATTAACAGCTCTCCTGTTCATCAAATGAACCCGGCCTTGTCCAGTTCGATTCAAACTCAAATAGAATATGCGCTATGTATAGGTTTGGTATTAAATGTAATATCTTTGAGATTAGAGAAAATGGGATGTATTTATTATATTGGAAATAATTTTAGTCGTAAAAATGTTTTTGTTGCGTTTAGATTAATGTACATAGATAGCTGTTGAAGCCAAAAAGTAAAACCACTCGAGGCAAAAGGACCCAGTCTGTTAACATGGACGAAAATGATATATTATGCGCCATAATGTGAACTGGTTTTTATTGATGTTTCAAGAATTTTGAATTTCCTTAACGTCTTTTTAAATTGGTATTCACAGACTACCAGTCTATGTTAGATCCTTGGAGGCTCTTTTATGAAACTGCTCTGCTCTTGGATTGAAGAGTGGTTTTTTTCACTCTGAAAAATTCTCCCAAATAATTGTCTACGGACAGTCGGTAAGGAATAGGATTTTGCGTTGCCATTGTAGTTACCCAGGTTCGCTAGTGTGTGAAATATGGGTCATATATTTCCTTTAGAAAAAAATTCTGTTTCCTTTATTTTTCACTATCTTAAAGGTCACGTATTAAATAACCGAGCAGAGTCCAAGGTTATAAAATCAGTTTGCCGTGGCAAGTGCTTCAATATCTTGCGTAGCGAATGACATTCCCTAACCATGCTCAGAATAGCACGGAATACCCGCAGATTCTCAGCGAAAGCATGTGCCATGTTGTACCCATAAATAGTTTACCGGAGACTCTGTGAATAAAAAATGGAGGGCTACGTTGTAAAATGTTCAGCGCTGGCGGGTGTTTAATATGCATGTAAAACGAAAGGGCCCTCCTGTGAAGTCCGAAATATCATGTCAAAGTAGACTTCGAAATGTATGTTTTATCGGTGAATGCATTTGCTCTCCATATTTTGGAATTCAGGTTTCAAGGGTTGTGTTACGTCGCTCGCCTCGCAAATCCACGTTTAGGTTTCAGTTCGTTCAATTTCGTTATCCTTGTACCTAGTTATTTTCCACCTACTTTGCGAAAATATTTATGATGCTCATCTAGCCAGTAATGTAGCTGATTATTTCATTTGTTAATTTTGATTACACTTAGAACTATTTAGAATTTTACCTAGAACCGGTCTTTGAATTGTCCAATAGTAAATTAATATTCCACCAAGTTACTTGATTTAAAAAAATCTATTGTTGTAATAGACTGGGTATGATTAATCATCAACTCTCTGGTTTCTTATAGAATTTCATTTACGTCTACATTGTTCTGTGACAACCAATAAAGACTATATTGTGTAGTGGATAACTCGTACAGCATGCTAAATGTTTCAATCAAGCTATAATATTTAGGACTTTATCGGTAAATAACTTTATTTCGGTTCCGGTTTTACCTGTGGGAGACATAAAGAAGAAAACACATGATCCTGTGTAATTTTTCTCGGCTAGTTTACTGTTTTCAAATTAAATTTACGGGCAGAAATATAACTCCTATCTAATCGCACCCTGAATATGCTATGATTTTATGCTTTACGTTAGAGAGCGTAGCTATTTTTATGAAATTGAAATTATAATTCTTGTACAGAGTCAGTACCTAGAAATTATTAATCGGAGTCATGGCCATACAAACATGTTTTGTCTGCTTGCTAAATAATTACCTGTCTCTATTCAACAGAACACCTGTGGTTTGCTCGACAAGAATTGCCTGTTACGCATAAGACTCTGTCGGCCATTTAAAAGTTGAGTCTATTTTTGCATCGAGTTTGATTTCGATTCAAGTTTATGAGGATCCTTCCAGTCTTATGTTATTTGCATATTCATAATCCATTACCTGGATATGGCAGATAAGTAGTCTCCCGCCAGTTTGGATGAGGTCCGGTTGTCAACTAAAATCCATGATTTGCGTTTCGGAGCTTTCTGGTGGGCGAAATAATTTGATCGCTCCCCAGACTCGCGTCTAGTAAGCTATTATAAATATTATATTTAATTAATATAGCTGCCATGAAAAAGCTGTTATAAAATCCTTCCCAGAAACGGATTTTTTGCAGCATATCTTAAATTATTTTTGTGTCTCTTCGTCAACGCGCTCAAGAGAAGTTCTAGTGAGTGCAAATCCTCTTAAGAGATTTTTTATTTATTTGTTTTTTAATGCCAATCCCCTGCGAATGAATCAGTCGGTTTGTGCGGTTTTCTGCTTTGATGGAGCATTCAAAAACCTTGCATTTATTTTTTCAAAAGTCCGCTAGGCTTTCAAAGTTGTTATAAGACTCAAGCATTGGAAAAATAGTGATTGTCCGTGTGTCACCACATGTTGGTGCAGTGAAATGGAAGACGCAAGGCATATTTAATTGTTCAAACGAGAAAGGATATTTATTACAAAAATGATGCAGGATGTTAATTTTTTTGCGGGATGAATGGTGATTGTAAAAAATCCTCGCATTAAAATTTTAATCTTTTTCATTTTGACCGCTGAATGATGACGGAATATATCAGTAAAGTAGTCCCGCTCGAATCATATACTTTTGTGGCCTGCTGTATAATGAAAAGGAAAAGGCACTCAAAATATGTGGATACTTAATCTTTCTCTGTTGGGCAGTGTCGCAGTGAATCAAAAACGAAGTTTATTGTGATGTTATCATAATACTTCAATGACAGAAGGGAAAATTAGTTATTATTCTTCTAGAAACTGCAATATGGAATATTTTATTCTGCTTTAAAGTTTGCACACATTAGTGTGTAATTCATATATTATTATTATTATTATTTATTCTGAAATCAATTTCATAAAGTTTCTACACTAATGGTTATTTTTAGTCAAAGAACATTTCATGTTTTTCCACACTTTACTAAAAAGTGCATCGTGTCGATTGTAATTTTATTTAAGTTTTAAGTAATTTCCTCGCACAATTATGGTCGTTTTCTATCTCAAATAAGTACTTATTCCAACAGAATCAATACCTAAATCTGATAAAATATTAACGTAATTTTATGGGTAAAAAAATGACAAGTGAAAATTATAAACACAGTGGTGCTGCGGAAAAGGGAAATATTTCCTTCAATAATCATATTCGCTAGCGGGATCATTGGCCTAACACTATACTGCGTAGCTGTCGTCAAATACCGTGTGTATTTGTTAAGTATCTGTAGAAATAACTGTAATAGCCATCTAGTGTAAAGTAGTAAAGTTTCCTACAATAAGAATGGCCATTGAGGCACAAAGCTCTGAAAGCTGAAAGTGATTCAATTGCCATATTATAGCCATGTAACATTTACCATTGGAGTTAATCCAGCAAGAAAGGACACATACTGATCACCTATGTAAATTAAATACTATTTAATTCAAAACTACTATTTTAAATGCATTGAGTTTGCAATGGTGACTTTAGCAGGAAGTAGTGTGGACCGTTTTTCAGATTTACCACTAAGTGGGATAACACCTATCTGTTGACCTTATTTGACGCCTCGTATAGTTTATTGTAGTTTCCGCAAAGAATAACATATTTAATCTTTTTTAAAGGCGGGAAGTCCCTATAATCTATTTTTGGTGCTGGAATCGTTTTTAATGTGCGGAGTACCCTAAATATGTTTTACGTTACCAGAAAACAGACCGGCTTCGGAATTTACTTAAAAGATACGGTCTAAATTACAATCTGTGGTCTGAGTCATCTCAAATAAATCTCTTGACACTCGATACTGTTACCGCGTAGAAGAGAATTCCGTTCATTAAGTTTTTTGTTATGGTAGCCAGGAGGACGATTTGTTTGCAGCTGCTGGCGGGGATAAAGATTATTCGCGTCTGCAGATAAACAGACGATTGGTGAAAGCAATGGTGACTTAATGGTGACTTACTAGTGTGGACTGTTTTTCAGGTGTACCACGTGGGATACTTTCTTTACACTTATATGTTTTTATTTGACGCCTCGTATAGTATATTGTAGTGTCCGCAAATAATATCATATTTAATCTTTTTTAAGGGTGGGCAGTCCCTATAATCTATTTTTAGTGCTGGAATCGTTATTAATTATTCGAAGTACCCTAATTACGTTTTAAGTCACCAGAAAACAGACCGGCTTCGGAATTTACTTAAAAGATACGGTCTAAATTACAATCTGTGGTCTGAGTAATCTCAAATAAATCTCTCGACACTCGATACTGTTACCGCGTAGAAGATAATTCCGTTCATTAAGTTTTTTTTAACGGTAACCAGGAGGTCGATTTGTTTGCAACTCCTGGCGGGGATAAAGATTATTCGCGTCTGCAGATAAACAGGCGATTGGGGATATCGTGATGAAATTGGTGAAATATACCGAGGTCGTCCGGTGGACCGGAAATTCGGAATCATGTGATGCAAGTAAGGGGAGTGGGATGAGGGGGCGGTAGTTATTGTCGCTGCCGTGTCGTAAGCACTCGTCCTGTACAAGTTCCTGGTCGTACACGCGCGCGTGCTGCCGGACATGGGGGGGAACACGCCGGAGTTAATGAGAAGCGCCCCGACGTCGGCGTCGTTCGCCGTTTCGGCGCGTCCCGACTAAAATTCCAATCAAGTTTGGACACGCGTCCTCTTTGTTGCTCTGCTTGTTGCGACGTTCGGTCCAATCCTCGTGGAAACCGAACCAGCGATTGACCCGCCAGCTAACAGCCCCGTCGAATCCATGCTCATTCCCCCCCTGGTTGGTTCCTGTTTCCCGTTTAATGCTTGAGGTTTAAATGCAGGGAAAAGCTCAAAGGTTAAGATGTACTGCTCCTCCCTATATCAGCAAAAAACATTTTTCCATATCAGGTTATACTGCCTATATTTTTTTCTAAGGAGCGATTTCTAGTCTCGAAAAAAGGTACCTCAGTAAGTCGATCTCAAAAGGTAAGTAAAACTAATAGAATAAGTGAAAAAAATTGTATTTTGGATAAAACAATTGCTGAGACAATTGTCGGCCCCGGTGGCGGCGTGGTTAAGTCCTCGCCTGCTAACCCGAGGGTCGCGGGTTCGAGTCCCGCCTGAGTGGGTTTTTTCACCACTCAGGATAGCTCAGGACTTCAGCTCGTCTGTTGTTACATTGTTAAATACCCCGATGTAAAGGCCATATGTGCTGTTTTCGGCGGTAGTGGAAAAAAAAGAGGTCGCGAGTAAAGTCATGTTCTACCATAGTCTACTGATTCAGATGTCACTTCTTGGAAGTACTTGCTGAAGAAGTTCTGTGAAATAGTGCACGATTACATCTCTTTACGCATTTCTTAGCGCCGGTGCACGATTACATTTATTTACGCAGTGGTTATAAATTTTTAATGATTGTTAATGATTAATTTGATTTTTTCAATGATTTAAATAATGCTCATTAATTTGGGCAACTGCCTGTCCCAGCAATCTAAAACTTGGGGAGCGCCCCCTTAAATTTTTTACCTCTATTGTCCGCCACCGTGTTCCCCACCTGCGTAACTCATCCCAAAGCGATATTATGTCCTCACTTGGATTATCCCCCTTGTCAACCCGTCGAACAATCCAAGATTTAAATTTCCTTCATTCGGCCATTAACTGCGATTTCCGATCTAATGACCTTCTTCCTCTTTTCTCCTTCCACATTCCTGGCCGCGAAACCCATAGCCGTGATCTTCTACACTTAACCGAAATTCCGTCTTTCACTCTCCCAGCGATCTCTTTTCTATCGGCTCCCGAAACTTTTCAACTCTCTCACTTCCTCCCACCCCTCACTTGACCTCTCCGCCTCTCATCTCTCCTATACCAGACGTATCAAACAATTAATGCTATCAGGTTAATCTTTTGTTCATCGGTACTTTTATTTTTGTTGATAAATATATTTATTTGCTACATAGTCAATGGAAAAGGCCATTAGCGGCTGTTTTTGAATATTTGGTAAATAAATAAATAAATGATTGCCACAGTAATGCTGCCATTTATGTGTAGCGGAAGAAGAAGGGAGCAATTGTGCTCACATGGGGATAGCTCTTTGAAGGTTTTTGACTACGTAAGACTGTGTCGTCTAACTGACTTTCACAAAGAGAGAAATTCTTGCATAATTTTAATACGAGTAAATCATCAGCATTGGATATTCACCCAAAACATTTTACAGATATGATTGTGATTTTTTTGAATACAATTAAAAGGAACTGATCCAATCTTACAGCAATAAACCCTAATTATTTTGCGTTTTTTTGTTGAATGCCTATCTGTTACTACTTACGCAGATAAATTAAGAGCGCCATTACTTCTTCCTTTTTAGGGCCCACCTTCTGAATCTCATACTGTCGGTACTTATATCAGGCCCAAGTGAACTTGAACCATACTCGGAAGTAGATATGGCTTAGCCAAGCACTACGGCTTGCGTAATAGTGCTAAGGAAGTAGTAGCATCGTGTGTATAAAATTGTTAGAAAAATTACAGTGGGGATTAAAATTAAAAATCTAGTTGAAATGGGCAATGCATGTAGTCACCCATTTAAATTTTATGGTCTTATTATTTTTGGCCCCCATTAGACCCTGTAAATGCAAGAAAAAGTATTTGAGGCATAGTGTCGATTGTTTGGCTCTTAAACAAAAATATTTGCATGAGTTTTGACGATCAATTCCTAGTATATTGATATCATTGCTTATATCACTACGTAGAGATTTATTTCAAATTCTTGCGTGGTAGAATCCAGCAGCCATCTGTCATTGGTGATTGATAACCATGCATGACAAAAATGAGTCGAGATTACTTCAATAATTTGAAATTATTTAAGAGGGGTTATCTTAAGTTGGCAATTGAGTCCGTGGGCAAAGTTATGTTTGGTCAAGTGCTCAGACAGCAGGAAAACTTTGGAAATTTTAATTTCAATCCCTCAAGTATGATGTTTGCCATTGTAAAAGAATTGGTGGTCTAGAAAAAGTAATTGATTTTTTGATGAATCGATTAAATGATCTAGAAGGATTGCTAATGAGCTTGGAATTCAGAGGCTATGATGCTTGTGGAAAAATTTCATATAAAATAGTTGTAGTGATTCGGGGATGGTGACCGATGGTGACCAGGTAAAATAAAGCACAAGACAAGACAAGACCGACAGCATGGCTCATTTTCGCCGTTTAAGAATTTTTAGGTGTTTTCTTAGAGGTTGGATTTTTTGTGTGTAAAATGAGAATGGAAACCAACACGGTGCGGCGTCGTCATTAGCCTGATCATAACGAAAGACACCAAGGGGTTGTTGTTTTAACGTCTCATTCTGCGGACGGAGTACTTTACTCGAAGTGATCTCCACAGTGCACTCGAGTATGGAACTTTACGCCAATGAACCACTCTTGTATGGACCGCTACGTCCTCGGGCCCGGGTTCGAACTCCGGGGGTACTCGCATTATTAGCCGAACACAAAACCAATCGCCGCTGGAGTAAATCATGGTAAGGCCAACTTTAATACCTTTAATTTACTGTCTCAGTTTAGCGGACCTTATATTTCTGCAATCGTGTTAAGAAAATTATTCCCCTCTCAAATAATTTCCCTCTGGAAGGTAGGCTTAAGTGCGGTTTCTTTGCCAGTGCTCCTTCGAGAGCTCTGTGGTATTGCTGGCAGGAATACGTGTAAAATATGAACCTTTGTGGTTTGGGGACTTGATATGGAAATTAATGCAGGGAAGAAGGAATTGAGAAAGTACGCTGGACAGAAAGGTTGACAGGTGACGTGAAAAAGTTCAAAAAGAATGTTCGAAATATTTACCAAGCATAAACATTTGGCATTCCTTTTGTCATATTTTTTTCAGCTGAAATCATCACATTGTATAAGTCAAATCATCACATTGTATAAGTCAAGCAGAGCAAATAAGTTTTGTTACTTATGATGTAACCTGTACCAGACATGATGCTTCGTGATCAATCACAAATAAAGATAATAATAAGTACACTAGGGTTAAACTTTGTTTACATATGTGACTCTGATCAGATAGAATGAAAGAGAGTTCTTTTTGTTCATTGTTAGAGTTAGGAACTTTTTCCAGCCCGAGTCCAAATTTTGTTACCTAAATTACTTCCCATTTTCCGATTTAATTCCTGTCGTGATACCCTATTTTCTATTAAGGGAAACACATTTTAAGTGTGTCAAAATGTTTAAATGAAATACGTTTGGTATGGATTTGTCAATGTTTAGAACCGGTGGGAACGCTTGCACCTGGCGGGACTTAAAAACGTACTGATTCGGACTCGATCCAGATGAATATTTTCTGCATCCGTAACTCCTGCTTGGATATTGCAAGTAGATATATATTCAGATTACTCATTTACCTACATGCGTGGAAAAAGTAAAAAAAAACTGAATTACTCCATGGCTCTTTGTGAGGTTTGGTTTTCAAGCCAAAATACGCAATAGATTGGAAAACCCTGGTCTATATCCTTAATTAATATTATTCTCCTGTTCAAACGGACCGTACTGTTGAAACGTGTTTAACTGATGTATCAACATTGAAACCCGGGTCAAAGTAAAAACTTATTTTGTGGAAAATTACGTACGTAAATTCAGTATGTCGTACAAATTCCATTTGGTTTTTCGGGAATCCTCGGATTTTATAGCGGTTGTAAAACTTTTAGGCTTTAAATTTTCTTAAAGGATTTCGTTTTTAATTGTAACCTGCATATGGTCTAATGGAAAACCACATCTCAGTTCCTGTTGTAATCTTGTAACATGGTGCAGAATAGGCGGAGAATTAATAGCAATAGGTGTTTCCCTGAATCTCCAACTGTTGTTGGTAGTAGTGTTAAAAGCTGATCGGTTCCAATTCTTTGCCCCGAAGGCAGACAGGGAAGGAAATTTAATGATTCAGGTAGGAAGAGAGAAAGGGAGCGGGAGAAAGGGTGCGTGGGCTAAGCGGTTTCTGCTTGGGATAGGGTTGAGACCCTAGGGTTGAACCCTGTCGCCACGTCCAGCTTGAGGTCGCAGCAAAACCGGTCGGCCGTCCGTGGCGTCTGCTGCCTCACTCCCTCGCGTCGATGGCACATGCCGAAAGCAGGTCTTGCGTGCGTCTCCCCTCCTCTGTTTTGTTTGGCCTTCCTCTTCCGATCTCGTCGTTCCCCACTCCCCTCTCTGCCCACAGAGGGAGTCAGTGGCGCAGCAGGAAAACGCTGGTGAACGGAGCGAGAAACTCCCGTCACCCTTCACGCGTCCCGGAATTTCCGAACGAGGGAATTCAATTCGATGCGGATAATCAATTGTTTAAAGTGCTGGAGGGAGGAATTGCTCAGGGTAATGAATTTCAGATATTCAAACCTCACCCCTCAATTCAAAATATAGTCGCAGGGTAACTTGATTATGCATCAGAAACTACCCAAATTTCATCTTAGCTACGTTATGGAGTCTGAGCTTTTTTTCTTGCAAGGTAGTATTAGTTCCGGGTAGGCAACCGACAACTAAGGTATTTCTGTCATTCAATATTCGTGGGTAACAGGGTAAAAGTATGAATTTTTCAGCAAAAGAAGAAAGAGGTAGTGAAACCCAGAGACGGTATTAATTCGCTTGATCTATACGGAAAGCCTCAAGGGGGTCCACGGTCAAGGATTCCATCCGACGGACGTATTATATTACCCATTAAGTGCTGTTCATTCAACACTCAAAGACGGGACCGGTTAGAAACTTTCCAATTTCCGGTATTAGAACCTGGTCCCTCGGGATTGCATGCCATTACTCTAGTCAGTACACAAACTCAATCCTTTTTCTTATCGATTTCACAGGCTTTTTGATTGAGTGATATGGGTACTATAGTCTCCTGGCGTATATTGCAAAACTATTAAGGTGCGTTTACACGTAGCAGTTCACTGCTATGACAGTCAACTGCTAACAACTATTAAGCCCCACTCGCATGTGTAAATAGCAACTGCGATGCGAGTTCAGGTCGTTACTGGAAGCATGACGAACTATCGATCCACGCTCGAACTATTAGCAAAGTTGAAGCCCGTCTACTTTCATGCGGAAACGTATCCAACACAATCGCAACAATCGTCAACGTAAAGCATTACACGACGGAATTTGGATATAATAACAAGGATATTCCTCCCCAAAAGGGGAGATTCTACTCTTGAAAGAATGGGAATAAAAGATAATCATCAATTGAATTTATTGCTTGAAGAATTTCATGAAAATTTAAGTATCAATTACTATTGAAATAAAACTTTTTATTTGTTATGACGCCTAAATAGCGGCTTTAAAGCTGCATAGAAGTTAACGCAGACGCATCATAGCAGTAGCGATATAGTACATCGCGCATCTGGCGACTGTCATAGCAATCAACTGCTACGTGTAAACGCTGATTTAGATCGCTAACTGTTGAGTGGGTAACAGTGATCACCGTATTATTACTTACGTAACGAGCGGAAGGTTTTGTAAGAAATGCGTAAGTAATTATAAATGGCCTTTATCGTCAAGAATAGATTGCAAGAGTAGATCTGGATTTTATTGCTCCGAGGGCGAACTTCATATCACCCCATATGACCTGAGATATTGATCATAAGAAAAACACTAAAGCCACGGCCGAGGGGGTCTAACACACAACCCTTTAGTTGGTTTGTCATGGGTGGATCGGTTTCTACAGGGAATTACGACAACAGCAGCAAATATTTGGTAGGCGATTAGACACTTGTCGTCAGGTAATAATCGATCGTTAGTTCTCTTGATACAAGATTGTCAATATACCGTTCGTATGCGTTTATTGGTGCTAATTTAGTTCCTGTGGTTTTCAGTTCCGGGATAACCTTAAGCAGAAAGCTGAGCATATTGGCCATTGCATCACCGGTTGAATTTCGGTCGATATCATCCAAATCTGTTTACTCGGAACCGATATCGCAATTTTGTAGACATAATAGTTAGATGGAAAAGAAAATTTAATTTTAGTGAAAAAATTTATCTTCTAACCAGAGCCATTCACTCATAAATCAAAAATTAAAATAAGCAAAAGGTGACCCCCACCGAAGAAGCTGCTTTGAGACCACTGACGTCATTTACCTCCCGTCCTTGTCTGCTGATAGGGAAAAGGAAGAGAGTGGAGGGGTGTGTCGGAAGGCCTGCTCGCACAGATCCTATCGCAACCGCTCCCATTGGCAGAGTCAGCTGTGTGTCCCCCATTGACATAAGGCGGAGAAGCTTCGCGGGCTCAGTTGTGATTGGACGAAGTGGGTGACACAAGAGGTCGCGTGCACCCCCACTTATCCGAAAGGGTAAAAACTTCAGGTTTTCACCGCTAATAACTCGAGAACTAATTGACGGATCGAAAAACGGAAAAATACGAGTTTTTATTTTACAAACTCTATCAGATTCGGCAATAAAAGAATGATAAACGACTCCATTTTGTAGGGGTACAGGCTAACATCTACGTTACTGTATAATTAACTCTTTAGGAGATGAACCTCTACGTTATGTATTTTATTCATTCGTCCTTTATGAAGTCTTATCCTTTAGATATATATATGTGTCCTGTTAGAATATGATACCACTTTTACCGGTGATATTCCAATAAAAATGTGATTACGATGTGTAATTACGAGGCTGTGCAGCTGGACATTTACTCGAAAAACTTTCGGGACAAGATGGTACGTTATGCTTTCGTGTAATGGCGGTCCCGGAGTGCAGCTTTTACGACCAAAGGCTGGTGAGTACCGCTGCCCGTGACTGTTGCATTTATGGCCGTGTATATCACGGGGGGAGAGGTAAGGATGCCGAGTCGGGGAGGGTGAGTGGGGAGAGGGGGCGATAATGTAATCTATACACGGGCCTCAGGGCTGGGCGCGCGACCCCTTTTCCAAGTCCTCCTTTGAGTGCCATGTCGAGAGGGGTGGTGAATTGGGCGGTGTGGCACCGCATTCCGTGATAATGCTTTCAATCCTTATCTTATTCGGGAGGCTGCAGCCCAGAAATCCCTCTCGTTGAGCTTCCCTATTGCGTTGAAAATAGTGCTTTTTGAGGCTCTAGTAGAACCCGGTGTGACTATCTATCTATCTACATAATACCCTGCAAGCCACCTCAAAGGTGTGTGGCAGGGGGTGAATTCTCACCAAACTTGCACTACATATCATGCGTTGAAAAGAATTAGTATTAATATATTAGTCTTTACTGCAATATTTAAAAAGATAAAAATAGCAAACTAAGCATGCAAAAACGTGCTGTTAGTTGGGTTACCTTTAAGTCCTTACACCAACATGCAACTACCTATGCTATAGATGGAATCACTCGTATTGGACATTTATTGCTATCCATATCCCTAATTGTACGAGGGAAAAAAGGACATTTTGAATCTGTCAGTTCGGCAATCAATTTCTCTAATTTTGTAATTATGGTCCAGTCTACATTAGTAAGTTGGGGTTCGTGAAATATTTTTAACGTCATCACTGAAAATATTGTCTTGGAATTTATTTAGGAGATTAAGTCTAAATTTCAACCTGCGATCTGATAGTGATTTTCATTAAAATTCATTTAATAGACAGGTTACGCTAATAGTTATCGTACTGTCCCTTTACAAATCTTGCCGATCTTCGCTGTACTCGTTCAAGTTCGTTATTTAGACCGATTTCGTAGGGATCCCATACACCGGCAGTATATTCCAAATGAGGTCTAACAAGGTAAAAGGAGCTAATTTCTCGTACAAACTAAATGCAGTTCATGATTTCTGGAGTGTCACAGGGAAAGAAATGCTATGATCGCTGCAAGTTTAAAAAAATTGGACAAAAAGACGTTGGGTAAAAAATATAATTGCCATCAGATGTGTGTTTATTTAAATAAGTAGGATATAGGGGATCCTGTTGCTTTGGTGCTGGATTCCCATATATATTCCATTCTATTCCTGTAGACTACCGATATTTGAACTTCCTATCTGGCCAATACGACACCTATTATTATAGCGGTAATCGGGTTGCTGTAGTGGTTAGAGTAGTTTGTGCCGAGTGCAAGTCCCAGCCGTAACAAGTCTTTCTTTGGCGTGACGATCCCTACTCGAGTGTTATGTGGAAAGCACTTTTAGTTCGCTACACTGTCCGTCATGTGGGACGTTACGCTGTGGACCCCTTGGCCCCTTGGGTCAATGCTAACGCCGGGTTTCTCTCAACTCTTCTTCTTTTCCTTAGGAAAGGTGGGAAAACACTTGACTTGATAAAAAATTCCTGGGATGAAATTAATTCGGGCAGGGGAAGCTCTTTTTAGGCTCTTCATTTGTATTACATCTGTATTTGATATTATTTTTTACATTTTTTTCTCTATTTGGTATGGAACTGCTAATTTTTTTACAAGATTTAGGTGTGTTTCCTCCGTATAGCAGCAGGATCTCTATTATATATGAAACAAAATTATTCGCTGTGCATTAATTTAAATTTGCAGTGAAATCGGCAATAGAGTTGCAGTGTGATTATCAGCGTAGCACTGACACGACTAGCCCTATTAAAGACGGCAAAAAAACAGCTTCCACATCTTCGACCTGAAGGTACTAGAAGGATGGCTAGCGAAACTGTTGTCACTCCTAGTCAACATACGCGGATGGAGAACCCGATATGTAGAGAACTAATAAGTATATAATGAATGTAGATTTGCGTTTTTACTTACCTGGCATTTTCAGAGGCTAATGCTGTCCATGGCATGCCATGTCTCAACTTATCTAGGATGAGACCAGTAGTTAAAATCAACTTTTTAATCATCCGGTCACCAAATTTGTAAATATACTAGCGAGGGAATATGTTTTAAATTTCATTTTTCTAGTGAAAATGAAATCCGTGATCGTATTGATGATGCCATATTTTTAATACACCACTACCCAGTGGGCAGGAATTTGGCATGCCTACCGACTGTAAGTTACGGGTGCAAATGCGGTGGAGACCTTTTTGGGCACCTTCAATTAATCCCAAGACTATAATTTTCTAGCTACCTTATTTACTATTTTACCAGATCTTCCTGAGGAAGCACAGGAAAGAGAACTGGTCTTAGCATTTCACGCGCTGGTGAAGTGAGTCCTTAGTGAGTCTTAGTCAGTTAGCTGAGTACTCTGTCATCACCAACGAGACCAAACTTTGGGCTGAATTCTTGTGTCGATCGTCCGCCTATTGCTTACGATAGGTGACAATTTTTAGCAACATTTAGCGTATGCCTTGCACGACAGATGGATGCTTTTTATAAAATTACTCCATGCGGAGGCAAAATATTTTACCTTCTCTGATGTTTATTCATTGACAAGTGTTTGAAGTCAGCATGGAACATGTAAAGAGTTGACCGATTGGCCAACATTTTACAACAGGGGTACATAAAAAATAAGGGAAATAGGTATTCTATCGAGTGTGAAAAAATGATTAGTGCACACTGAAATGAACGCTCATAAGAATGAGGTTTCGCGTCTTGAAGAAGAAAAGTCGAAAAAAACCTTTGAAAAGAGATATATTTTTATTTCTAGTCCCTCTTCCAATTTTTTTCAAGGCTGTCAATTGTAAACTGAATGAATATCTCCATGATTCCTATCATTGAGGTATTTACCATTAGATGATTTTGTTCGTACTAAAGCACCGTTTTGTTGACGGGGGAAATTCAGTTTATTATTCTCACCGATAATTTATTATTTTGAAAAAGCTGAAGTATAGCTAATAACTATAGGTATACGTTGTTTACTCCGTTGTGTAATCATTATATTTGTCAGGTTCTTTAGTCAGAGTCAGATTCAGATGCCGAGTGGGATGGAGTATTAGCCGCACAAGTACCTACACTTAAAAAGAATACTAAGAATAAGGAATAGGTCTCTGAATTATTTCTAATTTGTAAGCGGTAGAGATCTTAACGAAGCACGTAATTTTATATTCTTGCGACGATTTCTGTGCCTTGGAAGTAAATAGAAAAACGCAGCTTTCTACACGATTCTTCTGTCGGCCAAGCTTGTCATTGAGACGTAATTATTCTCTTTTACATCCTTCACAACCTGTTCCATGTATCTCATACGAGGCCTGTCTTTTACAATCTTCCCGTTCACTTTTCCCTCGATGATAGTCTTCATCAGGACATCATGACATATGAGATAAAAAATTATTTTTTTAAAAGAGATCTAGTTGAAAAAAATATAAGAAAGGTTTAGCATTGATGTAATTATCCAGAAAAAATATTACCCGTAAGTTGTATAATATATTTGAATTTCTGTAAAATAAAAAACATTCCAATTGAGTAACACTTTGGTTCTATGGAGAAGACTCGTTGATTTATAGCTTGTAGGTAAGGGGTCACATTATCATTCAATGCTGATGAACACACTGACAAAGCCTCTCACGAGCCAATCTCATCTAATTGCAGCATACCATAAACTTTCCTACCACTTTTGAATCTAAAAGGATTTTCATGAACTTGCCATCATGTCCATGCTTAATGTTTACCATCGCCACATTCCTCCTAATAGCTCAGAGTAATGGGATAAAAGGATTAAATTACCTCTTAGAATTTGGTGGTGCCCTGGAGACCGATATGCATTAGTATAAAAACAATTGTCCTGTCATATAAGTATCTTATGGCTATAGTATTTTTCCCCTTTATGCAGCAATTATCTCAGTGAAAATTTTATCTGAGCTGAAGAGAATTTCAATTTTAGGAGTTTTTCCTCTATTTCATTTCCCTTTATTCTTCGCTGTAATTGCATAATTTTCAAATTGTGCTCCATTTTGGCATTCATAAACCGTCGACGGAATAGGTTCAAGATAATATTCCTTCCATGGAGTAGGGCAACTTTCCCTGAATTGCTCTCATTCACCGTAGGAGATACCCTGTGAACAAGGCTTTTCCTTTTGGGTGCAGATTCCTCTACATAATGTTGCACTTGGACCGAGCGCAAGGGCCGTAGACGGGTACTATTAGGAAAAGGCCGCAGTTTTTAAGATGCCTCAGGCCAATGTCATTTTTCAGATGGTATCTCTACGCGAAACAGCCAGTGAGCCTTCAATTAGAGTCCCACTGCACACCCTCATGTTATTTAATATTTTGATCACCTCTTCCATATCCAAGAGGTCAAGAATTTCTTAGTAACCAATCAAAGCTGTAATGCCGACTACATTATTAAGGAGGTTGATCCGAAAGGTGAAAGTCATGTCATTTTTTATATATTTTCAGCACTTATAGAACTAAAGTTACTCTATCTAATAAAATAAAGATAATTATATCAACCCATACTCCTTTTTGCACAAATTGCATTTGAAATTACATAAGATTAACGGCGAGCATGGCCATCACATGGGAATATAACGTTTAAAAATACCATAGTGACATGTCATTTTTGCAAAAAACTGATATTTTGTGCGAAATTTCAAAAGAAATAAAATGACACGAAACAAAAGGCATCAACCCACCGTATTTTTCCTAAATCCACCAATTTCTGCGCTTATAGCAGACGAAATGCGTTAGTTATCTTCAAGTGGCGCTGCGGTCGCTCTTGCCAAAATGTATGGCGAATGAATAATATCATTACTAATGAGATATTAAAGCATATTTCAGAAAAATATTGTAACATAATGTTTGATAATAATATTATGGTGTTATAAATTAGTAAATTCATTGAGTGCATGAATTTATTTCTTTAAAGTAAATGCTGAATTGACTCCATCGTCGAGCTGATTAAAATTATCATAAAAAATAAATCCTTCGACTTTACATTGTATTTCTTGTGATACTTATGACTTTCAATAGCTTAGGTAATTTTCTTTGTGAAATAAGGATCACTTAGCTGGCATATACTCGTACTTTAATTAATAAGATTCCTCAGACAACTTGACTCTAGCAGTCGCGAGCCAACCTCCTTAAGGATAATGGTTTAGATATTACGATACTCTCGAAAACTTAAAGTTTTTTATCATAAGAATGTAGTTTTTCATTCAGTCTTGGAAACAAAGGTATAATATCCCATCCGTTTCAATGCATTTGAGGAAACAAATCTGTGCTACCCAAGCGGAATTGTTACGACATCAGGCTGCCTGAATACTACATACAATATTTTGGGGTAACCAGGAAAACTCTATAATTTAATTTAGAAAAATACGGCAACAGCTACAGTAAAACGTACAAAATGCATCAGTTGGTAGAATACTTTCACATTCATAAGGAAAAGGAATAATTTCAGCAGCTCATAAAATAAATAAATATCAACTGAACTACTATAAACAACTTTCTAGTGTAGCATCTCAAGTTCACTCTGAACTTTATCGCTGTTCGTCATCATTGGTCAACAATCCTAGGATTGGTTTGACGCAGCCCTCCACTCGATTCTTCTTTCGGCCAACCTCTTCATATCGATGTAACTCTTCTCTTTAACATCCTTCGTAACGTGCTCCATATATCTCATATGAGATACCCCTGCCTTTTACATTCTTCCTTCTTTCCGTTCACTTTTCCCTCAACGATCGCGTTATCCCTGATCAATAGAAATTCATTGCTCACGGCGGCAACACTAAAATTACATCGCCTACATTTTCTTTCGTTACTAATCTTCGAGGCGGAGATTTTCTGGGGGGCGTCCACGAATAAAGATACCAAGGGTAATTGGGGAAAACAGTTTGTACATGGTGATCCCTAAGCTCAACTTTCGTTACGCTACTTGTTTTACAGCAATTGAGGATTCAGGTTGAAACACATTGCTCGCGTTAGAAGTGCGGAAAAACCAGGAATGGGGAATAATTAATAATATTTAATAATGGCTTTATACGAGTTTCATCGACCCTAGCTACAATGTTATCCTTTCTGTCTGTAACTCCTTGCCGCGTAGAATGTAGCACACGTGAGAATGTTTTTCTCAAACAAAATGATTCGACGAAAGGACAATATCTTAAAGACACTCTTCCATTTCAGCCATAATGCTTCGTTTTTAGGCATGGCAAATATCGAAACTTTTTCATATGTATCGTATCCACTCTTGCTCCCAGAAGAAATGCAATTATTCAGCATTTTCATGGATGATTCACAACGCGTGATTGTAAGTTACAGTGATTTCTCGTAACCAAAGATAGTAGGAAAAAATTCCACAAGTAACTTGCTCAATTATCACAAAAACTAATCTTACCTCAAATGGCACAATGTAAATTTAAGCCTAAAGATGTAAGCGCACCTAGCGGTAATGCGACGAACTAGAGGCTCACTAAGAGACCGCGCGCTCCAAAGGGAATTAATGCCAAGTGTCCAGACATGTATTCTAAGATCGTGGCTGTCAGCATAAATTCTATCAATTCTTTCTGCGTATCGCTTTTTCTAATGGCACCTAAAATCTTATAGCCTCATTGGTGAGAACGGTCGGAGGAAATTATAAGGATGCATTTTTTTCAATTTAGAAAATTGTATTTTTTATGGAAAAATATTGTCACTTTTTTACACAAAAGAAAATTGTTATAAATAGTAGGAAGACGCCACTTTATATTACGAGCCATAAGAAGACATAACTTCCATAATTGCGGGACAAGTGTGATTTGGAATAGCCTTAGTAAAAAATTGCTAAAAATGTTTTCACCAACCACTGTGTATATTTAATGGTGCTACTACATCTAGGAAGGAAAGGTATTTTATCTGTTATATCAGTATTTTTTTTGAATCAGAGATTAAACGGAAGGATTTTATTTTATTGAGGAGGAACATATTTTTCCATACTTGTACAGTCACTCTTCATAACTACTGTTAAATTACTCCAGGTAGGTAAACATTTCAGGAGGGAAAGCCAATACCTATCCCTCATAAGTGTTCAAAATTATTCAAGAGCCATAAATGAATTTTGCGAATGAGGGAAATGCATTGATGCATTATTATATCTCTGTTAATCAGTACATTTTAATTTAAAGAACTATATGACATTGCCAAATGATATTATAACCGTTTCAATCATTGTTCGTAATATACCTATGTTGTAAAAATGAAAGTGTCTCTCTATGTAGTTTTATTTAAATTTTCAATTTTACTTCCGAGTTAAATACACAAACCCAAAGAGCCACTTGTGTCTCGCGAAGCGGAATTTTCCAAACCCTGTTCTGTGTCTTGTGAAGCGTGAAAATAAATTTAGTTGAGAGAGGATTGGTTACGGGGTCGGGAGAGGTTTGGGTGCGTGGAATTGAGACTTGTGCCCTCCTTCTCCATGTGTTCCCTGAGTAGTGCGCCCGTGCAAATGCAGTTGTTTGGGTGCACTGAGGGGTTTAAAGCCGGTGAGGCGGTTAGTGTGTGCACTGTTAGGAGGGGGAGGAAGGGAGTGAGTCCGATCTCGTATGAACCCCGTCCGCCCCCTGAACCGCTCTCCGTTGTCGCACTTGATAGTTTGTAGGCCATGGGGTCACCTATCGGTCGCTCTCGCTGACTCGCCTACAACTGTAGTGCGAGGGCAGTAGTGACATGCTAATACCCGACCTGCATGTTACTGTCGCGGGAGTCTGGGCGTCGTGTCCTACCCTTCATCGCTTCTCCACCAAAAAGCCTCTCCTATTTAACCTGCGCAAATGTCCGGAGGATGATGCCCTAGGCGCCACCCCTAACCCTTTCTCGTTCTCCGCCTCAATCGTTGCGAATCAAGAGGTCAAGGTCGTCCTATGGCCCTGCCGATTCTCTCTCTATCTCCCCCTCGGCGTACTCTTTTTTTCGGAAGCCGGCGGCGCGCTTCCAACTCTCGACCACGCGCTTAGCCGAAAAAGTTACACCCCTTTTCATTAACGTGGCGATAAAGGGTGGTAGGGACAAAAACTGATGGTTTACTTTCAGTGAGAGACATTACAACGGATGATGTTCGTCCTGCTCCTCCTGCTATCACCCGCGTAGAGACAGCCGCGTTTTCTGCCTCGTAAAACTTGCTCTTTCCCTTGATTTTTTACACGTAGATGTATGAGTGCATGTCATTATTATCACCATAAAATAGTTGCTTAGGATGCGTATTCATCTCGCTTTGCAATTGGCGATTGAGATGAAATAATGGTGTGAAACTGTTTCAATGCTGCCGTTTAATATCCTTTCAATATTCCTTGAGTGAATCTGTTTGAAAAATGTATTTGGGAATGTAGTCTTGGAAATATCAGGTTTGTCATCGCACTTCATGAGTAACTCTGACCCGTTGGAAGTTATTTTTTAATTTGTTCTTTCAATGTGTTTTTTTGAATCTGAATTCTTCATTATTGAATTGGTGGTGTACTCTACGCAACTTCTAAAAACACCGTCATCCAAGGAACCTCGTATTTGAAGGAGTGCCGTGATGACCACATCGCTACTGTATTCTCATTTTTATATATTCCCACGATCGTAAGACAGTATGAAAATTGGGTCATGCATGTGCACATTGAAGAAAGAATGCTTTGTTTCTTATCTCGTATTACATAATACAAAGTTAATTATTGATATATATGAACACGTAGCATACATTTCACTTCATATATTTGCATATATTAATAGTTTTTCTCCCATATTTACATTTATTTATCTTCTCCTTAGCTTTTTTCCTCAAATATAATAGCTATTATACGACGCCACAGTAACACTGAATTCAGCTGTGGTCTCATCGAACTGTCTAAACTGGTGTATTACTAATCCTAATACACCTGATGACCATATTCTAAGCGGAATTCAAACTCGCGACCATTAAGATTCCACACTTGAACCGAACGCTACGCGTGCCGGCCAGAGTAGGCATGATATCAATTTTATCCGACAATGTTAACTTTATTTGTCATTATTCTTACTGGTGTTACTCGGTTAGTATATGGGGAAATAATGATACATTCCCTGCTGCCTCACCAGAGGTAAATATAGTTCATTTCCGCCAGCCTCAGGTATTTTATCTCACGCTCATCTCTTTACGGTGGTTAATCAACTTCAGCATTAAGTTGAGGTATGTCGTTGCAATTTTGAGGGATAAACATAAGAGTTTGAGGAACGCCGACGAGGTTCAAGGAATGGCCGTGTGTTTACGTCGCCGCCGGCGCCAGTGGGGGCGGGAAAATGTTTTCCCCCTCTCGTCATCCGAAACGATTGCTGTTTTAGTGCGAACGCTCGCATCCCGTACGCTCCACCCTTCCCGTCGTGCACCTCTTCACTTCCCCGTGGATAGCAGTGCTCAGTTTTATTGCTGGGTGAGGTGGCTAGAAAAGCCAAACACGCGAGGCTGGTTCGTAATTTCGCCCCGGCGGACTCTGCCGACCTCGTCCGTGAGTTTCGGTAATGCGAGGAGGCGAAAGCCAGCGCAGTCAATCTCGCCAAACTTTTGTAGCGTCCGTTACTCCACCTTCCGGCCGTTTCCCGGGAAATACCAGTCGGAAAAGAGATGTATGTAGTGGGCGTTTGAGTTATGAAGGGATTTGTTTCAGTACTTCTCCTCTTTAGGTGGGTGGACTTCACTTTCAGTGAGTTTCGCACAGTCTGAAATTACACGAATTAAGATAAGTTTCGAGGGTATCATTCAAGATACCATAAAGGTCCCTGTTTCATTGAAATGTTAGATGTGATTTAAAGATTTAAACAAGTGGAGTACCCAAGCGCCATCCTTGCAACATTTTTGATTTCCTTCCCACCTTCTACTCACTACTATTGCCTGTAACTTCGGGATGAACCATCTTATCTTCCTCCATGTTGATGATTTAAAAATTGATTGGATTATTTGTAGTTACTTGAGCGTACTCGTGTTTTTTTTACTCAAATAATAGAAAAATGAGGTATGAGTTTCCGGGGAAATTCAATAGAGAATCTCGTCATATGAATTTGTTATAGTTTTAAGTTACCTTTTAAATTGTCTAGGTCGTATAAATTTGTGGAGGATGTGAAACTTAAATGATCATGCAGAATAAAAAAAGTTATATGAGTGAGGTGGCTCAAGTACTCGCCTCCCATTCCAAGGTGCCAGGTTAAAATCCCTACTGTAGGAGATTGTTCACCAATACAACCACCATCCTACTTGACAACTGTAGAGAGTAATTCAAGTGTAGTACTTCTTGCGTGGGATGAGAATTTCAACCGAAGATCCATTTGGGCCTTTTGTTAAGTGCGGGCTGATATTAACACCGGGGTTCTCTCCATTGAACCCTAAAATACATTTCATATCTTTTTTAAAAATATCCTGCTTAGTGACCTTGGCTGTCGGTCTCCTCCTCTTAGAAATTCTGAAGTTGAGGACAAATGGTTTTAGTTGTGAAATTGATTGCATAGGTACTCTTTGAAACTGAATTCTAGAACCAAATCGAACGAACATTTTGTGTGATAAAAATAAAGATCTTAACTATTTGATGCGCCTCATGCATGGCTAAAATCATCCGCAATTATGGGAGATAAAAATGTAAGGAATTTGATGAGGCAACAAAGAGTTTTGCCATTCTTTTCGTTTCAACAAGTAAACTTTGTACCTGAAAACGTGACACACACTTCCTTCTTGCATATTCTAGCTGAGTCACATCCAATTTCAATTAAAACTTAATTTCTCGAAGGAAGTTTTTCAGAATCACAGTATAATGTTGGTGATGTGGTTAAATTTTTGAAGGTTTTTTTTGCCCCTTTTAAAGATACACAAAAAAATATAGGCTAGTTTTAATCAAGGTCTTAAGAAAGGTGGAGATTGGGCGAATGTTCGGAATACTCGTGGAGAGAAAGCGTACCTAATTGGGTAAATACTGCTTGATTAATTATTAACGCCGATTAACTTCCGCCGTTAGTGGTATCCACCATGTGATTAACGGCAGGCATCTTGCCGCCGCTTAATCATTACAATATCGCTCCTTGGAAGTGCGAGCGGAAAGCTTAGCCTTACGCGGTTTCTTAGAGTAAAATTGAAAACGCATAGGTATTTTAACGCATTTGTAAGGATACACAAATAGACACTAAAAGCTGGAGTATGATGGATAACATTACGAATTTTCATTTATCGAGTCCTACTTGTTAATTTGGCTACGCCTTTTGTCACGCCTAACGTCAATAATTGAAAAACCTACAGCCCATCATGGGGTTGAAAAAGGACTTTGCTCACTGTCTTCTAACTTTCCCCCAAAGAAACCTTTAACCTTCCTCATGGCGTAAAGGAATCAGGGACAATTTATTGTTCTAGCGTTCAATAAATAAGTCCAGCTGTGGTAGGCGTATCGGTAATATCTTGTAACCTACCTTTTATGCTCAATACGCTATGCTAGCATACACAAGTAAACACAAAATGTGATATACCATAAATATGTAATCTAGATTATTGGCGAACAAACTTAAAAATCCCATACATATGCCACATTATTAACGAATAAAATAAAGCTCACCAATGTTCTTGATCTCAGTATTCATTGCGTAAATGTATTCCTGTCTCGGCGGTCGCCCGGCCGCACATCAGAACTCTCACCCACAGGATTCCCTGCTGCAGTCCATCCACACCACACTTCTCTAAGCCAGCTCATTCGCAAGAGTCCCCCAGGAACACTGCACCAGTGCATTGTTAGAGTCTGGCGACAGTGCGGCGTCAACAACACGCTCAAGGCATTTGTTGAGGCAAGGCAACGCGAACACATCGGGCCATTGTCGTTTAATTGTTTCCTTACAATCTGTGTCCTAAATCGTGTACGTTGCGGGTTCAAATTTTGACCAAACCATGGATGTTACGTATCCCTTTAGGGTTATGTTTAGGATAAAGTTAGGTTGGACAATGTGACATAACATCTGTAGGAGAATCTTAAGGAGGTTGATCCGAAAATTGAAAGTCATGTCATTTTTTTTTATACTTTCAGCACTTATAGAACTAAAGTTCCTCTATCTAATAAAGTAAAGATAATTATACTAACCCATGCGCCTTTTTGCAAACATTGCATTTGAAATTACATACGATTAACGGCGAGAATGGCCATCGCATGGGATTATAACGTTTAAAAATACCATAGTGACATGTCATTTTTGTAAAAAACAGATATTTTATGCGTATTTTCACAAGGAATAAAATGAAACGAAAAAAGGCATCAACCTACCGTATGTTTTGCTAAATCCACCAATTTCTGCGCTTATAGCGGACGAAATGCGGTAGTTTACTTCAAGTGGCGCTGCGGTCGCTATAGCCAAAATGGTTGGCGTATGAATAAAATATCATTATTACTGAGATATTAAAGAATATTTCAAGAAATATTATAACATAACGTTTGATAGTAATATTCTGGTGTTATACATTAGTAAATTCATTGAGTACATGCATTTATTTCTGTAAAGTAAATGCTGAATTGACTCCATCGTCGAGCTGATTAAAATTATCATAAAAAATAAATCCTTCGACTTTCCATCGTATTTCTTGTGATACTTTCAATAGCTTAGGTAATTTTCTTTGTGAAGTAAGGATCACTTAGCAGGCATATAGTCGTACTTAAATTAATAAGATTCCCTAGACAACATGACAAAAGCAGTGGCGAGCCAACCTCCTTAAATCCTAATGCCGATTTTTGGGGTCTAGGTAGCCTAGTGGGTAGAGGGCTGAGCTACTGACCGGAGGGTTCAAATCCCGGGAACGAGCCTTTTTGTACACCCCCGCTTAAAATCCTTGCGATTCGTTTTTCTTTGTGGCAGAACTTCGTAGGAAATCGCAGGTGGCCCAGGGAGAAGAACTGGTCCCCGTACCCTGGATGCATGAATTTCACACGCAAATGAGCTTATACCCTCACATATCAAAAAACAATCTTCGGGTTGAACACAGCTTTTTAATGCTGATTCTTATTGTTGTATATATGTTGTAAAGGGTATATCAGCCATTACATCATATGCGCCACATTTGGGTAATTGAGTATTTGGAGTGACTTTGAAATAAAGTAAAATCCCGATTTTCCGTGTTAGTGACTGGTGAAAGGGGCACGCATGGTCGGGAAGCACGGATAATCTGCTTATTGGTTCTTTTCGGATTCATTTCTCCACGGTACACCGCCAAAACAAATAAACTTCCTGAGAAAATAACAGAATATACCAATGAAAAGAACTTTGCTGTATACAATAGCAATTTATAACAGAAAAGAATCCAGTAGAGCTGTCCCGGCCGCAATTAAGGAGGTTGATCCGAAAAGTGAACGTCAAGTCATTTTTAAAAATATTTTCTGCACTTATAGAACTAAAGTTACTCTATCTAATAAAGTAAAGATAATTATACTAACCCATGCGCCTTTTTGCACAAATTGCATTTGAAATTACATACGATCCATGCGATTTACGGCGAGAATGGCCATCACTTGGGAATTAACATTTAAAAATACCATAGTGACATGTCATTTTTGCAAAAAACTGATTTTTAATGCGTAATTTCACAAGGAATAAAATTACACCAAAAAAAAGGTATCAACCCACCGTATGTTTCGCTAAATCCACCAATTTATGCGCTTATAGCAGACGAAATGCGTTAGTTGACTTCAAGTGGCGCTGCGGTCGCTCTAGCCAAAATGTATGGCGTATGAATACTATCATTACTAATGAGATATTAAAGAATATTTCAGAAAAATATTATAACATAACGTTTGATAGTAATATTCTGGTGTTATACATTAGTAAATTCATTGAGTACATGCATTTATTTCTATAAAGTAAATGCTGAATTGACTCCATCGTCGAGCTGATTAAAATTAGCATAAAAAATAAATCCTTCGACTTTCCATTGTATTTCTTGTGATACTTATGACTTTCAATTGCTTAGGTAATTTTCTTCGTGAAGTAAGGTTCACTTAGTTGGCATATACTCGTACTTAATATTAATAAGATTCCTTAGACAACTTGACTCTAGCAGTCGCGAGCCAACCTCCTTAAAAGTTCGCAATCCTCGGTAGGCGGCACGAAGCCTGGTGTAAGACATTGGAACAGTGAGTAGGGCCGTAGTGAAAGTTTACCTACCTGCTTTTGAGGCCATTGCCGATACACTAAATAGATTGTCGATGCAAGGATAATCCTCAGTCCGGATAAAGCGCGTACGGTTAAACGGGAGTTTACTGAATGGGGATTGAAAGAAGATAAAAGAGAAATCCGGCGACAGCATTAGTCAACTAGCAATGGAAGGTGCAAAGAGGTCCATAGTTAAACGTCCAAAATTTTCGGACGGAAATCTGAACTTGAAATGCTTTTCATCCAGCCAATAAGTATAAACAGTATGTATATAACTAAAGGAACAGCCTACACATTGAGGGTTTCGAACCCGGGCCGTCGGGATTTAAAGGTGCATCTATAGCCAACTCAACATCGTAATCCCCGACATCGATCTAATCCTTAAGTCTATGCCTGCGCTCATTAATTAGGACTCATAATTTATGTATAATGAAGGATTAGTTGGAAGAAGGGGCTATTCCAATATTGCCCCAAATAAAAACAATTTAGTATTTTCATTTTAAATAACTCTCCTCTTGGCAAACGCTTTCATGACGAGAGCAAAGCTCCACTGATTAAAGACTGTGATTAAACAATGCCTTAAAATGTACTGCCATTACAGCCAACTAATGAACTGTGCCAATGTCATTTATGCAGATTTTTTTAATCCTCTATTCTCCATTTCGGATTACTGTGATGTTCTTTATCTAAGTATATCTCTCTACAGCAGCACTACAAAAGAATATTCAACAAGATTCCAGTGCAAGTGCACAAACGGGAGCTGGATTGTTATCCACGATTTTTACTCATCCAGATTGTAAAATTATAAAATTCGAACTTAAAAAGGTATTATGTGTATTTTCGATTTTATGGTTAGGTAACAATAGGTTGAATCGCCCCAGGAAAATTTTCAAGTAAATTGGAAATTTTGAGAAAACATGGCGCTCGAAACTATCTTAGGCGGAGTATTTTTTATTCCGAATTTTTACTCCATCTTGTATAATTTGATGCTAGTAAAAAATCTGAAAATTTTTATTTTTTTGTTTGTACCTGTGGGGGTCGATTTTAAAAGTACCTTTCTGTTTAAATTAAATTGGCATGAAAGATTTTTTCTTATAGCATTCTCTCCCATGACTTGCATTCTTCCTATCTCCTTAGTTGATGAAAAATACGTTACCTTTACCCTCCTCGCATGCGAAAAAGTTTTTGCCGTAGAAGACCTCAGTTGTTTTTTCCTACCTGATTTAATCTCTCAGCTATTCATTCTACTCTCTTCCTTTTGTACCTTCAGAAATGGGCATTTTCGCGAAACCTTTCCAATTTTTTTCTTTTATTATAGGAGGTGGTCCAGATATGGGCTACATGTTTTGTTTTGAGGTCTACTATGCTAACTTAATTAATTTTTTTAGATGGTAATATTGTAATTCAACCTACAACAAATCATACATAAGATAGGGTGGTAATATTCACTTCAAGCCTTCAACTTTTTTCAAACGAGTTTCTTTCAAAAATTTGTCGAAATGGAGTGATTTCAAAAAGTGGTCTAAATATGGGCTAGTGGGCCACTCATAATGTTAATGTTAAAAAAAGACAAAAATGAACTCAAAATGGAGAAAATTGATAAAATTATCCTATAAATATTAAATGTCGTAAAAGAAGGTGAAATACATCCTCTCAAACGATGCTAGAGTTATTATTTGCAGAAATCACACGCATAAGCCTCTTTTTCTTCCCTGGTGCACTCTTTGTGTGCCTTATCTGGCACATTATGCACTGAACTCGCATTTCTCCTCTCGTGTCCCCAGAAATTAAATCCATCACAGAAGATGCAAGTTAAATCATTGCTATCTGGGCGGTCTTCTGAAGATAGGTCCATTTCGCTGTCATCAAGCATCGGCTCCCCATGATCTTCCCCGGAGTCTGAAGAAGACTGGCTCGTCTTAGCCCTCTTTTCGCTCCGCTCAGTTTTCATTTTTGCAAGTTTAATCTTCTTAGTTTTCACCACTGCGCCTTTCTTAGGCTTTGAAAGAATTTTTCCCTGCACTTGCTTCTTCTGATTTATCCAAGGATAATGGAAATTCATCTCTGTAAGTTGTGGCTGTCACAAGACACGCTTTTGCAGATTTTCGACCTCGTTTGGTTTTCTTTTTCGAGATAGTAGGCACTAGATTGACGTCAGATGGATACATTTATTTGAATGACCCAGCAACTCCATGCTCAACCGAATTGGGAATCTTGGAGGCTAGACGAGCTAAGGCAAAGTCCTCACCAGATGGTGAAAGAGAGGATAATGGTTGGATGCCTTGAGATTGAGAAGATGGCTGACGTGAGTCAGCTGTAGCTGAAGCTTAGAAGCTGAAGTCTTCGCTGCTTCTATTTCTGTTGTGATGAAGTCTGCTTTGGAAAATATTTTTGTTCATTGGCAAAATCCCTTTTGAAACTATTTATTGCAATTTCTCAGGTTTGCACTTTGATGTAGGCCTTCTCAAAAAACTCATTGATGTCATAAGGTGTTACAGAACACTAAAATACCACTTTCAGGCGGATTTCCTCACTGTAGTATGATTTTAATGGCTTCATGAAAGTCTTGTCCAGTAGTTGTAGTTTGTTTGTGAAATGCGTGGGCAGGTACACAATGGTCACATGATTCTTCTTCGCTATGTTGATTGCATCCACATATGAGAGTAGTGGCCATCTACAATGAGCAGACAGGGTTTATAGGAACCTGGAAATCCTGGAAAAGTCAGGGAAAATGAAAACGGCCATGGAAATGCTGTAAAAGTCAGGGAATTTAACCTGTGGTCAGGGAAAAATCACAAAATGTTTAAATTTACCACCTGAAAACGCCAAGAGATAAAAAACTGCACATAGGAGCGGAGGGAGGGGTGAAGGAAGGGACGATTTGCCTCAGGCCGGCTTCGCTGTGGAGGCAGCCCAGGGGCCCTATTCTGGTTCTTTCTGGCTATAGCCTGCACGATTTGGTGAAAAGATTGGCGAAAGGTGTACGAATTCATATTATCATTTTCATTCGCTAGCGATTTCGGCAGGAATGCTTCGCTTTGTCCCTCTGGCGAGGAAAAAGTTATTCTCAGTCAAATTTGAAGTCGCTTAGCCAAATTTGTAGAAGGATGTGAGGAAGAAAAAATGAAGATTGATTCAAAGAGCTACTTTAACATGACATCAGGTTGGAAGAAAAAGCCAGGTTAGCCGTCTTTGCATGTATTTTTCTGCAATTAAAACCCTTTCTGAAGGCATATCAATGTAAGGAATGATAATTTTTATTTTGTGGACTTAAAGTTGTTGATCTCTTACTACTGGAAGTTCATATGATTAATATGAAAATAAACCTACAATTTCTCATAAGTTTAGACTTCTTTGCTTCCTCAATGCCACTTTCATCTCTATAAATGACCGAAATCTTGGAGTTTTCAGGTGCTCAAAAGTAAGGGAAAATCACTAATAATGGTCTGGAAATCCTGGAAAAGTCAAAAATGAAAATAAAAACTCCTATAAACCCTGGCAGAACTGGAGAATCTTCACTTGGTTTGACCTCTTGAATGAAATTAATAAACCGCATAGTGAATTAGTTACTTTGAACCCAGCTAGATGGATGCGCCCTCCCTAATGCACCAGGTGGAGCACCCTTCATCAACGTTTGACTCATATTGTGCGGGGAAAATTCCAAATGGTGACACTCATGCAGGCAATGACGATCACCGTTGCGCCTCTTTCGGCGGAAGTTAGAGCAGCAATCTGCCTTTTCCCATTTCTTCCAATAACGCACCGAACTTTACTTTGGACAGTGGACAAACCTCTCGTCTACACAACCTATTTAGTTTATGCTTATCATAGACTTCCTCTAAAATGGTGAGGAAGGAGTCCACATTCTCTTTAGTGAATCCCAAAGTCCTGGCGTAGGAAGTTCCAAATGGTTTCCGCAGTGAGGGACGACCCTTATGACGGTTCAGATCTATGCACACCCTTCCTCCAGCTTCATTTTTAAATGGAACAAACAGATTGTTCCTCATCGTAAGTTGGTACGCCATTTGTTTCACACCCTTAATGGTACACCCAAAAAAACCCAGCTCCATTGTGAGTAGGTAGGAAACAAGTGCTTCCTCAATATCATGTCCCAAGTACGGCTTTCGTCCAAGCTTATTGCAATAGGTGTTTAATCACTCTTATTGCACTGTAAAAAGTTGATCTGATTTTCAGTGCGATCTGAATTTAAGCGCTGTCTGGTTGTAAGGCAGGAACACGGATTTAAGGTACGGAAGAGGCAGGAACATGGATGGTTGGTACAGGAGCAGTTAAGCAGGAAGCAGAGGAAGCAGAATTCTGGATGGTCTGATTTTCAGTCGTTCACCTGCCTTATTTTTAGACAAGATATTACTGCTGAAATTCAACATACCCTGTCTTAAAATTGTTGCTTCTGAAATTCAGATCGCTTTTGTACCTTAAAATCAGATCTACTTTTTACAGTGTGCTGAGGTTGGTTGGTTATTTAGGGGAGCGACCGACAGCTGAGGTCATTTGCGCCATATAGGATAGGTGGGTAATAGGTTAATGGTAGGACTTTTCAGGGAACGGAGGAAGGGTGGAGAGAAACCCGGCGTCGGCATTAGCCTACTCTTAACGAAAGGCGCCAAGGGGACCACGGCTTAACGTCCCATCCGAAGGACGGAGTACTGTACTTGAAATGCCCTCCACTAGGCACTCAAGTGGGGACCGGTTTTCCACTGAAAAATCCGCCACTGCCGGGAATCGAACCCGGGCCCTCGGGATGGGAGGCCAGTACTCTAGCCACCACACCAACCCGATCCCCGTGTGCTGAGAGTTTGAAGAGTGGTGCGGGGCATATTGAACACCTTGGAAACCTTCAGAGCTCCCATTTCTTTTCCCTTACGGCAACCCTCTTCCATGCCGTCTGGGTCCCACGTCTTCCTAATATTTTTGGGAGAATACTTAGGTTTCGTTCTCGGCATCTTAGGAAAAGGAAACAGACTTTGTGTAGGCTACTCTCTTGAAGGTCGTCCTCGCAAAAAATAAAACACAAAGGGCACGGACTTGTGAACATATTTATATAATATTTTAAGTTAAGAGTTTTCTAACCATTTGTTATCGAATTATAAGGTGGCGTAAAAATATTAGAAAAGTTTTGATATTTTTAATTATCCTCATTAGCACTCATTTGGAAACCTATTACTTAAATGACTAAAAATAAGAGTATATCAAAAACTTTCACGCGTGAATGAAAAAATTATGAATAAATTAGAATGACCAAATTAAATTTTAAAAATGACGGCGGGAATAACACAAAAATTGAAGTAAGGTTGAAAAACGGTCCAAATAGAGGCTAGTCCATTGTTAGACCATTTTAGCTAGCCCATATTAAGACCAACTGCATGTTTGAGTTATACGGAACGGCAGATATTACGGATAAGCTATAACCATTGTTTAACCTATCCAAATTATAGTTTAAAATGTCAGCTTTGATGCAATATTGACAAAAAACCTTAAATTATTCGATAAAATGTTTAAAAATTCCAAACCACCTACCTGAAAAAGTTTTTGAGTCGTCAATAATGAGGATTATGGACAAAAAACACTACAGCCTCCAGTATGGAGGACAGCGCTAGCTCAACTACTCCATTTCTTCTTTCTTATCAATAAGATTTTACTTTATGCACTTCATTCTTTAACCATAGCCTGTATTTGGACCTCGTCCTCTATTATCCTCTGTGAATATTTTAGCATATTTTTCAATTTTGCGTGTAATTTTCGAGCTGAAAATTTTAATTTTAGAGGAGGGAAAAAGGTTGAGGTAGAATTTTTTAATTTCTCCATTGTACGCCAATGGCTCATGGCTAATAAACTTTATTCCTAAATTGGTGTCTCATGTATTTGAGATAAACTAGAGATTTCCCCTCTAGCATGTATTTTAATAATTGATTATACATTACGCAACGAGATAGCTGTCAAAAGTGTAAAGATTTTATTACTTAATGCATAGTGATGACCCTTTTAATCCCCCTCAAAGAAATATTTTATTTATATTGAAATCGATTGTGTTTATATTTTATGCACATAACATTTAGATGTCTCTGAGAATTTGATGGTATCCTCATCAACATCATCGGTCAACGATCCTAGGATTGGTTTGACGCAGCCCTCCACTCAATTCGTCTATCAGCCAACCTCTTCAATTCAACGTAATTCTTCTCTTTTGCATTCTTGGCAACTTGTTCCACATATTTCATACGAGGCTTGCCTTTTCCATTCTTCCCGTTCACTTTTCCCTCGACGATTGTCTTCATCGCTATCCTCATAGTTGCATTACTTTGACTTACAATGAGTTACTTGTGCCGGTAGCTGCCTTTCTTTGAAGGAAACAACAATTTCCAAAATCGCCAATTAAGTACTTAAATGCTCGCGTTGAGAGGAATCTCACGTTATGGATGTCCGAATTTATATACATAATTTTAGCCGATAGAATAAATCTCCTTTTATTGTAGTCTGCGTGAGACGTAAAACCCTTTTGCGGCTCCATGATGAATTTTCAGTTTAATCATTATATTATACTTTTTCCTCCTATTGTAAGGTCACGATATACATAAATTGGCTCAGGATTGCAGCCAGGAATATATATTGGTTGGCGTTCACCTGGGCCTCGATCATGGATCTTCATAAGGTGTCCGCTAGCGTTAGCGTTATTTTTTGATTTAACTGATGTCAGAGAGAACGTGATCTCCATTCTTCATTTTTCGCTCAGCACTTCAAATTGCTTATCACAATCAGTGAAGCGAATTTTATAGACGTTTATTGTTAACCCTACGCTACTTTAGGGGTAAACGTTATCGATAAAGATTGCAATAACGCGAAAGATGCATCCGTGATTCCACACCTGGTTTACCTCTACATAGGGTCAATATGGGCCATGCACATATATTCTGTATTTAGCAGACATTTTATTGCATTAATATTATTAATCATCTAATAACTCCTTATATTGATATTTTTAATTCACAAAATAAATATTATTTTTAACTGCAATTTTATTTTTAAAATTTAAGAAAAATGTATAGTTCTTTAAAAAGAGTATTTCTTTTTAATAAGCAGAAGATCATAGTGTAAGAACATTCACAATAATCGTGACAAACACCGTCAAACATAACTAAAAGGAATACAATTCTATCACAGTGAGAAAACTAATATTATGCATGCATAATTTATTTTACCCAAAGACTAATTGTAAACTAAATACTCAGGTGGTAGTTAGGCACAAAATGATAAGTTATTGGAGCGGAAAGAAAGTATGTTAATTTACAGTTACTAGAAATATTAAGTATACTTAATTTTTAGGAAGTTCATCAAAATTTTTTTTAGTTCCTCTGGGGGGATTAACCCCAAAACTCTCCCCTCCTCGCATTGAATTAGAACGCCGTAATCTGCTCAAACGGAGATTACTTTGATGCATTTCTTGTTATAATTCCATATTTTTAGTTATCCTAGTTCTAAGTTACCTTCGTTGGCCAATTAAACGTGGATAATTTCTAATTCACTTATTCAGACTCAAGTCTTGTGTTAGTCTTGACGACTGTGTTCCTCGTCTCCTCGGGCCTTAGATTTCACTTGAGCTTGCTAACTTGTGTTCACGCATTTTTGTCGAGCATCGAGTCAATTTTATTTTATATCTCGTTGCCCTCAAGCGTTGATGAACTGGTGGCGGCGTCGTTCACTGTTTTTTCAGTGCTATAGAAATAGGCTCTTCGACTATCTTTCCAGAACCCTACAAGTTTTGCTTTGGCTGTCGTGTCGCCCGTCGCTTTCGACGCCATTGACTGCTGCATCTTCGAGTTCAAACGGAGAAGTTTTCCTAACAACGCAGCCACAACTTTTAACACCGTTCGCCTCCACCGCCAGTCGATTCCCCGACGGTTTTCACCCGGAGGGAGATTCCTAGAAGCTCCATTGCTCCTACCCATCAGTTTGCCGAGGCTTACCATCCCATTCTTCGGAACCGGGAAATGAAATCGGTCAACTTCGGCGTTTGCGGGAGCGTGTGTTTTCTCTAGTTTCGACATGCTCTGAACGACCGTTTATTTTGTTTTGCCAAGTGCATGCGGTTGATGATATCCTTTTTCATCCACTTCCTTCCTTTTAATCCTCCTCAAACGGTGAGAATTTCATGAGGAAGATTCTTGTTCTTGTCGAGAATATGTGGCTTAAAAAAACTGCTATTGTACGACGAATAAGGAATGGGGTTTTCGTGGAATCATCTTTCTCTGCCTTAATGATATTTTCGTTTCAAACATTTTTAATGGTTCAAATTCCGAATAAATTTTAT
Source organism: Platycnemis pennipes (assembly GCA_933228895.1). NCBI lineage: Eukaryota > Metazoa > Arthropoda > Insecta > Odonata > Platycnemididae > Platycnemis > Platycnemis pennipes. The sequence continues at coordinate 86,216,404 of OW121857.1, forward strand.
TCAGAATGCATTTACGTGCATTACATATGTGGTTCCAGTTACATTAATTGCATACATACTAGTTACGTACATTGCAATAAAAATAGACGAAGAAGCATTCTGCAAATGACAATATAAGCTTGGAAGCAAGGAATTTCTCCAGACTTGCATCTGGAGTATATCCCTAATACTAATGGAACAAGGAGTACAACAGCATTAAAAAGGCAGTAGCAAAAGAATTTATGATTTGATGTTGCAAAGGAGAAGTGTAGAAAAAAAGTCTCATAGTAGTTTAAGAAAAAAAATCTTATGAGATATAATTGGCTGATGAAGACTATCGTCAAGGGAAAAGTGGATGGGAAGAATTGTAAATGAACGACGCGTATTTAGTACGCAGAACAAGTTGTGATACGTATAAAACAGAGGGAAATAAACTGGGAATTCGAAGAGGTTAGCTTTAAGATTCTATAACCTGTGGGAGAGCTGCCTCAGACCAATCCTCTGATTTGATGACTAATTATAGAATCGAAAAATAGTGAAATCATCGATATGTAAATGGTACTACGTGTCCGTATTAGGGGTACTCGTAGATAGAAAAGTGCTCCATATATTTACAAATTTCAGGCACCAAGGTTTGATATGAAATTTGAGTTTGAATTTGGTACAAGTAAAAATCAATGTTCTCTACTTCACGTTTAATATTGGACAACTATTCTTCTCCAAATGACATCCAGTCATTATCAACTAATAATATAGTTATTTATCGAGCTATAATACATGCAAAGGAGTCAATAGATCACACTCATGAAGATTAATTTGTCCAAAGATGAGTATCTAATTGAATTCCTAGAAGTTGTAACTCTCCTTTTAATGGACGGACATCAAAATGGAGAATGATAGCTCAGCTTTTTCGTGTTCCAGAGTAATTTCCTTGTATCTCGAGTTTTAATTCCTTAATTATCGATTCTGAGAATAGGATTCTGTCAAATAGACATTGATCTTTTATCCCGTTTGATCTTTTTTTGCATCATCATCACTGGTGATGAATTCTATGATTGGTTTTATACTGCTCTCCACACAGTTTTTTAATCGGGTTATCTCCACACCTTGACTTGCTTTGCTCAACACTTCTTTTTCTTTCAATTGCTTACATTTTTGAGTATTGTCGTAGTGGAAGTTATAGTATTTTGCCCTAAATTTGAGAAAATAAAATCATAATATCCCTATCAATCTTAATTGTTCTTACCGCTCCTAATCCTCTCTGTTGATTGGTATAAAAGTATTTCTCCTACTTATGATTTTGCTGTCCCGTAGGATACGATCAGAATTGATAGGCAAATATTTATTCTGTTATTAGGTGTACACTACTCTATAACCCTTCGTTTCTCTACAATGCAAGTGTATTGTTGCTAGAAAATATGCTTTATCCGTCGTATTAGGGTGACGTATAAGATTTCAATCTGATAGTAATAATTCAGGATATGACTTGAATGTGTTATATTGTCCCTGGGTGTTTAAATACATACTTACCGTAGAATCCCAGAAAAATCTCACTTATGACTGAGTATTTTTTCACGTCCGAAATCAGGATGGTTTTCTAAAATTTGTTCTTTCTTTTTTTCTCATATTTTTGCGTATTTTCCCAAGAGTTTATTCGAACACCGATAATGTTTAAAGGCCAATTATTTGATATAATATTGTGAGATGAATAATTCATATTAAAGGTAAATGCTTCCGCTCAGTTTCAGTAAGTGCATTGCTTCGTTTCTTTTCTAATTAATCTCATTTATGCATTCAAAATTAGCCCGAAAGTTGTCCATGTTTGAGCGGAAGAACGTTTTCTCTGCGAACTCAAGGGAATCAACTGGAAAAAAATGTCAACGAGAAGAAAATAAGTACGAGATGTATTATTAAAGATTACAAATGTAATTAGATCTTCCCTGTAATTGTAACTGGGTTGCGTTGTTATATTTTTCGAAAACACCTTAGTATATAATGGGGAATGTGCATGGAATGTGTTTCTCGCATATTAATCATGTACTTGATGTGAAATTTTCTCATCAATTTAATTAAAAAAGTCAAAACTTTCCTGCCAACCACAAATATTATTAAATTATATTCAAATGCTCCCGAAAATTTACCACTGTCACAAGACCTGAAACGCCTTCTGACGTCACTGCACATTGTAGGTTCCATATTGCTTCGGAAACAGGGGGGTTATTTTGTAATCTCACCTTTTTAATGACTCTTTGCGGGAAGGCGGGAGATCCGTTTCGCTCTCTTAATGATCGACTTACGAACGGTTCGTGAATTGTCGAAGCTTCTGTCGGTAGCGCTATATGTTGCCGATATCGGTGTGCTGAAGTTCTTCACGCTGTGCAAATTCCAAAAATACAAATTAAAATCGTTTGTATCTTTCTCGCTCTTGCTGTTTTCCCAACTCAATCTTCAAGTCGAAACGAAGGTGGCTCCATTTCACGTTCTTCATAAAGATGAGATGGGAACTAATGGCAGGCGTAGATAATGAAACGGATCAAGAGTCGAAAGATACGGATCAGAGCGGATGAATCGTCTAAAAGACCAGTACATGACCGGCGGTTCACCGCTTGAGATCCCAAGATGGTCACGCCGCCGCGGCGTGCCGCCTGGGTGGCGGATTTTAACTACGAAAAAGTGACATTTTATGACGTATTCTCACTAAAGTGAGATTACAAAATAACCCCCCAGGCGTTTATCATTAGAAGAAAATGAAGCGAATATATTGTTTTGAGGATTTTGCCCGTTTCTTGATCGAAACCGTGACTGCAAAGGGATTTAAGAGAGCAGTATCTGTCAATTTGCCTTTGGTTGACTCCCTTATGGGGGCATCCTGCTTTAGAAAAAAACAGCAATTGCTTTGTGGTGGCAGAGCTTCTTGGGCACTATACAGCCATTATATACTTTATGGACGAATTGGTCGTTACGATCAATACTACTTAAATAAAAAAATGGAAATAAATGTGTTCATTGCATTAAAATGAGATGAATACGTACGTTTTCGCCAATTATTCATTAAACAGCTTACCTCCACATTACAACCGATAAACAAAGCCCATAGTGATACCGTGCCGTGACGTCATGCGATGACGTCGTGCTTTTAAGCCACCAAAATACTTGAAATATTAAAGAGTAATATATTTGTGACACTACTTAATTCCTCAGCAACATTTTCGCCAAGCACATTTTAGCTAACGTCCAACTCGGGGATCCGAAAAGCGGGTGAAGACTTGACGATTGGAGAAACGAATTTTGAAGGTGTCTCACTTCAGATTCATGGGAGTAATGGTATCCAGTGACAAGATATAAGTAAAATAAAGAAAAAAATACAGACAGGTAATCGTGCTTATTATGCGAATAAACATTTGTTCAGAAACTAGCTTATTACAAGAAGAGCAAAGCTCAAAATATATAAGACCCTAGTCCGATCAGTTATCACATATGGTTCAGAAACTTGGGTCATGAAAGGGCTGGACGAAAGTGCCCTTAGAGTGTTTGAGAGACGGATACTAAGAAAAATATGCATGGACCTGTAAAAGAAAAGAACGACTGGAGAATAAGGTGCAGTGCAGAGGTAGACTATTTCATTGAAGGCCAGGACGTAGTTAGAATTGTGTAAACTCGGAGGATAGAGTGGCTGAGACTCGTGGAAAGAATGGTAGAAGAACGGATACTAGGAAGATGTTAAAGGAAATATTACATCATGCTAGGAGAATAGGAAGACCAAGGCTTAGATAGGGTGATGATGTCACAAAAGATCTGCAGATAATGCTATTCGAAGGATGGAGAAGAAGAGTCGCAGAAAATGAATAATGGAGGCAAACTTAACTCGAAACCGAAATCGCAATTTTTAACACGAAATCGTTAGATGGAAACAAAAAAAAATTTTAGTGGAAAAATTAATCTTCTAACCACAACCATTCACTCATTAATTAAAAAATTAAAATAAGCAAAAGGTGATGCTCACCGAAAAAGCTGCTTTGATATCATTGACGTCATTTTCCTCCCGTCCTTGACTGCTTTTAGGGGAAGGGAAGGGAGTGGAGGGGGTTCTCGGAAGGTCTGCTTGCACAGATGCTGTCGCAACCGCTCATATTGGGAGAGGGTGCTGTGTCCCCCCATTGCGATAAGGCAAAGTAGCTTCGCGGGCTCAGTTGTGATTGGACGAAGTCGAATACGTCAGAGGTTGCACCACGCCCACTTTTCCGAAACGGTTAAAAACATCAGTTTTTCGCCGCTTATAACTCGAGAAACAATTGACGGATGAAAAAACGGAAAAATATGGGTCTTTTTATTTTACAACTCTATCAGATACGGCTTTAAAAATATGGTAAACGACACCATTGTGGAGAAGGCCAAGGCCCACCAAGGGCTATAGCGCCTCTGAAAGAGAGAGAGACATTTTAGCTGATAAACTTCACATTAAAAGATTTATAAAAAACAGTGCATCTTCGCTATTGGAATTGGAAAGATGTTTTTAATGTATATAAGTCACTGTCACTATTGATTTTTTGATTATCCTTTTTGTTGTCCTTCTTTGGCTGTGTCTTTGCTTTCTTCCTTGTGTGCAGAACAACGTTGTATAACACGACTGTAATATGGTGAAAGATGGATTACAAAGCACGGTGCTCGCTAATCCCTCAAATAGCAACGTGTAATAATAGGTACGCGCTATCTGTAATAGAAGTTAAAGAATGTCAAATTTACGCTCCAATTCGCACGAAACGTGATACGCTATTGCATAAAACATTTATTGAAGGTTACGTCCGAAAAAGAGGGGGAGTTGGTAGCCGATCGCAAGCGGCCTGTTAAAAAAAATTACCCGACCCTCACATTAATATTTATCCACACGTATATATTACTCCATTTTTATGGGAGCGCTCGAGATGAAATAAAGCATCCATGGTCCGGCGTATTAATCCGTTGGTTTGGCAGCACTTCTTTGCCCATTGATCATGAGATGGGCCCTCCTCCTCGCGCATATATGTCCTCTTCCCCACCCCCGGACCCGCCCCCACCCACCCCCGTGCTCGTTTTCCATCAAACGCCCTTCGCAACCCCACCCTCCCTTCAAATGCACGCCCACTGCTCGTTTTGACAATCGCAGGGCCAACCCTCTCCCTTTCCATTCGGACCTCGGCTCCAGTCTCCCCCACTCCCGTCCGACGCCTTGGGTCGGTCATAGCGACGTTGTATCGACCGTGAGTCGATTTTTATTCGAATTCCGCGTACGAATCGAATGCTTTTCTGTTCTATAATATACGAATGTTCATCTATATCCACTCTATACCCTGCAAGCCACCGCGAGGGTTTGTGGCAGGGGGTGAATATCTCCAAACATGCACTATTGACATGCAACTAGGCTACATAGCAATAAAGGGGTTAGATGTTAATACATGCATTATTGACTACAGACTACTTAACAATACTTCACCTACATATCTCTTTGCTATGCTGTCTATTATGTTCTCTTAAAGTAAGAGGGAAAATGAGATTTTTGAATCTATCGGTACGACAGTCCATCTCTAATCTTATTTATCTGTTCGAATCTAGCATAATATGCAGGTTTAAAAAAATATATCTAACATTTCTTGTAAAATTATCCGTTTTAAATTTATTTAACAGATTTAATCTGTACTTAAACCTCATCATCATCGGTCAACAATACTAGAATTCGTTTGACGCAGCCCTCCACTCGATTCTTCTATCGGCTAACGTCTTCATATTGACGTAGGTCCTCTCTTTTACATCCTTCACAACTTGCCCCATATACCTCATACGAGGCCTGCCTTTTCCAAACTTCCCGTTCACTTTTCCCTCGAGGATTGTCTTCATTAGGCCATCGTGTCTTAAGATATGGCCCATTAAGTTGTTCCGTCTTCTTTTTACTTTTTTCAGTAGACATCTCTTCTCTCCCACTTTTCTTAATGCTTCTTCGGTTGTAACTTGATCGATCCATTTTATCTTCATTATTATTCGGTAGCACCACATTTTAAATGCTTCCAGCCTGGACTTCTTTGCTGCTGTTGTTGTTCATGCTTCGCTGCCGTATCGTAGAATGCTCCAGGTATATGTTCTAATGAAATGTGTCCTTACTTGCACGCTTGTATTTGCAGCTGTAAGTAGAATCTTCTTCTGGTAAAATGCCCTTTTTGCTTGGGCAATTCTACTGGAAATTTCTCTTTTACTTCGTCCATCGCTGGTTTCTCGGCTTTCCAGGTAACAGAACTCTTCCACCTCCGTGATTTTTTTTCCTAGTTAATATTGGTCCTGGATTCCTTTCTCCTACAATACCTTTGTTTTCTTTTTATTGATCTTCAGAAGATATCTGGTCATTGTTCTTTCCATATTTCCAAGTGTCTTCTTTAAATCTCCTTCTGTTTCTGCCATGATTGCTATGTCATGGGCGAAATATGGCATGCTGATTTACTTCCCGAGGATATTCACTCCCGGATACTTTTCTTTGACTTCATGGATGGCTTTCTCGATGTAGACATTGCATAATACGGGAGACAGTGCACAGCCTTGCCTCACTCCTTTCTTTATGCTTGTTTCTGTACTACTGGGTCCTGATTTGATTATGGCCACCTGGTTTTTATACAAGCTGTGTATAACTCTTCGGTCATTGTATGATACCCCAACTTCTTTCAAAAAATTTAGCATCATGTTCCAATCCACGTTGTCAAATATCTTTTATAAATCTATAAATGCAACAAACATCGGTAGATTCTTATCTTTTGCTTCTCTAGGTAGCCTGAGGGCCAAAATCGCTTCTCTTGTGCCCTTGTTTCCTTTGAACCCGATTTGGTCCTCATCCAGTAACTACTCAACCTTTCGTTCTATTCTTCTATAGATGATTCTCATCAATATCGAGGCATGTGTCGTCAGGCTTATGATTCTAGTGTATTCACAGTTCTCAGCCATCTTCTTTTTGGCAATAGGGATGATGGTGTTCTTCTTAAAGTCCGTGGGTATCTCTCCTGTAGAGTTATAGTCCTACTTTACCTAAGATCTGATAATGATTCCCAACCCAATTCTTGTATTAATTCTGATACACTACTAAACCTATCGTAGCACTTTTAACAAACCTAGCTGCTCTACGCTGCACATTGTCTACCTCTCTGATGAAACCAATTCATTCGGGTCCCACACACTGGCTGCATATTCATGAAGGGGAAAGAAATCGCTCTTTTGTTTTCTCGTCGCTTTTCTCGAGTAATCTCGTAATAAATCCTACCTTTCTCTTGGCTCGGCTGCATATTTCCTGGATATGTCTACCCCAAATCCTTAGCGATTGTCATTCCTAATTATCTAATGTTTTCAACGCTTTCGATTGTCGTGTTACTAATGCTATAGGATAGCTCTATTGAATTATTCCTCTTCCAAAAAGTAATAGCTACACACTTTTTCAGGTTAAATTCTAACTGCTACATGATGCACCACTCTTGAATTGTATCTAAATCCTTGCTAAGTGAATCTCTTCTTCTTTTGATGTACCCCTGTACACTACCAATACCTATTCTTTAATGTACGGTGTATAATATTCGGTATTGTGATCGAAATAAGTTGTTCTTAATTTAATTTCTTAAGAAATTTCCTACTCGTCGATTCAGTCAATAACAAGCGGGTATTATTTAGTCGTTTATATATTCGATGATTAACGAAATCCGTAGACATGCTGATAAAAAGTTGCATTATATGGTTACGTTTTCATCGGGATGTGTGATCTGTCGCTAATGTATCTAATCCCTAGATGATCTGCTGCCCAATAAATGCCTCGTAGGGGTCGAATGTTATTACCGGCATGGTAGGGTATTATTTAACAGTTTTCTCTTTGTAACTCTGCAGGTATCGGACTATAGGTGTGATTGTATGAATTTCAACAATTATTGTTATGTTACGTTATATTGAGTGTAATTCTGCATTGATGACGCTTATAACTAATTAATGACGGTGTGATTACATGAACGATGTTTTACACGTGTGCCACTCATTCGCCTTAAGAATTATTATCTGCCAATGAAAAGATTCTCGCTGTACATAAGAGCATTTCATGACAAGAAAGAATCCATTAGAGCTGTCCCTGCCGTAATTACATGTTCGCAAGACATGCATTGTCGGCAGCTCGACAGTTTCACCCTATTCCTAAATTCCCTTCATGATGCCATTAATTTCACCACAGAAATTGGGGGGGACAAAATAAATTTCTTGGACTTAACCATCCAAATAAAATATGGTAAACATGACTTTGCAATTTATCGAAAACCATCTTTCACAGACATCACTATTCCTATGGACTCAGGCCATCCCTTTATGCACAAAATCTCTGCTTTTAGATAGTGGATTTATAGAATGCTCAACATCCCCATGACAAAAGATGATTTTAATAAGGAGCTTGGTATCATCTAACTTATAGCTAACCGAAATGGTTTCGACGATTCTTTAATTTTAAAACTTCTTGACTGAGCACAGAAAAATACCGCTATTAATACTTCAACAAACCTTTCTTCTATCGTGAATAAACCTAAGAGATGGTGCATGCTCCAATTTGTAAATGAAATAACATACAGGCTATGTAATATAATTCCTAAAGACTCTATAAGATTATCTGTTTACAATTCAACGACCTTCGGTAAACTTTTGTTTAACTTAAAAGGTCGAACGGATGAGTTGAACATGAGTGGTGTGTATATGCTAAAATGTTTAGACTGTTACAAGAGATACATTGGTCAAACTGGTAGAAATCAATTGATAAAAACCAATTCATAAAAAAATTAGCGGTCCATGTCTTCTGAGTGATGTGGTTTATTGGGGGTTTCTCCGCGATACGTGGTTGTCCACCAACGTTTCCTCTTCAGGGTAATTTCATTACCCTGAAAAGGCCTCCAGCTGCGGAGGGGATACATTGGTGGACAACCACGTATCGCGGAGAAACTCCCAAAAAACTACATCACTCAAACCGGTAGAATGTTTTATATTCGCTTCAATGAAAATGAAAAGTGTTTATTAATCATGACGACAAATCTGGGTTGTAAAAACATTTATGTGAAATGTGCCCTTTTAGTGATTTTAAACCTAAGATTCTACATGTTTGTAACAAAGAGCTTAAACTGAACTTTCTTGAACAATTTGAGATTGCGAAAACCACGGATAAAACACTATTATGCAATGACTATATGTTCCCTACCTACTCACCCCTCCTTAAAATCCCCCTTCCTAGCTGATTCATATCCACGTAACTCTCCCTCAGCTAAGGTCACTTCCTTCCCTTCCCCCCCTTCCTCCCCTCTCTCATTTACCTAACCTACTTCCCTCTTACTTCCCTTCTTAACCGTAATCTCTCAAATCCTCACTCCTCCCCCTACCATCCCCCCCCCCCCCCCAACCACACTGTTGCGATGACCTGATGGTTAAGGCAGTTAGGATTAAATTTAAAAAAATGTGTGGTAATGAATTTTTGAAAAAAGAATAGCTCTCCTCCTAGCACTTACAAAATAAGGAATACTGAATTAACAAACGTGCAATCCATCAAATATCTTGGAATAAGACTGACACATGATCTTTCCTGGGGTAAACACACGTGAAATAATGGGTCAAGCGAATCGTAAACTGGGATTCATCAAAAGAGTACTGGGTAAATGTGACGATCATGTACGAGAAATCAGCTACGTTTCCCTTGTTAGACCTCATTTGGATTATGCTGCCAGTGTATGGGATCCCTACGAAATCGGTCTAAATAATGAACTGAACGTGTGCAGCGAAGATCGGCAAGGTTTGTAAAGGGACGGTACGATAACCTAATTAACCGTAATCAGTCTATTAAATGATTTAAATTGGGAATAATTGTCACATAGTAGGTTGAAATTTAGAATTGATCTCTTGAACAAATTCCAAGACCATATTTTCAGTGAGGATGTTAAAAATATTTTGCGAAACCCAACTTAGTATGGTAGACTGGACCATAATCCCAAAATTAGAGAAATTGATTGACGAACTGACAGATTCAAAATGTCCATTTTTCCTCTTACAATTTGGGATATGAATAACGGTAAGTATATCCAATACGAGTGTAACAATGGATAACATTGGTAGCTGCATGTTGGTATAAGGAATTGAAGCTAACACAACTAACCGCAAGTTTTCGCATGTTTGCTTTGCTATTTTTATCTTTTTTTAAATAGTGAAGTTTAGAACAGTATATAAATACTAATCCCTTTTTATACCTGATATGTAGTGCATGTTTGGCGAGAATTTACCCCCTGCCACACACCTTTATGGTGGCTTGCAGGGCATTATGTAGATGTAGAAATATAAGGCTGCTGCGCAGATATGTTGTACCTTGAAAATGACAAAAATTGTCAAAACCTAGGTCGGTTTATTAAAAGTTGTATGGAATTGACTAAAGGTTTTATTGTATTCGTTAGTATAAAAATTAATGGAACTGTTGAAATGAAGCACAACGCCTACGAATGCACAACTCGTTTTCTAACTATTCATCAACTTGGTATCCCTCACTGAGAGATTCCAAAGTACACCGCTAGAGCTAGCTCTATTCTCTCTGGAGTGTCGAATAAGAACTCTCATATTTATGGGTAGGTACTTCATTTTATTTAATCAACAGTGTCTGTAAAGTTTCTTACGGAACATTTTTCGAGTGATACCTTACAGGTTGTACGAATGCGATGAATAAAACGCGATGAAGCTGCGATGAATAAAACGAACACGGGGAACTCGTGAAAGATTTAAACTCTCCCTCTCGCTCAAAGCGTTAAATACGGATTAAAAGTTATGGTATGCATACCTTTCATTGCGTCATTTTTCTTGACATCTCTTTACTTCCAGATGCGTTAATATATAGTTATTATTTTGTTCTGCGAATCGTGGAAGTACATGAGATTACCTGGAGCAATAATTTTCATCCTGACGAGTGTCGCTTCCACCGCACATTTCCATCCTTAATTTTGGGATTCTAGGAATCTTAAAATTCATGCGACAAGCGAAAAGTCCAGGAATTGGGCTGTAGAGTTGTGTTGCAGATATCCAGAATCTCTGACTCTTGCTCGCGCTAATGCGATGATTAATGCTCAATTTTTAGAAATGCTAATTTTCTTTTACTTTACATTTCAGAGGGAAACTAGAGCTGGTATTTAATCAATGTGATTAATGTTGTATCAACAACCATTGTTATTGCATGTTCTCACGAACGTTTGTCAGAGCTCAGTTTGGCACTCTAATTCTGTTTAAAATTGTTAATCAATTGGTTGGTAAAATTAGCCGATGTTGATGACAGAGGAAATGAAACGATTTTATTTTTGAGCCTTCAAATTCCGTATTATTTGGAATAATTTGGTCTATGAAATCGAAGTAGATTTTACTTTAAACCACTTGGTACACTTCAGTGATTCTATTAAACTTGAACGATTTATAATCTGAAATTCGGTGTAATTAATGGTACCTCTTTAAGTGATTTCTAAAATTAATGCTACGCATCTACAATTACGCGCATAATTTTGATATTTTGTGTTGCGTTGAATTACCTTCTCCCGTCAAAAAAATGTATTTATTCTAGTTTTAATTGTTTTAACCATTTTCCGAAGATCATAAAAGCGGTAAAATAATTTTCTTTTAAGAGAAAAAAAATATAGGTATTTTTTTTATTCACGGTAAGCCTCGCCTTTTATAACGGGGAATATGACGGAGAAGGTTAAAAAAATACGTCTTCGGGTCACTGACGGATTGAGGTGGCAACCCTGCTCCCAGGTCTCCCTTTACATCGAACCCCGGAGCCATCTATTCGCAATCCGAGAGATCCGGTCTGCCCCACGCCTCATTTTTATATACCTATATATGTATTCTCCCCTTCTGACCCACATGCATATATATATGTATTTTTTTCTCCCTCCCTCTCTCTCCTTTTCACGTCTCCATCCCTGAGTGAGGTGACCAAATGGTCACCGCTCGTCCAGCTCGACCTCCCCCTCCACTCATTCTTCCCACCTTCACCCAGGACGCACCCCCATCTCGTACGCCTCTTCCCTCCCACCGGAATCGATTTTCCCTTCCCATAACTCTCGCATACTTTCCAAGCTTTAACTCTACCCTGAATTAGTGGCCGAGTCCTGCCTTTCAGAAAAAAAATAAGCAGAGTGAAAAAAAGGGCGAATTCTCCCTTAATTTCTCTCCCCTTGCTCTCACCCTAACTCCCTCGCCTGCACCCCTCATTTTGCCACCTACCCTCGTGGGGAAGAAGGGGTGGGGAAGTGACTGCCGGGGCATTCTCGACCTGAAAATCCGAGCACACTTGAACCTTTCGCGAAATATTTCTGCGATCCACTCGACAACCGCCGGGACGAATTTTTGCTTTATGCGCTGCTGTGCACTATTGCCTCCTTCTCGGGTCTGGAGCTTGCTCAAGCGTCGCCATTGATCTCTGCCAAGTTGATTTCAATATGTTACGTCCTTGCAGGCGAAGGCGATCGACTCCATCGTCCACTTAAAATTCCTAACCTGGAAGAAATTCCTACGATCTTGCATCGATCATCTTATTAATATCTTCGCCTTTAATTAATAAGTCAGTTCCATCGTGACCTTCATTCGCTTAAGGTTCTCTATTACCTAAATTAAATTTAATTATCGCGGGGAAGGTGAGTCTTTCTCGTCTCATAAAGAGACGTGCCTTCTCCTCATCGTTGTACCAGTTTATTTTTCTCATAATTATGATTGATTTATTGCTGCTTTTTTATGTACATGATCCTTTCCTTTCCTTTTGGATATAAATAGGATGTTTTATTTGGCTTTATAAGAAGATATTTTCCAAATTTTTAATTTTAATCCAAAGCTAAAGTAGCCATTTATTGTTAGAGCCCTTTTCTTTCAGAATAGTGTGCTACCATATGTCCTACTCCTGTATTTTCCCTATTTCAGGAGTCGTGCAACAAATAAGGTTAAGCAGAAAAACCGTTAGCATATGGTATTTTTCTCTTCTGGTGATGCTAGCTTAACAGGTCATAGTTATTGCATTTCAGAAAAAATCTTCATTATTATTTTTCAACAATCTCAAGAGAGGTTTGACGTAGATCTTCACTTGAAACTACTCTGAGCTCATTCTCTATACATTCACTAGGCTTCCTTTTCCGTTTTTACCATTCACCTGTCCCTCGACAATTCTCTTCATTAGGCCATCATGTCTCAAGAAGATTTCCCATCTTCTGATATTCAGAGTAATGCTCCATTCAGTAATATCTGGAAACATCAGTGCAAGTATCGTTAGTATTTATTCCCTGATACATCTTCGAGTTGGCTTGCAAGGTAGTCGCTAGATGCAGATTTTATTTGTCAGGACGACTAACATCACGGCCAGCTATGCTGTTGAGAGTCTAGTTTTTATTCATCAATGTAAGTGTTGGCAGGCATTCAAAAAATGTGTATGACAGGGACTCCGACATAAAACTCAGGGAAAATATTATTCCTGTCTTCAAAAAGGAATAGCTCAAAATCGTAATATTTGAAGAAGGAAGAGAATTTGTGAAGGCTTTCGGTATGTTTTTGGAAAAGTTAATCTTCGTTGAGAATACGACAGGAATGAGGCTTTTTTATTTTGGTGTGGGGGAAGGGTAAGCAGGAATAACGAGCGGAATAATACTAGAATACAAGAATATTCTGATAGATTTAACGATGGTAAAATGAGAAAAAATGGAAAAACAGTATTTTGTACGTGTAAGTGGGCAGGAATGGTTGTCGATGTCTCGCAAACAACGACATGAAGTCAGCAACTGGAAAAAGGATGCATGAAGCTTGCATGTATTGGCAAGGACTACACCGATTGTATGCGTATCGATAATAAATTATTTTCTTTTTAACTGCTTCCGGAGTTAGAGTAAAACTCTCTCGCCTTGTCAGTAGTGGCAGCATATGTGCCACTGTGGCACCCTAATGTTTAGTGGTCCACAGACATTTTACAGTTTGTATTAATAAAAAATTAATACCGCCAATAATCTCTATATTGTGATGGATGACGTCCAAGACATGTGTATAGCCTGTAGCTATACCACATCTACATCTATGTAATACACTGCGAGTCACCGTGAGGATGTTGCAGTGGGTGAAGATCACCACACATGCGCCAGTTACATGTAACTAAGAGCTATTATACTACATCTTCATGAAAATGTGTTAGATGTAAAAGTGACGTGCAACTAAAGGGTTAATATGTACATAGCAATGAAGTGATTACTGGATAGAAAGGCTTTCTCTAAATATGTTCATTTGTATTTCCCTAGTAAGCACGCTATAGTTTTAAAGCGTGTAGCTATGTTTTCTCCGACATATTTATACATCGAACACGCACAGAGGTCACCCTAGCGGCCTTTTCCGTCGGAAACGAATTAATGTTTCGTGACTCAATATGCTCTCGCCGTCTCAACTTGTAACCCAAATAGCTGGGCTATTATTTCTAAGGAAGCTCGAATCATAGTCAACAATGGATCGATTACGATAGTTGATATTAGCCTATGCTTAAGCAGCGTTTATACCAAGCAGTTGACTGCTATGACAGTCGCGAGATGCGCGATGTATCTATATCGCTACTGCTATGATGCGTCTGCGTTAACTTCTATGCAGCTTAAAGCCGCTATTAAGGCGTTGCCACAACAAATAAAAAGCGTTCTATTTTAATAGTGAATTTCGCTTAAATTTTCATTAAATTCATCAAGCAATAAAGTCCATTGACGATTATCTTTTGTTCCCATTCTTTAAAGAGTAGAGTCTCTCCTTTTGGGGAGGGATATACTTGTTACTATATCCAAATTCCGTCGAGTATCGCTTTACGTTGACGATTGTGTTGGATACACTTCCGCTGGAAAGTAGACGGGCTTCAACTTTGCTAATAGCTCGAGCGTGGATCGTAAGTGTTCGACATGTGTCCAGTATCGCCAGTATCTGTAAATAGTATCAATCAATAGTATCCAGTATCAGTGCCTTTCTGGGGTAAACACATTCGTGAAATAATGGGTCAAGCGAATCGCAAACTGGGTTTCATTAAAAGAGTATTGGGTAAATGTGACGATCATGTACGAGAAATCAGCTACTTTTCCCTTGTTAGACCTCATTTGGAATATGCTGCCAGTGTATGGGATCCCTATGAAATCGGTCTAAGTAATGAACTTGAACGTGTGCAGCGAAGATCGGCAAGATTTGTAAAGGGACGATACGATAATTATATTAGCGTAACCAGTCTATTAAATGAATTGAAATGGGAATCATTGTCAGATCGCAGGTTGAAATTTAGACTTAATCTCTTCCACAAATTCCAAGGCAATATTTTCAGTGATGATGTTAAAAATATTTTACGAACCCCAACTTACTATGGCAGACTGGACCATAATCATAAAGTTAGAGAAATTGATTGCCGAACTGACCGATTCAAAATGTCCTTTTTCCCTCGCACAATAAGAGATACGAATAACGGTAAATATGTCCTATCGGAGAGTAGCAATGAATAGCATTGGTAGCTGCATGTTGGTATGAGTACTTAAAGCTAACCCTACTAACAGAATGTTTTTGCATGTTTTCTTTGCAATTTCTATCTTTTTAAATAGTGTAGTTCTGACTACTATATTAATACTATTCCTTTTTTATGCATGATATGTAGTGCATGTTTGGTGAGCAATCACCCCCTGCCACACACCCTTGTGGTGGCTTGCAGGGTATTATGTAGATGTAGATGTAGATAGATGTATCGACAACCTGAACTCTCATCGCAGTTGCTATTTACACATACGAGTGGAGCTTAATAGTTGTTAGCAGTTGACTGTCATAGCAGTCAACTGCTACGTGTAAACGCACCTTTACGCATGAATGTACTTCGATCGACTTTCCCGGCAGTATACTTCCATGCGTAAAGGGGCCTTTACTCAACAGTAGAAATTGACTTTGTGAAGTCTCGATGGTGATGGAATTGTGACGTCAAAGCCTGATTCGCAAGTTTGATGTGTAGACATTTGCATCGGGAGAGTCTGCACGACATGAGCTAGTTGTAATTTAGTTTGCAGTGCAATAAATAAAAAAAAATACTGGCATATGGTATGGACGACGGGACTTACGACTATGTGTTGCGAACGTTTGCTGTAGCGTACACCTTTGCCCAATGTCACACCCTGTATCCTTAAGGAAGGGGTGGAGATTATTGTCTGAGGCAGCAATCGTCAGCAGTGGCTATCTTCTCCCAAACCTTAGCATTCGATTTATTTAGTATTGGAGCATATTTATTTATGGCAGTGAGGCATGGACGATCACAGCAGCGGAGAAAAAAGGGTGTAAGCATTCGAAATATGTTACTACCGAAGAATGATAAAGAAATGGAACGACCGGGTGACAAATGAAGAAGTTCTAAGAAGAGTGGGAGAAAGTGGGAGTAGAAGTCTACTGAAAACTATAAAAAGAAGACGGGACAACCTAATCGGCCATATCTTACGACACGATGGCCTGATGAAGACAATGGTCGAAGGATAAATGAACGGAAAGAATGGAAAAGGCAGGCCTCGTATGACTTAAATAGAAGAGATCGTGAAGGACGTGAAAGAGAGTTATTACGTTAATATGAAGAGGTTGGCCGATAGAAGAATCTAGTGGAGGGCTGCGCATACCAATCCTAGGATTGTTGACCCATGATGATGATGATCATATGCTATTTCAGAAGAGATTTAGTTTTTTATATTTTACCTCTGGGACATAATTTGAGCGAGCACTAGAATCTCTTTCTGGATTCGATCCCGGTACCCTCAGGTTTAGCCAGGCCGTCAATTAACTGGGTCGCTATATTTACCCTTGGTATCATCATGAAAGCTGTCCGAAGGGCATGAAATTGGGGAAAATAGGTCACCATCAGTGAAAATTTAATTTTGCTGAGGAAGAAAGCACCAAAAAAGTGGGATATAATTATTAAGTTGGATCCTTTTTTAAAAAAGAATTTGACTTTATTTGCGTTGTCGTCGTGTATCTTGCGTGCGTGTAGTATCAACCTCTTATATCTTCGTCTTCGTCGGGATACATATCGAAGAATGCAAAGTAAAAATCGATATTTTATCTGTAAGGGACATATTCAAATAGCATAACATTGAATCCAGTGAATTATTTGGTTGGATAGATGACTGTACTGCCGTGAATGATTTTCGTTCTTCCGTAACCACCGTTGGGAAAATTTGAAAAGAGAGGAAGAATTAGCCGTACCTTTTCTCCTTAATTTAAACTCCCTTTTTCGTGGGACGAATTTTATTTCGGCTGGGAAGAAGCGTGGGAGTTGGAGTGGGACGCGTAGTCTCCCTCTAAACAAAATGGCGGGGATGACGCTTTTAAAGTCGAGGTAGAGGCGTTTTTATTTCCCACCAGTAAGTGGCGCCGCTATTACGGCGTTATGAGTGACACAGAAGGCGCCCCGCAGGGAACGTTAAATAAAAAAATATACGAGACCCGGGAATGAATTTTTTTAACGTCGCTACCGGTATATATTTTTTTGTTTTCCTCATGATTATGAATGCCAACGGCTCACTTGTCTCCAGAATTATTTTTATGTTCCCGAGGGAATATCTTCAACTTTCCCCTAAAAAAGAAGTTCGCGTTTAAGCTCCAAATGTGTCACGATAGTAAAGCATTACCGCTGATATGGTACGCAGATCTTTCTCTTTTTTTGACGTCAAAAGAGGAGAAATATCTCGAGTCTTTTGTTTCTCGCTAACGAAAAAATAAATATTTTCAAAGAACTTTACCGGGAAAGGGTCATATATTTGATGCTAGGTTTCAATGGGCATTTCGGAATAGCGATTCATTACGTTGATGCTTCAGTTTTTAGGGCTCAGTTCAATGGAGTTTAGGAAGGCCCGAAAGTGAACTTTGGGGTCGGAAAGTAACTCAGTTATATTGCTTTTTCATAGCTAGGCATTCTGTTAGAATATACATAGAGGGCATTGCCGGTGAAAGTAGATCAACTCACCTAACTCGAGAAGCGTGACTGATATGTATACCTGCGACTGAGAAAATAATTAAAGATTTTATGGAAGTAAATTCCGTATAGAATTAAAGGAACGATGATTGAAGACATGGGTACCGGTAGATTGCTCAAAAAATAATATAAAATTGTTACCTTAAAAGATTTATCAGTTCAGTTTGCAGTATTGAAGCTAGTATTTGAAGCTCAAGCTGTTTAATTTACTTACATGAGATCGAAATGTTAGTTAAGCCTCACATACTACATTGATTTAGCCTAGAAAATGAAGAGCGTAAACAACAGAGAAGTCACCAAAGACTAAAATATGCTAGGATGAAGGTAAAGTGGATCGACCGAGTAACTGATGACAAGATTATAAGAGGAGTTGAGAAAAGAAATGTCTTGAGTAAAATCAAGTAAACCTTATTATTCCACACTGTTTATTGGGTACAACCCGACTGGTATCAACACATACCTAGTTCAGTATGGTCCATTGATAATGACACGGAAGTGTTGAAACCGGTCGGGCTGTCATCGATAAACTGTCTGGAATAACAAGGTTTACTTGATTTTACCTCGAACATGAACTTCCACAAAGTAAGCTCGCGAACCATTGATGATAAAGAAAAGTCTGATGAATGTTTTTAAGGGAAGAATGGAAAAGTTTAACGGCCATATCTTGAGATATGGTAATTCGATAAAGACATTTATGGAGGGAATCTGAAATGAATACGAAATACATACATGGAGGAAGTAGTGATGGTTGTAAAAAATTAAGAATTGCAAAATAATGAAGAGGTCAGCCGACAGGGAAATCGAGTGGAAAAAATGGGTCTTAGCAATTTTAGGTAATGATGCTGAGACTAGTATAGTTATAATGAAATGTAGTTGTAATGTAAGCTAGTTATATAACCATTTTAACTACATCATCAAGCCCCGAGATTATGTATGTTGATCGGAATATGGAAAAAAAATCGATTGATGTATTTGGTCGGACTTCGGAAGTTGAGAAATTCGTTGGAATGAAGCGGTCCATATGGTCCGCATGATGAAGTTAATTTTATCTCGTATCTGGAAGAGGTTTTGGGTCTTTCTTTTTATTGTGACTGGAGTACAATATTTAGGACCCAGCATATATTCAGTCATGAGTCAGCGTTGTAATTAGTGGCATGTGGTGAGTTTGAAGTTGATTCAGTTTCTCGATAAGCTTTCTCGCTTCGTAAATATGAAGAAATTTGCACTGCATGTTTCAAGTTGATATTAAAACTTAAACTTGCACATTCCGTGATGACCGTTTATATTTACAATATATCTTGTGTACATTATTGTCTGAAAATGATAATTGAAATAAGCGTATAATAGTTGTATTTAACATCTTTTGCGCGTAAAAAACTACGTAGAATCCAAAGTTTAAATGTTTCTTTCGTCTTTAACTTCTGGAGTTTGTTGAAGACTAATAGTAATCAACATAACGAATTTTCATCTCAATTTATTGCCCTCAAATTTTACCTAATCTCATTAAAGAATATTCCAATAATGGGCAATCATAAATGTGGCGTACTTCACTGATTTTGTCGCGAAAATGATATAAATATGATCCGAAGAGAAACTTCCGTTATTAGAAAAATTGTTTTTCGTGTAACAATCAAATTTTATCCTTGATAAACTCCGTGCACATTCTGTTATGATTTAATCCCAATAGCTCATTTTTTTCTCCCACAGTCCGGTTTGCCTGGTGTTCTTTATCATGGCCTTCAAAAACCCTCTTCTACCTATAATCCACTGAGTCTAACTACGTCTTACTTTCTCACCAGTAGCTTCCTCTTCTATTCTATGATGCCAAAACTTAGTTCTTATTTTATATTCATGTATTCGTGAGCCTATTATACCTGGGTGAAGTTCACGCTTTGCTAACCATTTTTGGTGCTATTTTAGTAATTTTTCCTGTCTCTCTCTCTCGCAAATTAGGAATTCGGGTGATTTAAATGAATTACAGATTTCTTTGTCATGCGATCTAATGTTCTTATGCCGGTAGTTTCTTTCCGCTTCTGACTGGTAGTTCCCTATCATATCTAATTTCTTAAAGCTATAGTAATACCCTGTTGACTTCTTATATTTCAATGGACTTATTTACTGTATAATGTCGCTGATTTTTTTTCTGGGTGGTTTTTCTTTTCCTTATGGATGAACCTAAAAATTGTGTATGTTTGTTGGCCAGATCGAAATGAGCTATTTTCATCCATTTTTATCCACCGCAAGTAGAATGTTCGAATAAAAATAACGGAAGAAAAATGAGTAAATAGCTCTTCTATAAACACAGCTTGAAAAAGTTGTATCCCTCCCGACACTAATTCAGGGGACATACACTCTAGTGTAAGGATTATTGTGAAAGGATTGAAAGAAAATGATAAAGATAGAATTAATTCTCTCTGCATCAGGCGAGATGTTGTGGAAGGCATCCACAAAGTTGGACGGAATATAAAAAGCACATTTTTACCGGATGGCTCTCCGTTCCAACGCGTTTCTGCTTACTTAGCCATCATCTAGTAGAGTGTATCTTCAAGGGAGGGGAAGTCAGGATCAAAGGCATGCTGCACAAGTACTCTGTAAGCTTGATATCCCTTTTCTCGATGGGAAACGTTTACGAGCTTAGACGAATACGAACGAAAATCGCTCACTCTGAGAGACATATGGCTAAAATGTATCCCTCTAACTTTCAACTGATGTGTTGGTCGAGTAAACACGAGTGGCTTGTAGCCCATCCCTCGTTTGTCTATTATCCGTACGGTAGAAATAATAGCGGAGCTGCCGTTGAGGACCTCCTCTTGTCGAAGTTCCCCAACTCCAGCGGCTTTCAGCTCTTTGGTGATCTCCTCTCGCCAGGATAACTCCCCATTACTTTCAGCTCTGGTTGTCTGCTTTAGAATCCTGTTCACCCTATTTTTACGCAATTGAATTTCGCCATTAATTTATCCTTAAATGGACGGACTCAAGCGAACGCTATGGACAAAGGGTCGTTTGAATTCACCTCGTAAATTGTGAACATGTCAGGCTAAACTCGTCGGTGGATAGGACATTTTGTTATTTGTCTAATTATAGAGGGGATAATAGGAAAGAAAATTTTACAAGACTGCCCTCAGGGATCGGTATTGTACCCTCCTGCCTGGGAATGGAATCATATATTGAGCGCTGAGGTTACAACTCGCAGGAAATTGTGACCTTGTCGATTACGTGGGTGGCTTGGATTTCGCAATACCCCGGAATAATCGAAAAGACGTGTAGCGGAACGGGAAAATTTGCATGGAAATTGCAAAGTTGGATGAGGGAAAACTCTTTATTCAGAAAAGCGTCGATGTACATTTTTTTATAAATAAATTAGTTTAGTGGAAACCATACTGTAAGCATGTCGGAAAATTCGAGGATTGAATGCTTTCAAGTGGTTCTGCTTGAAAATTTAACGATACAATCCTATCTCAACAGCACTTCTAGCTACGGCTCATGGTACAAACTTCAGACACACGTTTAAAATATCGTTGGACTTCGCTTGCTGCCTGTGGTTAAAATAGGCATTTCACTGTAAGTAGTAGTATGTGCCACTTGATATGTGGCCATAGTCATTTTAACGATTGGTATATTGGAAAATGAAAATACCATAGCGTTCAGCATCGTCCAAATATTCTATGGTCACGTACATGTCAGCGCTGATGTTCCGTGTTTGATATCATATGTATTACGTTTTGAGATATAGTCGATGAATGGAAAAAAGTGTTGGAAATTTAGCATTCATACTAGAATGCTTACCAGAATCATCAAACCATTCAGCATAGAAACTAATCTCTAAAGAATGAAAACGAAGACGACTCCCTGATGTCAGGTGGTGATCAAGTAGCTGCTCAGGACCTTAAGGACGGTGTAGCTATGGTGGTTTTACGGTTACTTAACTATTGAAAAGTATTTAACTGAAGGTAAATAGTTATTTAAATTAAGCCTTATCTTAACCCTGGGACTACAGTTGTGTTTTTCGTTAAATTAGAATATATGATCATAAAGTGAAAAATATTTACGAAGGCCAAATAAACCCCAAGAAATCAAGAATTTATATTAGAAATCTCCAGGTTGAATATGCAAAAGGAAATTTGTAATTGATCTAAGAAATCTCAGGAAACTTGGGAGGAATAATCAAATGAATCCAGCCTTGTGATTTTACAATTGGAGTATTGAAGTTTAAGGAATGATTACAAGCGCGTGAATCAGTTTTTAAACTAATTTTAATACGTTTTCATCCACTTCTTTTCAGTGCATTGCGGTATGATCAAGGAGGTTTCATGCTCTTGCGAGTTTACGTTGAAGTTCCCTGAATATTATTTTTTTAAATATTGTGAAATTTGCGTAGCTGAAAATGTCCTGAAGCCGTATTATTGTCATTACAGGATTTCACTTAACAGAAAACAATTACAGTGCTATGATATGGCATATGATATCTAATGTTTTCGAGATAACAAATCACCTATGCTAACGTAGGAATACCAACGAATGTTGTTCATACTAACTTGCAAATATTTGGCATTTTTCCTAACTTGTTGGCTTGTACTCTACTCCTTCACAATGAAGTACGAAGATGGTGGAAGGAAGAACTTCGGCATGATGAGACCGAAAATTTTCTAGTAATTTCCTATAACATCTAGGGAAAGATATCTTGATGAGAAAAAATTGTCCGTAGGACTGCGACACCACAAACGCTACCTCTCTGCTCACCAATTAATAATGAAATTGTGATCCTTCGTGCGTTGGGAATCTTAAATGCGCCCCTTGGAGACAATTGCTATCAATGATAAAAGTATATTGGTAACGAAGAAATTTCTTAAAATTCAATTAGTGGTGAGAGATATAAAAGGGAAAGTTCTCAGTCGGATGAGGAGTTAGTTGTCGGAAGACCATTTATTTTTAGGAATTTTCATGACTGTTTACTTCAGGAATATAAGTCGTGGGTACTCAATGATATTTTCCCCCTTTTTTGTTTTAAGAGTACGCAATCACCTGCGTTTGTCATTTCTTTCCTTTGGCCGTACAAGTAGGCATGTGTTTTTCTTTCTCAAGAAACTAATTTCTAAATGGTGGATTATCACTGTTTATTATACTTGCGTTTATGTGGCGCTTAGTAGCTTTTGAAGTGGGTGTGTTATTGGAAATTTCTTAGTGTGTAACGGTGTATTTAGTAAAAATAAATCTTTCTTTTTCTTAATTTTTTTGTAATTTGCTCTTGCATTATGTTGAAATTCACTTGTATAGTGAAGTTTGTTTTGCTAAATTAACCCAACATTTGTTGCCTAGTAAACTTAAAAAGGTTCTTCTCTGGTGTTCACCTTAATTATGTGAAACTAATTCTTTTACAGGTTGAAGACGGCGATTGCTACCCATCAATGGTGCCTTCCCTTAAGTTGTCCCGTTAACATTGCAATTAACGTAAGTAATAACGGCCTCTACGGAAGCCGACTCACTGGCACCTATCGTATCTGATGTGGTCTTATGTATTTAGTTATTGAGGTTGAATTATAAAATTGTGTCTCGTTTGTATGTTTGAAGGGCTTTGCCAGAGCCCCTCTTTCAAACATACAACTGTTCCGGGGCCGAACATAGAGTTACCACGGTCGATTTATTGCGAACAAAATTCACTTGTATAGTGAAGTTTGTTTTGCTAAATTAACCCAACATTTGTTGCCTAGTAAACTTAAAAAGGTTCTTCTCTGGTGTTCACCTTAATTATGTGAAACTAATTCTTTTACAGGTTGAAGACGGCGATTGCTACCCATCAATGGTGCCTTCCCTTAAGTTGTCCCGTTAACATTGCAATTAACGTAAGTAATAACGGCCTCTACGGAAGCCGACTCACTGGCACCTATCGTATCTGATGTGGTCTTATGTATTTAGTTATTGAGGTTGAATTATAAAATTGTGTCTCGTTTGTATGTTTGAAGGGCTTTGCCAGAGCCCCTCTTTCAAACATACAACTGTTCCGGGGCCGAACATAGAGTTACCACGGTCGATTTATTGCGAACAAAGTATTTGAAATGCAGACCGACGTACTGATAGATTGAATATGTCTTTCTTCCAGCGCGAGCTATGCATTGGGAGCCACGTTGTAAAAAAGCGCTAAAATAGGACGGGTATATTAGTAGACGAGCTTGACGTATGCTCAAAAAAGTTGTCTTTGCTCTGCTAAAGCTAACCCACCGCTCTTGTCTTGTATGTTGATGTGAATACGGCCATTATCTTTACTTGTCTTCTGTTCAAAGAATGGTTCGACGCAGTTCTCCGTTCAATCTTTCCATCGCCTAGTATCTTCATGTTGCCAAAATTCTATGGTTTACTTACTCCTCTGCTTGCTACATATAACTCGTACGGGGTCTTGCTTTTCCATTCTTCGCATTCCATATTCCAAGACGACTTTCTTCATGAGGATGTCAGATGTTAGGCTATAGCTGGTTAGTTGTCCTTTGTGTTTTTTTCAATTTTTTGAAATGCATCACTTTCTTCCACTCCTCTAAGTCCTCGAAACTTCTCAGAGTCTTGTAGAAGAATGAAGAAGTTAAAATAATCAGGCACGATTGTCCGTTTCATCTTCTTCATTCCTTAGTTACTCCCCATTGCAAATGCTTACAGTTTTTTGCTGTTATTGTGGTCCATGCCTCTTCGTCACGTAGGAGCATTGAGTGAATATCGTATTGAATTCTAATGTGATAAATAATTATTTCTGGAGATAACCTTTAGGCGTTTGGTTGCATGTATCTAACGGGGATAATAAATTACAGTTTTATTTGCTTTTTTAGTGCGAAATGTGGTCTTTGTAGGTACCTAGTACATGTTTCATGAAGATTCCTTACTCCTGCCCTTGCACGGTGGCCTTCAGGATTTCCTGTAGGCGTTTTTAATATGTGCAGTATATCAAACTCTTATAGAATGGAGTTGAGGAAGGCGTTATTCAACTCGCAAATGGATTGAATCGTTCGGGAATGGAACGAGGGGATTTTCGGCCCCGGAAACAATAATGACCGTGAGTTTAACTGCCGCGTTCGAGGAGGAGCGCTCTTTGGGGGAGTGGGCGTTTGGTTTTCGCCGCTCCCGTCCGGGGGCGTTGGAGGCAAATGCGCTGCCGCCGCTCGAGATTCATGGCCCGTACGTGACTCCTGGATGAATCTGAGGAAAGGGCAACCAGGCCGCCGCTGGAATTCCCGGCGTTCGTTAGCCGTAAAAATTCCCCCACGGACTGCCGCCGTTTCGAGGGAAGGCGAAAGGCGTTTATTCGGTCCCGCGCCCTAAGATGGATACGGCCGCGTGCATTATTGAGCACGCGGGCTGATGGAGTTGATTGATTAGAACACGCGAGTCTGGTCGGGTTTGGGTGCTAGCTGTGTCCCGAAGGGAGTCTCCGCTAAGGGGATAGGCCGGAGCGGAGACTAGGGGGAGGCGAGAGAGCAGGGGTGCGCTAGGGCGGGCGTCGTAATTGGATGTGTAACGGGCAGCCCTAGTCCCTCGGGGTGACGTAGGGGTTACACATCGGAGAAACCGTTAGGCTTGAAGGAGCGGTGGAAGCAGATTTTTACTATCGGGGAATATGCAAGGTAGCCGGCGTTCTGTAGCTCCCGTTCGATCAAGAGTTGCGCTCCGGTATGCGGACGAATTAGATCTGGCGTTAATGAATTTCCTCGCCGTTCTCAAGCTGACATTCGGAATTAATTAATTAATTACCGTGGGGTGTCGGGTGGAAGTCTCCTTCTGAGCCACACACCTGGCTTTCTTTCATACCCTTATCCAGCCTCGCACCACTGCTTCCAGCTGCGTTTAAGGTCCTTGCCTTCATTATACATTCTCTATCCTCGGTCGATATTGGAAATTGATGCATAGGGAATGTTCGTAAAAAAATGTAACTCCCTCCTTCTCTTTGATTTTAATTGCATAACCTACTCGTCGGAATGCTCTCATTTTTTTGTATTTATTCATCGTGAAAATGAAAGTCGTCAACGGATATTCGGAATCGTCTATATCCACCCAAAATCCTGCAAGCTATAACAAGGTTGTGTAGCAGGAGGTGAACCGGCAGTTGGCAAACATTAATGTGAAGAAGTTAAAACTTATGTTAGTTTATATGGTTCGGGTACTATTTTTAACCAAACATTATAAATTATTCAAAAGCGTACTCACCTGTTTCTCTTCACGTATAGTTCTAGTAATGACAAGCTATCATCCCCTTGGAAGGACACCGCACGTGGGACGAAATTTCATATTTGTTGATTATCATGCGATGGCTACATTTATTCATATGCAGGGTTGCAAAAAGCAGGCATAAGTCTGCGGTACTAATCCAATTTTCCCCTGGTGGCCTCGTTCTAATCTCCAGCACTGCCTAATTACGTATGAAAAAACTAAACTTTTTGAACCCTCCTCTTTTTTGGGTATATTTTTACATCAATCTTTTATAGGAAACTATTTATCTTTTATCCTCATTGTATTCTGTATTTCTAGCCTTTTTTAACTTTATGGTCTCACCTGCCTAAGTTAAACGCTGGGGTTTAATATCACCCATTACCTACTCGTTCTTGCATATTAAGTCCCTGTTCTATGTCATGATAGGTAGATCCTATATGTCGGGTAAAAGCAGTAAACATTAGTTTATAAACGCTTCTCTGACTCCTGGAGAGATATAATTAGAATTGTGCACTCACAGTACCAGAAGTCCCTTTTCTGTGAAAAAATTATCGATACCGGCCAATAACTATTTTCTTGCCATCGAAAAGACCACGGTAACTAGATAATAGTGTACAGTCACCGTGGATTAGACTTAACTTTAGTAAATTATATCGTGAGAGATTGATTTTACATTTATTGACAGGGCTATGCTATGAATAATCGAATTTGAGTGCGGATGGCTTTAAATAGAGTAAATAATTGTGATATACATTTAGATAGCCAACCGTTTGAGGATGAACGTTTTTAACCTGTATCTTACTGCCTTATCATTGCCTCCCAAACAGCGGCGATCTAGGATATTTTGAGGCAGCTTGGTATGGATTACAGATAAAATTTCTAAATAAATTTATCCATATTATTCGGCATTTATGAAACAATCTTCGCAAATTAGTAACTGCTTACTCCAATGGTTACGTTTCACTTGTGTGTGGCAATAAATACTAATTACCTAATTATAAATTGGTGTACACGTGTTTAGGTAAGTCCATCCAGAGGTGTCTAAATGTAATCTATTATCTCGTCCATAGCTGATCCTGTTCGTTCGGAAGGAAGTTTATTGTATATCAATGAAAAGTAATACTTTTAAGCTTCCAGAATTTATTAGTGCTTTATATCATTTATAAATTGATGTATTAGTTTATGTTTCGCATTCTTCATAGTGCAGCAGAGTAACAAAGAAATGTATTTAAAATAATTTTAACCTCTTTCGCATATGTTTTTGTGCAAGGAACTATAGATAATATTTTTGAGAAAAAAATGAACAGTGAGAACAAAATGAAATGCAAACATTCGAGTCCGTTTCATTGTCGCGCTTTCCACGCTGTTTCTCCGCGGGGCATTCCTCGTCTCTCTATTTCACTCGTGTCACGTGACCCACGGGGCTATCTTCGGCCTTCGGCGAGCGATCGCTGTGTGTTTCGAATCGGCGACCTGTCCGCCGGAGTCAAGAGGGTGAGGCGCCGACAGCGCCACCCTCCTCCCACGGCCGCACGTGACAACGCGAGACCTCGTCCTTTCACCCCCCCCCCCCCCTTCCACTCCGTTCTCTTTCGTACCCCGAGGCGAATAGGTCATCCCCTCGCTCGACTCTCTCGCCCCCATGCCGTCTGACCCTTTACCCGTCCTTCCTATGCCACCCACCCCTCCCTTACCTCCCCCAAAACCCCCTTTTTGGCCCCCGGGGCCCCCGTATAGACACATCCAGTCGATGCCAAAATCACAGCCTATCTCTCCCGAACGTATGCGTTCCGCGACTCACCGTTCGACACACGTACGTAGTCCGTCTCGTATTTTTTTTTATAGAAAGGGGGGTTGGGTGCTGACCCTCAGGGTTCGTGGGGAGTTTTCCAGACCGGCTCAGTTCCTTCCGCTTGCCCCTGAGGTTGGTGGTGACCTGTCGCTTCCGGACGATAATGCAGTGTAGGACGTGGGTACATTTGCAAATATCTTTTTCCTCTCTCCCCAATGTTTAAGTAATTTCTCTCACAATCTTTCGGGTTTGCTTGATTTTGTGCTTCATTTTTTGATTTCCATTTCAGTTTTACTGCATAATTCTATGCAATTTTTTTGTCTTTATAAAATTCATGATTCATTATAAAAGTTTTATAATAATAATAATGTTTATTTCTCCATATTATATAATATGGAGTAATATAATATCATATAATTAATGTTTATTACTCAATAATAATGTTTATCGCTCCATATTATACACAAAATATAAGGAGCTTTAGGTAACCTAGAAAGCGGACCAGTGTTTAGGTTACCATCATTATATAATAATCTTCCATGCATTGGTTTATAAATGGAAAAAGAACATGTACCAACATTAACAAAAAATAATATCTTTGACCAAATATATTATTACAATTATCAAATTTGATTTAAAAAAAGTATTTCTTCAATTTTAGGATAAGTAAACAGCCAATTCTTTACATTATTTTGAAAAATATGAAGATTTACCGCTCTTTTGTACTCTACATCTACACGATACCCTGCAAGCCACCGAGAGGGTGTGTGGCAGGGGGTGAAGATCACCAAGCATGCACTACCAAGATGCAAACAAGCAACTATAGGGTCTCATGCAACTACATTGTTAGTATCTGTAGTATTTAAGGGGTTGATACATTCATCATGCACTCCAGGGTACTCTAAAATATTTCACCTACCTATCCTTTTGCTATGCTGCCTATTCTGTTCTCTTATAGTAGGTACGGGGGAAAAATGCCATTTTGAATCTATCGGTACGACAATCTATCTCTCTAATCTTATTTCTCTCGTCGAATCTGGCATAATACACTGGTTTTTTAATATGTGCCTAACATCTTCAGTAAAGCTACCCGATTGAAATATCTCTAATATATTTAATCTGTACTTTAACCTGCGCTCCGATAATGATTCCCACCCTAATTCTTTTATTAATTCTGAAGCGCTACTCAACCTATCGTAACACCTTTTGACGAACCTAGCTGCTCTACGCTGCACACTGTCCAGTTCTCTGATCAAACCTAATTCATTAGGATCCCAGACACTGGCTGCATACTCAAGGTGGGACCTAACTCTTGAAAAGTAACATCGCTCTTTTGTGTCCTCATCACATTTCCCTAGTACTCTTTTTATAAATCCTAGCTCAGGTGGTACTCAAATGGTAATAAGTTGTTAACTTTTGGCCCAATGCATATGAAACTTTTTCTGAACAGTGACCGATGTTATTAGTTCCGGTAATAAGACAGCAAATTGTGAAAAAAATAGGAAATATGTGGTCGTCAGAGGCTTTCGGGTGCAGCTGCGCATAACGCGTTTTCGGTGTGCTAGCTTTCGCGGCCATTGCAAGACGCATTAACAGGCAATGATGGTGCGTCCTGCAATGGCTGCGAAAGCTCGCACACCGACAACGCGTTATACGCAGCTGCACCCGAAAGCCTCCGACGACGATGAATTTTGCTGCGAAAACCTACGCTCCAGGATATGTGATCATGAAAAGATTAGTTGATCTAGACAGAATCTAATGAAAAGTAGCGTCCAACAAATCTTAGGATTGCTGAGTAGCGATGATAATTTTTATAATATAGCTAATGACATTTTTTAGGGAATAACAATTCTACTTATTTTGCAGGCGTTAACAATTTCGTTGTTTACACACAACAATAATAATTTTTATTTAGTCACGTTAGCCACTACAATGTGTGGTTCACACTCAGTATCATAACAAAGTGAATCTGGCTTAAAGTCAAGAAATTTTACACTCCGGTTCCCAACAGCCCCTGGCATGTCTGTGTTCCAATTTTCAAAAAGATTAGTGATGTCTATTTCGTAGGTTAACTACCTTTGTCTATTTTTTGTTTCATATTTGTCGCTGGTTAGAGTTTTATGATTTTTTTAAATCCATAAGTAACAATATCTTAACGAAATTGCCTTCATTTAGTATATTTATTGGAGTTATTTGTCATTTTCAAACCATTTGATAAGTTAATTAGACGAAAAGAGGTTTATTTCATCCATTGAACGTTACGAAAGTATTCCAATATCTTAATATTCCCCGCCTTGGCGAGAATTATCGGCGTTTAAATTGTTCCATTAAGAAAACTACTACATATATGTTGCCATAGACTACTTGAAACTTGCTAAATCATTTTTATATTGTGAGAGACATTTGTCGGTCGATTTCACGCTCTCTAAAAACATTATCCTTTATAGGAGTAATGAAGGATCATTTTTCTATTATCCGTGAAGCGGTTCAATGTTTTAAAGCTTTTTCATAATAAATTTAGGTAAAATCCTACGCTTTTCCCCCCTAATAAATCACAGTATCGATCTATTGCGCTAAATTAAGTTGTTTTCTGCTCTATATAGAAGCATATGATGAAAACATTTTCCATCATATGCTTCCCCTCCCCTGCTTTCGTGAAGGAAATATTAGCATAATGAGGTGACCTTTGCTCTAGAACCCCTTGCATGATGTTTTGCTGAAGACATTCAAATGGAAAAGTCGAAACGTTTTCGAGGATTTCATAGGAGGCAATGGCATGAGAACTAAAGAAATCATTGCCATTTTATTTTAAATGCTCCCAGTTTTGGAGGTTATATCGCACTATATAACTTAACCTTGAAACGAGCGCGGTCGCTACGTCCGAAGCTAGATTTGATCTCTCAACCGATGGGTAGTGGGACTAGATCGTTTCTAATCAGGTTATCTCGACAGTCATGTCCTTTGAAACTTTTCAAATGTGAGTGTTAACTTGGATCTCAGGTTTCGACATCGAGATCTATCGTCAAGGCTGTTCCCAGCTGTCCAAGGCTGACCCTGGAAACATTTTATGACGAAATGTGAGTGTTATTTCAAATTATAATTGCGGATATAATGCTTTATTTCGGAGCACCAAAGAGTGCAAATAGTTTCAACCCTCTTATTCGGGACGAACTGCCCCTCATCTTCATCCATGTATCCTGCATATGCTTTAGTAGATTTTTTGAGACGTTTATATTTTGGCGGTTTGGGCGTCGGTGAAAATGAAGAGGACAAATGGAGTATGAGAATTAGTGAGACTCTTTCAGAGAAGAAAGAACGGTGTGGGGTCCTTCTACAAAGAAGTTGAATCAGTGGCTGAATATGCATTACCGTTGAAATGAAACGCATGTCTCGATGGACGAGAGGAGATGGTCCTCGAAGTGGTCTTGAGGAAAGGGAAAGGTTAGATATCTTTAGAAAAATTAAGGAAAATACTTCCTTTGACTGGTGGACGAGAAAGAGAAAGGTAGTCGGTGTTAGCAGCGCAATATTTAGGGATAGTTTTTGCAGTTCTTCCTCTCGTTAACTTTGACCACCACGATGCCCGAAGTGATAACTCCGTACACAATGAGACGTGGGGTTTAATGGCCTTATTTTCCTTCCTCGCAAATGGGATACTTTATCTCCCCGTCTGAGAGAGAGCGAGTTTATGGTCGTTTTGAGTTAGCGTGGCACTCTTGTGCCTCTGTCTCTTAGTTTCTCTCGTGCCAAACAATTTTGTCGGCGACGGAACACAACTTCCAACCCTCCTTCCTCTCCGTTTATTTTCCCCTTTGGACCTTCGGGGGTGTTTCGCTTGACGCCATCTCACGATGCGGCGTTTTACGAAAGAGGAACACAGCCACACGACCCTCCAGTCACCAACCCCGCAAGATTCTCCAAATGGGGGTGTGATAAACGAGCTTGGCGAGGGGATGGTGTTTAGGGTGGGGTTGGGGATGGGGCCACTAACCATCTTGGTTCTGACCTCGAAGTAGGAAATACATTAGAAAATCTCTCGTCTCCCGGCCTGAGGATTTTCCTTTCGGCTTTCTCGGAACAGCACGATCATATAACGAGTTATCTATTAGGTCACTAACCTATGAAGTGGCTGTTATTGATAATATGGGAAAATACTGGAGGAGCGAACCTATGGGGATCCGAACAATCCTCTGGACATGGGTATGTGCCATTAGCATTCATACATTGGTTTTGGAGTGGCCGGATAATACATGGGTATTGGTATATGTGAATTAGGATACCTTAATGGGTATTTAAGTAACGAGATACCTGGTTCAATACATCTGAAGACGAGAACACGAATGAAAATGAAGTACTTAAGATACCTAAGCGTGTGGAAAAATATCGCTGTTTCTATCAAACAACTAGCGTATACAACTCTCACTTGGCCATCGATATTCATAGTGCCTACGTTATATGGAGTACTGAAGGAACCAGAAGTTTTCCAAGGTTTTTATGGATTTGATTCAGACGTTCAATCTGGTGTTCGAGTATTTGCCGAGACGCAGTTGTAGTTGCTCTTTTATTGATTCGGATACTCAAATACCTATGAACGAATTATGCATATGACACGGTCCTGACTTGACATATTGTTCAGTTCTCCACCAACTTTGATTTTTCCAAGGAAGTGGTACTATTATTTTCAAATGTTAAAGTTTGATGCGTATCTATTGCGATCAGACTTTACATTTATGGTGTTCATTAATGAGGAATACACATTTTAGAGTATTTGTAATTTTCTCTCCCCTCAAATCTGCCGAATTTTTTCCCCAAGGGTCGGACCGTTCCCGGCATCAACTCTCCTTGAGTTGGCAGCCGTAGTTGGGGTTGGCTTCACTTGTGGGGGGAGGGGGAGGGCGGATGGAGGTCGTTCGGGGTGGTTATGTTTCCCCCGAGGCGGTGATTTGGGGAAGAGGGATTTGGGGCGTCGATGTTCGGTGAATATCGAAGGATTGCCGATGTTTATCAAGACCTCCGCCACGCAAAGGGCCGTGTCGATCGTCAACTCATCCGATTTCGCGCTCCATGCACTCCTTTCATGAATCCCCCTCGCGAAGGGTTCCTCCGTTACGGCAAAGTCATCAGAATATCAATAAAATGGGGAAATCAATTTCGAACGTTACTTTTTCACCTCGTGATCCCTCGTTCGTTTGTTTCTAGTTAGAAAACAAGTGAAAATGAAAACCAAGTTTTGTTTTATCGTATGTACCTACTCATGTTTTATTGCTACATAATATCGTTAACGTATTTTTACGTTTGTCCTATCTTATCATCTTAATCCTATGTGGAATTTTGTTACGGTATTCATGGTAACGAACAAAATAAAACTTTTAGTCAATTCCACACTTTTTTAATAACCGACCTAGGTTTCGACAAACTTTTGTCATTCTCAAAGTTGTCATTCTCTACCTTGAGAATGACAAAAGTTTGTCGAAACCTAGTTCGGTTATTAAAAAAGTGTGGAATTGACTAAAAGTTTTATTTTATCTTAATCCTATCCTATCATCTTAATAACTACAGTAACTAATTTATTTATTTGTATTTTGTATGAATTGAACAGTAAAAAAGTAATACCATGAGGAACTAATGACAAGACATAAGGACCATGGACAAGACTAAGGAACTAATGACAAAAGAGTAAGATTGGGAGCAATAGATTAATCAATTGGAGGTGTTTCAAATGGTAAGCAAAGTTGCTGATCAAAACTGTCAGTGGTTAGGCACGTAATTACTGAGTCGGGGAGGTCATTCCATTCAAACGGTATGCGGTAGAATACCTAGCAAGGTAGTGAATTGGAATGACGGTACTCACGTTTGTTCGACTGGTTTACACGGAGGGTAATGAAGGCTGGAGGGCGTAGAGGTAGAAACCGGGGAGGACTATTAAGCCTGGGACTGGGAAGCCTATTAAGGGTAGTAGCGATTAAAATTTGGAAGCAAAAAATGTAATACTTAATAAATATGGAAATATTTCAGTAGTCACAGTCACTTTCCTCTGTGAGAAGAGAGTAGCCATTGAGAAGAAGGTAGGATTGGAGTAGGTAGGCGAACAATGGAGTCTCCTAGCCGTGAGGTTTGCATTGAGGAGCCAAACGCATTCGTTTTATGGATTAAAATTTAAGGGATGAATCTGTGGGAGAGAGAGAGGAAAGAAAACGAAATTTTAAGCAGTTATTATAGGAAAAATCATGTAAAGAAGTATGTTTTGGGACACGAGTGTGAAGAAGACCGATTGCAGGAAGGACGGTGGTAATTGATTCCGATATTGAGGAGCGTGGTATATTGGTTAGTATAAACAGTGCACAGACTTGTAATTTCAGTCCCACTGTGCGTATTTGCCGATTACCGGATGAACTGTCAGGCATTTATCTTTTATAATTCAAAGATAAATCCTATGAGATGGTTGATCACGGCTGTTTCAAGAACCCGTATCATTTAGGGGCGCGGGTACTCAATTATTTACTCTAATGATCCAGTCTTCCGCAAACCTAATTTGACGCCTGAGCGACACGTTCTCCACCCACGTCTCTATCGGTGATCTGTCCTTCACTCTGTTCTGATACCATTCCGAGGATCGATAATTCCTGAATGGTGGTTTTGCTTCTTTGTCTGGCAATCGCAAGTACCCTTAGGGTCCATTGTTTTCCCCATCAGCCGGCACATAATCCAACCAAGTCACTTGCGCGTGACAAGCGGAAGTAATTCGTTTCCGTGCGCAGTGTCAGCAGCGTAACGCCCTTGAAGGATATCTCTGTTCGTCGTGCTGACTCGTCGCTTTCGATGGAGTGAAGTACCAAAGGATTTTTTGCCCCCTGAAATTGAGCAGAGGAGTACAACGGCGGTGAAATAGCCGTTTAGCTGAAAATCCAATCGTAAGTGCCGTGTTGTACGCCGTTGAAAATAAATTGGATGCATTTGAATTTAAAAGCAGTGGCGATGTTTTTTAGTTGCTACGTGACTGGCATGCCTTGTTTCCTACCCTCGCTCTTACCTCCCTCACTCGAATTAATTTCCTCGTTTCGATTAATTGCTCCCATTTTAATTCTTCCTCTTTTTTATTCTCATCCTCTTCTGCTCCCTTACAGCGTGTTCACACCTTCCGCCTGCTACTATTGTGTGGCCTTGCTACTAGCTCGCGGGAAATTTTCTCGGTTCTCGTGAATGCATATAAAAAATACATTATTACGGTGACAATGCGAGGAGGTCGAGAGCTTTTAAGGGGTGGCTGCGGTGAATGCAGGGCGGGAGTTACCTTCTTTTCATTCAAATATAGGTATTTCGTGGGTAGGGCCTTAGGGTGGCAAGAGTGAGGTAAAAGAAGAAACAAGAAATTTACTTAAAGGCATCGCGGGCCACCCAACTCTCCTTAAAATACCCTGCATGAATCGAGAACATGAGTAAAAAATAGGAAGGCATCCAAAGTAGAACCGTGGAAAGAGAAGAAAAAAGATGGGGTCGTTAAGAAGGATTATCTCTGAAAATTGTTGAGGCTGTGAGCGAGAATGAGTCGGTTGAGAATTAGTGGTCACTGTTAGGGAAAGTAGGTGAGGTCCTCGATAAAAATAGAGCACTCAAGAGGTGGATTTAAATGGTCAAAATAAATAAATAATAAGAAATATCGAAAAATGTGCCAGAAGAAAATATAACAGCCGTAGCAATTTTTTTACTAGAATATTAATTATTCAGCTCACATATTGAAAGGCTGGAGTTACCCAATCATAAAGTTGAAATACGATAATGGTATTTTGTGGTATTATGTGATTGTCAGAGTTATTTTGAGGTATCAGTTTTGCTCATGGTTGGGGATGAAGAATTAGGCTTGATGCGTGATAGATGTGATTGATGGAAGAGGTAAAAGAATGAAACGGACGATTTTGGTGATTATAATAGACTCCTCTGTAACGAACGATTTTTTTATAAGAATGCTAGTCACACGTGTAAACTTCTTCTTTGGAAAAGATTGTTCCCTGTGAATATTTCTTAAAACCGAAGTATATAAGTGGTAAATTTTCGGCTTACTCACTCATGGAGGAGAATTAAGGGCATGCTTGTCAAGTAGGGAAGTTCAGTAAAAGAATATTGAAGACGATTTGAAGGCTCGAGGGAACTGATATTTCTGTTTAAGATCATTTGCATTTTCTTCGACATTTACTCATTTCGCTGACAGCAGTTTCGCTGGCATTACAGTCTGATTCTTCTGGTGTGGAGTGCTAGAGTTGTATTTGACATGAAGAAGCGACAATGCTACGGGCTCTAAGAAGCCGACTGGAACACCCAAAAAACTTATGTCATCGATATTAATAAATGTGGAAGGTAACTTGAAAGATGACGCAGGCAAGCTTTTGGGAGTCTTTGTGGTTGTCATTATTGATAGTGACGTGTCACCCTATGCTGCAGGTGTCCTGAGGCCAGGCTGAGATAGTTCATAATAAGATTTATGTCTAGGGTGAAGTGAAGATTACTTTGAAATCGGCTGTTATTTATACACAGCTTCCGAGGCGGCCGTCCGGCTTGTGCTCCCTGATTGGCTGTTGTTAGTATTGGTGTGGAATACCCACTTCCAAGTGTTGGACAGAGTGTATCCGTAATCTCTGTTCATGTTGCTTGGTCTCTTGAACATTTCCACGGTCTCCTTGATTATTCTAGGGAGATATCACTATGCGTCATAGGGCGTCACCATCAATAAGGACAACGCGGAAAACTCCCAAATTTCTGCCTGTTTAATTGCAAATCCGCGAAAACCTTCGCCAGAAATAACTGAAAAGACTTCAAACAGGAGATTGTTGAAGGTTAATCGGGGCATTTTGTGGCACCGAAACGTGAACTTGGAGAAAATAGGATAAAATAAATCTGCTATCTATGACATGCGGAAGCGTTTCACTCCACATCTTGAATGACCTAACGCCGTGCCTTCATTTACAGATTTAAATGTTTGCAAAGCATAGTAATTTGGCATATGACAGGGAAATTTCCAATGAAGAGATTCTCCAGGATTTTGTATCCCAAACGAGGGCAGGGGCTTGCTAGGCATGAGGTCAATGTAGACGTAGGTTTCTCTAAATGGATGTAGCGGTCCCGTAGAGGACATCGTCCTTTCTTAAGGGAAAAATTAATGAGAGACAAAGAAATTTGTGTTTCTTTAGATTCATGCAGCTCTATTCCTATCATGCAGCTCTATTCCTATCTCTCGTTGAATTTTAAAATTTCGTGGTTTTAGGGCCCTTTGTTGATTTTATAATTTTATAAAATATTGGATGGAAGCAACGGTTCTACAGCTGACAAGTGCTTTTCTGCTACTTACGCCCCAGCTTTTTTATCACCCCTAACCCCGGACGTAAGGCGGGTTTTCTACGGAAAGGAAATTGCTTGGAAATGCGACAAAAATTTAAGACTTTTAAGTCCAACTTTGGCCTGCACGCAAACAGAGAATGAGTGAGGATAAGTGTTTTGTACGCGTCAAAAGACGTGCTCATTAAATAACTGGGCCAAGTCGAAAAAAGGGTAAAGATTCCTTCCTTTAAAATCCGTTCCCGGAAGAAAAAATGTGAATGGGTTAAAACGTGGACCGGGGAGGAAACTCATTACCGAGATTACAAGCCACCGTAAACAAATAAACCTTCCCGGAGGCGTTGAACACTCGCGTTTTAATTCTGATGTACAAAAATGTGCGATAATTACCCAATAATTTGCACGTGGCAGTGGAACGAAAAAGTGTTGTTGGAAATATCGGTGTTAACGACTTCTGTCTCTTTCATGAAGTCACTGACCTGATGGAAACCGTTCTGAGATGCATTTTCTCCCAGGAAATAAGCCTTAATTAAGCATTGCGAACTGTTAGCATCCTCGGATTACAAAATAATTGTCCACTGTGGATTTTATTCTGGAAACTTTGATTGACTTGGGAGAAAGATGGGAGAAAACCTCCATAGAGAGAACTAGGGACAAGACCTATCTAGGAGGTTAGTGATGTTGATATAATCCTCCTAATGATGTGGTAGGCTGAAGTAAGGAAACAGGAATGTGTATCCTAAGAGAAATGATAATTACGGAACGCAGAAAAACCGGTAGAGGGGCAAAAATATATTAAAATGAATATATTTACATCAGTTCAGTAACACATTGCTACAGGAAATGGTAAAAATAATTTTATTGCTTAACTGTACGTGGGAGTAAAATCGATGGTCGGCAAGTTTACTTGGTGGAATTTAGACATAGTAAAGATAAAAGTACTTCATCTACATCTACATCCACACGATACCCTGCAAGCCACCACGAGGGTGTGTGGCAGGGGGTGAAGATCACCAGGCATGCACTACTAACATTCAAACTAGCAACTATATTGTCTCATGCAACTTGATTGTTAGTGTCTACAGTATTTAAGGGGTAAGACATGCATCATGCACTACATAATACTCTAGAATATTTCCCCTACCTATCCCTTTCCTATGCTGCCTATTCTGTTCTCTTATAGTAGCTACGGGGGAAAAATGCCATTTTGAATCTATCTGTACGACAATCTATCTCTCTAATCTTATTTATCTGGTCGAATCTAGCATAATACGCTGGTGTTTTTAATATGTGCCTAACATCTTCAGTAAAGCTATCCGGTTGAAATTTCTCTAATAGATTTAATCTGAACTTTAACCTACGCTCTGATAATGATTCCCACCCTAATTCTTGTATTAATTCTGATACACTACTCAACCTATCGTAACACCTTTTGACGAACCTAGCTGCTCTACGCTGCACACTGTCTAGTTCTCTCATCAAACCTAATTCATTAGGATCCCATACACTGGCTGTATACTCAAGGTAGGGCCTCGCTCTTTTGTCTTCTCATCACATTTCCCTAGTACTCTGTTTATAAATCCTAGCTTTCTCTTCGCTCGGCCGCATATTTCCCGGATGCGTCTACCCCAAACTTGATTGATTCCACAGTTTATAAATTGTGGAATCAATCAATTAATTTTATCTTTACTATGAACGTGGTAGATTGAGGTGGAAGAGAATGGCTCTCTTGGAAGAAAGTTTCGCTGGCGTGCCAATAATTGATGGAGGCAAAGAACAGTTGGAGGAATGAACACGTGATGGATCATTGATTGATTACGAAGACGGGTAAATGTTTGACTAATATGTGGCAAAATTGAGGGCATTTCAGTTAGTGATTATGTTTGCATGTCGTTTATCCTTATGTTTATACGTCGGAACTAGCAATGGGGTGATACAGACGTGGCCATGTTTAAATGTTTTTCAGTTAGGCTAAATTAAACAGTGGAATTTTCGTAATGTATCTCTATTCATGTATATCATGTATCTAATGTATATATATTTTGCCATGCATACAACTTTAGGAGTGTTTTATATTATTTTGTATAATACGCGCCTAAAAATGGCTAGCAATTTAGGAATTAGAACCAGAAGGTATATTAAAATTTGCATGAAGTGCGTTGTCCAGATATTCTTCCTTTTCATATCCACGCTGAACCGAAATACAAGAAAATATCAATTTTTACTCATCATTGCAAACGCATGATCACATCTACCCTTTCACAAAAAACTTTTTCTTACGCCAACAGTTCTGAGCATTCTCAAAATGGATCTTATGAATGGGCTTACTCTAATGGGATCTGGAGTCCTGCGTAACGTGATGGTCTTCTTGGTAAGCCAAAGGTCGGTTGTTCAATTCCTGGCCAAGAACACATTTTTCGCTGCCCTTTTATCAACATGCTTGCCATATATCGCGGAAATGAAACATGTTATACGTTATTGGGTGTTTTAGAATATAAGAAAAGGTAATTGTTTGAGTGGAGTTTAATCTGTTTCTAGTCTGGAAAAATGTTTTGAAATGTTGCTAGAAAAGAACCAAAATTGAGGATATGCACGGAATTTTTGCAGTTTTTTTACTGTCCGACTTTAAATTCCTTCATGACGGTGATCAACCCGAAGTTCGGCCTTGCTTAGAGCTTGCCAAATACTTATCACAATGGCGTGTAAATACACTCCCTATGGTGTCCCTATTAAAGATCCCACCTCCTTTACTGGAGCTGCCGGTGGTTTTCAACAAAGATCAAGAACTCAAAATGTCTCTCAGCTAAAATAGCTGAATGTGTCCTAATGTCTCTTCCGGATTACAACCTAGGAATTTCAGTTAGGAAGCCAATGCTCTACCCGCGGGTGTGCCGAGCTGTTTCATATTTCTGCAAATGATAGTAAGAATCTAGCCGGAATTTATTGCTTTTGTCCTCCGTTCATGCAAATCTAAAAGGATTATTTTTTAGATATTCGGTAAAATTTATGAAACTCTTTCTTTTAAGGCTCATCATAGTGAAGTTAAACATTTAGCTTGGTGATTCTTTGTGTGATAGCAAATACGTACCTAAATGGTTATACTATAATGATTATGTTATTTAATTTACCTTATTTGAAACAACTTGTCTTTTAAAGCTGCACAAGCTTTGTTAGATACTTACCTGTGTGAATCAGCTTAATCATGAATCTTTTATTCATTTCTGCTTATTGCTTATTTCCCCCATTTTCCGAAGACAATAGATTTCTTGAAGGTGTTAATGAAGGACTTAAAAATCGCATAATCTTCGATAAGCAATGGATCTGAATCGGAATCTTTTCTGTAGATATGTGCAACGAATGCCTAACTAAGCTTAACCTCAAAGTTTAATATTCAGTTTCAATAATGAGGTAATTAATGATTGATGTTAATACTGAAATAATGCTCGAACTTGAAAACACAACCAATTAAATTTTTCATGTTTCATGTAAACGACCGGTTTCAATGGACAGCGTCATCTTTAGCGCCCCTCTCTGAAACTTACGAAAATTTTCATTCGTTGTATTTTTAAGTTCTAACGTGGATTTTCACAAGGCAAAAGCCGTGGCTATTATCTTCATGTGAAAATCATGATCTAAATACACCAGAACGTTATACTTTTCACTTTAGACTTCACTTCAGCCTCTCCACTTGTTTGAATTTTTTCGTAGAGCCGTAGTAATCCGTAGTATGCTCCAGAAAAGCTTTTTGTTTGGCAGTTTGCAGCATTTGGTAAAAATCATTGGCTTCACTTATCTAGTAAATACGCAGTTACATGGTGAATACCGGTGGTTATGTTACCCGTTAATTAAGCGAATAAATTATTTATTATCTGTAATCATCTTGTAGGTTAACGAATTTAAAGATCACGTACTAGCCATGAAAACTTTTGCGGCGTTACCAGCTGAAATTGCACTTTAGCAAATATTCCACAGAGAAAAAATCATTCGCCTTGACTGGGACCCGAACCGGACCCCCTGATTTCCGGCCAGGTGCTCTACCAGTTGAGCTACCAAAGCGTCATCTTTCCCTGTGGAAATTATAGAGCTCTAAAGGAACAAGATGTTCACGGGCTGCTAGACATATCAATGTCACAAAGCTGCCAAAAACGTGCGCATGGCGCCACCATCCACGAGGTGGCGGTCAAGGCGAATGATTTTTTCTCTGTGGAATATTTGCTATAGTGCACTTTGTAGGTTGTTCTTTCGGGGTGACTAAGTGTTACAAGTTTTCATTGCGTGGCGCTATACCTTTCAATTACCTGTGCTGTTTGCATGTTTACTATGGACAAACCCTCCGCTGCCACACTCCCTCGAGGTGAATTTTGGATGCTGATAATATTGATGAGCCTAAGCGGCTGAAGGGGAGGGTGGGGAAGAAATGTAGTGTCCTTGTAACTCGGTTTGAAACGCCTTCGTGAGGCCCTGGCGAACATGACCGAGCATGAACAAGCCATGAACTTCAGCTGGCGCACTTCCCCCGGATTTTGCGCGTGCGGAGAGCGAAATCCGAGGGCGAGAGAGGTCACGGAATGAAAGCGAGGAGCGATAAAGGGAGGAAAATGGGAATTCCTGATGGCGGGGGGTGTGTTGGGAGATGACGTGTGAGTGTGGGGGGAACCAGAGTGGATTGGCGGACGGAGTGAGAGAGACATTGGCGGAGTGGAATTGGGAATTTTGAATGGGGTTGGCAGTTTGGGAGGGTCGAGGTGCGTTTTTGGGGTGAGGGATAAGGAAAGCGGTGTGGAGGGGGCGGGAAGGCGGGTTTTGGGTGATAGAGGGGAGTGCGTGGAGTGGTTTGATGAAAAACTCTTTGATATTGTGTCGCTCTCCGAGGGATGAGAAGCGACGGGGCAATCGGCGGAATCACATTGAGAAAATTCCGCCCTCCCGCTATGTAGGGGAGGCAGCGATAAAATGTATTTTTCATCTCCTCCCCCAAAATTTCTTTTGACCATGCTGTTAATTGGACACCACGAGGGAGTTGAAAGGTAATACCTATCAACCCTAGTTTCTCACCACTCTCCTCTTGTTTATGCCTACGCTCTTGATTCCACTACACCAGTTATTGCTTTCATATTCCATACGCCCGGAAAGCTCGCTCGTCGCGCTGAGTAACAACCGTCAGTTTTTTTTCTATTTGAATGTGAAGTTTCAAAGAATAACTATAAAAAGATGCGTGGCGGGAATAGTTGAAGTTTACCAATTAGGCAAATGTTTTTATAGAGTTGTGGGCATTAAATTCTGAGTTTTATGGTGTAAAATCCTTGCCTTTATGGGAGATTGGAAGTGCATGGACAGTTTTAAAGTAAAAATCCATGTACCTCAGTAAGATACTCCGTTTCTATTACCTTGCCCGAAAAATGGAATAAAATGGTGTCGTAATACGGGTAAAAAAAGGTGCATATGGAAGCATTTTCTCCTACCTGGAAATTGAGAGAGAACTGAAACGGTGAAATAAAATTTACCTTTTTATCTTCTTTCGCGCTAAGAGAAGGGTGTAGTAAGTAAGCAAGTACGGCGCTAATGACTCCTTCCAATGAAGTGCCCAAAATATTAATGCTACTAACACTATTAACAAGTTGGAAATGTAAACAATAAATGATAGATTACACAGGGAAACGGAAGAAATCGTCGGAATATAATGATCATCCTAAAACAAATATATGGACTACATCACATAAGTAGACCGAAGCTCAAGTCTTTAACGAACGAAAGAAATTAAAAATGAATTTTAAACTTAATTTGAAGGAAAGCCCAGTATGGTTTTTGGCTCACAGAATATATTCTCGCTACTGGCTGCAGGTCCAGGCTTATGATCTGGGAAGAGGTCTCTTTTAATATGTCTGGCTAATCCGAAGTGTGTGATTTTCTGGCGCCAGTTTGTGAAGCTACAGGCGCCACAAGGGGGCTGTGTATGCAACCGTCAGAATCAACTCGAATAGGTAACCAAGGGGCCGCGTGGTATAAACGCGAACGGTTCGCAACTTTGGTGTGTTAAAACCCTCATTACATCCTCATTCGTTATATACACTTGTGTTTTATCTCATCATGGGGCTCTACAGTTGAGACAGATGAGAAAAACTCTGGTGAAATCAATTAACTATAATATAACGAGCGATTCAGACACATCAAACTTGCGAACCATTCGTGTTTGTACCACGTGACTCCTTGGTTGCGTATAGGCATTGAGATAATCTCGATGGTTTCAAACACATCCCCCAGGAAAGAAACTGATCCCCTTACACCGATGTGTGAATTTCAAACGCCATTAGGTTTAGTAGCTCTGCCATTACCAACTAAGCGAACCTTCGAGTAGAACGCCGAGGTTTTTAGGTAGCAGTTATTCCAGGGAGGAGACCGGTAGCCGCTAAGGCTATTTACGCCATTTTGGATAGGTGGGTAATGTGGCAGAGGTAAAAATATTTCAGGGAACGTAGGAAGGGTGAAGAGAACTTCGGCGTCGGCGTTAGCCTGTTTTAAACGAAATGAGTCGATGTATCCGTGGTTTAACGTGCCGCACGACGGAGTACTGCACTCAAAGTGCTCTCCACATAGCACTCCGGTTTAACTATTAAAAACCTGTCAAAGATTGGCTAAACGGAGAGCATTTTAAATTCAATCCTAGACCCGTCGATGTAACCCCAATCGCCTGTCTCTTCTCATGTAGAGTAGGCCAGCTCTCATATTGGTTTTCCTATCTGCGCAAGATATTCCTAAAGGCCTGGTTACACGATACATTAACACGTACGGGTTCATGTACATTTGCGTGAATGGTTTCTGCTCAACTTGTGCGAATGCATGAACCAAATAGAACAGGTTCTATTTTCTGTTCACGCATTTATTCATTTGTGCATTTTGGTGTGGTTACACGGTGCATTTTCGCGTTCATTCTCGCGTTCATTCTCGCGTTCATGCATTTACACATTAACTCATACGGGTTAATGTGTCGTGTAACCAGGCCTTTACTCTGCCTAATAACCGACCTATTCTCTACTTCTGAAAATGTTTCAGACGCACGAATTCTCTCCTGAAATACTACCATTATTAAAGACTAAATTAAAGTGGAGATATGGAATTAATACGCTCTTAGCCATAGCTACTTGAGTACTACAACTCCTTGTGCATGCGGAAGTAGATGTTGACGCAGACTAAGGGAATATTACGAATTAATAGACAAAATGGTAGAAAAATGGAGCGTTTTGCCGGCAAATGGGGTTTCAAATGTGATCGGTACAGTGTGTTCACTGGTGTAGGTACCTCCAATTCCGACGACCTTGGTTCGAATTCCAGCATTGACAGATTATGGCATGTTATACTTAGGAACTCTCGGCACCTTTCGTTGAATGCAGTCTAAAGCCGACACTGGTCTTTTGTTCACTTTACTTAGTTCCATACAAATGTTGCATTTATACAACCATTCTTCTATCCGAAATGATCTCAGTTACTGGTCACCCTCCGACATTAACTGTAGGTATATGAGGGTTTTGACGTAAA
Organism: Platycnemis pennipes; assembly: GCA_933228895.1. Lineage (NCBI taxonomy): Eukaryota > Metazoa > Arthropoda > Insecta > Odonata > Platycnemididae > Platycnemis > Platycnemis pennipes. The sequence goes on from OW121857.1 coordinate 86,261,253, forward strand.
AGTTGGGATAATTAGTTGTGAAAATTAGGGAAATATGAGCGAAGAGATAAATTATCTGCAGGTAACCGAGGCATCCCTCAGTCATCGTAAGGGCTTCAAAGGAGCTAAATGTCAATGCTAAAACACTAGCCGTGATATCAAAGGATCTAGGTTTAGCTCCCGGTCATAGCCATGGAGATTTTTCTATAAAATTTTTCGTTTTTTAATGTAAAGCAAACCTTTGGGTTAGTCATCATTAGTTCGCGGACCCGTTAGTTTTTTTTATATGAAAGGATTCACATTTCAGGCCTTGTATAGATTTTTGGCGTAGAATCTTACCTTTCAGGACATTAGTAGACCCTCTCGGCGCGGCTATTGAGCGTTACCTATTCATAAGATACTCGCAGTATCTTCTAAACGACAAAACTTGCACGGTTATGCAATTTACCATTTGACAAGAGAAGGAAAAAAGGTTATAATTGCTGACGTGAGAACACAATGGCATCAACCAGCGAGGGGAGAGTAGATAGAGAAAAAGACAAGTTTTGAGCAGCTTGTCGCGCGCTAAAATCAGAATATATCTGGAATTCGATGAGGTAAATTTTGAGTACGGAGTAGTTGGAATTTCTTATCGAAGATTGTCTATATAGTGAGCATTAATAGTATCTAGTAATATTGTTTAAAAAAATTGATTAAATAATTGCAATTGTAATATTGTGTTGACGTAATGTTACGATTTATGACTGATTAAAAAATTACTAAAAATAGGACAAAATCATTCAGTGCAGTGAAGCATGTTTGTCCAAAAACTAAATTTCTACACCATCATTTTCTTTCAAAGCTCATTATAGTAAGCCTATAGCACATTAGACGTATTCAGTAGCCTAAAGGTTCGTGGCTGTGGCGAGTATATTTCCCGCCGATTTCAAAATAATATTGGTACGATGACAAAATTTAATCGGTGGAATCCCTCAATATTCTGGAAAAAAAATCCTCGTACCTGGCTCTTTTTTTCTCCGTCCGTTAATTATTAGGCGTTCATCAAATCACCGAAATGTAATCATCACCTTTCGGGTCGTGGCGCATGTGTTCGCTTAGCGGATTGTTACGCTTAGATTTCGCCCTCATTTTTTCCCCCGGGATTCTTGCCTTGCACATCCCTGACGAACTTCATCGGGAGGAGGAGCTATCCCGCGTTTGATCATTCCATGCAACGGCGACCATCAGCCGCGGCCGACTCTCGCTTCCTCGTGTCCTCGCGAGAGGAGGCGAGCGCGCGGGGTTGATCTTTCATTTGTTATACATAAGAGCTTGGCCCACGCGCGATTCAACTTGCATCCCCCGAAACCCTTTGGCGTATGGATTTTAAAGTTTAACACGGGAGCAACCCGGTCCTTCCCTCTGCGCACACGGGGTACCGGATTCCGAGCGCCGTTCCGGCAAAGAAACAGAGATTCGAGATCAAAAGAGAATAGACGAAGCGTGGTTTGTAATTTACTCGCGGGACCCTAAATTTTGACTGGAAAAAATTGAAGAAAGTAATGGTGGTCGGAGATTTCTGAGGAAATTACTTTCTGGTTAAAATTGTGAGGAGGGATTTTTTTTAACCTTTCCTTTGCCCGGTCTGAACGCTCGTCCGATGGAGTCGTGATAGTAGGTCGAGTCATTTCATTCTCTCCCACACTTACCTACGTCATTTCCTCTCTCCCTTCTCTTCGTCTATCGTCCTTTCTCCCGGCTTCGTATGCTGTTCTGAGATTTAACCAAAGTATCGGATGGAGATCAATCAAGCGATCGGCCAACATTATCTTTTCTGCCGTTTTTTCTTTCTGAAGTCAACCTTGAAGCCTTTTAATTTCAATGCGGCATGAGGCAGTCTGTGTGGGCTAAAGAAACGGATTTTATGTGGAAAGTAGTATTAAGTGAGAGACACTGGGATAAATAATTTAAAAATCGAAAACAAGGGATTTTTTTGTTTGAATGTGAGTAAATGCATTTGTATTTATTGACATTTGCAGTTACTCTATTTCTCTATAACAAGAATAGCAATCGGTGTAAGTAATTTTTGTTTTTTTGGGGAGTTTCCTTGGAACCGAAATACTCAATTTATAAGCGCTAGAAATTAAGAGAAACTCTTTCTGTTACTTTCACTGTTTTTTGTTGCTGTTATTTGTGCTGGCTATTGATAGTTTCTTCCGTTTCTGTTGTTAAGCATACTAGAATATTTGGCTTTAGGTAAGAATATAGGGAGTGGATGGAGGGTAGAGATGTACCTATTTAGCTTTGGTATTACTATGCTATTAACGAAAGGATCCAAGGGATCCACTGCTTGACGTTCCATCCGACGGACGGAGTTATGAACTTGAAATGCTCTCCAAATATTTTTACAGTGGTAAGATCCGGTACATATGTTACTGCCATTTAGCAGGATTAGAACCTGGGTCTTCGGTATAGGATATTAGTACTCCGGCCACGAAACCAGCACAGTGTCCCGTTTACTATTAAACATTAATATTTTATATTCGCTGTGCTCTTAGTTACAGATGTTGAGTATTTTTGCCACTCTGCATGGAAAACTTTCCAAACAAATAAATTGCACTTGAACATAAATTCACGAATAAAATTTTATTTTATGGTAAAATCTACATTTGCTAATAATGAGAAAAAGTTATTTTCACGCCTTATTCATCATATGCATCAACTCTTTTTACCAAACCTTATGAGAGGCTAGTGAGAATAATGTAATCGTTAATCCTCATATCAAAAGGCACGTTATATTTGAAAATTGATTTCATCATTAACGGATTAGCATAGAGGGAGGCATTAAATTAGCATAAAATCAATTTTTGCAGGTAATTTGAGGTGATGAGAAAATTATGCACGGTTTAAAATATGCTATCATGTCCTAAAGTGGATTCTGTAATCATAGAATAGTTTTTATAATACTATTTACTCTACAATGGTTGTTTTATATTGTAAAAAAACGTTGGTGGCTGACACTAACAAACTTCAACATTATGATGGTATTGCTATTGCTGTTATCATAATTATTACAATCTTGGATAAGTTCTACTCTCATCTCATGGAAAAATGTATCTATTTACCCCTGTCCAGCTTTAGAATTTATTGGGTAGCTGTTACCTTGGGTTACAGAGCAATGACTGGATATTGTAGCAAACATATACTCTGATGTGCCACTTCTTAACAAACTCATTCGGGAAACCCTACGCGGCTTCTGAATTGGCACACTAGGCCATTTTCACTATGCATTGAAAGTTAGCAATACCAGGCATTAAGCGTAGATTTCCAGGATTGTACACCTATTTTTTGTTTATTGATATGCAATCAGTCTCGTGTCCCTCGACCCTTGTAGTGAGCTACATCCCTGCAGAGAATTTGTAGTGTATCTTCATCAATTTTTAGCGAGCAGCATTTTTATCGTCGAAATGAAACCAAAGAGGGATTTTTGAATCATGATAACTTGTATTTATACTCGTACCACTACGTATGATTTTTTTGGGAAAATGCCCTCCTTATTTTGAACTGGATAGATGTGTGTGGTAGAAATTTGAATTATGATAACTTGTATTTATACTCGTACCAATACGTGTGATTTTTTTGGGAAAATGCCCACCTGATTTTGAACTTGGATAGATGTGTATGGTAGAAATGTGAGCAAGGAAGGGTTGAAACGGCTATTGATCTGAAATCTTGGTATTTTTAGTTTCAATATTATAATATCTTAACAATTTTTTACTCTATTTCTACTCCTGTCTTCTCTTATTTTCGGATTGAAATGAAATGGTGGATTAAAGATTACAAATTAATTTACTACTCTTTACTAATTGATTTTAGGCAGTCACTCTGGTATTTCATTCAGCATGTGGAGGTTTAAAAATATTTTATCAACATAATTGATTTGACCCTAACTTAATATTTTCATTCTTTTATTTTCACTTCCTAAGATTGTTTCACCGTTTGTCTTTCTATTATCTTTTGCTGAACCATTTATTTTGTACATATTACTGTATTAATTCGCCTAATGTCAATTTACCGCAGTTATGTTGAGAGCAACAAAAAATTGTGGTAATGTTTTGAACTAGCTTTTTTTGAAATTACGAAATACAATATTTCCTGTACTAGCATGTCGAGATTGAGGTCTGGTGTATCATTTTGACTAACACCACAAGTGATCGGAATTGTTTTTCTTTCCTGTGTATTGGGCAGGTTATTTTTCTTCTGTCAATTGATAAACAATCCACCATGGATATCTGGGGATTACTGTGTGGAATTACTTTTCCAGTCTAAACGCGATTGAAGTTCCATACCCGGAGATCAGGCTCTTTATTAAAAAAAGTATTTGCTTTTCATTTTTCGTCTGGACCCCCTTGTTGACTCGTCAATATGTCGTTGAGTTGGGAGTAAGGGACCTTTCCTTGCGATGGTCTAGTAGTGCATTGGACGAACTGAGAGCCTATTGGTTGCTGCCGACTGAGGTTGGAGACGGAGACAAAGAGGAGGGTTGCTCTTTTCTTTCTGTCTCTTTGCTCACCCCGGGGTATTGCGAATTGCGAAAGAAATCCTCGCGACGGCCCGGGGGAGGAGGGCGTCGCGTATATTTGAATTAGGCGGACGCTAACGTAGTTTGCTCCCAATAAACACACCCTCCTTTTTCTTTCGAAAAGGCAATCTTTCGAACGGTATTTGATGACTCTGCGATGTCTTGACCTTGACCAGTATCCTTTCCCCACCCACTCTTTCCGCTCCCTCATCTTACGGCTTTTCTCATATTTCTCAATTCCCTGTGTTCTGTATCCAACGATTGCGTTCCGGTGAAGATTCCTCCGCCGGCCTTTTTTTCTAGCTCCATTCTCTGATGTTACGAGTGAATTTTCCCCAGACGTGATGGAGTTTATTGAGACTGAAGTTTCCCTTTGTGTAACTCCTTGACGCTTCGTGACTACACATATAGTTACGAGCCAATAAGTGCCTGTCGACGTCCGTACAATACGTAGCGAATGAATTGCTCTACTGGCCATTGACGGTTTAATGCGCTTGTGCTTATGATGCACAAGACTGCATACACCTCTATACTTTGGAATGTGGACGTATTATTAGTTTGACTATTGATTTGTCTGACTGTTCTCCTCCTAATTAATTGTTGGAATTAAAAAAAAAAGTGTTATCTGCGTGAGGCGATGTTTTGAAATGTTTCATCAGATAATGTGATATAAACATGGAATTTCCTTCAAGTGCGAATATGTCCTGAAAAATACTACCACTTCCTGGGGCAGATATTTAACCAATTCATCCCTGATGTTAAAAGTATGTTTGGGAAGTGTTAAATCGCCTAAATCCAATGAGAATTCATTAAGTAGGTTATTTAACCCCATCCCAATTTTCTCAATCTCGCAGCTTCCATTGGTGTCTGTGTTGCAGTAGTTCTATTATTCTTGTTTTCGGCATGGGCCGAAGTAGTTTGTGGTAAAAAAATAGACCATGCTCAATGTAAAGTTGTAAATAAATTTTTGTATAATAGTTGTTAAGTTCTAATGTATATTAATGAATAGATGAGTGAAATTGCTGTTTTTTTCCAAGTATGCAATCGTGTTTGTTGAAGAGAAGAATATCCTGTTTGGGTAACTGTCCTGTCGGTTAAGCCCAAACAGGATATTATCCTAAGGGGAACCTATGTCCCTCAATTTTGTTATAAGTAATGATTAATACATTTTGTGTAATTTGCTATTTGAGGAAAAACAAATAAATAATAAATAAAAAAATAGAGTTATAGGTATCATCACTAACTACCACTACAGAATTTCTTCTCTTACTCGGAACTATACCTTTTGCAACCGCCGTCGTCTCAAGTTACTGCTTTTGCCAACGAATCCGTTTCAATCAATGTTTTATGAATTTTATTTTTTACTGCCAATATATCCTTCTTATCATATAACTCTTCTTCTCAAAACCGCATCTCAAAGACCCTCAATCCTCTCTCATCGTAAATTTACCAGCCATGGGGAAATGTGAACAGATTCATTGTTATTTATCAAAATGAGTATAAGTTTTAAACACTGCTTTATTCCGTGGCTGATGCAAAATAGTCAAAACTATAGTAGCCTAGTGGGTTTCTGAATTGGATCCTGTTTTACTAATTACTTCGTCGCAAACCTTGTACTCGAAAGAGGTTTTTGCGTCTGTATTTTTTCACTTGCTCTCTTGACTCTACGCGACTGTCAGTTAATTTAGTCCTTCCGTCCCTCTAGATAGCAATCCATTCCTCTTTTTGGGTGTTTTTTTTATTTGTCACTGACTTCTTTAGCCAAACAAAATTCTCTAACGTGCAAAAAAGGTTGATTTTATAAATAATGCTTTATTGGACGCTGTATATTGGCTAGGAAGTTATATATTTATATATAGGCGCTGTATATTGGCTCTCAATTTCCTAAAATATCGAACAAAGTTTTTTAAATAGGTAGTTTTAAAAATTGCTCCCATTAATTACGCTTTTTTATTACTTCCTTTCTTAATAGACATCAAATATGACTTATAAAGTCTATTACAGGTTATACGGTCTAGGACCTGCTTAAATTGGGGGACTGCCTGTAATGGGCCAAGCTTCTCTTTATAAATTTCCCCTCAAATGAGAGCACATTTGATTTTTCTTTAGTCACATCCCTTTCCAGGTCTAAATAATGATGATGTACCCGTAATTTGATCATGTTAATTCCCATCGTCCTTTCATCTTTGCGTACTTTTCGCATCCGGCAGAGGGGAAATGAGTGACCTTGGTCCCCCGTTTTTTTGTCCTCCTTTGCTTGAGAAATGACTGCTGTACTCGCCTGAACATTATTTCCTGGCAATGGCAAGTGCGATAATGGCAACATAGGCTTTTTAAAAAAATGCCTCCGCTCCCTTTTTGTTCACGCCTCAACCAATCTCTTTTCTCTCTCTCTCTCTGCGTGTGTCTTTCTATCCCTGCTTCTCCCTCGTGCCCTACCCGCTTCCATGCCGTGCAATTTTAACACCGCAACCCCACCCCCCCACCGTCCTCCCCCTATTTTTTCTCCCTGCCCCTGGATGATGTGCCCACCCCTGGATCGTATTCTCCCCCGCCTCCTTCCCACACGCTCTCCCGTTGGTCCACTGAGATGCTGTCTGTACGGTGGCGCTGGGTGCAGCCATTAAAAGTCCTCCCCTATCCACCCGCACTCCTTCCCCCTCCCCCCCCATCGAGGGGGCAACTTCATTTCACCGCCATCATTTTCGCCTCTCTCCATCCCTCTTTTGTTTTTCACTTTTTGTTTTCTCAACTCTTTTGTTCAAAAAGATCCACTTCACTCCCGTCCGACCCCCACACTCCTAAACCTCCCCCCTCGCCCAAAAACCCTCGCTTCCCAGATCCCCCGACCCTAGTTTTATTTCCTCCGAAAGTAAAAAATATATGTGTGTGTGGGGGGGTGGTGAAGAGTTGTCCCTCGTTCTCCCCTTTTTAATCCCACTCTCTCTCTCCCCTCACCTCCTTACCCCTCGCTCCTACGGCACCCCTATCCCCTCTTATCCTTCTCCTCCGGAATGCAGCGCGGACAAAAAGACCCCTTGGCACACCCACGCCCACCTCTTGTTCGGGCTTGCATCCCCTTTGCTCCTCTTCCAATGCGGAGCGCACATATCGCAGTTTTCCCCGATTCCGACCGCCTGTCTCTCCTTGTCGGCCACCTCTCACCACTCCCTCGTAACTATTTCTGTTCGTCCTCGCGTCGGGAGGACACGGTCGTCGTTCCGTGATTTTTTCCCTTTTCCACGCTCTCCCTCCTGAGTGAAATCTCCGTGAATCTAACTGTACTCTCTTACACATTACGCTTCATTTATTTTTATTGCTGATTTTCTCACTTTTGGTTCAAGAAAGTCACACATTGATCCTTAGTTAAACGAGGAAGGACGAATTTGCATCCGTTTCATTTCTCCAACCTGAGACGAAGAGCTGAGGATTTGAAGGAACTGGGGATCGATTTGGTGTGATATTAAGGATACTGGATTCTAGTAACGAGGTCCTGGGTTCGGCTTCTTGAAAGGACAGCTACTTAAAAGCAAACTCGGTTCCTAGTGGAGTGCCATGTGGAGATGAATTTAGCTTCACTACTCCGTCCGGCACATTGGATGCTAAATTGTGGACTTGTTTTGCACCTTCCGGTAAATTTTGGTCATCGCTGACAAGTTTATTTCTGCCCACCCTAATAATTCTTCCCCTTATTTAATCGACCGTCTAAATCCAGAGACGCTAATGGCCTCTTCCGACGGCCACCTACCACCAATAACTTATAACGTCTCGGATAAGTTCTTAAACAGGCTAGCTGTACGATGCATTGATGCCAAGTCAATCAACAATTATTATTGTATTAAAATAATAATTTCATGCTATCCCTGACAAAATTATTTTAAGGATTTTGGTCGGTTTTTAAATTTCTTGGTTTTGTAAAGGATATTATCAAATGTCTTATAAATGTATTTCGGTAGCTTCCTCTCTCGCCGGGATAGCCGTGTCGATGATGCTAGTCTTATCGGCATGATAGTAGTACAAGAATTGAGTTTTCGATATGGTAGACTATTATAATCCGTATTTATTAAAGATAGATGCATGAGGGAAGAGAGAGTTGGGGCTGAGTATTTCACAAGTAAAAATTATTAGTGGATGGTAGAGGCCAAGACTTTGTGGAATTCCATAATATAGGATGAGAAGTAAAACTTTAGCGTTCCACAGGGTAAAAAGATTTATTTCGACATGTTTCACTTCACTGAAGCATCATCAGATACATGTGAATGTACCTGATGATGCTTCAGTGAAGTGAAACATGTCGAAATAAATCTTTTTACCCTGTGGAACGCTAAAGTTTTACTTCTCATCCTATAAAAATTATTAAATCTTGGTTCGAGTGTAGCGTGCCGGACTAGGTGAGCTTCGAGTAAATGAATGAAATAAAAACTGATTCCTATGCTTAAGAATGCGAGTCTTTACCCACCTTAAAACGACAGGGTTACCGATCACATCTGATGCATGAATATGAATGTTACTAATTTTTGGTATCATCAGTTGCTGAGCATCGGAACGAGGAATGTTGATTTTACTCTGAATCGATAATGCTATACTTGGTAATTTTGATTCAAATGACAAGCTGCAAGAGCATTCTACTAGCATTGTGTAGTTGACAGTTGACAGCAAGCATCCGTGAAAGAAACTTATCCTGGATGCATAAATCCATTCAACCAAAAAACTAGCGTCACAGATTGTGATTATCTACCGTATTTGCGGAAGAAGTCTCACACCCTTTTTTCAACATCTATGAATTATCTCAATTTAGATAGTTTTGTGAATGCTTATTGGGCGATGTCGTTGAAAACCTATGCTGAAGCATTTCCTCAATGTTTAGCCAATTCGTGATTGTTAAACTATCTCCATGCATATTCATCGAAATGTTGCGAAATGGTCAAATGCTGTGAAGAGGTTTAAAGTCAGTAGAAATCCATTTTGAAATAGTATGTTTTGCCTACAACTTCCTTACAGTGAACAGTCACGGCTGCACCTTTTTTGAGAAGAGTATCTGCCACGTTACTGGTATTGCATTTTCCTTTATGCTCTCTCGTCTTGTGTCAAGTCGGTGGAATTTCTGGAAAAGTACTCTTCAGGAGGATATTACATCTGAATAAGAACTTGTACACCGGTCTCAAGGGCCTATGTTCGATTCCCGACATGGGGAGTTGGTTTGAAGTGGATCACAGGTCACTCGAGTGTTGGGTGGAGAGCACTTCAAATTCGGTCTCCGCATATTGTGGAACGTTTAAATGTGGACCCTTTGGCGCCTTTCGCTAAGAGCACGATTATGTTGACGCCCTGTTTCTCAACTTTTCCTCCACTCCTTACAAATCCCACCTATGCCACGCAAATCACCTAAAGCTCATGTCACAGACGGTTGCGTTGGTCGGGTGTCTCTTCCTTAACAAATAATTTAACTGGTCTCCGTACGAATGGATTTTTGTCACGGTAGACTCTCTTCCGAAACTATGATCGTTCATGTTTATTTTCGGCTCTAGGTTGCTAAATAACTATATCTCGATCTAACTTGATCGATGTACTTTCTCAAATTATTTTATTGCCGTGGTAGAATTAAACTTAGAAAGGGGCTGTGTTAGAATTGATAGATGAGACTCAATGCGATTTAATGCATATTTTAGTTGTAGTTCCCCGATCACCGAGTGTGAAAAAGCTATTCTGATTAATACAAATTCAGTATGACGAATTCTTTTTTAAGGTCGATCGACGTGTGAAAGGGTTGAAGCTGCTCAGGTGAATGGACAGTGTTTGGCAAAGTCCATTTCTGCTTGATTGATTTGACGTGGCCTTAGTTTTTTCATCAAATATGAATCACCACTAAATATTTACTAGTTGAATGGCGTCAAAACTGGTTCATATTTTTTTAAACATTTTAATATGAACGAACGGGGTTAGTTCACGGTGCATAACAGCGTGTTGGCTATCCCAATTCGCAATATAAAGCCTTATTAACTAGATTCTCTCTGTTAAATTACAGTCGTAAAACAAAATAATAAACGTATGCAAGCATGGAATGGACGTAAAACTTAAGACTCGAGCCTCAATTGTCGCGCTTTTGGGCTCGTTCATCGGTGGAGTTTCTAGCCAGCCCCGCCCTAAAAGGTGCCTCAGATCGGAGGAAGAGGTGTTAAGATGAGATTGAAAGGGAAAGGAGGAGTGGAGGGGAGACCCGATTTTGGTATTAAGCTGCTCTTAACGAAAGCCCCGGGTGGATCCACATCTTTATTTCCCATTGGACGAAGGGAGAAGTGAATTTGGAGTACTATCCTCACGGGATTCAAATGGGAATTCCGATGAATCTGACGGGGTTCGAGCACGGTTCTAAAAGGTGGGAAACTAATAAACTTGCTAACCACTCTGTGAGTCCCGTGTAGGACGTTTTCAACCTGGGTTGCGTTCTACCCTTGCCGAAGAAAACTAATTTTAAGAGCATAGCGCTGAAATTATTTTCTTTGATGTGACATTTAATGATGTGAGAACAGAGGCCATGATATTAAGTTTTGAAAAATCCATAAGGCACGTTGTCCTTAATGATTTTCTGTCTTCAAAGGTAGGCGTCTTAAAAGTTTAAAACGAAACTGATGTAAAAACCCCCTTCTTGAATGATAATGTGAATCAGTACTAAATATTTACAAGCAAAATGGTGCCAAAACTGGTAAATACTTATAAAATCAACTGATTCAGGCGAGATGTAGTGGAAGTTTGACATATTAGAATCAAATATCGGTGCACTTTTCCACAAGTAATTTATTAATGCGTACGACGCGTTTCGGCTCACAGAGCCATCATCTGGTACAAGACACCAACATACATGTTAACAGCGTATTTATACATATGAGAAGGGGTGGGGGGGGGGAAGTAAAAGGCAGAGGGAGGGGGGGGGGGGAAAGGTACGGTTGGGGGAAACAGTGAGAGACGGAAAAACCAAGGAAGTATGGAACGGGGGAGGAGGGGTTCTTGAATGAAGGGACGCGTGTCAAAAGAAAGGGATACGAGGCGGCAGTTAGCGAGGCAAGGAGGAGGTGTGTGGGAAGTCCCCGAAAGGGAAACTGGGAAAGGAGTAAGGATAAACAGCAGGGGTTGGTGAAGGGATTATTGGCGGTAAAATGGTCAAAATAAGGTGGGGGGAGTGGGTGGGTGGACCGGAAAAAGAAAGAGAAAAACCCGAGGACGCTGTTAACATGTATGTTGGTGTCTTGTACCAGATGATGGCTCTGTGAGCCGAAACGCGTCGTACGCATTAATAAATTACTTGTGGAAAAGTGCACCGATATTTGATTCTAATATGGTAAATACTTGTTCAAAAATGTGATATGAAATGTCCATGTCCATGCCAAGGATGAGAAAACAGGGTTTCTAGTAGCCCTTGAAAGTAACCTTTGAAAGGATAGTGCAGCATGTCAGTGCTAGTCAGTTGCAATAACTTAAAGAGTTGGCCTTGAAAGTAACGCTTGTACGTTGACTATCGATTGTATATTAAAATATTCCTGTGGATGTTGTAAAAAGTGCTTTTTTTCATCGTGATAATTGTTTCACAATTACACATAGTATCTCCTGCATTTATTAATTTCACTGAGTTCTATTTTATCCTACCAGAATAGCCTTTGGTGTGGAAACTGTGGTTAAAATGATTATTAGTAGTGTGCGTGTGCGTAGAAGTTTAATATCCATCTGCACAGTTGCCCTTCTCATTATCTTATTCCATGAACAAATCTGTCGTAATATTTTGAAGTTATATGTATATTTTATCGTTACCGGAAAAAAGTCGACTTTTTTGACATTTTACTTCAGTTAGACCTCTTATGATATGAATTATCTACTTCTGAGGTCTTTAATCTACACTACATTCTGTCATCCCTTCTTATATCACTCTGCTTTATTTTCCCATGGCTCCTTCAAATTTTCCCTGCTTTTCTCTCTGATTTCCAGTAATATTTGATAGTTCTAAGTATTTCTTCTTTTAGGACTTGTTTTATTTCTCAATGGCCTTAACTGAACATTTTCTGATCAGTGCTTCTTTTTATTCCTCAAGGTTCATTGACGATGTGATAAATAATAGATATGTTTTATGTGTTGAAAATCGTATTCATGGCATTGCAACGACTTGTACCATTTCCTTGGCATTAGTTTCCTTATTGTTAGCTTCACCTCGAAGGAATCTGTTTGAGTGGCTCGCTACTTTTTAAATGCTAGTAATCAAAAAAGCACGAAACTAAGTTCCATGAATAAAACAAAATCACAAAATGAATTTAAAATCAGTGGAAGTCATAAAGACATGTTAATGAAGTTAAACAACAGTTTCATAAAATATCTCAGGATTCGTTTGTTTTTGGTGAAATTTGTCGAGGCGATTTATTTAGTATTTGAGGGAAATAAAAATTTAAAGTTGAACCGAAAGTTTCGTACTTTAACCACATAATACTCAAATTTTTCGCAGATTTAAATTATTTACTCCTGACGACAAAGCATAATTTACTACTTTGATTCTGGCCTACCTCGATTTTCTCGCTACCAATGTCAGGGTGAATCTTCGTGCACTGGGAAATGTTGGTTTTGTTTGTCGATCTTTTGTTGGCCGATCTGCATTTGTCTGTTGGCTGGTCATGTCCCATTCCCTTTCATCCATTTAACTCGTGTATCCTCTCTAGTTTACCTTTGTGCTTTGGGGAATTTCCGGCACCCACGTACTCGTTTGACGTCCGTGATTCCCGCTCCCTCTATGTTATTTTTCTACCTTTTGCGTTGCACATCCCAGCCAATAATTCATGCCATCCCCCGCAACTCGCGTCCCGAAATGGTTTCATTATCCACCACCCTTGAGTATGCTTCCTTTGATCTTTTTCTATGATATCGTTGAAAGAATTGGAAATCACTCCTGGCTTATCCCAGAAAAAACTTATTTCCAACCTCGGCTCTCTTGCTCACCTTAGTGTTAACGCGAAAAAAAACTTGGAAGTAACTCATCTATTATTATTAATTCTATAAAGATTTATTTAAAAATAGTGAAGAAATATTCTGTAATAAGCAAAATTGTATTTTTATTGCCATTGAGTTAGGTCTAAATTGTTTAAGATGTTAATGATGTTTAAACTTCGGCAAATATTAATGCAGTTGTGTAAAACGCTATGGATGAAAATGGAAATGCTGGTGCCGGCTATAAATTTAGTTCCTGGCTTTCGATGTTCCTTGTGGATATGTCCGCGTTCTATATTTTTTCTGACATAAAAGAGAGTCTCATTAAGAATAAGAACATTAGAGGGTGACGCAACATGAAACATGTAGAGATTTCATAAACATAAGCAACTTTTGACGAAACATGTACTCGAATATTTATATTCTTGAAGAAAGGTTGGATTTTTAATGGGAGAATCAGCAAGGAATGATTTGAAAAAATAGAAAATAATGCAACTTGGCCATGCCGTGTGTATGTATGGGAGAAGAGAAAACGTTATGTTGGTCTTGGTTATTGATTTGACCGCAGTAAGAATTAATGGAGGCATTGATTGAAGCTTAGGCCATGGATGGGCCAGCAAATGGATTTCCATCGTCTCCGCTAATTGCAAAGACTGCCATGGAATGAGCCAATACATGAAATGGAAATAGAATGACAATGAAGCACTCAAGTGTATATGAATTATTTACGATGAGAAGTGAGTTAGGTAAAGCAGCTTAATGCGCTGAGTAATGAGGAGATTGGAGCTGTTCATTCGAGTACAAGGTGGGACACCAAGTGGAAACCTGGTTCGGATTGTTAAATAATTCAGATTGTCGATAAATATGTACTCAAGACTGTATCATTATCCTTCGTTTTCAATCTGTCCTGAAAATACGAGTGACGTATATCCGGTGTGTTAAAGTTTGTGATGATTATGATTGGTGTGTAAGCCTAAATACACCCAAACAACTAAGTTGAAATTAAGCTTAAATTATCTTAACTTTAGCTTAACCTTTTTGCATAAGATGCATAATTCTGCTACAGGTGTGATATTGATGCAAATTTATTTAGAAATTTATTTTAATCGGTATTTTAATCCCCGATTACTGCTGGAACGTTAATGCTGTATCCTAAAGTCTTAAATGATATAATGGGGGTGTTTGCTCGGAACCGAAATCGCTATTTTGTACACTTAATTTTTTGATAGAAACGAAACATGAATTTTAGTGAACAAATTAATAAGAGCTATTTAATCATAAATCAAAAATTTTAAATAAGGAAAAGGAGACGCCCACTGAACAAGCTGCGTTAAGGATACCTACGTCATCCACCTCCCGTCCTTGACTGTTTTGAGGGAAATGGAGGGGAGGGGAGATGGGGGCGGAAGGTCTGCTCGCACAGATCACTTTCATTGGCAGAGTCAGCAGTGTGTCCCCCATTCTGATTGGGGGAAGGAGCTTCGTGGTTTCAGTTGTGATTGGACGAAGTGGATGACGTACGAGTCCTCTGCACGCCCACTTTTCCGAAAGGGTTAAAGACATCAGTATTTCGCCGTTCGCTACTCGAGACCTTATTGACCGATCGAGAAACGAGAATACGGTTCTTTTTATTTTACAAGCTCTATCAGATACGGCAATAAAAAAAACGACCCCATTATAAATGACATTGGTTACAGTTTTTATGAAGTAATTTAAATTTATTTCATTGGCCAAGTTACTTGAATGGGTTTTTATCCAATCGTATAATCGCCATCAAAAGCTTATCTTCCATATAGTATTGTCATGCAGAAATTCATGTTACATTATTTCTCCTTAATAATGTCACGGAGACGTTAAATTGTGGTTGAGAAATTTGGTTTCGAGATAAACCAAACGCTGAAAACTTACATTAAACCTTCTTGCATTAGTTTAATTCTAAGATGATGACGACTCCATGCTTATGGTGAGAATGTAATCCAATGCAATAGGGTTACCTGTTCACTAGATAACTGGCTTCCACGGTTGGCAAATAAGTATTATTGAAAAAGGACCTCAGTGATGAACCTAAATGTCGGTGTGCTAGTTGAGGGAAGAGGACACTATAGGCCTTGCGGCATATGAAATTCAATCATCCAGTGGAGGATGGGTCCTCTTATGTCCCCAGAATGTTTTGGTGCCCAAATATTTCGCAACTTAGACCTGGATGAGCCTCGGAAGTACTTTCTCGCATTTTAGTCCTTGATTTCCGTTTGGTAGTCCACCTGGGCGTCCACGAAATTTTTCGTATAATGCCCGAGAAACAAAGTCTTCCAGGGGGGGATATGATTACTTTTCACAAATTAATGTTAATTTTCAATGGCGTTTGTTAATTGTGTGATTTACGGTAGTAAATGGATGCCATGCAAAAATATTTAACTTCTGTCAATGATAGATGGGAGCGTTGAGAATTTCCAGAAGGTAAAGATTGTCTGTATCGGTAAATTTTACGGACCTTTAGCTTGCCGAACCAGAGCACCAAAATTTGCTAGAATTTTGATTCCAGAAGCATTTCTTAGGTGGATCATTAACCGTTTCTCCTGCTCATTTTCAAAGATGGCACTTGGTTAAGTTGCATTCCAGACCTCTTTATTATTAAATATATGGTTGATTTTTCGGGAGTTTAGGCCTTTAAATCATGTTACTTATTATTGTTATGTTTTTGGTGGTTCATTCCATTTTTAGCCCTGAAGAAGGAAAAATACAATTTCCGAAACGTCGGCCAAATGTTAACTATTTTTCATGTTTAATAAAAGACCTAAACTCCCGAAAAATCATCCATATATTTAAAGATGACACTGTTCTTGATTCCGTGTACGGCACTCGGAACATTTTCCTCTGACCTTTTTTAGGGCACTGAAATACCGGGTAATAGATATCGCCTTATCAATGCGATTATTGATTGACTAAATGTGCAAAATAACTATTAAGGCCCTTTAATAATTAGGATTATATGTACGTAATGAATTTCCAATCATTGTTCGTCCCCTGCCGTATTACCTAGGATGGTTGGCAGATTATTCCGTAAGTATAGATGTAGTATCAACTATGGTATCAACCATATCGCAGTGGGCTGCTCATTGGTCCAGCAAGCCGAGTCCAGTGGATCGATGCCAGCTTCAATATATCTTTTATGCGCTTTGGGAATAAGTTGCCGCCTTTCCAGTTCCCACCACAATCAGGATTCATTTCCCGACCTCGCCGTGCCTTAAATCTCTTTGAATTGCATAACTTTTGGAATGACTTTTCACGCACAAAGGCGTAGGGTGTGGCAAAGTGTAGGATGGCTGGACTGGTGGTGAGGGAACACGAGGATCGCAGGAACTGGGGCGGCAGGGCGTTGTGGGAAGGGTTGCCTGGAAACCGAAAACCACCACTTCCCGCATCCCGTTTTTTTATTTACCTCTCGTTGACGTCACCCGATCGTAAAAACTTCGGTTAATCTCCGCGCGTTAACCGTACACTGATCATGCATAATCCAGGAAAGTCATTACTTCGTCTCCCTCTGGAAGTTTTCATGCGTGGAGAGCTGTTATGGAATTTTCATCGCGCCTCCTCTGATCGTTTTAGTCAAAATATGCCCGCAATAATATCGTTGATCGCTCCCTTTTGAATTTGTGACCCGTGGCGTACTGCGGACCACCTGAGTCTTGATAGTGTCCTTAAAATTCGCCATGAGAGGCGATCTTTCGTCGCTACAGTCAAAGCCTGCCTTCCTACGTAAAGCTTTCGTCATTGCGTAACATCTTCTGACTTTAATAAATAAGTTTGGATCGTCAAATTCCAAGGACTGGGTGACTGGAGATCAAAATTGTTTGTGAAAGTGGCCAACGTATCCCGTGCAGTTTTCCGTCAAAGCAATGGAAATCCATAAAGAAGAGAAGGGACTTTTCCACTTTTGGTCGGATAATAGTGAAAATAAAGAGGAGCTGGCGTAGGTAATCAAAGGTGCGTAGGCGATGGCATGTAACCTTGACTCACCTCACTCTGTTGTGGATTAAAATTATTATTCTTCGTTATGGAACCCTCTTTTTATGCTGTAAAACGTATATGCTTTAGAGTAATATCGTAATAAAATTTTTAAATTACCTCCATGCAATACTTTCCATTTTTAAAAGCATTAGTTACGTAGTCTGCTGTACCACCTCTTATGCAATTAAACTTCTGATTTAATGTGCTAGCGTTTTTATTTATTTGATACCAAATAGTAGCTTAATCTATGTAGTAGTTGCAGTAAGCTATTACTTTTTCACCTCACTAAAGCAAAGTAAATGTGAGGTTTTTCAACTACGTAGTTTTGGCAGAATTTCCTTGGTATATTGATGTCAATGAGGCTTCTATGCTGTACTCAAAACAGCCCTGGACCAATATTTGAATAGGATGAAGACTAGCGCAACGTTTAATTTATTGAAATTCCAAAAAAACATTAAATCAATCTTGGGAGCACCGTGAGAGACACCTTGTATATGCGTAATAGGGTATGAATCGTTGGGAGACATTTACTCTCTGCTTGCATCCAAAGAAGATGCTACTGCACAAGGAAAGGAAGCAGTAAGAGCAGTAGCATTCATTTTTCAGGTTCTACAACTGCTTAGCCGTCTAATCTAACCTAATCACGAGAGGAACTCGACGCTCATGTTCGAGGCAGATTCCAAACCATTGTTCTTGAGGTTGCTGGACCGGCAGGTATCCGAAGTATCAACTGAAGGCGGCAGTTAAGGAAAAAATTGGAGCTGTTCTTGCATGAGATATACGCATTTAACTTATGGCTTTTGAAAATATAAGGGAATAAATATTATTAATTGACTAATTCGCATATGCTTCAAAGGTATATTGCCAATATAATTTGTGTTTTGAAAGCTATTGACAAATGTAGAGAGAATTAAGAACTATTTAGAGATGTGCAACAAAGCAGTGTGAGATTATATTTCCTTCGCATCGCAGACCAAATAGATGGTGCAAATATGTAATTCTGAAAATATATTTGGTGTCGCCGATAAACAGAATGGCTCTGAATTTATTTTGGAAACAGTTTCATATTTGCAGCTTGGTATATCCTGTGGGTATTGGGCATTAAACAAGATATTTTTCAAGTTGAATTTAAGTTGGCGCAAACTCTATAAATCTAAATCATATCGGACGTACAGTAATGCATGAAATGCCTCGCTTTGAGGACCCACTCGCGTAGACATATCAATCTCTTCCAAGTTTTCAGAATTTTTTGGACCCTTACGATCAGGCGTAATGGCAAAAGCTCGAGAGCCGGGCGAAATTAGAACCCTCCACAATTAGCGTTGCAAGCGGGGTCCCTAACCTCCAGCGCATTTGTGTAGGAAGCCTTTAGGTCTTTGGGGCTTAATTTCTAGGAAGATGAAGAATTAAAGAGCAAATGTTTCATGTATTCCTCCATAGGTCTTTGAAAATGTTTACGCGTCTCCTCAACATTTTATCTGCAAGGCTTCGGACAACAGGCGGGGTTGTTACTTTTTGAAAATTCTGTGTAATATTTTACAAAGGAATAAATATTTTCTGGAGTGAGAATACCCTGATGTTCTTTAATCTTTACTCATTTTGCCAAATGTTTTTTTTTAATTCAAAGTCATTGCTCGCAGTGTTGAAATTTTAAAATTCAGCGGAAACGTTTGAGGCAAATATAAACATTCGAACATGTCCTTCTAAAATGACGAGGATTTGACGAATATTTTGCAAGATCGTTGATATTTTAGGTGCCACAAGTATGTGTTAAAATTACAAAATTTAACGGAGACGTCAAAGCAGAACGTGAATGTCGAAATGCAATTAACTTTGCAGCTGCCGTCTGCTATTATTTTTGCCCTCCCTCCCCTGAAGCCTCATGCCTCTTTCCTTCCTCCTCGCCCTGCCCTACGTCGCATCAATTCATATCTTTCATCTCTCCCGGTCGCCCTCAAACCTCCCCACCCCCCTTCATTATTCTCCGCAATTCAGCCTCTCAGCCTCTCGCGCGTTTTCCCGCTATCATTTCATCAGGAAGTGTTTTAAAGCATCCCCCTCCTCAATAAAAACCCTCCGGCGCGGTCCCATGCCCCCCTTTTCCGCACTCCCTCTCAACTCCTCCCGTATCGACGTGGGCGACTTTCTTATTTCGCAAAAGATGTATCGCCATAAGGTGTGCGAGACCACCCCGATCTTCCTTCTTCCCGGCGGTAATTCCCGACCCTTTCTCTCCCCTTCCCAAGCGTCCCTCCCCCAATGAAGAAGCTCCTTTCTCGAGCGAGGAGGATGGAGAAGGAGAGAGGTCCTTTACGCTTTTAAGTCCCAAGTTTTATGCATCGCGGTGGGGAACCGAGCCTTCTGTTTCTTCTCGCCTTAGTCGACTTATCAGCTGCGAAGGACCCTTCGCATGCTCCTCCCCCGTTTTTATATCCCTCCCCTCTTCCCGTTTTTCGTTACGCTCTCCTCTTTTCTCTCTTTCCCTCCCTCCTCATCCAGTTTTCCGGCACTCCGGACCAGACATCAGATAGAGGGCGCGGGGAAGTGTGATGAAAGGAATTTCGGGTTTTTGCGCCGCATTGGCTGTGTTTTTGGACGCGCGGCGAAATCAACTTGGCCGCAAATCAATTTCGAATCAGTTTCGAGGGAAATCAAAGCGAGCGAAGGGTCGTTTTTCGAGGGAACCAAACAGTTATGCGCTATTGGACGTGAGACCCGTGGTGATGTTTTATCGTTTTTGGTGAAAATTCATCATTCATCTTTGTATTCTACCAATATTGGTGTTTGGCCGTCCTTGTGGCGTTTCTTTGTAACCCGTATTACAATTCCGCATCGTAGCGTCATCTTCAAATATTGTTCTTGGGAAAAATTTATTTTCTATGCTATCTTAGGTTTATCCTTTTCTCTCTATCCTCATTAAGAGTAAACTCCCTTTTCTTCCCTTTCTCCCGCTCCGTTTTATTCCTACCCTTTTTCACCCTCTTCACCATCCGTTTCCTCGCAGTATCCCACGCCCCGTTTTTACTACCTTCTTCCAATTTCTCCTGCCACATGCTTAACATTTTGTTTTATGCATTAGTCTCCACCCAGCCCACTCTCTCTATTTTCTCCTCGTTCACATTTGAAAATAACCCGATACACTAGCATGACCTTTTCGTAAAGGACGAATTTGTGAACCATGCAGTGGTATGCTGAACGTTAGATTAATCACTTATCTTTTCTTCACGCTTTTGCTCAAACACTCTATTATTATTTTTACCCTTGTATGAAAAGCTTTTTTGAAAGTGCAATTCCTTTCTGGATATCAATTGTGATTAATTCAGTTTTATGTAAAAAGCTCACGAAATGCGTTAACTGCCCATTCATCCTCAAAAGTCCATCTCTTTTTCATATACCTCCTTTGTATTCCTAAGATTGATCTTCCCATATTGATAAATTATAGCAGTATTCCTTGTAATGCATCGTCATTTATTTCGCTACTTAATTTCGAGTGTCAAATGTGATTTAGATTTTTAAGGACGGGATTAGGAAATCGTATCCAGTTTGGGCTCTTCGTAAGACATGTTATTGTTTTATTTTTCAAATTGGATAAGAAATACTTTATCCCTTGGCATATCCATCTCATCTGTGGTTACAAGTCTGTACCACTCCTTTTAACTTAACTGACCGGGAGGGAAGGTACATACAAGGTTGTGAATGGAGTGGTGGAGAGAAACCCGGCGCGGCGTAAGCCCGCTCTAAGTAAAAAGCACTAAGAGGGCCACGCTACATATCTCATCTGACGGTGGAAGGTTGAACTCGAGTGCTCTCCAATAAACACTCAAGCAGGGACCGGTTTAGTTATTTTTTTCTTAGTTAACATTATTTAGAACAAAAAAATATAAACAAATATTGAACGGGGTTACCTATGTTGTGCATTGACTTTTACGACGTTAATATTTACCGTGAAAACATCTCACGCTCGTAAGTAGGCTACGTTTTCACCTGTTTGCTGTTTTTCTTAAAAATATAATTAATTGGTATTTCTTCGTGACATGCAAAGGTTTTATTAGGTTAAATATTTAGTCTTCTGAGGCGTGTGTTACTAATGGCCTTTATTTTCTTTTCCTTCCTTCATCAGTTTCAAGATTCGGGTCAAATCACGCATTGCTCATTATATGACTTCTAAGCAGTAGCCTTTGCAGTATTTAAATTTTTGGCGGTTGCACTTTGGGAAGATCAGTTGCTGAAAGTATTTCCCTCCGATTTCAACCTGGAATGAGAGCGGTCGTAATCATTGTTTACTGTGTATTCATAGGAAATATATGTAACCTGCTCAAGGATAATAATAATTTTCTTGTTTAAAATTTTTTGAATAAATATAAAAAATGTTTATTTAATAACTTAGGTAGTGCATTGACTAATTATCACGTCGTGCGTAAATGTGACACTTGCGTGTTGGTACCTTTGTACTGTACAAGTTGTTTACATTTCCATCCATGCTCTCTGTTTGTTCTAATTAAAGATAACAAAATGGATTAAAGCGGAGCATGAATTTTTAAAGCGGAAATAATTTTTGTCCTTTTTGAACCCTTGTTTTACTTTCGGTGGCTCTATTTCTTTTGTAATCCGGTTTCCAGATTCGGATGTAACCTCGTTTCACCCTCAAGATGCCTTCTAAACACAAGTTCGTGCCCAATGCTTACTTTTTTGGCGTTCGGGAAGAAGTATAAAGTTTTTCACTCCGGTCAATTGTTGTTTGGGCCTTAATTTCTGTGTTGGGCTGAACAGAAGCGGAAAATATTGTCCTTCTTTGGCCTCAACCCTCCGATCCCTCCCTTCTCCCTTTTGTCCCCAGCGGTCTTTCTTTTCTCCTTTTCTACCCTCTTTCGTTTCTCTACTCTCTTTCTCTCTCGCGCCCTCCTTATCTCTCCGCTCCCCGATAACTCTCCCTTCCTAATTAGTTTACTGCCGCCCTTCCTTTTTTTACCCCTCCCTTGCTTGAGCATAAAAAAAAATTCGTCTCGCCTTGCAGTATTTCGCCGGGCTCCTCGTTAACAGGCCGGGGCGCGTATAAATTCGCCTCTTTATCTCTCCTACTTCCGCCCTATATTTTTTAAGCGCCGCTCACTCTCCCTTTTATTTCGATTCGCATTTGTTTATCCGTAAAACAACGGGATTATCCCATTCGTCGACTTCTTTTGTCGCGGCGCCTGGGGTCGCCCCGCCGGTGTCCTACCTTCTGTACTTGTGGCGCGGGCGTAGCGGAGGTTTCGAGGGTACGATGGTTTCTGCTCGCGTTGTCGCTCTAATTTTTGAATTGCATCCTTTCTTCATTTGTTTTTTCTTCGGTATTCTCATCCACAGAGTAGGCCTGTGAGTGGTGTAGCAATAAGGTGTAGCAGAGTGTGAATCATTAACAAAGGCACTCCAGCCGAAGAGCAGTTATGATACTAAATAATGAGAATATATAGAGGAGTGCAGGGCCCGTCTTTATATTACGTAACTATAAAGAGACGGAGGAGGGTTGGGCTATTTGTTACGATGCACTGTCAACTGAGAATGGGTATTTGCGTCCATTACCTAAGGAGATACACTATACAGTTTTAAACAATACTTTGTTCAAACAATAACCATGATACATATATTAATCAGTAAATGACTAATAATAATAATAGTGTTTATGAATGCTCAAAGGATTACATACCCTATAAACAGGAGTAAATAAAAATGTAGTATTAGAGCTCGCAGTAGTTTTGATGATAATATTAAAATATGGGGTTCAGTAGATATTACAAAATCATTAGATACAACATGACATTTTGTTCGCAGCATTACAATTACTGTGTTTAAGTCTACGCGAAATACACAGTGTAAGCAATAGCAAATAACATGAACTAAAGACAAGAAAATTGATTACACATAATACAGGACATCACTAGGTCACACACATGACAAAAAAAGATATTATCATTCAAATATTACAAACAAAGGGATTTTTTTTTCAGGAGTTTGTAAAGCTTTCTCTTCAATATTTTCAAGGATGGAGAGTCTTTGATATTTTTGGGCAGCTTGTTCCATGTATACGATCCTACAAATGTGACAGATTTCTGATAAGTCGTGGATCGGATTTGAGGCCGATATAGATAATCTGGATCCATCCTAGTTACAACATTTAGGAACTTTACATTAATTGGATAAAATTCAACTAAATAATGGGTTTAAAAAGGGAGTACATGAAACAGGTCATCATGAATTTCCGCCTTGCTTTTTAAATCAAGCCAAGAGATCTTGATTAGAGAAATATGCTGATGATGGGAAATATAATAGAAATGGGAATTCAGTATAGGCATTTAAATAAAAAGACTTTTATACCATTCATAGAGATCATTGGGAATTCAGTATAGGCATTTAAATAGAAAGACTTTTATACTATTCATAGATATCAATGGCAGCGTTACGATTTTGGGAAGCGTGGGAAATATAGAAACGTTTCGTGGTTCCCTGCCGTCTTCCTATTGATTTTTCACCCCTACCTGCTTGGATATGTATTCGGTCAACCCTGTGACTTTATTGCGCCTGAGATGTTACGATGTAACGACACTGTTTGCCAATAAAGTGTTTGAAATATATGTGGAATAAAACTCAATGACTGTGTACTTATTTTGTGGAATTTATCCATAGAAATAATTGCTGTTCCCTACTTTAAATAAAGGCACTCGATGAAAAATATTCTATTATGTACCTGATGATGGCCTAACGGCCGAAACCGGTAGTACCGACAATAAACCAGTGGAATTCACAATTTTATATCTATTTATTTGGAAATATTGCATAGCTAATTTTTTATCCTAGTGTAATTAAATAATATTTTTTGGGAAGGGGGGAGGCTTAAGAGTGGAAAGTCACCATTTTGTTATAATTGAATGTTGTATAATTCCACAAATGGATTAGTTTCAGCATTGCATTCGCTTTGATATATATATATTCAATAAAATGTGTAAGAATGCTGTTATTTATCGCTGGAAAGCCATAAGCTACTCAGGAATTTGTCATAATAGGAATAGGATGTCCTACTTATGGATTAGAATAAATGTAGTGCTACAGAATAATGATGAAGATAAAATGGATCGACTGCGTGACAAACCAAAGAGTCCAAAGAAGAGTGGGAGAAAAGAGAAGCATACTAAATACTTTTAAAAGAAGCCGGGACGAATGAATCGGTCATACCTTGAGACATGAAGGCCTGATGAAGATAATTGTTCAGGGAAAATGTGTGCATGAAGAATAACAAAATGAAGCTTCGCAATAGATAAGTATATGGAGCAAGTAGTGAAGGTGATGGAGGTGAAGTGTACTGAAAAATGCTTTTCGATATTTTACTTCCCGAGAATAATTTAGATTACATCGCTAGTAAGAGCAAGGCAGAATTTTAAATATGCAATGGAATTTAACTTATGCAGAGAAGATCGGCGAGGTCAACTGAAGCTTGTTATGATGATTATGTTAGTTCCACAGTCTTACTAAAAGAACTTGGATAGGAATTGTTATAGGAGTATTTGCGTCATGCTATGTGTGATGCATTATATGCATTATCAAACATCGGAGAATTCCGGTAATGTATTTTGATCATTCATGCTATATTTGACTTGGGTACTCCGTAATTGAGTACTCCACAAACTGAACAAATAAGCAACGAAGAAAAAACTTCTCGGGCTTTGAATCCCACCCTGGGAGTATTTTCACTGCCTTGGGCATAGGGATGTCTGTGATTGTGAAATTGGTAATAGTTAAAGTGCCCGATATAAAGACCATCTATCTTGTTTTTAGGTTAATGAAAAAAAATATATGTAGTAGAAATATGGTAGTAATTGCCACTTTGACCTAAGGAAATATATGTAATGATTTGATTGAGAGCGGGAACTTAAGCCACTTGGAATGTTACAGCTTCAATCCTTTATTTACCAAGTCTTTGATAGATAACTCAGTGTTTTACCCAATTGTTCTGACGCATGATTGGAATTTCGGTGCTAATGCAGTGCCTGCCATTTGTTTCACAGAGTGTGCATCTCATTGCAGATACTTCGGTGCCAATTGAGTAAACGGTCACTTCCGGCACTTAGACAGATGCGTCTCTGTTTTTCGCGCCTTTAATTCGCTTAGAAAAAGAAATACCACGGGAGGAAAAGAAATCGTTGCCTTTTAAAAGGGTTGAAGGCAAGAATTCTCAGACTGGAATCGGTTAAATCGACTCCCCCCGCTTCGAGTGACCTCATAGAGAGAGAGAACCTCGCAGAAGTCACCGCCTCCGATCCACGTATAAAATACACGCGCCCCGCGCTTTTCGCCAGGAAAATGGAGTGGCCGTGGGTTAGGTGGCTCGGGAGCGGGTGAAAGATATATACTCACGCTCACAGACGCACGGGGAAGAGGCAGAGTAAAGAGATCCATCACCCCCGGGGTCTCCTCTCCAAACTTCCACATCCTCCCCCTCTGTTCCAGCCTTAACTCCCATCCGACCGGTCTTCCGGAATCCCTACCACGACGTTGCGAGGTGCGCAAAAAACCGAGCTATCCCGTGGGGCGTTGCGGAGGTTGGATGGGGGGGAATCCCAGTCTGCCGGTCACAATTCACGCCTTAGCTGGTTCTCACGCGAAAAGGTTTGGCATAACAGGGGGGGCAGAGTCAGGTGCAAAGAGGAAGAGATTCGAAGGGGAGGGAGAGCGGAGAAAAAGATTGGATGAAGGGGGAGGGAGAAACGGCACGAATAGGGTGACGTGTAAAATATATGTACCCGAGATAAGAGCACAATTCGAGAATGGTTCGTAGAAAAAATGGCAAAGGTTTTACCTGGGTGCATCGACATCCAAGGCTATTTTGCTTCGCATGCAATCCGTTTAGATATTCTCACTACCAGAGAAAACAGTTCGGCCTACAAGCAAATTGTAAAACTTAATGTTTGATAATTATAGGGGATAAATCGAGACTTGGTGTGTCTTGACTTTTGGTCCAGACAAACTTAGGATCATAAGTGGTAAAACCGAGGGCCGTGAGGCTAAATGTTTATGTTACATGTCGAATTGCAGTGTGATCTTTACTTATCCTTTCAAAAAATTTCAGAGTTGACTGGCGATGATGATGTAGTCCTTTTTTCCTCGTAAAATGAGGGATGTGAATAGCGGTTAATGTATCCAATAGCATAAATACGAGTGCATCAATGGATAGCATAGGTGTTGCATGCTTGCTACTGGTATCGTTAATATATAAATAAGGAATAATAGAAATATTTGTTCTATCTTTGAATGTCTGTGCTCTCCGTATCCGCGTTGTAGTTGCATTCCCTGCTCACCCCTTTTCCTTTTTTAGATCTGAGAAGAAATCACATGCACAGTTTAGAGTTTAATCCTCCATTCTATGTGATCATTGTAGCAATCTATGCATATATTTAACGGAAAGTCCTGACTGACTGACTTGATAATTAATTCACTCAACTCACAGTCCAAACTACTGGTGATATAAATGCCAAATTTTGAGAAAATCATACTAATATATAAAGATGTAGTGGTGTCTGTCTGCCTGTCTGCCGTTTCTATGTTCGTTACGCATCTCCTCAAAAACTACTGAACCAATTGAGCTGAAATTTTGTAGGATTCTAGCGTATCCACTAGAAGGTGCTATAGGCTATATAAAAAAGGTTCAGGGCCCGGGTTCGATTCCTGAGGCCAATTATGTATTTACATTGCTTTAAATTGACTTTTTCAATTAATGGTAGCGCATGAGTTTTTCTTTCGCTCAGTAAAATAACTAAATATTAATCGATTTCTCTCACTCTTTCTGTATTTAATGGAAATATTTTTAAACTTTCTTATTCTCTTAACTGATTTACATTTTGTCCTCGAAGTTTCTAAGAAGTGTGTAATTTACGTTGAAATTTACTGTTTTTTCGGTTACTGAGCGTTGCTAAGGCCTTTGCTGTTGTCGTCTCCGAAATGAATACATCGTTGATGTTTAAACCGTTCGTCATAGAAGGATGCCGTAAACGGAATCATGCTTTTCACGAGGATATAGGAAGGTACTGAAGGCATTTTAGGCTATTTTTGAAGCAAGGTCAGCCATGTTTTTCCGCACAAAGATACGTTTTGACTGCTAGCGCTACTCACGGATTTAGAAGGTTTGCATGCGGTTAAATTAGCAGTATTAAAATGAATGCTTCAGCGGTGTTCTAATTATTAATGTTGTTTTTTTATTTCTTTACGGGCTTGTGCATTTGAACCAACCTGGGACATGAAGACAAGAGATGGAAGGCTTTCGAAATCACCTTCGATGGAAATATCTTGAGATTTGAGATAGTTTAAAAGAAACCAGGGAATAAAATTCAAATCCCAATGGAGCATAATGTCTCATTACGTATCCTAGGGATGTAGATTGAAGCCGTTGCAATGATGCAAAAATAGGTAGTCCAAAAGTGATACTAAACAGCATTGTTCTTTTCGTGAAGCTATTGAAAGGTATAAAAAGAGGTATCTCGGCTAATTCTTGAATCTAGATCAGCAATTGCATTCGGAAAAATCATACGGGCTTACTTTTAGCACTACTCCCAGATCACATATGTTTGCATTCGGTTAAACTAAAAGTATTTAAATAAATCCTACCGTGGGGTTCAAAATGTGGATATTTTATGGACTTATACCGTATTCCTAAGTGAACCGCTTTCATAGTTCATATCTTTTGAGACACAAGAACTTGATAAAAAATGTAAATGAAGTCTAATCAAAATTAAGAGTAGCAAGATGAAAAAAAGTAATATAGTTATGCGTCAAATGTACAGCAGAAAGTGTGAATGTACGCTACCGGTTGATAAGCACCTGGTTTAGGTAGACTAAATCTTTACAAGGTAAAAAGAGTAGAATTTACTCTAATTGGAATAATATGTATTAATACGTATCCATAGGAAGTCATGGACGCCACTGTCATGAAGTTGGAGAATTGAGATAAACATAACGTGGATAAAAGGCCAGAGAAATTTTTTTTTGCCGAGGAGTTGGGTCGTACCATTACCAAGAACGCGAATAACAATAGGCATTCATATTAACCTCCCCTTCTAACCTACTTTGTTTCTTCTGGCCTACGAGTTTCTAGATAATATTTATATTTTCATAAAGGCCCAGGTATGAGTCCAGGAAGTAATTATATGTTTACCTAGGATTAAATTATATTTATGGTTCCAATACTGATTTAGAGCCGTAGATAACTGTGTTAAGTGTGTTCGCCCCTTAATGAAAAGTGTTAAAATTCCTTAATTGAAATTTGTATTTATGGTATTTCTCCCTCCCGATGCATATCAACGGGCACCTTCAGATAGTATTCCTATGATAATTATTGGGGCGCATTAAAAAAGAATTTTTGTGTAAAGCGATTTTAAGGGTCTTTTTACCTCTTCATTGTTCACCTTAATCTTTATAAGAAAAGCATTGATTTCAGTGTTGTTTTTTTCATTTACTTTTTGGAATCAGTAAGAATCGACATATTAGATGGAATATTTCATGACTGAAGAGGTACAAGAATATAAAACTTTATTCTTTCATCCAATTTTATTATACGATTATTTGTTGGCTGAAAAATGCGTTTTTAGTTCCAATTCCATCAATGTGCTTCCTTTTCGAGAGTCAAAAATAACATGGTAACCAGCCTAAAAATATCCATTAAACTACAGTTTTTAACGATTTTAAATGGATATTTAGTCCTGCACTATCTAAACCTCATGTTAAATTGCTAAGTGTTGAATTGCAATAAGAATTTTGGATGGATAATTTTCACCCTAATGTATCCTTGTATGGCGGAGTTCAGGAACGATTTTCACTAAGACCGCATTGAAATTGTAAACAAAGTAGTTCTGATAGTCTATAAAATTTTAATACTGCAAGACGATAACTGCTGTGCATTTATTTAGCGTATATCTGCTGTAGCTATGCCAGTGGATGCCATGTTATAATTATATATAATTGTTATTGTGGCGTGCGTTATCGTTTCATTCGGAGGCTCCTTTAGTGGCAGTTTTGCATGGAAAAGGTGTGCTAAGTTCACAAAGAAATGAGTAAATACAAACCTCATTGTTGTCGCTCCTTTCAATGAGTTTTTCTGAACTATGCATTTTGATATCTTTATTCATTGTTTATGGTTGGCATTTATTTTGAACCTGAAACTTTAAAAATGCTTCTTATTGTAGCCTGCGTCAACGCCTATTTGGAGGCTACGTTAAGGACATGTTACGCGTGGAATTTGGCTTTCATGGCAGTAACGACAACATTCCCCTATCGATATATCTCGATACCTTCTGTGAACGTCTGCGGCAGAACTACATAGTATGAATAAAAAGTGCCCAAAGAAGATTTTAAGTGCCGTTGGTTCTTCGCCGAGTATTGTGTTTTGTTGGAGGGAGTTGGCCAAAAAATTTTTCTGTGAAAAAAAGGATTTTTTTAATAACGTACACATAGTTTCAGAGCGCTGCCTATAACTGGTTCTCTCCGCTTTTTTCGTTCAGTGACATGTTTCCTAAGTTCACTTTCCAGTTTTTCAGCTGGATATAAATGAAAATAAAAGTTAGATGAAGTTCGCGGTTGTATTTATTTTTACCGTATGCAGTGGCTGCCAACACTGTTGGCAGATTTTGACGGTGATGAAATTTTTTGTTAGTGGCGTCACTGCAAACAAGTTTTTTGTCTTGGTGAGTAAGCCGATCTCTTGTTTTTTATGTGAGTTTACTTTGCTAAAAGCCATCAGTTTTTATGGTAGTGGGCTCGGGTGTGCGATAAAGGATCAAAAATAATGTTTGCGATTTGAGCATCGTTTTAATTTTCTTCGGACTTCGGACTCCTACGACCATTAAGAGGATGGATTAGGGTTGAAGAGCTGACTATATATAAACATCATCCTCTTTCCAATTTTCGTCTTTTGCTGATGATGCGCCCTGCAACTCTGATAATAGAATGACCACCGACAGTGTAAATTACACTGTAAAAAGTTGATCTGATTTTCAGTGCGATCTGAATTTAAGCGCTGTCTGGTTGTAAGGTAGGAACACGGATTTAAGGTACGGAAGAGGCAGGAACATGGATGGTTGGTACAGGAGCAGTTGAGCAGGAAGCAGAGGAAGCAGGATTCTGGATGGTCTGATTTTCAGCCGTTCACCTGCCTTATTTTTAGACAAGATATTACTGCTGAAATTCAACATACCCTGTCTTAAAATTGTTGCATCTGAAATTCAGATCGCTTTTGTACCTTAAAATCAGATCTACTTTTTACAGTGTATGCAGATGCTCCCGAAAAATTAATAGGATGGAATTCAATTGCATAAAACATTTAAATTGTGTATAAAGCAATGCTTTGTCATATTTTGTTGAGAGTTTGAAATCAAATTTTGCGAGAGAAAGGATAAAAAAATTATTATTTTCACTGATATATGCGGCGGAGTTTTAATTTACTCAAACGGAAAGGTCTATCTGAGATTGGAAGTCAAAGTTTGTATTATTGTGTGTGAAAGATTTGCTAAGTAAGCCGAAAATTTTATAATAATTGGCTTTCGTTAAAATGAAAGTGAAACGGATTGACATTTATTTGCTTTATTGATGGTTTCATTTCGTCATAATTGGTGAAAGTTTTCTCTTTAATTTTTCTATATTTATTATGTACTCATTGGTATTCCCGTTTCGATTCGTCTTTCCAATCCGAAAGATGTACTTAATGGTGGAGCAAAAACGTTTTTCCTGCATGACCTAGGACGAACTCCGCGGCTGTTCTTTTTTATCGTTGGAGTAATGCAATATTTTCCCCAGATAAATATTTCCTTACATCCTGAATCCCTACATTTTAGTAAAAATCCCTGTTTTCAAAATAAGCAATTATTTTGATACTCAGTAAATTAATTTAGCTGCCGAAAACACTTGAGTATCAGAATTTTTATGTACAAATTAATTATGTTTTCTGTGTTCATTTTTCAATCCATTTCATCCTCGTAGTTCTTTTTTTTTGTATTTTTGTGTTGGTTCCAATATCTTTCCCTGATCTACCCTATCCTACTGGATATCTATGAACACCCTTGTGTATATTTTTATGCCCGCGTGAGCACTTAGACACACACCTCTTGCTACATAAGAGTGATGAAGGAGAGAGATCGAAATAGTGTGAAATGGACGAAAGTGACGCAGGTAAAGAGTTCGCGGTCAGCAAAATCAATGGCGTAAGCTTCGTGTGTGCGAGGAAACACGATCCATCCTATTTCATCTGCATCTACAGTGTACCCTGAAAGTCACTGTGCCGATTGTAGCCGTATAATCTACGCTGTAGATGCGCAAAAGCAGAGTTTTCCCTTCCAGATATTAGACAGTCAAACTCCAATCTTGACTTCGATTCATGCATTTTATTGTTTGTATTTGAACCTACGATCGAATAGTGAGCTCATAGTCGTGTAGCTGCTGATGACAGATCCATTTGTCAAATCCATTTGCGAGGTTGATCTCACGTACGTATTGATGCGTGCCTACTTTTACCGTGCGTTTGGAACGGAATCCTCGGTTTTTTCGCGAATAAATTCACGGGAAAATGTTCCGCGGGTCAACGGCTCATGGTGTCGTTAAGGAAAGGGTGTGGGGAGGTTGCAGAGAAGGGAGGGTAAGGAGGAAGAATGATCAGGCGACGGTCCAAGCCGTGCCCCATTCCTTTTTAACACACGTGGAAATCTCTCTCCCCGCGACCTGTGTATATCCCACCTCACCACCGCCCACCTGCCTCCCTCCCCTTAAAGCTCTCCGCTCGACTCCACTGCTCCATCCCAGAGGACCGCGGGCGATTTAGAATCCTTCGGGGAACCCTTGCGGGGGCTCCGAGACCCGGCCCTGGGGGCGCACGGGACACCCACCCACACACACGCCGGTTCGCACACCCACGAGGTGACTCCATCCAGCCTCTCCGACTCTCCGCGGGCTCTAGTGTGCGTTGGGAGAGTTTCTGCGGTGTGCGGTTCAAAATGTGGGCCGGCGTACGTGTGGACCGTTAAAAAGGGTTCCCCATCCAAGGGTCAGCCGTTAAGGGCGAAGTGGGGGAAGGGGTCTGGCCCTGTCCGTGTCGTGTGAACGCGATAAATACCTTCCCCTTCCCCTCCTAAGGCGAACGAAATGGCGTCCAGATTGCGACTTCCGGAGCCAGGGTCTCCACTCCCCTAGGGTGGGAGGGGGCTTGAACGAGTCCATCTTCTCCTTAGCATCAAGGAGCTCGCTCTCTCTCTTCTATCTCCCGCGTCCCATCTCTTGACCCCTATCCCAATCCCAATTCCTCTCCTCCCAAAGCTTCAGCTCCGCTCTCCACTCTTTTATCTCCCTGGCCATATCTCAAGGATACGCGCACCGCCCGTCGTGGCGCTCTCATTTCTCCCCACCTCTCCACATAAGGTCCGCTCCCGATCGAAAACGTGCGGCGAGAGGCGAGACTAAGGTCTGAGTACTTTCACTCCACGCGATGAGGCTGGGAATAAGCGCATCTTCCTCTGCGTGCCTTAACGATGGCTACAGGAAAGGGGATTTATCAAGTTGATTGTTTTATGAACTCCCTTTCCGTAGGCACCAATCACGGCAGGGTTAACTATGTAACATCATCATAATTGGCCAATAATCCTAAGATTGGTTTGACGCACCTCTTCACTCGATTATTGTATCGCCAACCTCTTCATGTTAACGTAATTCTCTTTTTTCTCTTCTCTACAAAAATGTTAAGTCTGAATATTTTACTGGTTCGGGCTAATTTTATTTGTTTTTAATAATCCTTCTTGGGGAAATAATATGTTAACGGTTTAACTCGTGGCACTGAGGGGCGAAATTGAAGTTGTTTGGGAAATTATCATGTAAAAATTATATTTTAACTACGTAGTAATGTAAAATTATATTTTATATTATGAATGTTTTGATTCTATCATTTGGGAAATGATTCATTTTTTCATAAGGTCGGTTTATTAAATTTTGGACGTCATAATTACGGTTTACATTCTCATTCATTAGTCTATCCTTCTGCAATATTTGATATTTCTTAAGTTATAAAAGTTCCCGGATAATGCCTCTCTAATAGGTAC
This sequence comes from Platycnemis pennipes, assembly GCA_933228895.1. NCBI lineage: Eukaryota > Metazoa > Arthropoda > Insecta > Odonata > Platycnemididae > Platycnemis > Platycnemis pennipes. Next base: position 86,294,859 of record OW121857.1, read on the forward strand.
ATGATAGAATAACATTGATGCATTAGTGTTTTCAGGTATTTCCAAATGCCGCTAAAACTAAATAATTAATAATAACATCATTTAAGTGCTGCAATTCTATCACTCATGTACGTAATCTGGAGTTTATATTTGCTCCACATCCAGTTTCAATGCGGCTTGTCACGTTTGTTTTCGGCGTGATGTCCCTGTCAGTCAGTGTGGAGTCATACTGAAAAATCTAATGAATATCCTGCAGTCGCGTGGAGGGTGTGAATGTTAATAAAGGCGAAAATGGCCCAATGTGCAAATTTGCTAATAGCCCAATGCCCCAATGGCCCAAAGCCTCAATGCCCCAACTCCTCAATGCCCCAAAGCACCAATGTGCCTTTTCGTACAAAAGGGGAAAGGTGAATAATCGCAGAAGTTAAATAATCGTCAAAGGTTCATCACTCCCAAAGTAATCTTCTTGGAAAAAATTACATCAGTTAGGGACTGATTGACTTATGTTGCGCAAATTGACAATATTTTCGACTCTAAATGGGTTGCTCTTCAAAATACAGAACACTCTCGATCTCAATACGGTTAATTTCACTTGCACAGGCAGCAGCTTCAAATTATGATTTTTTTCCCTATACATAGACCACCTGCACGATACATGATAGCTAAACCCTTTTCACAATATTACGCCTTTCACATCATCCATTTTTAAATCCGACGTGTTTATCCTGAAATTATTATGACACCTGATAATCTATCACCTATCACACACCATGGGGGTAGCCCAGCGTACTACACCCTTGCCAGATTTAGTTCACCTATTCGTAAATTTTTTTCGCAAGTAATCTTTTCCTGTCCACTTCAAATGACTTGTGGATTTTCGAACACTCTGAATTCCTTAAGGTGGCTTGGGTGACACTGTATTGAAGTCCATATTGCCGTAGATGAGCCCATTTTCATTGTACGGACTCCAAGGAAAATAGATGATGGTGATTCTATGGTTGGTTGGTTATTCAGGGGAGGCGACCGACAGCTGATGTCTTTTTCGCCGTTCAGGATAGGCGGGTAATTGGGTAATGGTAGGAGGTTTTAGGGAACGGAGGAAGAGTGGAGAGAAACCCGGCGTCGGCATAGCCTACTCTTAACGACAGGCGCCAAGGGGACCACGGATTAACGTCTCATCCGACGGACGGAGTACTGAACCTGAAATGCCCTCCACTATACACTCAAGTGGGGACTGGTTTTCACTGAAAAATCCGCCACTGCCGGGAATCGAACCCGGGTTCTCGGGATGCTAGAGTACTAGATGGCCAGTAGGTACTCAATGCACCACACCAACCCGATTCCCGTGATTCTACGGTTCCAAAGAAAGATGGCAAGGATCTAAATCACAGGGAAGGACAGATGAAGAATTTCATGTCCCGATATAGAAAGCATAAATAGTAAAAAAACAATTGACAATGGTGCGATATTTTAACCGTTTATGTATTTCAAAAGTTCTGAGAACAAATTTCTGCCTTTTTTATTTGGGCAGCTAAAATAAATTCAACGGAATTAGGATGAAGTTAATTTGAATGTACTCGTTGCCAATTAGATAATCTCTTTATGCTTAATTTTATGAAAATATTCATTCCTGGAATTTTATATTTTGCCTTTGATTTTATGTGGAGCCGATATTGTCAAATGGCACCCTTTCCTATGTTTTTTTGGAACTATCAAAGTATTATCAATTGATTATATAATTAGCTTAAATGGGCGAAATTTTGATGTATTTTTCATTCTCCATACAGCCAAGAGTCAGAGTAAACTTAGTTCAAGATAGTATTGTGCCCTGTCTTACAGGTGAGGACGATATCTGAATTTTGTATTATTATAATAATTTTATTTACATAGATTTTATCTCGCAATAAACTTATATATTAGTTATTTCTATGTTATGTGAGCCACGTATGTTCGATACAGAGATTTTCAGTCAATTTTATCAAAAGTCTTCAAACTCTGAATTAAATTTCTGAGAACTTGTAGGGAAGAAATACTCATTTCTATGGCAAGATCCGTAATTCTTTCTTTTAATCAACTTGAGCTTAAAAAATAAGTGGCAGGATTCTAGCCACAATATAATGATTTTTATCTGCTCCGGATAAGGAGGGCACGACAATGTTTCGCAAGAGGAAAGGAATATTATTTTGTGATAACTACGTTACTATAATTGTCTTCCTAAATTCTATCATGGGGTGCCATTCTCTCCCATCACCCTTTGTTCCGGACTTTACCTCTCCTTCATCCCACCTGCTTCTACCCTCTGGCCGCACTTCTTTACTTTTTATCCCCTCTTTACCTTCTACTTTCCTTTTCCCTCCTCCTTTCTCCGGCCATCATTCTCCATTCTCCCCCCCATCCGCCTATCTGCACAAATCTTCATTTCTTGGAATCCCGATATATATTTTCATTCCTTGTTCCCTGTCCTCTCTACTACACATTCGTTTTTCTTTCTTCTTCTTCTCCTCCTTTCTTTCCCTCCCATAGTCCTCATGCTTTCTCTCTCTCTCCTTTTTCTTCTCTCATGTGACTACATCTCTCACCCGCTCCTTAATCTTTGATCGCGATTCCTTCCCTCCCCCCGTCGGGAGCGTCCATCGAATGTTCCGCTTTATAAGCAAATGAATGTGAGGACCGATCCCCTTCGACGGAGACAAGCACCCACTTTTCGTCAGGTGAAACTGGCGCACGTCCACCGTTCCCCCGCGCTCTCTCCCCGAAGTAACTGGGATGGCGTATAAATATGCAGACCGCTTCTCAAGGGTTCTAAGTAGAGGATCCTCGAAACTTTCGGAAGTTCCTTCCGGCTGTCTGCGTAGGTATATGTCTTCGAAGCACGAAGCTATTTAGTTCCTGCTCTTGGAATTGGGAAACAATCAAATTCCCACGAAGTTGTGGCACTATAATCACGAAGGCGTAATATATGAGCTCATATGCACTCCTTGGATACTACTCGGTTTGTAACTCAACTGGTCAAGACTTTACTCCTAAACTCCTAAATTTTATTTCTTTATGAGCCATGGGCAATATAGTGCTGATTTTATACGGTAATGTTCTGACTGTTTCTACATAAAATGGATGAAACATTACTCAACTTTTTATAATTATTAGGAAACTCAATAAGGTCGATTTCAAGAGTTTAATAGAATAGCTTATGCATAAATTAAACTAGTATGAGCTTCCCCCGTAACTCTAAAGGAAGCTTAAGTCAGTCCATTCTTATACAAAGATATTGGCACCATAATTGTCACTATGCAATAGATTTATTTTTGAATCCAACAAGTGTTATCTTTAGAAAGGCCAATCTGCTATATATTTCTGTTAGTGCTGTTGATATTGTGGGATTCATTTAATATTACAATAATCAGTAAAGTTTTAAATTATGTTAATGAATCATTGCTCAGCATGTTATAATTATAATGCATATCATCAAGGTCAAAGTAATTAACTTAGTGTAGTTTTATGCAACAGCTAGTACATAAATTAATACAAATTTTTATGTGCTTCTATCGCAACTCATAGTGAAGCTGAAAAACTATATGTAATTATAAGTCAGAGAAACGTATTTGCTGGAAATTAAGCGGCAGTATACCATAGATTTATTGCTTGAATTCAACAAGTGCCATTATTAATTGCTGTTATTGTGGTCCGGAAATTAAATTTTCAAAATTAGTGCCCAATGCATTAAGCTTAGCTCATTGATGTCGCTACCTATTGATTGTAATCCGAAATGGCCGAATGTTAAACTTTCCTTTTATAGGTTTGCGCGAGCTAGTTTTCATGTAAAATTTCGTAAATTATTGCTTTCTCGTTTATTTTCATCTGGGTTACTCAATTACCTGGAATGATTCCGTTTTGTAAATATCCAGCAAAAGAAAGCTAACAAGCGTAAACCCCAGGTGCTTTAATAGCTTCTCCATTTTGCTTTCAGTTAATCCGGAAACAGATGTTTTTACTGTTCGTGTTTATTGGTAACTGTATATTTGCTTGTATTTCTCACAAAAATAGCAATAATTACGCAGCCATATTCAAATGAGTATTGAATAAGTAGAAATAAGAATTAAATGTGGAAAAATAAAGTTTGATTTCTAATAACTTCAATTGTAGAAATAAGTAGCCATAGTGATAGCCATAGTAGCCATAAATAGAATTGCCTGTACTGGCAATTGTGAGCGTAAAATGCCTGGTATTTAAGTTTTTGTATCTCCGCATAACTGTTTCTTTTGCCGTTTCTAACATGTGCTCTTCGAGAACTTTTTTGCTAACCATATTTATTCCTTTTATATTCTTTCGTAATAGCAACGTGTTAGTTTTTTCACGTAGCTCAATCAAAATCATAAATTCTCTCTAGTATATCATATTAATTATCGTTAGGCTATGAAGTCTTGATTCATTGCTGTGTAAATTTCAACCACGGTTGGGCGGTGGTGGAAGTTCACACAAATATTTGGCCAATTCCAACAGACCAGCCCACCAACCAGGGGGACGATTCTGTTAAGTCGGAAGAAATTCAGAATCACCGGGCAGAACAATTTGCGATCCATCGTTCACCGCCGGAGACATGAAAGGATTAATCATTAGCAAGAAATACGAGCATCCTCACCATGTATTCCGCGCGAAAAAGATCAACACTTCGTGTGCTACAGTCAAGCCTCGACAGCCGTCCACCGCGATCGCAGTGCCTGCTCACCAGCAAATATGTGGCGAACGATTAAGAACGAAATGATCCGCCAATGATCTGACTCCATTGCCGTTAGGCGGGACGACCGTCGCGCCATCATCTACATCTAGCGATACCCTACAAGCCACCGCGAGGGTGTATGGCGGGGAGTGAAGATCACCAAAACATGCACTATTGAGATGCAACTAGGGAACTACATGGAAACGTGCTAATAATACGGGTCACATTCAGGTACATGGTTAGTATCTACATAGTAATAAAGGGATTGGTATGTCAATACATGGATCATGCGCTACAGACTACTTTACGATATTTCGCCTACATATCCCTTTGCTGTGCTGACTATTGTGTTCACTAATAGTACGGGGGAAAATGCATTTGAAATCTATCAGTACGAAAATCTATCTCTCTTATATTATGTATCTAATCGATTCTAGTTTAATACGCTGGTGTTTTTAATATATGTCTAACATCTTCAGTAAAGATTTCCGTTTTAAAATGCTGTTATATATTTAATATGCATTTTAATCTACGATCTGGCAATGATTCCCAACCTAAATCTTCTATTAAATCTGTGATCCTAATAAACCTATCATAACACTTTTTAACAAACCTAGCTGCTCTTCGCTGCATACTTTCTAGCTCTCTGATCAAACCTATTACATTCTAATCCCATACACTGGCTGCATATTCAAGATGGGTCATAACTAGTGAAAAGTAACATCACTCTGTTGTCTCCTCATCACAGTTCCCAAGTACTCTTTTAATTAATCCCAGCTTTCTCTTGGCTCGGCCGCATATTTCCCGGATGTGCCTTCCCCACGATAAATATTTAGTGATTGTTGCACTTAAGTACCTAAGTACCAATGGAACATGCTGTACTACGAACAATGAAGTTAATTCCACGCGTGGATATAGTTTTGAAGATGAAATCTCGAATTCGACTTTACAGGAACGCCCCCCAGACCAACCTTGTGACGTGGCGACAACTTGTTCCATATTAAGTTAGTTGCGCTTATTGTTCCGGTGGTGACGATTTTACTTGGTTGCTTAAGGTATCGTACCCTGTTCGGGGGAATTCAATCACGTGGTGTCCCACGTAAATTCCAATAACGTGCAATCCAAATGGTTTGCGCGAGCGCTAAATGAATGGGAGAATAAACCCTAGTTTGGAGGATAGTAATATTCCGACTAGTGGAAATAATGGATTCAGCGATAGATCCCTTTCGGAAATGGCCCTTCTTTTTTTTCCATCCCTCAAAGACCCATGCGGCAGAAGTTCTCCCCTGCTGGAGCCGCAGTCACGGGGGTGTTGAGTAGACTTCGCCCATTGAACCCTTTCGACTTACCCTCGTCCAATCGAATCTCTTTCTCTGCAACTGCTCCTAGGAGTCCAATGCCACCATTTCCGGATCCATTCTACTTTTAAATTCGACTTAGTGACGCGGAATTCCATTCTTCCCCATCACCTACATTCGGTCTTTTTTTGCGACCCACGATTTATCTCAATTGTAACTGTGTAAAGCGCACGTTCACCGAACTATCGGCCAGATAAAAAAAATCCCTTCTGTGACTATTAGTGTCGACGAGTCTCCATCCATCTCCTCTCAGTTGGTGTAAATATATCGTCTCTAGATCTCTTAAAAGCCGTTTTCTCGTGACTATGCGAGTGAAAAGTATAGCCATTCAAGTAACTTGCAAGTCACATTCAGAGGAAATGTTGTAATATATGCCGTGAAGCCATTTGATGCGGGCATACCAGGCTCCTGTCTCGGGCCCCGCATCTCCAAGAACCCCGAATTCCGCAAGGGTATTACGATTACAGATATTCTTTATGCTTCTTCATTCTTATGAAAATATAAAACGATAGTTTTAGTGTTTGAATTGATTTTATAATTCAGGGCTCGAACTAATATATTTTATTACTCTATTATTATATTATTCTTGGCCTACAAACATTGTGACCCGGGACCATGTAGGAACTATGTGAATATATCTATCCTGGAAGCGAAATTTTTTAATTTTGCTTTCCTTTGTGGCCTCTATTGCATATAAATTTTTTGAATAATGCTTCCATTGATGAACTATTCTCGGGCTCTACACTGGGTGAGTGAATGCTTCCATTCCTCCCGTACTTCTGCGTGGGTCAGCGTTGAGCGACAGCAGTTTTTCCTTCGTTGCAAGAGGCGACTTCAGGTCGAAGGTCAGGTCGGTTTCAGGTGCGAGGAGAAACCGTTGTCACTTACGCTGACCCACGTAGCAGTACCTGAAAAGTGGAAGCAGATAATGGGGGCGTTTACTCGGAAACGAAATCGCTATTTTGTACACGAAATCGTTAGATGGAAACGAAAAAAGAATTTTAGTGGAAAAATTAGTCTTCTAACCACAACCATTCGCTCATAAATCAAAAATTAAAATAAGCAAAAGCCCACTGAAAACGCTGCTTTGATATCATTGACGTCATTTTCCTCCCGTCCTTGACTGGTTTAAGGGGAAAGGAAGGGAGTGGAGGGGGGTTCTCGGAAGGTCTGCTCGCACAGATGCTGTCGTAACTGCTCATATTGCCAGAGTCAGCTGTGTCCCCCCATTGCGATAAGGCAAAGTAGATTCGCAGGCTCAGTTGTGATTGGACGAAGTCGATAAACGTCAGAGGTTGCACCACGCCCACTTTTCCGAAAGGGTTAAAAACATCAGTTTTTCGCCGCTTATAACTCGAGAAATAATTGAGGGATCAAAATACGGAAAAATACGGGTCTTTTTATTTTACAAACTCTATCATATTCGGCAATAAAAAAATTAAGTAAACGCAGGGATACTATATTAATATTTACACATTCCCTGGGTAAACGACCCCATTTCAGGGCGATCGGAAGAAAGCTGTTTATATTCATTAGACATTCGAAAAAACATATTTTTTATGCATGTATAGATAGTGTAAGAGGAGTCACAATTAAATTGAACGAATTATAGAAGGGCATTACTTTCAGCTGGAGAATTTTTTCACACCAATTAACTGGTTGAAACGTCTTTGCCAAGCGTGTTTGCTAGTTTGATAAGGCGCCAGATTGTTGGCCTAAATGGTTCAAATTTTTAATGCAAACTATCGTTAGAACGACGCCTATGTTTTAAGGATTTGGGTTTAATGGTTTGGCAATTCCTCATATTTTGAAATGAAAGAAAGTAATTCTAAAATTCTTTTCTACACCTGTATATCATTTAAAAAAATAGCTCATCTCAATTATTTCATGAAAAGTAATTCCACTCTTAAAAATTCCACTACTTATATGATGTATTAGGCAGAAACTAGTTTGAAATGCATAGCTATATCTACAGGTGCCAATCTTAAATCGTAGTTGTGGCGAATATATACGTCTCAGCGCTTAGACTTGGGTACGTTTATAACTAGTGTATACCTACCTAATAAACCATTTAGTGGGAGTTTACAGCATTACAGAACAAATCATATAGGTAGTGACATTAATAAGGTACGTTACGAATGGGCGAGTGCCGTCAAATCTTGCGTTCTGTTTGCCGATTAAAAGATTATATTTGAACAGATAATATGCGTATTCAAGTTAAATGCAGAACGTCGATTGAATTGTCACGTAACGCAAGCTTAAAAGGTTCCTGAAGTTCAAATCTGGTCTCTTAGGGTAGCATTTTTCTTGTGCTGTCTCTTTCAGGTGATAGCTAATGCTCATCTTAGGAAAACACACACAACACTAAAATAATGTCTTGATGATGAAATTCGACCATGATTCAACGACTCTTATGCAAGATATTTGAGAATCGTTGCCAACACAGATTACGAGATAGCATGAACGTCAGAGATTTAAATATAATGTGTGATGAAGTTACATGCTTATAGCAGAAAGATAAATATTTAATAAATTTGATTGTAATTTTCTTTTGCACTGTATAATTAACTATATTCCTAAATTATTATTTTGAGCCATTTGGATGGCTATAGCAAGCTGCTGATTAGGTTGGGAATTTTTGAAAGGTAATTTGACTGTTAAGCCAAGTTTTGGTTAATACTACGATCATTATTTGTGCAAGTCCGTATATTGGTGTTATTTTTTCAGATAAACTAAAATAATATATATTTCTACAGCCTTTCTCCGTGTTTGCTGATCGAATCGTCTCTTGCGGGATTTTTGTGCCGCTTACTGTTAGTCACGGGCATTAAGATAATCGCAATCTTTCTGTGAGCCCTCATTAGGCCAATCATCCTTTAGAATTGACTAAATATTTTTTTATTTCTGCTAAGTAAATGATATTCCGCTTAGCCGGGACATCATCGACTTTAAGTACTGTAATGTTTTTATACAATTATTTCTAAGGATTTTAGGCAATCCCTTGCCTTAAGTTTTTTTTCATTGAAATACCTCCATGGAGCTAGCAAGATTTCGCAAGGTTTCATCCTGTAGTGTTATTTCTTAATCTTTATTTTTTCATGCAACCTTTGTATAACAGTTAAAGTACTTTGTGACTAATTCCAATCATCATCATTAGTCAGCAATCCTGAAATTGTTTTGACACAGAACATCACTGAATTCTTCTACCAGCTACTCTCTTCATATTTCCGTATTTCCTCTCTTTCACATCCTTTATCGCTTGTTATATTGATCTCATACGAGGCTTTCCTTTGCTGTTCGTTCTGTACACTTGTACTTAATCGATTGTCTTCATCAAGCCATCATGTCTCGTGATGTGGCCGATTAAGTTGCCCCGCCTTCTTCTTAGTGTCTTCAGAAGACTTTTCTTTTCTCCCATTCTTCTAAGAACTTCCTCGTTATTTACTAGGTCGATCCATTTGATCTTCATGATTCTTTTGTAGCACCACATTTCGAATGATCACATCCTTTTCTTTGTCCATGCCTCACTTTCACAAAGAAACATACTCCAGGTGTGAATTGTGTCCTTACTGCTACGCTGGTATTTCCAGCTGCAAGTAGATTCTTCCTTTGACAGAATGCCTTTTTGCATGGGCTATTGTACTGATTAATTCTTTCTTGCTTCATCCATCGTTGGTTATTCGGCCTCCCAGGTAACTGCATATTTTCTAAAACATAGACTACGTAATATTTTAACGATCCTTTTTCATTTTCGGCCATATCTCATCAGGTCACCTTTCAGTCCTCCTATTGAGAGAGGTGGATAGCAAGTTTGGATTATACATGCATCCCTTGTTACCCGGCGTAATAACCAGCCTATCTTCAGCACTGTTTATGAATTAGACAATTCTGATTGTAAACATTTCACAACCCTGATGTGTTGAGGGGATTTGAATGATCGTGATTGAAAAAATTCTCATTTAATATATATTCATACTGATGGTAAATGTGGACTGTTTATTTTATGAACGAAATGGGACGGCAGAAATAATTTTATCGCATATGAGATACTCTAACTTATTTAATCTAAAGTAAAAAATTTAAAATCCACATTAGTTTTTCGAATAAATGATTTTATCTCGGTGGTTAAAGTACTGTTCTTCTAATCTCTACATTGCTCCGGGTTTCCGATCACGTCAGTTAGCTTGTAGACAACAGTTTTACTGACTCTCCTGTCGGCAAAACTGTTGTCTTCTAGCCAACTGACGCGGAAGGAAACCCGGAACAATGCAGATATCCAACCATCACCACGGAAACCTTCGTTCTAATACTGTTCTTCTAAAATAACTCTGTTTCTTATGTATTTTGTGTAATGCTAACCGTCGTGATTTAGTAACTTAGTCTTTCATGATACCTTTTTGAATTCGTAACGTATTCGCAATCAAATAAAACGTATTGATTTATTTGTTTCGAGCATCCATTTAATAAGCTGCTTTTGATGCTGATTTGTAAAGAATGTTGCAACAGATGTTGGCAAATTTGCAGAATAAAATCCTCTACCTCGAATGAACTGATAGCAAGTAGTCATTAATAAATTACTTGGTATATCATTACTTTCAATCTCGTTGATAAATAACTGTTTAGCATGCACGTACCTATCCTGATGTCTGGAGTATAATATTTTTCCAATAATCACGCGATAAAATCCCCACGCTGAAGTTTAGTGGGACCGGAAAAGATAAACTGATCTACGGGTTTTCTGGCCTCATAGGCCCAATCTGATGTAACCCTTATATCGCATTCCTTGATAACGGTAAATAGTGAAAGGGTCTATATCCAGCCAGAGCGAAAAATTTAGGATGGCTACCGCATAACAGTTCTCAAAGTAAAATCTCCCTTCTCAAAATTACCTATTCTGTATTTCTTCATGCCATGAGGAACTTGATATTTCCAAAAAACAACGCAGTAAAATTCTCTCGTATTTTCTTACGGTAAAATTCCTGCTCTACTGGCAGATATCGTAACATCATTTTGGATTACTGTTAAGAGTAGAGTGAGGAAAGCTATCGTCGGCAGTTGTTGTAGAAAAACTTTATGCTTCATTTTACGACAAGTTATATTTTATATGCAAACATGGAACGTTCTTGGGGATCGAGTTTGCCATTTTCTCATCTAGTTAAAAATTCACCGCGTTATTGCGGTAAAGTAAGGTTCTCATGAATCACCGCTCTATGGATTGCTTTCGAATTGCCCTGGCTAGTCTGAGGAGGTAAGGCTTCCCGTAGTTAAGTTTAAGCATTTTTCTTGGAGTTTTGAAAACAACCTCAGTTTGGTAGAATACCTGGCAGGTTTGTTGCAGGGGGGCCGTAGTCTTATGCATGTAATTTGCTATGCTTCTCTTATATTCCCGACGTTTTACTCAACCTATACCATCATTGATGACTAAAATAGATCTTATTTCTTGTACCTGCACACTTGTAGGGTGAAGTGAACTATGTTATTTGTCATTCATCAAGACTGTTTTACACAGTGAATGATCATACGCATGAAGGTAAGTATTGACCAGAAATAGCTTCTATGTAAGGGCTACACATTACACGGCGAATGATCATTCGAATTAATTCCTTGATTTTCTATCTTGAAAAGATGCGTAGTTGTAGGCTTATTGATAGTACATATCGAAGCACGGAAAATATCCGACCAATGCAGCTATTTCGAATGTCGGAATGATTTTGTTAGTTTCGTCTGACATACGTGATAGATGAAATCATGGAGTGTATATTATTATAATATCCAGGGATGAAATAAAGTATGGTGTATATATATTTGTTATAATATCAATGAAATAAACCTTGTTGAGACTGAAGTTTAAGTTTATCTGAAGTGAAGTGGAGTTATTAATGATGGATTCGTATAGTTTAATTATCGGATTCACTGTCAAAGTGTCCATTACAATGGTGGCAGCCACCGTTTTATCGGAGAAAGCTAAAAGGAGACTGATAGGAGAGAAGAAAAGAGGTCGAGGCATGCTAAGACAGATTCAACTGTTATTTCAGTAAACTGTTATTTAAGGACTGTGAAGCCTTTTAAAGAGATTTTTAAGAAAGACGCTGGAAGAATTTCTGTGACAAGATGTACATACATACCTTGTTCAGCTCTTCATGTTGATCATTATATTGATATTTTACAATTCTTTTCCGGCCACCTGTCACGCTAAGATTTTTTAACGACGGGTGAATCGTATCCGTGACTGTGTCATGATTACTCAACAATAATTCATAGGGTAAAGTATACTTAACTTAATATGCTAGAAGTGTGCAGGAGTGTCTTTCGGATTAAGTAAGTGAATCATTTAAAGGCTAGATTTGTGCTATTTGTATTGATTTTTCTTCGTGGTTCGTGGTAGTTTTACAGAGTAGAACAACAGTAAAGTAAACTCCTCATGAATAGCATGAGAGGCAACGAAAAAGTGCCGTTGGAAATATTTTAATTAATTTTTTTAAGTTATAGTTTTCATGTGTTGTTCTAATATTTTATTGTTTTATGCTTGTCACTAGAGTAACCAAAAGAATGGAGTATCTCCATAATACTTTTATTATAATAAACTCCGGCTACGTCATAAACGTGATGGATTGAAGAACTTCACCAGGAACATGCCCATGAACGTTACCTATAAGAATTAGATTAGATTATATATATCCACTCCAAGGGCACGCCAATATTGTGAAGTACGAAAAGTATAGTTAATGTTATGAATCGTCTTCTACCTGCTCATAAACGAAGGGTGGATGTCGTGCGCTCGTATCATACCATCATTCACGGAATCATGCGAACGAATTTCAATGCGAGGAATTTTCCGGTTTACACGACGCATGAACGTAAAGTGCATTCGCATTCTCACTCTCCGTGTAAAACGGCTTTCAGACTACCTTTTTCAGGACTGTCTTTTCAGGAAAATTATTTCACTAACCTTTTACCATTACACAACCATTACCACCTTACCTTGCAGCATCAATGTTTTTACTCTTCGTAGACTGTGCTGGCTGCATAACACTGTTGCGTTCTTCTGCGTTGTTCTGTTGACGGTTGGTAACAGCAATTTTATGTTTATAAAATGTTTTTGGAGTGTGAGTGGGAATTCAATCCCTTTTTGAAAACTTTGACAAATTATTATGTGAGGAAGCTAATAATATTGAGTTGCAGGGTTATGTATGCATTATTAATTAGGCTCAATTATTCGGTTATAAGCGGGTGTTTTTTTTGATATCACGAGAGGTTAAAGATAACATCGGCGAGGTAGTGGTGTGTGACTAAAGGTTACTTAGGGCCTGTTATAAACTACCGTTTTGCATAGATTTCCAGTTTGTTATTATATTATTACAAGCTGACCCGGCCACGCGTTGCTGTGGCTCAATCTGGTTAAATGGAAAGCGCACGTTTATAGTATGTTTAATTTCACAATTCTTATGGGTATACAATATATCTCAGTTGATCGATTGTTTTGCAGCTGGACACGCATATTTGTATATTATTTTAACGTCTTTACATGTCGTCACAAAGTAGAATATTTCAGGCAAGTATTTATTTCATAGTGTCAATCGAGGAATTACAGGTAATGTTTGCCTGAAATGTCGTGCAAGCAATATTAATGCGTTCTCAAATGGTCTCAGGATTCAACGGAAATCTTGCAATGATCGATCCAGAGCCTCGAGCGATGCTTTGTGCACCATTGTGCATTCATCCCAAGCAATAAGTTGGCATTTCTGAAATATTTGTCCCATGCCGGATGATTTGAATATGTTGCACGTGAGTGTTTCAATGAATTGCAAGTTCAATGGGATGCACATCCCGTCTCCAGTGTCGATATTGTATTCTCGATATTGTACAAACCTTCATGGAGTGAACAAAACAACTAACCAAAGCTTCATGGAAATTGGATGAATATTGTGGTAATGCATGAAGTTATCAATATTGTATCGATAAAGTATCGATATTGCAATGATACCTTATAAAACTTTGATAAAAAACACCTAAATAATTTCACCTCAATTTTGTATCAACAATGTATCGATGTGTCCATATTTTATCGATATTATATCGATACAGTATCGACATTGAATTATCGATTTTGTAGAAACCTTCGCGGAGCGTACCTACTCAATAACTTTCCAAAGTTTCATGGCGATCCGATGAATGGCGTAGTAATGCATAAAGGACAAACACATTATGTACATTCGATGCAGTATCGATATTGCAACGATACATTCCTTTAAAAAAACTAAATAATTTCACCTCAATTTTGTATCAATAATGTATCGATTTATCGATACTTTAGCGATATTATATCGATAAAGTATCGATATTGAAATATCGATTCCGTAGTCCTGTTTCCGGGAATGTACTCAACAACTTCCCAAAGTTTCATGGCGATCCGTTGAATGGTGTAGTAATGCATAAAGGACACACACACACACACACATACATTCATTTTTATATATATAGATTGTTATTCTGAATAAATTAAACTCCAAAGTTTCTTATTTTAAGTTTCAAATGCAGTTAGGCTCCTATTCAGAAGGTTTTTAAATAGGTAGAAGATTAATTTTATTTAGAAAATCTGGCAACCCGCGGTAGACGAAGCAAAAAGGATGTAGTCAGATGAATAGCCCAGACAAAGAGGGCATTCTATCAAAAGAAGAACCTACTTTCGGCTGTAAATACAAGTTGGAGTTAAGAAACACTTCAGTAGAATGAGTAGGACATACATCTGGTGAATATTCTTTGAAGGCTTTGGGACAAGGACGATAAAAGCTGTTGAGAAGAGAAGACTGGGAGCATTAGAAATGTCATGCCACAGAAAAATAGTGAAGATCAAATGGATTGACCAAGTCAATAATGAAAAAGTCCTTAGAAGAGTTAAAACTTTAAGAAGAAGACAATTAATTGGCAATGTGTTGAGACGTGATGTTCTGATAAGTATATATTATTCAAGGTGCAAGTAAATAGGTAGAATGGCAAAGAAAGGACTCGCACGAGCACCTAACGGAGCAAATAGTGAAGGATGTGCGAGAAAGGATTATGTTAATATTAAGAGTATCCGGTAAAATAATCGATTGGAGAGATGCGTGAAACCAATCTTAGGGCTGATCTAATGTGATGGTGATAATAATGATGCCGGAAATTCACTGCACAAATGGCATAAAAATGTTGTTGATTATGTATCAGGAATACGAAGATATGAGCACATGTACACTTGAGTCATATAGGAAAGTTTATGTAGATAAGCAATATAAAGGTGTCGTCTATCACAAATTTCCCCATCGTAAATTATGCTTTTACTGAAATATTTACTCAATGAAATATTTAATTGGGTTGGTGAAATCTTTCTACCAATTCCTGTAAGTTTATTTAATGATCCATCCTTCCCCAGTTTGATGCAGTTTCAATGCATATTTTTAACATCTTCAGGAAAATTCTCTGCCAGAGGTTTATGCCGTTACAATAAATTGTGTCATTGGAATGACCTAGGGTTTCCAGGAATCGTGAGAACATTAAATGAATGCTCGTAGAGCCGTAAAATTGGGAGTCTGGCGTCGAGAAGGCATGGGCTTATGCATGCATCAATGGAGGTTTATCTACGGATGGCGTCTATCTTAGGAAACTGGGGTACCCGAGAGCGTTTCGGGCACTTACATGCTTACGGCACTCATGGACTGGTACTTCACGGTGTAGATCGATCTGAGGTGGGTTTCATTACGTGCATTACCTCCCTCGTCCGGTATTCATTCCTCCCTGGCAGTGCGGACTCTCTGAAAGAAGGGAAGTAAGAGCATCAATCTCGACTGCTCTCCGCAAACCACTCGCACCCTCGCGCGCACCGTTCTCCCGTGAACGTGCATCGCCCCCATTGCTTCCAAGCGCCAGCCACTCTCGAGTTGAAGGAGTGCAAATATTGAGCCGTAAATACCCGGGTTGAATCTGTTCGATTCTTTAAGATCATCGCAGGACGGTCGTGGTTGGGTGAAGTATTCCGTTGCCCGGCTCGCTGCAAGTCTCGTTTGCAGGTGCCCAACTTTTGCAGCGGAAAGTCTGCTTACGCCTCTCCCATCCCAGGAGAGGTTCACTCTTCCATCAAATGTTTTTCTTTTTCCATCGCTGATATTTGTGTCCCCTCCGGCGTGAATATATGAATGCCCTCCGCCATCATTTTGCCCCGCTTGACTCGAGTGCGGGGAGCATTCGACCCGACATCCTCTAAAAGGCGAACGCTGCATTTGGTTTCCGTTTTGATCGAACGTATACACAGCACTAGTACATGGTTTTCGTGTGATCCCCATATTTCCTCTCCACGGATGCACCCGTGGTGTTTTATACAAGGGCAGGACTTCACACGCATTTCCCGAAGTCCGTCGCCGAGAGCGCGGGAGCATGTTAACTCCAACCTCATGTTCAACCTCTTCCCGTCTACCTCTCGCTACGATTCCACCCTCTTTATCTCCCTTACTCTCAGTTCACATGCACGTACGTATCTCCCTTGCCCCAAACCGTGCGACGTAAACAATTTTGAGCGCTGCGGGATAAACGGATGGGGGAGGGGAAATTTTTTCGTACCTTCCCAGCGCTTCACCAATGCAACGGAGCTACGCTGCACTTTTATTTTCCACCCAAGGTTTCGTTATCCCTGTCGTGAAAAAAGGAACGAGCCAAGTGACCCACAAATAAAAAGAATTCGAGTTGAAAAATCATATGTTTTATTCCTCTTCCAGTTTTTGCAATCTCTTTTTTTTACGTTTTGCGAAAACCCAGGCATTTCTTTCCGGTTGGATGGCGAGGGGGTTGGGGTTTGAGTTGTGGCGGTGGCGGAAGGGCATGAGACTGAGGATTCTAGCGACTTATCGGGTGTTGCTAAAATAGATTAATTCATCGGCGGGAAATGGAAGCGCAAATGAATCCTGCCAACTGCGTCACGAGCTAAAAGTTGAGAATTGGGGGAAAATGGCGGGGAATACACTCCGTGATATTTTCTCTAAATATTGAAACCGTATCTTGGTCTTTCGTTTTTGACTTTTAAAATTCTGTTGCGCCTGCTTTTCTCGGTTTCCTGTTCGCCATCATGCTTATGCTTGAATTATGCAGGTCTTTAGTGAACTCCATCTCAATATTTTTCCATAACCTTAACTTTTCATGGCACTTTTCTACCGCTAACTATTTTTGAAATATCCCGGCCGTAGCACTCCTCGTTGATGTTTTTAGTTAGATTCTTCCCTGCATTTACTGTACGTGGAGCTGTCTTTAATTTATTTTCGTTTCTATTTTATCGCCTTCAAATGTGTGTATTCTCTTTCCTTCCGTAGATTTTCCAAATTCGAAAACATTTCTGTTGAAAAAAACTAATTCAAGATATCCGTGCTTAGAAATAGAATAATTCGAAGAGTATGTCAAAGTACGCGTACAAGTATTAATCAAAATGGTCACTTTCACGACCGAACTTTTTAGTAAATCAAATACTATCTTAAAATCCAATAATCTTGCAAACCACCTTGACCAGTGTTAGTCTTTCAGTTTTAGCCTGGAATATGGTCATGCGTTCTCTAATTCCGTTTTAAGCTCAGTTTTTGTGATGTGTAATTAGCGTTAAGCAGTTTGGAATTTGGGCATTGGGTTATTGTGAGTGATGGCACTTTAAGTTAAACATGTTCGTTAGATAGGCGAGAAATTATACAAAAGTTAATACCAGAAGAGTGAACCAAAATATTTTCAATCGTCCATTGTATATAGCCAAACGTTTCACAGTTGGACCTTAATGCTAGCCCAAAAACTGTTCCTTAATCCTGTTATCACTCATATTTTCTCGCGAGACATTTTTTTAGCCTAATTTATAGAAATAAGATTGAGTCTCTAGGTCAAACTCCTCTTTTATAAATGCTGGGAATGAATCTAGTGGAATGTATTACTCCTTACCATTTTTATTTTACCTTAACTAATAATCAGAGGAAAGTATTTGATACACAAAACTCTAGCTTAACTTCGTTTCCCGTAATATAGCAGCGATATTATCGCCCTCTCCTCATCTACGTCCTATTTTCTCTCCCAAATCCAATCGTCCTTCTCTATATCCTTGCCACATAGGTCGTCCTCGTATTCTTTCTTAACCTCTCTTGGATACCTTGAAGTCCGAATAATAAGTTCTTGTCTGTCTTTGCCGTTGGAGTTAGAGATTGTCGTTTGTTATCTTTTAGCCCCTGGCAGTTCCTTGACTTACGTGTCCTGTGCGCGCATTTATCCCTGTCACTGTTATGTCTCGATATCGTTGTGCAACTACTCCCACGAAGTAACTCACATTTATTTCATGTTTAAACTTCTCATCTGTTTATTTTTTATTTCAAATCGTACTTTCCTTGACACTTCAGAGGTCTCTGTTATTCCCAGTTCCTTTTTTATCGCTTCACATAATATAATCTCAATCATTTTGAATGTTAAACTACTACTAGAGAGGACATGGTATTTGTATTCTCAGCTCATAAGGGCTTTATCGCCGTAAAGAATGTGCTCACATTATATTTATTTTAATTTTATTGCGAACTAAGTGTGAACATAGAGCAAGGAATGAATGCATTTTATTGTACATAATGTACTGTTGTAAGTAATAAAACCAATTACATTTATGATTTTACAATCAAGAGAATCGAGATAAACGAAGATACGCTAAATTTTAGATTATGATGAAAGTAGAATTGCAGGAGAAACCAAGAGAGTTGTCAGTAAGAAAAAATACAGGGATGAATGTGGATTGGAGGGCATTTACCAACCAGTCTAGTCGGATTGTAGGTATCATAGAATTGTCCACTAATAGCAAGATAGAGGTAATAATTAGATTTTGCTGCCTGCACCTTCAATCAAGGTATATTGTTTTTATTATTCAGTATATTTTGAGTTTTTTGGTTATTCAATGAAAAAATTCTCAAATAGCTTTTATTCTTTATAGCAAACAACATGTGGTGAAAATGTTAGACATTGATGATTATGAAATAAGCAACGCAGATTTTTCACCCGGAGTTTACGATACTTTACTCACTATTGTTTCAAAAAATTTGTTTAAATGCCCAAATACACCTTTAACATGAAATATATATATTGAAAATTTTGTTAGTAATGTTTCTTATGCGGCGTGTTAATGTAAAAATTGGTTTATTAAGTAATTAAAAGTTATTTTAATATCATAATATAAATAATACTTAAGATGATTGCCGTGTATAGACGCAATACTTTTCTTTCTTATAAATGGTACCAACAACTCTTTGTGAAATTAGCTTACCTGAAGCTAAAATATGAAGGTGGCTTGTAATGAAATGCTTCGAATCAAAAAGTAAAATTTCACACTTATATGCATTCAGTCATATTAGAACTTCCGGTAAGTATTTTATCTTATGAAAGCTATTTCTGGAATTATAAATACGTTATATACTATCCAAAATGTGTAGTTTAATCTTTTTTATTTCTACGCATATATGTCTTTAGTTTTATTTAACCTTTAGTTTTTTCTCCATTTGCGTATCTGACATTGTAATATTTTAAAAGTCATGAAATTGATTGTAAATTAGCATTCCTGGTGAACATTTTTAAAGTTCGTGTCTTACATATCTCCCTGTAGTGATGATACTTACGATTTCTAATTTAAAATATTGACTCACAAAGTTTTATCAGGTGAATTAATGTATGTACCAGTTATTTGACGGAAAATTATGGATGATTCGGAAATATTAAAAATCTTGAAAACTTCAGAAAATGCTTTGGAAATAGTAAAAATATTGGTAATTAGAGAAAGAAAGTACGCAACTTCCTTCCCAAATGGTGGTGGGGTGGCGTCAAAAAGAAACCAATAAACCTATAGCCATGTTATATCTTTTCTCTGTAGAATGAGCATGACTCGATTGGAAATAGTTAGATCTGAAAATAGTCCGAAACTCATGAAATGTTGCGATGTATGTTAGTGGTATCTTTGAACTGAATTGAAAACACGTGGGGTATCAAAGTTTTATAACTTCGAGGAAAAATTGTTGTAAATTAGGTCAATTTCAGAGAATAATTCTCATAGTTTTTGGTCGTCATCCTTGGCCGTATTACGTATTGCAAATTGAAAGCGATTTGCAACGCAAAAATGAAGAATAAAATATCCCAATGCCGTAATCTTAAATCTTGTTCTGTGAAAAAGATTTTATGAAAGGAAGAAGTTTCTAATCCAAACATTTTCCACAGCGTACGTATTTTTACCAGTATTTGTTATTCCTTAAACCGACCGGACTCCTTGTATGGACATACTGAGTCTTTATTGCGTATTTATATTTTCCATGTATCACGCCCTTAGCCATTCAATGGAGCTCTTATCATTTCCGTTGTGCATGTCGTTTCTCTAAAATCTTTACGATCATCGTGTTTTAACACGTGCTTAATAAAGTTGTCCGTTTCTACCCGAGAATTTCCATTAAAATTTACATTCATGTCTTCTTCTCACACTTCTTCATTCGTTATTCGACCGATCAACTTTATTCTTGCCTAATTTTTGTGACTTTAAATATTTTCATTTTATTTAAATCAACTTCTTCACTATCTGCTTTCAATGAATCATAACTTTCATTGATCAATTTATTTTCCGTCTCTACTGCTTTTCACGACCGGTATTGAAGGGCTCGTGTTCAGGCCGCTTTACACGATACAATTATTTGTACAATTTCTTGAACGAACTCTTGTATGAGAAAGTTGTACCGTGTAAAGCGGAAAATTGTACGAACGCTTGTGCGATTGTCTGAATGCCTGAACGGGAAATAGAACCTGTTATAATTAATTCAGACAAACATATAATTTCGTTCAGTTTATACAAGCGTTTGTGCAAGAAATTGTACAAAAAATTGCATCGTGTAAAGCGGCCTTTAGAATTCCAGTGGTGGTAAATCTGTTTCTACTTGAGTACCGTGGGTGGAGAAATTCTAGTTGAGTTGATCATTTATTCGCCATCTACTTTAAATGAATGAATCGCTTGAGCTGTTAAAAACTATGAGTGAAATGGAATGTGATCAATTTGTTTACCGCATTTACTGCTTTTTATGGCGGGGAGTGAAGGGATAGTCTTCGAATCCCAGCAGTGGTAAATCAGTTTCTACCATCTGTGAAGAACTTCGAGTTGAGTCCTCTTGCTCCTCAGTTTCACATTCCCGATACATAGTTTTAAATATCCATCTATAGCAATTCTTTCTGATGAGTAACCTCGTCCTATTACTATCCATTCATCATTATTCTTTTCTTTCTTCATCCCGCATTTTTCTGTCTTTCTTCTTTTCTTATTTCAGTTATCAGATTTGTCTTTTTATTTTTACTGTGTGTTTTCATTTTTTTAATTTTATCATTTACATCATATTTACATAGTAGGTAGTCGTAAATTTTTACACTTGTAAAATTTCATATTTTGCTACAGTTATGTGTATATTTATAATCTTGTATCTAATCTAAACCAATTACGATGTACTTAAATGAGCCATTTGAGAGACGAACGACTTTAAATTTTATAGGACTTGGTTCTTTCCCGGCGAACTGATGCAGTGAATTCTTCGCGGGTTTTCCACCGGGTCAGGTATTCTGCTGCCGACGTTTCAATGGCTAACTCCGCCATCGTCCTCAGGGTGTTAATAGGACATGCCGGGATATTTATTCGAATTTCAAGGTGTCTTTATTTGTGACCAACAATTGAACATTTACAAAACTTAACTAAAACACAACTAATAAATAAAAGCAAATAACAAAACGTTGGTCACGGCCCCGTTTGAGATTTCTACCCTTCAGGGCTCTGTAGAGTTCACTGGTACAAACTGTCTTTAGGTGCATTGTATATCTTTTCATTGAGAGCGGTATTGGCCCGGCATTCACCCATCGCACGAAGGGAAACCCGTGGGACCACCGAAAAAACTTAAAAATGGACGATGAAAGAAGGATGAAATAACAAGAAATAAACTGTGAACATATAACAAGGGATAGTGAAGTAAGGTTCTAATATTTACAGTATGGTTTTGTTTATGAGTATTGTCTATATATCGGGGTTCAGTCTTTGTCACTGGATTTAGGTAATGGGGACGTCTGCGCAGGTGCGCGGCACTGAAGTAGGGGGGGCAACACAGGTATCACTGGGTAATCTTGAATGTATCACTGGGGAGTTAGCACCTTCTGTTCTTTTTATCTTCTTTTTCTTTCCTCGTTTTGGTGGAAAAAGAGGCAAGTCTGGAACCGGCTTCAGGTGTACTGGGGTTGGGATATGTCTCCGGATGGTGTGTGGCGCCAGTTCGCTGTCTGGGTAGTAGTTCCGGAGCTGGCGGCTGATTACTCTTGCTGCGGAGTACCGTTTCCACTTCGGATTCTTGGCGAGCAGGATGTTGGCTGACTGGAGTATTGTCGTCATCAACTGTGGCATGTGGGTGTTGATGCGTTCCGCAGCTCGGCAGCGTAGAGGGCATAACCTGTGGAGTAGAGGTTCTGTATTAGCAATAGTATGCCATTCGTTGCTGGGGTGCAGGGGGTCGAGCCCAAACAGCACGCGCAGTATCCGGTGTTCCAGCAAGGCGTAGGTGTTTAATGCGGCCTGTGTCGCGGGATGAGATTTGTTGCCCTTATACTATATGCTCCCGATTGGGTCAGGTGACTCCTGATTGGCTGCTGTCCCTCTCGTAGCTTCTCTGATTTTGCGCATAATGGGTCTCCATGATTGGCTGAGTGCTAACCCTGCATCTCTATTGAGATTTCTCTCCTCCAAGCTGATCTCAGTGGCCTCTTTGGTCAAACGGTCCCAGTATCCATTTGACCTACTTATCATTTTGGTGTCGTCAAAACGGATGCGGTGGTCTTGTGGTTGTGTCTTGTGGTTGTGCTCCGCGATGGCTGATTTCTCGGGATAGCCCAGTCTAATAAATCGTTTGTGTTCTTTTATTCTTGTTTCTATGGTCCGGCCAGTCTGTCCAATGTACGGTCGCCCGCATTCACAAGGAATGCGATGCACTGCTGAAGTTTTAAGTTTAAGTTTGTGCTTCACTCGAACGCCTCAGCTTCTCTGGTGGCTTATGGATGGTCACAATCTTGTATTCTTTGAGTATTCCGTCAAAAACTCCAGCGAGCTAGTCAGTACCCTGAGGGATATCCGCTTGGACAAAGATGACATCCTAGTCAGTCTTGATGTCGACTCCCTGTTTACACGTGTCCCCCTGAAAGAGACGATCCAACTGCTGGAGGATAAATTCGACCAAAAAATTGTCAATATGTTCCGCCACGAGCTAACCCGCGAAGAATTCACAGCATCAGTTCGCCGGGAAAGAACCAAGTCCCACAAAAGTCAAATTCGTCAGTCTCACAAATGCCTAGTCGAGAGGGAGATTTAATGGTCAACTTTGGATCTTTGGCGCTCTTTCTCAAGGAATAGACTAGATACTCTGGGTTTCTCTCCACCTTTTTTTTTGCGTTCTATAATGATTATTGCTTGTAATCGACGACGAAGCCTCGCCTTCAGATTCCATTCCGGAACATCATTTGCGGAAACCTCGCAATTTAATGCATTTGCATGTGCAAATCTTTGTCTTGACCTCCAGAGTCTTGGCACTACTATTTATCTCTCTCCGGATAACCCGAGTAAAATGCAATTCCGTTCCCTTGTTGGAAGCCGCGCTGAGAGGTGAGCGGGGGATATGGGGTTGATGTTCACTGAGAATGGGGGGGAGGGAGGGTTGATGCAGGAAGGGTGTGGGCGCGTTGGAGGAGAAAATCGAATTACCGAAAAACGGGTGGGACTGTGGGTGGGTGCGAGGGGCAAAGGGGTGAGGGCGGCGGTGGTCGCAAAGTGGGGCGATGCACGCGAAGGCGCTCGGCTCAAAGGGAGCGGTGTTCGTGATTGGTGGATGTTATACAAGCTGCTGGTGCGGCCAGTTCCGAGAAAATCCGAGGAAGTTGCACGGCCTGTGGGACGGACGTCTTTCGGGGTCGAGAGCAGAAAAGGAGTGTGGCAGAGGTGGATAAGAGTGCTGTGCAATATTGGAAGTGGAGCACCGATACATCGAAAATTGACGCAAAGAAATTCGATATATCGATTTGTGGGTTCACGTATCGAGCATCGATATTTTGTGCGGTTGATCAATCGTCGGTGAAATATCGATGCTTAAATTAGAATTAGATTAGATTAGAAAGGTATTTATTGCTCTAGAACATATGTCCTCTAAGAACAAAGGCAATTTACAGTACAGAAATATAATCATTAAATAAACTCACTTACTCGTTTTGAGCGATAAACCAATACAACAAGACAATACAACATAAGAGTTCTATTATGCAAAGACCAAAAAAAAAGGAAAAGCATATCATACACAATATTCCTAATATCGTAATAAGTTCCATCATAGTAACTATAGGTAACATTACAGCCCATCAGTTGCCTAGCGATAAATCATACAGAGCTGAACGAATCAAGAAGTTATTGGAACAGCTTGAAGTTACATAATGATAAGAACAAACTACCAAAGAAATATAAAAATGTACATTTTTGTTCATAACACCAATGAGTTATATTGAGGCGGTAAGCAATAAACTACAGATGCATATGTGCAGTTTGAAGATATCGCAAAACAATATTCCTTTTAAATTAGTTAACAAATCTCATTTTATGTCGCATGACTTGCCATTCAAATAGCATGTCTCGTCATGTGTTTGGGCCATTCCTTATCTCGTATCCAATGAGGTTTCATTCAAACCAGTTTTGTATGTAACAGAATATTTCTTGGTCTCAAATAGTTTCAGCTGGTTGCATATTTCATTTAGCTCACTGCATAACACTTCATATCTAAATTACACGTCACATATTTGCACTCCGTATATTTTAGACGCTTGCTATCGCACATATATTACCATATATTATGCCATTGAAAATGTTTATTTATGTCTTAGCAATCAGTATCGTATTTGAGTGCATCCGTAATCAGTGGCGCACCCAGAACTTTTTTATAGAGGGGGGGGGCACAATCTGTCCGATCATTTGCAAAGTGTAACCAAGATGTTATTTTAATCAGTATATTTTGAATGTTTTAGTAGGCCATATTTTCGTGCATGTAAGAAGTATTAAACAAACATGGCCGTCTTTGGTCTAGTCACATACTCGAGTATAATGATGTAAAGACTTTTGCTATTTTTCCAATTGATGCTACTATGTGAGTGTGACTTGTCAATTAAAGATAAATTTGGGTTTTGTGGAGAGCTAAGGGAGGGGCCCCTTTGCCTCCCTTCGCTTCGGTGCGACACTGTCCGTAATAATGACTATCGGACGTAATACATCACCGAATTCAATAATATTAGTCACGGTGTGTGGTAACAAAGCATTGGGTTTTTACGTTCACGGAACAATGTCATATGAACTGAATCAATGTAATAGACATCCGGAATCTAAATTGGAAAACTGCAAGTGTCACTTAATTTTTTCCTTGCATATCGATCCGTAGAATACGCATTTTCAAGCTTTTCGGAGGAGTAGCATGCCAGAGTCGTTATTGATCTTCATCATAAAAATACATACTACCAAACTACCCACGCCGTAAGGACTAATGGGAGTTAAGCCTACATCTTATAATAGTAAGGAGGAACGTAAGAAAGGATTCAAGGGAAAAGTGATGGATAGGAGATGTACCTTTATGGATAGTATTAGTTGTTTTTTTAATTGTGGACAGAGTAGTGTGTGGGAGGAAGGAATTCGAGTTTTTATTTCAAAAATATTTCATTCATTCGCTTCTGTAATGCTCATTGTTATGCATAGCAAAAAAATAAAATATAAAAAAATGTTATTTGTTTTTTTTGACCATGTAATCATTTAATCCATTATAATTCAAATTATTTGGTACTTTTATTTTGGATTTCAAGTTTCCGCCGTTTATCAACTCTTCTCTTTTCGAAATCCCTTAGGCTTGAAGTTTTGGATGATGTGCGATGCTTAATTATTGTCGGTTTTAGTTTTGTCGTAAAAGATCTAAAGGTGGTACCTAGGTTCATTCACAGAACTTTTTCATCCAACATCATAAATCTTGTTTCATAGCATATGTAAAGTCTCTCTAAATGTTGTTAAATTGTATAATGTGCACATGGAACTCAGAATCTCGTATGTGGACGTTCATGAGCGGTAAGAATTGCGTCGATTGCTTGAGTTTTTGTTCTTGGTGACGGCAAAGGGATTTCCTTGAGCGAAATGCGATCTCACAGGCTAGAGTAAGCGTGTTTATAATATTGTATGTTTATTTTTTAGGTGAAGGAACCAATATATGCGGTAATTTTGCGCAACAGAGTAAAAGCGGGAATTTTAGAGTTGATAGAAATTTTGGAAACAGACGAAGAATGTTGGATATTGACGTTAGTGGTAGCCTACTCTTTGTTCAAGGGGCAAACTGTTTGTCTATTATCGTGGACGAAGTCATGAACTTGAAGTGTACTCCCAGCGGTGTTCTGCTTGGATTCGGAATCCCGCAGAAAAGTCTGTCGATAGTAGACTAAAAACGATCCCACGGGATTGAAAGCCTACACTTAATCATCCTCACTAATCCCTATCCCCCATTAATGTTACTTAGGGATGCGGAGTTTCAAATGTGTCCCACTCCTAAAACCTAGACTTTGGAGTAGAGGTGTCGGTATTTTGTTGGAGGGTTATATAGATTCATCGTAGAAATCAACTTTCTCTTAAACTATGACGCCATAGGTGAGTATAATGGCATTAATAACTAAACTTTAAATGACTTGGCATTAACAAGGAGCTAATGTTATACTAAAAATTTAAATCGCCACCGAAATTGGAATGCGAGCCCTCCGACAGTAATGCCAGTTCTGTGATTACCGCGTCAACCACATTCATGCCTTTGATATATTTTCCTGCCAGTGATCCAACGTATTGTATCGTAGAAACCCTTCTTGAGACGTAAATCACGTTTTCTCTTTTTTTTTTAGAAACTCTATTTCTCCCTTTAACCTCAATTTTTTAATACTACCTCTAGAAGGGTTTCGACTTGACTCGCTCCGCGTTTTCCGGAGTCATTTCGTTAGGCAAGCTGGTGAACTAGGTGCTTGCTGTTAAAATTTCTTCTAATGATTTACACCGTTAAGGTCTTTCATGCTCCGATGCCGTTAGGCAATGATATATCTCATGTCATATACTTTTTAAGAGTTCGTTTCTCTCATCTATTGCTAATTTGTTTGAATTGATAGAGGAATGCACTCGGTAAATTACCTCGGGCTCTCCTGTCGTGTTTGTCTCTGTGTTTCTTCTGGGCTTATTCTTTTTTGGTACTCATTTTTAGTGTTGCAATCCTCTTCATTAAGATGATCTTAAATTGTAATTGAAATTCGAAGCTTTCACGTGGTAGAAGGATTCCATAATGACAATGAAAAAATCGTTGCGACTTCAACGATTTTTTCATTGTCATTGTCATTCAAGTCACAACGAGTTTTTCATTGTCATTAAGTTGATCTTATTGAACACATTTCCATCTTTTCTTTCATTTTACAGGAAGTTTTTTGGTGGTTTGTTTTACACCAAAATCTGAATTTTTACTATCATTTACTAAAAATGGGCTTTAGCTACAAACCAAGGTTTGTATCCCTAGGACCTTAGTAATGTTCATTACCAGCCTTTTGATATAATAGCTTGCCTTAAGTTTGTGAACAGTAAATTTAATGGCAACCTTTTATGTTGTATTCATCTGAGATGAATCTGAGATGAATCCTGAATTTGAATCGATTCTTTCGTTTCATTCTGCGTTATTAATGAAGGTTTCTCTTATCGGCAGAGATTTGGTAATAATTTTCTGCCCAAAAACATCGAAAAAGAAACAAATCTACGCTTTCGCTTAAAGTTAGTGAGGAAATGGTGAAAAGACGACAGGAAAGTAATGTTATTCCGTCTAATGGCAGAGGGAATTGCAATTTTTCATTTCTTTCCCCCCTTCTCCGGCTATTCCTTAAATTCAAGGTGACAAATTCACCCGGACACTTAACTCACATTGCTCGGACGAAAACGGTTGGATCGCTGGCAGTTAATAACCCTCATCGTCATTGCAAATAATGGTCGGGTTTTCGTTACTTATAGTCGTGGCGTGACAAGCAGTGGCCCCGCACGAGCGTTATGAAATTGAGTAATGGCCCGGAGATGCTAATATACGCTGAATTCACGACGAAAACCTTGATAGCTCGAAGGCGAAGGAGTCCCAGAACCTTATCATTATGTATCCCTGACTCAGTGGCATTCTCGCGCTGCTCCCGTGTTTTTTTTCGGACAAATCTCTCCAAGAATTTTGCCGGCGGATAATTATTCTCCCGAGAATTCAATTAAGCGTGATATCAGATGGAAGATCATGTATCTCAATCGGTCCTGAAGCACCTCCGCGGTGCTCAAGGACGGATATTCCACGGAGTCGTGTGCCCGAGGAAATGAAGCCAAGGAGAGGCATTGCTTCATCTTTCAGGCTCGCAGAAGCGAAGGAACCAGAGAGCGTGTTCCATAAGTACTTGCTCGCCTCACCCATAAAGCATTTTCCATAGGGGCCCTAATTATGAGCGCGAAAACTTTTCTTACCGTGTCAAAACTTAACTCTTCCCCTGCTTTATCTACGGCGCTCTCGGCTTGCATACTTATTTTGCAGAGTGAGTGAAATACTTAGACCCGTGATGTGTCTGGACGTGGAAACGAGTAAAAGCTTTTGTCTTGCGTAAATTTCATCTGTTGCTAGTACCAACGTTAATATTAAGACTCTGTAGATATCTGTGCAATAGGAGATATTTGGTAGCATGACAGTACACAAAACATAATAATCAACATAATAAGGTTGCTATATTATTCTGGACTAGATATTTCTTTTGCTGCAAGTTTTCATGTTCATAGCTTTTGGAAAATATTACATCCATTTAAGATGCTATATTTGTACTGCTGATGACTTGAAACTTGTGTTTTTAATTCGTGTTTAAGAAATACATCATAGTAAATTATGTGGTAGGATAGTGTTGGTATGTGATTCAACTGTGGTGTGAACTATTTGTTTGTCCGTGGTGAACCATTCTCAGGTCCTTATGGTGTTATTCCGTCTCTGCGAACAGGTTTAACGTGCATGTAAAAAAGAAACGTATTTTAGGGAAAAAATTCACGAAATGCAAGCCGTTGCGTCTTAAAAATCCTTATCTTTTTTATATGAAACCGTAATGTCTGCTTATTTAATGTGAAAGGCAGCTTTTGATGCGAGTTTTCTGATAGATAATTGTATAATATGACCTTCGTGTGTATAAAGCTCAGAAAATACGTATGACTAATCATTTTTGATTTTTCATCAGTCTCGTGTCCTACTTGTTGTCATGCCAATTGAATTTTCTTGTCATTGTCAAAATTGAGAATTTCTGGAAAGCACGGAAAGCACCCTCTTGACCTCAATAATTCCAAACAGCATAGGCTTATTGCAAACTAGCATAATTCCTTAGCATCCTTGTATATGCACGCTTCATAATGCTTCTAATTGGAGAAAAGGAAGCTTTACATAACGTATTTCCAAGCAATAATACTATTTCGATGTATCCTTAGCCGTTAAAGCAGCGGAAACCGAAACATAGGTACCATCCTTATATCCTTAATGGTCTTATACCCTCTGCTGATTTATTTTCGGATAATGAGTCAAGTTTTTCCCACTAAATAACGACGGTTTATGGTGTTCGAAAGCCTCGCGCGGAGCGAGCGTCGGACGGTCATCCACGGAGATGACGTGCTGCCGCCAAGACGTCAAAAATAAGACCTCTCAAAAATATCTCAACTCCCATGAAATTTTTAAAAATTTGCTCGCGCTTATTTTTTATAAATTTTACAAAGTAAAGCTCCTTTAAATTTCAAGTCTCTCTAAACAATTTGTCTACTCCGATCGATTTTTAATGCAAATGCGTATCAAATCCCGATTAAAAACGGACGAGTCTTGAAAATGCTTTGAGACTGTATATTTCTAAAAGCTTGGCATTCTTGTGATGCTCTATCGCTGTTCCAGCGTTGTAAAAATCACCATGTCGTGTAATCTGGTTTTTTTACAATGTTTTGTTATGATTTATGGCAACCCACATCAAGGAGGGAGATGATATCAGCCCAATAGGTATACTATTTTAAAGACAAATGTATTCCCTTTCCAAATACGAGGTGCATTCAAGTTATAACACCTCCGATTTTTTTCTTGAAAACTAATCACACGAAAACTGTGAAACTTACGTCACTTCTCGGCGTAATCTTCCTGCAGTTGCACACATTTTTCGCAATGACGACCCCATGTTTCCATGGCCGTTACGAACCCTTATTTAGGAGTCAGCTTTGACCACTGGAAAATCGCTGTTGCCATAGCGGTGTGGCTAGTGAATGTGCAATCACGGATTTTCTTTCATCGTTGGAAACAGCCAAAAGTCGCTGGGAGCCAGGTTCGGAGAGTAATAAGTATGAGAGATTACTTTAAAGTTGTTGTCACTGCAGCGTCTCGTTCGCCCGATGTGCTGGTGCGTTTTCTCGGTGAAAGAGCACACGTCCAGACTTTTCCAGCCATTTTTCAAGCAATGCTGAAAGGAGCTTGTTCTTCAAGACATCTTTATGCAGGATATTGTGCACAGATCCCACGGTAATGCCAAATTTGAAGGCGATGTGTTCCACACTCATTCGGCGATCCTCCAAAACAAATTTCTCCACTCACTCGATCATGTCGTCAGACTGGCTGGTACGAGGCCGAGATTGTCTTGGTCGGTTGTCACACGATGTTTAGCCTTCTTTGAACTATCGCAACCACGAATGCTCATTGGACACATTCATGACACCATCACCACATTTCTCACTCAACTGGCGATGAAATTCAATCGGTGTCACACCACACAAATTGAGAAAACGAATGATTACACGCTGTTATTGCAATGAAAACGTCGCCATTTTAAGTCACCAAAACAGCACTAACTCTCACTGCTGTTACTAGAGTTCTGTGTTCCGTACAATTCTGATACATGTGTCACGTATTCATAAAGAGTGCGCGCGTATTTTAAAACAATCCGCATGTTTGTAACTGTTTCCAGTACCAAGAAAAAAATTGGAGGTGTTATAACGTGAATGCCCCTCGTATGTATAATATTTTACACCGGACATGCTCTATGTTACTGATGAACGCTTCGAAACTTTGAAACTACTTCAAAATCCGGGTCTATACTATTTTGACGACGACGGTAGATGCAACATGCTTGCCTTGCAGTTGTTACTACGCTGGTCTATTTGCGCTTTAATGGCTGTTTCGTGTAACATTAAGAATAAATTCGATCCAATAATACTTCATGCATCATAAAGAGGAAGTTTCATTTTAATGACTATTTAATTACAACTATAGTGACGCAAGTGCATAAGGTTGACATCCACTGTAATGTTATAGACGTGGGAAATGAGATTATCAGGTCGGCTATTTCTCATTTCTAATCTAGTTGAAGGCTAAAAATAGCATACGCTTAAGATTTGGATAATCTTCTGTAATGTTGTTCCTTGTTCCTGATCGTTTCATTTTTAAAAAACACTTAACTGCTGTGTATTTTTAATCCTCATATCCCTCTTCATATAATTGAATTTCTAGACAGTAAAATGTAGGCAGTTCTCAGAAGACTTAGTATGAAGCCAGATTTAATGGCATTTCTAGACTGCAGGATTTCAAGTCAAAAGATTAGTTTTTTGAATCAATTCCTCCAACGTCGCGTCGTTGAATTCGATGAGGCAATCTCTTTTTATCTTTAACGTCTCCTCGCTTTATAACTTCCAACTTCCGCGAGCTCCCTTGGTTTATTGCTTCAACTTTCCAATTCTAGGAACATCAATTCTCAAGTGTGATCCATTACCAGCATTTGGAATAGTTTCACCCAAGTCTCGATTTACTGACTTGTGAGATTTTCTAAGGAGAATTTCTTGGAGATCGGTGCTCTGCGCCTTGCATCTGAGGTGCTATATTTTGATT
The DNA here is from genome assembly GCA_933228895.1 of Platycnemis pennipes. Lineage (NCBI taxonomy): Eukaryota > Metazoa > Arthropoda > Insecta > Odonata > Platycnemididae > Platycnemis > Platycnemis pennipes. Next base: position 86,326,931 of record OW121857.1, read on the forward strand.
TTGCATTGCTGAGGAGCATTCTTCAAACTTAGGCCAAGTGTCGGAAACTACATCGTAACAGTACGTTGCGAATGATATTTTTCCATATTGAGGAGTAAAAATTGAGCAGTGACTCCTGTGCTATTTAATTCTTTAAGTAACACTTTTCTGGATTCTCTTAAAATCATTTTAATGTGTTTCGCGGGATTCGTTTTTAGGTGTTACTATTTTCGTTTTTTTCCATTACTCAAACATTTATCATGGAAAATCTAGGAGGTTGATTCTTAGGACAAATAAATGCCCTAAGAATCAAAGGTAGATGTGAACACTCCTTGCTATTAACCTGCGTGGCACTACATAATTGAAAGCGCAGTATCGTAATTATTTTCCAGCTGCCCACACTCATTATACGTATGTACTCTCAGGAAGGTATGAAGTGTTTGGATGCCACCTTTTCCATTCATGCTTTTGCTAATTTTAGGGCCGATATAAGATCTTAATCATAGATTGGATTTCCCAGCGTTGGTGCCCCAGAGTCTAATAGTGATATAGCTAATACTGTAACGTTGGATTTGTTGGACAAATAAGTGAAGGGAACCATTTATCATAGAAGTCTACATTTAAAGTGTACCCTTCTTGCCACCTCGAGAGTGTTTGGAAAGGAATCACGTGGTATATATGTTACTGATGTCAGATGTAACAGCAAAACAAGCTGCTTCTTTTTAGCTAAAAAAATTGTATTTTAACTACGCGTTTTGCTTGATGAACTAGCATTTGTTTTCCCATGTTGGCAAATGTATACCTATATTAAAATCGATGGTTTCAGGCGTGACTTCGTGGAATTTTGAGCTCATAATGAACAGAAAACATACTTGGTTTCTGTTCATAAAAAATGTATATAGTTTCATTGTACAAGGTAGTTGAGTTAATAGTGAGCAACCATTTCGTATAGAACCTCCTGAATTACCTTTGTCGATTTAGTTCTTTTTTTCTGATATTCGTCATAAATAACTTAATTATTCGTATTATATTGCTTATATGGTCGTGAATAAAGGTATTTTATTGTAAACACATTTTATCATCCATTTAATATTGGCAGTGGTTTTGATAACCAATAGTTTATTGACGATGCAGTTTTCATTATCTTAAAAATGCAACTGGATGGTTTTTAAATCATGGCAAAGGTATTTGCAGGTCTGTTTCGCATTTTTCTTCTCTTAAAATGTACAATAAAAGCGCCAAGTTGTCTTATAGAATCGCTATTCTTTTTAAACCTAATTAAATAGAAAATTAAGTGGGCGGATGTTACTCTTGATGTGCTCTTACTCACGAAACGCGGAAGGAACTGAACATATTTTACTATATGTAACACTTCTCAATTTCAACCTCTTCATAGTAATATGTGACGGACACGTTTATATTTATTGCACGTCTAGAGTAACTGTATTCGGCGTGACAATTGTCAACTGCGTTCTGCTGATTGTACAAAGGGTGATGTTGTATTTGGACTGTATTACAAATTTACAACATCTTCTGTGAATTGTTTTGCTTGTTGGTTATGCATGCCATAAATTGCAGCAAATAGCTTGGAGTTCAAAGGAAAACAGAGTGTAGAAGAGTTTGCCAGAGCACTGCGCTTGTGACCTGCAGTTTGTGCTGGGAATTCTTTTATGTTGCGGCGCCGTTAGCTAAGCGCTGAGGAACACATTGCTTTGAGAGGTGAATAAAGACAATCAGCCTTTCTCAATCCTGTTCCAATCTCCTGCCAACGTCTCCCAAAGCTACCTCTTCCCTAACTCCCCTCCGCCTCTATCTCGGCGAGGAAAGAGGCGAAAAAAATCGAACCTGAAATCACGAATGCAATGTTGCGTTGAAAAAAAATCGTGCGATCCTTTATCTCCGCCCATCTCGAGCAATTTCCTTTGCCAGATATGTAGTTTTCTCAGAACGGCTGCTAATATTACCGCTTTATCTGAGATTAGGAAAACGATTCACGTTCGGGCTTTCAATAAACGTTAAGGACAATTTGAAAATGTCATGTGAAAGATTCTGTCAAGTTAAGGCGCCCTTCAGGTTTTCAATTTTCTCCGGCGAAGGAAATGCACGCTAAAGGCGATCTCGTGAAACTTAGAACGTTTTTTCTTTCGAAGGCAGAAAAAATATTATCCGTCCGTTTATCTAAACGCAAGGCCACGAAATCAGTTATATTATTCACTTTGATGATTTTATGCCCATTATTATGGATACTCTTTTTTGTAGCGATGAAGCTCATGCCTAAACCTCAGGGCAACATTACAGAATTAACATTTTTCCTTTGTTATTCGAGAAATGAAAGTATAGGCTGCCGGGATAAACAACCGTTTGGTGAGAAGGCAATTTTAGTGACTATTTTCCAAATAGCTCTCTCCCCAAATGGAAATAGTTTCAAGTCTAATATTGGGAACACTAGATTGGCTGAAGAACCTCACCTTTCACTCTGATCATTAATAAATCAGGATATTCTAATATCCTCAATTTTTTTTTCTCTACAAGGGTCACGAATATACCAACTCAAAACCGGGATTGCGAATTCGGTGGTATTCAGAAGTTTTTAAAGCTTTCTGTCGCTTGTGGGTGGTAGAAAAACTACTTCCGATCTTTCTTGCACTGTAAAAAGTTGATCTGATTTTCAGTGCGATCTGAATTTAAGCGCTGTCTGGTTGTAAGGCAGGAACACGGATTCAACGTGCGGAAGAGGCAGGAACACGGATGGTTGGTGCAGGAGCAGTTAAGCAGGAAGCAGAGGGAGCAGGATTCTGGATGGTCTGATTTTCAGTCGTTCACCTGCCTTATTTTTAGACAAGATAATACTGCTGAAATTCAACATACCCTGTCTTAAAATTGTTGCATCTGAAATTCAGATCGCTTTTGTACCTTAAAATCAGATCTACTTTTTACAGTGTGGGGTAAACACATATTGGAGTGATGCAATGGGTTAAGCTAACCGTAAAGTGGGATTCATCAAAAGAGTACTGGGTAAATGTGACGATTATGTACGATAAATAAGCTACTTTTCCCTTGTAAGACCTCATTTGAAATACGCTGCTAGTATATGAGATCCATACAAAATAGGCATAAGTAATGAACTTGAACGTCTGCAGCGAAGATCAGAAAAAGATTTGTAAAGGGACGGTATGACAGTCATATTAGCGTAACCAGTGTATTAAATGAATTAAAATGGGAATCATTGTCAGATCGTAGGTTGAAATTCAGATTTAATCTCTTAAAAAATTTCAAGATATTAGTTACACTAACTGATCATTAGAAATCTGGAAACCTATGGTTTTAAATAGTAAAAGAAACATTAAATGGGGTAAAGTATACTCCGTAGTTAAGAGCATGAGTGGAAGGATTTTAGCATCCTCTACGCTAAAATACCAATACATTTACATATTAGCTAAAGTGAGGATTAAATGCAGGCCCCCATATGTTATACCTAATGAATTTCCATTGTATCCTGTTAAATGCGACTCACCCCTTACTGCAAAATTCTTTAATATTGTGACGCACGGTAGCGTAGGAAATACGTATAATAGACGTGTTTACTATGTTTAGCCACTTGAAGGTTTTATCGTGTTTTCGTTAAGCTTTATCAACATATTCATGACTGGTTGTTATTTGTAAAAATGGTGCATTTCTTACTGTAGGTAGATGCTTAGCCCTCTCCGTTATCAATATGAACGAGTATTTCTGGCCTCATCAGCTCAGAATAATGTGGATTAAACTAAGTAAGTCAAAAAGTATCTGATTAGAATATAGATTTTATCTACTAAATGTTCTTTGATTAAACCTTTTAAAAGTCGATGTCTAGGATATGATTTCATCAATGGTTTTCAAAATTCGCGACCACTGAGTATTATTTTGGTATTCCCAATTGCTCTTAGTAACCTTTGATCTTTAAGTTTTAATGCCGAAATGATTGATAAGTATGGTTTAATTTTCTTATCCACTGCTACAGTGTACATAACAATTTTGGATGCCACAATTTTGCCGGAGAAAGCTAGAAGCTGACAGATAAGAGAGGAGAAATATAGGTCGAGGCATGATTCTTGGTTGCTCGAGGCTTGATACAAAATGAACTATTATTAAATGGGAATGAGGCCTCTCGTAATTTATTAAGAAAGACGCTGGAGCAATTTCGTACTTCACAAAATATCACCAGACCTGATTGTGAAAGATCGGACACGACGACACGACAGTGGAGCAGATTCTATGACAAGAGCTACATACCTTGTACACTCTATGATTTACATGTTGATCATAATAATGATATTTTACAATCCGTTTCCGGCTAGCTGTCACGTTAAAATTATTTGAGCGACGGGTGAATCGTAATCATGATCGTACCGTTCCCTGATTACTCGGCAAGAATTCACGTATGTACAGAAAGTTTAATATGCTTGAATTGTGTAGGAGTATCTATCTGAATAGAAAAGTGAATTGCTTATCAGTTAGATGCATCAACAGATCCAGGTTTCATACAGTGGAAGGCATCCATGAATGAAAAACACTATGCCCTTTTCCACAGATTTAATAATCACACTACGCATTTCAACTCACAGTGTCATCATGTGGTGGAAGACAGGGTCCTTCATGCGCTTGTCATTTTGTTGTTGACTCTTGTTTTTGTTTTAAATTTGTAGAAATTGCAAGATCAGTGAATCTTTTTAGTGAGCTTCTAAAGTGCTTTTTGTTGAATACAATCATGGTGACAACGCGGATGAAAGTCCAGTAGAGGCATTCAGTTTATTATGTGTAATTACGCTTGCCACCCTCAACTGTTCTCCTCACTCGTGCAAAGTGATTTCGCCCTCACTCCATTCAATTCATTCAGTCCATATGGTACATGACCTTTCGTTCCCAAGGCGAAGTACGCAATCCTCTAAGTGCTCTCGGTATCAGATTGGGACTCGGAATGAACTTCGCTTATCGCGGGGCGATTGATGGCGACGTCAAACAGTCCCAGGGTTGAAATAGTTAAGAAAGCGTTGGGACGCCCTTTAAAATTTTCTCGCGTACCCAAGGAACCGCAATTTCCCCTCGTGGATGGAATTCCACTCTCCGTCCGCCCCCTCCCTCTCGCCACTTTCGGGGATTAATCGACAAATATTAAAGGGGAGGGGTGCTTGTGGATAGAGGAGGGAGGAGTGGTTGGGCCGAATTAATCCCGCCACCTCACCCAGATCGATCCCCGCTCGGCCGAAACAATTAATCTTTTATCCCTTCTCCCTTTCTCTTCCTCAGGCCCCTCTCCTCGTCTCTCCCGAAACCCCATCCACACGGATTCCATGTTTCCTCCACCCCCCACCGTCCTCCAGCGAACTATTCGTTATTCCCTACCCCCACCTCTCATGGACCACCATTCCGACTACCTCCTCCGCGTCCTTCCTTCTTCCGTGGCTTCCCTCCCGATAACCAATTTATTCTTCTGGCTCTTCTTCTTCCCCATATCTTGTAATCCGCTGCTCAGCCCCCTCAGGATCCCCATACTTCCGTCGCTTCGCCTCTCCTTAATCGCTTCGAAGCCAATGAAACAATCCCTTATCTTACGACTCGATATCCTCGTTCTTCGGTCTGCGGGAAGCGTATTATCTCTAGCTCACGAATGCAACCGCGAATACCCACGAGGAACCTCGGTTTTTCAGACGGGTATTGTGGCTGTACAAAAGATAGCATCAAGGACGGCTAAGCTATTTAAAGGTGAAGAGGTAGGTACAACGCTATTAAATAAAAATATTAATTGCCTTATTAGCTTAAGGGTACAGTTGTGGCAGCGTTCTCTCTTGAAAATCTGTTTCAACTTAAATAATCACGGTGGTCAAAAACATTAGAGGCGATACGATTTGGCGCATCCGTTAATGCATAATTTTTTTAATTATGCTTGAAATATTTTAATATTTGCTCTACGCAACAATAACTATTATCGCACAGTAAATTCTGTCTCTCTCTAACGGTTTTTCTATTGTTTTTCATATTTTGATATTCATATTTTATCTGCCAAATCCTTTATTTCCTCTTAGAGATTTTTGCTTTCTTTGACTTGAATAAATTTTCCATTTTTAAATTACTTAAAAAAATGAGAAACCTCTTATCAGCGAAAAATAATGAGGGTTCACTATATAAAATATAACTTAATGAGGCGTTTAAAACTTGATTACTTGTTTTCGAGTTTTATTGATGCGTTTTGTCTGTAAGACCATTATGAAGCATAATACCTTAGGGTAATATACCTAAAAGACGTGTTGCTGATTTTCTTGTATTCATCTCGTAAGTATCTAATTGCCTGACGTTAAAATTTAACAGGTTCTTAAATATTTAGATGGGTAATCATTAATATATGTATATGCAGGATTTCGGCCGTAAACTTGAATGATGAAAGTTTCCTTAACTATGGTCCATCTTCAGTTTTGGTGTGTCATAGAGTGAACTATGTTGGAGAAATTAAAAAAAACGAGAAGTAAAGTTGAATGAGGATGCTCAGAGATAATGTTAGGTGAACATGAAAGAGGGAGAGATCATAAATGGATCTGGATGGTATATAGATGCTAAGATGTGGATGTTTTATTACCATTAATTGCGATTTAAGTAAAGACACGCGATTGGTCAGAGAGTGTGTCACGAGATGACATACATGGGTGGGGAATGGATGGATTTACTATACACAGTTCTAATATTTTTCGTGAATAAGATCGGAAATAGGCGCTGCAATTTACATTGTGTTATGACAAGACATTTTTGGAGTTTCTATTCACCTCCTTACTAAACATCATGTGAACCAATATGCTTTTGTGAGGCAAGGGGCGACCAGCCATCAAAGAGAAAAGGCGATGCAGAAACGAGGAAAAAGTGGGAGCATAAAACTGATTTGAATTTTCCCCATCTCCACTAACTTAGTTTTGCTTGTGAATGCGCCCGTGGCGTAAATCTCTCAAGACTCAAAAGATGGGTTGTGAAGGGAGATCCCATTCATAACCTCCTTCAAATCCCAGTGTTTTTACCGATATCACGCAGTGAGACCCGAATCTTGGTCTGCTTCATGATAGTAGACATAGAAGTAGGTGGGCTAAACGGCACGTCAAATTCATACACAATTTCTATTTCTGTGCTACTGTGGTTTCCCAAAAAGATCTAATATCCAGGAATTTTCACGTCTTGCGTTGAGGTGGACGTGAGCAAATATCTTCCTCCTGCTGAAGGGGATCTGGTTTGGTTTGAACCTGGAATTGGGTTAGTATTTGTAGTAGTATATTGGTCCTCCCTTTAGTGCTTTGCAAAGGGCACTTCGAGTATAGAAGTCCGTCTGTGGACCTTTACCTTTCGTTGATGGCAGGCTTAAGTCGACGCAGGGTTTTATTCAATCCTTTCTCGTTTTCTTGAAAAGTTCCTACCCGTACCGTACTAACAACCTATCCTAAATGGCATCTATTGTTTTAGTTGTCTAGACTTTACTGAGTAACCACTACGTCTCTCCATGTTCTACCCACTGTACTACTTCACCGTCTGAAATTAAAACAACGGTGGGGTAAATCATAAAACTGTATAGAGTCAGTTACATGAATGAAACCAAGAGTGAATGAACCTTTACTTCCACCTTTATTGGAAAATTACAGTGCGGTTTTATGTATTCCAATTTTTGGAGATGTGTGAATGGAGAACCTGAATGGTAATTTTAGTTATGATTGTGAAAAAGGGTTAATTTTGAATAATACGGTATTAAGGCATATATTATTTTTGGAAGCTGAAAATTATTTTATTTCGCCAACTAACCAATAATGTCAATTTAGTTTTGATAGCTACCTATCTGTTTTTGTATCTCTGTCAGCTTTACTTTTAAGATTATTAAAATTTTGGCGAGTTTATTATTTTGCTTCATTTGGTATTCGACTAAATGTTAAAATATGAGGAAAAGAGATTGTTGGAAATATATTCATGGTATAAATCCACCAGTGCTTAAACGGTATTTTTATAATACATTTAGCTTCATGTCTTAGATAAACGATTTTTTATGTGACATTTTATTGATTAGCATTTACTGCTCCAGAGTCATTGGGGAAATTTCGATCATACGCTTACACAATAAAATATGTACACATGCGTCACCCGTTGTTCATTCATGCCGTGAGAAAATTTAAAGGCTTTACTCCGTGGAATTGTTTGAAATGTGCTGTGTTTTGTTATTCATGGAAAATGGGAAAATTTTGGTATCAGACACCCGTATTGGATTTCAAGGGATAATGAGCGTATCTTGGTGTTTTATCGATTATAAATTTGGATCATTTTTGTATTTGCTCATCAAAGTGGATTTGTTGATATCTTTTCTTTGCTTTTCCAAAATGGTAGAAAATATTTGAACTATTTTTTTCCAAAAATTGTTTTTTTTTCAGTCGTGAGATTTTTTCAGCCTTTTTTAATTGGTGTAGCTTCAAGAGTCATTATAATGGTGACTCCAATGTTTTGAATCTAGTTCAAAGGCTTTTTTTGAGATATTTTGTACTGCTAACATTCATCGGCTGTAACGGTTAATTTTACCAAAATCGTCCATAATTGTGTAGCTACATCACTTGCAATGAGCCTCGTAGTACTAGACCTGTGAAAGTGAACTCCAATGTGGACCGCATATATAAATTACAAATGGGATTTCTTACATGCCTATGCACTGGCCGGGGAATTGAAAAAAAAAATGAATTTAGAACGTGGCCCATTAAAAACGTTTATAAAAATTAGATAGGGCATTATGAAATGGCTATGTTTTTTCACGTTCCGTGTTTTCCTGGAACGAGACATTCACGCCACATAAAACGTGTTAATGCAGCAATTTCCTGCTATAAAGGGATTAAAGTGGGGCAGTGTTTGGATACGACTATTATCGCATGCTGTCCATTTTAATCGTCAACTCGTTTCGCCTGTAGCAAGGAGGGCGTTCGTGGCAAAGCCCCAGAAAATAGCGGAGAGATTAACCTTCATGACGGGGTCCGTGGTGAAATTTCGGAGCCGTTCGGAGCCGAGTGGTGAACTTGGCGGAATGAGCTCACGTACCTAATGACAGAGGCTTCGGGCCTTTGAGCTGGAGGCGGCATCCGTGATGACAGCAAGTAATGAAAACTCTTTCCGCGACGGCTTCGTGTTTGTTTGACTTGTCTGAATTTCCCAGACGCGGACCCGCTCCTCGTTCCCAGTTTCTGTTGTTGTTTTTGGAGTTTGTTCCGTCAAGTTATCCTCTTTTCAATCGCCCGTCCTCTTCGTTTCTCCTCGCAGTCCTTCCGTCGGATCACTGGGAAACTGTTTCCTGGAGTTAGCTGCCCGGTCGGTATTTCAAGCTCCATTATTTTCCACTAACGCATCAAGCGTGTAGGAACGAACTAAGCTGTTACGGTAAGCCTCATGTAGTCATCTGAATTGTTGCTGATGAAGGATGTGGGCCTACTTCATATTTACTTTTCTACTGGAGAAGTTGGGAGCTGGCCTTCCATTGGGTTGTAATCCTGGATGAAGATATTCGGAATAAGTTTGTTGCTGCAGGGTATTGTAATTTAGACACCCACAACAAAGTTCATTTTCGTCATTGCGTATAGGTGATTCTTTAGGAAGGAGAAGAAATTTTAAGGAATTAAGGGAGAGGTGGAGAGAAACTTAGCGTAGGCATTAGTATTCGCTTAACGGAAAGCACCGAGAGGCACACAGCTTTACGTCCCATCCGACGGACAGAGTACTGCACTTGACATACTCTTAATAACACGCGCAATCAGGAATCGGTATACCATTGAGAAATATACTACTGCTGTTGATCGAACCCCAATGCTCGAGATATGAGGCCAATAACTTACTGAACGCAGATACTGGGTCCTACAGATGCAGGTCTGTTGTTGGTATACCAGTTGTGACTCTAATGCCGCACAGAGAGCACAAGGCCAAGATTAAATCTATCGGACAGTATTTAAAATCTTGTAGGTACTCGTTGGCGCCTATTGTTAAATGCATGCGATTTCGGTTTTCCTTTCACTGTTACTTCGCCAAATTAAAAGTCCAACCTGTTTCCAAATAATCACTCTTCCCTATTGACGGTAGTGACCTTAGTTATCGGTCACCTTCCGTATTGACTACGAATTTTTAACCGGTCATTTTGAACTTTGCTGGACCATTCTTAACTCATATTCTTGTAGCTAAAGGAAAAGTTAGAATTTCAAAGGCACCCTAAATGCTCACCCACATCGCGACCTTAGACACGGGACACTATCGCGACACTAGAGCTATTAATCCTACGTTGCCCGTTACTGGAATATTTTTTTTTGACCTAATACTCAAACCGTAATATAAAAGTGATCTCTAGTATCTACAAACGAGTAACTGTTGTATAAATACATGAGGGAATTTCTTGCTGGAGAAAAAAATCAATGTGACGAAGCCTTGACCCTTCAACTAAAATTCACCTAGCATCGACCGTCTCCACCCGGATAATTGGCTTTTGTACGAAGGTGTGTTTTCTGTTCCACTTATGGTTGCCACAGCTGTAATTGCCTATTCAGCCAAACGTGCTTTATCAGAGTGGAAATTCTAATCAGTTCTGTATGTATACGCTCATCTGCAAGGAAGTAAAACATATTCAAGACGGGAATTTGGAGTCAGGAAAAATCATAAATTTTGATTTATATTTTTGAAATGGTTAACTACTTATCCTGTATTAATATTGTGGCCACGAATCGTTAGGATCTGGAAAATATATTTAGTATTTGTTTCCGATCTCCATGCAATATATGCTTTTCCGCTGGTTATATTGATTCTGCTGATGTAGTTAAGGTAGATGGTTTAACTCTGTCAATCTCTGATATGATTTTATGTGATCGAGCTAATTTGACTTGGGTCACGTAAATTATATGTACCATTTTTTGGGTTTGGGATTGGTTTGATGGGTATGGTATTCCATATCCATCGATTCTAGTCCTTTCAGTAGTAGAGTTACCCTTCGTTTGAAGAGATTTTTTACGGAATTTTATGTTTCTCTTGTTATATTAATAGCACATTTTAAAAACCCTTATTCACATCCTAAATGCTCATTTTTTTTACTTGACTTGAGTCCTTACCAGAGTTAGATGACATATCTCTTTACTTTTTCCATGTATCGGTTTCCTACGATTAATAAAATGAGCCAAAATATATTTATCGAGTGTGGACAAGTCTTCCAATGTGATCAATTTCTTCATTATAGTTTTATTGTTTGTACTTTTCGTCTTTATAAACCACATAAACATCGTCATTTATTCTACTGCTGCTTTCTTTCGCGAGTAATTTTCTACTTAAACTATTCTTTCCTCCAATCCAGCTATTATTTTGTCCTCTTTTCCTCCCATGAAAATTCAAATGCAACCTCTTCTTGGAGGTTTATGTTTTCCAGTACTTTTTTTTCTTCTTTGATGTCTTTTTCTTTTCTGTCCTCACCTTCTGAAACCATAGTTCCATATTCTCCTTTTACCTCTTCAAATTACCCAAGCTACGGAGTTATCAGGTTTTGGATCAGAGATCAGAGGTTCCTTCCATTCTGTTACTCGCGTCCCCAAAATCAAAATTGACCTCACTCATGGTATTAATGATAAATACATTGTTCTAGAACTAGGTAGTCTCCATTGAAAAAATTCAAAGCAGTACGAAGTAAGCAATTTTTCAAGTGTACAATTTTTCTCATACATGTATGTGCATATCTTGAGCAGACGTTTCCGTTGACTGAAATGTAGTATATGATTGATAACATGCAGTTAAGATAACAAATTCATAGCTAAAACATGATGACACAATTAAAAATAATTCGATATAAGTAACAAAATACATAATGCATAAGGAACTATGCATAATATCTGTTTTACAATTTGTAATTTTGATAACAATATTCGTATAAGTAATTGATAATAGAATTTCATGAAGTCGTGACTTTTTTTGAGTAGCCAATGTAACTTGGAATATCCTTCTAGCATCTCATTGCCACATTGATCGGAGATAACTGGTAGGCACGTGTTTTTCCTATATTTTGGAATTAAAACGTTTTTGAGCACGTGCTACCCCTATTGGGGTACTGAAGGTAACTCTGTAATTAGAGTACTCAGTCAAATTACAATTTAGAAATTTGAAAATGAAAATGAAAAAAATTGTAATTATCTTCTATCGTTGAGTTTTAATCATTTCCGTTAGAGATAATAAGGCGTTAAGTACACGTATATTCCTACTTTAAATACGAACCGTACACCAGTATATAAGCATATGGGGCGGAAACCAGATAGTCCCGTAGGATTCAGATGTTTTTCATAAGTTTGATTATAGTTGTTTTCCAACTGGGAGGAAAAGTTGAATAGATCAGTGAACAGTTGCAAATGTCTAACATCATATGAAATATCTCAGGAAAAATTATGTTTATTGTTTAAAATTCAATCCATCCTTTCCAGCGTCGTTTTCATTTAATTCTATGAAAGTATTTTAACAAAAGTTCCAAAGAAAAATGAGGGAAATAAATCATGTTATGAGTAAAGTTATGACAATCTCTCCGGTCAGTTACGTTCGAGTCTGTACTATTTGAGGACAGCTAGACACCTTGCTGTTGAGAGAAATAAAGAAGTATGCGTTTAATTCGTCGACAGAGAAGTCAATTTTTTTAATTAAATTTACGATATTCAGCAATCCCTAGCCTACTTAGCTCATTCCAAATTGCTTCGGAGTCTCCTTTATCTGCAGAGCCTTTAATATAATACCCATTTTTCGCATTTTTCAATAATTTAAATGTCTTGTTTCCCAGCCTTATATACTCCCGAAAAAGGTCAGGAATTTTGTCATTGAATTTTCGGCGGGTTACATCCCTTTCATATATCACGTTATTTATTTCCTCTGTGATCCATTGGATAGGTTTTCTCTTTGGAATAATATTTCCTAGAGGAGCCTGCATGTCTAATAACTTAGCTATGTACATAGGAAGGAAAAGTTTGTCATTGACGGAATGGGTAGACTAGAATTGGTGAATGCCATATTATTAAAATACACCTGAAATTTAGCCATATTAAAAATTTTGAAATCACGATAACATATTAAAGATGTTTTATGTATGGGCAATTTACAAATGCACTTAATGTATATGTAGTCATGATAAGCTTAAGAAGTAACAGGATATTGGCCGTGTCTCTAGCTTTAGCCATGTCATCGATAATAATACCTAATAAGGTAATAAGGTATTTATTAGTAGGTTATGCGTTAGAAGAAAGGGTACCAGTGACAAAATACATTGGCCATTGAGGTCTTTTATATAGGCACTATATTATGTCTTTGATCAAGTCGGAGTTGAAGTCCCCAGGGATAATTGCAATACTATAATATTGTATGAATCTAATCAGGGTAGACTCAAAGTGGTTTCGAAGATAGGCAACTATAGGAGGTCTGTAAACAACTTTAATGAGCATTTTTCCAGAGTTACAAGATTATTACGAACATAATTCTGGTTTCAAATTTTCACTGAAACAGGACAGTAACTTGCGGCTGAAAAAGTTTCTCACAAATAAACATACACCACCACCGATTCTGACTTTACGCCCTTTGCAAATCATTGCAGTATTATCCAGACTCAAGTATTCGATAGGAATGGAAGGTCACTGATACTATACTGCAGTTACATGATATTCACTGTTCACAAAATAATTACGAAATTCTTCAAAATTAGCAGGTAAAAATTGAGCATTAACATGACAGAATTTCAATGCAGAGCTCAAAGAGCCTCTACTAGTATCACACTCATCAGCACTCTCGTATAAAACCATTGATATGTCTTATTTATTGAACTGTTTAGTATTTGCTAGGTCTAGGAGATCATCCTCTGTGTGCAGGACGTGTCGCTCTGCCACCATCATTCATTCTTCAAAATATCTTTTCCCCTTTAATTTATGGATATGTGAGCTTGCCTTCTCTTTTAAGATCCATTACCACAGTATTACGGTTAGCGGCACATAAGGATTCGCTTAAACAAATGGGGCAGCTTCCATTGTTGTCTCCGAAACCTATATCGCTAGCTGAGGAGTTCCTTCTCACACGGTTAGATTCGAGAATCTCTATCACAGGGTTGAATCGCGTGAAACGTACTCTTATTGCTGGAGGTTTGTTTTTATTGAGACGGCCTTTTATTCGGCATAAGTAGTCCGCGTTAGATGTCTCCAAGTCAACTTCCAGACCAATAGCAATTGACTCACCAAAGCCCTCAAAACCTCCCCGGTATTAACAGGAACACCATGAATCTTAAAATTTCTCAGCGATTCCTGTTCCGCACGATTTAATTTAGCCTCCAGGATATTAGTTCGTTCGTGGAGTTTGCGATTTTAATCGTATAATTTATCAAGTTTCGCGCATACAATGGTTAGGGATTCATTATATTAAGGCCAGTAGTTCTTCTTTGCTCATCAATCTAGTCCTGTCAAGCAGACAAGTTTTACTGGGCCCAGCTAGTTCGTGTTCCGCAACAGATCTAAACTCATTTTGATCACTCTGGAACACCTTAACGCCTTCCCACAGATCCTTCTATATTGAAGTGGATTCATCTGCAGGAATTGTGTCCAGGATAAGATCGGCGGCCGGAAGTATGATTGGTGTTGCGTCCTCACGTGACTTCTAAATACCTTTTAACAGTTAGGAATGTAATGTTACGGTAGGAAGTAAATGGGTGATTGGCTAGTCCGAGAGGCCCTAAAAGTTTTTTACTTCTCAGAAACAGTAATAAAACGTTAATTGAAAACCATCAGTCCATCGTAGCCCGTAGATGTTATGATACGCAACTGAATTGAGGATGAACTATACACGTATCGAGTGCTGGGAAATTTGTCTTCTCCGAACATAAAAGACTTTAGGACTGGTGATTTCCTGGCTGACTTCCTATGGAAAGGTGTGGAAAATTAATGAAACGGAAAATAAACAGGCTCTTAAATAATTAGTGTGGGCTATTGTACCATTTAATTTTTAATAAATAGCATACGGCATTTTTGCATAAATCTTTAGCAGGTTTTTGGTGTGGACTCCATGACCTTTTGCCGAGGAAACGCTCGTGGGCTAGAACTTTATCAAATAGTATCATAAGACATACATTCCATAAAATATTTACGTTCATGTGTTGATTGCTTTTTGAAAGTAAATATCATACAATCAACATCATCATCATTAATCATCAGTCATAAGACTAGTTTGACGCAGTTATCCAATCGCTTCTCTCATCAGCTAACCCGCTTCATATTTCAACTCGTCTTTTTTGTATAATTCTCTTCTTGTTCAATATCTCTCACGTGAGACCTATCTTTGTTAATCTTACAGTCAATTTTCCTCTAAAAATGCCTTCATCAGATCGTCATGTATCTAGATTAGGTTGTCCTATCTTACTTATCTCCACTCCAGCTTTACTTCAAAGTGTGTATTCTCAACTGTAAGTAGATTCTTCTTTCGGTGGCATGTCCTCGTCGCCTGGGCTATTCTGATTACTCTTTCCCTCTTTCTTTGTCCATCGTCTGGTACTCTGCTTCCCAAATAGAAATTCTCACCAACTCTTCTACCCATCGTTTACCGTGCCTCACATTTATCGCGGTTTTATTTATTTCCTCGGTTTTATTCGAATAAGTCGCCCATTTTCTTGCAAGCAATTGGATTTTAAGCAGATATCGCGCTCAACTACTCAATCGCTGATGCTTTCGCCGAAACCTAGTACCACATAGAATTTCACCCCCTGCCACACACCCTCGTGGCGGCTCACAGGATATTGTAGATGTACGACGTACCGTAGTTCGGACTTAAAAATCTTGAACCGAGGAGTATACTAGCATATGTTTTCCCCCTCTTAATGATCTTTGGTCGACCATTTCCTTTTAAGGGAGAATTGTGTAGGTCAATTTTGGCTTTCGGGTCCAATGCTCCAGCACAGTCGCCAAACCGTTGTATCATTTGGAAACTGCGGTCGAAAATGTTATTGGAAGGAGAGAGGGCTGTTTGTCGGTTAACATGCGATTAACAAGTGCTTTGCGCCCACGAGATCGTTTTACCTCTGCCGAACCCTTAGCGCCGTGTCCTATCCGCCCCGTAACCCTGAACCCTTCCTCTTCCACCCCCTCTAAAGGAAAACCATTGGCCAAAACTCCGTTTCATTTCCTTCACCGCACCCTCCTTTGCTTCTTTGGCGCCCATCTCGCCCAACTATCGTCTCCTAAGCCGCATGCCCCGAGGACTCCCCTCCCATTATCCCGTGTACCCTGATTTCTCTTCATCCTACCCTACACTCCCCACTCCCACTCCTTCCTCCTTTCCAAATAAAGCAGGGATATTTCGTTTATCCACGTTCGCAATCGATAAATTCAATACAATTCACGTATAACCTGTAGTTATCGTTTTAAATATGGGCTAAAATGTGGTATGTTCGACTAGTACTTTTTTGATCAAGGTTTGCTTAAGTCAATTAATTGAACCAAAAACGCAATTTGCAATTACTCTTTTGCTAAATACTACAAATTTCTACGAAACATAACCAACCGCATCCTAGTTTCCAATGTAGATACATGGTCAACGTCTGGGCGTTAGGTTGTTGGAGTTGAAATATTGGAGTAGGTATTCATCTTTGATACTTATATCATATGTTTCATCAATTGCTATGAACGTTTTTTAAGCAGATCTACGCTAAATTGCAAGCATTAGTACTCAAATTTCTAATAAATCTAATACTAATTACTAATAATTATTTTGTGTGTTTTAACATACATCGCCAACGGTGTTGCATTAGTGAAAAAGTAATGGATCATTATAGAAGTCTAATTATATTTAAGATCATTTGTTGCTGCTGCAGACTTTTGCGGTTGCATTGTATTTTCCAACTTTTACGTAATCCAGCAATAAGAAAGACTAGGCTCATGGCTAATGCGGGACTCGAACGACGTATTGTCGTGTTACTCTCGCGTCATCTGGTTCCGGTGTTAACGTCCTGATCTCCTTTAATGTGACCAATGCGAAAATCTTTTTTTTTTCCGTTTGCTTTTGAGGATGAGTCTTGAACTAGGATTCATTTCCTCGCTGTAATAGAAATTGGTTGGTCCTCATCTGCGAGCAAGCGTAAAGGGCACGTTGGGCCCATCTATCGAAACGCTCATCCCTTGCACAATGAAACTCCTTTTAAGCATCTTCACTGGACCCTCGACCCCACATCATCCTTCCCGCTCTTGTCCGCACTCTCCCCTCAGAAAACTCAGTTCAGTTTCCGAGAAATGTTTCCGAATTATCTTTCCCTTTCCCAAACATCTCGTCCTTCCGCTCCGTCCTTCACACTCCACCCTCAAAAGCAATCCTTTTTCGAGGGCTCGTGTGTATCGTGGAGCACTACTGTGTAGTGTGTATCGTGGAGCACACTGGATGGGGGTTTGAACATCGTCCGCGTCCTTCTCGTCCTGTAGCACAAGGTTGTTTGTTTTGTTTCCCGTCTTCGGCGCGGGTGGCACTCGTGTTTGCGACTCCTCAACCCCACCATCCCCCTTATCTCGTTTAACCCCTGCCCTCTTCAAAACCGAATCCCAGGGCTGCTTCCCCTCTGAACCCAACCTCTCGTCTCCCCGAGTATTCACCCCTCTTGAAGCCATTGTGGCCTCCCCAACTCCTTTTTTCTTCTTTTAACGCCTGGCTGATCGAAAAAAAAGCCACCTCGATCAATCCACCTGCTCCTCCTTAACCTTGCATCTTTTTACCCCTCACACCCTTACCTCGCGCCTTAGCCTTCTACCTTACAACGCTTGGCTCCGTTGCTCTGTGCGGTGTTGAAAGCGGTTGTTGGCCTTAGCGAGAAGAATTCATATCCATACAATATTTTTTGCCACAGCCTTGCTTTGAAACGTTTGCTTTCGAGACATCGGATCCATCCATGTGTGTTGTAAAGATTCCCGTGACTTATCTTTTTATGGTGCCCGTAATGGTTGCTACTACTAATTTTTAATTTTGTGTGACCGTTTTTCATTTCTTCCATTGTGCTTGCGTCAATGGAGACAAAATATGACCTATTTATTCGCGAATTGGGGATGTAACATGTATTAAAGAAAATATTTTGCTCTTCTTGTTGGCAATGTGTACAATGTGTGGAAATATTTTATCTGACAATCTTATGCATCACTGCTTAAGAGCTAGCAAAAATATAAGTTACTATTTTTTATTTTCCTCTTCAAATTTACTTTAAGTCATACATATTTCTGTATTTCTCATTTTAATAGGCTTAGGTATTATGTTGGTATCATTGTAACATTTCTGTGTTTCTCAATTTCATTGGCTAAGATAGTGTGTATTTTATTATCTTTAACAAAACATAAGCAGTAATTATTCGTTGAAGCCAAGGTTTTTTCGATATGCACATTAGATAAGTGGTAGCCTGGCGTAGCGGTGAATACTAGTTTTTCGGGATGTATTTAAATTCTAGATTTGCCGTTATTAACGAAATACTGATTATTATCTAAGTTTTGCGGCAGTGGTTATTGGAAAGTTATGATACACTTTGAAAATACGCTTAGATTAGTTCGAGCATTTTTGTCGGCTTCTAGCTGTAAATTTCTGGAATCTTTGCTTAAAAGAGTTTTAACTGAGTTGGAAAATGTGGTTTGCTTACAAAGCAGGGAGTGTGTGCCTCTTCGGAGCAGAGTGGGTGGAGACAATGGGGCAACCCTCATGTAACTTTTGACGTGTTAACAGTCACAATGATGATCTTGCAGTGATCAAGACGAGAAAATCCTGTTTTATCCTCCAACTAAGAAATACGGCAGGATCTTTCATCGAATAACCTCAGCGTAATGAAAGACGGAGTGTCTTTTCTTCTATAAGACTTCGTTCGTGTGTCCGTCCTCGAGTGGCATGATGCAATACAAGTATGTAAGCTATATTTAGTTTATAAACACTTATTTTTTAGTGAACGTGTTAAAATTTAGTTATATGCAAGGTCTGCGCGAAAATTGGAGTGGAAAATATTTGTGGTTGTTTCTACAGAATGGTTCGTGAAAAGCCAAAATCGAAGGGACCAGACGTGAATCCGTGAGCTAAGGAAAATGTACCTCATTTCGAGGAGAAACGGAGACCTTGTATTCAATACCCCCCAAATTCTTCTGTAATATGCATTTCGTTCCTTTAATAAGGAGGTGTTGCGTACTTAGGAACTGTAGAGATGATTTAATTATAATCCGTAGTCAGAGGTGAACACTAGAACGATTTGCGAAGATACATTAGGGAAAAACTTGATAGAATATGAAGAACTGATCTAAAGAAGAAAAGTTATGGAATGCTGTGGGTGGGTACAAAACAATCTTTTGGATTGCCGGCGATAGCCGTCATTGCCTCTTACTACTGTCTCGCTAGGTTAAGTCCTGGGGATGGGAGTAACCAAATTACAGACATTTTTATGAAGTAGAGTGTCAAAGGCTTAGTTGAAAAATGTTGAAATTAGTTAGACTCACAAATCGACTGCGATCACTTCTCCAAGATGAATTCGTAACCAGTAAAATGTAAGTAGGTATATGGTAGAATAAATGGTAGTGGTGTAAACTCCACGGCACTTGTTAAGAGGTAAATTGAAGATTTGAAAAGGAAAGCTAGGAAGTGCTTCATCCATGAGCACAGCCTCAAGTTTGAGGTGGCAAGCATTGGCATGCTGTGGTAAAGACATCGAGAGTAGTTCATGGTAAGCAATAGGTTACTGTATTGGAAATGAAAAGAAATAACAAGCTTATGTCGCTGATGTGGAACGTACTAGCTACAAACATTATTATTAGTGCTTAGTAAGGAGGAGAATGGCTGTGGTAACCACTGTTAAAAGTGGTATCACAAATGGCATCTCAATGTTGAAATTTGTGCGAGGCAATTGACAACATCAATAGTAATTTCCAACTAAATACTGAGATAGTAATTATGCGGTGCCTATCTTAAAAAAAGAAAAACTTTAAAAAATGCTTTTAGAACCACTTTAAAATTTAGAAACATTATGATGAAAGGTGATGGTGATGCCGCTTGAGAAGAAAAAGCGACGTGTTTATGTGTTTGAATTATATAGGGTAAACCTTTTTCTCGCGTGTCATGCTTCCTAATCTATGTATTAAACTGTAGGTACTTATTTGCATGAATTAACAGTTCTGTTGGTAAATCTCCCGTCATATCTTCAATAATTCCTGATATTCGGTAGAGAGAATCATTAATCAGTCTGGCATGATTCATGTAAATCGCTAATGTGACATCAGAATCTGTCCAACTTCACCTGCTAATATTCCTGTGAATATGGTAGTAGTAAACGTTAAAAGGTTCTCAAGGAAAGCTACTTTTAATATTGAAAATATTCACATTGCTGAAGAAAATCAAAGGGAGACTTCTCATATAAATTATTTTACTGTAAAAAAAATTTGTATTTAAAAATTGTGGAGACCACTATTTTTTGTTAATTCTTTTGTGAATGAAATAGAAAAAAGTCGTTCCATCTTTTTATTCATTTTTCCATCATTTTATTCAAACATCTGTGGTACCATATTTTTAATGTTTGTTGACAGTGTTATCGTCAATGTCCTACTGCTATGAATGGAGCATGGTTCAGTTGTAAGTTCTATTATAGATAACTTCCAAGCTTCTATATCCGCTGTATGTAAATTCTTCTTCCGGTCGAATGCCCCCTTTACTGGGGCTATTTTTCTTCCTCTATTCTTCTTTCTTTGCCCATCTCTTGCCCCTTGACCAGAGCCAGATGCAATGTTGCTCTATGTAAGGTCTATTTCAGTGCCTTAAACTAATCGCGTTGTGAAGGGTGACAGGTTTCTTTGAATGAATATTCTTTTATTTTTATTGTAAAGATTTTGTTAATGCAGGATGTAACAGTTCTTTCACTCTCACAATAAAAAACTTAAATTTATCAATCAGAAAGACTCAGAACTAGATGTACCAAAATTAACCAAACTTTTATCAGTTAACCAAAATGTATTTGGCGAAGAAATACTTGCTCCTTCACCCGCGATACTGGAAGCTACTGTATGTTCAACGTTATATTTACGAAAAAGGGCGAAGAAAGAAGAAGTGAGTGATTTGTAATGGATTTAAATTTTTACATAAACATTACCTTATTCAGTAAAACATGATGGCTCCAGATAAAAATATAAGGAACTTATTCTATCTAAACTAATATTTAAGGATAAATGTATGGAAAAATTCAAATTCTATTAAGTGTATAAAATATACATAATGCATTCTGCCAAATTTTTTAATTTACTTAAATAGCAAGGTATTGAGCGCTAGAAGGTTAATCAAAATCGCATAATGCAATAGTAATTCATCTTTGCAAGTTTTTATTTCCCTTGTTAAATACTGGTATTAGCCTCTTTTTCTTTCATTCCACACCATTACCTTAATTTTTTTCTTATTGAATTTTAAGTGATAAATGGCCAATATCTTTTCCATTTTAACCTGTAAGCCTTGTTTACAGAAAATAAACCAAAATATTGTATAATCTATAGTAAATGGTGTGGTAAATCGGTTACAATTGGAAATCGGAGTTGCGGAATGGAAAATAATGATGTGAGCCATTAGCGATGTTAGCTTAAATAGAATTTCAAATGGACGAAGGCCATTGTATGTGAAACCTAGGTAGAGGCTTTTAGAGGAGATAAATTAGTACTTGTGTGCGGGAACTTAAATGATTATGTTTCTGATATTCGTAATTAAATGCATTAAAATTAGAGTTAAACAAATGTGAAGTAATTTGTGGTAGAACGAAGGTTGCTGGATGAAGATTTATTTTTTGTTAGGTTGCTGGGGGAATTTTGAGAATGGGAATTAGAAATACGTATGCATTTATCTGCTGGAGTTGGGTTGGGGGGTTGGTACTATTGTCATCATGCTTTACAAACGAAGATGAAACGGAGAGGGGATAAAAGCACGGAGGAAGGTATTGTTTGGTGGCGGTACATGTAAACACCATTGTTTTGAGATCTCTGGATTCTGGATAAATTTTATGGCGATTAAAAATAAAAAAAATATCGTTAGGCTCTGAAAGTGTACCATGAAATCCACATTGGACACCAACGATGAAATTCTTTGTGATATGAAAAACCATTATGTAATGCAAAAATATGAATGTTTTTTTGTTCCTGGTAGTACTATCGGATACTTTTGTTTCGTATGAGGAAAGGAAAAGGTGGTATTTGTTCCCATTCATCATTATTCCAATTGTCGACTAGCCTTGAGTGGAGGGAAAAACCCGGGCAAGTTCCTCAGGGTTTTATAGCATTCCCTTCTGTGTATCGTGCAACATTATATATTTCTCCGTTTTTGAATTCCTCCCATTTCTTCTCGTTTAAAGCATTACTTTTGGGACCCTCTCGAATTGTTTGATACAGTGGAAGTAGATAATTTATCTTCAGCTCACGTCCTTGTATCGTTTTGCTCAGGCAATGGAAATGAAAGTAATATTTTTCTTTGGTGTTGTGAACTATACCGCTCTTATGTTGCCAATTATTGGTTTAATTTTCTCTTTTTTGGACTGAGTGCGTGTTTTGTTTTGATGGTTTGTTGTGCTCTGCATTCCATTTGTACTTATGTGCATACAAGTGTACTGGTAACGCTCAGAATAATAACTCTTCTCCAATGCATAAAATTGCATATTTAAGCTCGTAGTTGATCAGCAAGGTAGTGCAACTGTAAAATGCTCTACATGTTACTCTAAAATAAGTCTTTTGTAATTATAACGGCATGCATTATCAGTGGTAATTTATTGTTAAACATCAGATACTCAATTGCTTTTATTTACTTCCGAAAAAAACCTTTGACCAACTGGAAATTTACAGGGATATAAGTTATATCATATTAGCATTCGCGTGTTATTCATGCAAAAATTTATTTCAATACCCCCTTCAAATTGCACAATATTAGCATAGTAATGTAATACGCAAGATTTTTTTAGCGTCATCACTTTAATACGCATTCTGTGACGCCGCGGACGTCATAAGGTGAGTAATGTTTTTTTTCAGTTTTGCTAAAGAGTAGCGTTCATGTAAACGGCAGTTCTATGTTATACACATATATTTGCAGTTAATTCTGATGAAAATGATATTTTATCATGACTCATTATGCCTTTCTGCCTGCGAGATTCCAAGTGTCGCATCGATTTACATTTTATCCATTATGAGGAAAATTTATTCGGTAAATTTGAAATCTATGCCCTTGCGCAATGTTGAATAATGGGTGCCCTAAGTGGTGACAACCCTTAGATGTCTAAAGTTTTTATATCCGCCTATCATCTGCCCTTACTCTCGGGTTTCTGCCCTAAATCAATTTAATGAACTTTTCTTTTCCACTTTTTCTCTCATTTTAATTTTTGTGTGTAATTAATCGTAATTTTTTCCTTTCCATTATTTCCACTTATCCAAACTATTGCCGTCCCTATCCTTTCTTGCAACGGTCGTTCCTGTGCTATCTGCTTAATGTTCTCCTTTCTCATCCTATCTAATCTAGTTTAGGTACTGAATTTTATATCTGAGAAATTTCATCTCACATGCCAGTAACTTGCTGACGTCTCTCGATTGTATTGTTGTCAAGGTTGGTACTTAGTAAGTCTTGTAGAAAATTCCTATGCTTTTTTGAGGTAAAATCATTGGACATCACGGAACTTAATTAAAGATTTTGATTGATCACTTGTAAATACAGCTTTTTTGAGCAATGTTCCATTGGTGGTTTACTGTCAAGCAAACGTTATTCTTCAAATTTCCTCGATAGTGAACATGTCATGTGGCATTACTCGAAAACCTTATGCGAGCAGTTATGTTTATTGTTGTTATGACTTAGTGACTAGCTAGGATAGATAATGTTACACCATTCTCGGCCCCTATGGCATTCTCTGGACTTTTACTCTCTTGTATCTTTTTTAAGGTCAGAAAATGTCTTACCTGTTTTTATACCTTTCAAAATACATTGTATTTCCTTTTGTGCTTCTCGCTGAATCATATCCCGCTATATGTAACAGTACGGATAAGTGACCCATTTTCCATTGCTTTGGTATGCACGGACTCCTCTAAATTTGCACCAAGCCTTTAGGAGCCTTCTATTTGAATAAATACCTCTTTGAATGAATCGATCCTTCACTCCATACTAAAAAAAAATAAGCTCTTTACATAACTATCCCATTTGTTCTAGGCGATGCCCTCCTGCTTTTATGCTCAACGATTTCTTTTCTTTCTTGGGAAATCTCATTATTGTAGTCTTCCAATTCTTAATATTCATCCCGGACCCAATTTTTACTCTAATAGTATTTTTTTTGGGTGGTGTAGTTTTTTTTTTTTTTTTTTTTTTAGCTTCCATTGACTCGAATACAGCTCATCTGGCCATTTTAAATGGCGCTTGATAACAAATAACATATACACAACTCACACAGCCATGCCCTAGGTGGAAAAAATCCGACCCAGGCGGAACTCGAACCCGTAACCCCTAGAATGGCAGGCGAAGGCTTTACCCCGCCGCCGTATAAGTTAATAGATTTGGCGAATGGATCTTTACATCTGCATTTACTTAGTATTACGTATGCCACATTTAGAGAGTATGGCAGGTTTGACTCACCAATTCACATGCTGTTCGTCCATTGAATTCTCTTTAGTAGGAATTTACTAATCACTCCAAGCTAGAAGAAAAAACGTGCTATTAAGATCTGCTGTCGGCTAGTGAAACTAAATAATTGACCACGATGGCTTATAATTGTTATTGATGGGTAGGGTATGCACTGGTAGTCACTAAAGTATTTTTCTTAGGCACTACAAAAAGTGCAGTTGTGATGAAATAGGAATATTAAGGAATTTTCTTGGCACGCCATAAAGGATGCTACCAATATTACACGTGTATCATCCTGCAAAGGTGTTGACTATATGAACCCTAATAAAGCTCTTGGGTTTCCAACCACATCTTAATAATTCAGGGTTTCGATGTTTCGTAGGGTAAGCCCGCCTTTATCTTCAGGGTAAGGTATTATGATTACAAGTTCGGTATTTGGAATTCCGGCACTAGCAATTATTACACACGTTGAGAAACCAAAGCCAATTTAATTAGTGAATTCGCTGGGAAAATCGGAGATACTTCATAATCCCCTATAGCTTCAGGGATAAGGAAAGTTTAAAATATACGAAGGAGACTAAACTGTGGTCGGAATTTAAACCTGCGTTGGAGATTGAATTGTTGTGATGGATATAGTGCTGGCCTCCCATATATAGAACCCGGGTTTGAATCCTGGAAATGACATATTTTTCATCAATCCCAGCGGCAATTGCTTTGTTACGAGCACATCGTGTGCCGTAGTTACTCCATCCGTCGGAGGGGTCAGTAAATCATGAAACCCGTGGTGCCTTTCATTAAGAGTAGTCTAATGCCGACGCCTCACTTAGTCCCACATTTCCTAAGTATGTACTTTGAGAAATCCCCTCTCTGCTTAATCACACAGATTCCCTAAATAGCGATAATGACCTTAGCTCTAGGTACCCTGAGCCCCGCTCAGTTTATTTACTTGAACTATCTACTTGCCAGATTTATTGCCATCAAATCTATAGTTTGATACAGATACCTACTGGTTTGTTTGGTATGCTTGAGGCTTTCAGTTATCATAACGACTTTTCCGAATTCGCCCATCTTCTCTGTGCCAATACATCGTTGTTTTCGATTAGGTTTTCCCTCTACCGTAAGCATCATCGCAGAGAAAAAATCAACATAAATGATCCTTGGTTTGTAAGAACGCTTGTGATGTTCTCGGGAAGCGGCTCGAGCAACCCCGGAAAAAACCTGTATGCGTGATAATACTCGGACGCGCCAGGGCAATCAAATACGCATTTGCACTAATATCCAGCCGCTCACTCCGCTCCGGCGTTGAAGAATTCCCGGGATTTGGGACGCAGCGATCTTTTCTTCTGTTTCGCGTCTCGTTCCCACCCACCCACGCTGGGGCGGGGGAAGGGAGTTGATATTCACTCTCCGTGGAATTCATCATTTGCCCCTACTCCGTTGCTGGAGCCACCGAGAAACGTTACCCACCCATTTCTTCCTTTCGCCGCTCATTATAACCACAGGAGAGCTCCAGAAACAGCCCCGAGCCGTAGCAAATTGAAGAAAGAACATCCGCGGGAATAAATTATTGCCCCTACCTCTCCCCCAACCCTCCCGACAGCGTTTCTCCTTCCACCCTCCAACCCCCTCCCCCAAGCTGCGCCTCAAGTCTACGCCTCCTCTTCCTACCGCAGGGTAGACCAGGAGCACCAGGATGAAATTTAGTGTTTCTTTAGTGCGTGTAGCCTGTGTGGTCGCCTTGATAGCGTAGTTAGGATGTTAGAAACGGAGTTTCTTTGGCCAAGTAAGTGTTTACCAACAAAATACAACTTATAAAATAGGGGGGTGAAGAGAAATTGATACGGATCGTGGATTTGTTTGGATCAGGAGAGAGGGAATCAAGGTAAAGATGGCAAGAAAATGTAGAAGATTTCAATAATGTGGGTGTGCGGTTAAATTGTGAAAGTGCAATGGACGGAAAAGAAGACAAATAAAATAGTGCTTCGGCATTTTAGAGGAGGAATGAAGATTGTTTGCGGAAATTGTGAAGATAAGGTAGGGAAGTGTAACAGGCAGTTAGAAACAAAGCGAATCTCCGGTGTCGTAGGTAGAATTCTGGTTAAGTGAAAAAAAGGCAAAATAATTATGAATACTATTAAGCTAGGTAATAAATACTCTGGAGACAAAAATAACTTAAGAAAGGAGTCGTTTGACTGATGAAATACAAAACTGAGGTGTGAGACTTCATTAAAAACCTTCCCAAAGCATTAGAAGTCTAGCGATCAATCAGCCTATTCGGAGGACTCAGTTGGCAATCGTTATCAAAGCATAGATTAATATTTCGTCTGCATATTTTAAATAAACTAGAACCCTATCGGAGTTTCGTTGCAGCGCAAGCCATTCTAAAAATCCCTTCATATTACGGTCAATGTATTTGAGGTTAGGGAGATAAAATTACTACTCGGCTTTATTTAAACTGCCTCTTTTCTATGAAAAATAAGGGATTTGAATAGCGGCTTGTAGATACGGCTTGTGGAAGTATATCTGTAAGCTAGATTGTAGTGCATCTGGATAAAAGGATCTTAACTCTACCAAACATATCGTAACAGATTGAACCGCTGTGATTTCTGATTGGATAAATTTAATTATTTAACTTCATGTTCATGATTATGTATTATTTATTCAAAATAATATGTATTTAATATAAATTCAATCATATTTTAGATACATATTTTATGGGATTATATTTTAGCATCATTTCATTAGTTAGTAAACAAAGTGTAGTAGAATGTATCTGGCGAGTATCTTCTTCAAATTCATTTTGTGGCCCTGATGTTTTAGTGATATACACGAAGTGTATGTCTGGTAATGGCTCAACCCCTGCCATGCATCCTCAAGATGGCTTTCTGCGTATTCCGCTCGAGCAGATGTGGAGGGAATGTTGTGGGGAAGGAAATAGTGGTTGGCGGGAGGGTGGGGCAAATCTTCCCATTTTCGGCCAATAGGGGGCAGGGTGGAAACGAAGTGGGGTTTTGCCCCTTAAAAAGGAATTTCCGATCGGCGGGCGAGGGGTGGAGGGAACACATAAGGGATGGGGTCTGGCAAACACTTCTCTCGCACACGCCCAAAGGGGAGGACGTTTGAAAGGAACAGGAATCTGAGTTGGAAAGGGAGGAAGATCGGAGAAGAGAAAGGCTTTTGTGTGTGTTCCGGTTGAAAATCGGCTCTTCTGTCTCCCTCCCTCTGGCGGTTTTATCATCCGCGGCTATCTATCGATTTAAGTTTGCGTTTGTGCCTTCTGTCGACCCACCCTCAACCCTCTGTTTTCTCCATCCCTTCCGGCCGTGTGTGCGGGCTTTGTTATGCCCCTCCGCGCTCGAATCTCAGCGGTTCGTCCCTCCGGAACCGAGGTGAAAGCCATCGGCTTCCGAGCGGTCTCCTTAATGCTCGCGACCCCTTATGGGTGGCAGTGAGACCTCAAAAGTCTGGACTCTTGTCGCTCGGAAATTCGGATTCCTTCTGTCCCGAAAGGAAGGGCGTCCCTGGAATTGCTTGCCCCTTGTTTTGCGGTTGCAAGTGTCCTCTCCGCTTTTGGTACATGAGTGTATGTTGCTGGGATACGACTCATGAATTAGTATTCAGTACGACTTAGGGAAAGGTTGGAAAAATTGAACCTGTATGTAGCTATTATTTAATTACAATCTTGCTTGGGTAGTGCGAGGATGGAATTTATATTTAGATATAAATGGAAATATTCTGATCCGTTATCGTGTGCTTTGAAACAAACATTCATTTATTAAACTACCTCACTAATAATTTGTATGTGGCAAACATAAGTGTTTTTGCGGATTTCCACCGTATCTCCTACAGAGTCTACAGATTGTATGTATATAATACATGTTCCATAGGACAAATGCCATAGAACAATAAATTTATATTATTATTATTATCTCCTGTGATCATCTGGTCTGTAACTAGAATATTCTATCCCAACCCGCAAACCCTCAACTTTAATTTCCCTCTTCCCCTTCCCTCTTTTGCCTCCCTTTCCTGCCGAAATATGTGTAAAACCTTGTTGGGACCAAACTGTTGCAATTGAGAATGATTCAGCCGATACATCGCAACCGGTGTGCAATGAAGTATTATTATGTGAAAATTTCTAAGAATCATTTCTCTTCGTCAAAATTAGCAATGATTCTCAATGTTAAACCACGTTTTCTTTGAAATTCGCTGCACGGAACCTGTTTTATCCAAAAGATTAAAGACGAAATTAATGTGGTAAGGAGGTCAAACTGCAAAGTTGTTTCTGACGCCTCCCCTACCGAATCAAATTCCACACGCAAAGTTATATTTGAGAAAAAAGTTAAAAGTATGCTCTCGTATTGAAACACGTTGCTGGTAGTAACTTTGTAATAGTTTTTCTCGACTCCATAACTGATGTTCTTCTATCTTCCATAGTTTTTTTTGTTCATTGCTAGCTGAATTTCATCTTTTTAGGCTCTTTCTTCATTATGTTGTTGTTAAATTAAATTACTGGCGCTTCAGATACTAATGTTATATCACGCCATGTAACCCGAGCTTAATTTTAAGGCCAAAACAATACCAATGGCCGAATTGAGATTCGAAGTCGCATCCTTAAGGTGTTCAGGCTGTCTCGTAATCGACCTGACTTTCGCGGTTGGCCTGTCGTAGTTCTCTAATTTTTTCCTATCACATGTTTTATATAAGTACAATGTTTTAAATACCAGCGATTTATTATTATTATTAGTATTCTACCGGCGAAGGTAGGTTTAAATGGACATTAAAATCCTCCCACCCCCTAAATTTCACACGATGTCCCTCTTCAGCCCCTCATGCCTCCTGCCACCCATCATTCCATCCTAGCTACCCATTCTTCTCCTCCCTCTTCCCCGTGTACCCAATGCTCTTCCCTAAATCACCTCCTTCAAAAGACCATCCCCTTTTATTACCTTTTCCATCCACACCTTCTGCCTTCTCCTAATTTCATTTATCAAATTTCTTTCCTCTCCTACCAGTTCTAGCACTTCATCGTTCGTCATCCTTTCGACCCACTTTACTTTCTGCAACCTTCTCCACACCCATATCTCAAAAGCCCTAAGTCTATTTTCATCTTCTTTTCGCAAAGCCCACGTTTCCGACGCATATAGTGCAACGCTCCATATTAAACTTTTTCACTATACTTTTCTTCACATCCCTACTCAACGCCCCTTTCATTAGTTCACGCCTACGAGTAAAAGCTTCTTTTGCCAATGCAATTCTCCTTCTCACATCAATGCTGCTATACCCTTTTTCTTCCAAACACTACCTAGACAGATAAATTGCTCTACCTGCTCTAGCTTCTGACCTCCTACTTTTATCGTTATACTGGCCCTTATTGTTCTTGAAAATCGCATTACTTTCGTTTTCTTCAGGTTTATCTTCATCCCGTATATTTTGCGCTGTCCCTGCAACGCATCAAGCATCTTTTGTAAGCCACGGGCTGACTGGCTGACTAGTGCTTGGTCATCCACAAACCCCACTCATTTTATCAATTTCCCTCCGACATTACTCCAGCCTCCAGCTCATCTCAAGCCTCTCTCACCATTTCCCTATTGTGTCCGCACCCAATCCGTTTCTCCATCGGCTACTCTCACTTGCGCCTTCTTCGTCGAGTATAAATCGGGGCGTTTACTCGGAACCGAAATAGCAATTTTTTGCATGAAATTGTTTGATGGAAACGAAAAAAGAATTTTAGTGAAAAAATTAATCTTCTAACCACAACCATTCACTCATAAATCAAAAATTAAAATAAGCAAAAGGTGACGCCCACCGAAAAAGCTGCTGTGATAACATTGACGTCATGTTCCTCCCGTCCTTGACTGCTCTTATGGGAAGGGGAGGGAGTGGAGGGGGATTCTCGGAAGGTCTGCTCGCACTGATGTTGTCGTAATCGCTCCCAATGGGAGAGCCAGCTGTGTCCCCCCCTTTGCGATAAGGCGAAGTAGCTTCGCGGGCTCAGTTGTGATTGGACGAAGTCGATATACGTCAGAGGTTGCACCACACCCACTTTTCCGAAAGGGTTAAGAACATCAGTTTTTCGTCGCTCATAACTCGAGAAATAATTGACGGATCAAAAAACGGAAAAAAAGTGTCTTTTTATTTTACAAACTCTATCATATTCGGCAATAATAAAATATGGTAAACGACCCCATTCTCCTGTCGATCAGTCTCCTGTCTCTCCAGTCTACTCCTATCTTCCGCAATATTCCATTAACTTGTCCCACCCCACCTTTTCGAAATCAACAAAGCACGCGAATAAATCCTGATTGTATTCTAGATTCCTTTCCACTAGTATTCTCATCGCTGCAATCGCATCCCGAGTGGCCCTCCCCTTCCGAAATCCAAACTGATCCTCGCCTAGGAATTCGTTTGCTCTCTTTTTCATTTTCCTATTGATGATTCTAAGCACTACCTTTACCGCATGAGAAATCAAACTTATCGTTCTATATTCTTCACATTCTTTTGTCGCCCTCTTTTTCGGTATAGGTATCAGCATGGTTTTTACAAAATCCTCCGGCCAAGCCCCATCCTTGTATATTCTACGAACAAGTTCATACAATCTCTCCATTCCCCCTCTTCCTACGCTTTTCAGAGGCTCAGCGTGGGTGTTATCTATCCCCACCGCTTTACCTGCCTTCATTTCTCGCAGTGCCTTCTCTATCTCTCTCTCCAGTATTCCGGGGCCCACGTCATCCTATCTATGTCCTTTTCCTCTTCTATTTCCAAGTTCCTAGGCCTATTTTTGCTATCATACAGTTTCTTAACATATTCCCACCAACAACGCTGGATCTCCTCTGGTTCCATTATAATTTAAAATTAAAAGGGCTAAATTTCCCCTTCTGTCTTTGATGCACGGGACTGTTTTCCAAATACTTGCGATATGAAAATTATTTAATGAATGCTTTTCTTCTTTCCAACCACCCTAGGAACTAGTCGGAAATCTGGACGCAGGAAAGCCGAGTGCTCCGAGGTGTCTCAAGTCTCTCAACTGTGTGTCCCACTGAAGGCAGACATAGGCACGAGGCGGAATTCGCCGCGGGAGGACCGTTACCCATTACCGAGCCGCTCTTGATCCAGATGGACGCCTTTGGATCAAATACAGGCCTCCTCTATGATCCGATCTTCCTCTACCTCCGCCCCAACAACTGCGGAGATCCCCAAGTTGGCAATGGATCTCAAAAATGAAATTTCCTTTGCTTTGTCTAAGGTGCACAGACGGGTTTGGCCTCCTAACATTAGTCATCCAAAGCCTGAGATGAAGTTCGACGACTTGATGCCAGAGAGGCCGGCCGGATATATAGATATACCATCAGATGCAGAATGTCTGGACTTATTCTATTCGCTCCAATAACCATCATCGCCGGTATCCCGCCGCGACCAAGACGAAATTAATGTTGTGCTATCCATCGCGGCGGAATGGCACCAGCTGCCTTCAAATGCCAAGGACACAATATATAACAGGGCTCGGATACTTGTCGTTGCCGCTACACAGGGCTGGGAATCAGAAATTCGGGTCATGTCGACGAGCGGAAGTACTTCAGGTCGAGGGAAACGTCGGGCGGGCGCGCAAGGCGATCCGTCGAGAGATCTGGCAAAAGTCGTCCCCTGTACTGGAGGTCCAGCCCAGCAGACTAAAGCTGCGCGCATTTGGTTGGGTTCGCCACTGCCAAATCCTTCACCAATTCGCTCCCACCAGTCCTCCAAGAAAGAAAGGAAGAAGAAAACTATCATTAACCTGCCCTGTTCAAAATGCCGGAAACTTCGTCTCCTAGCCCACGAGAACGCATGGAATTGGCATCATAGGACCATCCCTTGATTGTGGATCTCCTCCACAGGTGCAATACTGGTGATTCCTGTGGCCATAGTGATTGTCATCCGGTAATAACCGACTGCACCTCGAGGGGATAGGGGGATATCATCTGTCGCTGATCTGGAGATGGATCCGACTCCATTCTGTCGAGCTACCGGGATGAATGGGCCCCTGCTTGCCTCGCTGACCGGCTTTAGAGTCATCCCGGACATAAATCGCCTAGAACTAATGCCCCTGGAAGCCATCCTGACCTTGGTTGAGCAGTCAACATTGGTGAGCCCCAACATCTAGTCGCTTCTAGCGCTAGAGTTCAATCTCTCTATGACTTCATGTGTGAGTGTCAGTTATTAGAGAAAAAACGTCAATTAAATGTGCCTGAAACTTTGGTAGTAACGCTTACTTGGTACAGTACCTCGATGATTTGGTTCACAGGGACATTGTTTTTGATGGAGAATCTACGTGTACTTTGTTCTTCGACCAGTATCCATGTCGAAGACAGAGAATTTTTCAGCGAGGTTAAAGATAAACAGTATTGCTCATTGCTCTAGTTCAGATGTACCCCTGCCTGGCCGTGGTTTTGACATTCAGGGTCCAGGCGGTGGTCATAGAAGTATGGATGAATGGGATATACCCTTCCGCACTTTTTTATAAGACTGGATTCTGAAAATTTACGAGTGGCTAAGGATTAAAGAGAATTACATTTTTTTAAATATGCCTAGAATTAAAATCACTCATCAAAAAGAAATTTCTTACACCACGCTCAAACGATTCTTTGTTTTCATTTGAAGGTGCAATTATCCCATTTAAACAAAAAATATTAAATAAGGCAATAATTTCTTTCTCTTAGTTCACACTTCCTATTCGTGCATTTTATTTCCCATGAAACCATGCAAAATAACAAAATACTGTCGCTTTAACTTAATAACATGGACAAACTAGAAATATAAATATATTTTTATACAAATATTGTATATACATATATATTAAATTATAT
Source organism: Platycnemis pennipes (assembly GCA_933228895.1). Lineage (NCBI taxonomy): Eukaryota > Metazoa > Arthropoda > Insecta > Odonata > Platycnemididae > Platycnemis > Platycnemis pennipes. Next base: position 86,360,371 of record OW121857.1, read on the forward strand.
GAGTTAAACACCCTTCCACTTGTCTACACGGCCGATCTACAATTATATTCACTTTTGCCTTATGGCCACTCAACAAATATATTCACTTTTGTCTTACGGACACTCCAAAAATACATACATAAAACTCACACAAATATACCTTCATTAAAAACTGCGTACGTACATACGGTCTATTAGAACCAACTTTGTCACACATGCGTCAATAGTGATCTTCCGCTTCCCTTGGTCCACGTCTGGTCTGACTCCGTCCTGTGATCCTAGTGTTGGCAGGACCAAATTTACCCATTTAGGTAAATGGGTTGGTATGGCAACCTGATTACTTACAGCAAAGGTTCTCTCTCAACTCACTGACTTGTGCTTTTATCTAGCTTCCGCTTCTATTTCACCGTGTATATTCCTCTCCATCGCGTGAAGTTTCCTTCAATATACATGTTTTTACTAACTTCGTACACGAATCACTATGATAAGAAAACTTCTTACTCGGCCGGGGTTTCGTGGACTTTTCTACCTTTTCCCCAATTGTTGACTGACTGACCTCCTTTTCGTGTAGTTCTCCGCTATTTATACGTTTCCCCGCCTATTGTTAACCTTTTCCTCCTCTGGAGGCTTCTAGAAAAGTTTTGTCATAGCCTCTCCTCTTGCCATGAACAACAACGTGTAATTAATTCTTCTGCGAGCCTCCTCTACCTCGCGAAGAAATTGTTTGGGCGATTGTTGATCGAAACCTTTTCGCTTTAATCATGATGTGGCTGCGACTTTAATTTTAACAATATGCATTCTCTCTTCATTTAGCTACACAACTGTGGAGTATTTGAAATACGGATCTTACAAGCATGGTGACTGAATGAATAAACTCGAATGACCCCAAATGATGGCTACGCTCTAATGTTACGAAGGTTTCAAACAAAAACTTAATTTGACACCGGCAGTTTACACTCTCATCCTCATTCCCGGAATATATACCAACGAAATTATTCACAGACATCGGGAATTGCACTGTACTTAGATTTTGAATTAAAAAGGCAGTAGGAGAAGGTAGAGTACCGAAGGACTAGAAATGTGCGCATGTGACTCTTATATGTAATAGAGGGACGAAACAGGATCCTGGAAGTTACAAACGAATACTACTTAAATCCCCTCCTTGTAGAATTCTTGAGCATGCAATGTGATGTAGAAAGGATTGTACCTAGATCGCCAAAATTTCTTCAGTAAAAATCAACGCAGGGTCTTCAAAAGTAGGTTCTGTGTAACTCACCCAGGATTATTTTTTCATGGCATACAAAAATAAGGGGAAATGAAAAAGCAACTGCTTGACTTTTGTTTTGGATTTCTGGAAGGCATTTATTATTGTTGGTGATTTTTCTTATTCTTTATATGTTTTCTAACTGCCATATAGAACTTACTTCCACCAGCTTAAACCATTTATTCTCAATACTTTAACAATAAAATGTTCAATTTGTTTGTCATGCGTTGCTACTCAACAGTTATGTTACCCCACAAAAAATAAATTCAAACTAATGCAGGTGAAATGTGTGACTCTGTCAGACACATTGCACTAAAATTCATTATTAATTAACAAAAATTTTGTTAGCTGTAAGTGAACCTTGCGGCACGAGACCTATCACCCACTGCCACACACCATTGCGATAAAATATAGATGCACAACCTTCCTAGACTGAGATCTTTAGATATACTCCAGGCGGCTTGACTAATATTTCGTGTGTATTGTATATTTGACGAGCGTATTTCATGATCATCTGCATACGGACTAACAAACAAAGTGGTTCCTGCGTGCCTAGGAGGAGAGGTTTTACATGTGTAGTCCAGCAGTTTCTATCAGGGTCAGGGACTACTCTATGTCAACTAGTGTGAAGCGACATTTGAATTGTCGTATTCATAACGAATCCTTATTCCTTTCCTGGTTTTATTCTTAAGCCGGATTGCTAGAACTCATAGGGTTTGTAAGAGAAAAGGAAAATATTAAGCCTCATTTGATTTTGCTGAAAAAGAATGTAGTTCTCGAAGGTGGTGATATTGAAGATACGCTAATTATAAGATGATCATTATATGTGAAAAATATATTTTTTCATTGCTGTCCCTGTTTTATTAGTTTCACATTTTCTGCTTAAAAACGTTTCAAAAATGGAAAGTGTGAATAAATATTTTTAAGGATGTTTCAAAACTACTTGAGGCAGTTAAGGCAGGATGTGCCCGTAGTAGCGTTTGATATATGACATTCATATGTACTCGTAATATATTCCGATTTTTTTTTCTATCTTGCATATCCACCTTGTGTTTCAGTTATTGCCAAAGTTAAGAATTTTATATTTATGTTTTTCGCCCCTCCGGATCGAAACGGTTAGTACTTGCAACATTTTGATGCAACTTGAGAAATTAATCAGCAGTGATGAAATATAAGTCACGTAATGCACGTGGACCTGGCATCGATGAAATTTCTCAAGCTCACGCAGCATCTTGGGATTTCATTAAGCTGCGGTCTGAATTCTCCGACTTTGTTTCAGGCCATAACTTAGGTGAGGTGTCTCATTAAGAACGCAAATCCATCATACGACCTGGAAACAGATGAGAAGCTCGGGCGAAATTATGGGCCATTTCCATTGACCATGTGGCGCATACCGTTTCCATTTTGAATAAATTTGTGAGAATTAAGTAGCACCACTCCTTATTGCATTGAATTGATAATTTTTAGGGGCGTGAGGCCTTCAGCATACTAATGGCCTTTAATTCTTCCTGCTTGCAATCAATTTCGCGTTCAATTTAGAAGAAAAGCGGGTCGTTACTGGAAGACTGAAAGTTATTTCTCCATTTATTATTCTTTTGGTGACCTCTTAAGTTTCTTATGAATAGCCGTTCCTTTAATGTACCTAATATATGGATTAGGAGATTTTAAAATAATGTTTGAACTTAAGGAGTGAAAGATACAACATATTTTTGCTAGAAATCTTCACGGACATCAGAAGAGAAAGGAGGGTAAGCTTAGATTAGAATTGAATGATACGAGGGCAAAGGGGGACAGGGAGGTTTAGGTAATTTATAGAATGATAGAAATAAGTGGAAAGCGTGATAATCATCTTCATGGGTTAAAAGTCCTAGGATTGGTTTGACGCAACCCTCCACCTGGTTCTTCTATCGGCCAACCTCTTCATATTAACGTAATTCCTCTCTTTCACGTCCTTAACAACCTGTTCTATTTAACTCATACCCGGCTTGCCTTTTCCATTCTTCCCGTTAACGTATCCCTCGACGATTGTCTTCATCAGGTCATCGTGTCTTAAGATATGGCCAGTAAAGTTGTCCCGTCCTCTTCTTAGGGTTTTCATAAGACTTCTTTCTTCTCCCACTCTTCTTAAGACTTCTTCATTCGTCACTCAGTCGATCCATTTTATCTTCATCATTCTTCGGTAGCACCACATTTCGAATGCTTCCACCCTTTTCTTTTCCACTGCTGTCATCGTCCATTCATCACTGCTGTAAAGGAATATGCTCCAGATGTACGTGCTGATGAATTGTTTCCTTACTTTTACCCTTGTATTTTCAACTGTAAGCAGATTCTTCTTTTGATAGAATGCCCTCTTTGCCTGGTCTATTCTACTAACTATTTCCTTCTTGCTTCGTCCATCGTTGGTTACTCAGCTTCCCAGGTAACAGAACTCTTTCACCTCTTCCAGTTTTTGTTTTCCTAGTTTATCGTTGGTTTTGGCATCTTCTCCCTTTCTGCATGCCAATATCTGAGTCTTATTCTTCATGATCTTCAGTTGATATGGCCATTGTCCATTCCATGGTTATTAGCATCCTATTCAGATTCTTCTCTGTGTCTGCTGTGAGTGCTATGTCATCTGCGAATCGTAGAATGCTGATTGTTTCTCCGTGGATGTTCACTCAAGAAGACTTCTCTTTGATTTAATTGATGGCTCTCTCTATGTAAACATTAATAATGAAACATTAAACATGCACAGCCTTGTCTCAATCCTTTACTTATTCTTGCTTCTTCAGAGCTGGGTCGGATTTTATCACAGCTACTTGGTTTTTAAACAAACAGAGGATAAATCTTCGGACATTGTACATTTGTACTTCGGACATTCGGACTCCGATTTATTTCAGAATTACGAGCATTAAATTCCAATCTACGTTGTCAAAAATCATCTCTAAATCCACAAATGTAATAAACATCGGTTTGTTCTTCTCCATTAACTTCTGTATGAACAGCCTAAGGGCCATCATTACTTCTCTTGTACCCTTACTTTTCCTAAATCCGAATTGATCTTCACCTAGGAATTCCTCTGCTTTTCGTTTTATTCTTCTGTGGATGATCCTTGTCAATATCTTCGATGATTGTGTCGTTAGGCTTATTTGCTCTCTTCTTTTTGCGAATGGGAATTATGATTTTTTTCTCGAAGTCCCTAGGTCTCTTGTGGAGTACATGTAGCTGATTGTTTTACACAGATGGGTTAATGTCTTCTCTCCTGCATTTTTTATTAATTCGGCGGGGATATCATGAATCCCACAGGCCTTATTTATCCGAAGGTCCCTTGCGGCTGCGTCGAATTCCGATATTAAAAAGAGTTGTAGAGAAGGGTTTGAAGAAGAAAGAAAGTGGAATTAAGCTCAGGAGGTAAAATGGAATGCTGTGGTATAGGTATAGAGGCAACGAAATGCTGAAGAGAAGGGAAGAATACTTTGTACATTTGTAAACAGCGGGGATAGAGGAGAAAATCGTAATGGCGTGAAAAAAGGTGTTAAATACAATGTCGCTTATAGGTTAATGAGAAACCTTGGTTAGTAAGGAAGGAATGAAACAACCTGTACCAGTGGGGAACAGCACGTAGGGAGAAAATAATAGGGACGGTACACCGAACGAGGATAAGTACGAGGAACGAAAAACTAAAATTAGATGTATAAAATGAAAGGTACAGATCTTAGAATTTTCTGGAATAATTCCATAAAACTTCCGATAGGAGTACACTTCCCTCCTTACATTTAAGAAATGGAACTTCATTATGTCAGAATGTGCGTAAACATCAGCTCAAATTGATTTCTATGAGAGAGTGTATAAATAGAGTAGTGAGCGAAATGATAAACTGTAAATGGGCAATTTAAAGGATTCAGAGTTTTGTTCTTATTAACTGGCAAGAGGGAAAAGAGTTAATGTTTTGGCATGATGATAATGGATATTTATAAGATAATTGATATAAGAGGTCTAATATTAACGTAGAAATATGGGTTGGAAATCATGCCTAAATATTACGTTAGCTCTTTTTTTTAAGATGAAGAATATTCAGCATCAGTAACTATGTAGTTAATACGAGTTCAGCAAATATGTGTGCAAGAGGTAGGGAGGTCTTGAAAAAAATTGTGGTGGAACCGAGTGAATTTTCAGGCGTACAACCAAGTATTATATCATATGTTATCAACGGAACCTATCTTGAATATGGATGGCACATATGACCTAATGCGCGTGTAGGTGCGACTGAGGAACTTTGGAGGACTGAAACTGGTATTACGGCTGGATGCACGAAATCCAAATGTTTATTCAGTGAATCTACGTAAACCTTTTAGTGAGTGGCGAAAAAAAATACGTTGTATATACATTTAGTATTTGGACGATAATCCCGATATCTGCTATACTAAGAATGTTTTGGAACAGTAGTTATTTTTTCGGATTTCCGAAATTCTAACTTCTTCTAAGATGAAAAGAACTGTCTCGAATTATCTCCGCGTCAATGATGGGATAGCCTCTACGCTAATCGATCATTTCTGGTCGCTACTTCAAGGGGAACCTGTTTCGCCATTGAAATTTATTTCTAATTATGTCATTTGGGAACTGTCGAAGGTCTTATTATACAAATAGCTCTTCGGTGCTCCTCCAGCGTGTTTTGACCCATATCCCCGTGTGCCCGATGTACTTCTTTCCGCGCACATGAACAAGTAATCCGTTAGCTCCTTCAATTTAGAGAGAGGTTCTGTGCTTGACGCTTTTTTTAAATATGTTTCACCTGCGCGTGTGGTTTGAAGATATTCTTGGTTTGGATTCGCAGGATATTTCCTGTGTAGCATTGGGCCATGATTAATGAAATGAAAACGCGTGATTAATCGTCATAGTCAATAGGTTTAGACTCATTGGGCCATTGAAATAAAGTGATAAAATGATAACTACAACGTGGACACTGGCCTCAGGATAAACAGTAAATGGGATCCATACATTCCGAAAAAAACCCTCCGACCGCGCCTTCCCCCCCCCCACCCTCCACCCCCCCACTTCCCCACAAACCTTCCTACCTCTATAATCACTCCAAACTGATTTATAAATAGATATAAAAATCATTGGAAACTCACATTACCCCTGAAGAAGCGACTAAGTTTTAACGACGAATTCAATCCTTCGATATTTCATGAAAAATTACCTTTCTTTTCCCCTCTCTCCCTCGATTACCTTATATTCTCTTTCAATGACGACTGTAGTGTTTCCCTTGTTACTTTTTCAACCCAAATTGAATAGAGGGAATCCCTAATTGTTCGTCATAATTGGTTCCGTAACACGGAACGACAAAATTCGTATCACCATTTACCGTGCTCGCCTAACGTATACAGTTTATAAATACCTAACGGTTTCAATCGTTTTTTCTGATTCTTTTGCATATGAAAAATTTTATATCACCGTAAACTCATCAACGCACGATGCATTGTTAGAGAATTAAAATAAGACGGTATTTATCTCATTACATTTTTTATGAATTCTATGCATTAAACATCATAGTCATAAAGCATCAATATGTCAGAAAAGCGGATAGGTGCAGGGAGTGGTGGATCATTGGTGTCATTTTTTGCGAAAACTGACGAAAAGTGATGCGACGAAAAGAAGGTTCCAGTTCCCTCTCCTCTCGCACCATGCTTTTTTCTTTATCCTCCTCCTCATTCACATTTTACAAGTCTTCACCCTTTTACCCAGTTTCTCTGGGTTCCTGTTTCTATTCTACAAGTATGTTTAGCTACGATTCTCATCAAATTCATTCTAATCAGTGCTCTTAATACACGTGACGAAATATATTTTATGGATAATAAACAGTTATGCTAAATTACTCATCCATATGTTGCTATGGGCATAGTCATCATATTCGTCCAGCGTACTGCATATATAATCATGTTATTCTATCTAGCATAACTGTTTTATCCGATGTTAACCTTCTCTTATGCTACCGTTCCCCATGCGTTATTCTCGAGAATCATTTTTTTCATGCATCTGAGGATTGATCTTGATTAGCGTAAATAAATCGTAAATTAATACGATCGATCTTGCTAATCGAGTGAAAGTTTCTCCAGCCAGCGTCCCGATAGGAATAATTTCAATCGGGACGCAGGATTCCACCTCAGCAACACATGGAGGCCAATTTTGAAATGCGTCCGGAGCATGAGGCAGAACGACCAGCCAATAGGAGGACTCATGGAGTCAAGCCACGATTTCCGCCAATCAGAAGACACTTGACGTCCTGGCAGAATATATATGAACCCACCAAATTTGACACAGCACATCACAGCCCTGAAGATGGTAAACGAGTCGTTTTCCGAAACGTCGGCAGAGGTGTAGCCTTTGACCCGGTGGAAGACCCGAGAAACTTTCACTCATCTAATACGACGCGAAAACACCAAATCTTAGATCTTGCTAAACGTTTACGTGTTTTATGTCTTTATAGAATTTTGGAAGAATTTACTTCTCACCACGGTTTAACCGTAAACGTTTGAAAGCGGTTGTTGCATTGTGTGATCCCTTTTTTATTTTCCTCTAACCAAAATGAAAAAAGTGGCGATACAACTTTGGTAACCTTTCAAGAACCGAGTCCCCGTGCTCTATGAAAGAGGAGGTGGGAAGAGTCTTTAAGAGTTATTACCTCCTTACCCGCAGTTCCGCTCTGTGCTGAGGATGCGGGAGGCGATGGGTTTTTCCGGGCGGAATCAAGCCCTCCCTCCGTTTCCCCGAATGGCTTCGCTGGAGGAGGGGCAAGGGATCGGGAAGGAAGCGTTGCATTTCCGCGCGGGCGTCGTCGATTTTCTTTCCGAGGGAAGAGAAACTCGTGAGCAATTAGTCGTCGGAAGAATCGACACTAATTGAAGTAATCAAAGGTAATCCAATGACGCGCACCGCGCTCTTTGCCTCCAAGCCCTTAACTTCCAACGCTTCCGACTCTCCCTCCCGTCTCTTCTCCATCTTGGGAGGTTAAGGAAGGGGAAAAAAAGCACTTCCGAACTAGACTTGAGCTCTTCTCTCCGTTTCTTCCGGATGTGCACCGGCGGGAGTTCCTTTCCCACTCTTCCCGTTTCTCCACCTCCACCCTCTTCCTTCCTCTCTCCCTCTATTTTCGGAAATCCGGTGTCGGTAGCGCACCGTAAACTTCACACTCCTCACAGTGTCGATTGCGTGATCAGGATTTGGTATTTTCACCGAGATCTCCCATTTTAAAGTAACGAGAAATATTATCTGAGGCGTACTTCTCTTTATGTAGTTGTAGAATTATGACTTAATATTGCTCTAAATGTGTCAGATGCCTTTATTTACATGTCAATATTTTAACGCTGGCATTAGCTTGATTTCTTCCTTATCGTAGTGATTAAGATCGCATAAAATCTAATTCAACACTGCAAAACACAGCAAGGATTAATGGCAGAATTGACTGCGTGTGTATAAGCGAAGAATTTACTGTATTATTTGGTGACCAAACTACCAGTTTAATTGTTTAAAAGTGATGTATTAATGAGTACTATTAGTCACTTCCACAGAATATTATTTATTTCACATTATTTATTATTTATTTCACAAACGACCGGTTTACGCCCTCTTCAGGTAACAATAGTCAGATCAATCTCAGTATTTATAGTCATGGAGGACGGAGAGGGGAGGGTGGGGAGAGGGGGTTGCGGGTAGGTAAGGTGACGAGCAGCAACGGAGTCTGGTTAGGGAAAGTGACGTCGTTGACGAGGCAGTTGGAGTTAGGCCGCCTCACCAGGCCAATCGCCCGCTGCTCACAGGCGTCCAATTTTCGTCCTTTTTCTGCGTATGGAATGACCTCCGGGTGGAAGTCACTTTGGTGGCCCAATTCAAGAAGGTGCCGGGCGAATGCCGAAGAATCGTCTTTGTTTTTTAAGCACGTTCTGTGTTCTTTAGCCCTAATTTTAAAATTCCGTCCGGTTTGGCCGATATAAAATCCTTTGCAGTTATTACAAGCAAGTTTATATACTCCACTTCTTAAAATTGGATCAATAAAATCCTTAGAATTATTTAACAAACGGCCTAAGGTATGAGAATTGTAAAAACATGAGTTGAGAGTGTCCCGAGGAATAGCCTTTAATGCCGCATATGATAAGGGACCCGTGAAAGGTATTTTAAACCATTTACTTTTATTTTTAGTTTCAGCGGGGGACAGGGAACTGGAATGTAATGAAGCTAGGTATTTCAACTTTTTATTTAAGATTCCAGTAATTAAATGATCTTCATACCCATTATTGTGGGCAATTTGTTGAATGATATGAAGTTCTAGGTTAAAATTTGAAGCTGATAGTGGGACATGTAGAAGGCGGTGGATCATGGAATGAAATGCGGCATGCTTATGGGAGTGTGGGTGGCACGAATCACTGGGTATGACTGCATCCGTGTGAGTGGGTTTTCTGTAAATTGAAAAATAAAGCCTGTTATTTTGAATTAAAATTGTCAAGTCTAGATAATTCAATGATGATCCATCTATTTCCATTTTTAAATTTATCTTAGGTTGAAGGCTATTTAAAAGAGATAAAAAACCGTCTAGCTGTCGCCTGCTGACCGTCCATAAACATAAAATGTCATCCACGTAGCGGTACCAGTAAAAAACACTATTGAGTAAACTATTGTCAGAATTAAAAAGTTTTGTCTCCCAATCATCCATAAAGATATCGGCAAGGAGGGGTGAAAGAGGGCAACCCATGGCTAGCCCATCTTTCTGGCGGTATATTTGGTGCTCAAATGAAAACTAATTTTGGCTCGTACATAATCGAATTAGGTTTAAAAGTTCGATGGCCGCGTCGGAAGTGTCTTTTCCGGAAGTTGTCGGAAGTGTGAAGAAATTTTCTGCTACTTTAAATGCTTCGTCAACTGGCACAGAAGCAAACAAATTAGACACATCAAAGGATACCAATTTTGAATTAGGGGAAGTATAATGAATGGGCTCCAGCGTCCGTTACTTTGGCCTCTTATTGGGGTAAGTAAGGCGAGCAAATCTTTGGCCTCGCAATCCACTGCACGCGTGTTAAATCACCGCCCTTGAGACAGATGTAAGTTTGTATTAAGATTAACTTAAGGATTTTTTAAATGCATGTTTTTTTGTTTTTCGCTTTGGGCACTTTATTTAGGGCTATTTATTATTGTTTATTTATTTAGTTTATTTGTTTGGTTTATTTGTTTTCCGTGTTTCAGCCAGAAAAGGTAGTTGGCCAAGTGAGGATAGAGTAGGTATACTGAAGTTGGAAAATGTCTCGTTGGACGAGTCTTAATAAACCGTTATTTTCTAGCTAACTAGGTCTTTATAGATAAGTGATGACGACGCAGGGACTTGGGACTATTGAAGACTTGGCCCCAATATATTGATCAGTAATTCTTAGAAGCTGTTGTGTTTAGTACTTGAAGAGTTCTATCCTCACATGAAGGAAAGCTCTTCGGGTTGAATAATGTGCTTTTTTTTTGGCGGTACATTAACTGTGGAAGTTACTTATGCATGTACTGAATTACCTTCCAAATGATCAGAGGAGGATACGTGTAGGCGCTCATAGAAAGGGAGGTTACATTGCTACCAAAGCCCATTTTACAGGAAGGTATACGCATGCGGTGATAAAAAAAGAGGAGAGGAAGATTGGCGGGGAATTGCAGTTTAAGAGGGATAGAAATAGGTTTAGAGGAATTTTTGTTTACTTAAGTGTTTTTTTTATCCGCAATTAATATCAAAAATAGGTGATTGCAGTGGATATAATCAGTAGTATATACAAACAGAATCCACTAAAGTTATGCATGATATAATTTCTTCCTTATAATCCTTCCTTAATATTTCCCAAAATTCTCCCTAAAGTGGACTGCCGGGTAAGCTTATATAACTAGTCTTTTTCTTGTAACTGTAATGTTGGGATGATAGGTGAAATGTTTCCTCATATTTTGTTCTCCTTTATAATGTACACCGTCCACAATAAAATGTTACCACCTCGGAGGCCGAATTTTTCAAAGTCCCGAGTTGAAGGAGATTTGACAACAGTGCAGCTCTGTCCCTTTAAATGCCCCGGGCAGCACCAGCAAGACCGAGGCGCGGTCCTCCTCCTTCCCTTGCCATGGTTTGTGGTGAGACCCTTCCTCAATGACCTGGAGAGAGATTTTTGCGTTGGAGAGGGAGGGCCGCAAGGGTGCCTTGTGACAATTAGTCGGCCCCAAGGAGTGAGGCCTCCCGAAAAAAGCCTTCTTTTGGATTGCTGCTCGGAGTTTCTCCCTTGAGGATGGGTCGCTTAGGTTTCCGCGACTACGGCTCTTGAGAGAGTGACTACCCAAATGTAAATGCAGCTCGAAGCAAGAGTTGTCATTAACACCGTCGATATATGTCATTTCCGAAACGTTCCAAAATACTCTATTTTTGCCTTTATTTCGTCGTAGAAACTTTTGAATTTATAACATGAATAACATAGATGAATATTGTTATCAGCATTTATAACTCTGTTAACGATCGGTGTTATTTTTAAATTATCGGTGAATTTTATATGACTGCGCGATGAGCTCGAAAACTGCGCTTGTATAGTAAATGGCAAAAATAATACTTACGCTACAACTGACACAGATTTCAACAAGAAAAGAGAAGACTTATTGGACGTCTTTACGTAATATACGTGTTAAGTTCCAAGCTTAATTGCGTAATAAATGAGGAAAAATTATCGCGGATATATTTAGAATTTATTTCAAATTACACACAATCCTCGCACTCTCGCATATTCGTCTGGTTAATCCTTAGAATGAATGCTCATCGGCAATTCATATCGTAGTATATGCTATTTCAAAAATAAAAAAAACTCACTTAATAAATAAAGGTATTAAGGAGATTATTGGGAACAGATTGAGCGTCTCTTAGATGCATTGGTCAAAACTCCTCCAAAAAAAAGTGTTTTCCTACTCGAAGGTCCCTGTTCGAAACCCAGCAGGCCGTATTTGAGTACTGCGTGTACTGGAGTACTACTACCTCTACTCAAAGGTTATAACGTTTTCTCGTATTGTTAAACGGAAATGTGTATTAAGGACAGGACGGGTAATTTTACAATGTAACTAGAACACATTCAACCTAATTAGAAGGAATACGTGGAATTACTGAACGACTGTGCAAAAAGGCCTAGAAGATTTTTATGGACTCGCCTGTGGGATATGCGAGGAGAATATATTGTCGGAGGATTTCGTAGAAACTGTATTGACATCTAAAACGGAAAAGAGTAACAAGGGAATGCGAAGGCAACTGAATCTTTCAAGCTGCTAAGCTTATGCTTAAAATCATCAACTGAGTTATAGAAAAGAGAGCAATAAATGAATGAAGCCGCCTTGTCCGCGATATCTGGTAGAGGACGAGCCAACCAAGCCTGTCATTTATCCCCCTCTGTGACGAAACGTCTCTTTAACCAACGTAATTCTCCTTCGGACTTCAATGTTGGCAGAATACTCCTTTTCCATACTAACCGGGATACTAAATTACTCCCCCTGCTCTATGATCTAACCCCTCTCTTCTAAATTAAAATCACCCTTCATGCATGCAAAATTTCATTACTTGAGTCTTCATATGATTTAAGTCCTTGGGTGACTAGTTGACCAGGGCTTGATCACCCGCAAACCTTATCAACTTTCCCCTACCTATACACCTGTATCGAACCCCCCCACCATTCCCTCCGAATATGAATTAAAAAGTGCCGGTGACTACGCACAGCCTTACGCAACCCCTCTCTCTAATACCACCTCATCTAATTCCCCGTCCGCTTCTCTCACCAGCACTTTCTCGGTAATGCATGAACTTTGGCTCAGTCTTCTGTTCTTCCAATTTATTCCTGTTCTACGCAATAGTTCCATTTACCCTTTCCACTTTACTCTGTCGAAAATATTTTTGAAATTAACAATACACGCAGATATATTCTGATTACATTCTAATCCTTTCCACTCATTCCAGTGATGCTGATTGAAAAACTGCTTTCCGTTGACAAAATCTAAATTACCTGCAGAAAAAATTTCTCCTTCCCCTCTCTCCCTCTCCAAGAAAACTACATGCCCAGATATGGGCGATAAGTGACCACGGACCACTTCGCTGAGGCCCTATCCTTAAATAATGCCGAGACGGGAAATGGGTCTGGAAGCGAAGATTTTTTCACCTAAAGAATCATCCCCGACACGTTTTATGACACCCACCTCTCCATCCACGACACCGCGGGTCTTCTTCCTACCGGTTCAAATCTCATTCAGGGCCCAAGCACAATGGGTATTTAAGGAGCAGGTAAAGCATGGCCGGTTTTTCCTCTCTTAGGACTGACAAAGGTGGACAGGGATTTTTGCAGTGGGGGGGTGGACCGCAAGGGTGCCCTGCGACAATCGGCTGCGAGGAGTGAGGCCTCCCGAAACGCAGCCTTCTTTTCGATTGCTGCTCCGAGGGCCTCCCTCGAAGATGATCGCGTAGGGTCGCGACTGCTGAGAGAGTGACGACCCAAATATGATTGCAGCTCGAAGCAAGAGTTGTCATTAACACCGTCGATATGTCTTAGTCAAAATCGTTCCAAAAATATTCCCAAATACTCCGTTTTTGACTTTATTTCGTCGTAGGAAATAATGAGATCATAAAATATTCGAGATAAGAGCTCGAAAAATGCGCTTGTATAGTAAATGGTAAAAATAATAATGCTACAACTGTTACAGGCAGATTTCGATAACAATAGATAAGACGTACTGAACGTCTTTACGGCATAAAAGTATTAAGTTCCAAGCTTAATTAGGTAATAAATTAGGAAAAATTATCGCAGATATATTTAGAATTTCTTTCAAATTACACACAATCCTCGCACTCTCGCATACTCGCCTGGTTATTTCTTAGAATGAATACTCGGCAATTCATATCACAGTATATGCTACTTGAAATATAAAAAAAGGACAGTACTTGTAATTTTGCAATGTGACCAGAACAAATTCAACGTAATTATCGGGAATACTTGGAATTACTGAACTACTGTGCAGAGAGGTCGGAGGATTTTTATGGGCTCGCTTGTAGGATATGCAAGGAGAATATACTGTCGGAGTATTCGAAAAAACTGTATTGCCATCTAAAACGTAAAATAGAGTAACAAGGGAATGCAAAAACTGCTGAATCTCTCATGCTGCTACGTTGATGCTTAGAATCATCAATCGCTGTATGAAAAAGAGAGCAATGAATTTCTAGGTGAGGATCAATTCATATTTTCCAAGGGAATTAAACACGTGATGTAATTGCAGTGATGAGAATCATTATTATCATTAGTTTTGGTTCCACACACTGTCCCTCTTCAGCCCCTCATACCTCCCATCATTTTATCCAAGCTACCCGTTCTTCGCCTCACTCTACCCCGTTTAACCAATATCCTTCACTCAATCACATATTTCAATTCACCCTCGCCCTTTTTGTCTTCTCTATTCATCAATCAAAATTCTTTCCACTCCTACCATTTCTAATACTTCATCATTTGTCCTCCTTTTGACCCACTTTAATTTCTCCATCCTTCTACGTACTCACATCTTAAAAGCTCTGAGTATATTTCCATCTTCATTCCATGAAGCCTATGTTTAAGCGTCATATAGTGCCACGCTCCATATCAAACTCTTCACTAGTATTTTCTTTACTTCCCTGCTTAACGCCCCTGTCAACAGTTCACGTCTACGACTAAAAGCTTATCTTGCCAATACAATTTTCCTTCTGTCATCAATGATGCTATACCCCTTTTTCTCCAATACACTATTTAGATAGCGGAAGATGGAAATGTCAAGAAATTGAGAGCCTGCCCAAATTCAAACCTTGCTTGGAATAGCGCGAATAACAGCACATTTGTAGATCTGTGGTTAATTTCGCGGATGAGTTTTTTTTTGTTGTGATCTGGCTTGATTCTATTTTCACCACCTGCTTACTGTTCGGGGTTGTGGGTATCATAAAACGTGTCGGGAATGTTTCTGGGGGTGAAAAAATATACCGACCGACTTCTGAACGTATCGGAATTATTTCCGAAAGTAGGGTATCGGCTAAGGGCTCAAAGGCTTCTCTGATTATGCCGTTCTATGCAACTCTCTTTTAGAGAGAATTATGTAATGAGGCTGGAAAAACTTAGAGACTTCTCCTTTGTAAGAATCTCGGCTCACATAAGCCGATAGCTATTGATTATCATAAATTAATGGCTTTTGAATAAAATTCCAGGAGTTCAATCGTTACAAAAATACTGAAGATCATATTAGTAGCTGATCTAATTTCATTTAGACGTAATACATGAGCAGTTGAAGTAGTGATCATGTGAAAAAATACTACGGAATAATAAAACTACGGCTTTCTGTTTACACCTTCCTAAGACTTTCTTCACACCTACGCTCTGCGACATGAACGTTGGATGAATCTGAGTTAATTGGTGACTTAGTGATCAATAAATGTAGGCGTTTTGAAGTGTTAAGTTTAGAGGACATAAAATTTCAACCAGAACATTGCATATTTTACGGTCTTATAATACCCGTGGAAGCGCAACGACCATTTAGCACGTTAATCATTACCCTCGGAAAATCGTCCAGTTGTCATAGGACTCCAAAGTGGTCTCGGAATAAATGATAGGTATTTTCGAAAGAGGTTATAAGGCGAGTGTCATTTTCTATCATGTTTCTACTAGAAATGTGGTGAAAAGTGATTGGAACTCATCTCGTGCCCCTTCTCCCGTTCTGTGGCCACGGGTACCTATGTGTCTCGGGAGACTCGTCTTCTAGCAAATATCGTGGTCGTGGGTCAAGGCGGTCTGCTGTTCACTTGAGAAAGTGCGAAAAGGGAATTGTTCTCGAGGGAAGGGTACCCCCAATAAATGGCGAGAGCAGCGAGAGCTCTGGGCATTTAAACTCTGCGCCAAGGGACAGTGTTGTCAAATCTCCTTCAACTCGGGACTTAGAAAAATTCGGCCTCCGAGGTGGTAACATTTTATTGTGGACGGGTGTACAAGCTGACCCGGCCACGCGTTGCTGTGGCTCAATCTGGTTAAATGGAAAGCGCACGTTTATAGTATGTTTAATTTCACAATTCTTATGGGTATACAATATATCTCAGCTGATCGTTTGTTTTGCAGCTGGACACGCATATTTGTATATAATTTTAACGCCTTTACATGTCGTCACAAAGTAGAATATTTCAGGCAAACATTTATTTCATCCGCTAGTGTCAATTGAGGATTTACAGGTAATGTTTGCCTGAAATGTCGTGCAAGCAATATTAATGCGTTCTCAAATGGTCTCAGGATTCAACGGAAATCTTGCAATGATCGATCCAGAGCCTCGAGCGATGCTTTGTGCACCATTGTGCATTCATCCCAAGCAATAAGTTGGCATTTCTGAAATATTTGTCCCATGCCGGATGATTTGAATATGTTGCACGTGAGTGTTTCAATGAATTGCAAGTTCAATGGGATGCACATCCCGTCTCCAGTGTCGATATTGTATTCTCGATATTGTACAAACCTTCATGGAGTGAACAAAACAACTAACCAAAGATTCATGGAAATTGGATGAATGTTGTGGTAATGCATGAAGTTATCAATATTGTATCGATACAGTATCGATATTGTAATGATACTTTATAAAACTTTGATAAAAAACACCTAAATAATTTCACCTCAATTTTGTAGATCAACAATGTATCGATGTATCCATATTTTATCGATATTATATCGATACAGTATCGACATTGAATTATCGATTTTGTAGAAACCTTCGCGGAGCGTACTCAATAACTTTCCAAAGTTTCATGGCAATCCGATGAATGGTGTAGTAATGCATAAAGGACAAACACATTATATACATTCGATACAGTATCAATATTGCAACGATACATTCCTTTTAAAAAACTAAATAATTTCACCTCAATTTTGTATCAATAATGTATCAATTTATCGATACTTTAGCGATATTATATAGATAAAGTATCGATATTGAAATATCGATTTCGTAGTCCTCTTTTCGGGAATGTATTCAACAACTTCCCAAAGTTTCATGGCGATCCGATGAATGGTGTAGTAATGCATAAAGGACATACAGACACACACACACACATACATTTTTATATGTATAGAAGACAAGCTGACCCGGCCACGCGTTGCTGTGGCTCAATCTGGTTAAATGGAAAGCGCATGTTTTTAGTATGTTTAATTTCACAATTCTTATGGGTATACAATATATCTCAGCTGATCGATTGTTTTGCAGCTGGACACGCATATTTGTATATAATTTTAACGTCTTCACATGTCGTCACAAAGTAGAATATTTCAGGCAAGCATTTATTTCATCCGCTAGTGTCAATCGAGGAATTACAGGTAATGTTTGCCTGAAATGTCGTGCAAGCAATATTAATGCGTTCTCAAATGGTGTCAGGATTCCACGAAAATCTTGCAATGATCGATCCAGAGCCTCGAGCGATGCTTTGTGCACCATTGTGCATTCATCCCAAGCAATAAGTTGGCATTTCTGAAATATTTGTCCCATGCCGGATGATTTGAATATGTTGCACGTGAGTGTTTCAATGAATTGCAAGTTCAATGGCATGCACATCCCGTCTCCAGTGTCGATATTGTATTCTCGATATTGTACAAACCTTCATGGAGTGAACAAAACAACTAACCAAAGCTTCATGGAAATTGGATGAATGTTGTGGTAATCGATAAAGTTATCAATATTGTATCGATACAGTATCGATATTGTAATGATACTTTATAAAACTTTGATAAAAAACACCTAAATAATTTCACCTCATTTTTGTATCAGCAATGTATCGATGTATCCATATTTTATCGATATTATATCGATACAGTATCGACATTGAATTATCGATTTTGTAGAAACCTTCGCGGAGCGTACTCAATAACTTTCCAAAGTTTCATGGCAATCCGATGAATAGTAATGCATTAAGGACAAACACATTATATACATTCGATACAGTATCGATATTGCAACGATACATTCCTTTTAAAAAACTAAATAATTTCACCTCAATTTTATATCAATAATGTATCAATTTATCGATACTTTAGCGATATTATATCGATAAAGTATCGATATTGAAATATCGATTTCGTAGTCCTCTTTTCAGGAATGTACTCAACAACTTCCCAAAGTTTCATGGCGATCCGAAGAATGGTGTAGTAATGCATAAAGGACAAACACATTATATACATTCGATACAGTATCGATATTGCAACGATACATTCCTTTTAAAAAACTAAATAATTTCACCTCAATTTTGTATCAATAATGTATCAATTTATTGATACTTTAGCGATATTATATCGATAAAGTATCGATATTGAAATATCGATTCCGTAGTCCTCTTTTCGGGAATCTACTCAACAACTTCCCAAAGTTTCATGGAGATCCGATGAATGGTGTAGTAATGCATAAAGGACATACACACACATACACACACACACACACACACACACACATACATTCATTTTTATATATATAGATTATCTTCTGTTTTTCCCATTCTAATGCCTTCAGATCAAAATTTGGGATTAATGCGATGTGGTCACTAGGAAAAACTACCGATTCCAGCACTCCAGCCAACCAACAAACAGAATCCACTTACGTTTGGAATTGTATAATTTCTCTCCTTAATGTTTTGCAAAATTATCCCTGAAGATGAAGGTGCGCAGCAATATCTACTGTACTACAATTATCAATGTCAGCCCTAGCAAATGGTGACTTCATTCATAGCTTTTTGGCTAACACTTTAACCTTTTCCAACGTGAATACCTGTCATTTAACCTTCATGGGCTTCCTTATGGTTCACCTTATGCATGAATAGTCATGTGTCTCTCCACTAATTTTTAATTATAAAACCAACAAAATAAATATGTTTTGTTTCATCGCCAGATATTAAAATTAAGTTCTGTTCACTTCCTCAGGCATCACGTCGTGGAAGTGAGACATATTAGGTGAGTAAAAAAAACTTTAGCACTTTTCCACAATATATTTAAAATAATAAAATTGCACAACACGCGTTTCGGCTTCCTAAGCCATCATCAAGTGTACATTCAACTGATGATGGCTTAGTGAGTGTACACCTGATGATGGCTTAGTAAGCCGAAACACGTGTTGTGCAATTTTATAATTTTAAATATATTGTGGAAAATCTAAAGTTTTTTTTACTCACCTAAAATTAAGCTCCTGAAATTGTTGCATTTATCCATCTGTTGCCTCATATTAAGTGTTAGGCTTTAACGATTCTTTTTGCGCCCGAATGAACTAACTTCTTGGTTAATTGCTAAGGTTATCGAGTATGGATTCCATCCTTCGTAAATTAGTGATTGGCGAGAACATGCGATCCACCGTGGCTGCATCCAGTTTGTGGTGTGGATCTTTCAGCTCCTCGTGCACCTGCGGATGCGCAAATCTATCTCCACCGCCGGCAATATGCTGTGTCCGTATTAATTATCTACGGAACGTACGCTAGCATCGCATTTCGTCAATACAGTTCGTCAGCGTCATAGTCCCTACAAAGGCTTCCACAGCAACGCTTGCACCTAGGAAATGGTAATTAGGACGCGTTGATGAGCGTCAACACTGGAGCTTCCGATGCATCTTCATCAATCTTAAAATATTTTAAATTGCCATCAGTCTGACAATTCCTATTTTTGCCATAAATTTAAACACTGAAAAGCGAAAATAAAATATTACCTGAGGTTATTTTTCTTTTGGGTTGTTGCACACTCCGAAATGTAACGAATTTTTGAAAACTTGAAGTTTGTATTCAGTTTCTTGTTATCAAATGCCTGAACTCTAATTTTACTTCTTTTCAAAATTGCACTCGGAGTGAGATTAATGCCTGAAAATGGTTCCTTTTATTGAGTACCTACTCGGTAGTTTTAACCAGGCTAGTTTGGGCATAACACCATGTGGGTCACTGTTATGTTGTTGTAGATCAATGGTTTATTGCTTGCCTGCCATTTTTGTGTTTCGGGGCTGATTAGGTAATAGTTCTTCAAAAATGCATGTGTCGTAGGGGTTGGCCGGTTTCCTACGACGGGGTTATGGGCGGGGGGCACGCGTGAGGTGAGTGAAATGATATTCGGGATTCGGGAGCCAAAGTTCATTTATTGCAGTTACTATAATTAAAACCAAAGAGGCAAAGTGACAACGGGGCGCTAGAGGTGAAGTGACGAGGCGCTAGGGGGGGTGACGCTAGAGGGAAATGCAGGGCCGGTACTTACTCGGTGCCGAGGGTGAGCGCAGTGGGGTCTCCCAAGGAGGCAGCGGTGACCCGGCTGTGGGGTCTCCCACGGAGGCAGCGGTGACCCTGCTGTGGGGTCTCCCAAGGAGTCAGTAGTGACCCGACAAAGGGGTCTCCCGAGGATACAGGGTATCGGCGACCGATAAGGCAACTGCGGAGGGAGACGTCTCGACGACCCAGTAAGGGTTCCGGCCGTAGACAGGGGATGTCTCCCTGCTGCGTCTTCGATGCCCGTTTAAATATTGCTTCTGCCGGGCATCGATGACGCAGGCAGTCGCCCAGAAACCGCTATGTTCTAAGGAACTCGCAGTTCACTGACCAGGGTAGGGGCAAGCGCACGTGAGGGGTGCCTGACCCTTGGGGAAGGCCCAGGGAATAAAGGACGCGGGCGGCAGGGTAGGTACACGTGCGCCCGAAGGGTGTGGGAACCGGCCGGCGGCGGGAAAGACCCTAAAGGACAATAGGAGCCGGCGAAAAGTGTCGGACCGCCGCGGCGCGCCGTGCCGGCCACTCGGAAAGGGGTAAGGAAGGTGGCGAGGAGGGCAGGGTACCCTCCCACTCATGCCCCATCAACATTAGTTGGCATATCTCTCGGTGAAATCCGCTCCCAGCGTACCTTAACTCAGTCTTCATCTCATTGCTTCATATCAGCTTATCAGTTGATTGCTGTGTAGAAGCTCAGTTGTTGTAATGAAACGTGCTGTTTACTGTTTGAGTTGCATGAATCAATAGAATTAGATCGATTGGCTTGCATTATCTTTTGGCACAAAAGGAATTGATATTCTTGTTTGCATTTATTTATTCTTATTTCAGTCTGCTACCATCTCGTCTGATGCAAATTTCAAAATCGTTTCCCCTAAGGCGTTATCCCTTATGGAGTCAATGCTCTTAATATTTGATATTGAGTTAAACGAAGATCTTCGCAACAGGAAGTTATACATGGGTGTGTGAGTTGAGCACCGGATAGACTTCTGATTCTATTTAATATAATCTTCTTTTATACAGCGTTTTATTCCTTGATGGGTACCGGAGAAGAATAAGGTGAGGAATGGTGATGCGTGGGTAACGCCTGCAAATTATATTGGTTGTAACTTGGTTTTCACTCTTATAAGGCGATATCATGAGTCGTAGATTTTGACACATGTTACAATTCACCAGACACAAGATTGTTTTCCAGAGTATTTTCCGTGTGTTAGACCTCATGTTGTCCTGGTTCAAGAAACTTTTCACCCTGTCAAACGATGGCCAAAAAGTACAGAATAAAAAATATGCAGTCTACTTTCACTGCAAGGCGTAAAACAAAAATTAAATCCCTAATCGTATGGTACTGGATACGTTTTGGGAAATATGCGACTAACATACTTGAAATATATTATATTTTTGGTTGTTATTAATTTTAAAAAATCATATCATGTATTTTAACCGATTTGTAATTTATACTAATTTTACCCATTTATAATTAATAATTCATTATTATAAATCCATTGATAGTTAATTGATTTAACTTGATAGCATATCATTAATTGATTAATATTCTTATATACCTATCCTAAACATCACTGTAACTACTTTATGATGAATGTATTGCTCCATTACCATAATTGTCTGTTATATTTACTTCAATTGGTTAGATGTAGCTTTCTACTCTCATTTCTAATATCAGTTAGCCTCTTCACATTTAGACAAGGTTTTTTTTTAAATTCTGCACGAATTGATTTATATATGCCATATGATGTCTTCCTTCGCCGTTCATCTCATTCAATTTACCTCGAATAGTGTCCTCATCACGTCTCAACATATGTTTGATTTGGTTGTCCCTCTATCCCTTTATAGTTTTCCTTAAGCTTCTCCCTTTTTTCCCTCTCTTCGTAGAACTACTTTGTCGGTTACACGATCGATCAATTTGAGCTTCAACTTTCTTTTGTAACACTACGTTTCCGATTTGTAACACCACGTTTTCGTCTTGTAACACCACGATCCGTTTCCAGTCCTGAATTTTTTGTCTTATTGCCATAACGTAGCATGCTCCTATATCAAGATGTCTTGTAGCATTTTATCACTTCCGTGCTTATGTGCCCAGCTGAATATAAACCTTTCGTGGAATGACCCTTCATCTGTGATCTACTACTTACTATTTCCTTCTTGCATCTTCCATCGCTGATAACTGCTTCCTGATAGAAATATCTACTATTTCGCCTCCCCTAGCTTTGGTGACTGAAGCATGACATTGGTCTCACCCTCTGTTCTTCTTCTGTATACTAAAGGCTTAAGCTCTGTTTTTACTGACCAAAACGTGATATGGTTTCAATATGTGTTTTATGATATACTGATGGTGTCACAAATCTCTTTTTGCCTCTTCCATACCTACTCTGCCATGGGATATTTCTGCTTACTAATTCTATCAATAGCCACTTCTCATAAATGTTTTAATATCTAAGTTATCCATAGCAATAGATAAGGCTAAAATATCTACCCTCCCCAAATATAAGATATTTTAAGATACTTAATAGTTTTTATTTCTTCACGGGATTTAAGTACTTAACTACTACTTCACTTAATTACTTCTTCAGATACAAAACGTCATTTTGGTGAATCGATGCCTGGTTGAAATGAATGTCTTCATATAAACTGATGGCAAAATGGGATGTGCATCATTTCCACCGTTGTCTCTTATTTTCCCTTCTCTTGATGGTGAGTGTGTTATTTAGTGTAAGAATATACTAAACTTAATTAAATTAATTGTTAATTACATTATTACAACTTATTCCAGCATATTAATATCAGTTGTATGCTCTTAATTGATGCATGGAATTCTGTAAACCTTTCCGTCGAGGTTAAGTCGTATTTGCACTTGCATATTGTCTAGAGTATGATTTGAATGTGGTCCTAAACGAATCAGTGCTGTTTCTATTCAGTAAAATCAACGTTCGTGCTTTTACTGCTAGTCAGGATTACCGCGGCCGAAGTTCAGAGTGGCATACTTGAAGCGAACGTTAAAATCGAACTGCAGCCAATCACGCTGACCGATCACGGCGGAGGCTTTGAATCAGCACACGTGCGCTGTATCACTGCATCGCCGGACTCATTAAGTTCTCTGCCTCAGTGCTGCGGCATCGAAATACCTCTGGGTCAATTTTTTCTCCGTCTCGTAACCAGCAAACTAGATGCTCCTTCTCTGTTGGGGAGAGTTTGCCAATTCCGACGGGAAGATAATCCCTCTGGGGTTCTATTGTACTCTTTCATGATGCAGTAGCCCTTAAATGTAGTTGGTTGCTACGGAGTGCTGGGTTGCTTCATAGGCGTGGCTTGGTTTCTATGGCTAACACTAATCCTCTCTCATGCTTTAGGGTACGTCTTATGACTTCTGTTGCTCCATTTTCAAGCTTTCATCCGAAATTCGATTGAATCCAATGTATACAAGTTATACGAGGACCGTCGCTCTTGTTTTCTGTGTCCTGTGAAATTTTATGGCTGAGTCTAATGTTCTTTATTATTATGTTGCCACCCTTTTGAGTATAGGTGGGTTGGAACTATTTAGCTAAGGAAACTATCGTAGATTATCATGCAAAATTTGAAGATGATTACATACTGCTATCATCGATCATTGTCCAGCTCTACCTAATATCCGTATTCTCTTCACATTACTGTGTCTCATAACGTCCTAATCCTCTTTTCACCATCCTTCTCACCGCCATTGTCTTAAAAATTTAGTATCTTTCGGATTATCTATCCCAATTTAACCTGATGATGTCCCGCGGCTTGTTAAGTATTTTCCATTACCGCCGCACAGGACGTAGCTTTACCTGAAAGTATTCTTACCCTCTATCATTGTTTCAATCTGCATCTAAAAGCCCTCAGTCTATTATAATAGTCCTTCACTTACCGCGAAATGAAACTGGCTCCATTTTATTTTACATGAAGTAATATTTTCCGTAAAAGTACTATACTTCTTCTCCTATTTTCTAAAGAAGAAGACTTTGTGTTAGGATGTCGAATTTTTGTCACACTATCTGCGATTGCATTTCATTTTCTTGTCATCTAACGTACTGAATTGAGTTTATGTACTGAGCCTGGAATGAGCTCTTTTGGATGCTTAGTTCCTTTGAGGGTTGATCCCAATACTGTAATTAGTACTTAACGTAGAGTCATGTTCCCTTGGTTCTGAGAGAGTAGCCTTTAGCAGAGATCGTGAGGTTAGTTGTTGTTGACAAAATAATGTTTTTCACTCTGTAGACACATTTAGTTAGTCTTACGCCATAGCGTCTCCCGTGATACCTTAGATCCAACGAGAGAAACCGAATGCATAAGAAAACGCTCGTCTATTTTTCAAATTTTCTCATCTCTTTGTCATGGCTGTCGGTCAATAACACATTAATTCTATTTTTTGCGACGGTTTCACGGTATTTATGTTGGTAGAGACATCCTTTCCTTTGTTTACGACTGCTCAGTACCCCTTGCACCTAAGCGACCACCATGGCACTTCGTTTATTCAACGCCTGCGTCCGGATGAAGGAGGTATCTTCCTTCCGGTGCGCGAAGAGGGGAATCGTGTTCTTCCCCCCGTTTCATCCCCATCTGGCCGCTTCTTCCTTTCGATTGACGAGACTAACAGCACCCCACTCATTCCGCTAACCGCCGAAATTACTCACCTCCGATCCCGTCCGTCGGATCGGCCTTTCCACTCCGCCTCGGTTGCCGTTCTCCCATCGCCCGCCTCGACTCGGGCGATTTCCTCGCGACCCCTCCGCCGTTACACTCTCACGCACCCCCGAATGCCTGCTACTCCCTGCACCCTCCGCATCCTCTTCCTACCCCTTCCCTTTCCCCACCGCCTTCTTTCCGATTAGGAGAGCGAATCGGTTACCTGAGCTACGGGCGGTGTTTGCCTCAGGTGAAGAGATCGTTCTGTTCATCATCAATGGTCACGATTCCCGCGATTGGTGTTACTCAGTTTTCCGATCCAATTGTTCGATCGGTTCAAGAGTATTTTTTCCTTTATGTCCTTAGCAACGTGTTACTATCAGTGGTTTTTCTCTGCTTTTTTCTCTATTTCTTTATTTATTAAGTCTTAAGTGTACCTGTTTGAATTGTTCTGATGATGTTCTGAATTTTCGTCAGATTTATCTCTTTCACCTACAAGAACCTTTTACAAAGCTGGGATACCTGCGGAATTGTCTGTAAGCCTTTTTGATCGTTCGTAGCACATCTAAAATATTTTCATCATTCGTTTTTACCAGGTTTCAGTTCAATTGCATATGCTCAGCGCCATATAGAATAGAAGTTATTCTGTGTTGTTTCCCTACTTTCTGACTTTGTATTTCAAAAGCTTGTGGATCATTTCTAGAAATATTTAATCGCTGTGTGTGCTATGTTACTATCATAAATTCGTTGACTTATCTAAATTCATGTCTAATCTCATGTATAATGAAAATCTTAGTTGTTTTACTCCCGTATCGCACGCCATTCATTCTGGTTACCGGTATTCCGCCTCCTTCCTGTTGGTAGTAGTAGATTCTTGCTTTCATGTGCTCCAATGGCTAAGGTTTTATCGCACCGTCTAGTTTAAGTTCATATTTCTAAGACAAAGACATGACCTCAATGCCCTGGGCGGGATTTAAACCGACGACGAATCCAAGATTAATTTCCACTCCCAAAACTATGTTAATTGAGTGTGCAGTAGGGGTAGGAACATACATATATTAATTATGGCTGTATGTTTGGTAAAATAATTTCGAAAATAAGAGTATACGGTGTATTACGCACAAGAAAATTATTGTACTATTAAATGAGACTGGAATTTAATGGGAATAGCTAAAGAGAATTTAAATGTTTAAGTTATATGTGTCGTGAAGGGAAGAAGCAGTGTGAGCAGTGCACTAAAAGGTTGGTTGGACTAAAATTTTATATCACCAAAATATTTATTATAATCCTCCGGCTATTTTCAGTTCGTTTTTGTGTACAAACGTCAAGAGGCAATCAGTCTATTGATTTACACTTTTTGAAAAACCGCTATTTTGCTGTGATTCCTCGAATTAATCATCAAGTTTATTTCAAATTTATAAAGAGTGTGTTTACCTCACACGCGACACAGTTGCGGATATTAATGAAAATAAACACATGAAAATTACCGCGTAGATTTGAGTACTTAAATCGTCGTTCTTTGGCCAAATTACATGAATTCGCAATTACTGTTCGCAGCAAATTGATTTTTCCATGGCTGTACTATCTGCGAGCTCCAGCATCTGCCACGAAACGATCAATGTTCCGGAAAAAAATATTCAAAGGAACATATAACTGTCGAACACTACTAGCGCAACAAATTACCGCGGATATATTTGTGTTTCTATTGAAGCCAAATCAACAGTACTTCTGTGAATGTCTGAGGGCTCTTAACGTATTAACTTGCCAATGGAATGTATGGAATCAATAAAATCATTGAATACATTTGAACGCATTTTCAATGTTAACCTCAGTTCTTTTATCTAGATTGTGGCATGGAACTCATGAAAACCTCTATTATGTAGAAGTGAGCAGTCTATCTCGCAACATTCCATGCGTATTCTGATATTTATCTATGCCGAGACGCCGAGACTAATCTGTTAACCTTTTACAATGACGCTTGTTTTCGATGTTGATATTTCTACTCTCTAACATTTTAGCTGGAAAGAACACGGAATACTTACTTTTTCTCGCTTATTCCACTGTGTCTTTGTGTATGTGAGCTTTATGTCGAGTACACGGAGAAGTAGAATTAATTAAATAAATGGTTGAGTGATTCCAAGCCATTATTTACCCAATGCATAAAACTGCCTCCTCTGCAATAGTGGTATGGTCCCAAATTTGAGTAAATTGCAAAGGAACACATGGCGTGAGCAAATCTCTCTCAAGTTGTTGATGAAAAGAATTTACTCACTGTGTTTAGGTTGAACAGCGTTGAGAATTGGAAATTACTTCTCAAGTTGAAAACGTGATTTGCGAAAGAGACCTGTTAGCATATTTACGTGTTTTAGAAAGAAATGTTGCGGTAACGTCTAAAAGAAATGATGTCGGAAGGACGAGAAACACTAATTTAATCTAGAGAAACCTAAATCTTGAGAAACAAACCCATTAATGATCCGTTTTTTTTCTCTGCCAAACTACCAGCCTTTTCTCTCCAAGAAATTTTCCCAGCTAAGAAATTGGATATTTCTCAGCCCAGCCCTCCACTCACTCTCGCTTATCTCACCTTTCCTCCCATTCTCTTTCTCCTTT
Source organism: Platycnemis pennipes (assembly GCA_933228895.1). Lineage (NCBI taxonomy): Eukaryota > Metazoa > Arthropoda > Insecta > Odonata > Platycnemididae > Platycnemis > Platycnemis pennipes. The sequence continues at coordinate 86,388,147 of OW121857.1, forward strand.
CCCCATCTCTCTTTTCCTAATGTTGCTTTCGCATCCCCCCTTCCCTTGCCCTCACTTTCAGGGTCCCTACCGAATCCCCCTCCATCCAACCCCGTAGTCTCTCGCCCTGAAACATCGAAATCCTCACTTCTCTATCCGCCTCCGAATTCCACCGGCCTTTATATTTTATCCCCACCTCGCAATAAAGCAATTAAAGGAGCCTCAGTCTGCGAAAGGCCACTGGAGTGGGGATAGAACGGGGATTGGGAGTGCGGGGGAGATCTCTGGAGTTAGGAAGTTGAGGTCGGGAGGGGGTAGGTTCAGGCAATGGCCATGGACAGGGGCGAGGACTGGAGTTTTCCCCGGGAAGAGGGATGCAAGCGACGATCTTTGTGTTGGTGGCAGGTTCCGTGCGGTCGAGGTATTTCGGGGGGAAGCTGTGATTTCGTGGGGGGGGGGGGGACGCGAGGAAATATCGGTTCCCTGCGGTGGTGTGTGATGTTCGCATTCCTTCGGGGCGCAGAGGGGTTGAAAGGACGCCATCATTTTGCGTGCGTTTCGATGTTTCCAGCCCTAAATGTGAATTAGAACAATCGCGTTCTGATTTCTAGCAAAACACTTAGAATTTGGTTGTACGAAGATGTAAATATTTTTGTTTCATATCGTGGATGTGAGGACGTCTCAAAAGTCATCATTCGCCCATTTGTAGCCAATATTTAAAAAAAAAAACCTCGTATGAGTTACGCAGAAACGGTCGTAAAGGACGTGAAAGTGAGGAACTACGTTAATACGAAGAGGTTGGCCGATGGAAGAATCGAGTGGAGAGCTGCGTCAAACCAATCTTAGGATTGTTGACCCTTGATGATGATGATTTTAAAAAACCCACTAAAAAACAATTAATTTAAGATGTGAGTCAATTTGGTTTGAATTTTATACACAAGACATTTATTCTTTAAGTATCGAGTCATTATTCATTATTGGTTTGCATATTTTTATCGTTCTTAGTCAAGAAAAAATGAAAACAAAGTGAAAATAAGTCATGTGGTATAGAATTTATTGAACGAAATTGGCCGGAAATTCTATCGTGTTTAAGTAAGTAAAATAAAATATCCCCTCTATATTCCCTTAATCATTTGCTATTTCTTAATCTTTGGGCAATCTATATATGTGGCGCATAAGACATTTTTTAGGTTAGTGGATCGAATTTACTGCTCCAAACAACTTTTATTTTAACTTTCTCTTTCTTGATTACATTTCATTTTTATAATTTATTTTCATTTTCTTCGTTCTTCACTTTCTTTCTAAACTATTTTGCATTTCACTTTTGCTCTTTTTTTCGTACAATTCGTGGCTTTCTAAATGTTTTTATTTTTTCCCGCTGCTTCAACCTTCATCAAAACATTCATGGTCTTATCAAAAGGGTGTCATTTATAAAAAAAAAACAGGCGGGAGGTTTCATTTAAGCCCTTTTCCTCTCGTCGCGTCGCATTTTTTTATCGGCTGTTATGGGCTTCCTTTGTCTGATTCTATCGGGTTTACAGTCTCGCAGTTTTCGGAGGAAAATTGAAAAATGCTAATTTAACATAGTCGTCCCGTGGCATTGAAAAAAATAGCCGAAGTGCTGATATCTTAAAAATCAGTTAAATGGTTTCTTCGTAATGGGTAATATGCAGGAAATTAAATTCGTGGTCGCAATTAATTTGTGTGCAATTATGCCCTCGAGCCGAAGTCAATGGGCCGTTCCTTTATTATCGAATTCTTGGCTTTGGAAGCATTAAGACTCGTATTTACGATCTGAAAAGAGGGAAGCCATTATGTAAATGTACTATTTTATATTTTATTAGCGTCAGAAATCTCTATAAATTTCATTTCATTTCCTTTAGCTGGCGAAACTCAATGATTGGTGAAATTTTTCCAAGGTAGTGTGATACGAATGACCAGTAAAAATTATCTATCGCGCAGACACTCATCGTACCTGATGATAGGATATCAAACCTTCGTTTAAAACTGAATAGTAGGACGTTGTCTACCTTTGAGATTGTTGCGTTTATCACCAATTCCAACCTTCCAATCAGCTATTTTTTTTATAGCATCCAATACCAACAAAATTGCCAGTTTGCTGTAAGCGGGAAAATTCAGCATTTCATCAAATCATCCCTCCATCCTATCCTTTGGTATCCCATTTCTTTCTTATCAGCCTTTTAACCAGCTTATTAACACTTCCAGAATTGCTCCAAAATAGAGGTAGCTGTGGTTTCTTTTTGAGTTCCTATTGGTTTCCTTTTGCGTTCTTACATGCTGGCGACAACTGTTTCGCAGGTGACCCATTAGCTTCTTGAGGCCTGGAAGGTGGAAACGGAAGAAGCGGACTAGAATGCTATCGAAACTCATCAGGCTGAAGTGTAAGAACGCATAAAAAAACCATTCTGCTTGAAATTCAGGATCAGAGAGTTTTTTTGTGCCAATACGCTTTTTATGCTTCTTTTTAGCTTTCGTCTATTCTCTAGGCGAACGGAATTTCTGCTAATCTTGGCTATTTTATTATTGTTCTTCAATATGGTATCTATTCATTTCATTACTTTCTTATTCGTCATCCGATCCCTTGTTTCTACCGCACAAGAGGTAAGCGTATACGAAATTATTCTAGTGGTTAGTAACATTTTTTCACTCATCCTTGGCAGATCATTCCCTTTAATCTGTATCCTTATCCACCGGATTACGATGCACATAAAGATACGATAATGTAGCTGCTGTTGATTTACAGTCGAAGCTGTAATGTGTATTAGCAATATGATTGTTTACTCGTTTACAACAAATTGCCGGCTGCTCCCCTGTAAGAGGCGGTAGCATTTCAGATGAACTATTGTGCTATCTGTTATTTCTACTATTATTAAACTATTTTTTTGTGCCAATGTTCAGGGTCTGCTGCTCTTTTTTTAAGAAGGTAACTGAAAAAGTTCTGTTTTTCTCTTAATACTTGCAAGCAAGTAAAATCATTGCCCCATTTTATGGTTCCTTAGGCTCTGTTTAATGTTCTGCCACCTTTCATGTATATTTGACCTTCAATATTTTGTCTAAAATGAATGATATTTTTACAGTTCCCTATTTTCTCTTTCATACTTTATTATCGTTTATAGCGTTCTCTTCACTGTACCTACGAAATTTATTTGAATTGATATGTTCGGAATGCACCATATATTATGTGCATATGCTGAGGCAGGTCCCGTAGATAAGGTTGCCCCAAACTTTTGCGTCTTGCATCGCACGTTTCAACTTCAGAAAAACTCTCAGAAAAAGTTCCGCCTTAGTACAAAGGGAAGTGCAGTGGTTTTGAACTTTTGCAAGTATTAAGGGGAATACTTGCGTTGTAGGCGTGCGTATTTACGACATTTTTCTAGATGTTACAGGTGGGTGGCATATTCAGCCGGCTGGAGTGTCACCCTGCAGGCGGACCAATCGGCAGAGAAAACGCTGTTGATGAAGACTTTCTCTCTTTGATTTGGATGTTTGTGCATACAAATCGACCACATTTTAATTATGGCTTTCCATTATTACTTAATGTGTTTTTCTCGTATAATAATTAAAAAACAGATTAAACAGAGTTTTTCTAACTGTGATCAAAACTATAAAATTTTCCTTTGAGCTTTTTAACTGAAATTTCTGTCTAAATATTTCACATTCACATTTATTAGTTTTGGCATTCAAAGACGAAATATCTAAATTATCCCCTTCAAGAAGTTTATATGTGATGAAACGCACCTGAGAACTTGTAAAAGTTATGGAAATCCTCAACCTTCATTCCTACCGTGATGACGAAAATATTTATACTTCTTACTTAGTTTTAATTCCTTACTCAGTACCACGAACATAATGAGTGAATGTGCCCTCTATATGGATATTCGATTCAAGAAAAACATTCCTGGCAATCTGAAATAAATGCTAAAGGATTGCTCCAGTGTTATTTCTTATGTTCTCAGCGTATTAAATTAATGTAAACTAATATAAGTTTTTAGAATATATTATCATCATCGGCCAACAATCCTAAGATTGGTTTGATGCAGCCCTCCGCTCGATTCTTCTACCGGCCAACCTCTTCACATTGACGTAGCTCCTCTCTTTTACATCCTCCACAACCTGTTCCATATATATGTCATACGCGGACTGCATTTTACATCCTTCCTGATAACTTTTCCCTCGACGATTGTTTTCATCAGGCCATCAATTCTTAAGGTATGGCCGATTAAGTAGTTCTGTCTTCTTTTTAGGGTTTTCAATAGAAATGTCATTTCTCCCTCTCTTCTTAAGACTTCGTCGTTTGTCACTCGGTCGATCCATTTTGTCTTTCATCATTTTTCGGTTGCGCCACATTTCAAACACTTCCAGCCTTTACTTTTCTGCTGCTGTTATTGTCCATGTTTCATTGCCAAATAGAAAAATGCTCCAGGTATATGTTCTAATGAAATGTTTTCTCACTTTCACGCTTGTATTTGCAGCAGTAAGCAGAATCTTATTATGGTAAAATGCCCTTTTCGCCTGGGCAATTCTACAGGAAATTTCTCTTTTACTTCGTCCATAGCTGATCACTCGGCATCTCAGTTAACATAACTTCCTCTTTCAATCCTCGATTTTAGTTTTCCTAGTATAATGTTCGTTTTGGCCTCATTTCTCCTGGTGCACACCAATTTTTGTAGTCTTCTTCTTATTGATCTTCAGCTGATATTTGGCCATTGTCCTTCCATGGTTATTAGAATTTAATTCAAATCCCTCTCTATCTCCGCTGTGAGTGCTATGTCATCAGCGGATCGCAGCATGCTATTTTTTCTCCGTGGTGTTCAATATGGTGTGTTTAATGGTCAATATTAAACTAGTACTTAATGTCCTCAGTATCCGTCAATTTTAATTCCAAGGTAAAAATAATCTTGACAACCCTTTACTTAAAGTAACAATTCAGTGAGATGCAAATGCATCTTTTTGACAATTTTACCAAAAAACTTAATATCATTACTTCTCCATACTTTGTAAAATATTTACAACATATTCTGAGGAAAAACTTACCTTGGATGCAACATATTGCCATTTCCTTGTAATATTTTCCTAGTAGGATAATTAACTAAATTTGCTAATGGTACATACTTACTAAATCCTTCATAATTTTTCATGAAAAAATGAAATTAAATATGTTATTCGCTAAAATTAAATATATATTCATTATTATCGTCATGAATGTAAAAAGTTTACAGAAATTGGTGCCTAATAATATTTCTTATTTATTTGCATTGCACACCATTGTCTCTATGCCCATATACATCTTGCACAGGATAAAAATGGCGTGGATTTAGTTGAAATTTTATTCCTGGCAGGGAAATGTGTCTTTTCGTATCTGTAAAATATTCAACTTGGGAGCTCTTAGCATCTTTTTTTTCTTTTTGCTGCCAGCCTTACCGGAACGGCGACGTGACAAGGAGCGTTATCGCGATACAGCTTTCAAGTGTTCTTAATTGCTGTCTGTAAACAAGCCTCCTGTTGACGGGAGTCTTTCAGGAACTCAAGGATTTAATGTTTAACACAGAGATAACTCTTTATAATGCTTCACGTATTCTTTCCTTCTTTGTGAAAAGAAAGACAAAAACAACAGTCTAATTACTTTTCTGCCACTATTCCTACTTTTAAAATCCATTGCGTTTGCATAATATAACCTTTTTTAGTTCTTCATCAGAAGAGAATCTGTGCAATTAAAATACCTATAGAGAATAAAAATCGCGTAGGCTGACGTATGGAAGCAAATTAAATTCCTTCGTCAAGTGCTGACAGAAGTGGCATCTATAGTATTGCGTTGTTTTCCGACAGCGACTACCATTAGTAGCGATGAATCCCTTTGTTCTTCAACCAAGAGGAAGTCTGGCAGCGAGCTATAAAATGAATGCATATACTGGTGACAGCTAAGTCTATTCTACAATAGCTCCTCTGCATCCTTTAAGTCACTGAGGGCAAGTTCTACTGAAATGCATTGTTTTTCCATTTCCCTTTGCGTGACAGTATGCTTAATTTATGTAACCTACAGAAATGATTTACAATTACCACATTTTTCAGGTGTTATAATTGATAAGGGAGAAATAAATTAGACTTTAATTATAGAATGATTCGTGATTCAACATTAATTATGGAAAACACATTTACTCTCCTTGTAAGCATTAATTGGAAATTATAATCGTGATATAAATAAACGAGAACATTGATGACTGGAGTTATGGTACCCATGCGAGCTACCCTCATTGTTTCAGGACCAAATTCCAATTTGAATATTAAACTTCAACACTGATTCAACATCCAAAAGCGTATATTTCTAAAGCGGATGGTACTGATACCGCTGAGATATATATTCTTTCTCAATATACCTATCGTGTATTCTTATGTCTTCTGAAAATATCTCTTCCTTCAACCTTGACCCTTGTCAATATTCGCTGAAATGTTCAATTTTACTAAGGCATTTGAAGATTCTTGTCTTCCAGATACCCTGCCGCGTTTGTATATTTTTCCATTCAACAGGTTTGTCTGATTTGCAGCGGGTTTCTTCAGGTCAGTGTGGTGACAAATGTGGCAGGATTCCCTGAAGTGGGTCTCATACGTACGTCCGTGTCCGGAAGACAAGCATCTTCAATTTACCGTCATCGCGAATTCCTTCGTATAAATTTCAACTGAAGATAATAGAATGAATGAATGAATCCCATCAGTCCAAAACCTTGACCTTTACATTACGCGCCAACCCTGTAAAATCTTCCTATAGTTTCTCTGCCCAACCAATCCCAAAAGTTACATCCCATAGTGATCTTGGTGTACTTTTTGACTCCAAGCTAACCTCGCCCCCCACAGTAAACATATTTATTCCAAAGCCATGGCTCTAGTTGGACTCCTCTACAGATTGACAGAAATACAAAGTCCTCTGGCTCTGAAATCCATAGTTTCCGGCTGTGTTCTTCCAATAATAGATTATTGTTCACCAATATGGTCCTCTGCTTGTCCTACCAATCTCTCAATAGGCCTCTAACCAAGGCTCTCAATAGGCCTCTTAACTTCTTCATCAGTATCGTCAAAAATTGCAACCCCCCTCTTCGGAATTTTTCGGCTAATGCACTGCTCTCGGACCTTGATATTATTTCTTTGCAACGTCGGCGCCCACTTAGTGACCTCAGGTTTTTCCACGGAATCATGAATGGTCGTTTCAGATCTAATGACCTTCTCCCAATGTCTCTCTCCGTGTCCCTTCACGTGCAACCGGAAATTCGTCTCTATTTCATCTACCTCACCACCGTTTATCTGTGACTCAGAGATCCCTAACCTACCGGCTGCCTCTTACCTACGACTCCCTCAATATCCCTTCCATTGACATAACATCATCCATTTCATCATTCACAACCGCTATCAACAGACTTCATTCCTAATTTGATTCTTCTTGTTTTATTTATTTTTTTTGTCCCATGTCCTATAGTTGTGCTATTTATCATTTGTTAAAAAAAATCCAATGTAAATGTCTCGTTGGCTGTTTTAGGATTTCATGTTAAATAAATAAAAAAAAATTATTCCTGCTTAAAAAACTAAATGAATTTATTCGTGCGTAAATCTTATAATAAAAAGGGTTGGGAAGAACGTAGCTATTTCATCAATTCGCTACTCGACCTTCGCAAAAACTCTCGAATTTTGCACTCCTAGCAGTTAGCACCTACGACGAGGTTCATTTTTGCCTTCCCGGAAGCTGATGGCAATATGGCACATCATTGATGATATATGTTTAATTAGAAGAATTCGGTTTTTAGGTGCTTACACTCTTATGGTTATAGTCTGAATTAGTCTTAAAACTAATGCATGCAAAGCAAAATGCTGTAGGTAGAAATCAAACCTCGTGGCTAAGCTTAAAGCCACCGAGTGCGTCCACCGGGCTGCGGACGGTGGGTTGATCTCTAGATATAGAAGTTAGCTGCGAGATAAGCGAGTTTACTCGTCGAATAAGCAGTCTTGACTGCATTCCAAAGGGGGTAACATTTACTTTAACGGCTGTAGTACTGCGATGTGGAAGGCATGGGGACACCACCACATTATTATCCCGAGGAGTCGCAGCTCCTCCACTTTTTCTTTCAATCAAGACGTGATGGAAACCTCTCGAATAAAATATTCCCGAGGTAAAATAGTCCCCCATTCGGATCCTCGGGCGGGGAATAACCAAAAGAGTGCGTCAGTCAAGCGTGAATATGAAGAGATTAGCAGAGAGAAGAACTCAGTGGAGAGCAGCGTCAAACCAATCTGAGGATTGATGACAAATGATGATGAGGAATCAAACGTGTGTGACCTTTGAATTGTAGGCTGCGTACTCTTTTGAGTTGTAGGCTACGTACTCTATGAACTTTTCAACCTCGAACGGTTATAAATAAAATTGCAAGCAATAGAAGATGCTACGAGGTTATTGAATGCAAGTTAGCACAGGAAGGTGAAGTAATTTTGTGGAAAAAATATATTCTCAGCTAGGAATATAACAATCGTAGAAATCAATTTTTGGGCATATATTTTTATGCGTGTCGATACTTTTATGCAAGTGAGACGGGTCAAATAACTGCCGCAGACAATTCAGTAAAAAGGAGTTGAAAATTTGAAACTTTAGAATAAATATGAGGAAATAACCCACGTTGTACTTGGAATTTGAAAAGGAAGTCCTATTCATTACCAGGCCCGTTCGTTATTGACATGACTATGACGACTAGTTGACAGTTTTTGTTACATTTTCCATCTGGAGTGGCGGGTAATTGTTATTGGAAATTGGTTGGCACAAGATATGGATTAAATTGCGCTGGGTAACATAGTGATGGTGGATGGAAGGTCTACGTCCACCACGTGTGCAGGTAGTGGACGTAGACGCGGACGGTACTGCGCACAAAATGCTGCCAACACAGCTTATAGTGGAAAATATATGCCAGCAAAAATCCCTTCTAGGATGATTAAAGGGAGTCGAATTGAGACCATCTGGGTAGGAGGCCAATACTCTAACCACTTGACATGCCCAATGAAGTCGTTTGCCATATTTTTTTATTGTCGAATCTGATAGAGTTTGTAAAATAAAAGGACCCGTATTTTTCCGTTTTCTGATCCGACAATTATTTATCAAATTATAAGCGGCGAAAAACTGATGTTTTCACCCTTTCGGAAAAGTGGGTGTGGTGCAACCACTGACGTCATCAACTCCGTCCAACCACTACTGAGCCCGCGAAGCTACTTCGCCTTATCGCAATGGGGAGGACAGAGCTGACTGCCAATAGGAGTGATTGCGACTGGGTCTGTGCGAGCAGACTTTCCGAGAACCCCCCTCCACTCCCTTTCCTTCCCCTAAAAGCAGTCAAGGACGGGAGGAAAATGACGTCAATGATATCAAAGCAGCTTCTTCGGTGGGGGTCACCTTTTGCGAATTTTAATTTCTGATTCATGAGTGAATGGTTGTGGTTGGAGGATTAATTTTTTCACTAAAGTTCAATTTTCGTTTCCATCTAATGATTTGATGTACAAAATTGCGATTTCGGTTTCAAGTAATCACCCCCATTCCAGAGTTAGATTTAGCTCCACGCCGAAGATTATTTTATTTTAATTTTTATTTTAAACAACGAAAACCACATACAGCAATGATGCCATTTTATGGTGGCCAAATAACAAAACATAAAATTTATAACATATACAAGAAGAAAAAAAATAAAAGAAAAGAAACAGGAAACAAATAGTAGGGAAAGGCTATTCAGGTGACAGATGCGAAATAGAAAGGCTAATGAACGATTTAATTGGGAGTGCAAAGGGATCAATGTGTTGTGGTAGGTAGTTCAATAGAGACGAGAGACGGAAGAAAAGAGAACGTTTGTTAATCGAAAGTCTGGGAGTGGGCATATAAAGTAAAGGATGAGAACGGGTGGGGGCGGGATGGAACTTTGAAGTTGACAAAGGAGAGCGAATCGGGGCAGTCGATGGTGGAATTAAGAGAAATATAAATAAGTTTTAAGTCTGCTGTGAGTCTAAGGATGCTAAGTTTAGGGATAGAGAGGGAGATTTAGGGATTATACAAGGGCTTTCCCATTGCTCTCTGAGTGACCCACAGATACCTAATCTCCGGCGTATAAGATGAAAGCTATTGTCACCATTTCTGCCAGAGTGATGAATGGCAAGGGTATAGAACGTAAGCGGTCATTAATAGAGATGCAAGCCTTGGTACCGGACCTTAAATGATTCGAAACGATGAACTGCGAAGTACGCTTTTTGACTGAATGAATTTCACTGTCAAAACACTCATTTATGCTTACCCTAAATGTTATGATAATCGGGAAAAGAAACTCTGAATTTCGGTAACAAGTGGAATAACATGCCCAATCATATAGGCATATTACATGCGAGGCATATAACTCGATCGAGGCTCCATTAGCTTTGCAAATTATTCAAAATAAAGTTCCAAGAAAAACATAATTCGCTTTTACGCTGATTTAACCCTGATTTTATCACTTGAACGTATTTTATGTTGTTGCACCGTCAAATAAGATGTACCAGGCATGCATTCACCTTGAATTACATGAGAATCTGTGAATTTCAATTCAATACATTCTCTACGTTTATATTGCGTGACATTTCGATGAAATTATTACCTCTAAATCCTTTATATGGTGATGACACTCCATCAAATCCCAAAATTAGCGTTAAAAAACTATCAGTTGACCACAAAATTTAGAATACCACCCCCTTACGTTGTTTTTTTTCCACCCACACTCTTTGCCTCTTCATAATTTCCTCCGAAAAAAGTCTTCATCCTTAATTCCTAGCGTTTCTTCTACATTCCTGATACCCATTGCACTTTCCCTGATACTTTCTCATCTACTTGTACTTTTCAGGTTCTATAGTCATTTTCACCGGTTCGAATGGTCAGATACCGTATCCGATTTGCTGGAATACTTCCGATAAGATTTTCAATGGAACGCAGAAAGGGTAGAGAGAAACCTGGCGATGGAATTAGCCTACCTTTAATTAGCCTCTCTGTTAGTAATGTAAAGATTGAGAAAGAGTCCAGTGTGCCTAACAGTTTGTTGCTATGTTGTGTGAATTCCTGTAATCAACTGCTTATCTTTCAGCATACAGGGTATGTGTCTAATTAATTTTGATTTAAAAGAGCTCCAAGATTTCAATTAGAATGTAGTTTAAATAATTAACCTACCACCAGAGCGTGTCTTTATCGTTGGATTTTTATTAACTTACGATATTTATGAATAGATTTCACTGTTTTGTGGATAGATCAGCAACTTTTTTCCTCATTTTTATAGCTCTTTTTCCTTTTATTTTAGAACACCTCTCCCAACGTTATATTCCCTTATCTTATTAATTATTCTTGATGCCAGACTATGTTCACGTGTGTGCGTTTCATCTGTGTGCCCGGGAGGGAGTTTGCAATGTTTTGGTCAGGGAAATGTTTTGCGAGTCCTGAGGATATTATGATAAGGCGAGGGAAGTAAAACATTTAATTCATCCGACTGTCTGCTTAATCTAAATTCAGTTAGAGTTAATTAGAGACGATTTGTGATTGTAATCTATTTTTCTTGCCCCATGAATTTGCTCCAAGAAAGTCGAGGAGCATCTACATGACCTCATCATAGCCCATTATGTTAACCGAACACCCATCGAGGCCTAGAATGCAACTTGACCCTCTTCCGCCTCTTTGTCGACCACTTCTCGAGTCGGTGCCGGCATCTCATTGACCTTTGGCTTCTCGGTAAAACTTTCCCCCCTCGGGAAAAGAAGCAGCTCTAGAAGAGGGAGTTTTTTTCACTTGTCGATCTGAAAAATCGCCGATAACACCCGCCTCGCAAGGAAGCTCTAATTAATGTGTGGAACAATCTGATGTTTCACCTGGAGACCTTTCTCACGCACCGCTTTGTCAGAGCTCGAGGTTGATTCTGTATGGTTACCTCATTGAGAGAAAGCCCAAGGGGGATGCTCTTCCTTTTACATATCATGCTACTCTTTGGTGGTTCCATCCTCCCAAGTGTGTCAAAAGTTCCCTTCTATTTTGTGCCCAGTCTTTTTCAAGTCGTTTCGTATGAGGCATCCAACTTCACAGTTATAAGTGGCAAAATATTTGGAAATTGTATTCAGTATTACCTATTTAATACAATTTCCAAATATTGTGCATGGAAATATATTCCAACAGATTTTTTTTTCACAGAAAGTATCGGTGATGAACATTTGACAGGTAGCGGGAGTATGATTACGGTATAAGGTGTGCTAATCATCTTTAATGATAGATATGGTAATGGAAGGAACAATATTAGTGGTTAATACAGAGGTATTATTTAACCATTATTAAATTATGAATTATGCGTTTGAAAAGGTCCAGTAGTGCTGGAATTCTGCGAGTTAATACGGGGGAACTCAAATTAGCTACTAAGAATTAAATAAAATACGTGAAAAAGCTATTAGATTCAAATATAGTATAAAGTATGGTGGAAGGATAGATTTGAGGCTTAGGATAAATTTCAGAGTAAGGATATGAATGGATACACTTTATAAGAAAGTTCAAGAGTTGTCAGGAAGCGCACTAGAAGATGCGGTTCTGACTTTAGAATGAAGAGGGGAAGTGCAACGGAATCATGATGAATCTAGAAAAAGTGGCAGTAATTCATCGAAGCACTAAATTATGAAGGCATTAAGTCTATTGAATTGGAAATGTGTGTGCACGTGACGTCTATGGGAACAACATTAACAAGGAAGTAATAGATAGATAGAATAGGCTGTTGGAGATGAAGAGAAATAAGGCTGTGGGAGTGTATCTTTCCGGCGGATCGGTATAAGGGAAAATGCGACAAAGGATCGTTGAACTTATTAAAAAAAAATACATATATATGAAGACCGAATGTACGCCGAAGGCGTATAGGTGTTTTGGTTGCCATTGCAGTGAAACAAGAAGCAAAGTAGATTAGGATTTTAATAAAACGTGACGCTGGGAGAAATTTAAAAAATAACGCTAGTGGGGAAGGAAAACAAAGCAATGCTGACTGGCGTAAAAACAGGCATAATATTATAGAGGTATTCATTAAGTACTATAATATTTTTTGAAAATGAAGCGGTGCTTAATGGCAAGTCCTGTTTTACAGGAGGGCCTATCGTGCCAACTCTACCCAAGAAGGTAGGTTATTTACTAAGATATGCCGTAAAAGTATTTGAAGTGGTCTTCTGTTTTATGTAAAGCTATTGCGTTGCGCTGAAATATTCTCTGCTATAATGTGCCTTCTGTGGACAACGTGTTGACCTTTTATTTTAGTTTACGTGAAAGGAATAGAGTGACTTATCAAGTAAAAAAATAACAGATTACCGTAGAAGCTATTTATTCTCGATTTCCATCTGAAGTTCGTAGTAATCCTCGTACTTTCTTGAATTTCATGTCTTTTAACCTCTTGCTGGTTGCCTCATATCCGTGTGCTGCATTTAAAAAAAATGGATGCAGATATCACTTCTAATGATTTATTTATTTTCATTTTTATATTTAATAAATGCAATGCATTTCTTCACTAAAAATTCATTGAAAGTAGTCAAATTCCATAAATAAAAATTGGTAACTTCTTTGTTTAGAAATCAGCATTTATAAAATGCCATGGTTAGTTTTGGTCTCTCACAATATTTGGAAGTCGATACTCAGACTGAAAGTCGTTTAGTACTGGAAGATATTTTTTTAAATCAAATTTATAAAAATTATGAAATATATCCATGGGAACATGCAGGTAACGGGAACTGTATATCGGTGCTTTGAAACTCTAGTAATCATTAGACAGTAAAGGGGCAATGTTAGGCTTTATTCTATTTTATACTTCTAATTGAAAGTAGGAAATATTATATTTAGTGATTAAAGTTATCCCATTCACATGCATATGTGACCCATATTCCCCCTGTACTCTATTGGGCTCGTTAATAATGAAAAGGAAATTGAAAACAATGTGGTGTATTTCCTTCTGGAACATAACCGAGAATTTCCAGATTTAGGGTCATGAACACTTCCTAGAGAATGGACCCTTGATTGTCTTTGTTGGAATTCACCTTTGTTATTTTTTATTCATGATAAGGCATGTGATATATAGGACCTAATAGTGGGAATAATATTGGATGAGCGGGTTAGAAGTGGGAGAAGAACACGAATATTTGAAGGAATTCTGGCGGGTAGGAAATATGTGGAACTGAAGAAGTTCATCATTTGAGAGATAGAAGTGGTGGTAAAAATTTATTGCCCATAAAAAGATGTTGTATATTTATAAAAATAATGGAATTATATTTGATGGGCTGCTTCTGCTAAGGGAGAGATTTTGTTATCAAAAGATTTAGATTTTCCATGCTGGGGACTTAAAAGGAAATATATCTTCCTCCTGAACGGTCTTATACGTAGATTACAATTATTATATCTTCCATCAAATTAACGAAGATATTTACGTGTAATATAGCAGGAATCTGAGTACGTACTCTTTTTAATTCCGGATGTGTCCATTGAAGGCTTTCATGATATTAAATGTCCTCGAAACATCTTAGCTGGCGAACAATGATTGCTGATGATTGATCGCCCTTTGAAATGAATTTAGAGCTGGAATCGGAGTTATGTTTTGTATAGAATATTTCAAGTGGAGGATCATCATATCAACCACCAAATGAGGGAGGGTTTTCTAAAAGGATTTTTCCTGTGATAAGTCCTCTAATTGGCTCAGGCTGCCGAACCTTTTCAGTTAGAGAAAAGCGGTTGCTCATTTGCCTCTCTCCACTCCCAAAGTCGCGAAGCGGGGGTCTTGAACTCCGTGACCGTACCTTTGTGAGAGGGGAGGAACGACCTCTTTCCTATCCCCTCCGCACCTCAGCTCCTCATTCTCGTGGATTCGATAAACTTCTCGATACGCGAGGAGGATGCTATGCTTCTTGAACACACGGCGGCGCCCACCGAGGCAGGATAGCTCTCCGGAGATGGAGTTCGCAATTCCTGCGGATCTCTTTCTCTCTCCCTCTCTCACCGGTTCGGGAGCGAACGGAACCTCCAGGAAATTTCGCGTGCATCACTCTGAATTCCTCCCCCGAATGCCGAGCTGTTTATGTATTATCGCTGGTAGGTTAGCGTGCGGCGTTGGGGATGCCGCACGGGGGGGGAAACGGAAGGAGGCTTGGTTTTTGCCGTGGTGTGAGGATTGAACCCGCTTTGCTAATCGGGTGCAGAGCAGGCGAGAGAGAAAGAGGGATAGTGGTCCCGCTGCAGGGGTATGGGAGCATTCGCTGCCCTTTTTTCCGGCTGGCGTATCCGACTATGGTTTTGAAAGAGGCGGGATGGTAAAGAAGGCGAAGAAACGGACGGGGTAGGAGTATGGGGATGCTGGAGCAGTCGTTGTGGGAGGCAGGAGCGGGGCCACTCGAATTTATGACCATGTTTCTGTAAGCCGCGGCTTGGAAGCAGAGGGAACACTTTGGGATCGTGAATAATTCAAGTCCCACAGCGTTGGAAGTAAGAGGAGGCCGTGGGGGTGTGCGTATACAGGGTTGTGAGGAAGGGGGAGTCTGGTTTGGATTGGGCTGGCTTGGTTCGCGGATGGGTAGTCTTGGGGATATTAAGGTTAGCAGGGACCCGAAGGGATGTGTATATGTGATAGGGCCGTGGAGATATGGCTCGCTTGGAGTAAGCGACGGAAGATGAGGCGACCGGGATGAAAAATAGATTCGTGTCCGATACGGTGTTTATCCGGCGCCAGAAGGAATGGTGAGCATTAGCGCTTGGCCATTAACGGATTTTGTGCAAGGAGGCAGCTTGTGACTGGCGTAATTTCGAGGTCTTTGAGGTAGGGCTATGTAGGAAACAAGTTGTGAAGCGAGCGATGTGCGATTGAACTCTGCAAGCCTTTCGCTTGGCTTCATTTTGGAAACATACATCTTTACGATTTAGAGACAAAAAAAGATGATGCGATGTATTAATGTGAGTTTAGCGTTTAAGGTGCATACAAAACTTGGTCAGCTTAGAATAAAACAGTCAATTACTATATTTTCAAGTTGAAATTAGGTCATTTACTTTCTTTGACTATGTTGCCCGTTAACATAGATCGTTATTTTAAGTGCTCACGGCCCCTTTTACGTAAATATTAATTCTTTGAGCCCTCTCTAAATTTCTTGTGCAGATGTGCCGAACAAAGAAGTGTGGAAAGTGTTTCATTTAGGAATATAGTAAAATCTAGTAGGCGAGTTCGATGCATTGAGTCTATGATGGGCAGTTAATATTTCCTTTCTGATCGGAGAAGAATTCAGAATTGAATTGAATCAGAGTGTAATTGCCTGATGCTACCATTTATACTTAACTTTTCATGAGCAGTGCAGTTATTTAATCGCAGGAAATATTTGCGGAAGAAAAGTCCCATTTGTGATATGACTCTTCATAAACCCCTTTATGGAGACATGTTAAGTATTACATGGGTGGTAATGAGGATCCGCTCCCTTCGAAACCAAAATATTGAGTGTTTCTGAAATAAAATTTCACCGTGTACTTGCTTATACTCTTTCGTTTAGTCATTACTTGCTTCTTCAAAATTATAATTTAACTTCGGCGATTAAAGGTTTATCAACTCTTGAGCTTCCTTTCAGCTTCTTGATTAGTTTTATGTTAATGAGGCTATATTTCCTGCCATTTCCCTCGTGAGACTGGGTGAATTATTGGGCCGGAATTTGAGAAGCTTTGTATTGGAGGATTGGCGACCTAATTGCATAGGGGCCGCTGCTGAGCAACATTCAGCTGGAGATGAATAATTGATATATTGATGTTGTAGTCCATTGCATATCACAACTCCAGTACAATTACATTCATAACAATTGCATTGGCTTTTTTTGTGGAAAACATCCACATGTGATAAACATAATCCCGTGGAGATAGTGATTTCGAATATGACGATGTAAAAAAGTATAAAGCTCCTGATATTGTGTGGAATAACATTTATTCCTTGACAATTCATTATAAGTCACAAATCAGTGTAAATACAGATTCATATAATGCCTGTATGACTCGTTCCAATTTAGTGGACTTTGGATTTATCATAAGATGGACGTGCTGGAAAAATTTGAGTTTCCGGTGGAAAATAAATTTCTTCAAAATTTCACTTTGTACTTGAGTAACATACGTTACTGCTATCTTTAACGCTTCGTTACTATCGTAATAACGTTTTCCAAATATCCAACATTATCAGTAATAGGGTAGATTAGTACTCCCAGCGTTATTAAATATAAGAAATGTGATAATCAAACATTCCTTTTGAGTCGTAGTACGAGACTACACGAACGAACACCATACAAAATGAATCTTGGTCTGTGGTAGGTGCCACGTTTGAAGAACTCTCTTATGGCCACAATTAGCAACAAGTATGTAGGGCTAGATCACATATATAAGGATAGATACACGAATTTAAATTCAAATCCAATATCTGAATTTCAACGTAACAAAACTCGGAAATAGCCCATTACGCGTCATCAATTATGGTTTTGAACCAGAACGTGAAACCCGAAAAACTATTTTACGGATTTTTGCAGTATTGCTATTAACAAATTGGTACCTACTATCCAAAATTCCATTTGATAGCAATAGAAATAAAGCCCTACAAACAAGAGAATTCACGACAGAATATGTAATTGCAATGGCTTTGAGCACGGGCTACTGATTACTCCCTCTTTCCATTAACGTGATAACAATTCCTGAAGAAGAATTAAGAGCATTTTTCCAATTCCACCTGGAACGTCCAAAACGTTTTGCTATAAAAACTCGCGCGTATTCGAATGCAATGTTGTGTCAAAATTTCTAATCAATCGACTGACTAATTTTCTAGTTTTGCGAACACCAACATACGCAGGCTGAATTTTTATATATAGAGAAGTGACCAGTCCAAAACTACAAGTTTTATCGAAAATATGGACCGATATAATTCGACCTTTAGGTGATAAAGATTTATAACCGTTCAGTGTTATGCTTCATTTGTGTAAATATTGTAAGGCTTTTCTACTTTATTTAGCACCAGCTGAAGGTGCCCATTGAAATTCCACGGGAGGGAAAAATATAAGAAATGCAATTTAGTTTCGAAATTTTAACATTTTTCATCATCATGAACGGGCGAATATGTGTGGAAGGGAGGAAATAAGGGGTGAAACTTGTGTCATGGAGTTAGCTAATTCTCCAAGTCAGCATCGGAACCATAAATATAATTTGAACCAATGTAGAAATAAGATTACTGCCTGGACTCATTCCTGGGCCTTTACAAAAATAAGAATTTTATTTATAAACTTTCAGGCCAGAAGAAACAAAGAAGGTTAGAAGGGGAGGTGCATTCGAATGTCTGTCTATTGCTGGCAATAGGACCAGATTTGGGTTATTGGGATATTGATAGGACCCACCTCTTTGGAAAAAAAAATTTCTCTGGCCTTTTATGTATGTTGTGTTTGTTTCAATTTTCCAACTTCATGATAGTAGCGTCAATGAACTTCCTACGGATACATATTAATGCATTTTATTCCAATTGGAGTAAATTCTATTTTTATTACGTGGTACAGATTAAGCCTACTTAAACCAGGTAATTGTCGCTCGGTTGCGCATATTCACACCTTCTACTGTATATTTGACGCATAACTATGTAAACAATTTTTTTCATCTTGCTACTCATATGTTTGATTAAACTTCATTTACGTTTCTTATCACGTTCGTGTGTCTCAAAAGACTAATATTTTGATAGTGGTCCACTTCGGAATACGGTATAAGTCCATATTATATTCACCTTTTGAACCCCCAAGAAACTTTCATTTGAATACTTATAGTTTTACGAAATGCAAACATATGTGATCTGGGAGTAGCGCGAAAAGTAAGCCCGTATGATTTTTCCGAATGAAATGACAGATCAAGATTCAAGAATTAGGTGCAATACCTTTCTTAGTACCTTTTACTATCTTCACGAAAAGAACAATGCTATTCACGGCATCGCTTCTAGGTGAACTTTTTTAAAAATCATTGCAATGTCATGAATAAACATCCCACGGATATGTAATGTGACATTATGTTCCATTGGGATTAGAATTTTATTCCCTTGTTTGTGTTTAACTATCCCAAATCTCAAGATATTTCCATGGAAGGCGATTTCGAAAGCCTTACATCTCTTCTCTTCATGTCACAGGTCGGATCAAATGCACAAACCCGTAAAGAAATAAAAAACAACATTAATAATTAGAACACCGCTGAAGCTTTTTTTTACTGAAGATTTTAATACTGCTAATTGAGCCATATGCAAACCTTCTAAATTCGTGAGTAGCGCTAGCAGTCAGCACGTATCTTTGTGCGGAAAAACATGGCAGACCTTAATTCAAAAATAGCCTAAAATGACTTCAGTACCTTCCTATACCCTCGTGAAAAGCACGATTCCGTTTACGGCATCCCTCTATGACGAACTGTTTACGCATCAACGACGTTTTCATTTCAGAGACGGCATTGGCAAAGGCCTTAGCAACGCTCAGAAAATAACCGAAAAGAACAGTAAATTACACATTGCCCTGAAACCTCGACAACAAAGTGTAAATCGGTTAAGAGAATAAGAAAGTTTAAACATTTTTCCAATTAATGCAGAAAGAATGAAAGAAATCGATTAATATTTAGTTATTTTACTGAGTGAAAGAAAAAACTCTTGCGCTACCATGCATTGAAAAAGTCAAATTAAATCAATGTAACTACATAATGGGCGCCAGGAATCGAACCCGGTCCCTAAGACTTTTTTTATATAGCCTATAGCACCTTCTGGTGTATACGCTAAAATCCTACAAAATTTCAGCTCAATCCGTTCAGTAGTTTTTGAGGAGATGCGTAACGAACATAGAACCGGCACCCAGGCTGACAGACACCACTTAATTTTTATATATTAGCATGATGATGCGAACCTCATTTGTTTCCTGGCACAAAAAGCATCGGTTTTGGGCGTAGGCTGGCACCACAACTGCCGATGAGAACTACATTTTTCAAATTTTAGTGTTGGCCAAGATTTCCGAATTAATAATAAACAGCTTATTATGCATAATATAGCTGACGATTTTTAGTCGTATAATGAGTAATAATTTATCTTTCAGGTTTGGCAAAATTGCCTTACTTTTTCATGGTGTGCATGGCTTAGAATGGTGGGACTAAGATTCTTCTCTAGCATAATAATTGCAATGTAAACTAGGGAAATCGGTGAGAAAGTTCCGAAAAAATGACATTTAATATGAATTGCAGTGGCGTATGGCTTATAAAAATATATGAGAAGTGGAGGTGAGATCATGTTGGAGGCGTGAGAGGCATAGGTTTAAAGGAGAATGGAAAAGTTAAGCTAGGTGACAAGGAAAATAAACGAATAGTTGTCAAATATAATTGGAGAGGAAGCTGATGGAAAATTTGAAGTAGCCGGGAAGATGTTATGATGGACGTGTGGAGAGGTGAGATGATTTTGAAGACTGAGATAGCGGAGAGGAGGTCGGGTAAGAGAAGATGACGGAGGATTTCGGAGAACCTTAGGGAGGGCTGAAAATATAAAGAGCGCAAGGTGGAGAAATACAGCTGAGGGAAGTTTCTAGTTGGCACGAAAAAAATGGGAAGGGCATAAATTGAGAACGTTTCAAAACCTAACGTTATCTTTACAATATATTTTAATAAATTTTATTAACTTCATTTAGAGTATTTTCTACAAATAAGGTGTTCAAAATTTGGGATTATCAACACACTCGATGACAGATATAATTCTCAGTGCCTAGTAAAATAATTCACGCACGCGTATTCGAGACAATCCGTCTCTTTTTTTTCCCCTCTGCACATTAAATGTACGAGTCGCAGAAGTGAGGCTTAGGCACGCGAGCTTTGAGGTGATGAGCAGGAGCAGCTGAGATGCATGATGGGAAGAGGGAGGGGATCTCTCCCTTGGGGGGAGGAGCGGTTGATATGGATGCGGGGGGGGGCAACGTCTGACGGGCTGGGTGAAGGGCGCTTCTCTCGAAAGTGGCGGTGAGGGATTTGAGGAGTCTAGAGAGGAAGATTGAGGCTGAGAGTGGAATATTATAGATAAGACACAAGGGTGCAGGATCCGTGGAGGAAGGAGGGAGGGGTGGGGGGAGGTGTAAAGAAGAGCGTCGCTGTGGGGTGGGGCTGAGGGATGAAGGCTGGCAGGTGGTCTCCGAGGGCACTCAAAGGCACCCTTTCTGCGTGAGCCTGAAAAATCTCGAGCTTTGGTCTGTACCCTGACTGATCTCGGAGCCGTTGTGCGGTTTCCACGAACTCTCGTGGCACGGCGAACGTCGGGAGTCTTCTGTTGTTCACTACTCCTTACGTGACATTCTGCTTCGTGACCTCCTGGTACGTGCGTTCCTCAGTAGGAGTCGCACACATGTCCCATTTAAAGAGAAATTTTTCCACTTGTTCACGAAAAGAGCTACCCAAAACTATCGTAAATCCAAATTACAATTAAAACAAAATCCACAATATTTGTTAAATATGGTGAATTGTGAGATTGCCTGTGTGATGGAATTATTTGAAAATCTCGGATGAGAAACCCTCCAGGCATGAAGAAATAATGTGAAACTAAGGAATTCAGAAAGATTCAATCCGTCAACGGCCCAAATTAAATTAATATATGGCTCCTATCTACATTATTATACTCGGCCATGCGAATAAGATTCAAGTGATAGACGCCACCATACAAAGATTTAAAAATCAATACTTTAAACGTACTATTTGTGAGTACAACAAACATTGAGTGACATCTTTCAGCTTGTGGATAATCATTACTTGTGGAACTTTCGGGAGAATGGCTAGTCGAATGATGTTTTCCTTACACCCTCCACCTTACGCTCTTGCGGCAGCTTACAGGGTAGATATAGAATACTAAAACATTAATTTTGACTATTACTGAAGTCATATGTGTTTCAGAGTAAAAAACAAACTCCGTCAGTGGCACTAGCATGCCCTCCGGATTGGAATATCCTTTTTAGAGGGTGTAGATGAAAACAGCCCCGGTGTAATGCAGGAAAATGTTGTGGTTATCTCGCAGTCTAACGCTAAGCGAATTACGTATGAGTTAGCATACGTGGCACAGCGTGGGGGAGAACAATCCGGGCTTTGCCGACTTAACTGGAGTTGACTATTAACAGGAGCTATTAACTGGAAGAAGCTCTAATTACGTATAGTAAGTACTAGCAGCACTAGGTGCACGTTCGACTCAAACGGACCTCGGTCGCCGGGTTGTATGCTTAATTGCATGCATTCGGAACTGTATGATGGATTCCATTTTCTCAGCACGCTACGAAATGCATTAACTTTTTTCTCCTGCCTCTATTTTTCTATTTTAAAAATAGTGCAAAGTATTGTCGTAAATGGGTTGAAGAGTTGATCTTCTTCCTGGCATTAGATATTCACTTGGCTTTCAGTTGCTTACCAAATGGGGCCATAACTATCCTTGCCGCGCGAGCGGTGAAGACAACTCTTTGCCTAATCGCATGTTGATTGAAATGTAATTGCGTGCTCAGGCATGGCCCAGATATTGAGCTTGTGAGCCACTGCGTTATATTACTGCCTACGTTCTAGTCTCTGTATCAAGCATCGCAGTATGCTTCCGCTAAAGATAATAGGGAATATGCTTGTTGCCTTTCTACCTCATGCCGTATTCAAAGCATTATGAAGTCATGTTCATTGTAAGATATTACACAGTTACTAGAACCTACAAAAGCAAGCCTCTTTTCGTAAGTATAGTAACAGGATTAAAATCCTAAGAAAAAATCCTGATGATCTATATGTTGTTATTGAACTTGAACGGTAATGAGTTATGATTAATACGGTATAAAGTAAGTAAATGACTTACATACCATCAAGTTAAGCATGGGGTTGATAAAAATTTTACCAAATCTTCTTCTTAGGGCTAACCCGGGATATATGTGAAGCAAGCAAAAAAAAGGGTGGAGTTACTTTACATAGTACTATTGTTATAGTTTGAATTCCTCCATAAACATAATTACACACGAACGTATCTGCACATGCAGACATGAAAATATGCGAAGTGAAGTGTACAACTAACTAAGAATGGATAGGAATGGAAAATAGATTAATAGCAATAGATAGAGGAAAACAAGGTTGTGGAGAAGGTGATCAAATGTGAATGAAGAACATTTTTACTCTAATATTAATGTTTTCGAGTCGAGGGAATGAATCGAGTGGAGGGCTGCGTCCAACCAATCCTAGGATTGTTGACCGTTGATGATGATTAATGTTTTAAAGTATCGAAAAATTCTTCAATATACCGCTGAAATTGAATTCCGTAAAATTATGGTCGTTTGACTCCTTAAGGATTTATGTTCTCCAGAGTCTACATGTATGAATCACCTTCCCGTCCTCTCGTTTTCCATTCTTCAGGCCCTCCCTTTATAACCCTATTGTTTCGTGCACTTTCCTTCATCCTGTTCTCCAGAAATTCCTTTCTTCTCGTTGAAAAACAAGAGTTTGACCACATAAATATTCACAGTGAATTTCTCATGAGTGCTTTTTTGTCCTGTGATCATTTGTCTCGCCTGTGAGTTCGGTAATTCTCTTGCGTATGTACTTATATGCATTCACGCGTGCCTTCATACGAGCATTAAATTATATACAATTCAAAAATATATATATTTCTGCAAAACCATAGATGAGATAGCGATTGTTGTCATGTTTTGTCATGTTTAAATGTTTTTGTGCATGTTCTCCTTTCATCAGACTGCACAGATTGGAAGGCTTGGAGGTCGAAAGATCCTTCCGTATGCAGATATATCTCTTTGCTCCTTTTTTCCACAGGCTGCAACCGTGTTCCTTTGCTCTTCTCGTCTCGCCATCTCTGTGTCCATTTTCGTCTTCTCCTCTCTCTCTTCTTCCCCTGCCAGCTCTTCCGCAGTGTCACCGGAGAGGCACAAAAGATAAAGGCACGGCAGCACCCTCTCTGGTATTTTCATTAGGGATGGGGAGGAGGACTCCTGCTTTGGGCGGCGACAATCAATTTCTCCGCAATACTCGTGCTTTTCCTCCTCCGCTCGGCACGCGGCAGTCACTACAACAGCAAAGGGGAGGACGGGACAAAGGTTTGACGATTTTAATTCGCTGAGATGTATTTTCCTCCGGAATGGGATTCCTTTTTTATTCGGCGACACAAGGACCCAGGGCGAAAAGGCATTAAATCGGCAAACGAGTTGGACGAGGCGTTTGGGAATGATGAATTCCACCCGGCAGGAATATGTTTACGAAAGGAATTTCGTCTGGCAATAATATAGAGGGGTGATGCTTCCGACACCTGCGCCTTTAAAATGTTTATGGCGCGGTGCTCATGACCCCATGGTGAAAAACCTTCAAGTACAAAGTACGTTTGTATTGTTAAAGATAATGTAAATTTATAGCGAGTATTCCGACGAAAACTTTTGCACCTCGGATAATTTATTCAAGAAAAGTATCATTATCAATCTCTTAAAATTGAATGGAATATTTACGTGACTTTCGCCAGAATACAGTAAATGGGAATGAGGGTAAACGAGGGAGATCAGAATTAATATTATTTCTCAACCGTCATTTTATGCTAATTATGCCAATGAATCTTACAGTAGGTCCCTTAATATTGCCTTCCGCGCTTCATTTAATTTATAGTCCAATCAGATGAAACCAACTTAATAATGGTGAGGATATAATGCTTCTTTAATTCACTTAAATGACTGAGAATTTCATATGAGAAAATGCCGTTCATGAAATGCATATTTAATAAGCGAGATAATATGCAAGCATTATCAATATTCAAACTATCATGGCAGGTTATTGCTGGTAAGGGCCTACCTAATTTATGACATACCTATATCGTAGTGATGCCTGTGAACTAAAATTATTAATGCCTCAAAATGTATTCCTGTTACACTTAAATTCACCTGCTCTCTCCCGTTCTGTTCAAACCACCATTAGTTTCCTAGGACTTTTCTTGCTCTACATTATCCCCTCAATCGAAGATTCGCTCAGTCCTTTGCTTCTCGGTACTTGCTTTAATCCATTCTTCTCTTTGCGACAAATAGTTCACAACCCTTTCATATCACCTACTATACCTTACTCTTTTTTGTTTACTTTCTCTCGACCTAGGATACCTTATTCACTTTTCTCCCAAACATATCTCGAAAACCTCCAACTTAACGTTAAATCTTCTTCCTAAAAGGTTTAAATTTTACTGCTGCTCAACAACACACCACATTTAACCACTCAACAGCCTTTTTTCACAGTATTTACGTATAGTTTTTGTCACTTATCCTTCAATTTTCCTACCCTTTGATAATGGAAGGTTTTTTGTCTACATCTACTCGATACCCTGAAAACAATCGCGAGGGTGTGAGGCATGGGGTGAAGATCACCAAAAATGCATTTTTACATGCAAACAAGCTACTATATGGAAACATGCTAGATAATAGTGTCCTATGCAGCTAGATGTTTAGTATATGAATATCAATAAAGGGATTGGTTGTTAATGCATGCATCATGCGCTACCTACAGACTACCCCACAATATTTCGCCTACCTATCACTTTGCTATGCTGCCTATTGTATTTTATAATAGTACGGGGGAAAAATGACATTTTAAGTCATCGGTGCGACAATCTATCTCTCTAATCTTATGATCCAAACGAATCTGGCTTAATACGGTGGTTTTTTTAATGTATGTCTAACATCTCCAGTAAAGGTATCCGTTTTAAGTTTCTGTGATATATTAAATATGTACTTTAACCTACGTTATGATAATGATTCCCAACCTACTAGTAGTTCTTTTATTAATTCTGATACACTACTAAACCTATCGAAACACCTTTTAATAAACCTAGCCGCTCTACGCTGTTAACTGTCTAGCCTTCTGATCTAACCTAATTCATTCAATTTTTTCAAGTGATTATACCTGGTTTCATACCCATGTCTGACCTGTTGACAAGGTGAAGGAGCCATTTTAGAGCGGAAATTACTTTCGTTGAATACGTTTTTGAAAAGTATTCAAAATGCAATTTAAACACAAGTTAAAACTTGCCAAATGCATAATTTTCCTCATAAGCCAAATAGGGTGAACTCAACGTCATCATGGGTCAACAAACCAAGGATTGGTTTGACGCAGCCTTCCACTCGATTCTTCTATCGGCCAACCTCTTCATATTGACGTAATTCCTCTATTTTACATCCTTCACAACTTGCTCCATATATCCCATACAAGCCCTACCTTTTCCATTCCTCCCGATCACTGTTTCCTCAACGATTGTCTTCATTAGGCCATCGTGTCTTAAGATGTGGCCCATTAAGTTGTCCCGTCTTCTTTTTAAGGTTTTCAGTAGACATCTCTTTTCTCCCACTATTCTTAAGACTTCTTCGCTTTTCACTCGGCCGATCCATTTTACCTTCATCATTCTTCAGTAGCACCACATTTCAAATGCTTCCAGTCTTGACTTCTCTACTGCTGTTATCGTTCATGCTTATCGTCCATAGTAAAATGCGCCAGATGTATTTTCTAATCAAATATTGCCTCATTTCCACGCTTGTATTTGCAGCTGTATAAAGAATCCTCTTTTGGTAAAATGCCCTTTCGCCTATGCAATTCTACTGGTCATTTCTCTTTTCTTTTGTCCATCGTCGATAGGGTGAGTTTGTAACTAAAAATTTAAAAAATGAGGAGACTCAGTCCTGTTATAGAGAGCAAATATTATATGAATTGCTTTGAGTATGGAAGAATTTTTTATCTCTCCAATTGGACATAAGGCCGACTTGGAAATTGTATCTGCTCCCGATAATCATGCGAGCAATAGTTCCACTGTATTTGCCCTGAAAGTTTTTTTCGCGATTAATTCCGGTAAGTATAGCAAGCTCAGCTTGTCGTGCGCTCATTATTTCGAAAATTAACTAAAGGGATCCGAGGTCACCATTAGGAGAAGTTGAATGAGAAATGAGAGAGGATGAAGGTTGAATTTCTTGACATGATGTAGCATTTTTTTTGTGTCTGATTGCGAAATTTAATTTGCTTACTCAATTTTAAACTGTGTAATGTGGGTTTTGGACGTTGAAAAGTTGGACGTAGATTGCTTCTTTGTGTCGAAAGCAAGATATTACCATCAGTGACCTGGGATATAATGGCAATACATTCATTCACTACCATATTTCAAATATTTAAAGGAGTGGCTTTATAACTTCCGAGCGAGCAGATTTGTGCCTTCTATGTCAGCTCATATTGACTTTAATCTGGACTTCTTTAATCTATTGAATGAACTTTTTCTCACACCGTCGACCACAAGTTTGCCGGGACATTCGTATTTATACTGTGTATGCTTGACGTCTTAGTCTATAGAGTTTGTGATTGATAGATATTCTCCATATTTATCCCTATTATATGCTCCAGTACTTACATTTCGAAATCGGCTCGTATTTCTTACTGCTTTTCCGAGAGGTATTGAATTATGTGAAGTGAGTTCCCAGTATTTTACCTTATCCAGGTGGTCAAGATGGCTAACTAGTTGCGTAGGTTTTGTAATGAAATATCGACTGCTATACCATGCTTGCATATTAACTTACGCAAATAAAGTTGTAAATAAGCACGATATTCAATGCCTCATTTGAAGTGGAGAATATACCTTTTCTTTCGTATCTGGAGGTTTTCAAATAACTGAGGCACTCTTCTAATGGTTTTCGTAAATTCAACGCGGGTATGATATTTACTGTCGTAGGAACAGGCAAGGAGAAACGAGGGAAGATAAAAGTTGAATCTTTTGGCATTTTTTAGCATTTTATCTGTCTCTGATTGCGAATATGTCTCTGATTGTGACTGCGATGAATATGAGAAGCGTACATTTGATTTTAGGTTAAGTTGTGATCGCATCGTTGTGCATTAGATTTTTTGGGGCGTTTGCTCAGCTTGATATATAGATTGCATTAATATTAGCTCTTCGTTAATCGATCTTTACTTTCACCCATTCATGAATTATATGTGAAAGAAGTTACGAATTTTATTATTGCCTAGATGATGAGAAAAGTTTTATGTAAAGTGGAGTATACTAATGAGTACCAGAATGTGTTTTAGTTATCATTTGTTCATGGTATTTTAGTATCGGGTGATGGAAACATTTAGGTATACGCTATGTTTTCTGTAATGACTCTGTTTTCTTTGTGAAAGTGAAGTGAAATTCTAGCTGTGACTACCTACCTATCTACGATAACATTATACTCTATTGTTACGCTAAAATCCAAAATTTTCGATGTTTTTTTATAGCATTCAATGTGGTGGCGCCTCTCTATGGTGCCACCTGTTTCTGTTGTAGAAATGGTTGCGAAGACCGATCTCTTCGGACCGGTCATATTGAACACCTTCGGCCCTGGGTGCGAACCGTCTAGCTGTTCGTGATTTATATCTAACGTCTGCATTAAGTAGTAGCATTGCAGCCCGTTTTTGTATTCAAGTAGTGCATGCTTGCTGATCTTCACCCCGTGCCACACACCCTTGTGTTGGCTCACAGTGTTTAACGTAGATTAGGATATAATTTATCATTAATAGCTGATGTTTATATCCCGTTAGCATTACATAATTAAGTTTTAGCGAAATATATTTTGCGAAAAGCGCTGACATTTTTCCAAATATTTTTTAAAGCCTCAATTGTGTATTCAGTCGTCTGCCGATTTGTGAAACGTAAAATTATTATTCCGGAGGAAGGTGCTATTTACAGCATTTTTTTATCGATCAAATGTTGAATTTGAATATATATTATACCGAATTCGAATACTTCTTCTCGTCAAATATTCCTGTCAGGATGGCTTTTCGTTTTTCAGAAGCGGCCGGACGTGATGTGTCCAGTCTGCATCGATTTAACTCGCGTCTGTGGTAGCTCCAGCAGCCAGCAGTCTTCTGGCCGTGTTATCCTTTTCTGAACTCGTACCTTAGCCGCAATTTGGGTCGCAAAACCGTCCTCTTGACTGCCGGTTACCCCCTCAAAAGACTCGGCGTCTTCGTGGGCGCATAAACGTGTCCTCCTTCACCGCCTTCCTCGAGCTGAGGAGATGGAATCACTGGACATCCATGAATATTTCATCGGGGTTGGCCGGCGTGTGCTCTTAAGTATCCCCTTCCGAATAGTTTCGCCGCAGGAACAACGAAGAACTCTCCCTCTCTTCCATGGACCGTGCTCCGCTCTCCGAGAATACGTAGAAGGAAGCGGGGATGGGAAGGACCTTGGTGAATACCTCGAATAAAACCTCCACTTCTGTATCAAAACGAGTAGTTTTCAGCCCTTTACGCTATAGCGGTTAATTTTGGCTTTTTCTTGTGTTTATATGGTCAACGAGATACGTTTTGGATGTATTCATGAATTCTGATTCTTTTTTGAATTTACATGAAATTAAATAGGAAAAAACTAACTATGCTGACGTAACATTTTGGTTGGGTTTCCCTATTTTTATGCTCGTGAAGGAAAGGGGACAGAGAGATAGCCCATTGAGTAATGATAGAGTACTGGCTGGTACTCCTGGTTCTAATACGGCATTGACCTCTTTGGGTACGAACGGTACGAACAAATGTATCAAAGCTGCATTAGGTTCCACACCAGTTTTGATTAATCATGGGCTACAAATATTGGCACCTATTCGCAGGGAGTGCAGAGATTCTGAGACGAGAATTATTTTAGTGGACATTATTTATTTCTATGTAGGCATTGTACGCAATATATCTGAATGCGTAATTATTCCGATGCCAAAACTGATCACTTATTGACAGAGGGAAATGATTTCTTTCTAATTATTTTTTCTAATTATATCTTTCTAATTCTTCTAAATATTTTTGTTGGAGTATATATACGCCGTATCATTGAGTTAAATGGATGAGGAATATTGAACTTATTTACCTCATTTTTTGTGGCAGATATTCATTTTTTAAAGTATTTCTAATAAACTTTCATGGCACGGAATGTGAAGAGTAGATACAAGTTTAATACTCATCAACGTATAGAGACATTTATTATCAGTTCCATTACTCTTAGTAAGGCATATTTTAAAATAATTTTGACGGTAAGTTTTATATATCCATGATATATCATGCTACGGCTGCTGAGTAATTATTTTAAAGTTCTTGTGAAAACACTTTATAATGCTCCAAAGATTCCATGTAGATCCAAAGATTCCAGAAATCATCATCATCATCGGTCAACAATCCTATGATTGGTTTGACCCAGCCCTCCACTCGATTCTTCTACTGGCCAACCTCTTCGTATCAATGTAATTCCTCTCTTTCACTTACTTTGCGACCTGTTCCATATATCTTATACGAGGCCCGCCTTTTCCAATCTTTCCGTTCTTTTTTCCCTCGACGATTGTCTTCATTAGGTCATCGTGTCTTAAGATATGGCCGATTAAGTTGTCCCTTCTTTTTTTTAGGGGTTTCGGAGCATAATTAAGATGCAAAAATGACGTTTCTGTGGTACTTTAATGTATTTTAGTGTTTTGCAGAAGGTCTGGAGTGGGGATCTAAGTTAAGGTTGTTTGCGTCCGGTAGGTACTTTAAAAGAGGTAGTAATTTTTCAAAGAACAGCTTGAGAGAAATAGGGTGTCGGCTTTATCCACTTCTTGACAAAAGGTGACAAAGGGACCACTGCTTAACGACTCATCTGACGGACGTAGTGCTGAGCATGGATTCGCTCTCCTCGCTGTATTATGATGGGTATCGGTACAAATATGAATAAATCAGTGTCCCTGCCCTATTTCGAAAGCAGTTCTCGAAATTGCAATCCAGTGTGTACTCTGAAGAATTTTTAATTCATCAATGTACATTTCTATTTGACGTAATGTTTTCTTCATACCATTTGAACAGTCTTTATCCTAGAGTCAAAATGAACATTGGGTCGGGTACAACAATGCGGGAAAATTACCGGGAGAGTCCAAAAAATATGCATTCGTTATTTGCCCTATTTTGCGAGTTGCCATTATGGACTTGATTCGTAAGGCATAGAGGAATATACCCTCAGATTGTTTAAGGGAACGAGAGTGCCGTCTGAAAGGATTTGCCTTTATTTTTTACGACGCTTTTCGAGTGCCCAGCGAGTCTTTCAGCGTTTGTGAGTCGCTTGAAGGCAGCAAAGCGGTGATAAATTGCGCTGACGAAGGCGATCTTCATAAAAATGTCAATGTCACGGAGCGGTGCTCTTTATGACCGCGACAGTTCCGCGAATGAGCGTATTTCGAGGAGAAGTGAGTCCGTCTCAGTTTATTCATTTTTATTAACAGCCCTGAGAGGAAATGGATGTTGCTCTCAAGGTACCGAAATTGAAACGAAAAGAGCATGCAGGAGAAGGCAATACTTTTTATTTTGGTGGATCTAATCAAGCACTGGGCCATGATGGGAGCAAGGGTGACATAACAGAAGAATAATGCGGAGAGAAAAGATAAATTGTGTCGTCTCTGAAAGTGAGATCAGTTTAAAATTGAATCTTGACTGTTGTTCCTTAACTTCCTCTGGCTTCAAGTAATATTTTACGACTTGTGTCTCTGGATCTGTAGCCTCACCGCTGAATTTACTAACCACCCAAGCTTGAGGTTATGTGTAATCTCTGCAATTTATTTGCAAAAAATTGTATAGTATAGCAATTTGATGTTTTATTCCATTCATTGAAAATAAGAAGAATAAAAATTTAGGGACAAGATGCTAAGTCTTAATCTTAATAATGATCTTTACTTCTATAATTTGGTCTTTTAAATGCTCGTGCCTGCCATTTTATGCTAAGATTTTTATAAAATATTAATGACTATTTGTTTTATGTTTTCTTTTCATGTTATTTTCAATCCATTTCAACTATCAACTCTAGAAACTAATAAAATACTAGTTAAAAAAAGAGTTTTGATTAAAATTAGAAGTTGCTTACCAGATTCGAAATCAGTTGTTAAATGCTGTGGTCATGTTGGACTACGCCAGGTCTCTGATTTAGAGCGTTTAAGACAGAACGAGTTTAAAACAATGTAAACGCGATGCAATGCAACATATGCTTCTGTTATCTCTCTGTTTTTAGTGGTGAGCCACAAAGTGAATTCAAAACATCATGAAATATACTCAGTTTTATGCATCATGCGTATTTACGGGCTTCCTGTATTTTGTATACGCTACGAAATATCGTTTTGCGTATAATTTTGTCTCTCTCTTGTACTCGTTGGCTTGCGAGGTTGTGCGTACGTATAAGTCAATATTTCCTCGCCGACTAACTGGAGGGTAGAAAGGACGTTCGTTGCAGAAAGGCTGCTACCAGAGAGTGGATGATCATTCTCTCTGACTGACGCCAGACGTGAGAACGATTTGTCGTGCAGATTAAAAATGAGTTATGGTGTGCCCATGTTTCGTTGTGCATGTCCTTTTAAGAAGAAAATGGAGACAAATTAATGTCTACACATCCTCTTCCAATATTTTTACGGGTTGCATGGCCATCCATGACATTGGAACCGTGTATACACAGTTACGTATCAGTGAAGGGGAATCTGTCAAGGAATGTGATTACAATAGATGGAATGTATCTTTTTGAGTCCACTGTGCCCTGAAATTAAATAAAATTAAACTTTTCGGCAGTAAAATAGTCTGTCCAAAGATTGCTTACATATTCTCTCCCACTCGAAAACATTTTTACTTAGGTATTGAGATGCATTTTAGTTCAATTCTTGACGAGTGTAGGGTAAAAACCCCTGTACTCGTTGTATGAAACTATCGATCCTTCAGTTTTAAATCAATAAATAGAGAGAGAGATATTTCAGAGTTTATGAAGGAAAAATTTGAGGGAAGTTTGAGATAAAATTGTGATAGGTTCATGAATTTTTGTGAAGCTTATCTCAGAAAATATTTTTTTTTCACAGGTACAATTTCCAGTAGCTGATTGACTGTAATCGAACTGTGCCGGTTTTCAGTTGAAAGAGAAAACTGAGTACATTTGTTGAAAACAAAAGACCAAGAATTGCTTACTTGTTTGCCGCAATTATGGAATTGGAAGATCTCTGTAAACCGAGCTCTACTCTCAGAGGTAAGTAAAATCAAATCCATATACACTGTTTTGTTTTTTTTTCAGCACTGATGTGATCACCTCAAGGGAAACGTAACAACTGTAAAGGACGCTTTTCATTCGGTGGATAAATAGGGGAAATATATTAGAGGCCAAATCGGAGACAAGCCACGCCATCGTGTTTAATCGACTTGAGGCCGATTTATCCAAACCCCCGAGGTTCTTTGCCCGAAAGGATATCTTATCGTTGTAGTTGGAGCAATCTTTGCAGAAGGGAAACTCGAGGAGAAGGGAGGAAAGTAGGAAGAGGTGAGGAAGAGTGTCAGGAAAATAAAATGATAAAATAAAAACGAAAAAGAAAAACAGATTTCATATCCGAAGCAACCGCCAGCCATTTACGCGAACGTGCGGGGAGGGAGGAGGGGAAGAAATGTGGTTGGAAGGAGAGCTGGAGATAAAGGGAAAAAATCTCCCGAATACTAACGAAGTCATTTTTTTCCCACTCTTTCCCCCAACCCTCCACAACCCCCCACTCTCCATTCCTCCTCCTCCGAAACCGACGTCCTCAGGAGCAACTGCGGGGAGTGATTTTTTAGCCCGTCATTTTTTTAATAGAAAGGGACACACAATGAAACTTAAATAATGGCGCCAGCTGCGAGGCAGTGAAAAATCGCGAGAGACTGATTATGAAGAAACGGGGAAGAGGGTGAGGTATGGGAGTTCGGTGGGAACAGGCATGGTGTGCGCGAGGGGGTTGAAAGGGGATGGTGTGGAGGGTTTGGTCCTTGGGAAGGAGGGGGTGGTTTAAGGGGAGTCATCCGAGCACGAAGGAAGCGGAAGAACCCAGAGTGTGTGGTTTCACCTTGTTCCTCTTCCTTGTCACGCCGTGCACATGAATCACGACCCCGCTCCTGTCACGCATTCGCGGGACACCAGACCTCCGTTCGGATTACTTCCTTTCCGTCCCGCACGGAACCCTTGCTCGTATCTCATAGACGGTGCGTCGGTCTTCTTTTCCAGGCGGCGTTCTCTCGACAGCTTGAGTTCATCCGCGGAATCACGGCCGGCCCTGACGCATGGCGAGGGCGGGGAACTGATAAGTAAAAGGGTGGGGAGGGAACCGTGGAGCCGGAAATTCGCCCTCTGGGAATGGAGCGCAGAGTTACTTCACAGGGTGGTGATGTGAGAGGAGTGGGTAGAAGATGTACCTACTGGTTAAAGAAGACTGGAGGTAATGCTGAAGAGCCCGAAATTTGTTCCCATGAAAGTTCGCAGAGAATGGGGGCGTTTACTCGGTAGCGAAATCGAAATTTCGTACACGAAATCGATAGATGGAAACAAAAAAAGAATTTTAGTGAAAAAATGATCTTCTAACCTCAGCCATTCACTCATAAATTTAAATAAGCAAAAGGTGACGCCCACTGAAAAAGCTGCTGTGATAACATTGACGTCATTTTAATCCCGTCCTTGACTGCTTTTCGTGGAAGGGAAGGGAGTGGAGAGGGGTTCTCGGAAGATCTGCTCGCACAGATGCTGTCGCAACTGCTCCTATTGGCAGAGTCAGCTGTGTCCCCCTATTGCGATAAGGCAAAGTAGCTTCGCGGGCTCAGTTGTGATTGGACGAAGTCGATATACGTCAGAGGTTGCACCACACCCACTTTTCCGAAATGGTTAAAAACATCAGTTTATCGCCGCTTATAACTCGAGAAATAATTGACGGATCAAAAAGCGGAAAAATACGAGTATTTTTATTTTACAAACTATCAGATTCGGCAAATAAAAAATATGGTAAACGACCCCATTATCTCGCGTCTGGATTGCATTTATTGCGGTAGAAAGATAATTTCAGATCAATTTCGTCTGATGAAGTGAGTAGTATTGAGCTTCACTTATTAGATTTCATCAATAAAGGAATGGAAATCATGTAGCAAATTCACATCAGGTACTTATTTTAAGCCTGGCATATATTTCGACACCTTGAGATATTTTTGTGAAGACATAACAATGGAGCAATATCTAAAACCTAGGCCACGCTCAGGAAAATCTTTGCTTGGAATTTTTAAGGCATTTGTTTTTTCCCTCCGTCAGTTTTACTTGTTGTCTTTGATTTGTTCCGTGAATCTGCCTAATGCACACATGTTTTCTCTTTTCCTCCGGTAGGAATTCAAGAAATGCAAGAAAACACAAGACTTTCTTTATTTTAGTCTTTCTAACATTTGAAGTGAACCGATCAATTTCCACTTCTCAAGAGTCTTTGCGAGACTTCCTATTGTTTTAGTCTTTCTTTCAGTGGAGGTCTACCGACCTATTTCCGTTCAGCCTCCACAATCCTTCAAGAATTGAAAAGTACGGAGAAATATTGGTTTCTAAGGTGGAAATAATCTTATGCGATGTTCAGAAAAAAAACATTATTCAGTTGAGCTTCATCTGCATTCCAGAACTTTTCTATTCATTCGCTTCGTTCAACAATTGTGGTAGTCTGGTTGGTAACGTGCCGATGGGGGTCAATGAACGGCTGCGGGTTCATATTGTACTTCGGCCATGATATTGTTTCGTCCTTTCTTTAAGGCTATTTTAGGCAGTACACTCTACGATTCAAGCAGTTAGGGCGCATAAAAACTGAATTAAACTGCTTTTGGTTTCCGTTGATGCAAAGTTATATTGGCATTGTTCTCTTCGACTTGCCTCTAATGTTAGAAACTCCAATGCCATAATATCGTGAATTTGTTCTCCAGCTTTTTAATGCATAATCAATTGGATGTTATTTATTGAATGCCTTGGCCAGAAAGGAGCATTTCGTATTCTTTAAGAGGTTAAACTTAGATGTTCAGATCAGCCTAAAAATGTTCTAATCTATGTACTAGAGTTCGATCAGAAAAGAACATTTCGTATTTTTCAAGAGGCTAAACTAAGATGTTCAGATCAGCCTAAAAATGTCTTAATCTATGTACTAGAGTTCGATCTATGTACTTGAAAAGGCAATGATTGTTAATAACAGCCGATGTCATTATATTTGCTATATTTCACGGAAACTTGTTTCTAGATGATGACGCCAAAATTCCCGTGAAAAAGCATGAAAATGAAGTATTGTGAAGGTAATATATTCAAATTTAATTTGTTTTGATAAATTACTGCCCAGACAGATGCAATATTTTTAGGCGTTATCCAAACACTGAGCATTGTGACGCGTGCTATGGAATGGATGACATATCAGGTTTGAATTAAAAAAGTGTTTTGGTCTCCATTTTCCTCAACGCATTTATGAAATTTCTGGTCGGTCTAAATCTAAACGTTTTCCTAAAATTTCCAGCGGCGGTAGTTAGGGTGGTAACGCTCTACCGTGACGGTGATTGTATACGGGTGTTCTCTCCGTCTTAGGATTAAGATTTGATTACTTCAGACGCACAAAATAGTCTTAGCAGATTTAGTACCTCAATGGCTCTACTATTACTCATATTGAAATTTGTCAGTATAGAAGGAGGAAGATGAGTATACGGTTAAAATACGTCCATCAACGATTATTATGAATTGTATTTGAAGAAAATGCACGTCTTGTGATGGTAAAAGAAAATGGAATGGCAGGAAGATTATAAAAATAAGTGTGGTTTTCTTTGGGTCTGAAGCATAAACCGTCTAAAATACTCCGTATATATGAGTGAAGATCCTGAGCACTTGGTTAGTATGTTTTCAAGTTAACGTGGCTCTTGAATGTGGAACAGAAATTATTATGCAGGAGGCCTGAAGTAGGAACTGTACGCCCATAAAGTACCAGATGCATTGGAGGCGCAAACCCAGAGACCAAATGGATACAATGGAAATAATTTAAAAGAATGACCTGTGAGAAATAAGGAGCAAATTGCTATGCGGGAGAGAACTAGTATGAAGCGTGGGAGAATAAAATCAGGCAGACAGTTGTAGCATTGAGTCTCAAATAATGTCACAGAGCAGCATCGATTCTCGGTTATAGTTTTACTTGTTGTGAAAGCTGTTGAAAATGCATGAATAGTAATTGCTAAATGGTGAATGCTAGATAGTTTGTTTCCTTAGTCTCTCGGATAGCTTTCTTTTCTCCGGAGAAAAATTGTCAATAATGCTAGGGCCACCCTACTTCTTCTTGAAATCTTACGTATTCCCAGCCATCACTCCTTCCCTCCTAGTTATGCGACAGGCCCATGCCGGGACTGCTACACCGGCACTGCTTCGTCTTATTTAATCTGTAACCGCTGAAACCCTTGGGAGCGATGGAAGTTCTTCCGTCGCCCTTTTCCCCCTAATTCCCCTGTTACCAAGGAGCCAAGATAATGAGCCATTTTTTTGCAGGTGAAGTTAAATGATGACGTACTCTTGCTCTTTAAATAAATAATGTAACGCCCACGTGGGCTTTGGGGAAGATTGTGGCAGTTTTCTTGGATTTTTTTCCTTTTCCCCGCATATTTTTTTATATAAACGGTGTTGGGGGAGTCTTATAATTTTTTTTGTCGGAAGTGGGAGGCCTTGCCTTCTCCTCTCACGGTGAGGAGACAAATGCCCGTCTTTTTTCTTCTCCTCGGCACTCTCCCCCTCCGTTTTCTTTCGCGGTTTACCCTCGTTTCTTTCCTTTTCTTTCGCCAAATCTCTCTGAAGCATTCCGTGGCGTTTCCAGCTTGTCATAGCTTGCAGGTGCTGCTTTGGAATGCTATGCTGAATTGTAACGCTTTTTGGCCGATACTTGCGCTATGTGCAGGCGTCTCTATTTAATGCGCGACTTGCGTCTTGAAGAAGGAATTTATATTGACTGAGTACCATGTAAATCACTTCGGGTGTTTATGGCAGGGGTGAACTGCATCCATGCATGTTTTACGTGAACGCTCCGTTAATTGAGTATCGCCTACGGAGAAGAATGTGCTAATTATCTATTCACCAAAAATGTAAAAATAAACGATTACTTTCTGAAGAGGAATATCGTTTTCATTGATTATTCAGTCCGTTTCTTCAACGAATCATATATCAATTACTAACTGAGCGTGATAGTGCGCTCATGTAATGGGTCAGTAGTGATAAATAACATTTTCACATGCACAATTGATCACTCTACCAGAATTACACCTGTACTGATATAATTTGATTTTTAGACTTGAAGAAGCGATTGCTATGTTCATTCGCTAAGTGCTAAGGTTCCTTCCTTGCCTGCCAATCGTAAGTTCGCGCGCCCTGTAGGGATTTATACCACTCGGAGTGTAGAGTACGTCCTCACTGGTAACGGCTTTCGGGCGTTCCTCCGCGTAGTATTGTGTCAAGGCGACGACAGTTTCTCCAGCTATCGTGCTGGCGTCTTCAGGTCAGAAGTGTCGATGCGTCGAAATTCCAAGCATCCAGTTCACCATGGAGATAGAAGAGAATGGTCGGATTCCCTTCCTGGATGTCATGGTAGAAAAGAAGAGAGGCGGAAGCCTGGGGTACACGGTCTACCGGAAGAAGACCTACACTAACCGATATTTACATGCCTATTCTCACCACCACCCCTCTCAGAAAGTTGGTGTGCTTAAAACCCTGATTCACCGCGCAAAAGCCATCTCCGACCAGGGTTCCCTTCAAAAGGAAAAAGAACATCTTATTGAGGCACTACATAGGAACGGCTACAGGAAGGAGATAGTCCTAAAAAGGACCTTTTGAAGTGACTCCAATGAAAAGATAACCGTTGAAGATTCTCCACGAGAGAAACCCGCAGCATACGCCGCCGTACCTTATGTGGCGGGAACCACGGAGAGAATCGCCCGAATCCTGGCCAAACACAACGTGAAGACGAGGTTCACTTGTTGTGGAAAAACAGGCAACCATCTGCCTAAACCGAAGGATCTCCCGTTTACTATACGAGGGAGTGTACCAGCTCCAATGCTCCTGTGGAAAATCCTACACAGGACGTACGGGACGATCAATCAAAACCAGAATAAGAGAACATGATCGCGCTACGGAGAAGAAGCAGTTCCGCCTTTCCGCCGTCTCGGAGTACGTGTGGTCCGAACCTGGCCACACGGTATACTTCTAAATAGTTAAGGTCATCTGCAATGAAAGCCGCTATTGCCCCAGGCTAATCCGAGAAGCAATAGAGATTACGAAACAGCCAGAAAATTACAACAGGGAAGACGGCTACACGCTGGTAAACTCTTGGAAACGAGTTTTCAAAATCGAAGACTAATCAGAGTCCACTTGCGACCAATAGATTAACAGGACCAATCAGAGACGACCTACGACACCCAAGCCTCAAGGTATATAACACGGCCAATTTTGACGTATCGGCACTTCTGACCTGAAGACGCCAGCTGGATGGCTGGAGAAACTGTCGTCGCCTTGACACAACACTACGCGGATGAACACCCGAAAGCCGTTACCAGTGTTGATAAACGCCGCGGAAATCTCAGATCAAATGTGTTTGTCGTATCTAATTTGGAGTTATACGACCTAAGGTAAAAACCAATGTGCTCTTTGTGAGAGTTTGGCAAAGAAACAGGAAAAATAAAAAGAATTGAACGTCCAAGAGTAGTCATATACTTTACGAAGAATAAATGTAATACTCTCCCAAAATCGATTTCACCCTTTGGATAGCATTTCCTGTATGCGATAACATAAAAACTTTGCGCATTCACGGTTACTGAATCAATAGTCCGTCAACGAAAGTTCGCCTATTATATGTTGCTAACGAAGTAATTTGTGAATGCTGTTACGACATGAGGCCAAAAGTGTCGAGAATCAGTGCACTTGTTATATATTTTTCAGTTAGGAATATAATGTGCCCAGATTAAGCCGAAGCCCAATTGCGCATCTATGTTGCCTAGTTATCGTGATGGATCCATATTAAATCATTAATTTATAATATTTATTTTTATTTTCATCGCTGAAATAATGCAAATTTGCGGTGTTAAACTTACTCTGCGCCTTGATTTTTTCATTTCTTATTCCGTGTCCGACACGCAAAAGGTTTTTAACCCAATGTTCATGGGTTCGAATTCCGTTCGCTGTCTTTAATCAATGTCGTTTTCGTCTTCCATTTAATTGTATAATGCAAGAAACGCTTGTTGAATGCTAGTACGAAAATTCGCTGAGTAACATATTTCCAAACGACGTCGTTTAAATTAGCATGAGATATTCTTTGATTCTGCTGATACAACTATCTCCTAATCATGGAGCCACTTAAAGCGGGGTTATCGTGAAGTAACGACCTCCATTTCATTCGGATAATTGTTTATTCCCACGCAGGATTTTGCATGCAAGCCGCAAGAAAAGGAATAAGCAAGCCTGGCCGCTGGCGCTATTTTCTTTACATTCCTGCCATTTAGATAGTTTGTAACATTAGCTGAAAAGTTTGACATTTTAAAAAGGGTCTATAAAATACCTGTGAAGAAAATGCCATTCTACCTGACCAATTTACTGATTATCATCCTAGACCTTTTCCGTCACTTGAGAGGGTTTATTACTTATTCTATGATCATTATCCATCCACCCACCTTATGGTAGTTTAACTGCCTCTATTCTGCACAGCAATTTTGTGCCAATAATTTTCTTTTACACACTAGTAAGACTCCTTTGAAACAACATATCTTATGAGCAGTAGACAATCCATTATCTGCCCATCATTTAGCCTTATCCTACCCTGCACAAAACACCAGCGTATTAAGCTAGATTCGACCAGATAAATAAGATTAGAGAGATAGATTGTCGTACTGGTAGATTCGAAATGTCATTTTTCCCATACTATAAGAGAACACAATGGGCAGCATAGCAAAGGGATAGGTAGGGGAAATATTTTAGCGTAGTATGTAGTGCATTGTGCATGTATTAACAACCCATCCCTTTATTAATATGGAGATACTGGCCATTTAGCTGCATGGTACCCTATTATGTAGCATGTTTCCATTTAGTAGCTTGTTTGCATGGCAATATTGCATGCTTGGTGATCTTCACTACCTGCCACACACCCTCGCGGTGGCTCGCA
This sequence comes from Platycnemis pennipes, assembly GCA_933228895.1. Lineage (NCBI taxonomy): Eukaryota > Metazoa > Arthropoda > Insecta > Odonata > Platycnemididae > Platycnemis > Platycnemis pennipes. The sequence goes on from OW121857.1 coordinate 86,429,175, forward strand.
GGTTATCTCGTAGATGTAGATGTAGATTTTGGTCCATTCGACGTTTTTTGGCTCTGCGTGAAACCTTCAGCTGAGCTTTCATTGCGTTTACTTTTGAAACCAGATACATGTATGAATGTATCGGTGCCGTAATGTGATCCTATAAATCTCTTCCATTCAACCTCTTTCTGTGCTGTTCTCTTATTCCCTCCTATATCAACTTGATCAGGAACGATAATGTTACCTTTTATTTTGAGTAATTTATCCTCGTCATTAAAATCGCGTTTCCGAATAATCTATACTCGGATCCAGTAACCTTTTATCTGGTTTCCCCGTATCGTACCTTCACATCTTGCATCCTTCCCCGTAAACTTTCCGTGGCTTCCAAGTCCTGAATAAATTGGTGTGCTCGAAAATATAACGAGTTATTTGCGCGTGGTGACGGGAGTGTCTTGTTATCCGATTCAGTTTTGCCTTTCAAATACCACACGCTCGTTCAAATTTAACCCCTGTCGAAATGTAAACCCTTACCTCCGAAGCGTTAACTAAATTTTGTGCAAAATCAGTGGCGGGAGCTATCCATTTCGGAAAACAAAGAGCGATATCGTAATTTCACCAAGCAGTTTAGCATCGTCAGCGAGCCTCAGCGAATTAAGAGGTCTATTTGAAAAGTAGGGGACGTTTGGGTGATAAAACGTAGATTGTTGGAAAAAGTTTTTATTGGCAGTGTTAGTTTACCGCAAATTTATTTCACTCTCTCTAAAATCACCGTTTACTTCTAAGCACTTTTTGTAGCGTTGCACTATTTTCATTAACCCCTCCGCATAGCTCCCAAGTTCTTCACATAGGAATTGAGCCAGTTGACAACTGCGGTCTTGTGATCCTCGCCATCTCTGAACCGTTGTCCACCAGGTCTTGCTCCAAGTACAAGAAGAGGCTATAGTTGCTGTAGGATCTGTAGGATGTGTGGTCAAGAAGTTCCCAAAAGAAATCCTCAATATTTTCTTGGTACGGGCAGCGGTGTAAATTGGCACGCTGTCATGGGGGAGGACCATCCTGGACGACAGTTTCCCGTGACCTCTATTTTGAATGGCTCGTCTCAGTTTGGTGAGCGTTTCGTAGTACGCGTCTGTAGTAATTGTTGTCATATAGTCCATGAAATCGACCAAAGCAACTTCCTTTTCGTCCCAAAAAACTAATCATTTTCGGACTAAGGCATAAGGAGATTGCTTGATTTTTTTTTCGGTTTTGGCGGAGTTGAATGGCTCCACTGCATTGACTGTGGTTTTGATTCTGCGTTGGTGTAGGATATCCACGCCTAGTCGCCCGTAACAATAAAGGGAAACAAATCATCTCCATTTTGTCGATTGTAGTCCAAAAACACTCGTCCTCTTGCCTTTCTTACATTTTTCGGTACCCACCTTTCACACAGTTTGCGATATCCGAGCTTTTTAACGATATTCGTGTGGTCGTGTTAATGGAGGAGCGTCCAGCATGAGGAAATTCACCAGCCAGAGCACTAATCGTCAATCGTCGATCAGATCGCAGGTTTTGATCTATGTGTTACCATTTCGTCAGTCTTAATGCTGGTCTTGGCACTCCACTCCTCATCATGCCCATTTGTTAGGCCACTTTTAATGCCTCGACACCATTGTCTATTCTTTTCTTCACTCATTACTTAATGTCCATAAAAAAAGGCACTAATCCTCATTAATTTGAGTAGCTGTCCCTTTGGCACGCAATAATTGAATTACAGCACGAATTTATTAACTAGCAGGAAAAACGATTTCCGAAGTCTTTGTTGTTTTCCGTTACCAAGAGTCAAACGACTACTGAACCTACACAATGAATTTAGTAGCTTCGTAAATAATCAAAAGATGGCGCAGTATTCATGCAACTTAGTTTTGACCTGTCAACACTTAAATATAGACAACGGGCCCATACTTTTTGATCTACCCTAGTATGTCTTAAGCACTATTTGTCCTCTTCTAAATTCAGCTGTTGCAGTTTCTTCAGCAACTATGGTCCCATTAACATAGGTCACTGATTAGGTCTTATATATGGTGGAATTCACCTTGCTGCAAAAAATAAATCTAATCAAAATTGGAGGATAAAATATGGGGTCAAAAACAATCATTTTATTTGAATCACTCAGATATACCCGCTCCATCGAATTTCAAAACTTTGGGATAGGCGGGATAGGCTCACCGAAGTGGCAATTTATGTTGGATTTGAGATGAATAACATCAAGCGCGACACAGATTACGCCTTTTGTAGGGCCTTTATTTCAACTAATTAAGAGGGAAATACAGGAATAAACAACCCATAGTCCAGCACAAAGGTAGGCGTTAACACCGACAGCTTGGCAATATTTCCGAATTACCAACAAATCAATACTCATTAGGATAATTGCAGAAGACGACCTGATTCCGGTGTCAGAGTATCACGCGGAAACGTTGGTATTGAAAAATGCACTTAACTGGTGAATTACCCGAGACAACTTTAGTTAATAGTGTTGTTTTTTCACTTGAGGAATAGACCGAAAAATTTGCAGCTCAGATGAATCTCTCGCTCTAGGCTGGCATACTTTCTATGTCAATTTATAGTTATGGCTTAAAATTTTCTTTTCATTCTAACGGACATGCATTGGCTTTTAGAGTGTCCTTGTAGTATCCTTTGAGTGGACGAATCTCTAGCTTGGGACTCCTTTGAAGCCGCCTCTCTCTTGCGAACAGCCAAGTGCCTTGCATTTGCTCATCTCTTCTCCAAGCGCTGGACCACTCCTCCGTGATCCCTGGCCACGGTATTGCAGTGTTGGGGAAATAATTTCCAGAGCGCTGACGTCACGAGGTAATTAGGCACGGAGTCGCAATTTTTATTTCCACCCTTCCTGCTTCCCAGCATCCCCTTCCATTGCCCTATGTCCACCTGGATTTCGATTTTCCGGCAGTGCCATAAATTGAAACTTCTCGCTTTTTTTTTTTCTATTTTTCAATTTTACAATTTTACGTCCTCTCCTCCTCTCTGGTCAACGTTCCTCGTCACTAGACCTAGGTTTGTCTTTCTTTCCCGTCTCCTTTCTATCTCTTTCGGTTCGTAGTTTTATTTCTCCGCAGGAATTAAAGGCTTCGGGGGTGTGTGCGGTGTAGGGGCGGGGAGGGGCGGGGAGGGGCGAGGCTGTTGAGAAATGGCCCTCGCCAAAATGAAAAGTTTTCCACCTCACCCGAGCGAATGACGGCGGGGAGAAGGAGGGGTGAGAGAGGGGTCGAGTTTTTTTTGGGTAGAGGGGGAGGGTGTAGTGTCACGCTGAGAAAGGGCGCCATGGTCTCTTGACTGCAACGCGGATTATCTTTTCCCCGTGAGGTCCTTCCTCCTCTTCATCTCGTTCTCCCTCTCAATTCTTCCTATTCCACTCCCTCTAGCCTCTTCTATACACTATCCCGTGCAACAAAGAGAAAACCACTCGTTGAGAACAATGGATCATTGGAAAAAGTACATCAGATATATGATTTTGTCCTTTCTCGGCAAATGATATTTATAAATAATTCTCGGGTTTCCAGTCGTGTAAGCCGAATAAGTGAGTATTGCTCTGAGTACGATGGAGGAGTAATCCGTCAAAACGTCAGCAACACAAAATCTTGCTCGGATGAAAACCCGAGAATTATTTATAGTTAATCAGAATTCGAACACATAGACGACCATGACAAACGAGGGTGTTAAGCGTGAGTGATGGGGCCAAGTGAAAAAATGTCTGGGTGCTGTACGATTGCTGTTCTTTGTTCCAGTGGTATTTGTGGTGTTCCGACATAAATGTGTTCATTTCAGGTATTGTCAGGCGTTGTGTTGACATGGTGTCAAACCAGATCAATAAGGCGTGAATTAGAATTTGAAATTTACTTGCTTGAGAATAATCTAAGAAGTTTGAGAATACTCTTGGCTTGAAAAGAGGATGAAGTGAAGATTTCACAATGAAGACTTATTATTGATAATATGAATATTGATGAATCCAATAAGATTATTATTATTGGTTATAGTTATTATGTACAGGATGAGATTTATTAACCCATTTATGCCTAGTGTTCCATTTTTGGAACACCTGACACGACTTTCTAATTTAATGACTACGACTCATTATACACTAATATTCCACGGTTTTTCTTTCTGTACCTCTTTATAAAGATATATTGTATTACGGGGCGCAAAGAGTTAGTCAGTTTTGCCAACCCATCGCAGCCAGTGTGTTGAGAAATATCGGTCTTTTTTTTCAAGGCATTTTTTCTGAGACCATCTCAAATGTTATATTAATAACTATTTGCCATTACGCCCAAATATTGTAAATATTTCCCTGCATGTTTATTAATAGTTAACCTATAGTTCTTTAAGAAGAAAATTTTGAAACAATGTATTTTGTTTTAGTTATAAGCTTTTATTTAACAGTGTTCCATTTTTGGAACACTAGGCAAATCCACTACTATTATGCGTGCATTCAGGCGCACTGAAATATTCACTTTAATTTTAAATCAAGTAAGCAATTAGATGTTATGTGACTGAGGGAAACGATGCTATGTCTTGGCTATAATCAGTTTCCATTTCAGTGAAAGAATAAATACATCGATAACCAACTGATCACTTGTGAACAGAGAGATGAAAACATATGAAAGTCACCCTGTGCACTCTTCCATTCGGGACCAAGCCCCCTGTGTCATATTGACGTCATGAACATTTATCAATGAGCGAATGGCGGCTTCTTGCACCCAATATTCTTCTCCTTTTCTTTTTAGCAGAAAGTTTATTGTAAGTGTTCGGGCTACGCACTTGTCCTGCACAGAGCGACACGCCGCCCCCCCACTCCTGCCGTATCGGCAACTAGAGGAATTTTCCCGGGTAATGCTTATTCCTTTCCCTCTCCGTGTCTAACAAAGGGACTTTTAGCCTTTTCTTTAAGGCATTGAAATCCTCGGTGCCACTGTCGGCCAAGAGTGTAGTGACCCTTTCTCTTGGCCCTTGGGCGATGGTGGGGGGCATTTGGGTTTTTACAGTAGTACCTAGTATGTTGAGTGCGATCTCGTGAAGTGGATGTTGCATCCGTTAGAAAGTGAAGGGTGACCGCGCCTTTAGCTAAAAGTACCAGGATGTCGAGATATTTGACAGTGCATGAAATAACTGATCTATTAGAGACAGAAGATTACATAGAAGTACGTGATATCATCATTGAACCCCCTGATAACGCAACAGAACCTGTGTCTGACGAGGACTCCGGGGATGAACATGGTGGAACAATTAATAATCTTCCCGGTTCATTGCTGCTCGCTCCTGCTCATCTCATTCATGATTCTTCTGATGAGAACTTTGACCATGCTGACTTTTGCTGATACCGGATGGTGATACTACTGAAAATGACGGTGCATCGGCTTCTGCTTCGCCTCAACCTCTTCTTGCTCAAAGAAAAAAGGTAACCAAAGTTGTGTGCAAATGGAAGAAAGCCCATCTGACTGCCCAGCCAGTAGGAGGTAGAATTTCAAAAGAACAAATCACGAAAATGAAAACCCCTGCAGAATATTTAGGACTCTTTCTGGATATTGAAGTGATTGATATGATTGTCAAATATTCCAATTTATATGCTGCAAGTAAGTGCGTAAACCTTGAACTGACTGTCGGTGAGTGTCGGTGTTTTTTGGGAATAATTTTCCTGAGTGGTTACGTCTCTGTTCCGAGACGCCATATGTTTTGGGAGCAAAGACCAGATTCGCATAATTCTCTAGTTAGTGGTGCAATGAGACGTGACCGATTTGAAATAATATTTTCAAATTTGCATGTTGCTGAAAATTCTAACTTGAACCACATGGACAAGTTTACCAAGCTGCGACCTCTCATAGAGCAACTGAATGACAGATATATGAAATTTGTACCAAATGAAATATACTTCAGCTTTGATGAGGCCATGATTCCCTATTTCGGTCGTCACGGGTGCAAACAGGTCATTCTGGGTAAGCCTATTTGGTTTGGGTATAAATTCTGTTGTGGTGCAACGCGTCTAGGCTACATTTGCTGGTTTCAACCTTATCAAGGAAAAAATCCGAACACTCAATACCAATCAGGTCTATAATCAGTATATGGGAGGAGTGGACTGAGCTGATGGAAATATTGACAAGTATCGAGCATCAATCCGTGGAAAGAAATGGTACTCGAGCCCTCTGTTATTCTGCTTTGAGATGGCTTTACAAAATGCTTGGCAATTGCATAAAATAACAATGTAAAGCCAATGGATCTTCTTGAATTTCGTCGCCGTGTGGCCTGTCACTATGTAGAGACATATGGCAATACTGCTGAGCCTGGTAGGAAAGGGAGACCATCTATGAAGCGTAATATTGACTCACGTCATGACGGCATGAATCATACGATTGTAAATCAAGGAAAGCAAACTCGCCGTGTCCAATGTCACAAAAATACCATTTTTCAATGTAAAAAATGCAATGTATCCTTGCATATTAAGTGTTAACCTGGATATCACTGTTAATAGTGAGTTAATAAATGTCTGAATCAAATGATTTGCTTGTTATCATTGAGTACGTCATGGTAGTGGATTTGCCTAGTGTTCCATTTTTGGAACACCTCGTAATTAATAATTGGCAAGAGATGCATTGTTTTTTCTTTCGGATATTGTTTTCATTCGTATTTTTATCTATAATATGTAAAAATCAGGGTAAAATTCGCATTTTTCAAACCTTCGGCATAAATGGGTTAACAGGAGCTCTTTGAGTATGATGTTTGGACCCCTTTCCTGTACTATTTTGGTGCATATAGCTGACGTAATGCAGTGAGAAAAACTTTGTAACCTTCACAATTACAAAATTTAATTTTCGACCTGGTTCCAGTAAAAGTTGACATATTAAGGATCTGGTGATGTCGCGTATACGATGATATCTGGTTGATTAATAAATTTTGTGACTGTGGAATTTCTAAATGTTTTTTTCGTACTGCATAATACAATTCCCCAGTGTTACGCCGCAAGCTGTTGTATGTGTTCGTTGATATTCACAATTTTCTCATTAAATTGTTATATTGCCACTATATGCTCTAGCACATAAACGTTCCTGAGTAATGTCATTTAAGTTTTTGTGGGACTAGAATTGAGGTAGACATTTTTATAATTGGTCAACTTTTTCAATACTTTCTGGTAAAAAAAATGAATTCACCATTTTGGTACATAATTGAATCCACAGTCGACTAAGTGAAAACAACTCCAAATATTCTCAAGACTATTTAGGACTGCTAGCGTTCCACCTTGGCAACATTTACCTACATGTACCGGCATCACTGCGTATACAATCACCGATGGATCCCTAAGCGTGGCACTTGAATTTTTTAGTGTACAAGAATACGGTTGGAAATTCCCTTAGCTCCTGAGTTGTGCTTCATTTTCAGCTTTGAAATAATCTGTACTGTGTATAGCTGGTTCATTTCCGTCACGTTTTCTCGCATTCTTCTTCGATGGGTGCTTGAGTAATAGTTCTTCTCTCAGTCTGTGTTGTTTATACTGTCCAAAACAACTGCCAAAAATATATTTCTTCAGAAGGCCTTATCTTGTAAGGAAAAGGAATATGTGATAGCTTACTTATTCACGTTCGGAATCCGTTTGGAAAATGCAGGTTTTTTGTAAAAATTTTGTTTACATTGATTTCGTCAGGTTTGACTGACTTTTTATCTATCCTAGCTTGGTAAGCGATGGCTCTGGGTGAGGATAACGAATTTTTGCAGAACTGGATATAGGCATTAAGTATCACTTTCGTGTTAGTCCGTGTTATTTATTTTCACTTCTGGATGCGTGAACGTGAGTCCTCTCATTAAGTGCAGCATTTTGAAATTTCAAATTGTGGCTAGTTTGAAAATTATTTAAAAATAAAATCCGTCTGACGAATTTTATTCAGAGAAAATTTTTTTTCATACGCAATATGAAAAGAAATTAAAGCTGCGATTCCCTTTGTTGGTCGCTAAGTTATTTTGAAATAGGATTCCTTCAATGTCTGTGCCTAATTGCTATGCAACAGCTCATTTTTAACTACATTCATGCCCCTAATAACTATTTTGGTTCTGACTTTAGATAACTTGCTTCACGTTTGCAATCGTTTTAGATACGACTTGGGGTGAATATTTTTCGGGATTTCATGGATTATATTTAGTCTTAAATGTACTTTCGTTACTGTGAATAATGGCTATAACTTTTTCTATATAACTACGCTAGCACCTGCATTATGGATAGTCTTTTGCATGAAACAAATAAATTTCGAAAATAAACATGGGCGTTAACAGTCACTGAGGTGTTTTGGAGACCTTGAGTAACCAGCAGGGAAAAAGCACTTGCGCTTTGACCCAGGTCGTAATGAATTTCCCTGTTCCAACTTTCCCCGATTTAATTAAAACCCTTGCGAAGCAAAACCGCGCACTTGCTAGACATTTCATGCAGCTCAGCCAGGTAGCGATTATTTATTGTCGCTTTCACAATTTTTGCTCTCGGCCGAATCTTCCGTAAATTCTCTCTCTTTATATGTTCCCTACGAATATTCGGTATCCGCAGTGAAGTTGCAGAAGTTTCGCCCTGAATTTCCGGTATGAATGTCGCGAATGATATTATGTGCGTCAAAGCGTATTCCGCAGTCCAACTCTTTTTAGGAATGTTATTGTGGATCATTTTAAAGCAGCGATTACCTTCCTTTGGTCCCTTCTTCCCGTCTTCTGGTTGTTGAAGCCTAATGGGGGCGTTTGCTCGGAACCTAAATCGCAATTTTGTACACATAATTGTTAGATGGAAACTAAAAAAGAATTTTAGTGAAAAGTTAGTCTGCTAACCACAAACATTCTCTCAGAAATCAAAAAATTAAAATAAGCAAAAGGTGACGCCCACCGAAAAAGCTGCTTTGATATCATTGACGTCATTTTCCTCCCGTTCTTGACGCCTTTTAGGGGAAGAGAATGGAGTGGATGGGGGTTCTCGGAAGGTCTGCTCGCACAGATGCTGTCGCAACTGCTCCTATTGGCAGAGCCAGCTGTGTTCCCCCCTTTATGGGGGGACACAGCTGACTCAGGTAAGCAGGGGTAAGGCAAAGTAGCTTCGCGGGCTCAGTTGTGATTGGACGAAGTCGATACGCTTCAGAGGTTGCACATACTTTTCCGAAAGGGTCAAAAACATCAGCTCATGCCGCTTACAACTCGAGAAATAATTGACGGATCAAAAAACGGAAAAATACGCGTCTTTTTATTTTGCAAACTCTATACAGATTCGGCAATAAAAAAATATGGTTAACCACCCCATTGCCTGCCAACTTTCGTGTACGCCTAAATACTCAGAATAGCAGTAGGAAAAGTATTTTATCATTTAGTTATATTTTGTTGTTTTATTATGTTATTTAGGTATAATATGTTATTTAATTGAAGAATAATGGCTACCAAAATATTTCAGTTGGTGATTTCTGAACAAATTTTATTTCCCCTCACATACATTCAACATAGTTGGCTATCATTTCAACTAGTCTCGACTTAATATACAATCCAAGGTGGATGGCATTGATTATCGTCAGGAATACAGAGAAGAGAGGATTGTGTTGGGAAGAAGGTCCGTGTGAAGGGACTTACGGAAGGTAGGGGTATTAGATTTGGCAGGAAAGGGCAGTGAGCTGGAGACCCCTACGTGTGCACTTAGCTGGAAAATAGTTGAGATGCCGCTACTGTACCCACCTGATGATGACGTTCCACATCAAAACCCGGGTCGTATTCAAGAAGTAATTTGTGTGGAATAACCATGTATTTTTTGTTCAATACGAATTCAAAGTTCCATAAAGTCACGCCCACAACTATCGATTTGTTTAGATTTATTTAAACGCGATCCCGCTGAGTTTCTGTAAAGTTTTTGGTCAGAAAATGAGACTATAATTCACCATTGTAGATTAAAGACGAAACAGCAGTGATAGCTGTGGGTGGCAGCCGGTGAAAGTGCACCAAAGAAAGCAAAAGTTCCATCTGCTGAAAATTTCCTGGCTACGGTTTTTTTGAAATCCTCGTAACGTAGTGCATATAGACTATGTGAAACAAAGCAGAAGAATTACCGGAGTGTATTTTTTCTCATTATTGGAACAATAGAGGTATGCATGAAGGGTTAAACTTTCGCATCTAGCGATAAAGACCATATAGTCTCTTTCACCACGAGAGCTCATCCGCACAAATATGGGGTTGTTGCTGTAAACTTCATGATCTGCACTTATGAGTGCTTCCATATGCACCATGTTCACAGGATTTGTCTCCTAGCGATTGTCTCCTCTTCCAAAATCTGAAGACATGGATTGCTGAACGAATATTTACTTCAAATGTAATCAAACTAGTGCGCTGGAAATGGTTGTTATCTAGAAGAATATGACATTGTTTGAACGCCTGATATGCTTCCACCTCATCCGGGATCGATTCCGTGCGATAGGAGGTGTTAGAGGAATTCTAGTTTCGCGAGTGCTTTATAGAGGATGCGTGGAGATCAGTTAGTCGTGTTGGAAGTTAATCCACGAACATGTCATTTCATTGTGAGAAGTCTGATGCTGGTGCTGGGTTTGTTGTATTTTATATTTTTAGTTAGAATGTTCCCGAGTAGTTTTTCCCGTGTAATAACATTTACCGTAATCGCGTGAATGGCTTTGCAAACACCACTCCGAATGATCTCCGCTGCGTTCTTGCTCTGAACTCTGGTCATTAGCAACATTTTGCAACAGTCCCTTGTTGTGGATGTTTCGATGGATTAGTATTCTATCTACGAATTATTTGCGCTATTTTGGACTAATAGGTTGTTGGGGAGAGTAAAAAAAAATTAAGTGGGGAAGGAAGGGTGGAGAGAAATTCGGCGCCTGCGTTACACTGCACTTCACAATTGAAGGGGTCCACATTTTTATTTTCCATCCGGCGAACTGTATACTGAATTTGAAGTGCTCTCCCAACTGTATCTCCCCATAATTATGATAATAATTTGAGCTTGTTGGCAGAGAGAAAAACTTTGAAGAAAATTATACCTACCGATACCAACAGGTATATATTTGAAGGCTCCTATATCGATAATTCGGTCAACTCGTTGATCATCAACGGGCAGATCTGTATGGGAGGCACTTGTATCGGGAAAAGCTCAGTGGTGGGCCTCTGTCCAAGAGCAATTGAGTGCTAAATACTTGGTTTGTAGGGGAGGGGGGAGGAGAGAGAGGGAGGGGGACATCTGATTGGTTGTTGAAGGGAGAGAGGGAAGGGGGTCTGTTGTGGTTGGATGTTTTTATTTTGAAATTAAAATCGGAAATAGTCTTCAAATACCTATTGGCATTGATATCATTTTCTTTAAAATTTCCCCAAAAGGATGTCACTATCATTCCCGAGACCTTAGGATGGGATGCCAATATTCGAGGTGATCATCATCATTGGTCAACAATCCTAGGATTGGTTTGACGCAGCTTTCCACTCGATTCTGCTATTGGCCAACCTTTTCATTGTGACTTAATTCTTCTCTTCTACATCCTTCACAAATTCGAAGCAACACACACCTGATTAATATCAGGTGAACTTCAAGTGCTTAGTCCGAGATCAGTGTACGCCATCAGCACGGTGGAAAAGATCTCATTTCAGCATCACTTTGGCGTCGATTAAATTAAAGAAGGCGTCATATCGCCAACAAAGGCGACGAACGCTGAACCGCATGCTTGAGCATTAATTAATACCCAATCTCCCGAATCAAAGTTCATGAATGAAATAATCAGCAGTCAGGGTTGTTATACTTTGTTTTATCGTGTCCCCTCGTGGCTAACCGGATAATAATTACTAGATTCGAGGGATATGAATTATGGCGCAGTTCCCCATTTGGGACTCCTTTGTACGCCTTCCTTTCTTAGGCCTGAAGACTTCTTTCATCGCCTTCGAGCGGCATACTCCCTCCTTTGTTCCTCCTCCCAGAGCGAATAACCCTTTTTCTTTCTCTCTCTCTCTCTCGAAGATATTCAATTTTCCTCCCCTTCCTTCTCCTCTCCCGTCTTTCGTTTTCCCTTTTCCCTGTTCTTTCTTCCTGCGGAGGGAGGCCCTCGCCGGCCCTGATGGAACGGCCTCCAGTGCCTACAAGGTGCCTCGAGGGTCGGCAAACGTTGATGGAAGGATTTGGGTCAGGAAGCGTCGTGGACGAAGTCGGTGTTCGGGACGTTCGCTGAATCGTTCCGGGGGGGTCGATAATAGGAGAGGGTCGTGAAAGTTTCGCGTCCATAGCTAGTCACTTTTCGTGTTCGCTCGGCTGTTTCATTTTCCGTAACGAGATTAGGGTAAAATGTTCAGCACGATGTTCGTTCACTTCATCACCGTAGTGAAAAATTCAGATGGAAAGTCGCCATTCAATCTATTGTTCCCTTTAGATTCAGTGTTTAGGTAAACCGTTGATTTGAAGTACACGGGGTGATTAATAACTTAACATGGTGTACCTGATTGAAGGTTTAGCTAAAATAATAATGACTCGTGACTTAAAAAAGGGCTCATCTAGGATTTTTAAAACATTTTTAGGATACAGGAAAAACTGAAATTTCACCAAAATTCTTAAATAAGAGCTCAGCTTCTGGTCAAAACCTCCATGCTATTGCACTTAATTGCATTTTACTGAAATTTATTCTTGATAAAGCATCGGCCTTTGCGTAAAAATGGAAAAATATGAAAAAGCCTTTTTTCAAAATTTTTCAAAATGAGCCCTTTTCGAAATCCATGATTTATTTGAATCATAGAAACCAGCTGCAGTAAGCACATTTTTGACTATTTTGTGATTGAACGAATGAAGTTCTGCCCTCATTTTCAATTATTTTAAAGCTTACGCAAAGGAATTACTTCATTTTTTAAAGAAGCATTTTGAACTCCTAATTTTTGAACATCAGAATTGCGTTGTGCTGCGGTGAAGAGACTCTTATATACATAAAAGTTTCGTCCAAAGTGAGGCTTGTTAAAAACAAAAATCATTGATAGGAAATTTCTTCATATTGTAATATTGTTATCATATTGTACGGAGCTTGAATTTGGCCTTTGCAATAAGTTTTTCAAAGGCTTATGAAAAAATACTTGGTTTTATGGATTGTTTTCCCAACGTAATGATTTATTCTTACAGTTAAATTGCTTGTTTTATCGCAGTTGCAATTGGAATGAATTCCAACGCTGCACTTTATTAGCAAGTTTTTATTGCAATATATTGATGTGACTACAGAGCAAGTTACTACAAGTTGGATTTCGACTCATTTGCATGACCTTCCTTCCCGTCGGTAAAAAAGTAAAATTTCCCGAAATTGGAAAATAATTTGGCCAATGCAAATGTAATTATTTATTTGTTTATTTTTCGCTCAATTTCACTTCGTGGTATTGTGAATATAAATAAATTAGCATAATATGGCTTGAAGGGTAAAGGAAATGAATCCCTTTCTCTCCCTCCTCTCCTAACATTTACATTCCTTTTGCTTTAACTCTGCTACCGACGTCCTTACACTTCCGATGTTCCTTGTTACCTTTGAATTAATTTTGGTTTATAAAATGTTTATTTTTCGTGCGATCGGATATTTCCATAGAGGAAGGCATTTAGGATTTTGCCATTTATACAATCCTCACTGACCATGAGTACACGTAATGTGGTTTGCTTTTTCAGAGTAAAACTGGAACTCATGTAAAGGCCGATTTAGGTGTGCTGGGCTTAATTATGAGAATTCATGAATGCCTACCGTGCCGATATGTATTTTTCCTTTTGAGTTTTGAATCAAATTTAATCTGATTTAGTGTTTCCTGTGATATCAAAAAAGAGCGGAGGCTTTTAGATTTGATAGTTGTTACGGTAGGTATACAGCGTGTACGTGGATGATAACATTTATTTTTTTCTCTATTTGTTGCTCAACTCTATTACATTTTAATTCCCGTAGAGGAAAAACGCGTTTTAAATTATTCTGTTGAATCTTTTGCTAGTGGCAAAGATCTGCTTTGATGAGAAATAAAGTTTAAAAGCAGACGTTCATAAAGCTCTGCTTAGTTCCTCTTAATGTGTTGTGGACATTTCACAATCTTATGGCGGAACTATTTTTTGGGAATATTGCCTGTTCTCTGTTGAGTGGTTAAAAAAATGACGTCCTCTTCCTTGTTTAAAGGAATCAGGTCTGAAAAACGATATTCAGATACTTGAAATAAACTTAGTTAAATTCACAACTTTTATAGGTATTTCCGGTATCATCCGGTGCATGTCCATATAAAAAATAAATTAAATTCAAAGAGAAGCTTCTGGTTCATATATAGACCTTATGGTTCTCTATAATACGATGCATTGCTTTTAATTATAATAAGAAAAATGGAGTTTTATTGATCACGAACTAAAATGACTGCATCAGAGTGAAATATTTGCTTGAATATGTATATTAGGTCAATAGTGGTAAATACATGAAATCTTAAAAGTGTCTTCATTGATTTTTAACTTGATGAATAGATGACAATGAACAGTCTTGGTTTGTTCCGGCAAGAAATATTTGATTGACAAGGATTGGAACTTTAAATCAAACCATTGTGTAGGAATGTATATAATATTCAATTTTGAATCTTTATTGAGCACTGAAATGCAAGTAAATCTCCCGTATGTTAACGGGTTTCTGAAGTGGAGTATGAATGATGAAACTATTGAATTATGAAATGATGCTGTATAAAATTAGGAAGAAATTATTAAGGTCATAGAAATTCTTATTTCAATTTAATTGGCATGACGAAGGTAGCCACGCTGCAGGTGACACGGGTGGTTGCGATTAACGGATGCATTTGGCATATCACCTATATTGATGCAATTAGTATTAGTAAATACAGTATTTTAATCTATATCGCTACATTCTCTATGGGTTAATGAATTCCTTTTTCACTGTATTTGAGGCAAAATTGGTGGATGAGATACGAAACATTAAATTGTGATTTAATTAAATTGTAAACCTGACTCAATACGCATAATTATAAGGCAAGAGCAGGCTTCAGACCCAAGACGGGATTATAACCAGAGGTGATTTGGCCTGCGAGCCAACACCATGAACAGATTTAGATGTTACGGTGTAGGGACGAAGAACTAAGGAAACACAAGAAGCCAAACAAAATGGAATTAAAATAACATTTCCAAGTAAACGGGAGGTAATTCAGAGCATCCAACTAGGGCTTCCGTTGGAACAAGTTTGAGTACTTAGTTATGTAGGCAAGATAATATTCCAGATGTTAGGCAAAGAATTATATTTTGTCTGCAAGCATTTATCACCAAAGGAAAGAGCTTCCGGGGAGAATCTTGTTACAGTATTTAAAACTAAGTTCAGCGAAGAAATAAGGATGTGGCGTGGGGTCCAATTGATCTGAGACTTGGACTCTAGGGAAAGATTAACGAGGTCGAGATTTTGATTTTCTCGTGCAGATAAGAGTGGAAAATGTTCGACGCACAGAAAAGAAGATGAATAAAAGTGACAAATTGAACGTAGTGGTGGTAAAAATAATATTTTGGCGAACAACGGGAGATTGGGTTCGTGAATGGAACTGTTAATTGAGGACAATGCGGCTGTAAAGGCTATTATTAAGGGAAGAAGGTGTAAGAGTGGATGTTGAGGTAAATAAAAGGCATTTATTATCGTATAGAGTGAGGTTCGAAATATGCACATTTATAAAATAAAATACTTTAAGAATTGGCTCTTCGGAAAATTCACAGCGGGGATGAGGCTTTCCGCTATAACAAACCGTGTTGGCATCTGTTCGTCACCCATCGGTTATCTCACCCATCGAGACATGTCTAGTTAACATAGGTCTAAACACAACTTCTTAATCAATTTAATAACAAATAGGTAGGGGTTTCATTTATTTGCGGAATAGTTTCCCATCCTAATTCCCCTAGTTTGAGTTATTGTAATGATAGACGTTTTTATGGGTATACCGGTCCTTAAGAGCAGCTATGTGGAGTGAAATTTCGTCGCTCCAGTCCTACTGAGCAAGTTCAGTACCCCGTCTGTCGGATGGGACGTTAGGCATGGAACACGTGGCTCCCTTAGTGAAGAGTAGGCTAATGCCAACAATGGGTTCCCCTCCTTCCTTCTTCCCCTGAAATATCCTATTTGTAACAATTACCACCCCGTTTTAAAGGGCAAAAATCACCTTAGATTTCGTTCGCCTCACCCTAATTACAACAAAACTGTTTTTCCTCAATACTTGGCGTCTGCTGCGTTACCATAGGCGTATTGATTGCGGCGGAACATTTAGGAGAAAAATGAGGTAAGGGGAAATAATCACAGCTTGTAAGATGGAGGGGAATGAGAGAGCGCTTTAGAATGGTTCGTATTTCTTTATCACTGGTTTCTTCCCTTGTGAGTCTTACCCCTTCTCTTTCTCTGTCCGTCTCTCCCCGTAAAGGGTGCGTCGCCGGTGGGGGGTAGGGGCCGTGAGAAATGGTAATGGGAGGAGAAGTGAGAAAGGGAGAATGATAAGTGGAACGGGGATTGCTGGAGTCGGATTTCTGGGGAAGAAGGGGTTGGATCTCCTCCTTGCGGGGATGACAAAGCGCCAGCCAAAATGAATTGCTCAGAATGTCTTGAGTATGAAATTGGATTCAAGTTTTCTTGGTTTATAAAGGAGGTTAAGGGTATGGTGGGGGTTTGAGGGGAGGAGAGGTAAAGGTTGCGTTGGTGTTGGTTGGGGATGGGGGCGTGGTAGGGAGGGTTTTACCAAGGATTCTCAGGGTTTTGTGGGGGAAAGGCTGATAAAAGAAGTGGTGGCTTATGAAATAATGGGTAGTTAATGAAGCTTAGCGTTGGGAACGTAATTGAGATCTCCCCGAGTTATGGCTTCCCTTATTTTCCTTTTTTCCACCATTTCCATCTCGACGACTCTTGTCATTCTCTTGGTTGCCTCTACGGAGCTCGCATTTTGGAGATCTTCCGCGGACGCCCTCGCCGGCGATGCCCGGAAATAATCCTCCCGCGGATCTTTTCTCCTTCTCCTTGGCGCGCCTGTTCTTCCCATTCCATCTCTCGAGCTTTTTCATATTTATGAACGAGTCGTAGGACATGTCCCACCGTTTTGAGCCGCTGGGAAGAAAGCCGCGACGCGGGCCGAACATGAGACTGAATGTCCTTGCGCCACTCGAGTAGAACTCCCCCGATTTACATCGCGTATTTACCCAAAGTGGGGGTGAGAGGTTCTTGAGTAACGGACACCTAATTTTCAGTAGGGTTCTGCTCACGAATTTGAGTTATCACCAACGGTTTTATTTCTTTATCCACCTTAGAGTGAGTGTTACGAATTGAATTCCCCATCATTTTCCTCTCAGATATAGCTCGTTTGAAAGCTCGTGGCCCCTAAATGCGCGGAACGTTGACGAGTGCAGGGGAGGGTGCTCTTGGGGGAGGAAACTTGGAGGGGAAGGCAAGCTTCTCCCTGCGGTCGGTTCCCTGGGGAGGGAGGGAAAAGGAAGGAAGGTCGGCAGGGTGTCCAACACCATTATGAAGACACTTCAGTGTGACTCACGGAAGTAAAGGAATTTAACGAACCTTACTATCTGTTTCTTACAATTATGCCAGGTCATTCTCGGTGGCCATAGTCCTCGTCGATTGTCACCTATTCTCAGTAAAATCACGTGAGGTCCCAAGCAAACAATTCGCAGAAAAAAACCAATCTTGACACTAATTAGTCTTACCATTATGGACAGGAGATATTACAGCAATAGCCAAAGTAATGGGGAAAAGGTATTGGGGAAAAGGTATTGGGGGAAAATAATAATTAATTAGAACTATGTTTAGTATTAAAATGCAATTAATTTAATCTTTCACTATACATAATCGCTATCACATCCACTACTTTCCTCCGAATCACTTAAAAGGTTAATTATGAGTTCATTTTCCCCCTCATCTAACACCATTTCATTTGCTATATAACACGTTTCTTCCGCCTTCACCTTCTCACTGACCTTTCCCCACTCTTCTCGTCCAATATCCTCACACTTTTTCTCCACCAAACGCTTCACGTCTTCCAAATTAAAAGTGGTATTATTTAGTGCCACCCAATTTTTCATTATCCCCCATATGTTTTCTATGGGGTTAAGTTCAGGGTGGTAGGGAGGCAATCTCACTGTTGAGTGACCATGCGCCGCTAATATTCGGTCCACTTCATAAACTACCGGCCCCTTGTTCATCTTAATTTTTTCATATAGCTCCAGTTTCGTCTCTCTGCTTTCATAATTTATGCCCCGTTCATCCAACCACGTCTTCATCACATCCTTCTTGTCCTTGCTGGTTGGGCAACGGTTGTACTGGACGTTGTGGTACGATGCATTGTCCAGCACGACCACAGAATGTTGGGGTAGGTTGGGAATTAGCTTATTTCTCAGCCATTGAAAATAGTTGAACTGGTTCATGTCTCCGTGGTAATCTCCAGTTTTCAATCCCGATTTAAATATAAGTAACGCCCCAGGAATGAAACCCATTTCTCCACCTTAAAAGACAATTCATGTTTTTACTAGCTTATTCTCATTCAATAATATTTGCATTTTGTATTATTCATTACCAATCTAAGTTTTCGCAAAAACCAACTTACCAGCGTGGACGATGATTAATCGCTGTCCTTTGGAAATGGGCGCCTTCAGTCCATGATCATCGCCGCTGGTCCATTGGAAGGGGGTGGTGTGAGATGAATGTATATAAGTCTCATCTGTGAAGACAATGGGTCGCCCTTCCTCCCTGAATTTTTGAATCTTCCTCAGGTAAACCATTCTCTTCCACCTTATGTCATGAGTTTCGGTCAATACTTTTTTATTATTGGACGTCTTTTACCACCTAAGGCAAAATGAGAATTTGTAAGAAATTAGAAATTGGTAAATGCAATACAAATTCATCAGTTAATATAACTCTACGATATATACATATATACCCTTACCTGAATCCAATATTCTTCATTAGGACACGCAAAGAATTCAATTGGCCGTCAAAACTTGTTTTTTCCTTGACAATAGGCAGCAGAGCACGTAGTGTTGGGTGCCTCTTTTCCACTGTATGGAAATTGTGCACCGTCCTCCGTATCACCTGCACGTCAAAGTCATCCACAGTAGATTTAGGGCTCTTCTGCGGCTTTTTCTTCCTTGGGCTCACAAATTCAGCTTTCGAACCACTGGCAATAGCAGCTCCTTCCTGTGCGATTCGCTTCAAGGAGCGTAGGGAAACGCCAGTTGCAGCGGCCACTCGTTCCGTCACACTCTTCAGCGGAAGAGTAATTCCTTCGGCTGCTTCCTTCTTCATAAATGTTAGCACATTATGCACAATTTCTCGCGCCTGGCTATGCAGTACCCTCCCACCCCCCACTTTGGACGCGAAATCCATACTAAGTTATACCTCGCTAAAAAACTATCTATGTAAAATATACTAATTCCTAAGTTAACCCTTACAAATATTTATGCAATAAAAGATAGAAAAAAACTAATTTAAGGTGAAATAATACGGTAACTCAAAAAATATAACCACTAAAATACTACTTAACGAGACAAATTAATTACAAAGACGTGGGTATAAACTACAAAGAAAATAAAGTTAATACTACCCCTAACTTATTCCTAACTTGAACTATTGACAAAATATGAAAAGCTAACCTACGAAAAATTTATGAGAAAATTGAAATTACTAATTGAAAAAACTACTGAAATAATGTAAGCACAAGTTAAAAAACAAGAAAAACTACTGCGAAAAATATGAAGCGTTAACCTAAAATGAATAAATTTAAAACAACAAACACAACTCTATACTATTCAAGAACTAATGCTATCCTAATCATAAAAATATAAAACTAAAACGAAAAATTGAAATGGCTAAGAAGAAGGAAACGGCAGAAGCAGTGAGGTTGGCAGCGAACGCAAGCGATCTGAATGGTGTCCCGAGGGAGAATGGTCACTTTCTCCCAAAACTCCCAGCGAGCGCCGTTCACGAAAATAGACTCGTCCAGGTCAAAAAAGGGTTTCTGCGCACGGGCCACGAGCTTTCAAACAACGTAGATTCGGTAATACATAATGAATTTTAGAGATTTATATTAACGTTATGATTCAGGGATACGCTGATAATCTGGTTATGGTATCCAGGTCGGTAACATGCTGGATTGGCGACCCAAGCCGGCGTGTGACAGCGGTCTCGCATCTTGTTCGAGGCCTGGATATGGTGTTGTTCAGGGACTAAAAAAATGCGTATGCGAGATAACCTTAGTCGTTAGAGCATTTAAAAAGAAAAGATTACAGCTGCATTATCTGCGCTTACGTAGATGATTTGTTGAGGTTATATTTTGTTGTTGTGTATCAATTTAGCTTCCGGAAGTACAAGACCACAGAACATTTTTGATGTGAGTTATTGTGGTCAAGGCTCGGTGTGAGCGTTTACGGCAAGTGTTGATGTTAGTCATTGTGAGTGCAGGGAATAGACTCTCATTAAATTGATCAATGCCTATTTGATATACGATTTCCTCTCGATAGAACCCCACTTAATGTCGAATGAATAAGCCTGGCGATAGTCTGTTGGGTTAAAATAAAGTTTTGAGTATGATAAAAGTTCTTTTACTTCCTCTTCTCAAAACTTCCTCTCCTGGCCCAATCAAACCCCTCTTTTACTGGCGCAAATCACTTTAGCTGTCGGCCGCCTCCTCCGTTCAGCTACTTATTACTTATTCCACTTATTTTTAATAATAATTAATTCGATAAAAATATATTTCAGAGAAGGAATAGTCTAGTGTGCAGCTGCGCACCAATCAACTTATTTCTTTCCAACGTTTGGAGAGAAATGTTTTAAAGTGATGGGCAATGAAATGAAAACTGTTTGGGAAATAATTACGTCAATAAGTTAATCTGATATTGAAGCATTCAGCTAGATCATATGAGAAGATGACTTCAGTAAAGGGACTTCAGATAGATCATAATATTGTGTGGCCCGTAAAGGAACAAAAGCGAGAATATAAGGGGCGCAGCATGTAACTTTGGGAATGAATGACTCACTTCTTTTTATACAGGAAGAAGAAGGTGATGTGATTCTTTGGGGTAGAATGAAGAAAATGAGTGAGAGGAATAAGCTTGAGGTGGAAGGTATCATGTACCTGTGGAGCATTAGGCTAGTATAGGTGTGTTGTAAGGTCCGCATTGGCGAAAGGGCAGCGTTAGTTGGCGGACTACGGCAGCCATGTTAGTAACACACTGACCTTTCAATCTATGTGTCGCAGGTTTAAATCTCACCCAGGCCTGGTTAGATGGTTTAAAATAACCTCAAGAGTTGTAGCACCTTAAAAGTTGAAGTCCATTACTACTAAAATCAGAACTAATCTATAAGGGCTGTCGTTACTTAACGTAAAAAGGTCTTTTAACCAGTTGGACAGCAGGCAGTAGAGATGAAAAGAAAGAAGATATATCTTCCTGATACCAACCACTACGAAGAGATTAGGATATAAGTAAAGAGGTACCTGAGTAAGAACTCTAAAATACTAATTAAGATTTCCTGAAATGATTCAATTCTTGTAGGTTTAAGTATATTTTTTTGACTAAAGTATAAGCATATAGTGATGTTTCTTATATATTGGTGAAGAGAAAAATAGATAGGAGGGGAAAAGTGGTCAGAGTAAAATGAAAAAGAGTTAATGAAATCTCAGTTATTTTTTAAAAGTATGTGAGAATTTTATCTTGCTGTAAAAATAAGTTGTATTCGGGACTAAGTCTTATAAGGTATTTAAATACATTTAAGATAGTATCATGAACATTTTCCGATACAAAGATGAGATTCTGGAGAATCACAGAGGAGGAAGTAAAATCCAGAGGATGTAGAATACACTCTTCTTTCAGTCAGACTTTTTGTATTACTGTTTCCATCATTTTGCCCTGTTCTCTAAATGCTCTACGTATATTCTTCGTGTTTTGAGGTTACAGTCATCCTCGTTGACTTAAGCTATGTCGAATGCTTTTATTGTATTACGCACGAATACCTCCGTAATGTTTTACCCCATTGTTCATGATTCTATTCAAACTTAAGTTTATATAATTTTTCATGATTTTTTTTCTTATCAGCATAATTGTCGGCAAAATTGACGTTGTGTCAGTATTTAGGTTGGATATTTGGCTGGTATGTGGGCTATAGTACATCCTTTTGACCCAAGGGCTCGGATTAGAGCCCGGGCGGTGGTACTTTTTTTCATTAGTTTACCGCTGTTCACTTGAGTACAATGTGGAGTGCATTTCGAGTGCAGTACTCCGTCCGTCAAATAGTTCGCTGAAATACACACCCCTAGAACGTGAGCCATTACACTTCTTAAGTAGCAGGATAATGCTATCGCCGAGGTTCTCTCCATCCTTCCTTAGTTTACTGAAAATTTTCATATTTCAACCCAATTGCCCACCTCTCCCAAATGGCGCAGGCTACTAACGTGTTCGGTCGCTTTCACCCAATAACTGACGAACCCAAGTTAATATGAACGAAATTCACTGTTCCATTCAATAAGATGCATGGTTGACATTTTTTGTATTTAAATAGAATATTATTCGTCTCGAGTTAAAAAAACTCGCTCACACTGTTTATTCCACTAAAATGTTTTATTACAAGAGGATCCTATACGGAATTGGCTTTAATGTCTACTTGACGATAAAATGTCAGTGCCGCAACCTAGATTGTGTAAGAAAACGTTTCTAGTGAAATATACAAAGTAATCGAGTTTCATTTCACAACGATAAACGAAAATATTTACGTTTTTCATCATAAGAAGAACATAATTACTAAGATATGCTATATTCAGTATATTCCAAAGGAAAATTTCTCGGCCGCAAAATTCTAGACATTGGCTTTTTAATTAGGAAAGAAATTAGAAATTCAAAATGAAGTTGCAGTGCTTTCCTTAAAGCATGGCAAAGCCTTCGTAATTAGTGCTGCTCTTGGATTTAAGCACCAGGTGTCCACCGCCTATTAAATCCATTACTTCACCCTTGAGATGCAATTTTGGAAATTCATTAAGGATCACATGCCAGAGAATTTCTCCCACTTCTGTGGGAGAAATATTAAAAAAAAAAATCCTTCAGATCTGCTATCGTAGGAGATTAATTAGGTTTCGATTCATAAAATCTTAAGCCATGAATATTCCTGAAGCTCTATATGTTTGGTTTTCCAGTGTATGAGTTGATATCAAAGCGAAACGTCATTTCTTAATGATGTCTTGAAATTTAATGATCATTTCATTACAAGTTGATGCAACGCTAAGAAATCATCTTTTACCTTATATTCCAGGTTTTGTGCTGAGAAGTGATTTTAATGTTATATATACCTCTCTTTCACTTTAAAATGTCATTGCATCTAAATATACATCAACTCCATACCCTGCTAAGCACCGCGACGGTGTGTGGCAGAGGGGACAGGGTGTGTGTGTTGACCTCGAAATATTTATGTAGATGACGGATTCAAAATATCATCCAAGAAGACAAATATAGATTAGATGTTGAAACTATTCACGGTATCCTAACTTTTAAACTTTGAGTAGGAAAACCTGAAATTTAATGTCCCTGTCAGGGGTCTATGTTTTGGTAAAAACTATTTACTGATAAGCGTCATTAACGTCCTTCTTCAAAATTTGGTGCATTGCTTGATAGTCAGTATTTACCAGAACAACTAAATACATTCCGAGATGAACGTTATTGGGTTTTGCCACAGCTACCGGTTTCACGCTTGTAATAAAATGAGAACAACCTGGATAGTGAGGAGATAGCAGTGGTCTCTCGTGGGTATGAGGAGAACTAATTTTCTCCTATTTATATACTCATTTTTTTGACTCGTAAAATCTTAATTGAGTCAAAATCCATCTTTGTGGTTTACTGTGTTTGTGTAGTCATTTTGCTGTACAAATTTCCATTTTATCATAGTTTTCACTAAAACTTCAACTGTTGCAGGCTCTACTTTGTGGAATGACGGCATGATGGGAGAAATGGTTCACTTTGTACTTATCCCACGAATTTATTTCTGAAATTGTTAAGAGACAAGGTTTGGTGTAATGCATTGGTTTTAAATGACTCTTACGAATTTAAATGTTCTCCTTTTACCTTCGTGTTGCACCATGACCGTCCGCAGTCCCTTCCTCTTCACCTTGACTTTCGGTGATTAGCAATACCCCCACCTATTCAACTTCTTTTGACCCAACATTGCCGATTCAGTGGCTCTTCCCTCCCTCAACCACTTCTCACTTAACCCCCACCCCCAGGAATTTAGTATATATATGTGACTTGCACTCCCAGAAACTTCGGAGATTGTACCCCTGAAGATGACGTACTAACGTCGAAACCGGTTGGGTTAAACATAAATTCGTGGAATAAGTACAAAGTGAATCATTTCTCCCATCATAGTTTTCACTATTACTGAGGATGTTTGATGAGCTCTTGCTAATAATTTCCCTCATCAAGCACCTGGGAACCTGCGAATTAATTCAAGCAATTGGTTGACATGCATCGGGGAATCCATTTCCAGATATATTTGTGCTCGAACTCTTTAAGACTCCAACCATAAAACCTCTGAAAGAGATGTTTGTCGAGGGATACTAGTAATAGAATAAACAAAATTTCAATCTGCTGCCGGACTTAATAAAATGGCACAACTGCATCTTCCGTATTTCCTTCTAACTAAGTTTTTGCTGGCATTCATATTACAACGCCTATTGTAATTATCTAATCATTTAGTATTCCCTTAAATTTGCAGTTCAAAGAACGTATTTGACTCAATAATGGAAAGTGCATTATGTGTGTCATAACATGTGCGTTAAAAGTTATTTAGTCAACAAGGATACATTTCTTGGATTGAATCTACGTTTAATTACAATTATGATTAGCTTTTAGAGATCAAAATTGATAATATATAACGGATACTAAAATTTTGGGTATCATGCAGGAAAATGATATTGATGGATTGAAATTTTAATTAGTAATTTAATGGTGTATTGCAATTTCGAATTTCCGAACGAGAGTTAGAATTAAGCAAATTAAATTATATTTACAGTCCATTTGGTTAGAACTGTCCGATAGGAGACAAACGTGATTTCGTTTAAACAAACATGGAAATTAATATCTGCGACATTCACGTGACCTGAAAATATAATAGTATGCTTTGATTAATCTTCAGTTGCACGAATTGCAATTAAACACTGAGAATAAAGTGAAAAGTAAATCCTGAGTAATTCTAGAATCATTTCATTGGTAGAATTTATCTGTTTTTCGGACTTGAGATTGTGTGCGTTGATTTTCATGCGTGCTCAAGTTTTTCTTACGGGAAACCTTTTGTGAAGCCCAAACATTGGTCCCTGAGGGGTCATATTATTGAATATTATCAATTTAATGTACTAAAAAGCCTGAAAGAAAATTGCAAAGATAGGATTAAGGAATATTTTTCGCTATAAGTGTTTCATAGTCATATCCTTGATTTTTAGTCTTAGAATTATCATTAGATGTGTTGTGTGATTGTAGGTATAATTTTGAGCGGTCATTGGTTCATGATCAGGCAATCACGACTAATTTATCCACGACAGGTTCTTTTTATCAGGCAATCACGACTCAAAATATAGCCGGTAAAATGTCCTGTTCTTCTTCAACACCACATTTCGAATGCTTTCAGCCTTCACTTTTCTATTGCTGTTATAACGCCCTGCCATGAAGAAGTAAGGTCAATAGACCGGAAGGCAACAATTGTTGAAGGAGGACAGGAAGTTGACTGTGGAAATTAGAAGGCAGAAGCAGCGGATGCAGCGGATTTTAAGGTGTGATTGTGCCTTGAAGGACGTGATGGAAGAAAGTAAGTTGCGTAAACGGGTAGAGTGAGAAGAAGAGCAGGTAGTTTGGATAAAATAATGGTGGGTAAAAAGTATGCGGAACGAAAGAAAAGATTATACGAGAAATAAGTCGTAGGAGGTCGGTGCATCCAACGCTCCGTCTCGGGAGGCTTCGCCGACTGGGAGTCGGGAGGGAGTATTAGTGATAGGTAGCTCCAATATCCGCCGGGTAACGGACTCGATGCGTGCCAGGGACCGTGGGGAAGGAGATGGTGAATCCCGAGGGAGAGGTGACGAAGAATGGGTACCCTCCTGGTGTATACCAGGAGGTACGTTGCCCCAGGTGACGAAGGCGTTGAAGGCAACGGTCAGAGCCACTAACTGCTCCAAGCTGTACCTAGTCGCACATGTCGACACTAACGATGCCGCGAAGCGGTGGTCCGAGGATGTAATGGATTTGGGTACCGTAGTTAGTATTAAGCATATAATTTTTGCAGACGATGCGGTAGTGTATAGGGGTATATCAAAAGAATAAGACAGGAAATCGCTTAGCAAGGATTCATATGCAATTCAAGAGTTGTGCGAAAAATGGCAGTTAGAACTTAACCTTAAAAAGTGTGTAGCTATCAAGTTTTAGTGAAGGAATAATTCGATAGAGTGATCTTATAAAATTAGTAACACGAAGATCGAAAGCGTTGAAACCATCAAGTATTTAGGTGTAAAAATCACTAAATATTTATCGTGGGGAAGACATCCGGGAAATATCCGGTCGAGCGAAGAGAAAGCTAGGATTTATAAAAAGAGTACTTGGGAAATGTGATGAGAAGACAAAAGAGCGTTGTTAATTTTCACTAGTTAGGCCCCACCTTGAGTATGCAGTAAGTGCATGGGATCCTAATGAATTAGGTTTGATCAGATTACTTGACAGTGTGCAGCGTAGAGCAGCTAGGTTCGTTAAAAGGTGTTACGATAGGTTGAGTAGTGTTTCAGAATTAATACAAGAATTAGGGTGGGAATCATTATCAGATCGTAGGTTAAAGTACAGATTAAATCTATTAGGGAAATTTCAATAGGATAGCTTTACTTAAGATGATAGGCATATATTAAAATGACCACATTATGCTAGATTCGACCAGATAAGTTAGATTCGAGAGTTAGATTGTCGTACCGATAGATTCAAAACGGCATTTTCCCCCGTGCTATAAGAGAACAGAATAGGTAGAATAGCAAAGGGATAGGTAGGGAAAATATTTTAGAGTAGTCTGTAGTGCATGACGCATGTATTAGCGCCTTAAATACTATAGATACTAACAATCTAGTTGCATGAGACCCTACAGTAGCTTGTTTGCATGACCTTAATGCATTCTTGGTGATCTTAAACCCCTGCCACACACCCTCGCGTTGGCTTGCAGGGTATCGTGTAGATGTAGATGATGATGAGTATTTCTATCCATCAATAACTGGCAGAAAACTGCTAATAACATCGTAATATGCTTTCGAATATTATCTTGGTCTGGAATGTACATGTAGCTGTCCGTAGAATTTGGGTGTTACCTTTTGTTGAATATTTCCTTATATATTCTTCATCCTTGAATAATATTTTGAAGTTGATTAACAACTCTCACATGTGCTGATAGGGAATGAAGTTAATCCAACCCACAGTAACGAATGAAGTAAAATATAATATACATCTACATCTACACGATAACCTGCAAGCCACCGCGAGGTCGTGTGGCAGGGGGTGAAGATCATCAAGAATGCCTAACCTTCATACAAATATATTAATGTGACATGGTATAGTTTTCAAATTATATACTTGCGACTTTTTTTACATCAATGCGTTCACTTGAATTAAAGGTAAATATTTTAATGCATGCTGAAAAATGTTGCAATTAGAGCATGTGGCAGTCCAACGTATTATTTGCAACAGGAAGAGCTTATACTTTTTTTCACGATGTACCTTTCATCTCGCATTGGGTAAATCGCCTCCCTAGAATTGAACTTATGTCATGGAACATCAAGCATTTCTGCTTCGTAGAAAGTGGATAGGCATTTTCTAGACTACTAAGCGAGTATTAAACTACGAATGGTTCAAACAGTCATTAACGATTTACTCAATGAGTATCATTATACAGCAGCACTTCATGATATCTATTACTTTAGCAGTGCTGTGGTATAACTGATTTACATCTTTTGATTTAAATACATCTTTGCGGATGGACTACAAAGGAGATTACTCAAATCTACACTTACTTATCCTATCGGTACACCGCCCGTTATGTAATCTTATTGATCGTAGGAAAAAACTTAAATAATTTTTGTGCTATGTCCTTTGGGAATTCACATTTTCGTTGTGTTGATTTGTTAAAAAGCAACGTTTGGTGTTTCTCTCGAAATATCACGACTTGCAAGTAGTCTCGTCAAAAATTCATAGAGTATTTTTTACGCTATTTAATCACTCCATTCTCTCATCGTTTGAAACCTATGAGGCACACTGCTTTTATAATCTCCATTTACTGAATCCATTCTAGTTCTTTCCAGACACTTTATTCTCAACTTCCTCTAACTACAAAGGCTTCACCGCTTCGCCACTCTAACAAGGTTTTGCAGGCATTTAAGTAAATCCTGTTACCTAAAGTTCCTCTGTCACTCAATTATATGGTGAGAAAAAACTTATACGGTTTTATCTACATCTACATAACACCCTGCAAGCCACCACAAGGGTGTGTGGCAGGGGAAATGATTATTATATTATAATTACGCCGTGCATCGGAGAAAAAAGAATTTAACGATTAATGACTTAATAAATTTAATAATTAATTAAAAAGGTAATGTTTCTTTCTCCAATAAATGAAACGGAGTGAAAGTTTCTCCTCGACCAAGTACGATATCAAGGGTATTTTACTGCATAGAATTGATTCTGTAGATATATGTATCTTTGAATATCAAATATCACCATTCTTAAAACATCCATATGGAATGTAGGTGCTTTATTCTTTTCGTATATCGTCTTAAAAATATCCGTCAATATTCG
The DNA here is from genome assembly GCA_933228895.1 of Platycnemis pennipes. NCBI lineage: Eukaryota > Metazoa > Arthropoda > Insecta > Odonata > Platycnemididae > Platycnemis > Platycnemis pennipes. Next base: position 86,458,006 of record OW121857.1, read on the forward strand.
AAATTTGTTTGGTATCACATGCAACATTGAACCTAAAATTGGTGGCTAAGATTAAAATAGCCGGCTGTTATAGTCTGCTTGGTAGCTCACTGGCCTGATATTTCAAAAGTAGGTATTATATTGTATCTCATCTCGGAAATGGGTGTTTTGTTTGCGTAGAGTTTAGGCTTCGGATTCATTCACCTACATAATACAATGCAAGCATAGGCGCATTGTATTCACCTACGTAATATAATGCAAGCAACGATAAAATTAATCGTTAAAAATGCGATTAACTATGTACTTTAATCGTTACTTTTTATAAAATTTAACTTTTTACTTTAAATCGTTAAAATTATGCATTAACTGATACAAAACTAACTTCAGTTAATTTTTTCGCTAATTTTTGGCGAATGTCGACCTGTCCGAATTTGGGTGCAGTGGTTGCCCTACAGACAAATGGGAAAATAAAACGGTATCTAAGAATGCAAGGGTAGCTGTGCCAGAATGCAATGAAAAGACACAGATGAATAGATCCAAACAAAAGCGGGGCTGAGGGGTGTGACCGCCCAAGTTAAGGGCACGCCCCCTCAGACGAGAAAACACGAAATCACGTGAACTGAAGGCAATGTCCTAGAGGGCTCGTATGCTTTACTCGGTGACATCATGTCGTCAATCCTACATAGTTGAAACCGAGAAAGAAGGGTCGCCTGAAAACCTATGACGGATAACGAGTGGGAGCGGTTCATTCAAACAATTCAAACTAACGAATCTCATACATGCGCCAGTTTACGTATGTCTTTCTCGGCGACATTGTGTCGTCAATACGAGTACATCAGCCCCCTGTGAATCGCGTGAAAAATTGCGCAGGCACACCCCCAGCATCTACTGTAACTCTATATAACTAAGCCGTCTCCACTCCAATTTTACTATTGTGCAGGGGTAGGTACTTCACATCGCAATGTGGGGATCGATATAAAAAAACTTACCTTAAATCACTTTCTACCCTTCAGAATATTTTCGGCAAATTACAGACGCACCATGGTTGGTCAGAAAGTCTTAAATTCAGGGCAACTTAAAAATCCCGAAATCGGAGACCCACCTCAGAAAAATCGCCCAATCCTTTCAGCAGACACTAGGAAACCTGACCAACAACGCTCTGGACACTAAATGGAATTACAATGAAAATCCCCACTTCCAATATATTTAAACAAATGGGTACGGATGAAAGAAACCACCATGACAGTTTTCAGTGTTGCTTTGTTTGTCAAAACAAAAAAACATCAAGGCCTCTATTACCACAGCATCCAATTGGCCAAAGTAACTGACTGAAAATGTTACTCTTTACGTAAAAGTTATCTTTTTTTTAACTATACCTTTAATCTGTTACTTTTTTAGGAAAGTAACTTTTAACTTAATCTAGTTACTTGTAACAGAGATTGACTTTAACTTTAATCAGTTAATTTTTTTTGGTAACTTTCCCAACTATGCATGCGAATCACCATAAAGGTGTATGGCAGGGGAAGTTCAGGCTAGACAGGAAAACCTTAGCAGTTGGAGTATTATCTTAATGCGTTAAATCTACTTTGTTTTTTGAATCTAAGATTACAACAAGCAACTGTTTCAACTGACCGGGAATCGAACCAAGCTCTATATTGACTCAAAATCGCATAACTAATTTTCTCGTCCCTATCGCTATCAGGGCGGACATGTCCGAGAGGGCGGGAATTTAGTTGGACTTAGTTCAACGAGCACGGGGCCACGTGGTTGGATATGCAGGATCACAAATCGCTGGCCAACGTTCGGGGCGTTTAAATTAGAAGGCAGGCCACGCAGAGATGACGCGGCGAGATAACGTGGGATTGATTAATTGGCGACTTGATCGCCAGGGCCCTAATCCGTCGAAGCATATGAACTTTCGCGTTTTATAGAATAATATTTCATTCCATATCTCCGGATTCTATCTTTAGCTCTCTCGCTCTCATTCCCACAGCTGACAATAACGACAAGAGAGAAAAAGTACTAAGATTTTTTAAATATGTCCAAGAGTGTGTGCATAAAAAAGGACGTGCACGCCTGTTAACGTGAGAATTGCGTCAGGAACGTGATGAAGCGTCCACGCTTACAAGTCTTTCGCCATCTACGCACGGTCTGGACATCCGACCACTTTAAGCTCGCCGTGGGACTTGTGGTTTCTCGCTCATATTTTCCTTTTTTTTTATTTCTCTCGGAAAGGAGTGTTTTTCCGTACGAGGATCGAAGGGCGACGTTAATCGCGGTCGTGAGTCCAGTAGCGTGACTCGATATCTTGCGTTCGGATCTTTAATAGAAAAAAAAGTCGTGTTTTTGTAGGTCTCACGGCAGGAATTCTAGCAGGGGCCATTATCGACACGTCACTCATTCCCGCATATTTAAGGGGCAGGGATGGAAATAAACCCCCAGAGCGTTTTGCTCGCGGGCCTTCTCAAAATTCCTAGCTAATACTACGGTGCCTATTTTGCTTCTCGGTGTTCACCTTTTTCCACGAAAAAGACGGAAAGTCTGCGTTCGCATGAAGTGCGGACATTTGAATTTAAGTTTTTTTCCACGTCCCAAAAGAGAAACGCAGGAGCCGTAACCTTTTTAAGACAGGGAAATAACAGGAAATCATTTTGTTTTACCTGGTAGTTGCTTGTATTTGACATTTTTAATGCTCAAATTTATCCGTTTCTCCTCAATTTTTGATACTCTCGGTCCACTTGAAAAAAATACGTGAATAACATAATCTGTGTTTTATATTCCGTAACCTTTTCTCTGCATTGGCAAGAGAAGTCCGATGGACTGGCTAGGACGAATAACGTACGTAACTGTTATTATTGCGCTTCCCATATTTTTTGATGCGCTTCCCACTTCAAACTTAATGTTTAGAAATGGAAATGAATTTTTTATACTAGATTCTGGGAAAATTATTGTAGTTAAATCTTGGCATGGTATTTTTTGGGAGAAACCTTTCGTTAACCTCGTTTTTTTCCGAGAATATGCGTGCATCATGTAATCCTACGTTGGCTTTTCTTGAGAGCTGCCCTGCATGCCTTAATTTTAATTTTTAGTTCTTAATTTTATACTTTTAAATGTTAGTGTTAAAATTTTTAGTGTATAATTTCTGGCTGTATTTCCCGGCGATGTTATCACAAGGAATTTGATACATTGTCATGATGGCGTTTAATAATGTTCCGCATTGCGTGTTTAAGTAAAAGAAGTAGAATATATGTTTTATTAGCCTGATGGACTCTTCAAGTAGATTTTTAATGCTCAAATCATGATGATTTACTGTTACAGCAACATGAGCGGTAAAACTTTTATTCGCCTCTCTCAAAGCATAGTATCTTTGGAAGACAGACGATACTTTTTTGCAGGTGAATTCCATTGTCGTTCAATCAATATTTGAATTGAGAATGAGAATTAGCTTTCAAACCTTTGACTGATAATATTTTATTTGAGTTCATGCTATGTGTACGTTTATTTCTGATACTCCGACCAAAGGAAATTAAACTTAGTCAAATTTTCAAAAATTTCTGCCGCTTTTTCAGTAGTGGGAATAAAATATTTTCTCTATCTTCAAAACACTTCACAGAAATGACTTTTTGGAATCTTTGACTTTTTGAAAACTTTTTATCTAGAATAAATGGACCCGACAAGTCACATGCTTATAAACCATTGGCTGTAACTGAACGTTAATGTCGTAAGCTGCATGAAGTGAAAAGATGTTGTCATTTAACCTAGAATTCGTACTTAAAACGTACTTGCGTTTACAAAATAGAGTTAACGATGCATATATTTATTAGAATTTACAATTGTAAAATGTCGCCCTAATTATTTTCATTAAGTAATTAATCATGTGCGATACCTACATGACAAATTGGATGCGAATTTATTAGAAAAATCTTGAAAAAAATCATTAATTAAGATGAGATATAGTCTTCGAATGTTCGTAATCCCTACAGAAGGCGTTCAGCGAGTTACGAGTTAAGTCTGAGGTACGATGTTTTGTCATAGTTCGCGAAAGTTTTTATGAGCCCCAATCGAAACTCTCCTATTCTCTTGAAATGATCTCAACCTCTTTCTGAGTTAGAATATGCGAATAAAGTAGAATTCAAGAGACTTATGAATCCATGCTTCCTCATAATCGTACCATCATTCTGTCTCTGTCTTCCGACATTCCGACGACTTACACGTTACGGAAATTTGTATGTAAACAATTTGTCAGCCTGTTTGTAATGAACTCGTGTTTTAAAAATGAGAATGTGGACAAATGATACAGAAACAAAATTCCATTGTTTAAAAGGGCACTGTATTTCCTGTCACTTGTTCAAGTCAAAGCGTTAAGTACAAACTGAATCTGCCTTACGGTAAGTCATATTCAAATTTATCATGTGTAAATTCACCTCTCCCTTTTTGGATATGGGTCAGCGAGAAATCATGATCTTGCTTTTTAAGGAAGAGGTCGGGATATGATGTTTCCGCCAGCAGTTTAAAGAGTGAGGACTTTAAGAGTGTTGTGTAAGCTCGAGGTGTGGAGATTCCCAGGACAAAAACGTCCCAAGTAATTGATTAATTATATTTTTGGGGGTCGCGTCACATTTTCTTTTCGACGTTTCCAGATACTATTTCGGGGCCTCCTTTGCCTTTCTCAGCCCGGAAGTCGTTGACTCTAGTGGGCGGGGTAGGGACGTAGGTGGCTGGAAAGGAAGGTGGGGTCGTGTGGTGTGGGAAGAGGTTTCTTGGTGGGAAAGTGTTGGGAGGTGGGGGAGAGCTGGTCAAAGGCGCGAAAAATGACCGGTTCTCAATGGCCCCCAGATGACACGATAAAAAAACTGCCCGGGAGATTGGAGTGGGGCTGTTTTGTGGGGGAGGAGAAGGGGGGAGGGAGACAACGGTGGGCCAATTGAAATCAACACGGCGATATATATCCGAGGGACATCGATACAGATACTGAAGTGAACACGGACGGAAATCACGCCAAAGGTCTATTAGAAGGGGCGCGCTTTTCTTGGTTCCCTCTCTGTCGCTTCGTGCGGTAAACACGCCACCGAATATTGGTTCCAGCGGTTCTTGAAAGACATGGTGACACACGTAGCGAATTATCCTTCTCGGTTCTGGAGTAAATTTACTCCGGCCTCCTATTTCCTTCTACACCAAAACTCTCGCGGTTTTTAATGCGTTCGAAAGAGGCTGCGTGGCCATGAACGCTTGTAATTGCGATTACCGCGTCACATTCTGAGAATATAACCGTTCACCGATTGGTGTGCATCATGTAATATTTCGATTATGTGTGGGAATCTGACAGTAAAGTTGTGTATCTAGTTCCGTTCAAAGTATATTAGGAAGTTGGACAGGCAACTTAAAATAGGGATAAAAAATTACCATCAATCTATAAGGCTTTTTTTACTTACAGCTAGCTCTCTGTGTGGCCACCGTAAAAAGTGCAGTCTTCCATTAATATTTTACTACATACCGAGGTTTTATTTTCTAGTTTATGAGAAAACGAATGCTTGATCGCTTTTATAATGTTTGTTATAAAATATAATATATACTGTCGTAATGGAGATTTTTTACTGTTACGGTTAATTTTTTGCTATCAATATTAAACTTATATTCAGTGAAAGAAGACATACATTGGATAATAAACTATTGTCACAAGTTAAATTTCATTAGTATTTCATTTCATCGCATCCTCCGGCAAAACTGAATTAGTTATTACGATGTCATATCTCTGACTTATATTAATAATCGATCCATGGGAAGCAATGCGGGAGCAATAAGAAATCCATTTCCCGGCTCTGACCTTGAGTGAGTACATTCACTTATTTGACCTCCTGTTTGGTTATTGCTAGGAAAAACGATGGTGCTCGAAGTGTTTTTGTCGGAATAGTCATACGTTCTGAGCACGGAGTGTAAAACTGAAGATCTTTGAGGCTTTTCTGTTACTGTGTTAACTTTTTACGGTGTGTATTGCTTTGTTCTCACGACAGAGCACAGATTGCCTTCTGCTCTCTATCACGCGGATTTAAATCTCATCACTAATAAGAAATTTTCTCCTTGAACATTTTAGCCGATAGCAATCGAATTACTGACTTGTATGGCTATCTGAAATGCCTTTAAGCTCTCTTTATTTCTTAAGTGCTTCCACGTAAACATCATCATTCATTGGTGTATGAAAACTAGAAGATGGGCGTTAGCCTGTTTGCCGTTTTTGTTGTGAGTCTGATATTGGCTTTTGATTTCACCCATTAGAAATTCTTAACCTTGTTAATTTGGAGGAGCTTCCAGGTGAACGAATAAGGCATTTGGTTATGGCCGACCACTTTAACCAAGTTGTCCAGACCTGGAAACTTAATGGTCGTGAGTTTGGATCCCAGCAAAGACATTGATGCTGTGTTCTTCTTAGGATTAGGCTATGCTAGACATTACACATTGCCTAAGAATTTGGAGTACCTTAAAATCTAGTTATAATATTACTTTGTTTGAATATAATGTTTTTGGTAAAATGAGTATAATATTTGCATTCATTTGGTCAATTGGCACAAAAGCTTATATTCCATTACTCTGATGTGTATCAGGAAAAATGTATCTTCTTCACAACTCCTGTTTTCGGCACACGCTCTTTACACTGAAAAAAATAATGCGAAGAAGTTACTTATTCTAAATAATTAACCATTATAATTAATGGTAATTACTTTGTGAAATTATTACTACTTATATAATCGTTTTGAACCTCGAACAGAGGACGAAGTGAAGGTAAAGTGAACCTCGCTATGTAGTCTGTTGGTTTTTATGACGAAGCAATGGTGTTTATTATCTACAACTTTTTTTGATCTCTGTGCAAGTAAGAATCCAGTAAATATAAATACTAGTATTCAAGCCAGTATAAATCCAATAATACAAAATAATTGTTTGAGTAATATTCATCACTAACTTTTCTCATTTGACCGTTATTTGTTGATGATGCAAACAATTTTTTTTTTACGATTAACGTCCAATATATGCTCATTTATATGCATAGAATCTGTTTACAGTGGTTCATAAAAGATTATTAAATACGATTGGTAATTTTCCACAAAGAAATCTTTACTTCATTTCTTTGTGGAAAATTGCCAATCGTATTTAATTATGTTATTCCACCATATAACCCCTGAAACGACTCTTTTTTTCATAAAAGATGTTCCGAATTTAATGATGAAATTATTTTCTTTATTTATCGCCCATTTTAAGGTTGCCATTTCAGAGCGTCATGTGGCCTGAGAGATCTTTTTTCTAGATTGCCGCTTAGGTTTCGAAGTCCGCGATTTCTGCGGGGCCTAAAATATGGATCACGTTTACATCTGCATGGAATAGTTTTTCTCTCTAGAAAAAGGCACTCAGCTATTTTTACTCCTATTGTTTCTAAAGCTTTTTTTACTCAATATAGTTTGCTATGATATGAAATCTTGATCGCTGAAGTTCAAGATAAAGGTATAAATAGCTGTGTTAAAATTCTCTTTTATATACATTGCAATGTGGGTAGAATGAAAGTATTCTAAGCATTATAATAGCTACAATTAAAGGCTGTGTCGCTTATAAAATATTTCATTCGTTACTTAAAGCGGCACATAAAACGGAACTATAACGAAAAAATGTTTTCAATAGAAAAGAGAAATATTTTGAAGTGACATAATTTTACAAATTAATTAAATTCTGGAAAAAATCTAGAAAAAATGGCGTCCAAATAAAATACGTTTTTGTGTTAGCTTCGGTCTACCCATATTTAAAGTATCTAATAGAGAAATGGTACACTCTTTTTTCTACCTGAACATTAGGTCTTGGATGTGTCATTCCCGTTTCACTTTGAACTGCTGCAGTCTGTAAAAAAGTTATCGATTTATTTAGAACGTGGATGTCTCTATCACTGGACTGAAACAAGCTTCCGCAAATACATTATTATATTCCTTTGGGATCCTCCTGCTTTATTTTACCTTCACTGCACCGATCAAATATTGTTCTTTCGATATCGGAAGGGTATAAAAACTGATTGAAACTTAATACAAGGGCACAAAAAACTTGTATATATTATGGACAGCTATAAAACCTATCGGCAATGTTCGGTTCACAGGAGAATGGTTCGAAATATTCTTAATATTCTTGCGAGTTGTGCGATTTCGCATTTAAAACAAGAAATTTATGTCGGTAAAACTGTGAAAGTTGCTTTGGTTGGAGACTTTTCATTTATCTCATGTGTTTACTATCTCTTGCAAGAATAGGGAGGGTTTTTTTTTATCTTTTGCGGGGCCGAGATGTTGGGATTAATGTTATCATCAAAGTGATTTCTAGAAAGGCCGTGTGTGAATGCGAAGTCTTGATATCGAAAAGCCGTCAGAGCGATATATCGATTTCCGAAGATTATAAGGACCAAGGTTGAACGTTATGAATGCTAGCTTATCCGGAGACCCCTATGCATGCTTCTTCATCACAAATTCTACCGTGACAGCTTGTGAAAGGCCATTCAAAAGCATGTCTCGGCGGATCTGGGGAGATTGTCCCTGTAAGACTTGACTGCGACTAATGGGGTGTAATTTGTCGTTTTGGTAATAGAATGTTGTGGTAACGTTGTTATTGTTATGTTAGGAAAACGCGACAAGTCTGCGTTTGGATAATTGTTTTAGAGAATTTGGTCATTATGATGTAGCTGAAAAATTATGGGCGTCAAATTTTGTTCTTGCTGATAATTAATTATCTAATATCACTATTAAAATAATTGGTTGAAAAAGCGTCGAGAAAAAGATTCCTTTCCTTCCCACATTTTCCTTCGGGAAATGCAAAGGGCTTAAAATTCAGTTAAACTCATTTCTGGAATTCACATTAATTGCCATGCGAAAAAGATCACCTGGACCGGGAATCTAACCACGAGCCTTTGGCTTTCCGGGCCATTGTGTAGATCACTACACTACTCAAGATCTCTGATTCGCATGGCAAATCAATGCGAACTTCACCGCCGTTCACGCGGCAGGCTTGGAATATCCTTCATTTCTGGAAGTTGACTTCCTAACACTGAGATATTCTTTTCTTCCCCAAGACTATTTTGCTTCTTTTTATTCTCATATGCTGCTTTCTTCTTTCACATTATCAAAGGATCTTAGCCCTAAGATTCCTTTTATGCAGTTCTTTTCTCTATTTAACTCACTTATGCAATTCATTACTTTTGCACCCTTTGCTACTTTTTCTAACTATCTCAGTCGAGGTCTCATTTTTTAGTTCTTGTTCATTTTCCCTCATCTAGTGTCTTATACGGCCATTTTGTCTCAAGTTGGTTGGTATATTATATTCCATCTTCTTTTCAGTATTGAAGACTTTTTCTTTTAGACTTCTCCTTACTTATCGTAAGATATTCGGTTTTTCTTTAAGATTCTCATTATCATTCTGTAATACTACGTTTCATAATTTTCCAATCTCACATTTTCACCTTTCAAAGTTGTTAATTACAATGACTCACTGAGAAACGGGATCTTGCCCAAGATGTACGATTAAATAAGGCGTTTCCTTGCATCCGTATTTTCTATAGTAGGTAGGATATTTTTTTTGTGTGCCTTTTTTTGCTGAATATTACATTTATTTTACCTTTATTAGTATTACAGCCAACGTTTCCTGCTCATTTGATTTTGTTTGAACTGAACATCCTTGGGGAAAATATGACAGTACGCTTCTATCATAATCATTTTAACCTATTTAATTTTCTTCTTCTTTTCATCATCATCGGTCAACAATCCTATGATTGATTTGAGGCAGCCCTCCACTCGATTCTTCCATCGGCCAACCTCTTCATTGTAAAGTAATTCCTCTCTTTTATATCCTTCTCAACCTGTTCCATATATCTTATACGAGGCCTGCCTTTTTCATTCTTCACCCTCATACACTTTTCCCTCTACAACTTTCTTCATCAGGCCATCGTGTTTTAAGATATGGCCGATTAATTTCTCCTGTCTTCTGTTTAGAGTTTTCAGCAGACGACTCTTTTCTCCCACTCTTCTTGAGACTTCTTCTTTTGCACTCCTCCTTCTGTAATGGATCGTTATATTTGCTCATGCTATGTTTTTTCATTGGGTAACATACTACCTTTTTATGTGACTAGAATGAAGGACTCGACTTCGGATTAAGGCTTATTTACGACCGATTCCATCGACAAAGCAGTGGGTGATTTATAAGGAGGAAGATTAGTATTTTATTTACAAGTAGCTGAAGGTGCTCGCTGAAATTCAACGGGAGGGAGGAATACAAATAATAATAAATACAAATTATGTCAGGAAATGTTATCATTTTTCAGGAATAGGCGAAATATTTGCGGAAGGGAAGAAAGTAGGGGAGAAACGTTTGGTATAGAGTTAGCTCAAAGTCGGTATCGGAACCATGAATGTAATTTAAACCAATGTAAAAATATAATTACTGCCTGGACTAATGCCTGGGCCTTTACAGAAACAAGAATATTAGTTAGTAACATTCAGGCCAGAAGAAATAAAGTAGGTTAGAAGGGAGGATACATATGAATTATCTGTCTATTGTTGACAAAGAGGCCAGATTCAGGATTTTTGGAATGTTAGGACTCAACTCATCGGCAAAAACTTTTTTCTCTGGCCTCTCATACATATTATGTTTGTCTAAATTCTCCAACGCCATGACAGTGGCATCAATGAACTTCTTACGGGTACGTATCAATGCCTTTTGTTTCAATTAGATTCAATTCTTTTTTTATAGCCTAGTGCAGATTTAAAAGAATGGGAATGGCAGGCCTCGTATGAGATACATGGAACAAATTGTGAAGGATGTAAAGGAGAGGAGTTCCGTCAATATGAAGAGGTTTACCGATAGAAGAATAGAGTGGAGAGCTGCGTCAAAACAATCCTAGGATTGTTGACCGATGATGTTGATGAAATCAGGTACTTGTCGCTCGGTTACATATGTTCACACCTTTTACGGGATATTTGATGTATCATTAAATTAAATATTTGTTCATCTTGCTACTCCTATTTTTTCTTAGACTTCATCTAAGTTTCTTATTAAGTTCTTGTGTCTCAAAATACAACAATTTTGAAAGCGGTCCACTGCGGAATATGGTATAATTCGATTAAATATTCACTTTTTGAACCCTACAGAAACTGTCATTTAAATACTTTTAGTTTTACAGAATGCACACCTACTTAATCTGGGAGTAGCACAAACGTTATCCTGTATTAATTTTCCGGATGAAATAGGCGATGTAGATTCAAGAATCAGCTGCGATATATTTTTTAATAACTTTCAATATCTTCACAAAAAGAGCAACGCAGTTTACGGCATATATTTTGGACGAACTTTTTAGTATCAGTACAATAGCATTAACAATATGACGTAATGAGATCTTGCGTTATATTGGGATTTAAATTTCATTCCCTGGTTTATGTTAAACTATCTCATCTCAAGCTTTTTCGGTCGATGATGATTTTGAAATCAATCCATGTCTTCTCTTCACATCCCAGGTTGGTTCATATGCCCAAACCCGTAAAGAAATAAAAAAAATCTCAACTTGAACACCGCACAGTGTCGCAGAATCCCCGATATGCGGTCGTGGCAAGTAAAAATAAAATTACTATTCAGGGAATTTTGAGTATTGGGTTGTCCAAAGGGATACCTGACTAGCCTCGAGTGGCAGTCAGTTGAGTGATAAGCGAGCACCAGTTGGATATAATCATTTTGAAAGAAAGCGTTTTTGAGGTGGCAAGTCCATCGACTGAGGTCAATAGAGTGCAACGGATACTTCAAAATCATGTGGAAGTTGTATCTTTCGATCGAATTCTATTTTGATAATTGTAATCACCAGGATATAGCAAGTCAAATTCAATAAATAATATATTAGTAAGCATAATATAAGGAAGTTATTTTAATTTGCGCAAGTAATAGCTATCGAAAATATGAAAATTTCATGAAAAGAATCTTTATCAAAGATCAAAACTTAAAATATTCCTGTAGATTCGTGCGTTTAAAAATAGTGCAACGTGTTTGTTATGATCTTAACTATCGAATTAAATAAAAATTAGATGCATATATCTGCCATAACAATTGTTATTAATAATAAATGAAATCAACTCATGCGTGCAAGCGCTAAAACGGTTGGTTCAACAAAGTATATAATCTAATTTTCGGATTTTTACACTAAAATAATGATAAACAGCTTCAGCGATGAAGCACTATGACATTCTCATTATCAATAAAAATTATGTAAAATGTCGATGTGTCTTATGCATTACATTTACGTGTTGTAGTTTGACAGGTGTAGAGCGCAACGAGTTCCCTTCCTATTCTGGACTCTGAGCATTATTCAGGGATACTATATTTACACACTCCCTGGCATTATTAAATGCATTTACTTAGTTTGATTTAATGCTTTTTACTCATGGCTTCTTCAATAGTTGCACACAAATTGCCAGGCGTCTTATTCCAGTTTCCTTTAATTAATGTAAAAATTCCAGCCTTGAAAATCAAATTAGGCCCTCTGTCACATTGGCACAGGTGGAATCTATGAGAACAAATGGATCAGCGTAGGTGGAATCTAAAAGTAAATATTTTATGGATGGAAAAATACGCATAAACAATGATAATAGTCACCCAGGAGACCATAATATGCCTGAAAGGCTTACAAACTAATGTGAAATAGTAGGTAACGCACACTTTTTGTGTACACTAATAAAACAAAAACGTTAAATGAGGTCCCCTAAAAATTAAACTTACCTGATTTTATTAATATTCCGAAGTGTGTATGTAACTATTCAAATGAACAGCAAAAATATATGCTCAAAAAATGTTAAAAATCACACAAATTAATTTAAAATCAATGAATAACCCATCTTTTTGCACTCGTATAGCAGAAACGTAAAATCCAGCCCTTATGAAATACAAACTACATATTTAAATAAATATTGTTAAATTTGTATTTAACAACACAAATAAACAACAACAATTGTTAGGTAGGTACTCAAAGTACCATTTTATGCTTAAAAATCGTTCAAACTAAGTAAAATCATTAAATAATGCTCAGAGTCCAGAATAGGAAGGGAACTCGTTGCGCTCTACACCTGTCAAACTACAACACGTAAATGTAATGCATAAGACACATCGACATTTTACATAATTTTTATTGATAATGAGAATGTCATAGTGCTTCATCGCTGAAGCTGTTTATCATTATTTTAGTGTAAAAATCCGAAAATTAGATTATATACTTTGTTGAACCAACCGTTTTAGCGCTTGCACGCATGAGTTGATTTCATTTATTATTAATAACAATTGTTATGGCAGATATATGCATCTAATTTTTATTTAATTCGATAGTTAAGATCATAACAAACACGTTGCACTATTTTTAAACGCACGAATCTACAGGAATATTTTAAGTTTTGATCTTTGATAAAGATTCTTTTCATGAAATTTTCATATTTTCGATAGCTATTACTTGCGCAAATTAAAATAACTTCCTTATATTATGCTTACTAATATATTATTTATTGAATTCGACTTGCTATATCCTGGTGATTACAATTATCAAAATAGAATTCGATCGAAAAATACAACTTCCACATGATTTTGAAGTATCCGTTGCACTCTATTGACCTCAGTCGATGGACTTGCCACCTCAAAAACGCTTTCTTTCAAAATGATTATATCCAACTGGTGCTCGCTTATCACTCAACTGACTGCCACTCGAGGCTAGTCAGGTATCCCTTTGGACAACCCAATACTCAAAATTCCCTGAATAGTAATTTTATTTTTACTTGCCACGACCGCATATCGGGGATTCTGCGACACTGTGCACCGCTGAAGCATTCATTAAAATAATCCTAATTTGGACCGAATGAAAACCTTCTAAATCCGTGAGTAGCGCTAGCAGTCAGCACGTATCTTTGTGCGCAAAAATATGGCTGACCTTGCTTCACGAATAGTCTACAATGCTTTCAGCACCTTCCTATATCCTCGTGAAAAGCACAATGTCGTTTGCGGCATCTCGCCATGACAAACTGTTTAAGCATCAACGATGTTTTCATTTCAGAGACGACAATGGCCTTAGCAACGCTCGGAAAAGAACCGAAAAAAACAGTAAATTTCAACATAAATTACACAATGCCCAGTAATCTGAAGAACAAAGAGTATATCGGTTAAAATATTAAGAAAAGTTTAACATTTTCCCTTTGAATACAGAAGGAATGAAATAAATCGACTGATATTTAGTTATTATTTTACTGAGCGAAAAAAACTTTTGCGCCAACATAAATTGAAAAAGTCCATTTAATACAAATTTCAATTATGTTATTTGGCGCCAGGAATCGAACCCGTGCCCTGAGCCTTTTTTATATAGCCTATAGCACCTTCTTGTGTATACGCTAGAATCCCTCAAAATTTCAGCTCAATCGGTTCAGTAGTTTCCGAGGAGATGCGTAACATAAGGTTGGCAGACAGACAGACAGACACTACTTTATTTTTATATATTAGTATGATGATAGGTTTGTGGATAGTCCACTTTCTGTAGTGATTACGAGTATAGGTCACCACTACCTTTCCTTCTTATCCAAATATCCCAATTTCTGCATTTAAATTCTCTTTATACATTTATACCTGCTGTCTGTTATCGTGTTTTTTTCCTCTGTAGTGTTCAGCGGACGTTCTCTTTTTTATAATCATCTTTAATATTCCGTTGCGTTTCTAAAACTCCGTCATCTACCATTGCCTTCTTATTATAATCAATCCGACCAATTTTTAATCCTCTGCAATTATGTTCAATACTTTCTCATTTCTTCTTTTAAATCATTCTTAACTTCTCATTGCTCACCCACGCACACATCTCAATGAATTAAACATTTCCATTGTTTTTAGGTTTTACTACTGAGCAAAGATTTTGCTTGTAATGGCCATATGAGGACCAGTGTTTGACCTAAGGCCCACCCTAATTTTCCCTGTTGTTTCCGGGACAATTCATTTCAGGTTATCCTGTTTTTACAAGTGATAAAATACTTGAAAAGGTTTTTCTGTTTCATGCCTCTTCAGTGTTCTTAAAGCTGCACCATCGTAGAGATGGCATCAGTGGCCTTCCCACCAGATTTAGACACCATTTCATGAGGAAGAGTTGTGGATTGTTTTACGTCCGTCTCCTACTCAAATGACTTGTGTGGTATTGATACTATTTTTGTGGTTCGAAGTGATGCCGCTGGTTCTAAAATAAGTAGAAATATGCTATTTACGAACCAGAACTTGATATTTTTAGTCTATAGGGAGGGGTGATTAAAATCATGAAAATTATTAAAAAATTATGGAAAAATATAAATAGCAGATTTTGCTACTTTAGCAGAAGAATTAAACCCAGAAATGAAACTGTAAATAAATTATGTATTTACTTTTAATTTTGCGATGCAATTTTTAGTAAATGGCTGATTTGATTTTCACTTATTACATAAATATTTTATGTATATTCACGCTATTATCTGCCTTTATTTAGTGTATTATATTTTACTTTACTGTACTTATTTTATGATTTAACTGTTTAATTTAGTGTTGGGAACCGCTTATTATGTTGCTTTCTTATCATGGAAAAGATATAAACTCATTATATTCTCTTTTCTTTTATATCACTGCACTTTTATTTTTACATTTTACACAAATAATCGCAATTTTTTTTAAAGGTCAAATACCTCTGGTAATTTAACCTTAAAAAATTAAACAACTTTTTACGTATCTTCCTTTTATATAGATTATTTTTAATCTGCACTAAAATTAATTACATCCTTCATCTCTGTTTTCCTTAACGGAATACGAAGAGATAACAAATGAAGGAGCCCTGTTACACTGAGGAATGCTGTTACACGAGATAGGCACGGTTCCAATGGAATGATGCCACCAATTCGCTGTATGCTTGATGAATATCAAATGAACTTGATATTCAAGCGCGATGTCGAGCGTGACAACTTAGCGATTAGTGGAAGTCAAAATGAGTAAAATATTAAATCACTCGTTTTTAATTATTTTCATGATAATCGCTGTTCTAGGAATTAGTTGAGCGTAGTTATATAGTGTGATGTGGGTAAAATAATGGTACTAATTTGTTATTGATGCTTTCTTTATTTCGGAAGCTAGATGAGTGAATTTTAAAAATATCTCCTCTCAGCCCAGGCATCGTATCGTGTCTGGGAATATATATTTGTAATCATCCTTCTTTGACAAGAGCAACGTTTTGAATACTTTTGTTAATTACTTTGATGCTTAATAATTGAGAAAATTCTGACGTTTGTAGATGATTCCTCAATGGAATGAATTTGGTAGTAATTCATTTACTGCCTTGAAAGTGGTTAATGCCTTCAAAAACCAAGGAATAAAACTTTCTAAAATATCATGAAAAGATCATTTACCTTTTGGATGGGAATAGCTATACGCGGCCTGGGGTGGATGTAAACATGTTTGAGGGGTTGTGGGAGACAAAACCTACCACCATCGATTCCCACAAGATTTTATTTTCCTCAAGGAATATGTCGTAAATGTCTTTCTCTCTGATCCGTGAATTTTTAATGGCTTTTCTGGCGGCTAACCAACTGCAACCACCACCACGACTGCCGCGACTAACAGTGCCTCACCCCGTTATCTTGAGCACGTTCACGATGCCAGTGAGACGAGGTGGGGTAAAGGTGCCCGAACATGGAGATAAGCAATTCCACGGGATCTGGAGCGAATGAATCCATTATTGAATATATCCAGGTCCCTTATCTTTATGCGTTTCCGCATATTTACCACTCTTGTTCGGTGTGCAGTGCCTTCCAATGTGCTGAATTGATTATCCTCTCTGGCTCGGAGGATATGTATCTGTTAACCTGTTAGGTTGGAGCAACGCATTTCCATTGTTCAATAGCAAATTCTGCTTTGAGCGTTTCTACTTGCCGTCGATTTAAGCAACCTTCCCACTACCTAATGTAAGAGGTTGCGTCCGAAATTGGACGTCTATTTTAGTGCAATTATTTTTTTGAATAAATGGCAATTATTATTATTTATAATATTTGTTCTCGAACATTTTCATAGCGTGATTCGTTAAACCAACATTTTGTCACATTCACAACAAAATTCAGATAATATTTATTTAGTTAATTTATTATTTCCCAAATTAATCGTAAACATTTGCGTTCATTAGGTTTAGGTGATGACGTGAGGTTCATTGATGCATGTTTAATCAAATAGACCATTAATGGTTCTCAAATTATTTTAGATTTTTTTTGAAAAGATGAAGTGTTAAAATACTGGACGTCACCTAAGTTTCTGAAGAGAGAGTTATCAAATGGTAGCAGCATCAGTTATGTATGACG
This sequence comes from Platycnemis pennipes, assembly GCA_933228895.1. Lineage (NCBI taxonomy): Eukaryota > Metazoa > Arthropoda > Insecta > Odonata > Platycnemididae > Platycnemis > Platycnemis pennipes. The sequence continues at coordinate 86,475,360 of OW121857.1, forward strand.
CCTAATGAGGCAATTTATTAGATTCCAATTACGTTCACTTAGGGTGAAAGGAGATTAACAATGAAAATTGAATTAAGGTTCTTAAAGTTGGTAAGAAACGCAGCGTCGGCGGTATCCTGCGTTAAGGCGTCGGTATTTAAACGTCCCGTTAGATGGACGGAAGTCTGAACTTAAAGTACCCTCTACCTGAAAATCTGGTATGAGTTCTTGGGGTCTACATTCTAAATATCTGTCACTGTTGGGATTCTAACAGGCCGTCGAGGCCTGTCATGCATCGCCTCTAATTCAACTGCAAGTGGTTATCGCTCCTCTCTTGACGTCTTTGAAATCCCCTACTCTAAAATGGTATTTAATATTCAGTAGAATATTCATTTTCTACGACTAATTGCTTATGAAATTATAAGATATTGGCTTTAATGGCAATGATTTCATTCTTTATATATGGCTCGGGTTTGAATATTGAAATACCATGGCAGAAATTTTACTGCTGAAACATGGGCTACGACTGAATGCCATTTGGAGGGAAGATTAAATTCAATACTCCAGCATTCAAGGATTAAATATAGATTTCTTGGGCGTTTTTATCAAACCAGAAGCCTATTGTTCCAGTTTTTCTCCACCCTTTCTTTATCAACTACAAAAAATATTCTCCCATCTTTAATGTAATGTGTGGGGCATAATACCAGGCGCTTTAGACCTTCTAGCCAATGCGAGATTCATGGTTTGTTGGCCCAATGTAGTTAAATCATCCTCTTTTCATTCTCACAACTTCGCTTCTTTCCAGCTCGTAATGATTTGATGCAGAATACAGAAATGAACCAGTTTTAATGTCGTATTATTAAATTATTTATTGTGATAGGTATAGGGAAGTCATGGGTCCATGCATAATACTATATGGCCAGTCCGGTAATGCTTTTTGGTCCGTTCTACACCAGTGTAATCAAAGGGATCCTATAATCAACCTTAACGAGATCTTGGAAGTTAATTTCACGCCTCTTGCAAAATAATACTGCACCGGACCTACCCTAAATGTTCTCTATTCTTGCTATCCCCAAATAGTCTTATCCAGTTTAGTTTCGAATTCAAATAAGATCTATTAAATAATGCCTTTCCATAATGTTTCTGTTATATTGTATTAAAAGAATTATCATGCCATCTACTTCATTCACCTTCGGTATTTACATAAGAAAATAAGGCACAATAAAGTACGAAGTATTCTTCATCGACTGTTGTTTTTCACAGCCTGTGGAAAGGCAATTAATAGAAATGTGGTAATTAATTCTCATGGAATGTAACAGCAGTTATCGGCAAGCGATCAATCTAAACTCACGTTCGATCACAGTATCGTACTTCCAAACGAAGTTGGACCTCCATCCGTTTTATATACTCCGTCGGTAGGATGGAACATTAAGCTATGGTTCTCTTGGAGTCTGTTGGAAGGACCAGACACAACGTCATAACGTCAACGTCAATTCCTCCTAACCCCTCTATTTCAATTCCTGTACTTTTCCTCCCAGTCTAAGGTGTCTCAATGAACGGAAGCAGACTTGAAAACACGTGAAAAAGAGATCTCCAACCTTACGTTTTCACCATTCCTTCGGAATAAAGTCGTCAATTTCTTGTTTTGATGTAAAAATCAACTCCGTTATATGTTGAAATTGGCGTGAAAGGTCCTTACCTAACGGAGTAGGGGTGATGATGGCCGCCAAGAGTCGGAGACGAATGAGGGAGAAGAATGAAAAAATCACCGAATGAACCTATTTGCCAGTATCAATTCTCAGAATTGTTGACTCAATGCTTTGAATGTAAAGAATCGACCGTGAAAAATGGGCATTTACGAAATCGTACATGCATACACGACAATGAAATGTGATGTCTTTAAACGTTTTTATGAGAGATTACTTCTATAGACGCAGTTGTTGAAACCGATGTAATCGTATCCACTTTTTTAGACGATTTTAGATCCAATAAATAAGTAATATAACGTGGATAATTACTGATGCTTAATGAATTTGGATGTAGCTTATTCACCATCGTGCCCAACTCACCTTCTAAACTAATTCTCGACCTGCGATTGATTCTAGGGTAGTAATTTTTTCACCACAAAAGAAAATAGAAACTTCTCTTTTTATTGAATTCAGTTGAAGGGATTACATATTTGCATTTATCTTTGTTAACTATGCATGTTTTTGCCATAGGTGGTGTTGAAATAGAAGCTTTGATCACAGATAATGGTTAACTAGAAACCTCGTGCTCCTACGTGCTAGAGCGGCTTATTGGTTTGAAAGGTAAACATTAAACATATTTATCATTAGGTTGTGCATATTTCGACGTACAAATTTTGAGCCCTGAAAGTGCAATGGAAAAGCTAGGCTTTGAATTTCTCCGCTTAATACTCACTTAGTCACATTAATTACTGTTCCTTTATTAAGTTAATGTCCCTGTTTCCAGTGCGAACAGGCCTCTAGGTAGACGACTTCAATGCAATGCTGTGAGTTCCGTTTTGTCTTACCTTCCCCACGTCGGTGTCTTTACATCCGTGGTATTCAGAGCTATCTCTTCGCAACCTTACGATACACGGGGAATGCGTGGGCATTTGAATCGTATTCGTCGGTTTTGCATTAATTGAGTTTGGGACGAGATTATTTCCCACTTGCTCCCCACCCGGATCAAATGAACACACGAGTGCACACACGCATCGCCTCCTACCCGCTCCCTTGTCGCCGTAATGAATGCCTTTCCTTTAAACGGAGCGATTCGAAAGACAAATGACTGACTGAGGGCAAGCGCTGCTGCGACTTCCGTTTCACTCCGTCTTCTCGACGGCTTAATTGCTTAGTTGCCCAAAAATCCGCCCGAGGGCGCCACCTTCGTCCGGAGAGGTAGAAACGGCGAGATGGGGATGGGTGGGAAGGGGTGGGAAAAAAAGAAAAAAAATGTTCCGGGGGAGGGAATCGCAAGGCTCGGCATTTGGAAGCTGCAGCTTCGACGCCTCTCGGTGGCGCTAACAAAAGGTTCAGGAACGGGAGTTTGGCAAAAAGGACAAATGGAAGTCGGAGCGGGATGCATGCAGGCCAGTCCCTTGAAACAAATTACAAGCATTCCTCGCCGTAATGAAGGACTTGGCTCATTTGAAGGAACGCTAGGGCCCTAATTAAAGGGTTCTGACCTTGGGGAAAATTGAGAATTGCACGGCTATTATCTTTATATAATAATTCACTCGTAGCCAGTCTGCTGCACCCGGTTAAATCATTTCCCACCGAGATACGCATTTACAATTTGGCTTGGCAAGTCACGAGAAAATAATTTCTTTTTGATGACGCAAGAGGATGGAGTTTTTTTTTCAAATCTTGTAACCCCATTTTTGTCTGCTCTTTGCAGTAATGAGTGACGGGACTTTAGCCCAATGATTACTGTGTTGGACTCGACACTGGACGCCCCAGGTTCAAATCCAGAATAGGTGATGTGTAGACCTAATATGTGGTTTTCAAGGTACCAAACATTTTGTTTTTACCAAGTATTGCAGGAAAGTAACCGCCTACCCTTTTGACCAGAGATGTGCTCAATGTGTATTTGGTTGAACTTAGTACATAATGAACTCCATAACTATCAGACTATTGGGTTTGAACCATGAAAATAATGTGTTCACTAACGAAGGTAATGCTTGTATATTATTTTTCTATAACGTCTTCTGTTTTGTTCTACTAAATAAGTTTAAATTACAATTACGGTATGAAATTAAATTTTTGATACATCATCTCCTTTTTGAAGCACATTAATGTAACGGTGTAATATGCTCAAAGCCTCTGGTGGTAATAACTATTTAAAAACTTTATAACGCATTTTCCTTAAGTATGTATTCTTTGACATGGGATCCCGTTAATAGGTGAGCGAGGGATTAGTTGTTTTCTGCATATTTTTCAGATTTGAGTCTCGTCTGCGGCTGAAAGTTTTTATTTGAATATCAGCACGTATATGTGATGCATGAAGAGCACCTCAAGTTTAGTACTGCGTCCGTCGAATGGGACATTAAACCGTGGACTTTTGGCGCCTTTTGTTTATAACTGGTTATTACTGACTCTGAGGTTCTTTCCACCCACCTCCTGATCAATCTATTGCGATGTTATGCCTTTTTTCTTATCAGTCTGCTGTGTGGGACAGATTTGAAGACATCGATGAGGTTATTAGATCATTTTTATATTTAGTTTACTTTCAAGTAGATTGGTGTCGTATATCGATCTACCATTCTTCAGTACACAAATGCACATCCATGCATATGACATAATATGGTCTTCATCGATAATTTCTAATTCAAATTTCTAGCCTTCAGCAATTCGTTGGTTCGAGGAAATTCATATTTTTACCTAAAAGTAAAAATATTTATGCATATTAAATAATATATCTTGATACATCATAAGTGCACATTTTAAGTGCGAAAGTTAAAGTTAGTGACGAGAATGATACCTTTGAATTTATCTTAATTCAATTTTTCTTTAGTCTTCAGCCCTGGGATAAACTCTGTGGTCGTTTTTATTAACACCTTCCGAAAATGAAACCTAGAAGATCTATCTCTACACTGAAGCATCTTCGTCTTTAGTCGAATTATTCTCGGACGTTGCGTTTTACCATCCGTAACATTCTGTGACGCCACTTTGTAACGGATTTCAATCTTACTATGCTTTCAGCCACTGAAATTACCAATACTGCAAGTTTTTTTTGGGGACTCGCAAATTTATACGATTGCATATTTTACCTTATATTCGGAAAAGGTTAAATGCATTACATTCTATTGCTTTTAAGAAAATTAGCTTCCAAATGCTACTAGAACGCCATCAGAATTTCCTGAGCATGACTATAGCCTTCGCTGCATTGATACGATCAATATTCTAATAACTTAATTTTTTATGTGAAAGCTTAACTTACTTTTTAACGTAATTAACTACACCTTTCACGGGTTTCGTAGAGTATAGTTATTTCTGGTTCCAAATAACTTTGAAAGTTTGATTCGCCCACGTAATTTGCTATCGTTGCATGATTAAATGCATGTTGTGGAATAGAATTCTTGAAAATAAGTGTTCATAAATCGAAGTGTTATTGGAATAAGATGATGGTTAATATATCAAGTTTCAATTAAATGAGTTATAAAAGTTATAGCAAAATGATATTGCAACGCACAGTTTATTCCAAAACACTTGTTTCAATTGCTTTGGAAGAATGTATTTTCTAAGAATTCACTGTTTCCAAAAAAAATTCTTTGGTGAACAAGCGAATATTGCCGTCGAAATTATTCCCGTGAGCTTGTGACCTTAGATTTTCCTAGCTTATAAAATTTGTGAACTCAAGCTCATTTATCGTATCTAATTAGAGAATTTTGCCTGAAATATTATGAAGTGCATATTGCCATCGAAACTTTGCTCTAGTTACAGATGAGGATGGCAAAAAAACGTCGCATGATTTGTCCCATTGTTAAGAGAAACTTCCCTTCGTCCTCGAGTTTTGTCAGCTGAGATGGAGTGGTATGTGCATGAATCTTTCGGGTCTCGATGATGGCAAGATGCAGCGGAGAACACGCCGCCTCGGGAAATAATCCCCTCATTATCAACGCGTTCCTTCAGCTGTATTGAAAATTTACTGAAACCATCGGTGAGGAGCCTAGAGCAATATAATTATAACTCTGATGACAGCTCGATGTCTTCTTGTTTCGTTAAAGAGAATCGTTGGAGAACTTAGAATTTCAGCGTTTGAGAATTCAACGGAAATGAGATTCCTCAGAAATTTCAAAATTTTAGAGACATTGTACCTGCAAGCTTTCTCGTGTTATAACATATATTAATGTATACTTTTGCCGCTTAAATTTGATGCGATCATACTTTTTCACAAAAACATCTTTATTTCTTCCTAGCCGGGTAGGCAGGAAATTTTAACGTACGTTTTTGGGGATGAATACTGGTTAAATATCGAAGTGTCTTTTCATTGGGGATATCTAGAGAAATCAATTGCTAAAAAGAAGGTTAATATTTTTAACTCGTACATCAATTGTTTTTTGTCGAAAGAGTACGTGCATAACACGTACTGATTTCACTCGAAATAAGATAAGAACGAGATGTGAAGATTAATCTGTTGTGAGTAAATAAGTGTACGTTACTAGATGACTTTAAACAGTGGATGATAATGCCTGCTACTTACTGCTAAGAGGATAAAATATTTAGTGACCTTAATATAATTTGTTACGGTAGCACTCTAATATCACTGCTTTGTTGCTGGTGTCTTTCGTTCAATTTCGCTGTGTTTTTGATTTAAGGAAGTATGACCACGTCTTGCACTTTAGATCATTTCCTCAATATCTAGCTGCTGTTTCAGATATCCATGCTTTTCGTTCCTAATTATATGTTCTTATACTTTTGCCTACTTTGGGGCAAGCTGCTGATTTAGATGTCATTTTTCCGGTCGAATGAGATGGTGGTTATGTTTCCTCTTACTAATCTTGCAGATGTTTATATGCATATTTTTCCTAGTATAGTCATCTGGTAAGATGAGTAACCAGTGGTGGTCAGAGTAAAAAAGAATTTGACGTGGAATAGCCCAGTTGAGGAGGGTGTGCTATAAAAGTAGAATCTACTTACAGTTGGAAATGCAAGCATGAAAGTAAGAACATATTTCATTAGAACTTATATCTGGAGCATGTTGCTTTACGGAAGTCAGGCATGGGTGATAACTACAGCAAAAGTGAAGGCTGGATGAATTTGAACAATGGTGCTTCAGAAGAATGATGAAGATAAAATGGGTCGACTGAGTGACAAACGAAGGTCTTAATAAGAGTGGAAGTAGAACCAAGTACAGAACACCAACCAGAAACAGGATGGCCTAATGAAGACAATCGTTGAAGGAAAGTGAACGGGAAGAATGGAGGAGGGCCTCGTTGGAGATGTACGGACCAAGTTGATAAGAGTGTGAAAGAGGACAATTACAGGCCTGTAGAGAATTATGAATACGTTGGCCTGTAGGTGAATCGAGTGGAGAGCTGCGTTATAGCCTTAGGATTGTTGCTCGATGATGATATCTTTTCTATTGGTTTGAATTCTTGGGCCTTAAAGTTTAAATGACGTGTAAAATTTTCTTGGAGATTGGTCACATAACTAATAGGCCACTCGTAACCGTACTCTTGGCCGAAACAGGCATTTATTATTTATCCTTAAATGTATGCAATGAGTTGTTCACATCTATATACCGGTACAGTGCATATATCAGGATGAATCCCAGCATAATGGAACCGAACAAAATCGAGGCGGTGTCGTAAAAAGATCAATAATCACGTAACGGCAAAAGAACCGTTACGATGTTTAATCTACAGGCCGTTGTGTAAGGGGAAAGATACATGTAATGATAATACTCGAAATAATTACTAAACAATGAATAAATAAGTTCACGTAGTAATCTTTATTGTTTCATTATTTAAAAAAAATTGAAAAAGGGTGAATCGTAGATTTGCTTTCATGGGGGGATTTTAGAGTATGTTAAAGAGCATTATGTAGGAGACGGTGGGTCTAAAAGAGGAAAATCCGCGTTGCGTAATGTAAGGATAGACCCTAAGAACTCTCAACGGTGGGGGTGTCAGAGGCGCATTCTTTTTAATTGCTGTGTATTGCTACCCCCGGTGGCTATAGTAGCTAATGCTAAGGGTTCGTTTATTTTGTTCAATATTACTTAATCGTAGTGTAATGGATCGTTAACAGACAGTAATTGTTGCCTGATAATGCATTTCTCTTCCACTTTCGTCATTTCATAAACGTTCCAGGAGCATATTCTTCTTTTTATGCTGTAGTTATTTCTTCTGTATCCTTTTTTTCTTCACCTCGGCCTTTAGCTTAGAAGACTTATTAACTTGCTAAGAGTCACCAGTCCACGAAGTTCATTGAAAGACTAGCAAAACGAAACCATGGAACAAAATCTTATGTCGAAGCGTAAGCAAGGCCTTCCCTTATATTTTAGTAATTTTACATTCCCGCTATTGTTCTTTTCTTACACATTATTTGGTGTGTGTGCCCAGTGATAGGCCATTGGCCAGTTTTGGCCTAGTAGGACGAGCGTTTGACTTCTATCTGAAAGTTCCGGGCCTTTGTTTATGTTCATTTTTTGCCATTTTAAGGATATCATGACTTTTAATCAGAACATATACTATATTGTCTAGACTATGTAACAGATATTGTTTTATAGTCTATGTTATTTAATTAATCATGTTAAAAGTTATTATGTCGGCGTAGTTAACATTTCCTGAATGTTGAGCAATCCATTTATTGTTCTATAATTCATTGTTTTCATTTACAGTATAGTTAGGCCTCCGTCAGGAATTTTCTTATAATTGCAGTAAACTTTGCTTATAGATGTTTTATTTGCTATGTTTATACCAGATTTCACATTTTGGCTTCCATACTCAATCCAGCTTTAGGTGCAATACCGTAAGTCTGTAAAGGTATTTACGATTCTCACTAACGTGATTGAAGCTTCAGGTTCTTTAGCTAAGTTTACATCCTAATATATAGTATTTTCTGTAAAAGTATTGGATCTAAGATCATCATTCTACTGCCAGTTATAAGTGCAAGTTAAGCAGTGTTTTTTTAAGTGAAGGAACACCACATTATGACTACTTATCATATTATATGTTTTCCCTCTTGTGCGCAATCTTTTTTACCTTTAAATTGCTTGTGGTTGCATGGTGGTGGATTATATTCAACTCCGCTGATAGATAGATATTGGTCTTGCAATTAATCCTTTCATCCTAAACATTTATGCAATATTTAGTTCCTAGAAAATAATTTTTAGTTAATCTTAATTTTTGGATTACCTCAAATCATATTTTAGTTCTCCAATCCGTTTTTTGAAAATAATGATCACATATTTTAATTGTAAAGCTTATTTCAACTGTGGAATATGAATACCAGGGAATGTTAAGTTCTTGCAACACAATTTATACAATTTTGTGGAAAACTTTTCTGAATCATTTCCGATATGTATGACAGTAACGATTGAAATATTTATTCCTTTACCCAGTGGCTAATATAAATGTGTTTGAAGTTAACAGAAAGTTGAGCAATCCATTTGTTGCTCTAGTGTAAAAACTCTGACTGGATTCATTGAGCTTCCCGGATCATGCCTTTCGTGAGCACGACTTTGACATATTTTGCCCACGGCGTAATGATATCATGGTGCGCTTAGTTATTTGATTGATATCAGGTGCGCGGGAGAGCCTCTTTGCTTAAACATGATGTTTTACATTTCCCTACGACGCGACGTTAAGGAGGTACGCTTTGTGCATATCGTGAAACACAGGATAAGTTTTTGATCAACTGCAGCAGCAAGCACTTAAGATGAGGTTTATTTATAGCCCGTATACCCTGTCAAGTTTTTTAATTGTACACTAGCTTGGGCACAAGGGATTGAAAATTATAATATTCACATCTATATCCATGTAGCCTACAAAATAATCCATTGCAATCCATCGCAAGAGTTTGTGACAGGGTGTAAGCCATCACCAAGTCATTCATTTTAAATCAAAGAGAACTAAATGCACCCTTACTATTATTCGTCCTTTTACTTCTTGCATGCTAGTATGATTAGAAAATAAATTATTGATAAGTAGCTTCATGTCAATAGTTCGACGCTCAAAGGTTCATATCATAGTCTCCTTTTCTTTTACCATTTAAAACTATGGTGATATCATTCAATAAAACTGAATGATATCGGGGAAAACAAGATTTTTTATATTTCTCTGTATTCATCCACGTTATGTGTTCCAGTTTCATTTTAAGTGAATCAATTTGGTTGGTATTCACGGTGTTCAATGGTCGTTACACTTGTGTTTGTCGTATATATAAGCCTGATTACAATTTGGAATGTGGGATACTAGATATTAATATTTTAGGATGTTATGTTTATTCCCTTTGACCTATCTGGATCGTATCCATTATTTGAAAATGACATAATGGCATCATAAATTATGTCAACGGTTTGCAAATAAACTAGTTTGCCGAATTAAACATCCACATTGACGACTAATGCAAACTTTGTAACTCATCTAAAGTTTATGGATAGAAAACTATTATCTTTTGTAATTTTTATTAGTATTAGGTTATTTAGTTTACGTTATTGGTGAAAAGAGGAAGTTTTTGATTCAGGTGGAGAAAAACTGAACGATTTCTCCAAAAAATGAATTATTTGGATAAAACTATTTTCAAAAATGTTTATACCCAATTAAATATAAGAAAGTCTTTCCCTCCGCCATCAAAAATGATAAGAGTGATAAATAACTGATTATAATGCGTACAAAATGCCGGGGGCAGTTGTACATGAAATGGAATGGCGAAGTTGCATATGGCTACTTGCGCGCCATATTCTGGAACTGTATTCTGTCGTAAGCGAAATTCACCACTCAAGTGAGTGGATTGATATGTAACGACGTCGCTGGAGCGTACTCTTTGAGTGAAAAATTGCTGTCAAGTTTAAGGAGCGATGAATGGTTTGGCATAGCAAGCGTATGTTTGTACCAGAAATAATGAAAAAAATGATTTATATTTCTTCGATTGAGTAACCTCGATCTCAGTACATGCTTCTGAAGGTCATTTTAGTATTAAAACTGCTGAGGTGCTGTAAATATAAACTCACGTGGCCTCACCGCTGCTATCTAATATTCATAGTTTGTAGATATTATTTCAACATATATTTGGATGGAAGAATGGCATAAATGTATTTTTAAATACGATTTATATTTGAAATGCCATCTCCCATCACCTTCAGAAACGGTTAACCTTCACGTAAGCATGAGTGTATACACGATACGACACCCATGAAATGTATTAACGATAGGGAGTTTTATAATTGTAGCCGCTTATCGTGGTGTTTTTTCCACTGTTGGTCGGTACAGAGAAGAAAAACCTTTATTAAACGGTTACTGTAATTAGGGAGAAGTTGGTCAAACGATGTGGAACCGTTTGAAAGGCTGTTATTGTCTGCAAATGACAATGGTTGAGTCATTCAGGATGGTGAATCACGATAAGTGCTCTCCAAAAGATTGCAAACTGATGCTTCCAATCGTGAAGGGAAGTAATCACATCTAAAGATGTATCGTCTTACCACTCACTTCCGCCTTAAAAATTATTGACTGATGTAAGTTGAGTTGCTAAGTTTTGGGAATGGATACCTGCAGTGAATGGAGGCTAACTATGTAATTTAAAGCCTTAATTATCATTAAAAGTATTGTGGAATAGGAAAAAGTTTGTTCCATGCTGAGATTTACTGAATTGCTGGAATGAATGATATGAATCTAACTCTCTTTTCTTGAAATGAATTACAAGAAACACTTCTATGCTAAACGAGTAACAGATATGGTTAAGGCAGCTGAGACCTATAAATAAAAATAAATACCAGATTAGATCCGAGATTAAGGAGAAGAGCATCTAGGATCGTCAAGAAATCAACCGGCGAACACTCGGAATCACACTTGATGGAAACTCACGATGGTCAAAAAACCCACACTTTTAGAATAACACGTGCAGTCATTAAAAGAAAAATTCCTTACTATTCATATGGTGATTTAACCAATCGTTATTCATAATTTATTTTTTTCCGTGGTTATTTCGTAAAAAACAAAACTTTCATAGTGTAATTGCGTTTTAAATATCAGAGATTAAGGCGATTCAAAGAACAAAGGGCTCACATGAAAAAAATAAACGTATGAAACATGGCAATTACGTAGTAGAATTTCTTGTTTTACACATGGTAGGGATCGAATAGCATTGTAGTGTTGCATGCAAATTATTATTTTGCCAGTCGATTTCAACGCCTTAGCGTTATTTTCATGGTCAAAATTACTTGTTATTGACGCCAATGCATTGGCAATGATTGATGAAATATAACTTAAAATGGAACTGTACAAAATTATTCTATTTTTACAGCATATAACTGTTAAGCAAGATTTTTCTTAGTGATTTTCTCTGATTCGCCCATGATAGCAGAAGTTTTCGTAATAATGCCATAGAATCTTACTGTTAAATTTGCTGCTAACGGAGCACTCAGTTGGTATAACCTTGCGACTTTCTTTATGCATCTTAAATGTATTTCCCGATCCCAAAGAAGATTCATCATTCTTTTTGCCGTCTTTCTCCAGCTGCTCAATCGTCGGCATCCGCCATTACGCTTATTCGAACGGTTAGTCAGCTTGTATCAACCTGGTCAGACTATCAGGTACTTACGTTAACCGCTTCACCAAAAGCATTCAACATAAAATGCTCATGGTTCGTGATTCACATGCAATTCAAATCGATGCAAAGTTTGAAGGATTGGAATTGTGTTTTGATATCGTTTCAGATTTTGCAAAGCGAAAAAATCTCTCTTATTTTGATGTTTGTGGTAATTTTTTAAATCAGATATACAAATCAGAGATACTTGTATGAATAATCTTTTGCAAGCGTGAATTCCCGAGACTCATGTGGAGCGACAGTGAAGTTAGTGGAGGAAGGGATGGAAGGACTGAAGTGGGGAGATGGGAGTAAAAATAAACCTGCTAAGTATGCTATCGTCGGTGCCTCTCCCATTGGCCTTTGTTTCCCCAGTGGAGAGTGGGTATGTTTCCCAAAGCACTTGTTGGCTACGCCCGGGAAGTCGGCCGTCTTATCACGACTGATGATTGAGAGCCTCTTCTTATGTATGGTGATGACGTAATCATCGTGGAGGGCTTCGGCTCAGTTTCTGTTAGTGACATGGTTTTGTTTTCGACAGTGATCTCCTCAGCGCTTAGTTGTTGCTCAGGATACACTTCAAACAATGAACAAGCTGGTGGTGAATTGATGCGTTAGAATCTGGATAAGGGGAGCCCTTGTGGTAGGCATTTGATTGAGTGCTCATTTTGGCCGATGATAGTCTCCCAGTCTCTCTTACTAACAAAGTTAAGTCATCAACCTCACTTTGCCGTCATTCAATGAAAGCAAATGAATATTGCCTCAATATATGTGAATAGCGCCGTTTGTGAGCAAGGAGAGGAAAATGATATGAAATTCAGGTATATATTAGGATTTTTAAAATTCTAAAATGTTGAAAATACTAATTTCTTGAATTTTATCCAATTATATCATCTTTCTTATATAAATTTACCCTATATTGTTCTTATGCTATTGTCTTTGCTTCACATTTCTACTAATTTCTTGATTTTCTCTTATTCAATATCCTTGTACCGACTGCAAGCAACCTTCATCAGTTTAAACTAGTGTTCTTCATCACTTTTCCGGTGTCTACTTTCATACTCCTATTATTTCTCTCCCAAAGTGTTTCAAAAGTCTAGGCAAGCTTACCTTGTGATTTTCGTGCTTTTATTTATTTTCTTGGATTTAAAATTATACTATCCCTTAACCACATTAACGATTTATGCTATCTCTATGCAGGTAGTTTTTGTAGTCTCACTTTGCTGCTGAATTTTCGCTTCATGGAAATGAAATCTGGCATACATTTACATCGCGTTAATAAACAATTTTCTCACCAACCTGATTAGCTATGCAAGGAGTGTTTGGATTGTACTGCTTGCGGGTTCCTGCTGTCAGGTTCATGTCGCAATAGCTGGAATAATGTAGCACCTCTTACCAACTCTTCATCTCTTTGTTGTTTTCTTAGGCCAGGGGCTGAATTTGCTAAGTCGCGATGCATTGCAACAATGGAAGTTGAGGTCCGTGGGTCAAGCGTTCTCGTGAGATGATATTGGGTCCTCACTTTCACTTGAGTGGGAAATAGCTGCTGGAGCGTCTCTGTTCTTTTGTATTTATCTCAGAAGCTGATATGAAAGCTAGTTAGTCAGTAGACGGTGTGTTTTAGTATGATCATTAATCTTCTGTTGTGAATCGTCTGAAGAAGGGGTCGGCAAACTGCTACAATTTAGAAGACAAATCCGAGAGAAAGTAAAAACTTATTCGAAAGCGTACACATAAGAACATATTTAAATATTTACTACCAATACAAGCATTATTAAGTGAATCTTAACGAAAATTAAGAAAATATATGCAAAGCAGTATTCTTTTTTGCTTCAATTACTCTTTAAACTTTACTCGGTAAATTTATAATTCTTTACTACTCTTTACTCGGTAAAATTATTTTTGTGTGGCTTATAACTTGTCGTTTTTAATTTAAAACATATTCCAAGTTAGCATCAATAAATTATGATATCTTAGTTTCATAAAAATATGCCAGTATATGTTTGTGCATGTATTTATTTCATTTTCAAGCCAAGCCAAGAGACATGTTTCATTAGCCAAGTGCCGCATGCACTTATCCTTAGCCTGTGGCTCGCAAGCAGCAATTTGCCGACCTCTGTTCTAAATTAATAATGATTTGAACGCTTATATTGAGTCAGAAAAATTTTATTATGCTACTCATGTCACCCACATCGTCAGTTTAAATATCTGGACGTCGAAATAATGGAAATTTTAGGTCTTAATTATCATGGAAATTATCTTACCATCTAGGGAAATCCATGCGCCATTTTTTTGTCTTTCCCGGATATATATTTTCATTATTGTTCCATGAATTAAGTATTGTCTACTATACGGTCCTGTGAATATCATCATATCTGCTAACTCCTCCCTTCTTTCCAGATTTCTTTCCTGCCCTATATTATATTCCCCTGGACACGGAAGTCTTAATATTCCCTTTTTTCATTAAATTCCCATCCACATTTCATTGTAATTCGAAGTCCACGGAGCCGCTTCCCCCATCCCATATTACTACATCTTTGTTCGCCATCTCATTCATCCTCGTAAAACATGTTCAGAATCCTTCTAGAGTGAACTCATTCTCTCACTCTCTGTTGGATGCAAAAGAATAGTGTACATACCGGCAGCTATAAATCTAATGAAAATTCACAACGGTGACATTCCAGTTGAAGGTTATAATTATCCGTGGGACATCTTAATGGGCCACATCTCAAGGCACGGCCTCGGTGGCGGTGGGGTAAATCCCTCGCCTGTCGTTCGCAGGGTCGCGGGTTTGAGTCCCGTCCGGGAGGATTTTTCACTGTCCGGGGCATAGGTGTTAGTGATTGTATAATCTGTTAATTGTAAGAGAGGACTAGACTGTCCTAAATTTGCAGTTCAATGATGACAAGTTTACTTTTTTTAATTTTTAAAGACACGATGGCCTGGTGAAGACAATCGTCGAGGGAAAAATGAACAGGAAGAATGGAAAAGGCACGCCTCGCATGAGATATGTGTACACCAAGTGAAGGATGTGAAAGAGAGGAATGACGTTTATATGAAGAGGTTGGCCGATAGAAGAATTGAGTGGAGAGCTGCGTAAAACCAATCTCAGGATTGCTGAATAGTGATGAAATCTATCAACGAGGGAAAAGTGAATAGGAAGAAAGGAAGGCAGGCCTCGTATGCAATATGTGGAGCAAGTTGTGAAGGATGTAAAAGAGAGGAGCTACGTCAATATGAAGAGGTTGGCCGATAGAAGAATCGAGTGGAGGACTGCGTCAAACCAATCCTAGGATTTCTGACCCATGATAATGAATTATCCCTACTTGGAATATAGAAAGAAATAATATAATATTGCATTTTTTGTAGTTATAATCCACGATTACCCTAATGACTCCAGTTACTTATATTTGAATTCATTAACAGTCGCGCAAGTAATGAAACCGTGATTCCTGTTAATGAATATACGTTGATTACCTGTTGCCGAAATAAGTGATGATCTCCGACCGTGGAAGTTGTGAAAAATGGAGGAACATTCTGGTGTTTCTCATTACATTTTCGAGTGATTAATGCTAGCACTTCTAATCGATTTATGTGCATTGTCTTCCCTCGGCAATAGATCCCAACGCTGGGGCCCCAATGCCTCGTGGGTGAGAAAATTAAGAATTCCTCGCGTATTCCCCTCTGTGTTGCGTTCTCCCTGCCTGTCTCCGGGAACTGGAAAGTGGAGCCTGCCATTTGTAGATACGGCCGTGCGATAATGGTGCATTAAAAGGGCCCTCGATCTACGCAGCACCAAGGGCGGGTACCCATCCCTTTCCCTCCCTTCCCCCTCTGCGGCATTTCTCTATCCCATTGGTTATACACTTCAAACTCTCTCTCTCTCTCCCATCACCTCCCATTTCACCTCTCCCTAAAATGCTACGGCGTTCACCTCAACCACCCCGTCTGCTCTAGTCACGTCATGCTCAAAAGCAGCGGGTGATATGCATTTGATTTCATTCCCTGACTGCCTCTTGCTCAAGAGGAGCTTTACGATTTGACTCATCCCCACGAAACTATTATTCGTGCCATGCTGCGATGAAGCCTGGGATGAGAAACGGTGTGCCGATTGTGTTCGTAAACTGATCTTCGTGCGCGGGGAAATTGATGAGTATGTGAATTTGCAAGTATGAGGTGTTCTTTTTTCTGCTTTCTCTGAAATAGGTTTGTTTTAAAACTTATAGTCCACTTAAATTCATGCAAACGCACTTACGTATTTAACTTACAGAATGATATGTGTTTTAAATTCAAAGAATTTTCGCGGATATTTCGTAATCCTTGAATTTCTTAATATTTTCCTCTGTGGGTGACCTAAATCTATGTATTTTACCCGTAATTTTTTGCTCCCAATACCACTCATATCGTAAAAAGATATTTGTCTAGTTCGGAATGAGTGGTGGCGGTAGCTGCCGGCCAAAAAACCTGAAGGCCGTTGGTTTACGTCCTGTTGCAATCTTCTGCTAGATAGTATTTGTTTGCTTTAAGATAAGGCTTGGACTTACGCTAGGTTAGGTTACGATAATTCTTGTAAACAAAACACATTTTTTATGATTATATGTACCGTTGGCCGATGGAAGGGTCGAGTTGAGGGCTCCCTCTAATCAATATAAGGATTGTTGACCGATGATGATGATATATTTTTATGAATTTATGTAAATTTTATTTAATTAATGTCGAAATCCCACCAAGTTAACTTGGCTGCTATTTCTATGTTACGATAATTTAGTTGCGATATGAACATAGTAGCCGAATAATCATTAAACCTATTCCCCTATCGTTCCTCTATTATTGCAATGAGTAACCTTCTATGTATTTTACCTGTCTTGTCTTGTTCTCAATACCGCAGATATCGTACAAATTGTACTCCTAGTTCGGAATGAATGGTGTTGGTAACTCCCGGCCAAACAATCCGGAGGTTTATTCTTTCAGGATTTCATTCTTCCCTTCCTTATTTAAGAATAATTAGTACGCCTTCCTTTCAAGGCTGTTCATCATTCCAAATATTCAATAACGTATACTTTTTTCATGTGTGCGCGCGTGCATTTATACATACGCCGGCATTGGAAATGCTCGTGTACGCCCCGGCGTGCTTTCTTGTTCCTGTGTGGACATGCTCCCTGGAATGCGGTCCGGGAATTCTGTGATATTTGAAGTCGTTATCGTCCGGCCGTATCCCTCGCTCAGTCAGTCTCCCTCTGTTGTTATCATGTCTTGCCATTTTATCATCCCCAACGATGCTCCGCAGCGTGAAATATAGCGCGCGGCTTCCTCTGCAAATCGATTACTCGCGCGCAGCTGAGGAAGTCTCCATTGGACCGTTGCATCTCGTCCGAGTTGCGTTGGGAATGCTACTTGAAGGTGTTTGAGAGAGATAAATCTCTTTTGCGAGAATACCACGACGACAAATATGGAATCGATCAAATCCTTAGAGATTTCATTGCGCCAATTGAACCGTAAGAACCCGCTTGGTTGATCCTGTTAAAGATTCTTCGAATTCAATTCATCTGGATTTAGGTTCTAGGAGGTGTCGCATTTCTTGTTTGTAAGTAAGAATTGTGTATCGTGTTTCTGTTTCTATCTTTCAATAATTAAACGTAGAGAAATATTAACACTGCGTTTTTGCACTATTTATTCTGGCGTTGAAGGGCGTGGAATACTTACGTGCAATTGCATTATGTTTAGTATTTTTTTCAGATTAAATATACTTTTTCGCGAAATTTTCTCATTTCATTCATCTAATAGGTAAGGTAAAATGGTAGCCCAACTGTTAGTGTTGTGCTATTGACCTGGTTTCATTACCAGGTATTACCTTTGGTGAACTTATAACCAAATCGTATTTTTTTCGGTTCTCAACGTTCTGGGCAACTAATTAAATTTGAAATGTAAATGTTCATTTTTAGCCTAAACAATGATGTAGATGACAGGTGAAATAGTCAATTACGTGCTAGAAGACTTATCATTCCTATTATTATTGATCTTCGGTGATTAATTCAGTATGATCGCAGAGTCTTAGGTCAACCTCACTCCCTTTAACCTCAGGGTATTGTCATGAGGTTTCCGTGGATTAATGGGAAATTCGATGTATATGCATTACAACAAAGGAATGTATTACAATTTTTAAGGGAAAACCGCCATTTTCTTTGGATATCTATCGCCCAGTTTATGTATCACGTAGATACATTACATGTCTATGACATTGAAAATCGTTTGACTACTCACTTCCATAACGTCCTAATCTGCCTCCTACAAAACTGTCTAGACTTGTTTACTGCAATTGTTGCTTTCTTAAAGCTTAATGAGGTAATAAAAAATATATGATAGGCTATTGGTATATCATTCGTACTTTAGTACACGGAATACTAAACTGATAAGTTTGTAAAGAGGTTTTATGCTCAGAAAACGTGTTTTTAAGTAGTAAACTTTGTATGAAATCAAACTCAGTGTGCAATTCACCGATAATGCCCGTATTTTACGTAAGTTGAAGCCATTTTCCCTCTGGTAGACACATTGATAACGTATAAGAGTGATGACCATGACAAAAACCATGACGTGGCCAAAGTTACGGAAGACTTTTCTGAACGGCTACATTGTGGAGGAGTACTCGTTTGTTCTGCTGAGAAGTACATAGTAATCGCTGGAGTTAGGACATACCGAGCCTGGCCGAGGGCAAGGTGGTATTTCATCTTCATGAGTGCGGCCCCCATGTCATAGTATGTTACGTGGGCCGTTTCTCACGTCCAGCGACTGATTAACTCCGACGACTGGATTGACCTGGACTGTTGATTCGTTTCCGTGAGTTCGGTCCCCGGAGTGCATTTCAGATTCCCATGTCGTCTGCCACACGAGATTGGCTTGCCTCAGGTTTGATCGTCCTGTGGTTTCCAACTACTTTTTTTCTGAATGCAATATTGCAGGGGGTACGTGTATATGCAGCTTTTACGTTTGAGTCTTAGAAGTACCGTAGATATATTTGGAAATTTATCGCCTTGAGACTTAGGAGTTATTAATGAGAATTAATATTATTTTTCTCAGAATATTCTATTAGAATGGAATATTCTTGGAGATATGTTTATCCTCTCGGACTGTTGAAAATCATGAGTGCCATCTCGTAAATTCTCTCCATCCAATTCCACTATTAACATATATTGATTGCCATCGACGATAGTATTTTGATAAACAATTTGCGGTGATCAATGGATTTTTGTGCATCAGGAAAGTTTAATATGGCTTATTATAATACTAAATGTCGCTCAGAGTTAGAAAGGTAGGACTTGATGGATGTATATCGTGGCAACTAATCATCATCATTTTTTTGAAAAGATTATGTGTATACGCATCTCTCCATTCTTTCTTATTATTTTATAGCTCGGGTACATTCAGGTTCTTGTTTTTACCCAAATCTTACATAAAAATAAGGAGCCTAAGACGCATGTGCTCTAAAAATAAAGACGAGTCGTCACATTTCGCTCGACGCTTATTTAAATGGGCCATCGGAGTGACTTGAAACTTGAATTACTCCATCTTACGGAGTTGGGATGGAAGAAGTACGCGTTGGAAAGGCCGGACGTTGTTCTTCAGGAAAAACATAAACTCTTCAATGATATCAAGCTTCCTAATCCTTATTACGTATTACCTTGCTCCCCCCACTACCCTAGTGACCACATCCCTCCCTATACTCCGTACATGAGCGTAAAGAATTTACTGTGAACTCCTACTTCGTCTGTAAATGTGTCATAGGTTCATAACTGACAATGCCTTGAAAGACGAAACCAGAAGTGAGTGTTTTAATAAATTTTGGAAGTCACGAAGGTTTTATTCATTTTAATTATGAACGACTGAAGCTTCGCTTTTGGATTTTAACTATTAGTTACCTTAATTTTTATCAATTATTTGCATTTACCCTTGACTATGCCCTGCGTATCCGAGTATTTAACAATGGACGAAGCAAGAAAGGAACTGTCATTAGAGTAGCCTAGGGAAAGAGGGCATTCTACTGAAAGAAAAATCTACTTTCAGCTGGAGATTCAAGCGTAGAAGTAAGGAAAGAATTCAACAGAAAGTACTATCTGGAGCATGTTGCTCTATGGCAGTGAGGCATGTCCGATGACAGCTTCGCAGAAATCAAGGGTGGAAGCATTCTAAATGTGGTGCTACAGAAGAATGATGGAAATAAAATGGATCGACCGACTGAGTAATGAGGAAGTCCTCAGAAGAGTGATAGAAAAGTCTTCTAAAAACCCTAAGAAGAAGACTGGACAACTTAATCGACCACATCATGAGACATGATATAGCCATTGGCCTGATGAAAGAAATCGTTGGAAGACAAGTGAATTGTAGGAAAGGAGAAGGAAGATCTTGCACGAGATGCATAGAACAAGTTGTTATTGACATGAAAGGGAAGAAACGTGTAAATATGAAGAGGTTAGATGATTGGAAAACCAAGGGGAGAGCTTAATCAACCCAATCTGAGGATGGCTGACTAATGATGAAGATGATGATGACCCTTGATTATTTCCAAAGGGGCTTACCTTCCATTTTTCCTCGATAATGTTCTTGACAAATGTTTAGAGGGAGTGTGGTTCCCTCTCGTACAGATGTCTAATCAAACTAATTCTCTTCTCCATATTTACCTTTCTTCTGCTGCTCTTTTTTATGCTTTTCATCCTCCATTTTATCTTTTGCCTAAGAATTAGTACTCCAAAATCAGGTATCAAAGACTTTCATTTTATTTGAAAACTGATGTGAAGCTAGAAATTGCAAAATAGGGACGATCGGGCGGCATTAAATAGTGACTTGAATGGACTATTAGTCCTCAAAAATATGCTCGTTTGATGACTCTCAGAAAGATTTGTCACTATTACTAATCAATATGTATTTTTCTTGGTACCACATTAGCTTAACTGGACGTTTCCCAAGGCTTCCCTGGATATTAAACCCAAGAATCCTGGTCTGTCGCCCAAAATTTCCCGCCTGGGCTACTGCGTTGTCTAATTAAGTGTTTTCAATCAAATTGAGTCCAATTGTTTGGGATGCTGTTTCTAAAAACGAATAAAATAAAATTTCCGATCAGTGGTAACTAAAACCAATTTAAAATACGTATGGAAGTTAATGGAACATAATTACTCGGCAAAATTTATAGCGTTAATGAATGGGGATTAGAGATAAGGATGGAAAAGAGGATTAGACTGGATGATGGAGAATGAAGTTCGGCTAAAATCTAGCCTCTGTATCTGCTAGAAGATATAGGACGCCAAAATGCTGAGCAGTCGGCGACCTATTTCCTTAATTTCACAATGTAATTTATTAGTTAGCTCTATTGGTATTGAACCTTGAGGGTGCTCAAAAAATATGGTTTCACTTTATCATATGACAAAAATAAACAACTTGATGGTTTCAGGCTCGACCTCGTGGAATTTCATGTCCACAATGAAAAGTACAACTTAGTAACAATTTCACAGAAATTTTTAATGGTACGACCGGTTTCGTAAAGGATTGTCGACGTCCACCAGGGTCCACCAGACCTGATGATGCCGACTCTTCGACGAAACCGGTCGTACCATTAAAAATTTCTGTGAAATTTTTACCAAGTTGTACTTTTCATTGTAAAAGTAAACAAACTACTTGTATTATTATGCTACCGTCTGTCCGTGGTGCATGAACCTTTCCTTAATGTCAGTCAATCCATTTTTCCCCTGTTTATTTTTTTGCAATCTGGCATATAGATACTAGATGTTTTATACTAACGGTGGAGACATGATAATTTAGTTTGTTGTTAACACTTGGGTTTGATCTTAGGATTCAGGCTATGTGTTAACCGTTATTTATTTGCAAATTTCATTTTCTTCAGAGCGCAAGACTTCTCTGCGTTCGGTGCATAGCGTAAAATTTATCAAATTTTATTATTTTTTATCTGGCGTGTAAAACTTCAGTCTATTTTACGTTAGTGATGTATTTCTCTCCGAGTTTATTTGTTAAAGAAAAGTAATTATTTTGCATACATTCATATAATTTTTCAGTCTCCCTTTCAGCGTACTTGACTGGTTATGTTGCCTCCGATGCAGTTGCTTCCGATTTGGCTTTTAAGGCCTAATTGCTTTCTGTTACTGTTTCATCAACCATTTGCTGATCGACGATCAAGCCACCGTCGATCGTTTGTTAATTGACGATCAAATCCCTCTCCTGTTTCATCAACACTTGATCGCAGATCATGATTTCCGATCGTATGATGGGTAATCTTGGAACGTAAATGCATCATAGAAATAAAAGGAGGTGTTCTATTGACTGTAACTATCACGTGATACACGTACGCTTATTAAAAGTCATAGTACCCAGGGTATTTAAAATATGGTTCAAAGTCGATCGGAAAATTTTGCGGAAAGAGAAAAATCTCGGCATCTGGATCTCGTCAAGGAATATAAACAACCAAAAAATCTGACGACATTACGATAAAGAAAAATTTGGAGGCGTGGGCTGATTTAGCATTGCCTTTTATTGCCCAAGAAATGAACGTTATAAGGAGGAAACAACATCTTATAACCTGCTACGAAAATATGAAGCGACGCCCTAAGAAGAATGCCGCGGATTTCACGCTTGTAGTATTACTGCTTCGCATTTTGAACAGTCTTAGATACGATTTTCAGCCGATTTATTTCATTTTTCGCCAATGACTTCGCACCATCTGTGTCATAATGGAAGACTTGTGGAAGTCGTCTTCCCCAAAAATAAACGATTTAGGGCATTGCCTCATTGAAATCAGCCAGGATCACTTTCATCCCCTGAGAAACTAAAGGACAGTATGCAATATAGAGCAATTGCGAAGGTACGCTCTGTTTTTAGTCATGCTTTTATGCACATTCCCTTCGTAGATGTATTTCGTTATTACATCGCTTTATTTCAGTTAGCAACAACATGGGAACTATTTTGAGGTAATTTTCTCTTTTTCTATTTGAAATATTATGACATTTTATTAATTTTACATGCACCATACGTAAGCTATGCATTTAAAACCTTTTTCGTGCAAATACATGCAATTAAATTTTAAGAACAGGTTTCTAATTCAATAAAAATAGAGAGATAATAAATATCAATCTTAATTCTGAATGTACTTCATGAATTACTTGATAAATCTCAATGTACCCTCTCCACTACTAGGTACTACTTCATATAACTGTAGATTTCAAAAAAAAAATATAGAAGAGGAATATGCACAACTAGATGCAAAAATAATCAGTCCTCAACTCAACCCAATAGTACACTTAACCCACGGCAAACCTCAGTTGCATCTATTCATCCACTTCCTCCCACATTATGTATCTATATACCACAAAGGAAATGGAAAGTAGATTAGGAAGTTTCCCAAATGGCCTACAAGAAAAGCATCTAACTTCAGGCAACTTGAAATAGTGACTGATCAACACATTTAAAAATCCAAGTCTTAAATCCTTTTAAGGAGGCATAGAATAAAGGATTCATATGTTCATATATTCAGTTTACATTTATTTTTTTCCTGTCCTGAATCTCCTTTCTCAACAGTTATATATTTGAATAAACGATGAAAAGGTGAAGACAATGATGAGTGAGTATAATGCATATTCATAAGTTAGTGCGACAATAGAATAAAGTTTATTTTTTAATACTTTTCATTCTATTGCGAATAAGGCATTATCTAACAACCCAAACAGAATTTACAGTACTTCTACTGCATATTTTCCAATGGTAGTTTCACATAATCAAATGGTCGAAATTGAGTATTCTAATACATAGGATCACCTTCACCCCTGAACATAATAGCCACATAATGTAGAACCCCTCTGGCTACAATGATAGTAAGGGCCCTATCTATATTGACTTAATCCTGAAGCTATGGGATTCATTGTTTTTATATGAGTATAATTGTATCACTCTACCCTTCTGGTGGTATGGTTTACATTGGGGCGTGAGTAGATACCTATGATCAGCAGAATACCCTGCAAAACCTAACAAACATCCATTCATGGCTTCCCCTATTTCGAATTTTGGCGAATAATAAATTTAAATTTTTTGTGTTAAACAGTGTTAATCATTAAATTATATAATAAATGTTGACTAAAATGTATGATACTTCTTTCATATGATGAACAATCACAGAGAAACTAATAACATGCACAAGAAATAATGAAAGGTCAAAATACGAGCTTAACAGATAATTTCACAAAGTGAATTGTTTTATGAGTCATAATAAGAATGCATGCATATATGATCCATATCTGAGCCACCATTAAATAAAGCACAACAAAAAAAACCAAAATACATAATGGCATGTTAGGAAAACACAATAATGATAAAATACACATTATAATTGAAGTAAATTACATTAGCTACCAATATGCAGTATGTGGCATCTTATTTCAATTGCAACTAGAAGGTATGAAAAGATATATCTTTAAAAATATTGGCTTACATGTACCTGAGCTAACATTCAAGTGCAGAAGTACACGAAAAAAAGATCCCTACTTAACAATTACACTTTTAATTGTAGATAATAAACATCTGGCACGTTTTAATTGCAATATTTCCCTACATGTTACCTATAACTATATTATCTCGTGATTGTAGATATCCATCCGAAAAGAATGGGCCTGGCAAAGTGGAATTCACCACAGCTAAACTAGATTTAGTTTATTAAGTTCATTCACGCTAGCTAATTAACTAACAATAGTTTCGCTCTGATTAACTACATTAATACGATTCATTTGAAGAACAGGTACAAACATAATCAATCTAAAACAGTCCCATCACTACAAGGTGGGTCACGAACTATTGCACAACGAATAAAGGACAGTAAAAATAAAAAGAAACTAACATATATTCAACGCATTACATACCGCTTGTATCTCGCAACATGGCTATATGGGTATTTATTTTAGAATTAATGACAACAATACCGTATATATGAACACAACATCAAATATGGTATCACCGTGTACAGCAACATGTAAACGTAACGTAATACATCTTGTTTTCCTGACTGGAGAAAGCAGAATCATCAATTTCATCTTCCGAATGTAAAGCCAAATAAGTATTCAACGATAACTTATCATATAAATCATAATAATGGTTAAAATTAGTAATATAATTAATAGAAAGAACAACAACACACTACCATGGCTGTCTACGCCGTACGATTCACCATCACACGACGTTCGTTATTCATTTCATGTATCGACGCGGGAAATTTAACTTGATTTATAAATAGGTGAATATTTTTAATTGTACCAGAAGACCTCACGTTGCGAAATATCGGAGACTATTACTAATTGATCTATTGAATTTATAAGAGCGTTTCTTGCTCGGTTTCGGATGCCATTGTCAATGCTTTCTAAATAAATTCCACTGCCGGCTTAGAGAATCTAAACCACAATTTGAAATCATCTTCCTCTGATTGCAAATATATCATATTCTGAGGGGCCTGTTGTGGTTCCTTAAGTGGGAGTAATCAATAATTATTTCCACATATTCGCCTGAAGGCACTTCGCAATCAGCCATATCAGTTGATTCTAGATTTGATCGTCCAAAATCAGCGGTCGACTTGACAGGAGATTTGATCCCAGATCACTACTGATTGTTGTTGGTGAAACAGAATCAACAAATTCTTATGTTAGATCAAATCAAGACTTAATCGCCGATCAAGTGCTGATCGTTGTCGGTGGAACCGACCCTAAGTGTCGGACCCAAACTCCGATGCCGTTATGGTAAAGTCTTTTTACTCTATGAATGAAAACACCTGCATGAACTAAATGTCTTAACTCTGGACACGTAACGTGGGAGCAACTGGATCGGAGGCAGCATAACCACTCAAAATTCATTGAAAAAATAAACTATACTTCAATTTTATTTGCCAAATAAAAGAAAAATGAAATCGTATGACGTACTGCACACAACGAATCGGAGAGAAAGCCTTGCACTCTGAAAAATACGCAAATTTGCAAATAAACTTATCGTAGCACTGTATTAATATTGAGACATCGCCTAAGGCGTAGCAGTCAAAGTAAATCCGTTTTCTGGGAACCAGTGTGGTTGATAGAGCACCTATCACAAGGGCTAGGGTTCAAATTCCGTAATTTGGATTCAGTGCTCAACAAATCAGCGCATTATCCGTTCTTGGATGCCATTTGGAGATCATGTTAAGTACAGAATTGTGTAAATCGAATGATGTGTTGAATAATTGATTTTTGTGTCTTTCCTTAAGAGAAAGCGAGTTGTACAGCAGGTTTGTCTCTACCTTTCTTCTATCGTCATTTACAATGGCCATTTTTCATCCTAAAGGCACGAAAAAGTTTTCCGTCACCTTCCGTAATGGCATCTAACTAATTCTATTTTATAACGTGTTATCATTCTTTCACACTTAAAATTTTCATTCTTGCAAGCACTCTTTTGCGTACAGATTTTTTTAGCATTATCAAATTTTGTAAATCCATTCTAATCAATCATAGCTTCCTATCGATTCCCTTTATCGACAAACGTACTAATGTTAAAATACTCCATTCATTTTTCATGCTGTAAGTTTTTCATACCTATTTCCATAAATGGTCGGAAATTAACATTCAAACATTGAGGAAAGTGGTATGGAGGTTATTGAGAAAGCACATGCATATGCAGATATTGAGACCGTATTGGAAGTAGCGACAACTTCCTTTTTGCCTCCTTTATTCCTGAGTTACAGTATTCTTGCCGTTTGATCATTGTCTGTTAGGGGATATTTCTTGAATCTTGATCATAATTAATCTATGGGTACATTTTTTGTAATGCTCATTGTTTCAAATCCCTATTGACTCTCTGAATCTGTGAGTGAATTTATTTTCTATCATGTGGGAGAATTCATCGTGATCATTTTAAGAGAGGAAAAGAATACTTTTTTATCAGAAAGAAAGAGGATGGATACGATGAAGAATATAATATTAAGCGGATGGTTTTGATTTTCACCTGAAGAAATTTAACAAGGGTATAAGGTTATATATTAAACATATCATAAGGGTATGTATTACTTTCGTTCGAATTTTTTGTTTGCTAATCACGTGCCTAACTTTCAAGTCGTTATCAGTTTAATTAATCTTATGAGAGTTGTATGCATCGCGGAAATATCTGTACCCTGTTATAATCTTGCCTGTTGGCTGGATTCGTATCTTTTGACGTATTTCCATCTTCAAACTCAGTTACACCCGTTGTAGGTATGATAATGTAACATCTCTCTGAATCATTAGATGCTTGATTTTCTATGCTGCAATCCTTTGATGAGAGAATTGGCGATAAGCTTTGTGTTGGTCAGCAGGTAATGAACACGATGTTGTTTTCGAGGCATCGGTTTAGAATCGGGTCATGATCAATCATTCCCTGCTTCGTTCAACACGTGGACCTGGCATTTTGCATGAACATCTAAAAATAAGGCGTAATGTTCTTAACGCTAGCCAATCGATATAATACTATTTCGAAGCACCTTAGTGAAGACCAAACCCCAATTATCCCAGTGTAAATATACATTTACGATGAAGTGCGTCATCATAGCACAATCTGTTTGGATTCTGACAGATTTACTCCACGGAAAGGATTATTGCTCGAGGAAATATTTTCTTTTTAGGTTGTTTTCGCCGATTGCTTGAATATCTCAATGGGTTTTTGTGAGAGAAAATATTGATGCAGTGTGATGTTATTTCCTGGCTTCTGGCAAAATAATCCTGTATTAATCACCACAGCTGGCATAAACCATGCGAAGAAAAAATATTAATCTTTGTAGTCTGACGTCAATTTCTCTGGTATTTAAGCAATGTTTATGTTTTGATATTTATGATTACCAATATTGATATGTGTTGATAGCTTTTTCATATTTACTACTGGTCAAAGGGATATGGACAAATTCAGCCTTCACTCATCAAAATAATTCGTTTTCTCACCCTCGGATGTTTGAATTAGAGATGAAACAAAAATTCTTTGTTGTGTTTATCACAAGAATTTATTATATGATACCCTTATTCGTTTTCTCCCTGAAAAGAACCCTCTTCAATTAATCTAGCATCAAAAACGATTCCTGCGATAGGATATTCAATATGGTGGTAATGCCGTATCAAACAAACCTTTGCTTTTAGTTTTGAATTAAAGCTGGCAAACACTATCTGGCAACTATGTATGAATGCTATATTTTTGATTCTTTTTTAACATTCTTTACCTTGATTTCAAGTTTTTATATCGTTTTCTAGCCTCAACTTTCGTTAAAAATTACTCAGAGGTAACAAATCTAATCGGCTTCAATTTCAAACTAGTTGCCGTGACAGAAATTCAGAATATGATAAGCTCATGATTTGTTAATAGCAAAGTATTTTTTCTCCTATTTTTTCTGTGGTTGTATGCGGTGATTACTATCTTTAACTCATTTGCCTAAAATGTTTCAACTTTTCAATAGTTATCACCTTTATTGAAGTGGTTGTTGGAGATTTATCTTTTTTTAACTTTCTCCATTACATTGCAGGCTAATTCAAATTAAAACTCTTCATTGATATGGTGGTAAGGACTTCAATCTTATTATTTCAAAACTTTGTGGTAACCTAAGGCTAATGTTGATTTCATTTATAAAATTCACATCCAATGTATATATTCTAACCAAAATTCGCTCCGGTACTTGTGTATTAAACTTGCAAAGGACCAAGCTGAGTATTGGTTTATAAATCATTGTTCAGGGTAAGAAAAATATTCCAATTCCTGTGCCGTTTGTGGACTATTATCTAAATCTTGCAAACAATAAATCACACTAGAAAATTCACTGCTAGTTTTTTGCCCAGTCTTACTCACCGGATTACCATACTTTAACCACGTCGTACATTGCCTGCTGAGTGAATAATCAACATTTTTACGAATTAGTATTCCACAGGTTAACATTACCTCTGAAGGATTACTTCAAGTATACTTTAATCCTTCCCACTTTTATTGAGTGCTCCCAGTCCTATACCATTTCCTCTCCAGGTAAACGTACGTCCTATCCATTTTAATACTTAAACCCTAGTTAATTTTTCCCTCTCCTTGGCATTCTTTCTTCTTATCCATCCTCATTTTTCCACCGCCTCTAATTTTAATTAAGCTTAGAATTAAGAAGCTATGCGACATTTGTAAAAATTTTTTCAGGTATTTTATCCTCATTAATGTAACGTCAATTGTGGGGTTGCCATTTTATGTTTAATAAACATATAATTTGATTAAAAAATTACAAATTTTTCTTGCGCATGCTAAATTTTTTCCGTAATCACTTAAAACAATTAAAGGGAAAAATTATAGAATTTATTTTTCATGTGCTCTAACAATTAAGACTTTATCTTACCGTTTAATAGAGCTACCTCTTAAGTATAATTCAAAGATATATTTAACATTCATATAGGATAGGATGCGAATTCTGAGACGTTTGAGTTTCATAGCATACACTTCACTCAACTAAATAATTCGGTCTACTCCAGAATTACGAAATGTGTAGGAGTATTTTCCGATCCCATAAACTTTGAGGACCACTACAGGTAGAGAAATTTAAGGTCAAGGAAATGAATCTCTCACTTGAAAATTATATGAAAATAAATAATTCAAAACTTAAACAGCAAAAAATGTGATAATTTGGCTATAACTACCGGCGAATATACCTGCTCACTTGCGTTAAAGAAAGCAAAGAACTGTGAGGGTTAAAAACATGTGCTAATTCGGAGTAATAGTTAAACGGAGGGGTGATAAACTGTTTCCACTGAAATTCCCTCACTCTTGTTGCCTGAGTTAGAACGGCAACACTTTCGAGTCTCACTTACGCTCATACGCTTCGTGTACAAAGATTTACTCTTGCGCCTGCAACCCGAGAGTCACTGGCAAAAATTATCACCCAAAATGTACCCAAAAACGTGTCTCGCCCAAGTGAGGCGAAAAAAGGCATCCCTCCACAATCACTCGAGGTTTACATAGATTCACTCTTACGTGAGTGTCCCGTCATCACACTGAATAAAAAGTGTTGCTGTTGCAGAGTCACTTATTTTTCTATTTTTGTCTCCTCCCTTCTCACCCGAATATTACGTCCGTGGGAATTTTACATTTGTATTTCAATCCAAAGCCATCCGTGGCAGGTACGGTTGTTAAATGCAGGTCTGGCAACCTAAACGTCGCTAGTTCAATCATCACCGATCATAATTGTTTTTGTGGTCTTTATATTTGGTATAGGGTTGAGAAATTTTCGAGTCAGTTGCCGGAAACCGGCTTCCCACGAGCCTAATATGGCATTTTAGGATCGTGTAAGTGGATATGAAGGAAAATTATTTGTTAAAATTTAACTGTCGCTGTTATAAGTATAAATACGGCGATGGCTGCATTATCTTATGCTCTAAAGTGACATATATGGGTGATTCAAAGTTACACTACCTTTATGTTAAGTTGTTAAGGGAGCAAAAATCAAACTCCTTAACGTTCAACTTCTACCACTCGTTGAGGGGAGAATAAGTTAAAATTGTTCCCTAGGCCTGTTCCCTCATCCGTCGCAGTCGTCAAATTTCCCAGTGGTGACAGATTTAATGCAAACGCGACAGATCGCGTGCCCAACACAATAACTTCCTACTTCATTGTAAATTGAGGTAAAAATATTTATTTTCGAGTTAATAGTAATTTTACTTTAACATCGTTACCCAGGAAAAACTAAATGTTGTAAAAACTCCCAACATAACATTTCTTTACTTACATAAGAACATTTTCTCGTGCTACCAGTTTGTTAAATACAGATATGTAGAGTGTGCAAATGTGATGATCCGAATGAAATGTATTTAAGAGAGCCGGGTAGGAAGTAGACGACGGCGTCCAATCCAGTCCAAGATGAATGAAATGTCAGAATATCAATGTCACCAACATCTTTGGACACGAGATTTGCTCGGCAGCAGTGGTGGCGACATCATCGGCCCGATGAAGAAATCCACGCCTTCCATCGGCGCGTGATGTCGTGCCGGGACCAAAATACGAAAGTGAAGAAACGTTGGCGACGCGTGTGTCGTGCTTACTTACGCACGAGCGAGCGTAAGAAAAAATATCCGCTCGCATTTTCTCCCATAACCCCTCACTCTGACGTTCGCATCGTCGCGAAGCAACAATGGGACATCAAAAAATGTATAAACGCAAGTGGAGAGATTGCCTCTCTCTTGATGGTGGAGAGACGAGGTAGAGCAAAACTAGAAATGCCTTATCGCTCTTGTATAAAAGGTTGGAGCCGCTTTTTTTATTGTATTGTTATGTGGGAGGGGCAGGAGAGGGTTGGTACTGGCGTTGCTCAAATCCACCCCCCACTTCTCTCCCCCCTCTCTCCCTCCTTCCGTTTCCCCACCTTCGTTCCCTCCCCTCCTACGCACGCTTCCCTTTCATCCGCTGTGCGTTTGTTCCGCGCACGGCGTACAGAGGGCTCTGGGGAGGGAAGGAGGGGAGGGAGGGGCGGGACGGGAGCAGAGGGGAAGGGAGGGAAGAAGCAGCGGGGGTTCCAAGGCTCCCGGAGTGCGCGCGACCAGTCGGCGTTTGTCGGAGCGGCAGCGTAGAGTGAAGGGAAGGCGTGGGTGGCTGTTATACGCTCGGGCTGAAGGGTGAATCTAGGTTTTGACGGGAGTTCCGCCGGGCGACCCGCGGTGCGGCCTCGCGATCTGACCGGCGAAGTTCCCGCCGTACCCGTCAGAGTTTTTGCCCGTCTTGCCCTCAAAAGAAAGAGGAGATACGGCCTTAGCGAAACTCCTACTCAGCCCTCAACCCGAACAAGGTGTTCATTTCTTAACTTTCCTGTTCTCTCACCTGAGGAAAGGGGGTTAGAAAGTTGTCATCACCATAGAGATCCCGTTTAAACTCCAGAAACGACATTATTCCATTTTGTCCGCGGCATGAGACATCTTAGTCGAGTCGAGGATTTCACTTGAGGGAAAGCGTGTGTTATTTTGTCTCGGCGTGCAAGTTTATTCATCCTTTCGAACGACGTAGTCTGTCGCTCCGAGGAGATTCACCCGGACCACCCTTGCTTGGTGGCAGGGGTCATCAAGGATCATCCCTAACAACCCCTCCACCTTACCCTTAGAGAAACAATCCATTTCTCACTCGAGTACATCAGATCAAAACCTCAGCCCCGAATCCTTTTCGTCGCGCGGTAAAATCGTTCGCTAAGCGGTGGGTGAGACTTTTCCCCCGCTACCTCGGATGTTTCTCCCGCCCGATCTGTTTTAATTTCGCCCAAGGATGGGCCGAATCAAGCCGGCGTTGGTGATCTCAAGATGGATGTGAGCCCAAGGTGCTTGTGAACCCTGACGGTGACTCCGGAGGAAAGTTTTGTTCCGAGTTGGTGTGAATGAATCCGTAATCCCCTTTCTCCTTAGGCGAGCGGAGCCTCCGTGCTTCTCAGAATGCCCAGTATGTGTGCCGCTAAGTGGTCTGTGTCTGTAGTGGTGTCGTCTTAAGACAGTGTCCCCACACTCATCACAAACCCCCCCCCTCCCTCTGTCCTCATCATTCTCCCTTGTAACGGCTCTCCAGCGTAACCACCTTAATAGGACCCCGGCCCTACCGACGTAATTTACGAGGGCGTAATTTATCTGCGACTGTTTACTCTTATTCCTCGGTCGTTCGACTTCGTTCGGGAAGTATCACGTAAAGAGAGAGAGAACACAGCCATAGTACGAGAAATACCCTAGTTATCAGGTCTCTTTCGTCAAATAGTGTGCCAACATATCACTGTCGTATTTGTGTGGATGTTTTAGGATAGGTTGTTCATGTAAACTATCTATGAAATGTTTCCGCATATGGTTGTAACATTTTGAAGTTTTTGTGAGATGTTAATTGCGTGTTTCTGCTCGAAACAGAGCCTGCATTACCGAATTTTATACCTCATTATCACCTTTTAATGTTTAAGACACTTGGGAAGAACCAAAAAAGTTCACTTTAGGAAAGTTTTCCCATTTGAAAATGCAACTGTCAAAAGCAGCTGTGTGAGGAATGCTCATGTTTGCGTCGTGAGGAATCTTTAGTCTAGTATTATGTTCTTTTGTTTCTTTGCCTAAATGAGAAAATAATCCTGTGCCCCTTTATTCATCTCAGCTGGCCACGGACGGGTTTCATCTAAAGATTGTCGTCGGTGTCGGCAGTTTTGGGTGACACGGACATGGTCATTTCGACTGCCCGCCTCGTTCAGCCGCGTCCGAGAGCTGCTTTCCAGTTTCGCCTGCTCGCTCTTCGCAGGGCCGTGACGGCCTTAAACCCGTCTTGCCAAGCTCTTGGGGTCGACCTTTCGTCAACGACCCGTGGATCCGTAAACCCTGAGCCCTTCTCTTCAGCCTTTTGACCAACGACGGAATGCTCGGAGCGCGCCAGTTGATGTGAATCTCCTCATATTTGACTCTAGGGAGTGAAATCGGTGGTGGAGGGGGAAATTGGATGGTGTTGGGTATTCCTTTTGACACGGAGAGTGTGAGTCTCTCTGTTTGAAACGTGTGTGTGCTTGTTTTGAAAGGTGTATTGGAGGAAGTGACTTGAATGTCCACTCGGTGTAGTTAGGGCCGGGAATTCTTATCCCCCTATCCTTTGGCATAGTATGGATGACGGTCCCGTATTCGGTTGGATTGTTGCCCTTTGGGGAATGGTTAAAGGGTTTTGGTTGCTCAAGTAGGAGGGTATTAGAGTGTGGAAAAGGGAAACCTACCTCCCTTAGAAGAGGCACTATATCCGAAGTTGAAGAGTTCCCCAAAGTTTTCCAAACGGTGCTACGCTCCCCGTGTGCTTTTCGACCTTAGTTCAGAAAGGGGTGTGAAATCTTGTGTCTTAGGTTTGCAGAAGATTTGCCCGGGAGAAGGCGTGGGTCTGAAGGAAGACGAAGAGTTGCGATTAACGCGCGGCAATGAGTTCCCGCGCGGGGCGGCGTTCGGCGGGCAAGGCGCTGTCGAGGCGCCGGCGTCCGCCGTCCCTGGCGCCCCCAGGTGCCTGTGCCAAGGCTTACGCCATCCTCATCGTCGCCGCTTGCCTGCGGGGACCAGCCGGGTCTGCGGTCGCGACGTCAACACCACCCGGACACCAAGGAGGCACCATCAGTCGGATGCTCATTCCCGGACCACCAGGTAAGTCCCGGCACGCACAAAAGTTGTGGGTCACTCAAAACAATATCGTATGCTTTTCGATGATCATTTGCTCATAGGAAGCTTCCACCTTTAACTAAACTTGGAAGTTCAGTCAAATATGAAGTAGTCGAAATATCGAAAGAAAATTTCCGGAAAGTGGCACCGAATTCTTGAACTATGTCTCCACTTCGTTATGTGTTGGAATATAGGATGTGGGGATGATGCGTAGTTTTTACCAAAATGATTTTCTTAAAATTTATTTTTAATTAACATTCTTAAAAAAGATAACATTTCAGAAGTTACTGTTCGTATTAAAAAGTACTTTTATTTCATCACCGAACGCTCCTCTCCGTCCTTATAGCGGTTTTTAAATAATATACATTTTTAGGTGTTTTTGCAATGCAGGATTTTTTTCCGAATCCCCGCATACCTTCATCTCCCAATCTTTTGGCCTTCCCTGGTCATTTGTCATACACAATAATCCATATTTCCGAATGGACTTCTGCTTAAACTGAATGTTTTCTATCTCCTTATGCGTAATTTTTCTTCTCACCCTCTATCATACTAAAAGTTCTCCCATTCGTCGCAGTTTTTGAAACTCTTTCAAAATGAATTTCTAATACTTTTACTACCCATAATATTTTTCGAATTTTAACTCTCTTTATAAGGGCGATTTGTGACCTAT
This sequence comes from Platycnemis pennipes, assembly GCA_933228895.1. Classification (NCBI taxonomy): domain Eukaryota; kingdom Metazoa; phylum Arthropoda; class Insecta; order Odonata; family Platycnemididae; genus Platycnemis; species Platycnemis pennipes. Next base: position 86,510,429 of record OW121857.1, read on the forward strand.
TTCACTAGTCTAATTACACTGCCCACAAAAATTCCATTCAGTATTATCCTGGGAAGGCCGTTGTCCACTTCCGTCGTAATCCTATGTCGTATGAATATATCGTGAAAAGGATTGTATTTTTTTTGCCATGAATGTATTGAAATCCCATCTATTTGAGATGCAGATTTTTCTGCGGATACTGTGGACGTGCGGACTTAATCTCTCCCGGAATATTTTTCATTTGACCTGTAAAATTCCGTGTGCCTGATGGACACATTACAGTAGGAATTTTGGAATGGGTATTGATTGCTCTTTTCCTGCATCGTTTTCGGGATATAATATTTTGCTTGGATGTTTTGTGCAATATGTTGTTTCCAAGGTTACATGAAATACTAAAAGAAATACTGTTGCTAATAAATGTAGACGTTATACATAACGGAAGAAGTAACCTTTCTTTATTTTGCAACGTTATCAATCGGGTATTTAATCAGTATTATTGTTGCACTCTATTGGAAAGGAAAATTAGACAAATGAGAACATTTATAAGAAATACGTCGTTGTATACGATAAGTAATACGCGTTTTGCCATGAGCTGCTGAATAACATGAGTGAATATCACATTGCGCTGTATGTTGTGATTCAACTCAGTTTTTTTTCGAAAAAAAGGCTGTTTGTTCGCTGGTATTGAAGCGGTCGGCCATTTTTAGTGCAAAGAGCCCCCCGTTATGAAGATCGTTTTTTCTCTCACCCCGCTTGCCTTTCGCATGTTGCTCTTCACAGACTGAGCGTATACCGTACCCAACCTAGCCGATCCAGAAACTGGAAAATTTTTGCGTATTCACCTTTTGCGTGAGTAATAACATGTTTCCGTCATACCTTGATCCTGTCATGCGATCAATGGTGAATAATGATTGTATTTTGTATGTTTCTACTGGTTAAACCCTAATGCGTTAAAAGGTTTGTAGATTATATCGAAGAATTGGCTCATTTTTTTCATGATTTCCATATTCCGATTTCATCTCTTATTCAGAAAATAATGCACACTTTGTCCAGGGGAAAACAGCCATTTTTTTGCTTACTTTAATATTTTAATTTTTGTCACTCCTGCACTCGGAATGACATGAGTTTAACCAGAAATATGAAGCAAGTTAATCAAAGGTGGCTTGGTTAAGATAATTAAAACAGTATCATTATTTCTTTAATGTCGCTCACTAGATGTTTGAATTCAAGGAAGTCATGGGTAAGTTAGAGTTTGCCTCCAAGGAATAAAGAATTAATCTCCTGTCCTTTAGTGTCAGTGGCAATGATCGGAATTTTAGTTGAATTTAATTTAATTATCTTCATTTTACTCACAAATTTGAAGCTACCCTATCGCTAAACGGACAGCCAGTTGACATTATGTATTTTTCAACATATTTATAGCGTATTTTGCTCACATGGCGTAAAAATATACCTTTCTTTCGTTTGTTTCCATTTTCCCATACATGATTGCAGTTTAGCATAACCTTGGTTATCCATTTTCTTGTTCACAATTTTATTTCAGCGTATCATTTGATCTTACCGATCTTAATGTTAACCTGACACTATATTTGTATTCAATCAATGTTTTCATTTCCATATTCCATTCGATATTTACTTTCTTATTATAATTTTATGCACTCCAGGGGACATAATCCGTTCATTATTTTTGCTTTGAGTTGTCAACAGTTTTAACCGTTGTGCTTGGAATATGTCGGGTATACTTCTACGACGTTACCTTTAACTACCCTATTTTCGCATCAAGGAACGAGAAAGTTTGCTTCTAAATTAACTTGGAATGTATACGAGCTCTTTTTATTGTTTGCGTATATTGTTTTGCTTTTACTTCCTTTAGGAAGTTTGTGACTGTGATAGTGTCTCGGAAATTCCAAGTGTACCCTGCTCTCCAAGGAAGGAGACCAATAAGCAACTTTTATGCTTCGAGGCAAAAGCGATAAAAATAAGTTTGAGCGGATTTTCAAGCCCTGGTAGGTTTTAGGTAACGCTGCTCATTTTAAAGTAGCTTCACCGCAATAGAGGTCCTTTTCCGCCCTAAAGATTCTTATTCCACTCCTTAAACGATAAAAAACAGTGACAGGGGAGAGGAGTTTTTAAGTGAATGCCGGCGACACGCGGACACACTAATTTCCCTTAATAGTTGAGGTTTTATTTTCGTCCGGTGGCCGTTAGCGTTGAGTCCAAGGCTTTACTAATATTTCGAAATTTACCGAAAGCGTTGTGGTCACGATCACCGCCCATTAAGAGTGAAAACCCCAATTCTGCGAGAAGAACTGATGGGCTTTTATTTCTTTGAGCCTCAAAAAAAATTATTCCGTGTGAATTTAGGTTGGGAAACTCTCATTTATTTTCTTCTACCTGAAAAAAATTATACCATTAGAATTAAGTTCGGGAAACACGCATTTATGCTTTTGATAACGTTTCTTTTCGTTTAGGGATTCAAATAGTATAGTTTACCAAATGGTCTAGATTGTAAAAAATTCATTCAATATTTTTAAGTTTATAACCTTGATAGAGTCTTCAAGAATTTAATTTTTTTGTGCTAGAAATTCCTTGGGAAATCTTTAAAACTGTTAGTCTGTCTTTGATGCACCGAAAGTTATTTCTTTACTAAAAATGCCTATTGTTTTACATTGAGTATAGGCCACAACATAATATTTCTAATCGAACATAAAGTGCATTGCATGGGATGTCTTAAGTCAATATACTTATGATTTAGAATTTAGACCCACGATAGCATTCCGAATGTTTGAACACCGTATGAATGCTCACCAAACGTCCGTCATGATTACTAGTGTAAAACTCAAAAGCCACGTTGTCAAGGCTACTTTGATGTATGAAACTACTAGTAGATGCTTGAATATATCAACCAGAGATCGCCTACAAAACTATCTGTTTGCATGAGCATCTACCGTAGATTCTTTATTCCCGCAGCCCGCATTATTTTAACTCGGCAACCGGCAGCAAGTTTGAATTTTGCTTGCGGGGTAAGGCCTGAGCCCTGCGATACGTGATGATGGCACGGTGAGTTTTTGCGTCATTGAGTTCTCATCGTTGCCCCGGGAATCAGTTTACTGCGTTTGATTGAGTGACGCGGAGTTAATTTACGGAGCTCCGCTTTATCCACTTCGTTGATTTACTGTTACGTCTCCATAGTTTCAGTGATCAGGTCACGGCCGAAGTGACGGATTTCGGGGGCATCATTTCCACCCCTCCCTCCCTCCCTCTTCCTCCCCACCCCAATCTTTTCCATCGACCCTCACGCATCGGCGTAAACCAAGTTCCTTCTCCTCCACTGCTTTGATTTTTGCCCCATGACATGGCTGTGCAAACATTGGCGGAGATAATGCGCATAAAATTGCGTGCAAGAAAGCGTATTTCTTGAAGCGGTCCAAGACGCTTCCAAGATTTCCTCTCGGGGCAACCAAACTTAACGCTTTCCGCCGTGCAGTTAAAAGTACAGTTATTTCTAAGCACATGCGGGTGTGGATTTGATCATAATCATCTACATCTGAAGTGTATCCTGAGAACCACCACATTAGTGTGTGGCAGGGAGTTGATTTTTCATCTGATTATGCATTGGTGACTAGTGGTCTTACTGCTGGTGTACTTTACGGATATACTTGTTAAAACAAAATTACCAAGGAACCATGGCAGTTTCACTTACTTTTATCTCAAAATTAGATGTAAATGTAAAGATGTTGCCCGGGTATTTCACAAATATTTGTATTTATGTCCCAAGCAAACATTGTAATGTAAAAATCATACTCAAGCAATTATATTTAGGGATTCGTGTAGACTTGGCCATGTATGTACAGACTACATTACGCTTTCTAATAATTTTCAGATGTATTCTTGTGTCTTATTGTTCGTTGAAAGAATTTTAAACCTGTCTGCCCTACCATATATCTCTAAGATTTTATCTGCAATTTACCCTATCATTGGACTGTAGGGGTTTTGAAATACATATGTTAGAACAAGTGTATATTTTCCTAACATTTCCACAGAAGAATTATGTTCAGACTATGATCGGGAAATGGTTTTTAATCAAATTTTTCAAAAATATTTGTCACTCACTGATATCATGCCATCTTTTTACAAAGTGAACTGCCGTTATACTGTATACTATCCAACTGTATTATTCAATTTTAAGTGATTATATCCCTGTACTGATGGCCAGTAATACTTGGTACTCCGTTGCAGGAATTGTATTGATATTGAACTCCTTCCTAAAAAAATATTGTCGGTATGATGTGCTTTCCTTCCCATTTACGGAGGTGAAAACAACGATTGGGAATTCAGGTTCCAAGGTTTTGTACCCACTGCTGACTAGACTTCTAGATGAATGCATGTTTGCCTTTGCAACAGTTCACTGATAATTATTTGAATACTAATACTCTTGATTGATAGTTTTGCGTCGGTTAAATTACGTTTGGATAGAGTATACCCGTGGTGATTACTATTATGCTCACCTTGGAGCTTACATAATTACCTTCCAAATTCATGTATGAGTCCTTTTCCCACGCTATTTTTCTCTTCAAAACAGTATGTTTTCTATCAGTCCCATTCACTACTTTGCCCTCTACTACTTTTTTACCAGCGATCATCTCTTCACTCCAGCCATGTTCTTTGCCTATTCCTTCTTCTGACATAATCCATCTCAGTATTATTAACGTTAAATGTTTAAAAATATAAATATACTATTTATTGACAAGTGGAAGGCAAGTTTGAACTTGAAAGTGTGCAGCGAATATTGACAAGATTTGTAAAGGGACGGTACGATAACCTTATTAGCGTAACCTGTCCATTAAATGAATTAAATTGGGAATCATTGTCAGATCGCGGGTTGAAATTTAGACTTAATCTCTTATACAAATTCCAAGACCCTATTTTCAGTGATGATGTTAAAAATATTTCGCAGACCCCAACTTACTATGGTAGGCTGGACCATAATCACAAAATTAGAGAAATAGATTGCCGAACTGACAGATTCAAAATGTCCTATTTTCCTCGTACAATTAGGGATATGATAATGGTAAATATATCCAATACGAGTGTAGCAATGGATAACATTGGTAGCTGCATGTTGGTATAAGGACTTGAAGCTAACCCAACTAACTGCATGTTTTTGCATGTTTGCTTTGCTATTTTTATCTTTTTTTAAACATTGAAGTTTAGAACAGTATATAAATACTAATCCTTTTTTATGCATGATATGTAGTGCATGTTTGGAGGGAATTCACCCCCTGACACACATATTTATCCAAGGTCTTCTTCTTTATTCATTCTTTATCTTGCAGGGTATTATGTATTTGTAGATTTAGATGCACATTGGAAGTTAAATCCTGCTGCTTTTTCACATCATTGTAAGCTTTCAGTACTAGGATTTTTACCGTGTCTATTTTCAGTTGCGAGTCTTTCATTGCCTCTGTTCCAATTATTCTCTTATTGTTAGTAATAATAATATGCGCCAAAATAGATGATTGGCCCGAGAGTTATGATGTACCTCGTCCTGCATTTACTCATCGTGTTCTAAACATAACTATACGGCTTATGACTGAGATACCTGTTTTTCGGTTGGTTACCTGCCAAGTCGTTACATACCCGGAAATATCCCGCGGAAATATCAGTGGTTTGGCGTCAGAAATTCCATTATTCGAGAATTTACCCTCAAGGGTGTAATTTTGGTGCTTTTGAACATAGGTTAACATTTGGTTTTATTCCGATGTGTTGGCGTGGCAATGCCTTGGGGAGTTTAGGTAAACCGAAGGTGCGTGCGAAAATTGTAATTATGGGTACCAAACCACAGCCGATATTTGAGCGGCAGATAACAGAGGAATGCGTCCCATAATGAATCGATTGGAGACAAAATCCTTCTGAGACCAAACTAATTGACATGCGGGGACGAAATATTCTGAATAGATCTGCACAAACAAGTCGTTAGTTGCTGGTGCTGATTCATTCCCCAGCGATGCTATTTTAATGTCAGTGGGGTTAAGTTAGACCTCAGACCATCAACTACCAGAGATTTTTTGCTGTATCTTCATAGATCAGTTGACTGCACCGAATGATTTTCATAGTTTTGTGAAGTAGCGTGTTTTATTAATCACCTGTGAAAGAAATAGCAGGGTGTGGGCCTACTTTTAGAGTTTTCCTTGTTGAATATAATTGACATGGGAAAATGAAACCATAGCAGTATTTCTGAAGATGAAGTGACGCATTTATGTAGGCTTTGTTTGTGCCATCGTCAAATCAACATTGCCTCTTCATCAAAGCTGGGCGTGTGTGATCGTAGGAGGTGAGATTTTGGTCAATAAAAATATAAATTCAATTTTGCATTACGAGATGAGGACTAACCGTATTGAAAATCTATTTCCGGCAATGCCATTTCGCTGAATTTATTTACATCATAAAAATATTTTCTTTTGCGTATGGAAAGGAGTGAGTCATGTTATTCTTAGGTATCGTGGTTATATCGTAAAAATAATATTGATTTCGCAGTGATCGTGGCTGAAGTTTAAGAAAACAAATATGTTTGAATAACTCAACCACAGAGATTAAGGTAGGTAGCGTAACGAGTCTAGCTACTATTGTCAAATCTTCGCATTTCGGCAGATGCTCATCGCAGAACGATACCGTCCCAAAATACCTTTTATTTAACATAGTTTTGACAAAAAAATAAATTGCTGGTGGGCTACAAATCACAGGTTTTCCGATTATTTTAGATTACCACAACTGCGAATAATATGTACAAGAGATATTCATTCTGTACTCCAAATTCGTACAGCCAATACCACCAATACGCATCAATGCGTACTTTATCTTATTTACCCATTCTAACTCCAGTTTTTCGTAATCTTTTTGACACTGTTTATGCAATTTAATCCTTCTGGTACGAATCATATAGGTAAACGGAGTGGATAAATCTACTCTATTGCAAATCACCTAGAGTGGCAACTACCGTATGGTATGATATTTCGCAGTCATGGTCATCCTTTTTCAGAATGAAGGAGAATAGATATGGTTAGCTGAGTGGATAGAAACACTAAGAGAGAGGTATTGGGAATTTTAGGGAAGGAATGGAATGTGTTGGATGACATCCAAAACAGGTAGAATAGGGGGATGGGTGAAATACCGAAAAATTTCAGAATCTCGGAAGCTGCGATGGAGAAGAGGAATATTATCAAGATTCTATGAATTTGAATGAATTCAATATGAAATTAGCAGCACGAGAAAGATAAAAATATGAATAGTGTGAGAGATTAGGTTAGTATTTTTTTATTGGTGCATTACTAGTAATGGGTGTTTCGCAAACTTCAGTAACTAACCAATGTAAGTACGTATATTGTGTTGAAGTATTTAAAATGTTAGGAGTGTAATCAAATCATTTTCCTCAAATTTTATGGTAAATTTTTGGAGGCTTCATTCTTCCCTTTATTAAATAAATAATGAATGCATTGACCCTTATTAAATCATTTCCACAGATGTTGGGTAATTCTACTATAACATGATGTCATTACCTCATATCCTCTTTAATGTACCACAATTTATTGTATACTTGAATTATCTCGGGTTTTCTTGGCAAATAATGCTAGTAAAGTCTTCACGGGTCATGAATTTGGTGATGTCGATGTTTCGGCGCCTGACACTGCGGTCAACTTCAAGGTGATGAGTGTCCGCAGAATTGCCGGTTTTATTTACTTTTCACCGGACTCAGGTTATTCCTGATTGGCTGGTTCCAATTTCCTTCAGGTATTTTCTGGAGCTCCGGTTTCTTGGCGATGCTGATGGCGTATCCTGTGTCGCGGTTGAGATTTTAGGGTTACAATCTGATTTCACCCTCCCCTGTTAATCGATCCCAATAGGAGCGGAATATGCTGAGTAATTTTCCGTCATCAAAGGCGATGCGATGGTCTTTGCTGATGCTGTGTTCGACCACAGCTTAGTTTTCAGGATGTCCCAATCTGAGGCAACTCTTGTGCTTCTTGATGCGGGTCTCAGTGGTACGGCCAGTCTCTCCTCTGTAAACCTACCCGCATTCACAGGGATGGCCGTGTCAGTTGCCGAATCCCTGACGCGGAGGAGAACCCATGAAGACTTCACCAGTATTTTATTCTTATTACAATTCGTAAGAGGCTATTTTGGGCTCGGAAAAGACTTGACATAGTCACCATGCGTGGAATATTTCCTTCAGTGAGAGAATAAGAGTAATTTAGGACGCAGTGCCCACTCTTCATGCGTGAGATTCATTCATGGACTTGTCCTGATGAGGTGGGCTGTTTAATCGAACATAATATACCTTAAGGACATATTCAGAATCTCAGCTACAGTATCGATTCTGCTGCTTTTGTTCTAAAATCGGTATAATAAGTCAAATGGGTGTACATAATCTACCTGCAAAGGTAACGTTACTTCTCAGAGTACGCTGAAAACGGAGCTTAGATTCTGGATATGGCCAGCATCTCAACTACAGTCTCACCTCTACAGTTTGCATCCTAAAATCTCTATTTAGAGTTCCAAATGGCATACAGATTCGCCTCTATAATTTTTGAAGCGGTATACTGCGTGTCGCATAAGAATTAATGCCAACTATGCAGTGTGAACCTGAACACCAATTTTACTATTAGTAGAGTTTTCAGGACGTAAGTAGTGGAAGTGAGTCTGTAGTTGAGATTCTGAATATGGCCTTAAGTTTGTTGTTTTTTGTGGTTCGCCCTATAACTCTTCATACACCTTGGACTATGTTCCCTAGTGCATATTGTACACCCTCTACGGAGACTAGCGTAGGGGCTATCTCGGCGTTTCTGAGAGTGCTACGTTTGCTGTATCCGATTTCTCATTCACGAGTTCACTGCCAGTGTAAGGTCGTAGTTACGAACTCGGGGCAAGGGAGAGGATTATAAGGACGGCTCTCCAATGTTTGGTAAGAATTCACCCCCTGCCACACACCTTTATCGTGGCATAACGGGTATTGTGTAGATGTTACTGGCAGAACATTGATCATGATTCGTCGGTTATTGAAAATTATGCCACCGTCGAAAGGTGCCATTGCGTGGGAGTATAAACACTGATTTTGAGGGAGCGACATTTATTATGTATATCTGAGTGTCCTTATCGAGTGTGGGTGAGCAAATTTTAATTGCAATGCATCCGGACTTGGCCATTCAATGATTTTGGTATCGAAGAGTCCCATTCATTTTTACCGACTCTTTGTGGCTCTCTAGTTTAGATCCCTTTGAAATCATTCGCGGTCCTCGCAATTTGCCGTGGCAGTTTTATAAAATGCACGAGCTTAAATAGGAAAATTAGTCCGTAGCTAAATGTGGTAAAATCGACAACGGTGACTCAAATATGTGCGATAGGATGAGATTGATCATCAAATGAGACTTATTACATATTCATGGTTTTGGTGTCCATGATCGTTCCAAAATTCCGTCAATTGTTCTGGTTTGGCAATTGATGATTTGTTTGCATCTCTTTTGTCCCCCAGCCCAATGGATGCTTTTATCTCGGCGAGCTCGTATGTTATTTCATAGTTGTTTTATTTGAAAATCGATATCGCATGGACTAGGCCGAATAGAAAACTATTTTTGGGCTCTGCATTTCCAGTTGTTTATGCAATATCATTGAAAATATTGATCCGTGATTTAGTTCAACAGGCAGGAGATTTGAGCTTATTTCTCAATTTGGCCTTATTAGTCTTCGAAGCCGATACTGAAGACTTAAACCTAAAATTTTGTTTGCTTTGTGTATAACTCACCCAGTAGGTACTGAGACAAACGGCGTGTGAAAGTCACGCGTTGGGTAGTAGTTCAAGTCCCTTTCCCCTGCGCTGAATGCAGTTTCGTGGAGTGGTCTTCTTACCAAGAATTTACTGAGATTTGGTGAAGAGACGTTCCTAAAGAGGATTCACTTATATTCGAACCAACGTCACTCTTCGGTTAGTCACTGAGGAATAGTTACTGATTTTTCCTGATAATATTGTGGAATTAAACTTTTATTAGGATTTTTTTAGATTGCAGGTAGATAATGTACATTTAGATGATTTTGACATATTTCCTGCATGATATTATTTTCCATTTTGATCATTTTTAAAATTTCCTTAAAACCAGCAGCCATATGCCTATCTACTATCTGGATATTTGTTTGAATGAGTTACGCTCCAGCCGTAAGGACTGCAAGAAGCTCATATGACCAAATATAAAATATAAAGATTCTCTCCAACTAACGTTTATTTTAGAATGCTTTAAATACGAATCAGCTGATTGCATGGGTTTACCGACTTAATCCTTGCTCCTTCCGCGTAATTATTACCCTAGTAATGTGACATTCAATTTACATTGAGAGGTGACTGGTGTAAAAGAGTACTGGATTAAAATTAGCCCAAAGTATTTAATTTTGACTGGATACCGAGGTGAAATAATACTTTTGAAGCGTCCCATTTTAAAAAAACGGTCACTTCAGACACCCTGGACCTGTCCTTTTGTGAACGATGCGTAATATAATCGCCGATTTATTAGAAGTAAACATTTGATGTGCTACGATAGCATGATGAACTAGTGGGCACATTTGCCTATTTAATACAAGTTTGAAGGCAAAGGATTTTTGAGGATCCTATATTTCAGTTCGTATACTCTGAATACACAGTAAATAGTAATGGTCAATTGCCAAATTGTCTTTTTATGGATGAAATAGAGTTTTCCTGAATTAGCGCGTATATTGTCGACAAAACGCATAATTCTAGTAATGCATATAAGCCTTTGGCCTTGCTAATCTGAGTCAGGTTATCGTTGTTTGCTGGTCCATGGGATATCTAGCGTTACGTGAGCAAACAGTCACAAAAATTCCGAAGCCAGTGGCTAAATATTTTCCCGGCATTTCCATTTTTAGAGTCCCCGCGGTATGGTGGTCGTTTGCATAGCTAATTTCACCATTTGTAAGTGAATGGGCGATTGCATGGAAATCAGTCATCGACTGCAGGAGAAAAACAACTCGTACGTAGGTCTACCTTTGTTAGACGTCACTATTCAGGTATTCCCAATATATTTTTCGAAGTGGGTCATGAGCATGAGCATTATTCTTTCATAAATATGCGGACATAACATAACGACTAGGTTCGGTAAAACCTGTCATAGTCATGAGTAAATGTAATTTTTAATTCCTAGCTTATTTTACCTGGAAATCAGTTTGACGCTGTGAATAGAGAACTAGTCCCCCATCCCGAGGACTCGGATTCGAATCCTGGTGTTGGTAGGTTGAATGGTATACCAGTTTACACATGTGCTAGGTGGAGATCTCTTCATGCTCAGTATTCCGTCCCAGTGGCGTCCCAGGGGCAGGGGGGGGGGCATTCGCCTCCCCCCCCCCCAGAATATGCCCCGGAGCCATTGAGAAATGAGTTTTCATTAATAAAAATTAAATTTCACTCGTTTCCAGCGTGCTTTTCCCCTTCTGACGCATATTCTATCACCTTCATGTGCACTTTTAGCGGAATTCTAGTCTCTACCCCCTCCTATCCTCAAAAAAATGCGGGCCCTTTTCTTAAGAGCCGGGCCCTTTTCAAGGTTGGCCCCTGCCAGCGAAAATAGTTCCGACGCCCTTGTTCCGTCCGTCGGATGTGCAAGAAAACCGTTGGCGCCAGTGGCGCCTTTCGTTAAGAGCGGACAATTTTCGAAGTCGGAACTCTCACTCCATCATGCCACGACTCCCTACATTCCTGACCAATCCCAAATTAGCGCATTGGTCTGTCGCCTTCCGTCAGAACTTCAACAATTGTCATAACATTTTCGCTCCTATTCCTCCTTTCCTTACATCTACATATTGCTCTGGAAGCACTGCAAGGGCGTGTGGCAGGGGGCGGTAGGTCATCAGCCGCGTAAATGACCCTGGAAAATGAAGGAAGGATGAAAACTTTTTTAAATGATGATTAGTTGTAATTTGTATATTTTTTTAAGAATGAAGCTATGTTTGCATGGTAGTCATGTATTTCGTTGAGGATGAAACGAATTCTCGTATCTCTAATTCCGACGTTTAATCTTTCTCTTTAATTTTGGCTTACGCGATGTGAAATGAGTAAACGGGGTGGCCTTATTCTATTTTATAATAGCTTTTCCTTCTCAGAGATTACCCATTTTAACCATTTTATTTTCCTCTTTTGATGCATAGCGTTTCGAATTAATTGATTTTTTGATGCTTTCCCATAGAAATGTAAATTCTGTTGACCTACGAAGAATAAAGGCTCACTGAGTCCGCCCGATTGGCCACCATCCGCTAAATTCTATTTACTTAGAATAATGAGATGAAATAAATTTTAATTACGAGCTTACGTGCACAAAAAAGCATTAATGGTAAATTTCTGGGGCAATGAAATTCCAATCCCGAGCCGTAAATTAAACCTGCGAAATCGGGTGCCGTGACGAATAATGTTTCACGGCTTTGCTGAATGGCTCTCAACTATTCTCGTTGTGCGTATACAATTGGCAACAATGGAGATATGGGAAAAAAATAAAAATTTTGAAAGTACATATTATCAATTTCTTTCAAAAATTTAAAGGATGAGATTTTTTTTGGAGCGTGATTGTCTTAAAACGCTTCCTAAATGGGTCACGATGTGTGTCTGAATCTTGGAAACTTACCCTGAACCTTGCATTGTAATTTGTTTAATTTTGATAGTTAAAAAAATGTATAGGTGTGATTGTATTCCCAATCATTCCTTGTGAAACTCAGGAGAATATTTACATTGTAATAGGGCCATTTAAATGAACAGAAATGTCATCAAATACTGGACGTGGAATTATGCTTGCATTATTCCACGACCGGAAAAAACGACTTAGGAGACATGCACATATATTTTTTAAAGTTATTGAGGAGTAGAGGGCCTTGACCTAATTCATTCTGCCCAATAGATAGGAATGGGGATGTTTAGATTTCCCGTAAGTTCCTGGAAATTCACATTATAAAGTATTTTTTAAAAACATATTTATGATTATCATTGTAGGTTATTAATCCTAAGAATTGTTTGATGCAGCTCTCCACTCGATTTTTCTATCAGCCACCTCTTTATATTCAGACAACGCCTTCCTTTCGAATTCCTCAAAACTTGGTCCAGGTATAAATTACGAAGCCTTCCTTCCCTTTTCTTCCCATTCACCTTTTTCCTCTACATTTGTCTTCACCATACACAGCGGGTATGATGAAGAGAGAACAAAATAAATGAAAACTTTGATAATCCTAGAAAAGACAAGTATGAAATGCATAATAATAATTTAGCATCCATTAGTACCGTGGAGTGAATAAGGTACTTAAAAAGTATATCTGTTTAATTATTCAATGTCTGGTGGATTCATTGGCATGCTTAAGTAACTTGGGGTTTTTTCAGGGAATGTTACTCTGTGTATTAGTGTGAGAGGTAATGCATAAAATGAGTATAAAAAGCGTGAAAAATGCTTGGACACCACATAAATTTTCTATAGAGAAGTTGCTGGTAACCTAATTGCTCACATTTCGTGAATAATAGCATCATCTTTCGAAGGCTTCTGTTGAATGAGTTGTACATGATATATAGAAAGGTGGGAATATATTAAGAGACTAACATAATGACTGATGGGGGACACGAAAAGATGAACAACAGGAAATGTAAAGTCTATCCCGAATCTCCTGATAAATCTGGTGATGTTTGTAAAATTAATATTCCTTTTTCGTATTACTGTGGTGATCAATATTCATAATTCTGTAAAAAGAGTGTCAACGCAAGTCTTAAAATATTTCCCTTGTAGGGATGGGTGTAACAAAGTTAACGAAGCTCTTTCCCATTTGTACCGGGCTACGAGAAAAAAAATGCAAGGACGCTCCGTTTTTTCGTCCATTGCTGTAATTAGTCCAACTATGAAACTGCTGAATTCAATTTAAACGACGGCGAGGTGAGCGAATGGGATGAAAAAAAGGGTTGAAATAATAATAAGGGAGACAGGGTTGGAAGTGGTGGGGAGAAGGTGGAGTAGGCGAAGGAAATGCTTAAGTGGGTCCGACCGGCGAGAGAGAAAAAAATTACGTGTATATATATATACATGAAGAAATCGTGTGTTCGCGGAGGTATGGGGAGGGAGGAGAGGAGAAAGGGGCGAAGGGGGTAGGGGGAAGGGATCGGAGCGGGAGTTGGGTTCGCCTCATAAAAATTCAGGAAGAAGCGTTTGAACGGAGGGACGACGACTCGGGGAGGGTTAGGGGAAGGGAGTTAGTTGCACAAAACAAGGGTTATGGGGTCGTCGAGTAAGGGTGCGTGAATTGTGGGAGAAGAGAACGCAAAAGTGTTCAATCCGAGATTTTTAAGCGGCGCTGGAGAACGTATGTATGCTCATTATAACAGCTAAAATCGTATTAACCATCGTCTACAATTTTATGCAACGCATCAAGTTTACTTGCATTGAGATTAGTCATCAATACAGCCATCCTTAGGTTTCTTTGTAAATGAAGTGACTAAATCGTAATGGTAGCTAAGATACGTTTGAAATTCCTGAAAATTTAGAGGTATTTGCCGTTTAACCTAAACGTGATTCTAACACAGTGAAGGCAGCATGAGAAATATCATGAGGCGTGGCATTTGAAAACGTTTTAGAGATGATAAACGTCATGACAATGGGTATAAAATATTTTGCACTAAATTTATAGAAACAATTACTATAGTTTCAATTAATCAGTGCCCTTTTCATGGTATTGAGAATGGCGTTGCTCTGTTTAAATCATGGGCAGGTTATTCTCATAACGTGAGACTATATTCAGTATTGTAATTTTCATCGTCATGAAAAACGGCAGCCTTAATATTCACAACACCCACTTCCATGAAAATACAATTGAAATATATTATTGAAGTAGGTGTATTGATTAAATTTCAAAGGTATTCGATGTGAAAATTTCCATAGAACCAGTAAATTAATTTCAAACTACGTTTTAGCAATGAAATTGGCACATGTTTTTTTAATTTTTATGATGCATCACATATTGTATCTCCAGTATTGCATAACTTTGTCAATAAGCTCTTTTCGTAATGGATACAAAAGTATGCCTCCATTGCTGTTCTTCCGTACTATATGTATTAGATGTAATTTCTTCTTTGATATGGATACCTACAGAGAAGGAAGGCATCCCATGCTGACGCTTATTTATTCTTGTTCCTTGTGACGAGGAACTTAAGTAACTTGTTGGCAATAAGTTGAAATTACCCTACTTCTTATTGTGTGATGAGCTCGCTGGCATTCTGAATCGTCGTTTCAATATTTAAAAAAATTAAATGTCTCACTGCTTGCCCTTAATAACGTCACGTCATCAAAACTTTCGTCCCCATTTTACTTAAAACGCTCTTTGTCTCCTCCTCAAAGGTCGCTCTCTCTCTCTGCGTGCATTCTTGGAGCAGCGATGCGTGTTCCTTGGTAGCGTGCGCGATTATTTTTTTTTCATGGCGCAGCAAACGGGAAACGAGTCGGAATTTTTCTCGAAACGAAGCGTGCAGAGTAAAAAGGAGAAGGACCGCCTTCTTCCCGACACCCGTGAACTCGTCCGAAGCAAACGCATTCCTTGCCAAGCTTCCGTCCGTCGTGCAATTCCACGCTTAAGAATGGAGTCTGGGTTGGGACTACCCCGTGCGTGCAGATAACCGTGTCGCATGTTTGTGTGGCGAGGGTTGGTATAGCACTCACCATTTGAAACGGACAGGAAGAAAGATTCGGCATGAGTAAAGGGATTACTACCACTTAGAAGGTCAAGTTGAGGTTAGGTCTGGTTGGTCGGCGTTGAGCCCACCACGTGGTAACAGCAAGCTCAATGGCATTTTATGTCCGCAAATTAGCGCACGGAGGTCAATTCATTTCAATGAAGGAAAAGGGAATAGGAGGGAAAAATATGTTTAAATTTTCTCCATTTCCGTATTAAGGTGAATAGGTGGTGACAAAGAAAAATGAATTACGCACCGGTGTGCGAACTCCAATGTTACGGGTTTGAATTTTCTATAGAAAATTTGTGTCGTGTACATCGGGGGTAAATCGTTGGAAATAGGTTGTGATATATTATCTGGAGTGATATCCTTAAAGCGGATATTTAATTTTGATCACGTTCCCATTTTACGTATGTGGAAGAAAATCGATCTTTGTAATCAGCTGTAAGCGTTTCTGGTGAGCTTCAGATTTCGCAGGTTAAAATTTTACCTCAGAAATAGATACGTTTGTTTGAGGACGATGCCAGTGTTGTGTAGAACAATTTGAACTTGGCATTGACGCGTTATTTAGCCTGATTGCACCGGTACTACTGCCACCAGGAAAAAATGGGTTAAATTTAAACATATAGGACGCGATTGATTCTTTAAATCAGTACTTCCAAAAGGGTTTACGGTGTATGTCACAAGGACATGTGAAGTGCTAATTCATTATTTGCCTTTGCGACTGTTGCTTGCGTTAATTTTGTCATTAGGCCTGCCTGCAGGTGTAGTGGGGGTCGAAGATTTTACTCTCGTGTTTAGTATCCCTCACACTATTGTCAGAAATTTATCATACTTATTGTTTTGATATTTTTCGTCTTTCAGAGCTTTAAATTAAAAAATAATGCTGTCACTCGTTTTCACGGTGACCCCAAGGCGTAGTAAATAGATAGATCTGAATCGTGTTTAATCTGTCATTCAGTCTTTGCGTCTCCGGAGGTAGACACTTACCCCATAATTTGAAGTGATTTTACCACTCGTTGAGTTCCCTTAATAGCCTCACACAATTAATTTTAGTTTGTCACGCACACTGTACCACTTCAGAATTTTCTAAATTTCGCTCGTGCCATTAATTTAATGTTTTATCATTTAAATATTATCATATTTATTACTTAATTTTCCTCGTTATATCTTCCGAAAATAATTTGATCCGTAATGTGCCAATCTAGTCACCAGAAGAGGTACGTGCCCTTCATTAAGTATCGTTTTTCGTGGTGCTGAGCATAGGTTAGGACGGTGAGATACCAGGGGGGTTGTGTTTGAAACCGTCAGGATTATTTCGAATCGGTAACCAAGGATTCACGAGGTACAAACACGAATGGTTTGCAAATTTAATTTCTCGGAATCGCTCGTTACAAAATCATGAATTTTTTTCACTTGAGTTTTTCTCATATGTTTCGAGTGTAGAGCCCACAAATATGATAAAACACAAATGAATTAGGTTGTGATCAGCTGTTTTAACAAACCAAATTTTCGAGTCATTCTTGTTTATATCACGTGACTCCTTGGTTACCTATTCGATATATTATCCCGACGGGCTCGAACGCAACCCACAGGATAAAAATGAGTTATTTAAAATATATCTCTGATGTTATTATTACGATCTAAACGCGTTTAATGAATCAATTAAGTTTTTGATGAAAATATCAATAAGATTTCAATACTGCGGTATGATTTGTCTAATTCGATCCCTTGTGGAACTTTTTTACACAACCTGTTCGACTGCTGTTTGTAAGTTCGGATGGCGTGTGGGTTTCCTGTTATGAGAGCCCCCGTTCGAATCCCTGAAGTCTCAGAAAATGATTGTGCATCCTGATCCCTCTGTCTGTCACTAGCCAACTTCACTGTCTCCCGCTGTCCTTCGATTGGGAATACACATAAACTGCGTAACCACCAGTTATGAGTGAGATTGTCTCTGTGCCGCATTTCATTCAGGCCTTTCTTCGTTCCTGGAAGAGTTCCTCTGCCCAATTACCCATCTATCCATGGCGAAAAGGACGGTGGCTTTCGGTCGCCTTCTCCCCCACAGATGACTTACTAACTGACGTTTGACCGTTGCCTAACTTCTTGGGCCGCGGTGGTGATACTGCATGGGGAGGGATGTGGTAGGTAGGCGCTGTGGCGAGTCGAATGGGTAGGGGAGGATGTGGGACGTCTGTGCGGCGACAGGGGTGGAGGAGTTTTGGTCGCAGGTGTTGAGGGGCGGCAAGGGGATGAATTAGTTTTCATCGAGGGACAGGCCCGGGAATGAATATTTATCGGAAGGCGGAACTTTGGCCGTGTCTCGTGGGCCTGGTAGTGGGGACCCTTCCCACTCGTCCCCACCCCTAAGGCCTCAAGGGGTAGGGAGGTAGCAGGAGGGTGGGTGGAATGCGGCGGAACTTAAAAGGGCCTTAATCTCCCTTGACGGGGTAGGTCAAGACGTCCTTCTTCCTCGGAATGATACACCCACACTATGACCGAGGGGCTTTTTGATCCATCCCCTTCATTCTCCCTCGACACTTCTACCCCCAACCCTTGGGGAGAACGTGCCACTACTCTTCTTGGGGGTCAAAATCATCTTATTTGAACTTCCGTATCCATATGCATTAGGTCCTTATATCTAATTTGCTCTCCTTGTTCTCTCCGAAAGATAACCGCGCGCCGATTGATACCGTGCTAAATAAGTTTGGCCAGTGTGCGTGCAACAATGCCTTTGCTCTTATTAGCGAGTTTCCGTGTCCTTTCCTTTAGTGCCTAGAGGTCGTGGATTGTTTTATGACTCCTTTACGCCACATTGTCAATTCCATAGGTGCTGTATAAAGATTAAAGTAAGAGCTTTCGTCATGAAGTCATTTGTTTATCCTCCTTAAGTGAAATTTGTGAGACTAATACCAATATTCGTGTTGAGAATGTGCTTCTAGAAGATGGTTACTATTTGGTTTTGCTCCCTTTAGGTTGCTATAAATAGTGGGTCCTGTGTGTACATTGTATCAATTTTGTCAAGTGAGCCGAAAAAATATTACGACCCTCTTTCATTTACATAAAAATAACTATATGTTGCCTTCCATGCCATTATAGAAACTGTAGATATGCAGAAGAATTTTTTATTGTATGTTTGCTTTAAAAAGCATATTATGAGTTAGCAAAACAAAGAATGTCAAGTTTACAATTGATGGTTATTGGCGCGGTATTCGAAATTTACGTGAAGGTTATATTTAAATAATGTTTTTGTATCTTTCAGCTGCAGTGACGCCGTGTTATTTGTCAACTTAGTCATTATATGAATACGCTTTTCATTATTTAACATTTGAAAGAAAATCTACTTTAGTTATTGAATTATAGTGTAATGTATCTCTATTGTACCATAAGGTTAGCCGTTAAAGAAGCGTCCAATTACCAAAATATCAAATCGGTAACACTGCATTTTTTTTACTTTTACCCAAATCTATTATCAATAAGTAAGCGACAAGAAAGTTTCACACATATACTTACGTTGTGGAAAATCACTTTAGACACATTCAAAGAATGCTGATATTTCATGAATCACGGTCAACCCATTTATGTTAGTTAAATGTTTTGAAATTTCTTCCTTCTGCGTTACAGAATATTTTGTGGAAAAATGATAAAATTTCATATTTTTATATGAACGTATGTACATGAAACGTTTCGATTGAACTACAGCTAAGGTTAGAAATCGTTTTGAATAGATCTATATTATTTGTGACCGAACTATCCCTGCAGCCCAATTGTAATGGCGCTGTTTCTGCAGTCAAATACTAATTGTATCATTCGTGTTAAACATTGCGAGAGCGGAAGATCAGGATCATTTATGAGGAGAAGATGTTGAGAAATATTGAATCAAATATATGGTGCGGTGAAAAGAGAAAATTGTGAATGGTTGGAAACGGAAATATTAAGCCTACTAAGATGATGAAAAAAATAACCATTGCCTCATTATAACCTCATACCCAACCCTTTATAAAGTTTTCCACGCACTTTAAATCTATATTTATTCCCTTTCAATTTCATACTTTATGAATTTCGTATGGTTTATCGTCCTCTAAATCGGCTCTTAAAGTTTGTGTGAACCATACGGTTGTGGGAACAGTTCTTGTGCGTGGTAAATTATTTTATTTACAAATGTTATCAAATGGTCGTCATTTAAATACTATTCTCGTTAACGGTGATGGTGACTCGCATTTAAAATAAAATGTTGTCTAGTTCTTCTTCTATAATTTAAAATTTTTCTTTAAAAATAAAATTTTGTCTACTTCTTTCAAGTTATAGAAAATAATGAAAATGCTGACAAGTCAAAAAAAATTGGTCTATTTCCTCGGCAAATTTAAGGTGAGTTTATGCACGAATGAGCATGATAATATTTCAGAGGGTTTCTTTACTCCTTTTAAACAGTGTGATGATATTATATTTGTTCTCTATAAATTCTCTATTTTGAAGTGTGAGTTATATCAGGATTAGATGGTGGAGGTGAAATTAATATCAAAAAATTCGTGAATTTGTTGATATTAATTTCACTCATAGAAGTATCACTTTGAAGGATCAACTCGTATTGTTTGTGTATTATCGTCAGCGTCATACTTAGTTATACACAGAGTCTATAATTTATTCCCAGTGCACACTGGTACATATCTAATAAGAAATGTACTATCGGGTAAATTAATTCCCGCGTCCGTAATGTAATCCTAATAATAAAGGAACGTCTCAGCATCAGGATATTTTTTGATGACTGTTTGTACTCACTGTCAGATATAAGCTTGACTGAGTTATTCCAAATGTACTTGCAAAGCTAACTCTTAAGAGTTTGAAAGAACTTTTTTATTCCCTTAAAAGCATGATGTAATTGAAGTTATGTATCATCTCATCATTTTTTTCAAATTCTGCTTTATATTTCTCGAGCGAGAAAAAATCTCGAGCAGCTGTTGCTTTTGCTCTCGACGGGGGAAAATTCACAATATCCTCTTTGAGAAAAGATAAGAATAAAGAAGAACCATCTCCCTCCAGAAACCAAAAAAATGCCGAGAAATCACATTTTCCAGGTCACACTGAATCTTCGGAATTCGAGTGAAAGCAAACTTTAGGGTCGTGAAATTTTTTGTTTCGAGTTGTGCTGCTGTTATCCTCTTATGCCTGCGTTCTCTCCTCTTATTTATGGGACGGCTCTTGTATTTGAACATTTTTCCTCTTCTCCTTTCCTCTTCTCAATATTGAAGAGGTTGGACTTAAGTTCACATTGCTTAAGGTTTTATTTATTGCGAGGATGAAAAATATACTAAGGGCATCATTGCAAATTTTATGTTTGCATTTAAATTTATTTTGTATTGAAAGCAGTCATTTTATGTAATGTTCCCAATAGGTACATCTTAAACAATCCTGTTTCCTTAATTTGGTGAAACCTAAAATGAAAATGGAAAAATTATGTGTCACAGTCAAAATTATCGGATTAAGTTGGGGCTTTTGAAAGTATCCTTTACGTTCCTTAAGCAGTACTGCGTGAATTTTCTTGAATTGATTTCATGTAATTATAACGTAAGGGATAATGCAGGATCGTTGAAACCTAATGATAAGTTGCATCATCTCATTACCAGGTGAGTGTTTAGTTATGCAAAGGAAAGAGCAATATGGCTCATCTTATTTACTACGCGAAGGGGTTTATAATGGTGCTAAATGTTTTTTGGCTGATCTCAAATCCAACGGGCCTCCATTAAGCCCTTTCTAAAGGCAGTTTAAGTCTACAGGACGTTGGCATCTCTATCTTTGAAAAAACGGTGACCTGGTTTAAATATGAAATTTTAGCCCTATTCTTTATATCAGTATTTCATTATTTATTAATGAGTTTGCATTTTAGCGGTTTTCTACAAATGATTGTGTTTTTCAAATATAATTTTGAGTAAATTTCGGAGCTAAATGTTTAAGTTGACTACAGTCACTAAAAACATTAATAAAATACACATACCTATTAGCTTATGTCCTCGGAGACATTGTATGGAAAATAAAGAAAAGTAACTATTATTAAGAAATGGGTGTTCACTACCTATCCTACTGCTCTCTTCAGATTATCAAACTATATCTCTCGTCATTTATTCAAGAGCCTGTTCACTTCTTTATCGTCCTCCAGGTGGATCAAGGTCTGTACTATCCCTTTGTTGACATTCGAGGTATACCATGTATAGGGCTCAATTTTACCTCCTGTTTAAGCTTAAACAACCTACGTCCTTTTCGTCTTGTGTCCTGTCAATTTTATTTTGCAGTGGACATAACTGAATCATATAAACGTGATACATGCTTTAGATAGATCCGTGACTTTTGTGGTGCACAACTATCATATGACTCGAAACCAATATTCTCATGTTATTTGGATCGGTGGATGCCTCTTTCTTGGAAACATGTGTTTTTATATTTCTGTAGTCAGCTAGCTCTGCGAGTAATCATGGGAAAGGTAATCAGAGCAGCAATGTGGTCCTTTAGATATTCTAGATTTCTTTTTATCTGAGGAATAACGGTTGTACAGAAGTGATTGCTTGAGGAGGAGTACATTTACTCGAGGCAATTAACCGAGCGAAAATGTATAACCAAAGGGAGAACAAACCTTGCCTTGTGAGGTGTCACAAAACCCTTTAATGTTAGAAAACCTTGCTTTTCATTATTTAAAAAACCTTATGAGAAGGAGCTTAAAAATTGGTTGCGTTTGGAGCGTGTATGATACCTGAAATGACCGCCTTTCATGAGTAATAAGAATGTGCAAGGGATGAGTATATCTTCATACGATGTGGTTACGACGCCCCTCAAAATTATCAAGTAAGAATAGAATTTTCCTAATTTATTAGTAGTAAAATTAGGGTTCTCAATCTTAAAAGGTTATATTGCGCCATCTAACATAATTTAATTACAAATTTCTCTTAGAATAAAACAGTCCCCATGATCGATGCTGGATTCAAACGCACGATTCTTCGATTGTCATTCCGATGTGTTATCGATCCAACTACCCCAAACAGCTTGAATCAATGTTTAGGACGTTTTATATGAATGTATACAGTTTGTTAACTTGCCGTATTACTGCGGTAAATGTGGATGTAATGTTAGGAAGGCTTAGAGACAATTAATTAGTTAATATGCTGGCAGCTGGCTGTGGCTAGGTGAACAACGCAACTATTTAGCAAGGTCACGCATTCGAATTCCTCCGCCAATTCGAGATGTTCGTCTAAGGAATAAGGTTAGGAGTAAATTATGCCTGAAATTCAACCTAAGGAGTTGGGGCACTTGAACATAATTCTCTAACGACAACGGCGTGAAATAATATAACCATCAACATCTTAAAATATACATCTGCTACTTTTACCACTGCCAACCGCGAGTTCTTCAACAGTAATCCTTCCACGGTGGACAAGTTGGTAAAGGCGGCAACCTGGAAACACACAGGTCGCCGGTTCGCATCCCGCTGAGAGTACATCTACGTCTAGGTAATACCCTGCGAGCTACCACGATCGTGTGTGGCAGGGGGTGAAGATCACCAAACATGCACTATTGGCATGCAAACAAGCTACTACGTGGAACATGCTAGATAACAGGGTCACATGCAGCAACATTGTTAGTATCTACATGGTAATAAAGAGTTTATTGGTTGCAAATACATGCATCATGTACTACACACTAGCATTATTTCACCTGCCTATCCCTTCGCTATGCTGTCTATTGTGCTCTCTTGTGGTACGCGGAAAAATGACATTTTAAATCTAGATGTACGACAATCTATCTCTCTAATCTTTTTGATATACTCAAACCTAGCATAATACGTAGGGGTTCTTAATTATATATATCTAACGTAATCTGTAAACTAATTATCTTCAAATTAACTTAAAAGGTTTAGCGTAAGGGTATGGGTATCGTCTTTTTCGTAGGATTTTGATCTTACGTTTTACGATCGATTAAACCTTAGCCGTGGAGACCCATATTATCCAATTTTAAAAGTGAAATTAGGTAAGTGTATGCCTAATTATGCCTCGTGTGGAGGCAAAAAGTGAAACCGTGTGCGTTTCATAGGTCGGTCGCCAGTGATTACACATTTTTCGGCAGCGCAGTGCCCGGAAGAGAACGGTGTTTTGGGGGTATGTGGAAGGACGAGGGCGTTCCGTGTCGCAACGCGTGTGGTTAGGGATCGAGGTCAGCGTTTGCTATTCATGAATGATGGCGAGAATGCGGCGAGTGTCGGGGAGGGAGGAGTCGAGGCCAAGGCGGGTGGGAGGCGGAGGTCAGAGGTGCATTTGAGGCGGAGTGTCCCCGCCTTATACCCTCAGTGCTCTCCCCTCCCCCCTTCAAGCTTCGGGGTCACCTTTCATGCAAAGGCGAATATATAGTCGGGCCACTCCGTAATTAGCCGGAGCCGTGATGGAGCACTTCCGAAGATCCGCGGATAAGGAAGGCGCGCTCTTGTTATCAACTTTTCGTCGACGGTTCGTAGTTGGATGGAAGTTTGACCCTCTCCCCGCCCGTGAGGGCGTATATTACCCACAGGCCACAGCGCTCGGTAGCGTGAGTGATGACCGCGCTGCATTCAATTTTATTAACCAAAACGTTCCGGGTGTCGTCGTCGCGACGAGTGTTGGCTTTCTTCTCAATAGAGAAGGAAGTATTCGATTATGCGACTCCATTCTTGACTCAGGAAGTGACTTCCGACTTTTTGACAGGAGTTTCTCGAGAACCGTCTTCATTTTCACTCTAGAAGTATCACCGAGTGGTATAAATTTTTCATTCGGTTTCACGAAAATTATTATATAAATGATGATGGCAATTTTTATCACTTAACTACCATGTCGTTGAATGCATTACAAAATTTTTCTTACCTCATTATATTTTGGAAGAATCGAAAGAAAAAACAAATCCCTTTGGCACGCGAATGCGTTCTTTTTTTCCTTCAGAGATAAATGTTCTCGTATAGCCCCAGGAATTTAACAGAGTGCTTAGTTTCAACCGTTTGAGCTAGAATGTCATATCATAGCCCACATGGCCTGCTCTAAGTGCCAACAAAATGTTTTAAACAATTTTCTATGCCCGAAGCGTGAATCAACGAGGATTGTGATACCCTAAATATTTCTTTGGAATTACCGTTAATGAATCCCAATGGGTATTCCTCCTCATCCTTCCATTCCCTGCCATCTGTGCATTTGACGCAGCGTCCAATCGCAAAGGGATCTCGTCCTTATTCCCTCATGTCACGGATTCCAATTCCATCGTGTCGACTGAGCCTTGCGTCGCAGCTTACGGTCCTGGGAACCCGGAGTACGAACGCTTGCCAACCTATAATCCTTGGGAATTACGGAACTGCTTAACAAATGGGTTTCGATCGAAATTTCTACGTTTGCTGATCATTTCGATAATTTGAATAATTGATTCAGGGGATTTGATGTCAATCTCTGAAACCGGACTGTATTCTATTGTGTCGTTCATGGTTCTTAATTGTGAGAGTAAAGTATTATGCAACTAATTAAATGATGTGTAACTAATTAGAATTTTCAGTTGTTTTAGAAAAGTTTATTTAATGCGCATGGTGTTCATATTATCTTTTCATTGGATCTCAATATCATCATTGATGATTAAAGCATTAACTTTTAAATTTTGTTGCCCTCTTGAAAGTGTCATGCAGTGGCGCACCACGGGAAGGGGGGGGGGTGGGGCAATGGGGCCCTGGCCCCTCCTTAGCTCTTACAAACCCTAATTAATCTTTAATTGACAAGTCACAGTCACATGGTGGCAACAGGTGGAAAAAAGAGTAAAAACTCGTTACATTATTTTACTCGAGTATGACTAGACCAAAGATAAAGAAAGGCTCTTTTATCTGTGCTATGACACAAAAACCAACTTAGCATAGCCCTAAAAGTTGATGGCTATTTTTGACTATAAATCTGATATTGCTACTCATAAGATGCATACGTGTAACTAGTATGGCCTACTATAACATTCAAAATATACCGATTAAAATAACATTTTGGTTACACTTTGCAAAAGATCGGGCAGATGGCGGGCCCCCCCATAAAACATTTATGGGTGCGCCACTGGTGTCATGCATGTTAAACAGACGACAGTGGAGTATTCATTTGTTTATGATGCGGTTCGCTGCTTAGGGCACATGACAGGTAGCTGGGCTCATATACGCCAGATAGGTGGGTAGTGGCATGATTATAATCGGGAATGGAGGAAGGGTGGAGGGAAATCCCTTAACCAGTATTAGCTTGAGTTTAATAAAAGGAGCTCAGAAGTACACAGTTTAACGTCCCATTGGACTGATGGTGTATACTGAACATGTAGCGATCCTCATATCGAATTTAGGTATGGACCGTAGTGCCAACTGCAAATCCCAGGCAATTCTGGAACTCTAACTAAGGGAGTACTCTAACCAATACACCAACCAGATACCATGATGATAGGACTTTTAGGGCGAACGGGTAAAATCCAACAATGATATAAATTTATTGTTTTGGTAACAAAATTAATCGCAGATAATAAATGTCTGCTGAGTCACATTTGAATGCATATGGTTTGAAATTATCTTGTAACTTAAGTCTTGCAAGTAACGTTCTAGTCTCAAGTGTTTCCACAAAGCTCTTTACATAGCCAAAGGATACCATCTGTTGGTGGATGCATGCTCGTTGCCTTACACGATCCTTTCCTTCATGTTTCATTCAGTTCCGTAGTTAAATTTTTATTCATCTCCAATACTTGATAAATATCCCGGAGGATATCTCAGAGGATATCCCAGAGGAAGCCTCAGTAATAACATTTTTTTCTTTTATTTTTCTATTTGAACACTTTTCAGCGATTTTTTCGACAAATCGCACTTTCTTCAGCACTATTCCCCGAAGTTTAGAAGAAGATTCTCCGGAGATAGATTTGAAGTAAGAGTGATGCCCTTATATTCCTATCGCTATAATTGTTGATTCTCTCGCTATACTTGTGTGTACTGTTCCAATATTATAATGTTGAGAATATTTTAAATTCTGCTGAAAGTGTATTATGATGCATTTTTAATGGCTGTTTTCTTGATATTAATGATCGATAGAATTATGATTAATTACGAGTGATCCATTGCTTAGTATTGTACTTATTTATCAATAGACAATGAATTACTGCATCGCAATCAAATAATTTTAATTTACAGCTAAATATATACCGGTTATGTATAGGAAATCTAAGAGTATTGATGACGGAACTTCATGTCTTTTCAGGCGCATATAAATAGTAACTTCACTCCCGTTTTTCTTGTTCTTCATGGTATTTTTGATTGTTAAGATTTCTAATTTAGCTAGAAAGACGTGATTTGTGTTTCTGCCATGCAATATCAAGCTCGCGAAAACCTTTGATGAATGAAATTTTAATGAAAGGTATAGGTACGTTATTCTACTGCATGTTTCCAGCTTGAGAAATAAGTTGATAAGTCTCGACAAATATTTCCACCATTGCATGCATGTTATTGCCGCACGAAGAACTGCTATTTTCCCAAAATCCATCCATCTTGTCCGTCAGAGAGAAAGGGGCGCGTTTATCAGTGAAGTTCATGAGCTTGCGTGCAAGAGCTGTTCTTTGAATCGGACCTCCCCTCCCAAAATCGGGGTGCGAAGTAAATTGGAATGCTGCGGATAATATAACTTTTAATTGCGCTCCGATTCTCTCGTACAGTAACTGCTTCCGTGCAATGCCATGCAATCTAAATTTTATGCAAATCAACGTGATACTACTCGTGTAAAGTCGCATTTTAATTTCGTACGTGTGATGACCATGGGTGGGTGGGATTTTTTTTATGAATACATCAAAGTCCCAGATACAGTAAGTAAATTCAATTTTCCTTTTGCAAGAAGCGAAATGTGAGCTGACTCTTGTCCGAATTTTTCTCTAAACATTTTTATCGACAGCTTGCTGGCTTACTCAAAAAACGCGTTTACTTTTTTCAAATAAACCATATGCGGCTCTCGATATGTAAAAGTGCCTGAAGTCTTAATACTACGTCCTTGCATATGTTAAAATTGGCATAGTAATTTCGGGTTCTTCATTTTTTGCCAAAAAGATATGATGTATATGTACGAAAGAAGTGGAATCCCATGGAATCTATAAATGGTGATATCGAAAAGCACAAAATTGCTTGATTGTCCTGATAATTACTATTCAACAACGTTCTAAGTGAAATTATTTCCCATTCATATTTTATTTGCTCAATATAAACAAGAATACGTGTTGTCTACTTAAAGGAATATTAGAAACGTTATTTTTTTGTCATATACATCTGACATAGTTTTTAAAATGGAATGTTAAAAATATTCGTAATGAGAGTTTCATGAAAGAAGTGTTTTGATTGAGACGAGTAGAAAATAAATCGTGTCAGTACTATCCAGTTTCTGAAATAAGAAAAATTGTGCTCATTCACTTGACGCTCCTCAGGAATTATAGTGTTGTCACTATAAAATGCACTACTTATATTCAAAGAAAGCTTGTGCCATTCCTTTGATTGTGATGCATTGGAATACTTCGATGTAATTTAGCAAAGTCCTCAATTGGCTGGCAAGTGAAATGGCCTCTATTGACTGGCAAGGAAGCCAAGCCATGTATAAGCCTATGATGTTTGTATCGAATTTCACGTTTTCAATCGTTTCGGAATTTTTCCTGTTTTCCTCTTTCACATTGCCGTTAAGCTCTAAATTCATTGCCAAGCTCGATATAAAAAATAGTGTGTCCGTTAACTTTCAACCGTGATTAATAAAATAATGGTTTAATTATTTGTATAATATCTCTTGGTCAAAACGTTTTATTCATATTGGCATAAAATAACTCCATTAAGCCAGACGAGCTATCTTTGTCCAGCATAAACATATGTTGATGTGGCCAAGGGCAGAGTTAAGTTACTCATGCACGTAAAACGAGAGATGTTTCTTGTTTAGACTTAAATAGTTGGTTATATTTAGTATAAATGAAGAGCCTTTTCAGAGATTTCTTTATAGTCAAAGTTATATGAAATCAAAAATAGTATAGTATACTTAAAATTTCAGCAGTTTTAGATAAGTTATCACAATTTACAAATTGTCGATAAGCATGCATTATATCTGATGAATATTTGATATAATACCACTTAATATAATAATAATTGATGAGTACCACGACCTTGTTTTGTTTAACAAAATAATTTTTAAATTGTTTTCATCGTATCGATTAAAGCCGGTTTCGATGTCCAAATACACTTCTATTTGTTCCCTATTAGACCTTTTCACGTATTTTTAATGCGATCTCCTCATTATGATCGGCGTACGTATTTCTTCATCGTGCCGTCTACGAAACCGATTTCATTTCCGATTTTATGCCAACATCCTGATTGTCTTACCATCTTGATGGACTACGACCTTATCTAGCGCGTTTTAATTTCTGCAGAGAGTTGGATTAATTAGTGAAAGGAAAGGTGGACTTTCTTAGTTTACCCGAGCGAGATGAATCAGAAAAGTGGGAACTTTTTAGTAGTCAGACACGTACACAGCTTCCATTCGGTTATGAACCTCTTTCCAAAGAGTAGGCCATTAAGTGATCGTTTCGCTTATGAACAGTATTAATGTGACCTTACTTGATTCATAAGGTTAGAGGCCATCATGTAGTCTATCACCTAGCCGTCAGGCATAAGGAATTCCAAAATCATTGTAGGGGGAATATGTATTTCTTCCGTGTGCTACCTGTCGTATCAAGAACATTTTGGTATCCAGAACATCACTCACCTTGTTTATTTTTGGATTTTTCTAACGGATATGCTTCTGATTCCAGTCGGGGATCTCTGGGTAGCAGTTCTACACCTCATTCAATGAGATACCACACCATCAAATTTGAAATCCTTTAAGCTTGATATATTTCCATTATTTGAAGTTAATATCATCCCTTTCGTCTTCTGGCTTCGTATAAAACTTATTATCTCATTTCATTTCTCATAATTAGCTCTTCACTTTTCACATCTCCTCCACCCTTCCTTGTACGTTGATACTATTACCGAAGGTACCGTAGAATTTTATGTGTTTCAATACCATTGGCAAGGTAAACACGGTTTTGTTCAAGGTCAGAATGAAAATTGTAACATATTATTATTAAATCAAGATGGGAACAGAAAATGAAAGGATTGGGCTCTAAATGATTGAAATATGGTGTATAGGAAACATTATGCAGAAAAGGTTGCAAAAATTGAACTTGAAACAGTATAAGATATTGTTAACTTCATAATAATCGCATTAAATTAATAATGCTTGGGTAAGATGACGTTAATCACGATGAACTAATGATGCGGTACATGACCCTTTACTATTGACTGAATTATAAATTGGAAATCTAGAAATGCACTAAGCTATTGGTTAATTTAAAGGAAAATGTAGCAGTATTAGCATGAGATTTGTAAGATTCTCCAACTGCAGTGAGTGTAATGAACATTGGAATCCTAAGGGGCTCCTAAGACGACTACGGCAGCCATTCTCAATGATGAGTTTTGAGCCTTTGACTGCTACGTGACCAGGTTGGTGAATCAACAGCATAACACTCGCGGATTGAATTTTACACCAGAATTCCTGTTTCAAATCAGCACCTACAGCTTTTCAGTGCATAGTGTGATGTTCATTTTCCTCTTCCTTCCTGAGCGACTTAATACTTCATCAGTCACAGAAATACATGAGGGGATTTCGTCTGAGACCGTGTCATTTTCACAGATTTCACGCTCAATCCTCTTGCACCTGTGCACGCTAGTTTTGGATCGCCGTCGACATGCTTTTCCACGAGTTTTGCTCGCACACCGACGTCAACCTTTTTCCGATTGAGCGATCGATTCTCCACTTTCTTTCTTTCTTTTTGCAAAGGGTTTCCGAGGGGAAGCGAACGCAGGGGTGGGATCGAAGGGGAAGGAAGTGCCCGTTCCCAAACATTTCGTCCTGGTTTGATGAAGGACGCTACTCCTCTTCCTTATTCCCCGCGAATTGATGCGTATATTCGTGACGTATTTGGCATAATCTACTTTTGTGCAGTCGGCTTTTGTTTTTTCAACATTGTCACTGAGAAAATGTCGACGTTTGCACGCCTTATCATCCACTAATCACAAATGTTCCCAATCCTTTAATCATGATGTATCGAGGATTCGACGCGTACTAAGTTTCTTTAGTTTTTACTTTTTAAACTTCCACGTCCTTCATTTCTTCGTGCGCATGGGGTGTGATTGCCTTGATTTTATAAAGACCTTTTCTTGAAGCTGCCGTCCTCATTTTTAGTTATTTAAATAAAGATTGAGTCATAATTTAAATGCTTTTACGGATGTGAACTTTATATCTAATTACTGGTCTTCTATTTTCCTTGAGCCTGCAATGATTTCGAAGCAAAATTTTTGCGAGGAAAACAGGTGACTTTTATTGCGTTTTTATTGCTGAAATTTCTAATACTGACTTTAAATAGGAAATGGCAAGGGGTAAATTATTTTAACTCTTGCCCATCACTATTGCAAGGCTTTCATTACTACCAACGTTGCGTTGAGTTTAAGTCGATCTCCAATTTTAAAATTATGAATGACGTTTCCCCAAAAAGAATAGGATAGAGTTATCCATATTATTTGTCAAGAAAGTACCTACATCGTATTTAAAAAAATGTAATGATTGGTAATTACTGTTTTGTGTTGAAATTGGGTAAATTATTATTGTCAGCACCTCTATGATACTTAATGCCGCTCCTGCATAAAAATTTTTTGTCGTTAGTTGCTTGTATTAAGCTTGATGATACTCTTGGCTAAAAACTATCTATTATTCTTGGATTCTACTTCAAATGCTATTTATCTACCAAAAGCTACTTCTATTTCTAAAGTTGTATTCAGACCAGTGATATTTATACTTCACATTTCCACCTTTCAATTGATGCTATTTAAGATTTTCTGGTTTTAGTCTTCATTTCAGACCTGACATGGGGATCAAAGCATTAGGACATGTCATGGAAGGCTTCTTTTCTTTGAAATGAAACACCTCGCGTCATGAGGCGTGCACGATGTGTATAAATGAACACAGGCCAGTATACGAAAGCAGAATATTCCCTAGCGGAACGAATTCTTTTCAGGTGTTTTAGTTGCAATTCCAGTTCAAGTCCAGAAATTCAGTTCAAAGCCATGCTCTCTATTTTCAATCATATTCATTTCCGCATGACATAACTTTCAGGGTACCTCATCATACGTATCATTGCTTAGTGCCTTATGCTTTCGTATCCAAAGTCATTCGATCATGATATTCAGTTAGGTACTGAGCCATACGATACATCTTCTAGGCGTGTTTAAGTACTGAACTGCGCGCAGAAACCACTTACGAAAATAAGAGACAAGGCTGGATGTAGAAAATAAAAGGTCTGGGGAAGTTTCGATATTTTTTTCACGGCCTGAAACTTTTCTCCCACAAAATATTCCTCTACGAATTTGGACTTAAGGCTCCTCCTGGACCTTCCCTGTGTAAAACATGGAATCTTTTAATATGCGTCATCAAGCATTTAATGGCTTCCTTAAATTTAAACTTTCGAAGATAGCATTCAATGCACCATCATCTCCTACGTATATCTAATCTTCCTTCTTTCAATTTCTCATGTTAACTTTTGTTTTTCCTTCCGTAATATGACTACGATTGTAATAGATTTTTCTTTAAAAAAAACTACATTCTGTATGAAATTTCGATCGCAAATTTCAGGATCCTTGAATGAGATATTTTTTCTGAATTTACCTTTGCGTTCTGCTTATTGGAATAATAAACTCTTCTTTCCTTCAGCAACGCATTATTACCTGTTTTTAACTGTACGTAATATATTTGAATAATGATAATCGCTTACATAATATCTATTCTCTGCTGAAATTCCGTTCCCCATACGTCATGACTCTTTAGCCTTTTAATTTCAGCTCAAATCCTATTGTATATATCCTAATTTGTGCTGGCAACATCTCCTCCACCACGGCCATTTATAAACCTTCATTTACTTTGTCCATCGCTCTTTCTGTCCTTATTCCAAACGCCTCAGTCCATTTTCTTCTCTTCACGAGTTCCAACTTTTTTTTAAATTCATTAAGCGCTGTTATCTCTATGCCGCAACTTCTTCTCAAACTGTCTTCCCCAAGGCACCTAACATTATTAGCTTCGGTTAAATGATTATGTAATGCTTTGCGGCGTAAAGGCTGTTTTACACGGTCATTGAAACTGCGCAAGTTGATGTTGCTTCCGTTTGAGCAGTCGTCTGCGAAAGTCGGTGACGTAGAAATTTGCGAGGACGCTTGCTTGACTGATTTACACGGTGCAATCGTCGGTGCATTATGTCAGTGACAATATACCATTCAGTAGCGGTAATACCGTCAATATATCGCATAACGTCAAGATCTATTAAGTAGCAATTAATTGGACATGAAAGATGCGATAAATCACCACCACCTTGAAATATGTTTTAAGCTATAGTCTAAACATAATAAAGGAGACCCTAGTCCCGTATGCTTAGCCCAAAATTTGCACAACGAACGAACGGCTGTGGGCCAATATTCAAGTTCTTCCTTTACGAACGAAATTTAAGCTTCCACGTGATTAATCACCCAGCTCATCTTTATTGCACTTTATTCTCTACCTAAGGAGCTGTTTGCAAACAAAAACACCCAACTCAATGGTCAAAAACGTATTTAATTGCTAGAATTCCCGTGGCAGTACGTTGCCGCTGCATCTGCACCATCTAGTGAGAGAAATAAACTTCAAACTCGCGCGAACGCATGTATCGAATTAGAACATGTTCTAATTTGTTCGCAAGCGTTCGCGCAGTGGCACTTCCTGTCCTCGCAAGTCGTCCCTTTACACGGCGCAATATTTATTGCGCAAATGTGCTCGCAACAGCCTGCGCAGTATCAATGACCGTGTAAAATGGCCTTAACAATGTGGAAATTCATGGTCAAATAAAGAAACAAAAGTGGTCAAATATTTCCAATTAGAATTCATTACGCACTACTAGTTTCAACGCATAGGCATGTCTTCAGGTGGAAGGAATTCCCGACCCCCAACCTACGCCAAGCTCCATTAGTGCACACTTCCTCCCACCTTTTTGGTTTCACTCAAAAACAACACCATTTATTCCCCAATCTCGGTAAAAGTTTCAAGGGACAATAATGCCCTATAGCGAATAAATATATATCTATCTATCAGTCAATCTCTCCTCCTTTAATCTTTTCCCCACCCTACTTGTATATACCAAGGGCACTGAAATCATAACTTGTTCCTGAAGATGACGACTATGCGTTCAAACTTGTGGTACCGAATAAATTATAAGTGGAAGTATACTTTTTCGTTCTTTATTTGAAATTTATATTTCTTTTGTTAGTAATCAATACATTGGCGTTTGAACGCTTGGGGAGAAAATTGGCAATATTCTCTATATTCTGACAGTTATGTTACTTTCTTGATTTCGTAAAAGGAACTAGATTGGTAATTGTGAGACGGTGTTGTAATTTATCTTAAACCTTTAAAGTGTAGCCAAGGGCGATCTGTTTTCCGATGATGGTAACATATTTAAGGACTTTTCGAGTGTTTACCTTGGTTGTTTTAATGTTCATTGGTTGCCTTCTTCCGTTTTCATGTGTGCTCAGTTATATCGTGATATTATTGTTTCGTGAAATCCCTCTTTATTTTGCCCTTGTACTTATGCCCTTGTCTTTCTCCTGAAGTTTTCTCTTCAAACTTTCCCTTAATCGTGGACTTGGCAACGTCTTGATCGAAACATGGATTAGAAAGATAGTGTCTGACGGATAAATCTAGACTCTTTTACGTACAATAATAACGTCCTTAAATGGTGGATGTAGCAGTGAATCGTAAGTAGTGTCAAACCTTTGATGAACTTTTCTATGTGGAGTTCCAAATGCTTTTCATGCTCCTGATTTTCTACTAATATACGCTTTTTTATTTCTCGTCACAACTGTGTGCAATGCGTGTACCTTACAATTACTGTCCCATCGATGACGCGCCTTTGAAGTGTACTGCATGTATTCTGTGGACGTAATTGTAGATTTCTCTTCCTATTACCGATAGATCTTGGAGCAATTTATGTGTAGGGAACGAAGGATAGCGTTAATGAATGTAAACAAGGTTGCAAGCACTCAAGATTGCTAGGCGTTCCGGATTTCAAGGGACTGCACCTTCTTTCATCCCCTACTCTGGCTTTCATTTCGGTCGTGAGGCAAGCCTCCTCCTAGACCTTTCCTAGAACTTCAATTTTAAAGGCCCTCACGTCCAAAGAACGGTGGGTCGCCTCGGGATTTTGGAACCTCTTACTCCGGCGGAACAAAAGGAAGCCGATGGGTGGAGACGGTGAAATGGAAAGCGACAATAAATAGGGAGCAATGCATCTGGTGCCACTCGGTTGGAATGGGGTTTAGGGCTCGGATGAGGGCGGAGCGGTGGCAGGGTAACGTGGATGGAGAGAGGGAAAGGGGCCCGTGTACGGAGGAATGAGGAGGAACGGACACCCAATCCCAATATCGGCTCCGTGCCGTGGCAGGGAAACACTGCGGCAAAGACTCTCGGGGTCGTCAGCGTATATTTATTCCATAGGCGAGCGGAGGTTTAATTAACCCCGACAAGCCAGCCGAATTACTCGCGGAGCAAAAAAAAGGAAACGGCTTCAAAAATGTTGTGTTCGAAGTAAATCGTGTGTTGGGCTTGATTTACGAAATACCAGCTCGGTCGATATCCTTTCTATTTAAGCTGGAAAGAGGAAAGCGCAATAGCTGTTACGGAGACGGAATGGAGGTTTATGGGTGTGGTGGGAGATAAAGGTTGATTTGGGGGTGGTCGGGGCAACGGGTAGCACCGAAAGAATGTTGGGGAAGATGATATTAGATGATATTAAACACTAAGTGCGCTCAATAGTGGGCAATGTTGTTACGGGAGTATGGTCGGAATGCCGGCTTCCTACACTCCGTGCCCTGGTTTGTATAATTGCAGTAGTTGAATATTTCAAACGGCATACATTTGGCATACATTTATCTGCTCGAGTCCTGTGCGTAGAGCACTTCAGGTTCAGTATTCCGTTTGTCGGATGGAACGTTAATCCGTGAACCTCTTGGAGCTTTTTGTTAAAAGTAGGGTAATGCCTCCACTGGATTTACCTCCACTCTTCATTCGTTTTGTACTCTAAACACCGCAAATGTTCTCATTTTTCTGTTACTACTCTCTGATTGCTGCTTGGCAATGTTGTTGCGCTGCCTCGTATAAATAACTTGTTATTAAGGTCTGATCTAACTGATATCATAAATAAATAGTCAGGTCTTTTCCTAGGATCCTATTCCGTTCTCCTATGGAGTCTCTTTCTTTTCGGCAATGGATTTTGTTATTTATATTAAGTATTGTTTTATTAAATTTGATCTTTCATTCACCTCTTTGTTAACTCCTATTCGGTTCATTTCTCACAGAATGTTTATTTTATGCTTTCTATCTGGAATATTTTAATATCTTGTCATAATTCTTTTTATTTTCTAATTTCCCCAAATTGGTTATTTTTAATGCCTTCTTTCCAGACTGTCGTCAATGTTTCTTTTTTTATGCCTATTTTCTTTTAAAATTTTGATGTTATTTCCATTAGACGCATTACATGTGAGGATTCAGCCATCGGCTCTAGCTAATTGCCACTTTTATTGTCGAGGATTAACACACCTCGCTATTCTACGATTCATGCTAAATTCGTCAGGCATGCCATCTTCTGATTATCGCTGTGTATATTTGCTTGTGCCTTCGACAATTCCCGAATCGTGAGAGATGCTGGAGATAAAAGTCCTGCTGTGATTTTGGTGCAAATTATGGAGAAAGAAATATTCAGCCAACTCGTGCTCCATTTATTACCAACTAGAAATTTCTGAGGGAATTTCATTTCAAATCAGCGACTTGGCAGCTTGAATTCTCGACGATTTGGACCAGTGCTGCCTGCATGTTATCCCTTTAGCGTGGTAATCTTTAGTTTTTTGTTAATCTTTTGGTCTTTCCCCAGCTAGGCTGTCGTTCGCTTGAAATGTTATCGGTAAAGGGTGGTGCAAATGCTGGAGAAGCGAGTGATGGGATAGTGGGAATGACCTCGGACTGTTTTCCGCCGTGACGGAGAGAGTGAAAGGCGCGGAGATTGTGTCTGGAAATTAAAATAAATAAGCGAGCAAACAAAGTCGGATGGAAAGTCGTCCGCGGCGCGTCGAGTATTGAAACAAAGGACGGGCGAGGCGCGGAGGGGCTGCTCCGTCTGCGGGCCGCTTTCGACAACGCGAGCGGGGAAGCGCCAGGATGGTGTTGCGGCCCGCTCCTCCCGACTGCTCCCGGCGCCACCTTACCGGCCCTGCCGCTTACGCGAGCGCGCTCGAGGAACGCGAGTGATGTTGCGAGCACGCCGAAATGCGCTGACCGCAGGGACAGCGCTCTCGGGAGAGGGAATTTGTCCACGAGTGGGACGTGAGTGTCGGCGCGTTCGACCTGGGAACTGAGGTACTCCTTTGGTGGTACTGTGCTCACTTCACTGTGTGAGTGCAGGTAACGAAACGGTTCATTCACCAACACCGCAGAAAAAACTATACTCATGTCATTGACCTACGAGTATGTGGGAGCCTGCGAAGCTAATAGGGTAAAGTACCTATATGATTTTTAAATAGTTAATAATAGGATATGTTTAAATCAATGGAAATGGGAACGTTTACAATATTTTTTATTGTCGAATCTGATAGAGTTTTAAAATAGAAAGACCCGTATTTTTCCGTTTTCTAATCCGTCCATTATTTAACCAGTTATAAGCGGCGAAAAACATGTTTTTAACCCTTTCGGAAAAGTGGGCCTGGTGCAACCTCTGAAGTATAACGACTTCGTCCAACCATAACTGAGCCCGCAAAGCTACTTTGCCTTATCGCAGTTAGGGGGGGAAACAGCTGACTCTGCCAATAGGACAGTTGCGACAGCATGTGTGCGAGCAGACCTTCCGAGAACCCCCCTCCACTCCCTTCTGTTCCACGAAAAGCAGTCAAAGACACGAGGAAAATGACGTCAATGTTATCACAGCAGCTTATTCGGTGGGCGTGACCTTTTGCTTATTTTTACTTTTTATTTATGAGTGAATGGTTGTGGTTAGAAGATTAATTTTTTCACAAAAATATTTTTTTTCCATATAACGATTTCGTGTACAAAATTGCGATTTCTGTTCCAAGTAAACGCCCCCATCGTTTCCAATTGCAGCTCTACCCTTATGCATTTCAGATGCGTATTATATGTAATATCTTCATTTCTCTCAGTAGTCTATGTCACGAAAAGTGCCCAGCTCCGGAGATGAAGAGATATTGGAAAAGCTAAGGAAAGGAACGAAAAGACAATAATATCTTCAGGTTGTTTTTAATCCGTCAGCTTACTATTGCTAGGACTTCAAAGCACGAAGGAAATCGGACTGATGTGATTTTTAGAATAATGGCCTCTCATCTTAGGATTTGAATCTTGATAGTGGCAGAAAACAGTTGGCATAACGGTCCCCAATTGAGACTTGTGAGGAGACACTTTATTAATGGTTCTCCGTCTGTTGAATGACATGTTAAATTGTTGCCCTTTTGGCGCTTTTCGTTAAGAGTGGGCTATTGCTGATGCTGGCTTTTCCTCCTCTCTTCAGCCGTCCCCTGAAAAATCCCTCCCTCTACCCCATTAACCAGCTATCTACAGTGGTACCAATGATCTTAACTGTTGATGGCTTTTACTGAAAAACCAACCTACATCGATAAACGACTGCAATAAGGTTCTGCAGTAAAATACCGGTCTCTTCCTGGATGTTATGTGAAGAACAGTTAAAATTAAGAAGGCGCATTTGTTCAGTAGTTTTTGTTTTTACCAGCAGATGCTTTTGACAAACAGGATGCTTATAATAGGCTGACGACGACACGTTTCTCTCCACTCTTTAGAAACTTTCTCTATTTCTCGCCATCTCTCTCCTTTTTCCATTTTTAAAAAGCAGAAATGTCCTCCTCAGCCCATTGCTTATAATATCGATGTAATTATGAATATTTCCTCTTCAGATGAATACCTACTGATGCACTGTTAACATATTTTGGTAAGTGATTCGCTCGAGGGGGAATGTTAAGAGAGAAATTCTGTGAGCGTTAAAGCATGTACACGCTTTCTTTTGGAATCAATGAACTGGTGGTGACGAAACTGAACATTGTCTCAAATATCTCTATTAATAAAGGTATAAACTGCACCAACGGATGTAGCACGCTTATTTATAGAAACATTTCTCATAATTCTTCACGTTAAAGAAGTTAAAAGAAATACATAGACACTCAAAAGCATGTATTTTTCGGATTGTAACGGAGCGTTCCCATTTTAACATTCATGGACGTGTATTTGTTGATTCTGACGTGAACTACAAACTTTAAGAAGAGGAGCTGCCTGTATCGCGCGCTTGCGCAGTCCCCTTACTCTTTGTGTCTGGCTTTTCTGGTACGTGAGAAAAAGAAAAATATTTCTTGAACCTATGTATGTGAATGGGACCAAATTTTGTTTTGTTGCCAGATGCAGTACTTTTAAAAAAATGTTTTGAACCCCATGTGCACATTAGAAACAGATTAATATCCATAGTAAAATCTGATGGTTTCAATTCTGTAATATCCGGCATTAGTTTGATCGGTGACGCATTTTATGACCCAAGATACTCGAGTTCAAATTCTGCCTAAAGCATGGATGTTGTTTGTATTGTAAGAATAGCATAAAGCTATGCTATATGGTTCAGTATGACCTTAGTCGAGAAAGCATCGTCAGCTCTAATTCTTCTACTACTTATATTGTGTCACACGGACAGCATTAGCTGCTCATTTCTAGGTGATATTGAGCAAGGTGCCCTGGCCTTTACGAAAGGAGCGAAGTTCTCTAGGTTTAACGTCCCATCCGATGGACAGATGATCGGAATTGAAATGCTCTCAATATTATATTCAAGGAGGATCCGAAATAAAAATTGCCGCTGTTGGGATTTAAATCTGGGTCCTCGGGAACATAGATAGTCCTAGATAATTTTCGGAGGGCATGAAACATGCAAAAATAAAGAATAAATTATCCCCAAAGCTGTAATATTAAGGGGTGGAGGAAAACAAGGGGGAAGGAAGGAGTATATACAATGTAAGGGAGCTCTCAATCACTCGTACAAAATCAAACATGCAAAGAAATTTAAATGGAAGCAAATGACACTTTCACTCATCGGTGTTTCAAACAACCGTCACACACAAAATTAAGGGAATCAACCTAAAAATAAAAACGAACAGTGACTCACGCAATCACTCACTCACTCAGGTTTGTATACAAAATACAGTCGCCTTCGTGAGTTCAATCTCACACACAAGCAAATTTTTCGAGGATTTCTCCAACGCCAGTGACCCGTCATACCCACAAGATAAAAATGCGGGTTAGAAAATGAAAAAAAGGAAAAAAATATAATTCAAGTAAATAAAATAAAATTGATAATAAATTTCAAGCACTCATTCCCGTGGGTTTGTATACGATACAAAGTCACCCTCCTGATTCTCATTCACACGTACACAAACAAGCAGGGTTCAGGGATTATATTCTCAACGACTAACTCGGATTTGTACATTCACAGAGTACAGTTAAACTCGTGAATCACATTCACGCACACAATCAGGGTTTACGAGGAATCTCCTTCGCCAGTGACCCGTCACACACACTCACGGGGAAAGGAACAAGGATGGGGAATGAAAGATGCCCAACGTCAAAAACTTTGAAACGTTGTGGCATTAAACATTGTCAAATGAAATCTGATCTCTGAATTATTTTCGACTGCTTCGTATTTTATAAACTTCTATCATGAAATGTTTGAATGAAATTTCCCTATTTACGAGACCTCTCTCTGCTGCTTCCACAATTATTCCAAAGCTATGGTAATATCGCGAAAAACGCAGAACAAGTTTAAGAAATTCTGTTCTATTTTTCGAA
Source organism: Platycnemis pennipes (assembly GCA_933228895.1). Classification (NCBI taxonomy): domain Eukaryota; kingdom Metazoa; phylum Arthropoda; class Insecta; order Odonata; family Platycnemididae; genus Platycnemis; species Platycnemis pennipes. The sequence goes on from OW121857.1 coordinate 86,551,175, forward strand.
TATGTACCAGTGATGATCGTGATTACTTGAGGAGCATGGTTCCTTAAAAATTAATTTAAGTGAAAAAAGAATGCAAAGAAAGCAACAGATCGCTGTCGTTTCGGTGTTTTAAAACTAGCGTTGTGTAATTGGCTTCATATTTGAAGATTATCCAAATAATCAAGGGTATTGGATCCCAGTAAATATAATTCCCGTCCGAGTTTATTTCAATTTACCATCGCAATAAGACTGCAAAGCTGGTTTTCCATTTAATCCACCTCACAAATACTTGAATTCTCATTAGTATTTTTTACTTTCCAAAGAGATGTAAAAAGAAAGTGTACCTTTATTTGGGTGGAGTGTTTTCATCATTCGGAGGAATTTTAAGTAGAGTTACTTTATTTATTGACGTTAATTAAATCGAAGCCTGATTGGAATGAGTCATTTATTATCTGTCAGTGACTTGTATATTACTTTCCGCTGGATTGAAATAAAAGGGATGAAATACCGCGCGTTGTTTTTCATTGCGAACCAAAACTGCAATTGCACGTGCTTCACCTTTGAATCCACTCATCAAAATGGCCATTTCTGCATTTTTCACCCAAGAGTCGGCGATTAAATTCATCGTGTAAAGCTGCGAATATTTTTCCCTGCCCAAATATGCAACCATTATCCTGTTGGTTAATTCTCTCTTATTAGCACTCGTGATTATTGATATTTCACAGAAGGATGTCAACGCATTTAAAAGTGTTTTAGCGCAGCAGTCACAAGGGAGAAATTATGCGGAAACTGGACAGGTCAGCGTCGACTAAATAGCAATTAACATCAATCGAATTTCCTTGCGGGTTGAAATATGAGACTCACTTGTTTAAAATATTATTCAGTGGTTAGTTTCACCCTAATTACCTTCAAATTCAATGAGAGTGATGTGGAAATATCTTCTTTGTAATTAACATATTGTATTTAAACACGTAACTGTATAACTTCGCGGTTAATGTTAACTTTCCGAGAATTTGGGGAATCCGTCCTTTACAAAACTACTCTTAAATATTGGTATTAGCCTTCATGCTTTCATTGGTGGAAACCATTTTACATCAGCGCTAATAAAGTCTCGCACAAGAAAAATATAGTTTACCTCAGGTTGCCTATGTAAAAATAAGTTGTTACTTGTAGATTCATATGTAGTAAGTGAAGTATTTTGATGGTTATTAGCTACGATGTACCTGATAGTATAAAGTTGATGGAGGAAAGGAAATAAACCTTGGCATTGGCATTTGGATCGGACGACCATAGCCGCCAAAGAATCCACGACTGAAAGTCCTATCCGATGGAGAACATGATGAACTTTAAATACTTTCCACACAGTAGTAGCACAATAGTACTCAAATGTGTTCCACTGAAAACCACTGTCATTGCCGGGTCTTGGGCCTAATTCCGAGGTATTTTCTTTTGGATACAAATTAATATATCTTCAAGAGAATAAAATAGCCCCCAGTTTGGTTTTAATTGGCGCTTTTTGGCACCATTACACGTAGTGTGTGGTCGAGACTCGATTGGAATTCAGTTCGTTTAATCATCGAACAGCTTTAAATGGCTCGGACGAAAGCTTGTTAACAGTGTCCTCATCATGTTTGGATTGAGGAATATGCGAAATTTTATGAGCGTCCTGAATTTAGTCTGCTTCAATTGCAGGGGGTCGGTTGGAATAGCTCGGCTTGAAATGCATTCGATTGACAGGCAGTGGGGAAACCTTAATGCAAATCGTGCTTTTTAAAAAAAAATGGTGGGTTCAAAACGTTGAAAAACAAAATGTCTACTCCGTGGGAACAAACTCACAATTCGTCTCGCGTCCAAACACACCCTACCAATGTCCATGACGCCGCGTGGCTTTCAGGATAACATTTAGATGTAGACTTTTGTCGTGGAGTGGGGGACGAAGGGCATGGAAAATAATTCCGCCCGGGGCATTCACCAGTTATTCATGCATATGCAAAGCGGCTGTTTATTTTTCCGATGCTGTGGGGCGCATATTTATAAAAAGCTCATCACTTCGGGGCCCGAGTGGGTGGTGGGAAGAGGGGGAGAACTCATCCCCTCCCCCCTACTCCTCTCCCCCCACGCTAATTTTGCATAACACTCCATTTACTCCTGTCTCTCTCTCAAATTTTCGAGTGTTTAGCCGCTGGAATCTGCTTCTTCTGCCGCCACTTTGCGTTTAAGGTGGGGCAAATTAGGACTGAGGAAATTGAGGGCATGATGGAAGGTAAAAGCGAACGGCGAGAGAAGGGAGGGGATAGGAAGTCATCATCCCAAGATTGAGGATAGGGTATTGGTAGGTCCCATGATTCACCCCTTTCGTTTCGCTGAAGAGAAAACTTCGCCTTGGTCTGTGGACTAGGTGACACCTCAGTAGTAATCGTACTCTGACGGATTCTAGGGTATTCTAACGATGCTGAACATTAGGGGATACCTAGGGTGCCGCCTACATGATAAGTTCCATATCATTGTTATAATTTTTGAACATCTGGCCAATTAATGTATGATAATAAACCTAAAGTTAAGTATTTAATTAACCATGAGAGTCAGTTTAGGTATACAGGGCATCTACTTCAAGTTTTAAAACACGTAATTATCGCAATAGATAAGAAGCAGGACATTGCTTGCAGTAGCTAACAATGTCACCAAAGGATGGTCTCTACTTTGAAAGTACTTCTTATACAGAGTAGGGGCTGGGGATTGATGCCTTAGGGACTGGGAATAGGGACTGGGAGTAGGGACTGGGGTGGATTTTTCTTCGTTGAGAAGGATCGATTTTGAACAAACTTTCTTACGTCGCGATGAGCTAAAGGGTGTACAGTACCTATGTTTCAATGAATGCACGCTCATAAACTGCACAGTTTCAGGCGTAACTTGATGGAACTGCATGTTTACGTAAAATTAAAATAAAATACTAAGTATATTCCACACACTATATATAGTGTGAAATATACTTAGTATTTTATCTATAAATATACCTATAAATAGCGTGGAATATACTTAGTATTTTATTTTACTTTTACGTAAGAATGCACGCTCCGTAATAAATTTTAATAAATTCGATGTGATTGCAGTACTAAATCAATTTAGGTTCACACATTCCTCATCTCATTTTGATGGAAATAAGATGCGTTAATTTGCAATGCTAGGTATATGCTTTTATCCTAGTACCATATATTTTATGCGTAGGATTAATTCCAGTGTCATGCGTCCCCTTCTTCCGCCAAAATATGAATAGTTATTTGGGAGAAACGACCAACATCTAAGGTAATTTGCGCCATTTAGGATTGATATGTTGCTATATTGGGATATGAATTGTTCAGGGAGGGGAGAATGGATGAAGAGAAACGCGGAAGCGCTATTACGATACTCATAGTAAAAGTTGCCCAGGGGTACAAGTTGTAACATTCCTTTGGACGGTCCTAGTACTGAACTCGAAATGATCTCCATGAAACACCCAAGTTAGGACCAGTATAACAATGAAAAGTCTGCTTCATGCGGATTTCGATTCAGGGCTTTCGGAACTTCTATCTCTCTAAGATATGAATCTGTTACGAAGTCGTATCAGGTTAAAATAACTATCTTATTAATTTTGAATAGAGCGTGCCATGGGAGAAAGTAAATGGCATATTCTTTATAGGTACCGCTTTCAATATCGTTTACTTCAGATGGTACTTATATGCCATAAACGTTAGTGTGGATACATTTTCATTGCAATGCGGTACAGTGCGATAAATTGTTCGTTTCCTTTCTACGTAAATTCAGAATGTTACCTCCTCTTTATGCGATGTTTTTCAGCTAACGACTTCAATATAGCATTAGCATCTGAGTGCAAATTGGTTGAGAATATCTGCTCTGTTGATTTGTGGAGCATATTATCAATGCGGTGTGTAGCCTAAATTCCGTTTGAATTGTCTCTTATAAATGGAAATTGGTACATGGCTTGGAGCAAGGTTTTATTTTTAAAAACATTTGTTTAAACCACGAAAGAAATACCAAAAAATATACAGATCGGTTTCGATGAATAATTATCGTCATGGTTTATTCATCATTATTTATGGAATACATTATCATGAGTCTGCATTTTAATTGCCGTTTCCAAATGATGTTTTTTACAATTTATACATTTTGAAGCCGTAATTAACCATAGAGCAAAATTAGAGTTGATATCATTAATCGGTTTCTTATCGCATATGCTATATCATATTTTTAATTTATAACGCATATTTGATTATGCTTATCGGTGTTCAGGTAAAAATTACGTCGATTTGGGGGAGGAGGGGTCGAGTGAATGGAATGTTTATATCTTGTGCGGAAGATTTTCATTCAGATGTGGGAGAGGTCTCCGTGAACAAACCATCGTAAATCCTGTCTGATTCATATTCTGAGTTCCGGGTTTTTCTGTGAAGCCGCGGGAAAGGAACTACTGACCTCTCTTTGCCCGATGTATGAGATTCCCCGTAATAATATTAGGGTTTGTGCGTGGTGTGGTTAAATTTTGCAAACCACACCGACCTTGATTTGATCGATAAGGTTTAATGCATGGCATCACTAAACGAAGAAGATTAGCCACGGACTGTTACCTGACCCAAAATGAGGTTTAATTTAAACATGTTGTGTGTGCAAGCTTTGGTTTGAATCCGGCGTTGCTCTTTTAAAGTACGAGATCGAAATTTTTCATCGTGAAGCCGTCGCTTTTGCTCCAATCCTGATTCACTATCCGAGTTGGTGTGCGTTATTCGCATCCCAATATCGCTCCGCCTTGGGTAGATGCGGGAGACCGCGTGTGTGTGTTGGTTATGTCCCCTGCCATGGGCTACGGGCTTCCATGTGGGTTCGGGTTTTAGCGGTGAAGGAGGACACTCGACTAGGCCATGTGTGCAGGAGCCCTCGACGAGTGACGGCGATTTAAGGCAGATAATGTTGTGGACGTATCAGCGGGCGGGAGATTGGAGAGGGTGGACGAGAGAAGAGGGAGACGGGTTCCGTGCATTAGCTCTATTAGGGCCTCAAAGAGGCGAGGAGAGGAGGGTCGTGGGATCCTCCCCCCCCCCCCTTGATAGCTTGGGTGTGGGGTGCGGACGTTTTGCGGGGGTAGGCGGTGTGTTTTGGCTCCCCAACGCCGCTCCTCCCGTTCCCACCCCTCTCGTTGATAGGGCGGTCTGCCGGCCTTGCGGTGGGAGTCGCTTGGGTTGACTTCCCACATGAATATTCCCGAAACGGTTTTGGGGGCTGGTTTGGCCAGGGTAATGGGGCTGGGAGGAGGTTGGAACGTTGTAGTGGGGGTGTAGGCGGGGTGAAGATACCCGTGATGCAGCGGAGGAGGGGCGAGCAAAGGTCCCTTCTGTCTCTCTCTCTCTCTCTCTCCCCTGCTCCTCACCCCTTTTCCACCCCCGCGAGGATCTCCTCGCTCACTTCCCGCACGGAAACCTCTTGATCCTCCCTCTCTCCGCAGTGGTATCCAAGCAAAGGCCTCGTTATCAACTTATGCGAGGGTGGGGCGAGGTATCGCACGGGTTCGGAGATTGGGCGAGGCTAAATGCATGGGAGGGGGTATGGGTCGAAGTTTTAGGACATGCGACACGCAAGCCGAGGAATCAATCGATTGCCAATCGCTTGCAGGTTGGGGCACCGCCTTATCACGTCTCTTCAAAGAGTTTGGGGGATGCTCGTGAATTAATAATTCATCTTAGGCTTCCGAAATTTTCGCTTGCCAATTTACAGGAAGAGGAGAACCTTGCAGGGAGAGGAGACCTTCATTCGAATCAAAGTCGTGGAATTTCTGCTTGATCATATGTATTCTAAAAGAATTAAGGGGTTTTTGTGTAGTCCCTGAATGCCATTCCCCCACACCTTAATCTTGTCTCTTATCCGGCGCACTATTCAGTATATTTTTTCAATATTTAATCACAATTTGAATCAGTATACCTTTTGTCTGCTTTCATGGCATCTAGAATGCGAATTGATTTCCTTCCTCTTCCTAATTCTGCATATTTTACATGCATACATATTTTTATATGTACATATTTTATATTATGCATAGTTTGCATACCTTACATTTTCTCTTTGATTATCTAAACCAGGATACCGCTATATCTCAATTCGAACTGCATCAACTTTTGTTGCCTTCTTCTATTTTCTTGGTCCAGCTTCTTTAGCTCCTCACGTGCATTGCTTCCTCATCCATTCCATAAGCTTTTCCATTTGGGATTTGACGTACTGCTTGTCTCTCGCTCGCTTGATATGAAGTCACTGCTCCATTGTAAATTAAAAATGCAGTTTCCTCTGTTTTAATATAAGAATTATAAGTTGTATTTTCTATTAATGAAATACTCCATACGGCTAGTAAATTTCTGAGTGATTACCGTCAAATGTAGAATTTATAACAATTGTGTATAAAAATGTACATCAATATTTTCTAGATATATTTTCACCACGGTTGAACTTCGTTCTAAAACATTCTCATAAGATGATTCTTTATCGATAGTAAAATGATGCAATTCTGGAATTTATTTACAATATCAATTGTTATTACATCCATAATCAACTTTATTGATTTGAATAATTGAATATATGGGGAAATTGCTCGCTTACAGATGTTAATTCCGGAGATCTTAATAGTGTGTACGTGAGGCATGGTAGATAAAGTGATAAAATCGTGTGCTAAGTTCCATGGATCCTACAAAATATTTCTCATTGATTATTTCCTGAGAAATTTCTAAACACAGCCGTTAACATAAAAATGACTCGCATTGCTTCAGTAATCCAGAGAGTCATAAAATTCACAATTCTATTGGTTTGTGTAAATATTCAGTTCATTGTGAAGTTTGATGTGAGCCAGTATGTAATTCGAGTGACCATAATTCTGGGCGGAATTGAGTTTAGTCCCCTCTCAACATCCAGTGGGAGGTCATCGCTAGCAGCCTCTTGTGGTTTGCCTTTTGTCGCATCTGCGACCGCGCTCTCTATTTGATTTTCATTTTCAATTCCGCTCCCGGGAATGAATGCGTAAAAAAATTTAGGTCTCGTTCTCGTTCGCTCACCCGCATCCGGTGATGCATTCATTCATGGGGGTTTTTACCATAAATTTTGTGTTCCAGGACATTCTTAAAATAACGGCTGGTGGAGTATGTGTCGTGTGACGTATTCAATTCCGATCCCACCTTGCAAGTCATGGGGATAGAAGTCGCCGTGGTACTTCGTTTAAATCTGAATATCACGCTCCTAGTTATAGGCATTAAAAAGTGGCATTTAGTAAAGAAATACTAGTGCAGGACGCAGCTCGGAGCGATAAGTCGTAAAGAACCGCTGACGGGGAAAAATGAGATGAGGTTACATCGCCTACATTTAGAGGAACTTGAGCGTAAAAAAATTTGTTTTTCGATAGACTTCATGCTACGTAATTTATGTGAGAAACTGAACTTAAAACATACGTCTTTTACGTCTAAAAACTGGAAGTATTGTCCATTAATCCGTGCAAAGATCGGGTATAGAAGAGTCAAAACTGTGAAAAATGCATATAAATCGCAAATTCTTAAGTTTAAAAATGAGAATTAAAAATTAATATATCTCCGATAAGGACTCATGTTTTTTTTTTAATTGCCATAAAGTAAGAAAATTAATGAAAAATGACGTTTTTTAAAGGAAATCTCTAAACCTTCATCAGAAAAGGGTTAATAATAAAGTTCTAGCATTATGCGTTGTAAGTTTTCACACGGCAAAAAAAAATCATGGGGGCTCTGTCGGTGGCACAACCGCAACAAACATTTATATCGTTGGCTACAACTTATGTGCTGAAGAGTTAACAATTTGCTATGAAAGAAAATGAGTGAATACAATTGAAATATTTCGGTTTCACTTTGCTTAACTATTTCGTGTGCGTCTACGATACCTTTGAGCACGTTTAGCGCCCATATTCCACAACATTTCGTATAAACAAACACTTGATAGAAATTAAAACATGTTTATTCAGTTCTTTTAAAGATATTTTTATTATTTTCTTACTCCACATAGGCGGTTATCAATGAGATGATATCAACTACCCCACACTCAATGTTCCGTCACATTGGAGTCTAGGGATATTCTAATTTTAGAGCGTCCTGAGCGTCGAAAAACGTTGCTTTTCTCCCTTTATTGCATTAGCGTGCTCATGTCATCTAATAACCATTGTTCTTACTTTTGTCAAATTGTATACTGCATAACTGTGCATATTATGTCGTTATGTTTTGAATACCCTCAAAATGTACTCGAAATTCTAACGTTCCATTTCTGATTTACGGCCGACCTAAAATATAAGACTTGTAATGCGTCAAAAGAAGTTCAATTTCTCACTCAATAGAAAGGGTAACTGCTGAACAGCCATTCTGTCTATGTTACTACATGTATTTTGGTGGTGATGCAGTATCATCTAAGTCATGGTTGTTAGGAATAATATATTTTTACGAGAGAAAAATTTCCTACAATCTTGGTTATTTCTAACATTCAGATACCAGGATTTTTTAAGCCAGCAATGCCTACGGTCTGCATGGACTACAGTTAACCAGTCTTAGGATTTAGGAACAATGAATATGTTCACGAAAGCTGTTAGAAATCCTGTGACCGTGGGTTTGAATTTTGACATGGAATTCTTTCACGTTTTTCACATACTTTATATATGTACTAGGTAAGCATCATAAGGTTCCCCTATTAAAATTTAATTTTCCACTTATATTTTTAAAAGGAACGTTGGTCAAAAAATATAATACACGATTAACTGTTGTATGCCGTCCTTTTTAATTCCTTTTTTTCATAACACCTTTTTGAAATGTCTTTACCAAACACCTTTAATTTATTTCTAATGAGTTTTCCTCTTATTAGGGATTATAGTTATACAAACGATATATAACTAAATTTTGCCAATAAATCTTAGTCTTTCATTTGCTTCACCTTAATAATCTTGAAAAACCCTTGTTTAATAATAAGAGAATTTTTATATTGCATACTGCGCATATTGTCCTGTGGTTGTTATACCAATGGACATTTGACATGTTGAGTGTCCTGAAGATATGTTTTTTTCTTCTGATATCAATCCAGTTCATGCGTATGTAGCTTGCAAACGAGCTAAAAGAAGAATATACTAAATGGTGAGGGAAATTTGAGCGATGATAATTAGCCATGGTTTATCCTACGCCTGAACCGGAAACGCGTCCGTAGGCGTAGGTAAACAGAACTGTGTCGACGATGGTACTAGCATATGGCCTTTAGACACCGACATGGCTGCCCGTCCTGTTTGCCGACTTTTTTGTCACTCATGAGCGGGTAATGACACCCATATATTCCCTGCTTGCACATCTACAGTCGATACTGCGACGTGCGGAGTGTTGGGAAGGCCAACATTAAGCGAGGATTGAGAACGCGCCGGTAATAATTATCCGTTAAGGCTTCAACTTTACTGTCAATATTGACGAAAATTCATACAAAGGGCACATTAGGCCGAACGAAATAATGTATTCATTTGGAAATATGGGTACAATTAAATGCTGATCCCGTAATATTGTGAATGCTGCTAGTCTCGTACATGTGTATAGTATTAGCCTTAAAAGTAGGTATATCTGAGCATCTACATAATATTTTTATTGTTGTCTGTCTTCTTTTACTCGTGCTCTACACAATATTACTTTTAATGTCGATGAATATTTGTATGGCTGTCAGAAATTAAAGTTATCGACTATGTTACCGAGGTCTTTAGATCACCAATGTGTACTTCTACAAATCCATTACAAAAATTCACATATCCATACGATAAAATCAGCTAGTAATTAGGAAGACGTTCTTATAAGGCGGAATTTTCTTATTGTCATCTATTTGTACCTTAAATTTATTAATATAACAATTATGAACTATTTTTCAGTCTATTTACCATTAAAGTAATTACAATAACCCAAAACCTAAGTAAAATCCTGTAAACGGGTAGTTCTAAGTACACTATTCAGGTAATAATTGTTTCATTGGAAACTAACATAAGTTCTGTTTATGTTGTATCGCAGTTTGTATGCTGGCAAATGCGTTGTGCCTTCCGAGTTCAAATATTAGCATTTCCTCCAGTAAACCAGGGAAATCCCTTCCGTTTCCTGATTTTGTTTATCAATAGTACATTCATTCATCTGAAGATATATGTTTTAAAGATTGTTTCCTGTTTGCCTACCGGAATATTTGAGTCCCATATTGAAACCAATTCTAAACATCCGTCTATCTTCAGGTACTGAATATCTTGTATCAAAAGATGACTTTTGAACGGGTTGAAAATACGTTATCTAATAAAAACAATGGAATAGTGCGATAGATGTTTGATTGAATACTTTTTCCTTCCAATGCTTTAGGCCTGAATTCTCTCAAATTACCTTTGGTAACCAGAAATTGGGTTATTATTGCCAATTTAATTATTATTTGCCACGTTATCTCACCATGCAAGTTGTCACGAGGTTGGCAATGTTAATAATTATAGGATGATCCATAGTAGCATGTGAAATTTTACGAGAATGAACTGCAGTTTCAGGTGAAATAGACAATGTATCTTTAATATAACAGAAAAGGAAAATGAATCTAGCACGGTTATAACACCTATTTTCGGTCATAAACGTCAATGTTTGAGGTCTGCATATTTAATATAAGTCTCTATAAAAAATATAGTGATACCTACCTCGGCTGACCAAGATAAACCGTTCCGGAATCACATTCGTTAAGCCGATATCTTTGCAGACCGGAACGTGACTTCCCGGAGTTTTCTCGGCAAAAATGTTTATTCGTTCTAGATGCTGCATATTTGTTTAAAATAAATTCTGTAAAGGGGTGAAAAGCGTGCTAGATAGCATTTAGTCATCAAATGTTGGGATGAACACTAATTGTTCAATACTGTTCAAACTAATAATAATGGAATAAAGACTAATAATAATGGAAATTAAGTGAAAAACAGATTACTTTAACACTATTTTACTAATTATATATGTAAACTAAGTTTTTTTCTTTTATTTCTATGTTTATATGTAAGTGTGGTACACTAAATGCAATTTAACTGAAAATATATACTCGATAGTATTTAAATTCTTCTCAAAAATATAAGTTATGTCATTGTTTTAGTTCGCACATCCACCGAAACAACCGTAAGCTGAATGCGCCTATTAGCTGAAAAATGCGCAAGTTGGGTCTCTCGTCAAGGGGAGGTATCACTATAAGTATTTTGAAAGTTTCGATGGGAAGGCGTTGCATATTCGGATATAGCGACACGTGGAGCTGAAACCTTGGGTACGCCCGTAGCTCTCACATTGTCTCGGCCTTCGAATAGTGCTATGGAAGGAACGTCCCTTATCCCACCTCCCTTATTTATTCCGGGATTATTTTTTAAAGGAGATATGTGTGTGCGAGCAGGAAACTCGTACCCTCCCTTTCTTCTGGGGTAAGGGTATTGTCCTTCCCTTATCCCTTCCCCAAACCCTGTCGATAACAGGATTTCCCCTTCCAACCCCTTTAGGCCGTGCTCCTCCCTCGCTTATTGTCTTTCCCTCCGACCCTTGGGGTTCATATTTACTTTCGCGCTGTTTCCGAGCGTGTAATATCCTGTTACTCGTTTTCTTTACTTACTTTCTTTCCTTTGCGTTTTCCCCGTTCTTAAAGAATCATTCAGGTTCATTTGGGAGGCTTGAAGAAGAGCTGCGGCCAAAATAACTGCTGGATGAGTGAAATTTGAAATTGTTACAAAACAAAAGTTGTCAATAAGAAATAGTTTAGAAGAATATATTTCTCAGAATAATTTCCGGAGTAACTGTAACGCTTTTCCCCTATATCTGGATTTATAATAAGAATTTTGTAATTTAATTAGTCTTATTGGTTGTGGCCCACAGCTGAGCTATATTAATGGATTTTTGATGATAAGTTATAATTATGCGTCTATAATTTTGATTTTCTCAATATTGAGAGCGTCATGGTGAAGTTTGATATGAGAAAGCGTTGATATTCTAACTTAATTCAATTCCTTAGAAAAATCTCTTTTAGCCAGCCATTTTTGTTTTTAATTTTATTACAATTTTCTTATACGTATTGTAATTTATTAATTTTCTTATATTGAGTTTCGTCAAACACAATACATCTAAAATCACACGCTTACACGTTGGGCGCCATTAATGTAATTTATTAATTTTAATTTTGAACAATATTTATTTGTATATCAACTTCCTATCTGTTGTTGAACACATTAAAATTGACTCACAACACAAATAAACATAAACAACATAATAAATTACCCTCCTATTCGTTAACAATATCACATTCACTTTCTTCTCTCTTTAGGCTCAAACTGACAGGCCATAAATCACTTCACATATAATTACGAGCCACTTCACCATTCACTTTGCACATACATATCATCAAACACCCTCTTAAAATTACGTACATACAATGGTAGTGGGGAGTGGACCGCTTTATCCCTCTAGTACGCTCTGGAGTTGCCGGCTGTGTCCTCCAATATGCGATCCCTGCCTCCTTCTGCACCCTGACTTCTCCGCCTTGGCTGAAGATCCGTCGCCTGTCTCCAATTAGTTCCAATCCCGCCAGATGATTCCCCGACGTGGATTCAGCTTCCCACGGGCCAATTCCTAGACCTGGCTTTTTCCTATGCCATACCCCGACATGGGTTCCGCTCCGATCGGGAAGATTGTTGGACTAGCCCCCCTTTCTATGGGTGTTTTCAAGTCCTCGCTCTCCGTTCCTCTTTATATAGTCAGTCCGCTCATTGTTTACGCTCGGCATAAATTAATTTCCCTGCGTAACTTGCCACGACTTCAACAATAACCACGGATACAATTCCTATTATTGGGGACTGCAACTCGCGAATGTCCCGGATCACCACACTCAATACTTAATTATCCATTGTAGAGCCCGACGCCATTTTTCCCTATGACTCTGTATAAACTCTCCTGATAAAATTTAATATGGCGGCTCCTTCAATCCCATGCATGACATGGCTAGAAAATGACACGTTACAGTATTTCTCTCCGAGGATAATGTCTGAATTATCTGTACATTTTCCCGTTTATAATTTAATATTTTTCCATTTTGTGTTCATGTTTCTGAGCCTCACGCTGCAGTTGCGCGTAGTTGTATCTAGTTATTTTCGGGGAGGCGATGGAGAACAGAAGTCATTTGGGTTTGAGTGGACTGGTGGGGAACTATATAGTTGGGAGTTTTCAGGGGACCGAGGAAGGGTAGTTAGATTACTCTTAACGAAAGGGACCAAGGGAATTACTGCTTAATGTCCCACCCGATGTACTGAGAACTGAACTCGAATATTTTCCGTAAAGATTTCAAGTAGAGACTCTTATAGAAGTGAAAATTACGCCAGGGCAGCGATTCGAATTAGGGTCATGGAAATAGGGATGGGAGGCCAGTACTAGAGCCACCACGCCAACCCTATCCGCACGGTTATACGTATTGCAGAGACTTGGCACTGTGTTATATTTCTGTGGTATTGATTTGTCATTGATTGTAGCCAATCTTGTTTTCATGGTGCCTACTCAAAGACAATCACGCAGTTATTTTCTGTAATAAAAATTGAACTATTGAAAATATGTGAATAATCTGCTTTGGAATTGAATTAGGATGCTGAAATCATAAAATGTATGAAAATCCTCTTCTTCTGTTATCGAATTTGCTAAGATAGCTTTGTATTCAGTTTCTTCCCTTGATTAATTACAAATCTTTTTGCTTAGCATTCCATTATTATTATCTTCCTTAAAATGAAGATTTGGAAGTATATTACTCTGCCAACATATACTTGATAGTGACTGATTATTGGGAATGCTAGTTGATAAGGTCTTATTTGTCCCTACTAAAATTGTGTTTAATTTAGACTTTTCAAGTGAATTTCATTTTATAACTTTATATGAATCGCATCGTAGCCTCGTTCTACTCTTAGACCAAGTCCTGAATTCGGAGGCATTTTAGATGCCTGCGAGGAGGAGAAAGTTCTCAATTGGTAGTGAAGGAAATTAATTTATTAAGATAGGTGAGAAGTGGGCTTAGGGCTTTGAGAACTATGAACTATTTCGTTGGGATATACTGTAAGAAACAAGAAATGAGTTAGGAATAAAGAGACGAAAGGTGTCGATTTAGAAATGCTGGAAAATACTATATACAAACCTGTTTATATTAAGATAATAATGATGATGATATCTAACAAAATGTGTTTTTAGGACGAGATAACGGTTGCCCCGCATCCTAAAGCCGCTCTCGTGTTCAAATAAGCTTGTGATTTGATGTCCCAAGACGATCTTTGTTACCTTTTCTCTAAAGACGCTAGCATACTGATCATTTGTTTAATCACTGATCACTAATATCAGTGCTCTGAAATTTATAATTAGGTAAATATTCCGATTTTCTCCGTGATTAAAGCATGCATTTTCTGTGAAAGGAAAAACACTTTTCGGATTCAGGTTCCTCAAGGAGAGCCAAGAGAACCTTCCACTGAGAGAGCTTTTGGTTTAATGCTGACCTAAATGCGATAGAACTTTACATTAGTGTGTTGATTAGCTGGTGATGGGATTTTACGATCGTTTATTGAAAACCAATCCTTTAATCAAGTTCATTTCACACGTAAATGGGAAAGATATTAAATTACTAAAATTGGAAGAACGCCCCATTCCTCTCTTAAGGATACCAGTATCCTCTCATGTTTAAAGTCTTTGAATGAACGGATGTTTTGAACTTAGAGGAATCAGATTTTTATCCGGGGGATTTGATTTTTAAGCTCAATCACCCTTCACCTCTGGTCCTCGTTCCTTGATGAACGGGAGCTTTATTTAGTTTTCTCTCGTGACCTTTGAATCGTAAGAGGAGGGCACCGGATCACTCTAATTTCAGTTATTATTCCATGAAAGTCAAAGAAAAATATTACACGGTGTTTGATCCACCTTTGGTGGAGTAACAACTATACTCATTCCACCCCCAACTTCGTTTATCAAGCCATAGGGCTGGGTTCTCAGAGGCTCGATGGTCCTCCGGCTCAAAAAAGCTCCCAATGGGTGGTGTAACTAACTGCCTTAGAGCGTCTTCATAGGTAGGGATGCCTTGCCGTATGCCTCTCGCGTATTGCATAAAATTTATCCCAACTTAAAAAAAGTTCCACGTCAAGTCAAGTTCCACGACTTAAAACAGTATTCAAATTTCAGCAAGTATTGATCATATTTACATGCAAAATGAGTGAATCACAAGCACGTAATGATCATTGTAAGCGTATCTACTACGCTGCTATGTGATATTATTGGTTGGCTGAAATAATTAAATGATGCACGAGAAGATAGGGGCTAACATCACGAAAAAACAAGGCAATCGTACGCTTAATTTGTCAATCTTTAATCTATTATTGTGTTGTTGAAAGCGTATAATGTATTTTATTCACTCCTGGTATTGTGTGTTTAGGTTGAGGCAGTTAGTTTTTCAAGCCCTCTTGTAACATTAGTTTTCGTGAAATCAATTTCATAAATTATTCTAAATTCGCTTGCAATAATGTCATGTTCTTGGCTAATTTTTATGTAGCTCCTTCTTTGTTATATTTCAGAATTTTTTATGTACTTTGTTTGATTCGAATTACCATCTCCAATTATATTTGTAACGTGGCAATATCTCGCAAAATTGTCTCTCACTTAGACCAGGCGCCTTTTCGTAGACGTCTCGTAATGGAACATACATGCTGCGTCAATTGCCTTTTGCTAGGCTGTTAGGTGTCCACCTGTCTGACGTGTGTGGTCCTGCCAGGAGTAAATTTAACTACTTCTGGAGAAAAAGTTCTGAATGTCATACATTAATGAAAACCCTTCTGCCACGTCAACAATAAAGCTCTTTGGTACAAAATTTGAAAATAAAACCGATGGTGAAAATTACTTTATTAGGTGTAATCTTTTTTTATTTCATGGCCCTCTGCAGGTGCAATTTTTGAATCAACTCGAGTTGTGTCATTAACATTTACTTAAGCTGGAGCGTTTAAAGAAATATCAACTGGCTGTTTCCACATAAGTTTTTATTTCCGATCATGGTTTCGATACAGAGTTTCATTATCAAGGTTTTTAGCAAAAGGGAAACAAAATATATATCCAAGTGACGAGGTGAAGTAGCTGATGAGAGGGTGTATGGGGATAGGAGACGTTCAGGTGCTGAAGGGGTGGTTAGGGGAGGGTTAGCTCCTTGTTAGGCTAGGTGCTTGGGCAGGCGTCGCTCCGGGTGGGAAAGAAGGGGGGAGGGGTTGTGTGAGTAAGATAGGAAGTAAAGGAGGGGGGAGAGAGATGTATACATTTGGTCATTAACCAGGTTAGAGTTCGAATGGCAGAAAATTTCCAATTCTTCCAGGGCGTCTAATGTTTGTCCCTTCCTCTCCGCATGTAGGATGGTAGGGGTGAAGTCACTGTTGTTGCCTATGTTTAACAGGTGCTTCGAAAATTGGGAAGTTTACTTTTTGTGGCTATGACATTTACTAATTTAAGTTATTAATTTTTATTCTAAGAAATCAAGCCAATATATAAGTTTGTTAACTTTCGTATTTCGTCAGTGTCGTTATAGACAAAATTGATTGCTGAATTATGGAATATGTTAAAGAGTTCTACGGTGTTCTCTGGTGGGGACGAGACTATTTTCTCCGCAGACATATTTGCATTCCGTCGCCGGGTCTATTAAATATCAAGAGTACGCCTTAAATCACGTTTCTGCTTAAAAATCGATCCGGCCTTGTAATCGTGCGCAAGATAATGAACCCTATAATCACTTATCCTTTGCTCTCAGGTAGTTGTTGAATCCGACATTACTCCCACTTACCGGGTTTGTGTGAGTATAAATTTTTTAAAAGTCTATCTCTTGCTTTGTGCGGCCCGTCAACCAGTATCAATCCATAAATCGTTCATGTCATCTTATCGGATGATCTGAATTTTGAGTCCGTGCCCGCCGTGGGGGTGAATATTTTATTTTATTTTATGGCGGTCACTGTGTTTACGCGACGTGGAGGGCAGTTTTTGATACTCTTTCGTTGCCAGAAAGGTCAGCTAGAATGTGGAGAAGGTGGTTGTAGTCAGTGACGGCGGGGTTGGGGACGCCACTTTTAAAAATATCTTCTCGACGCCGCGCCGGTTACTGGTCACGTGTTACCCGGTGGCTTTGATCCCCATTTGGCTAGCTCATTGGCTTACGCCTATCCCTTTGAGTCGCGTCCCGGCAGGGGGTTGGCTACCCCTACAAAGGCCACTTCCCCCGTGTGTCCCCCTTGTTTCCACAGTGAGAGAAAAAATACACGGAGCGACTATTGCATCTCAGCAATCACTGGGGACGGAGAAAATTGTGAGAAATTGCAATCGGAAGTGCTTTATTCGGGAATTGCATTGATTGTATGTTAGCCCGATTGAATCTTCATCACCAGTTACAAGTCGCGAGATAGCTTTAACGTAGTTTTTTGCCCATTTCTTCGTTCTGTATATCCCCAAATATTAAACACATACTTAGCTTAACTTCTCTGCTTGCTATATATTGTGGTGCTATTGCTTAAAGTTACTGAAAGTGGTAGTCTTAGGTCATTGAAAGAAAGAGGTGTCACCGAGAAAAGTAAAAAAAACACGTCCACTGAAATAACTCTGCCAAGGGCAGTCAGCTACACGTAACCTTAGTGGAAGAGTTTATTCTACGCTGGATTACTAGCCAGATTGGTAATATGGGGGCCAAATGTTGTGAGTTTGACCGCCGTCTCTGGCAAATATATCGTGTTTATGTCAGTTCAAGATTAGGTTAGACGATATACCCTCGTATGTAGGAGCTATTAAATTTTAATTCTGTCCTCACGATGAATTCGAACCTGGATCCTTTGCTACCGTCACGGATGCTTTAGTCTATTAGACTACCTTGAAGGATTTTTGGTAGTATTATGAACTGTTTAAAGGAATAAGATCCCGTGAAAGAACTGCTGTGCTCTCAATTCTTAAACGCACGGCACCACCGCCTATGATGTTGAAACCAACATTGAACGTTAAGGTACATAATATGTTTACGCAATTGATTTTCCACCTCCGACTATTTAGGGTCGGTTCGACGCATTTCTTCGCTTGGTTTTGCAGTAGAATATCCTATTATACTGACATTATTTTAAATAACTTTTGCTGTTTGCAACACCATATTATTTTACTATATAGTCCTGTCCATTAACTTTACTTTGATTCTGCTGCAAGCGTCCTAAACATCAACTTCGCGTCAAATTAGCGTGCAAATTTACCTCTCGAATTTTGTATTACTACGCTTTGTGCCGCTTCAAATCACATCGAATAGAATCTGTATACGCTTTTGAACTCACAATGAGGGTCTTATGATGTAAGCCGCATAGGTGAGACTGTAGTTGAGATTCTGAAGGTAGCCCAGCCATATTCATAATCTCAGTTCAGTATTCAGCGGAATTTTTACGGAAAATTTGATTGATGAGGATCACGCATCCAGTTTTACCCCCAAGCTCCTACACGTGTGTGACAAGGGTAGGAAATTGGACTTCATGGAAAATTTTGAAATTTTAGTGTATCATCAAATGCATGGTGTTAAGTTGTTAAATGATGTAATCCCTACTAACCCCTCACCCTTACTTTCAGTGCCCGTACCTCCGCCTCCATCCCCTTAGTCCTTGAGCCTGGCGTCAACTTGTTTGTTCCTTCCTTGCGGTTTTCACCTCAAAACCACTCACCTCCCTTACCCCCTTTTTTAAATGACCTCTCCACATACATATGCTGTGTTATTCATGGATTTTTTCACACTGTAATCATGAGAATGGCCTGAAAAGGTCGAAACCTGTAGATTTGTTTAAATATATTTGTGGAAAGGAACGAAGTTTTTCTTTTTTATAATCAGTCTTCAGTTTCACGCTGAGAAGAAATACCACCTTTTCCGGTAGATACTGTACACCAATTTGATTTGTTGTAGGAATTTTAGGAGGTAAGTAGTGGAAGCTAGACTGTAGTTGATATTCTGAATGTGGCCAGTAATAGTCACCGGGTACACCATCGCGCTAAACTTTGTAAAAATCTGATAATTTTGGAGATTTTTTGCCCAGCTCTTGCGGCGTCCTGTACGGACCGAACGCCCCTCGCCCTTTCGACTTCGTCGGTCGCTTCCTTCCTCTCCCAGCAGCAGCCATGGCGGGAGGGTGAGCGGGTCACCACCAACCTTTTCCCTCGGCACGCGCTTCAAACACCCTCCCCCTTTCCCTCCACCGCGGCCCGCCTCGCGGAGTCGAGAGATGCATTTTGATTGCCTCGCAGTGATCGCACGTGACCAGACTGCGGACGCATCGCCGCCAGGCGTTTGTTTCTCTCAAAGCGGACGCAATTGGAGCAGCTTGCGAGCGGCACTTAAATGCGATCAAACCCATTGGTCTTCCCCTCCCTCCACCCCTTTGTGTCCGTCTCTCCATTTCCACAACCACCCTGGCCGGGTGCGGGTGGGCGGTAGTTACCAGAATAGAAGGAGTGTACGTGTGCGTTCATCCCCTGCCACACACTCTCGACGTGTCCCGCAAGGTACCTACTCTTTAAAAAAGTGGTATTTTTTTATGTGCTGCAATGGTGACTTCTGCCAGGAAATCGTGAACGAGCATTGCTGCGTCGTTCATGCGCTGTCATTGGCTCAAACGAGATATATACCTAATAAACATGAACAAGCATGCAACATCACCGTGTTACCAAAACGGTTATTATAGTCTTACTTCACAGACTTCCCCGGTAAATTAAAGACCAAGTGGTGATATACATGTTAAGCCTGGTTCACACGGTGTGCTTTTCCGGGATGGATTTCTTGCGTTGAGTGCTGATGGGTGCCGTGCGTGTTCGCTTGCTGGAAACGCTGACTGCTACGGGCTGCCTTGACGACTACCTTGCTTGATTTGGAGGTTAGGTCCGTTGCTATTTTCCTTGCGTGTTTTGCTGATGGCTATTGTTGCCGGCCAATTATCGTTCAGCCTTGCATCACATCAAAAGAAAGGTTCTGCCTTTTTCTGCTTCTAATAGCATTGCATGATCTATATTGTGTTTAAAAATAAGTGCAATTCTATAGACTCGGGATCAAGTTGTGGTGCTTATCGAAGCATATAGAGATGAAACTTGTTTCTATGCAGTTCGCAATCGGAACTATCACAATAAACATCTTAATGCTGAGGCTCTAAAAAGAGTAAGCAAGGAGGATAGCTCGCTACGTGTGAACCGACAAGTCAGCTCAGCGGCCACCTTCGTTGCCCGCTTAGCACGCAGGAAATCTAGCTAGCTAGCACTCAAGGAAAAACGCACCTGGTGAACTGGGCATTAGGCGATTGTTAAAAATAGCTTACTGTCGTTTTGATGTGTTGGTTATAATGCTAGTTATAGACAAGTCATAGCTTGGAATTGGGAGATATTTTTCAATAGACTAATGCGTCCACACTTAAATGCTAAGTGTAGCGTCCCTTATGTTCAGTGCACAGTATGAAATACCAGGCAAGAATGAGACAGCTCATGTACATTCTTTCCCAGCTCTTGTATCGTCTATTGTTGCTGTCTTGAAAATTCATTTACTTTGGTATTTTTGCTGCCGCATTTGGCGCGAAGGAGTATCTATGAGGTATGGTGTATTCGCAATAAAAAGTGAAAAGTTAACCACCTGCTACCTGAGAAATTATACGATGAATGTGAAGCCAGTACGTACAAATACAAATGGAAAATGCTGATAAATGTCTAATAGCACAAAAATACCATAAGTACAGGAGATTTATAAAATAATATAACAATTTCCACTTTTGAGTTCAATTTTCTATTTGTTAGACTTTGCGAAGTAACTATCTTTTACTGATTGGGTTTATAGGTATTTAAATTTGAAAGTAGCCTCTTATGAAGCGAGATACCTTTTCCAAGGGCGTCTGTTCCTTTCACCGTGCGCAATTTTAACAAAGAAGTAAGAATATGAAGCGAAATGTTTATCCACGCAAATTTTCACTCTATTTATTTAGGAAACTTAAGTTTTCTAATATCTTTATTGTCTAAAAATTATAAGGTATCTTAATGATTACGAACGAGTAAATTTCCCGTATCATCACTATCATCATTCAGCAATCCTCAGATTGGTTTCGCGCAGCTCTCCACAAAATTCTTCTACCAGTTAATCTCTTCATATTTACGTATTTATTCTCTTCCACATCCTTCATTACTTGTTCCATATATCTCATACGAGGCCTTCCTTTGTCATTCTTCCCGTCCACTTCTCCCTCGACAATTGTCTTCACCAGGCCATCATGTCTCATGATGTGGCCAATTAAGTTGTCACGTCTTTTTCTTAGGGCTTTCATAAGACTTCTCTTCTCTCCCACTACTCTTAGAACTTCTTCGTTACCTACTCGGTGGATCCATTTATTCTTCATCAACTATAAATATTTCACTAAACATTGCCTACAAGTGTTTTCTTTAGATTGATTTCCTCGGAATCGATTCACTTAATTTTGGTCAAAATCTGTTTGCTGATAAAGGCATTTTTGTTCGTTTGGAAATTCATTAATATTAGCAATAGAAAATTTAGCAATGTAAAAATATTGTATTGCTATTTTATTTATAATGCTTTAAGGATTTTAAGTTGTAAATTGTTTAAACTTTCGATGGGCCTGGACGAGAGAGATTCACCTCTCTTCTTAAAGGAGAAATTCCGATTCGGGTGAAAGACTTTCAAGCAGGATAAAGGTTTTCAAAGCATTACATTTTATAGCTATAAACATATAAGGTATTAATCATTGCAGGGAATAAGAGCTAATGGAGGACTATAAGAGAAAGCAGAGAACTAGACTTATCAAAGAAGACGTAAGGATACGTAGGTATTGCAATTGCTAGTATGGGTTTTGGTGATGCTGGGAATTTAGTGCAGTGGTCCCTTTAAAGTCGGGAAGAAGGGAGAAGTAAAAAAAAACTCCCTTTAGGCGCAGTGGCTGCAACAATTAGTCATTGAAGGAGGACTTAGTATGGAGGCTTTCAACATGCGAATTGGGAGGACGCTAGAGGCTGTAGGATGAGTAGAGAGGAAGGCGAAAGAAGATGCTGTGAAATCGTTTAGTGAAAAAGGCGAGGAGGGCGTTGAAAGTAACTTGGACAAAAATATTGTATAGAGGGCAGAACTGAATGACTATTTGGTTCTTTAAAGATTCGATTAAGGAGGTGATTATTATTAAAATGGAAAGAGGGAGGACAATTATTTTCGTTTTCAACAGGATGGAGAAAAATGGGATATATGAAAAATTAGAAAAAGTACCTACACTCTATTTAAAATATAATATACCGGAATTCATGTACTATAGTAGTGATTCCCAATCTTTTACGTTGGCGTAATTCTTCAGACTGAGGTTACAATTTTGGAGGACTCTCCTTAGAAATTTTTTTAATCCATTTGGGCTTCCCTCTCGATTCCCAACGAATATCGGCGCTTTACAGTAATTAGTTAAGAGCGTGGTAACCTAGTGGCTAGACCGCTTGGCTACTGATCGAAGGGTCCCGGGTTCAAATCCGCGTGAAGCCTTTGGACGCCTCCGAATGAAAAATCCTCGGAGTACCAGGTATCCCAGGCAAAGGAACTGGCCCCCCTACCCGGAATGTGTGGAATTCACACGCCTGTGACTTAATATGGGGTGACCTCTACCCTCACCTATCAAAACCAACCTTTGGGTTGAATCACTGAGTGAACAGTAATTAGCCCTTGAGTAGGAAGAAAAGCCTCCATTACCTTCACCATTTTTTGGACGTGAGATTAACCAATTCGGAAGTTGGTCCCGCTAAACATTTTTCCCGCAATAACCTCACTGCACGCCTAATTGTTCTTCTAGTTGATGGGCCGTGAACACAGGTTGGCAACCAATGCACTAAGGTGGAGCTCATTTTAGCGTAGCTTATTAATTTTTTGTTGATTAAAGTAGTGAAAACAGTGCGAAGGAGTAGATCAATTAGAAAATATTGGACCTACATGTATATGTTCAACTATTGGTAGATCGTTCATGAAGATGATAGTGTGAAAACAGTGCGAAGGAGTAGATTAATTAGAAAATATTGGACCTACATGTATACGTTCAATTATTGGTAGATCGTTCATGAAGATGATAGCATTTTTCATGAGACGTGAGAGTGACTTACGGCAGAGAAAATCCTTTTACTGCAGCATTATATTTTAAAACTAGGAGAATTCTGTGTGTCTGGAGTATTTTCCGAGAGGCAGTCCGCTGAGACACTCATTTTCTCCCCATGGCCCTTGTGCAATTGAATGACGGTGGCATGTCGGAAACTGAAATCAGGGCTCCAAAACGTTCCCTTGCCCTATCTCTGTTCGCGACGAACAGGAATTCCGTTCGTTTGAGGGAAATATTCAGGAAAGGGGTTCCTTTGAGTGAGGAAAAAGAAAGGCGGACCCCACTCGCACGAAATGTGTTGTGAATCAGCGCAGTTAAGATTCGCGTAGCAGAATTCTTGGGATGTCCCTGTGGAATTCGAACGCGAATCCAGAGTTGAAATGTTAAGTATTTCCTCAGTATCATAAAATTACATGGAACCAGTGAAATAAATTTTACATGAACAATACCGGTAACAAGCATGCGTTCTAGAAAAATGTTGAGAGTTTACTTTCTTTTTATTTGCTATCGACAGTGGGGAGGATTGTTTATCTTTAAAATAAGTAGTGGGTGATTTCAGCGGCGGGTGTATTTTGGTCTGAAATATGTTAAAACTGGCAAGGAAACTATATAGGTCTTGTTTTTCATGTTCTGCATTTTTTTCTTGATTATATCTCTGATTTTCATATTGGTCGATATACTTACGTTCTGTAAACGTTATTTTCGTCGCAGTATGCAACCAATGCTCTAGAGTTATTAAACAATTGAATATACTAGAAATATTTCTATAATTTGCTATGCTAAACTCATCATCTTCGACATTAAATGTGTTAGCTGCGCGTTACCCCATCAAAATTTATCACGGCTATTTCGCAATCCTAGAGTTAACGAATATATTTGAGATCAAAATTCTTTCCGTAGATCGTGCATAATTTGGCAGCTTCTATTCTCCTTTCTCGCTAGTAGGGCGTCGGTTAGTGTCCTTCAGACTTATTCTCTAGATTCATTAGAAAATACTTGATAAATTGCCTGAAAATGGAAGCACAATGAAGGCCATAAACGCCCTTATAATTTTTCCCCCGATCCACAATAATGTTGTCTTATGAAAGCCAAAATTTCCATCCAGCTGCCCGATATTTAAGACTTGGGGTTGGTATTTTCATTTTTTAATGGGGTTTGTTTCCCCAGTAGCCATTATACTTAGTGATGTGGACAAATAAGAGACTTCAAGCTTTTTGTGTGTGTACCCGGAGTGAATTTAGCCGATAGCTTTTTTTTCAAAAAAGAAATACCTCTCCCCTTCTATACCCTTCCTTTAAGCTTTTACGTTGTGAGTTTAATGGCTCCGCTCCGGAAGAACACAAGAAAAGACCCCTTGCTGATTACATGGGCGATTAATCTTAAGATCATCAATAACCTTCCTCCGTGGGCCTTAAACTCGGGGCAACGAGAGAGGGGGAAAGGAGAGCCTGAGCCCCCTGCCGGCCTTCGCACGAACTCAATTTTCCGCCCTGGGTGATCCGACGCGGACGCAAATTAGGACATTTTTCAAGACTTTTCCCGCCGCCGATGCAGACAGACAGTGATTGAAGCCTTTCCTTAAGGCTTCCCAGGACGCCGAACCCTCTTTTCTTCCCACCCCGAGCTTGATGGAGGAAGGAAGTGGCAGGAAGGACAGTGCCGAGTTTTTTTTTCTTAGGTTGGTGGGCGCGGATGGAGTGGGATAATCGATGTACACAATCGAAGATAAAGAAGAGAAAATAGTGGTTCCGCGTGGAGTGCGGTGGGTCTTTGGCAGGGGGAAGGGTTCGACTGCGCCGTATTGTACCCCGATTGAACCCTCGTGGGAGTCACACTGGGGATATAAAAACGCAAATTTAGTGCGAAGCCTTTTGACGCAAAAAAAAAATTGCATCGTTCGGACCCACAATTTTTGGATAATAGTATTTGAGGAGATCGACCTAAACTCGTTCCGAAATCTGTAAATTGATATTTCATTCCTTCCTCCACAGTTTCCGAGTCCGTAGTTGAAATTTTGTTTGAGTGTTTTCGGAGTTCCAATCTCGCGGGAGCTGTTTTCAAGTTTTTTTTCCTCCTAGGAGCGTGCTGGTAGAACGATTTTACTGGCAGTGAAAATTATCAATACCCTTTTGAGTTGAATCTTTGCGTGTCGTTTTTGATGAATTGGCTGGTGGAATAGTGATGTTTTTGAAGTTAAAATACTGTAGTTAATGTGATAGTGCGGTCAAGGAAAACGTGTTTAACATAGTTTAGGGAAATTTTTGGTGTGAGGAAAGGAGTCCATAGAAAAATTCAAATCTTATAACCCTGGTTAAAAATGAAAGCGCTCATTTAATGTTAGGAATACTTTCCTAAATAAGGCTTTTTTGCAGCTTACTAAGCGGCACAACTATTTATTAAGGTTTACCATTAGCTACCGGGAACTTTTGTGACTTGTTTTAACAAATCAAAAACCTTCCCGGTCCACAAACGTCCCCGGTAACAATTGTCTGATTGAAATGCAACTCCTTGAATTAATTCTGTGTATTCAGCAGCATAGAAAAATTGCTTCAGTTTATTAAAGAATAGGATTGACAATAATGCGATCACATTCTTATGTATTTGATTGTGTACATCACGTAGATATTCAATACCAACTATATAGATCTATGCGGCGTTAACTTTACGATGTAAATAGCGGGTCCTTGGGTATTGATTTGTTGGCGTTGAAGGCTTGCTTGCTATCCTGTATGTGTGCGTTTGAAAATAGGTATAACGTCCATGAAAAAATTTAGCTTCTTGGCTCTCAAATTGAAACATTAATTCTTCCATGGAAAGAAAAGAACCTCATGTATCTGATTTTACAAATGGAATGAACTTTATTGCTGTCTATTCCACAACTGTCATTTTCAATGGAATCTGCTGCTGTGTTCTTCTTAAAATGTATCAAGGTCATATATATAGGGTGTTATAAAAAGAATGCTTGAGAATTACGAGTCACAAGTACAAGAGGTATGTGTGCAGAAAAGTGGGTTATTTGTGTTGAATAATGATTTCGCTATGAGGAAGATTTTTATTCTCTCCAGGTTTGCAATGCAACCAAATAAATATATTAATCGCTGTTTGAGTTCCTTAAAAACCCTTCAGAAAGCCTATGCAGTGTACTTTCCCATTCTCCCATGTGTTTATTACTATACTTGGGTTACCTAGACAGGCTATCCACTTTATTCCTGTACAGTAATCGGCATACCTTTTAAAGAATTATCAAGACCAGAATTACAAAATTACCTCTTATTTAAGCACTTTGTACTTAATTGGTTATATTTTCATCTTCATTTCTAAAATTTTTCACGCCTATATCAGTAAAAACATAAAATACTTAAATGTATGGCTTAAAAGAAATTTATTACCTCTGTGAAGATATTAAAAAATAACTTTTGAATACTAATGTAACGAAACGAATCACTCAAAGAATAACATTAATGGGATAAAGCCGATCAAATATTAGTTAGTATCATTTGAAAGTGATATCGCCTGTCACTCTGACTTTTATGGAACGTTACTTTGGTACTTTATTCATCTGTCTCTCCAATTATTCCATTATTATCTTTTTTGAGAATTTTCAGCGTTTAGACTCTTATCTGTGAGTTCCTTTTTCGGTCCGTATTTTATTTTTTTCATTCATAATGGTTTTTCATTTGTTTCTCTATTATAGATAGAATCTTCGTAGCTTCTCATTCAATCCAGCAGAGAAAAATTTTTGCTCACCTTGTTAAATGCAAATACTCACTTACTCCCTCTTCTTCTGCTCTTGAGCACCATACTTCAAAAAAACTTTCTAGACTACATCTCTCCTCTTCTCTTTACTCGGCTTGTGTTACTCGAAGTTATATCACCTCATAAATATCTCCTTTGTAACTTTTTTACATTGTTGTTTTTATTACGATATTCATTCTCGTCTTTACGGCAATCTCTATACTTTCCTTGCGGAGTGAAGTCTGCCCTTGGACTTGCGATATTAAATTAGTATTCAAGAAAGTTTTCTTAACAAGAAAAATGTTTTTTTTTCATGGGTGTTTTGAAGTCTGTTTCCGCACTAATAGGCGCTTCAGACCGGGAGGAAAAGTATAAGGATAGGAATGGAAAGGATGTTTTATTTTCCTGTAACCACGTTTTATATTTGTTATATTTTTCCAAATGTACATATTCTGAACTAGTCTACGTCCATCTATTTTGTCCTCTTGTTTGAAAGGACAGGGCAGAATGAAAGGACAAATTGGCGTCTTATCTTTTTATTATTAGATCCAAACATCGCTTTGTCCAAATTCTTTTCTATAGGTGTGCTCATGAAAAAAAGTATTGCAGACAAGAAATTAATTTTACGCCATCCGGTAGTGACATTGAAATGCGAGTTTTCTTCCGGAGTGAGGCGTGGTGGGTCACCAGTCGTGAAAATGACCTTAAGCAGAAAAAGCTGTTAATTTAAATGCACTATTGCATGTAAATTGAAGGCATGTAGCATCTTCTATGCATGTAGCCCAGTACAGCTCATCGTACAGCTGATTTCTCGTTATGTTTCGCTCCTGTCTGTCCTGCTGATGTATTACGGGGCTAGAAATATGTTTGTAGTGTCAAAATAGAATTCATGTGATTTGAATATTTAGAGTGACTTAAATCTTGATGAAAACGTTCTAGTCCATAGAGATTCCAAATAAGGCCCTTCCAAAAGATTAGGGACACTTTTTGTATGTTTATACGCGTTTGTTACAAAACGGCTAGCATTAATTATAGTACATATCTAATTCATTTCGGAATTAAGTTTTTAATCATAGTATATCAAATGCTTGTTGTGTATTGTGTATTGTTACAGATGAGGCCTTGCAAGTTCGAAATGACATGTTCACTGTGTTTCCATTTTAACGCTTTCCCACAACTTGTCAGACGAAATAGTATAACGCTGTGATTACTGGGATAAATTCATATTCAAATTGATTTGTATCTCTCGGCAAAGGGAGATTGTCACCAGTTCTTCCTTTGGTTTTGATTAGTTTATAAAATCAATTTCAGTAACGACTTTTTGTGTTCATTATGAATGATAGGATGAACTTTGTAATTCCGCAGTTATTAATTTTCAGTTTTGTCGTTTAGTCTACTCATAGGTTTTTCTTTTCTTGTAGTCATTTATCGTTGTTTCTCCCATTGCTCCTGATGTAATTTGTTACCTATGTAGCCTTTGTAAACGTTATTCTTCTTGCGGTACCTATTGTATGGGCTTAGTCTCGGCATTTGGGAACTCTACCCGTTTCCAATGTGCCGCAAAGTAGGGGATTCATCCCCACTAGGATTCATTTGACCCTTAATTTCGTGAAGGAATTAACCTGAAGTGTGGAGCTGAGTGTTGAATGGCCCGGAATGAGGGGACGTATAAAAGCGGCGAGGAAAGTTATTAGCGGACTGGGAGAATGGACTCCTAGCGCTGGCGAGTTAAACGAAACAGCGGGCAGCGTGCGCAAAGGAACAGCTGCGAGGAAGAGGGCGAATCGAATGGTGCGTCCGGGAAGGGAGAAAGAGATTGTGTGGAAGACACAGGGAGGTAGTGGGAGAAATGAACACGTGTAAATGCATTAAACGCCGACATACGACTGGACGCGTGTGGGAACATTCGCATCCGATCCCCAGTGGGTAAAGTGCCTGCATTTTATCCGTGGGCATTACAAGGCTTTCCAACCATCCACTTGCCCTCAAGCAACCTTCTTCTCTCCTTCGGAACGGGCCATATATGTCCGCGCACGAGGCTTTCCCTATCTCTTACTCTATTCCCAATCTCGACACTCGCTCCAACTGCGTGGTTTGAGTGTGGGAATGAGGAAACTTCCATACGAAGCGTTCCCATTCAAATGTTCTCAATCGAAAATAATCTGACGAACTTCTGAGTGAATGGGTAGGACTATTAAACATTTTTTATATAGCTTTAATTAACCATTTTGACTCTTCGTACTCTTTAGAGTAAAAGTGGACAGCGCTATGCTTTCGGAGACTTCAGTCTTAGCAATTCCGAACGCTTGCTCATATGGGTGGGAAAGGATTTCATGATATCGTGGCAGTATACCTTTCATTATTAATGTATTAAAGTAGTGAATTATTTGTTTTTATGTGTCTTGTAAGTTTCAAACTTCATGCCGTACCACTGTACTTAACTCAATAAGTTACTAAGCATCAATTTTGAGAGGTTTGAACTTTGGCTGTGTGAAAGACGTTAATATCCGTCATGCACAATATTAATAATTTTAGCAATTTTATCAGCAGCAACTTTTTAAAGCCATTTCACGTCATATCTGAGGTAAACTACGGCTGTGGTTTACTGTAGCATAATATCATGGTTCATGTCAAGTTTTTAAAATGTGAGTTGGTATAGGAATTTTTAATCTGCCACTTTATTTTTATGGACTAATTGCTGAAGTACGTTCTCGTACGTTTTGGAATGGAAGACATCTTCTTTTATAACTATGTTTTAGCCTGTTAGGCACCTCTTAATACCCTTAGCCTACCTCGAAACTGAGAACTTAAAGTAAGAACTTAAAGTAAAGTAACATGTAAACGTCATGCACCCGTTTGCCGGACCTATCTTGTTAGGCTGTAAGTTTTAGCATCTATCCCGTTTTCTATCCCTACCTCTATTCTCCAATACTAGGCTATATCGTTTCACCATCCCTCTCTGATATATTCATTTTATGCTTGCTCCCTCACTTCGTATACATTAAAAATAAAGTGAAAAAATGTAGTTCAATTCCTGGATAAAAAGCAGAAACTTCTCCCTCGCCATTCTCTTCAGTGAAATATGAATGACATCTGTTCCATAGTAGGAATTCCCGCTAAATTTGAGTCGCTGGACGAGCTATTTACCAAAATGATAGGCAAACTTTTTCTCGGGCCTGAAAGAATGACTTTCCGCGGCTCTAACTTGCTTTGTCTCTCCTTCCCTCCATCTCACTTACTTCAGCCTTCTCTGTTTCCACGTCTGAATGCCCCCCAATTTATATTGTCGCACTGGCAGCTAAAGCAGGAACGCAACGGCCGCCGCTATTTCCAAGCCTCATCTCTCGTCAACGAAGGGGTTGGGAGGGATAATAGAGTGCGTGGGAGAGGGTGAATAGGGGGTCGGAGCGGAGGCTGGAGCCTCCAGCCACCGTGTCGTTTCCCTTCCGTTCATTTCCTCGGTCTTCTCTCCAGAGCCCGTCTCAGGCTCACGGGGGAAACGATCCTTTTCATCGCCTTCCCTCCCAGCAGTAGCCTTCCTCCCCTCGCTCCGTGAGGCCGCCAATCAGAAGGGGAGTCGGAATCAGGGCCTCCGGACCGAAAATACCACCTCTGACCTCGAAGGACTCCTCGCCAGATGTTGGTATCCCTCCGGCCGCAGGGCCTTGCCTCCACGGATCAGGGAGTCGGGGTAGGGTAAAAGCTTAAAGGGAATGAGAATGAACGGCCTGACGGAATAAAGGTCAGCATATTAGGTCCCCGCTACCGTTTTGCTTGCGCTTATGAGTTTGGGAATTATTACAATTCACATTATTTCCGCTTCTGAAACAACCATTACTGGAAATAGGTTAGGTGAGGATTAGCGAAAACTTACATGCGTTGAAACCTGAAACGGAAATGCATTATAATTTGCAAATAATATGCATTTTTGGAGTGCATGGTTTTTAACGCTGCAGTCTTGCGGTGCTGGTAACGTAGGACTTGGCAGGCCATGAATCTTCAGTGACGTCGCGACCTATAAAGAATTCCAATAATTGGGTTCGGTATCGGGATTCCTGCGAGTCCTTACGTCACACCAGAGATTACTTCGCGGTTCATCGATTTCGGCGGAGATAACTCGATAAGATTTTGAGATATTCAGCACATGTAGCATTGTGTAATAATAATATTTCCTTGCTTCTGCTAATATTGTAGTCAGGTCCGTACATGCGTACATTTGTTTTATTCTCTATTTATATAGACATATACGTGTAAGCTCCCTTGCTAAATTCAATAGTTTTCGAAGGGACGGATATAATACTTAGGAGGGACTCAGAGTAAATGAAAACAGTCCCGCTGAGCTTGGATCGAGAAACGAAATTGAAACTTAAGTATCCTGTTGAGGAGAGTGGGCTACACTAACTTAAGTTAAAGTTCGCGAGCCCTGGAGATTTTTAATGTGCTTTGACCTAAATTACTTGCTTATATTTTTACAGTTGCATTTATATACAAGATGGTGGGCGCGTAGAACCATTTTTAGGTCTTATATTGTTTGTCAATTTCATTGGGGGTGTGTAAACTGATACACCACGAATCAGCTCTAGTGACACCACAATAAACAACCAAGAATTGAAACAAATATTCACCTTGATTATTAAATGTTTTAGTGCCCAATCATCACGGTTGGGGTCTAGCCACATTGGCATACCAGTTCCCGTGAGGTCGCCTAAGTTAAGGTACCGTGGGCTTGGACAGAGTTTGGGATGGGTAACCCACCTCCATGCCTCTACCGCGGTGCTCTTGTCCGCTGTCTGCAATTGGCGGGCAGGTTAAGTATGGGTTGGCTCAATGGATCTTAAGTGGTCTAAGTGGGGCTCCAGAAGGCCCCCTCCCACCCCTCCAATTTATTAATTTTACCCAATCATCATAATGGATAATTGCCTTGCGGGAGTGATAATAATTGATTATAATTAATATGGTTTCTCCATCGTTAAATTTTACTCGTTTTGGTAGCGCACTTTCCCCTCTTTACTAATCGGATCATCCTAAGTCTTTTAACTTATTTCGTATCATATACATATCACATTTATTGCAATATATTTTTGTTATGGCTTCTGCCGTTCCTATCCTGCTGAGATTTCGCTCCTTTATCGTAACCTTAACAAATCCATCAGTACTTCTCCGCTTACCTTTTTCGTTTCTTTTAATCTTCTTTCAGTTACTTCCTCTCCTAGCTCACCATAGCCCCTTCCAAACACTCATCTTTAACTATAATCCATGCTCTTATTTCTCTCGTTATGGTGGTACTTTCCCTTCAGCTTCCACCCATTACAACACTTACAACTAAAAAAGCCTGTAAACAGTTGGAAACTTGGAATGAAATATCTTGCTTAAAATGTAATTTATTTATGCTGAAAAGCCACGAATTGAAGATTACCTAGTAATTCTAGTCTCTGATAACAGCGTACTCTTGTTAAAAGCGCTGATATGGTCAATTACATCAAGCGCCTTTTATCTTAGAGACATTAATTTGCTCAGCCTCTCGCTACGGTGGCGTGTTTACTGTACACATGTGTTATCTTGCGACTCGCCATCTCAGAGTAATCTTTTAAGCTGCTACATGAACAGGAAGTAACAGCTGAGGTTATGCTTTGTCATTCAACGAAGAAAAATATGTTTCTCGACCATACTAATCACCCATCAGAGATTTTGAGCTGCAGATGAAGCTTTGAGCTGCAGTCCAAGTACTATTTAACATGGGGCCTCTGGATGTAAATTATTACACTAGACGCAATATGTGTTTAATCATCTATATATATAAAAATGAATGTATGTGTGTGTGTGTGTGTGTGTGTGTGTTTGTGTGTATGTCCTTTATGCATTACTACACCATTCATCGGATCGCCATGAAACTTTGGGAAGTTGTTGAGTACATTCCCGAAAAGAGGACTACGAAATCGATATTTCAATATCGATACTTTATCGATATAATATCGCTAAAGTATCGATAAATTGATACATTATTGATACAAAATTGAGGTGAAATTATTTAGTTTTTTAAAAGGAATGTATCGTTGCAATATCGATACTGTATCGAATGTATATAATGTGTTTGTCCTTTATGCATTACTACACCATTCATCGGATCGCCATGAAACTTTGGAAAGTTATTGAGTACGCCCCGCGAAGGTTTCTACAAAATCGATAATTCAATGTCGATACTGTATCGATATAATATCGATAAAATATGGATACATCGATACATTGTTGATACAAAATTGAGGTGAAATTATTTAGGTGTTTTTTATCAAAGTTTTATAAAGTTTCATTACAATATCGATACTGTATCGATACAATATTGATAGCTTCATGCATTACCACAACATTCATCCAATTTCCATGAAGCTTTGGTTAGTTGTTTTGTTCACTCCATGGAGGTTTGTATGTACAATATCGAGAATACAATATCGACACTGGAGACGGGATGTGCATCCCATTGAACTTGCAATTCATTGAAACACGTGCAACATATTCAAATCATCCGGCATGGGACAAATATTTCAGAAATGCCAACTTATTGCTTGGGATGAATGCACAATGGTGCACAAAGCATCGCTCGAGGTTCTGGATCGATCATTGCAAGATTTCCGTTGAATCCTGAGACCATTTGAGAACGCATTAATATTGCTTGCACGATAATTCAGGCAAACATTACCTGTAATTCCTCGATTGACACTAGCGGATGAAATAAATGCTTGCCTGAAATATTCTGCTTTGTGACGACATGTAAAGACGTTAAAATTATATACAAATATGCGTGTCCAGCTGCAAAACAATCGATCAGCTGAGATATATTGTGTACCCATAAGAATTGTGAAATTAAACATACTATAAACGTGCCCTTTCCATTTAACCAGATTGAGCCACAGCAACGCGTGGCCGGGTCAGCTAGTTTAATATAAAACTAACTAAGATTTTAGCTATTTTACTTGTTAGAAGATTAAATGTTCTTTTTTCTGTGACAAACTCCAATATGACTAATTTGAAAACTTATTTATGTTTATTCTGACTACATAGGGGTCATTCCATACCATTTCACCAGATTTTTAAAAAAGTTGTTGCAGCACCATTTCAGAAAAAATTCAAATTTAACACACTTACTACTACATGTCTGTAAGGCTCAAAACCAATTTTTGTTAATTTTTTTTCCATGACCTCAAGGACTTACAGGGCCGCGAAGGTCACAGCGCACTGTAAAAATGACACTTTCAGCGAGTATCGGTAATAAGAGTTACTCGGAAACTACAAGTTGTAGTAGAATGGTTCAAATACCATTTTGATGTTCATAAATTGAGCTTTCATTTGAAATATTTTTTATAACCTTACTATGCAACATCTATGAGAATAGTGAGTACAAAGTTTCGATACAAAATGCTGTTTTTTACAACTTTTGCTATTTATTTTCTTATAGAAGGGTTGTGATCACAATGTCTATATTTTTGTTATAGTATATTTGGGTACTATAGTAAATGTGTGTAAGAAAAAAGTTGTGTGTTTGTTAAGCCTTTAGCTGTTACAAGCTTCCGCAAATAGGAAAAATTGAAAATTTACCATTTTCGGGCCCCTGTATCTCTGGTGGGGGACTTATTAAAAATTTGAAAATTTCAGTACAATAAGCTATGATCCTATTAAGAATGCACTAAAAATTTGGAGTATGTGTTTTGGCTTGTTTGGAAGTTACACCAAACTGAATTTTCAAAAAATTTTCTCTCGCTCACCTTGTAAAAGCAATGTATAGATTGTTGTCTATAGTGCATTCTTAATAGGATCATAGCTTATTGTACTGAAAATTTCAAATTTTTAATAAGTCCCCCACCAGAGATACAGGGGCCCGAAAATGGTAAATTTTCAATTTTTCCTATTTGCGGAAGCTTGTAACAGCTAAAGGCTTAACAAACACACAACTTTTTTTTTACACACATTTACTATAGTACCCAAATATACTATAACAAAAATATAGACATTGTGATCACAACCCTTCTATAAGAAAATAAATAGCAAAAGTTGTAAAAAACAGCATTTTGTATCGAAACTTTGTACTCACTATTCTCATAGATGTTGCATAGTAAGGTTATAAAAAATATTTCAAATGAAAGCTCAATTTATGAACATCAAAATGGTATTTGAACCATTCTACTACAACCTGTAGTTTCCGAGTAACTCTTATTACCGATACTCGCTGAAAGTGTCATTTTTACAGTGCGCTGTGACCTTCGCGGCCCTGTAAGTCCTTGAGGTCATGGAAAAAAAATTAACAAAAATTGGTTTTGAGCCTTACAGACATGTAGTAGTAAGTGTGTTAAATTTGAATTTTTTCTGAAATGGTGCTGCAACAAGTATTCGGTGAATTGGCATGGAATGACCCATAGGTAAACTACATTCTGTATTATGCAACACTATTTTGTTAGGGGTTACGAATTGAGAGCAATTTTTTGTCTCTCTTCACTAATTTATTATTTGGTGATTGCGATGGGTCTCGGCGGAGACTAATCATTTCAATGCGCTCGTTAGATAGTTTTCGTTGGTTTTAAAATGTCAGTCGAGTCCCGTTCGAGCATGATGTGGAAATCAGGGCATCAATCGCTAACAGAACAATGAATGGCTCTCGGAAGGGGCATTTGCGCTCGTCACAGTTATCGAAGATATCGATTAGACGCCGGCAAACAATCGTCCCGCCCCCATTTCCTCTTTCCTGGTGCTGAAAATGAAAATTCCGCGAGAAACTTGTTGAGCAGGTTCCGTGGATTACTCTTCCACCATGTAATGAACTTTCAAGTATGTATAATGCGATCGCATCCTTGCGGTTTGTATTTATGAGCTTTAATACATTTGGGTGAATTTATATCCTCTCAGTTAATTGTACTCCTAATGCTATTTTTAGAATTAAAACAATTCACTTATAAGTAAATAATTCAGGTATACACAACGTTTAGAAGTTTCGGAATATCAATTAATGATACACCGGATCGAAAGACTTGTTTACTCAACAAACATGGGTGACCTTGAGTTAAACCAACTTCAGCGACTATTGACAGCCTCAAAATCAGTAAATGAACTCCCCACCAGCTAAAGAGGCATGTTGTGTTGATGGCAAGGGCCTATGAAATGGGGAATAACCACTAAAAATGCCAGGATTTATATTCGGCTTTCATAATAATTGACTTGAATCATTTTTACTAGTTTTCCACAGGATTTTCACAAGGTAGTACTCAGTTTATGCGTATCTCACGGTTAAATTCAGGTGTTAATTAAAATCAGTGGTGTACCCCACGATTTGAAAGTTGTCATTATATCCGTCATCATTTTTGTTCACTGATGCTGAGGAAATGTTGACGAACTCTTGTGTTTCTTGACTGCTATGCGTCCTCCATTCAGCAATTAATATAATCAGCTTGTATTTCCGTATAAATCTCGTTCTTATATTTTTTTAACTTTGTCTTATTGGGTTGCAACCCTTCCAATTTATTGGGTTGCAACCTTCCAATTGGTTTAATTGCTGTCCATTTATTTCTCTCAGTCATGGAGCCGTATGAGATAATGTTCGCTGCCAATAAAATTGCGTCTTCTACTTTGATTGCAGGCTAGTTTAGCAGCAGTAGTGTTAAACTCAGAGGTATTTTATTTAGATTAAAACCCCTTTCTAGAGAGCAGGTTGCCTCCTAGTCGAACAGATTTTTAGGCCATCACGATGGTTTATATATCCACTGAAGCGGAGGCGAATCATGTTTCTCAAGCAAACACTCCCGTCATAAATCTTCCTCAAAGGTCCTCCCCATCCTCCGATAATCTTTAACTCCTCCCGCCGCCTCTCTCGGCTAGGAACTCGTGTCTGAAGTTTTCTTAATTTTTGGCTCCCTCAGTCCGGGCGCCTCTGAGGCTTCAAGGGGTGCCTTATGCGGTCGGCAAATGATTTTCAAGGGTTGAACGGGACGAGGGTTCTCCCCGGGCAGGGAAGGGAGGCCGGGGTAACTGGAGGAAAGTGGGGAGAGAGAGAGGAGAAGCTTGGTGAGACAGCTGGAGGATTTTGGTGTTGGAGAGGGATTTGTTTCGCTGTTGGGATTGGAAGGGAAACGGCTTTCCGAGTGACTAATCGAAACGAGGGTGAGTCGGATAGGAAGGGGAATAGGCTTTCGTCTCGGCGACCTAGTTACTCTGGTTCGCGGCACCCGGTGCTTAAGACGGGAGTTGAGGAGCGTTACTAACCGACTAATCGTTGATTAAAGGTGTTCAGCGGGGAGAGTGGTCTGGGGTGATAGTGGATTGAAGCGTCTCTCTTAAGATATGTTCTAATTAATTTGAGAATCAGAATTGGGGTGATCTATTTGCTCTCTAGTGTACATCCATCCGTATTGCGGGACATACGTAACTGCCGTATTGCGTGAGGTATCCAGCTGCTAAGTTTAAAGCAGTATCGATTCATGCAATGTATCAGTGTCAATTGGTCTTGAAGCTTAAAAATCTGGTGAATGAATGCCAGCTGATTTCCACGCTACATGTCTGTGAGACACTCTTCGAGCACACTTATGGAAGAATTGGCATTCAATTCAAAATTATTCTGTGTTTGTAGGAAATGCCAAGTGTTCAACTTTATTCTTGTATGAAGTCCGAATCGAATGCAATCCAAGGTTATACGCACGGAATCAGTCATTTTTTCTGCCTTGATCATGTCTTTATTTAAGGAGCTTCGGATTTTGCTTCAATTCCTGACGAAAAGAAGGCAAGAATTGGTTCGCAAGATGGAGGCGTGTATGTTTCTATATAATGTGGTCAAAAGAAAAACACTTTCTAATAAATACGACTTCAGTCGTTGTTGAACCTTTGATGACGGGAGGCAACAAAAGAATACTCGATCAAAAATACGTGTGATAACAGCAACTAATTGTAAGTACTAACTAAATATGATGATAGCAAGTCAGGAATATGTGTTGGAATATTTGTTGATGTTAATTCTATGTGATATGGAGAGCGATAATCATAAAAGTAAATTTTCGAATTCATGAAAATAGGGCAGGGGTGAAGAAAGTCAGATTGGTGAACCGGTTGAGCATTATTACATGTAGTTTCGACCACTTTTGACCCGGCCCTATGCAGTAGATAAATAGGCCTAAAATTTAGCCTTCAACCATTCGCCAAAGTCTGTTGAAATGGTTATAGTTTTGTATAAAGTTGGAATTTAGCTGTATTACGATAATATTTTTTTTGCAACTACCTCGCTTTGTTCTAAAATATACAAATTTTACTTTTACAAATGGGCTTTCGATTATCTGAGGCCTGTAATATTCTCTACGTCGTTTTTCTTTAAATTTGCATACTCTGTTGGTGTAGTTAACTTTGTCATTGAAGAATTCTCTGGTTACCCTCATTGCTACAGGCTAATAAACCATTGTATATGGATTTATCCCCTTTATTGGGGAATCCTACCCTTAAAAAAAATAAAAAAGCTTCGTATAAGCTGATGTAGATCCATACAAAGTGTCCGAAATCAATTATTGACAATGTGATTGATGTGACGACTTCCTGATATAAATAATTCACAGCTTCATATTACACATCCTTGTTTTGTTCATTCCTCGGTACATGCGAATCTCCGCTAATGAGAGTCCGATGCAGTTGCTAAGGCTACTGTCAGCATTACTGTTGTGAAGATCAAAGCTTGTGCCCTATGACCCTGTGATCTTGCATCTGCGTAGCAAAAATGTATCTATATAGCAGATGTGTGACTGACGCGTGAATTTTGCTGGTAAAATACCCATTAATAATTACGTGACATAATATTGGCTTTCTTTATCGGGAGCAGTCGGAGCTTAGAAATGTTTGTCATGTTAAACGGTAATTTTATCATTCATTCATCACACCCTAAAATAAGGAATTAAGGCCTTTAGCT
Organism: Platycnemis pennipes; assembly: GCA_933228895.1. Classification (NCBI taxonomy): domain Eukaryota; kingdom Metazoa; phylum Arthropoda; class Insecta; order Odonata; family Platycnemididae; genus Platycnemis; species Platycnemis pennipes. The sequence goes on from OW121857.1 coordinate 86,590,012, forward strand.
CTGGGGTATAGAATATTTTGAGGAACGCTATTGATCTCTCGTATTGGGTTATCATAAGTACGCATTATATTGTGATATAGAATAGTTTTTTTGCAATTAAAATAATAGAAAATGCTGTATGCATGTTACCTTTTTTCAAATGTTCTTTTTCAATAAAACTGTATTTTGATATGTTTTTAGTGTCGTCTTTTTTGTATTGGTTCTAGTATTTAACCCATCAAAGTAATGAACGTTTTAATACCCTAAATATTGGGTAGTAAACGTTATTGATGCTTGGTATTCCTCTTACTTTCAAAAACATAATGCCTACCTCTTTATGCAAGTCTTGGATGGATGTCAGTCGTTGACGTATCACGTTCGTTATTAATGAATAAATAGTTTTATAAAATTCTGTGTGTATTTGTGTGAACCTGCTCCTATTTTTAAGTCATTCCATGTCGTAAATTTGTGAAATTATCAGAAGCAGATGGAGGTTGAAGTAATAGAGATGTAGGTAGATGTGTGTTAAAAAATTAAATTCAGCTTTTAATATGCCTTAATGTCGCCCTGAAGAAATAAATACACCGCAGCTGATTCAAGTCATGTATACGGAATCGAACAAAGCCTTTTTGATTCGAAAAGCTGTTATCAAATTCTACGACCAGCTACATGCAAAGATTTTATGTATGGGGATTTGTTTTTCAGAATTAAAATATGCTGTCAAAGAAGAAAAATTAAAAGAAAAAACTCAGTTGGTGTACGCGAAGGATTGTTCGACTCTTTGGAAAAATCGACGAGGCATTCAAACGTGTTGTATTCGTTGGAGGACATGAAAAGCGATGCTCGCGGAATCAACGAGCTCTCTTTATTTTCTGGCATTTGTATAATATTTTCAAAATCCTTCAACAGGAAAAATTATTTTGAAGTTCCCATTATTCCTTCAGAATTAACCATTCGCTACTGTCAAGGGAGCATATGAACGAAAATTTAAACAAGGCTGAATTTGACGTTGAAGTGCTCATTTACAATATTCCAAACACCCTAATCCTTTTGTGTTTAGGCATCGGAAGATTTTAGAATGACACCTTTTAAAGATAAAGTTATTTAATTAGCTGATCGCTTCGGACAAGTATTGTCGAAATGTAGGCTCTATTTTTTATCTCAAATTGGGGTATTTTAAAGAAAATGAGTATTAGAATCGATTCATGAAAAATATTTTCTCCTGAAAGTTGATGAAGAGAGTGGAATAGGAAGGGGAAATAAGTAGGAGTAAAATTGCTTCTGAAAACGTTTAAGAACGTTTCAGTGATTAGGAATTTTTTAATCTTATTGTAATTGAAACTGAAAAACGTGAAGAACAGTACTCTTTTCTTCCTCCTCACGAATTTACGTGCACTTCATTAGAGTTACACTCACCAGCACGGAAGATATTTTTGCTTACATTGAAGTAATTTTAATGTTGATAGATAATTTTACCGTTAGTGTCAGAATGTATTCTATATTTTATTATCCTTCAACCTACTGACACGTATGTCTTTATGTAATCTTCAACGAAGTAGTGAAGACTCTGCTGGTTTTATTTGTTCCGCCTCTAATCCTTTCTTTCGTACACCCTACTATCTCCTTACATACTTTTCCTCTTATTTCGCATTCGTAGAAATTAATGCATCACGCAATTATCTTAGTTGCCAGGGCTGCATCATGCGTGGAGCGTATTCAAGCACATTCAGTCATTAATCTTCAGGTACACCAATAGGTATACCATTTTCTCATCCGCTGTCCTGCATGTGTTTGCTGGTTTGAATTTAGTGCTTTGAAAAACAGTGTAAATATCTTTTTTATAGTTATTTGTGTCTCACGCTGCTTTGTGCACATATGTCCGCTGTAATTCACTTCAGTGGATCGGGTTGGTGTGGTGGCTAGAGTACTGGCCTCCCATTCGGTCGGGTTCGATTCCCGGCAGTGGCGGATTTTTTTCAGTGGAAAACCGGTCCCCACTTGAGTGCCTAGTGGAGGGCATTTCAAGTTCAGTACTCCGTCCGTCGGATGGGATGTTAAGTCGTGGCCCCCTTGGCGCCTTTCATTAAGAGTAGGCTAATGCCGTCGCCGGGTTTCTCTCCACCCTTCCTCCATTTCCTGAAAACTCCTATCATTACCCATCTATCCTATATGGCGCTAATAACCTCAGCTGTCGGTCGCCTCCCCTGAATAACCAACCAGCTGTAATCCACTTCACTGTGAACCTTCAGCAAGAACGTTAAAATACTCATTCAAGTCGGGTTTCATAACAAATTGGAAGATTGCGAAAAACACTAAATAGTTTGAAAATCAATAAATAGTTTTGCGGCTAGTTTGCAATCCTTAGCTAATGGTTTTTTTCTCTATGGAATATCTCCTAACCTAGCTCACCGAGCTAACCAAGGCTATCCAAGTTCATTTGACAATACACCTGTGTGGTTTGCTTTTTATACCTTTTTTGTTTGTTTTATCTATTTTGAAAAAATTACCTTGTTTTAATTTTCAAACCTCTATTTTATTGTATCTTTTTTCAAACTATTTATCGTTTTTTTGCTTTTTTATTTGACAATACCCTTCTCATGGAATACGATGTTGCGGCCTCATTGTGGTTGAGCTTGGGCATACTCGTAGTCCCCTGAGATGCTCTGACGGCAGTAAAGAATATTACCTCTGATAGGGTTACCCATACTGGATTGGTCGTAGTATAGTTGCTGGACTGATTGAAAACTGGCAATAAAGAAATAAAATTAAATCCTCAGGGCAATTCTTTGTTTTGTTGCAGATCCTTGGGAATTTGTTCACTGCAGCACTAATATCTATTTTTTTTTAATGCTCCGCCGACTAAATTCCAGCCAACATATTTTTTCACTCATTTCCTCAATTTTTTACCACGCGTAACTGTTAGTCCTGGAGATAAAACGCAGCTGCATTCAGGCTTATCCCATTTAAACCAAATTTTACGCACATAATTTAAATGGTTTAATTTTCTTGATGTAATATTTCCTTTAGAGTAATGCGCTACAAATGTGGTGCTTTGGTAGATACTATTACATTTGTGTTCCTGAGCCGTATTTACATTTTCAACCGAGAATTTGTCCATTTTAGGAACTCCACCGAATCCTAGCTACACTTACACGTAGTAGTATGGTTAGGAAATTAATTTATGGCAGTGCATGGTTCCTACATTTGCAGTGTTGGATATAACCCTTTCGGAAGCTTCCTTAAACCTAGCTATACTCTCGGTAAACAACGTACGACGGGATGATGGAGCGTGCGTTTCCCTGTTTCAGCCAGGTGCATTAGCTTTTCCTCCGGAGTTGGAATCGTGAATGAGGAAGGAAGTGATGAAAGGCTGGGAAAAATAATAAAACCACGCGGTGATCCTCAGAGTGCGTTTAATTCTCGTCGCAGACGGCGCTAACGACCTTTGGCGTCCAGCACAGCCCGAAGGAAAACAGAGGCAGTGGCAAAAACATAGTTACCGACTTCGCGGACCCAGTGCTGGAAGATTGCATTTTGTTAGCCTGGTTACTTGGAGGGAGGGTTGAGTGTGTACGCAGGTAAAGGCAGAAAGTCACGCGGCGTCGATCTTGGAGTAAGCGAGTGGCGGCATTTCTTTCTAGAATAATGTATGTTTTTTTATTTTTTTCCTTCCATGTCCTTACATGTAGTTAAATAACGTTAAATTACGATTGCCTTATGCATAATCTGTGCGATTCCTTCCAAATTTATCCCTATCCACTGTTGTGCACTTTTTCTAGCTCATTTATTTTGCATCAAATGCCCTTCCTTTTTCTCTTATTCTGCAATTTATTTTAAATAACGGACGCTTGCTAGAACATACTTATCCCTAATGCTCTCATCGTTTTTTGACAACTTACTTTTCTCATATATCATGTGCAGCACTTCATTATTAGCCCTACATTTCGAAATTTTCACGTTTTGTATTCTTCTCATATTCCAAAGTCTAGATCCTCATATCGACACGTGTGCTTTTCGTGTTTGTGAGTCCAAGTATCGATCCGTATGAAACCAAGCTTTTTATTAAGCTCTTTAACAACCTTTTCCTAATACCTTTTCTAAATGTTTTTTGAACTAACGTCTCATCCTGTTGGCGTATGAATCTTTAGCGGTAGCAATTGTATTACCTTTGCTATTAATGTTACCTATGAAATAATAAAAAAACGCATTGAGCGGAATTTACTTGTGGCTATCCTCAGAGAGGGCTTTGCGAGGCGGTGGGAGGGGAAGTTTCAGGAGTTCCCCCACTCCATTTCAAGGAGCGAGGAGGGGTGAGGTTGGTGAGGGGTGTCCGCAGGGGCCACGTGCGGGGAGGCTTTTGCGGCATTAAAGGTGGGCACAGTCCATTACCTGCTTGCATTTCCCACTCATCTGGGAGTCGGCTACAGAGGTCGTAATGGCCGCCGGCTCGGAATAGCCCGGGAGCACTCAACTTCCTTTGTGATCCCCTGCTCTTCCATATTTATGCGCCCCGGGTTCGATGTCGCCCGCGCCGGGGGGTCCTTCCTCGGGTAAAAGGGAACCCTGTCCCTTCCCCACACACCATCAATCGGTGCCCATCCCCCTTTACCCTATCCCATCCTGTGTGGTGCAATATTTGCGGAGTGGGAGAACGCTCTTGGGGTCGAAACTGGGAAAGGGGGTTGCATAACTGCACTGACCTCTACTCCTCCGGCTTGAGCCTTCGTAATTATAGTCCGTGACATCCGTTCCCCCCCTCTCTGTACCCCGTTAGTCCGAAATGGGATTGATTTTTCAGTCAAAAGCAAGTGCTGGGATGAGAGTGTTAGATGAACTCGGTTGCATTCGCCAATAGCCAAGTGTCAATTAACCCTTAGTGTGCCGGAAAACACTACCGCGTTCCTCCCCGCCCTTGCAAAAAGTGCCAGGGAGTGCTATTGAGCTATTCCTCAGTGTCACCATCAGTTGTTGATAGTTCACTGATAGTTAAATGATGGCATTTTACTACAGAAAACATTAGATACCGGACATTTTTAATTACATAATGACCACTGGTTTTCTTTTGCCTATGTTTATGCATGCACTACGTTAAATACTCCTAATTTTCCCCTAAAACTCTGGAAAATCGGTAAAAATGCTCAGAAAATTCAAGCATAGCGCCTGGGATATTGGTTAGAACTCAAAAGAGTTAACCTGGAAGCTTACTTGTAGCCAAATGCAGCATTATTCTTACTCATGCCAAAAGTAATATACATTTTATGAAGGTACTCTCCTGAGAAATTATTCAGTGCTAAATTCAGGTGGGAAGGTGGGAAAATTGGTAAGGAAAATTGATAAAAAAAGGCTAAGGAAAATTGATCAATTCAGCTATTTTGAATGATTAGCTGTAATTTTGTTAAAAGGTGGACGTTGTACTGAAAAAAGCTTGAAAGAATTGTCTTAGCCACAGAGATTGTTTTACTAATAGGAGAGAACAAGCGACAAGCATTAATAATTCAAGAGGGGGTTAACAAAGTGTATTTGGAGGATAGCATTTAATTCATCCAAAACTTGAACCGAAAGTAAATGGATTAAAAGAATTAGTGATGCTAAAAACAGCTAATGTAGACCCATTAGCCATCCACTCTGGTTGATGACAAGTATTATCAACCACCAATGACTCTCTCTCCCAGTTTTCTCTTTAAATAAAGGTTTAGATTTATATACTATCATTTCTAAGGACATTTAAATTTTATTTTCGATAAAATAGTGACAGCCAACTTTTTTTCTGATTTAATCGGGGTGGGTGTTGACTGCCGGAAACCTTTACTCATGCTTGTTCTGTTGAGTACAAGTCGATCGCTTCCGTAGTTCTATTGTTTATGACCGCGTCTTAACCGTGTGTTGAACTGTAACATTACAACTCATTGCTGGAATTTGGGAAGACATGGGTCATTCAGTAGTAATGGGCCGGTGACTGACAACTGAAGTCATATGAATTAAAACGATTTCTGGACGTGGGTTATAGTACAAGGTAGGGTAAAATCCATTGCCTGCCAGTCAGTTGCTAGCTCGACTAGACCCTGTTGGGACATTCACGAACTTTCGCGTAGATGTTTTACTTAGGTATGTGTTTACTTGAGCTAGCTGAGAGGGAGTACATCATATTTCGTCTATGGTTATTGTGAGTAAAGTAATCGTGTTATAACCTGCGTAACCGTGAACTGAAAGATAGATGCCAAGCGATACTACCTTCAGATGAATGGATCTCTGAATCCTAAGTATAAATTTTCCGCTAACGAAAGAGGAAGAAATTAAAAATAAGTTTTTAATTCCTGTATGTAATAAATACCTGGTGATAGTTATCTCGCTTCCACACACCCTGATGATGGCTTTTAGTATGATAAGATGAGATTACATTAAAATTCCGACCGGATCCAAACCTCGGTCCCGATTGCCGGGTTAGTAACGCGCCTTCCAAATGAGCCAAATATCTGGGGCTCGGCTGTTGTCTCGGTATTGATTTCGTCTTAGTCTTAATATTTAGTTCCTGTCAGTTCGATACATTCCCAGCAGATGAGGGTGTTCAATGCTCCTGTCATTTAACCAGGGTCCACAAACAGGGAAACCATTACATTGGACGCTATGTAACCCGGACCATCGATCGTTTTCTCATCGTCACGAAATTCTTGGGGATGTGCCCTTCCCTAACCCCTGTTCCTTTTTCCGCGTACCGTGGAATCCCAGTGGAGAAACTTTTATGGGTGAGATGCCTGCTTTTCTTCTCTTCCGACTTCAGACGCCCCTCTTTATACTTCTCTTTGCCCCCACTCTATCCATGTGCGAAGATTCCGTTTGATTCCTTTCCTTGCTCTGCTTGAATCGGTGTGTTTTTCGAGCCTTTCTTCGTCTTCTCATTCTGGGAAAAAATTGGCTGGGGCTGTGTAGGAGCGACGGTCTCAAGCCTTTCGGGCTAAGAAGGCGATGTGTTGTCATTGGGCTTGGATTCTTTTTGTGTAACTTTTTGCTTCCTTTGCGGATTTTTTTCTTTTTCTCAAAATAAAAAAATCAATTACTTTGCAAAGTATAATGTTTATGTAAATTCCGACAATTTTTTACTGGCATTCAAAAATATTCACGAAAATAACAGCGGTTTTATTTGCATTGAGGAAATACAAATAGATCCGCTAGCGAACTTTGCTATTACGACTTCGTGCAGGAATTAACGTACGAATTTCTCAGTGCACAGCGCTGATTAGATTTCAAAATGTTGGGAACCCGCTACGACCATTATTGGAAAGCTAATCTCTAAACTTGGTATTATCTAGTAGTTGAATATTTTTAAATTTACCTCAGTTGATATATTTTCTATAGCTTTTATAGTTTGGTTATAGTCGACATGCATACATATCTTCGGGACGCTTAAATTGTACTCTTATGCACCCAGTGCCCACTGAGCCAAATAGATTGACGTATTTGTCAAATGGTATTATGATGATTCTTGTGTACAGTCGCTCTTTCATCGTTTTCGCTACCCATTCATCTTCATCACGTGGCCAATCATCAACTCTCTCCTAATCTTTTAAAGTGACAACTTCCGCGTAGAAGTTTCGGCGATAACGTACGAGAGATCTCTGTCGAGATGCGATATTGGTGGGGATTTCTGGAATAGCCATCGCCCGGTACGTATAAAACTTCTTAAACGTTCATGCGCCCCAACTCCCAATTCCGAGCGCGCGATACATACTCGGGATGCCTCATCAATCCTCCGTTGTAGGGCCTCGTATCCGGAGGTAAACGATGCCGTCAGAAAGAGAAGACGATGGGAACACACGTCCCCGAAGCACGCGACGGAGGTGTACTATGGGATCGTCCAATATGTCCGCCGCGTATTGTGTCCCTCGCTGGGCAGACGGGAAACTTTGCGAATAAAATACGACGTCGGGTTGTGTACGGCCGAAGGAGACTTGGTCTTTATATTCCGTCCGGGTGGTGAGAGGGACTGTGGTGGAGGTTGAGTGGGGCAGGGGCGCATTTGAAGGAAAACTATTGCCATTGCGGTGTCCTCGCTACCACGCGTGGGGGTTGGAGAGGGTGGGGGGTTCTTTTTTGTTTTTTTTTTCGCTTTGCCGACGACGGAATCTCCCCCAGGGAACCTTAATTGCAGTCATGTGTCAGAAATACGGCGGCCGTGGGGATAAAACTTTGCGCGAGATTTTTTTCGGTCCTCAATTTTTTTTTCTTCTCCTTTCGTCTCCTCGTACGTTTTCTCTTCTTTGCCGTATGTTCGGCCCTCGTGAAAGTTCTTTTCTCGCTGGAGGGGAATGAGGGTGTCTCCGCGGAACTTTTTGAGTGCGGAGGGAGGGAGGAAAAAGGGGGATAGCGGAGACGTGCCTTTCTCTCTCAGGAGGATGTCTCGCGTGAAGACGGGCGATTGAAGCATCGATATGCGCGTTAGTCATGTGTTGGAAATTGTGATACATGCCTAATAGTATGACTGCCATATGCGTTTGCTCACAGATATCTGAGTGCATTAAAAGAGCATGAGTACCTGCCGGGAATTCATGAGTACCTGAATGAATGCAACGAATACGTCAATAAATACGCGAGTATCTACCAAAACAAGGGCAATTACTTGAGTGTCTCGCGAATACATGGATTGCATGAATGCCTAGATCAATACGCCTTGCACTGAGGCCAAATGAAAACGTAGTCAACTGCCGGAGTACTTACCTCAATAAATACTGGATTTTCTGGATGATTACCGTTGTTTCCACTTTGTGTAAGCACAAACCTTGCATGGCTGTCACTACCTTCTGTGTCTTGAGTATTCAGAATCCCGGAGGAATTAAGTTGAAACTCAAGGCATAATGGAGGTACTAAAGTTGTCGCCTAGGTCTTCAATCAGGTTCTCGTCATCAGGCTGATAAGACCAGATATTCGAGTACTCGCCTAAGCCCTATATTGTAGTGATACGGGTACTCATCTACTCATTGACGTATCCGTGTGCTCATCCATAACTCGTGTATTCGTCAGGAACAAAAATATTCATGCGGGTACTCAAATAAATGCGTACAAATGGCGCACCCCTATTTCACAATGTCAACTACGTTGCGTTTACACGTTCAATTACCCGTAGACAATATGAATTCTCTCAAGCCTACGATAGACTAGAACTAGTTATACTCGGAAGGTGACTGACAGGGGAATTTAGAATTGGAGGGCAAATAGTGGAATCCTGATATCAGCATTAGCCTAATCATAACAAAGGAAGTGATCTCACGTCACCCGAGTATTGTTAGGTACACTAGTGAAATATCTTTTCCTGAATTCAAACCCGTGTCCACAGCATAGAAAACCAGAACTCTAGCCACCACACCAACCTGATCCCCGTGAGTTTTCTAATTAGGTGGCTGTGTACAAAATTGCCAATGTAAGTCATTATTACGCATGCTTACTCCTAGCACTTACGTTCTCTTTAGATAAAGCTCGCAAGTGGAAACAGGTGTGTGCAGTCCCAACTTCAACATTAAAGCGGCCCAAAATACTTTTCTGTCCTCCAAAGCGTCGTCTAATTGACGTAAAGATTGATAGATTTTGGCCAACTTGAAAAATTCGTTTTTGTCGAACTACGGTCTTATCTGGAGTTGAGTTTTAAAAAGGAATGGAAGGTTGTAGCTAAAATACATTATGAAAAAGTAAGTGCTAATGTTTAATGAACTCAACGAAGTTATTAATTATTACCGCCCTTGGAAACAGATTTATTCTTAGCAAACTTAATTACTTATATATTCCATTCCAACTTATACCACTGGGTTACTGTTAAGAAGAGTGACAACTTGCTTTAGTTAATGACGTGATTTCGTTGAAAGCTGAGTGAAAGATTATTGTACTGTAATTAATTTTTAACGTCAAACCTTAATCAATAACTTACCTCCAAAAGCAAGTATAATACCATTCAGGTTACTTACTTGTATTCTATATTGTTCATTGAATAGTATTCTAAAACACGTTTTTAGTTACATTGATTGCATTTGCTATGGTATTCATTCTCATTGATGAGCATGTAAAACTACTCTCTTTTTTGAAATATAAGGTGAAAGTTCGATATAAAGTACGTAGGGAGGATTAGTATGTGATCTAGACGTCTTACACACATTTTAGAGGAGAAAAAACTCTATTACTTGAATATTAAAGAGAAAATATTTAATTTGAACAAGTTTCTTTATGATTATAAGCATGCGATGGTAGAAATCGTACTTTTACTGCTGCGTACAATTGAAGGTAACCAACCGTGCTAGCTTTTTCACGACGGTTTACGACACCCGAAGCGGGTTTGATTAATATCTCGCGAAGAAGTAGGTGAATGCCTTTTGCTTGCATGCCTTCGCTCCCATTTGTCAGGAGCGGATTTCAAACGCACCTCGGATGATGAAAATGTTCCAGGGAAGGCGACTTCAGTAACAAGCGCGCGCGAAGGAGTCGCCGGAGGGCGTTTTCGGTGGCCGTGGTGACTGGGACAAAGGGCGACTGAATCGCCAGCCAGACCTCCGTCTCTTTGAGAGTCCTGTGCGAGGTGTTCCTCCTTCCCACGTCACTTTTTCGCTTCTCTCCCCTCTTTCTCCGCCGGTACCGTGTCCCCCGGAGGCGAAAGAGAGAGAGAGGAAACTCTTTTCTCTTTCCAGTATAGAATCAGTAAAAGGGAAAGATTTAGATGCCCGTCCACATCTTCTTGTGGTTTTGTCTTTGAATAATGGCCCGTTTTCCTTTATTTTTAGGCCGAATTAGAAATTTTGGTTGCCTTTTATGGTGATTTGTAAAAAATCAAATAGGCCATCAACCGTTATCGGTCCTAAGTTTGGTTTGATGAAGCCTTCTACTCGATTCTCCTATCGACTAGCCATTTATCTATCTCTACCATATATCTCATCGAGACCTTCCTTTTCCATTTTTCCCGTTCACTTGTCCCTCAGGAGGAATTAATGTGTTGTTAAAAACAAAATATGCAAGATAAAGTGGAAGAAGTAGTTAAAATACCTGTATAATTTGAAGAGTAAAAACCGTAACGTAAGTCCCTTCTGTACATTTTAATTATTAATTTCGTTCAAGCAACATAGCAAGAAGTTTCCGTACAAAAGTGGCTTTCTTTTCATATTGGGACAATTCGGAAACTTTAAAATTTCAAAAAATAAATAAAGGCGCAAGGGGTCTTACCCCTATAAGCGGTGTGGGAAGGGTCAGACTGTAGGCAAAGGAGTTTTCAGGGGTGGCAGCGGCGCCACAGAGGGAAATTGGTGAGGGGGGGGGGGGGGGGGGGGGGGGGGGGGGGGATCCCATTAATTTTGCATTCTTCCGAGGGCCGTCAAGTCCTCCACCCAAACGCTTCCCTTTCGCCCGTTCCTACTCTCAAGAACCCTTTTGTCCACTCAGCCACCCTCTTTTCGTTGGGCCGGCCACGGGGCCCATCTGGCCCTCCGCGACCTCCTTTCTGCATCTTCCCGTGCACGTCTTTTGAGACCTCACCCTCTCTTTTTTTCCGTGCTCGATATAAGGGCTCAAAGTGACTGCTCTGAAGAGCGAGGGAATGTGTGGATGTACTGGTATATCCCTGCTGTTGGTTCGAGAATTAAACTCATACGAGTTTTGACTTCTGGTTCTGAAAGGGACGGTTGATATGACGCTTGACTTCTAAAATGCAAGACTATGGAACGATTTTAGGTTTGCGTCTGGAAATCTGCATTTCAGATGCTGCTTTTTCCGATGCTGATTTCTTCTCCCATTCCCATTACATTGGAATGCTAGCATGTCTGCTAGCATTCCAATGTAATGGAAATGGGAGAAGAAATTAACAATATATTCTAGACTGTCAAAAAGGGTCTTATAAATCATTTAATTTCATTGTCCGACTTTGACATACCCGAAAACATTAAGTCTTAATTAATGTACGCGTAGTGGTAAATCAAATTGTGGATGTGTATCGTATTAAAGTTGGTAGCGGAGTTGGCTTTTACTTTGCTTAAACTCGGGGGCGCATTCCTTCGTTGCAGATATGAGTCGACCAATTAAAAAAAATGAGCTAAAGTTGGAAATTATACGTTTCTATTTGTCTTGATTGGAAATATTCTACAGATAATTATACTGAGTTTCGACTCAAATCCCTCTTCCTCATATACCGTCACGTAAGTTGTTTCGCTTTATATAGGAGGGTTGGTCCAATAGACGAAGGAAAAGCATATAGAAAATGTTTGATGCTGATTTTGGCGTTTCCTGAAAAAGCCGTGTCACTACGCAAATATGGTTTTTATTGTATTTACCTAGCCTGTGCTAACAAATGTTACTTGAAATGATCTGTTTGTAAACCTAATTTGATTTGTAAATGTATTCGTAACATGTAATTGAGTTTTTTTTACGTTTGCTCTAAATATTTTCATCAATGCAGGTTTTTTGAGATAAAAAAAGTCGATTTTCGCAAGTGTAGAGGGAATATAACATTCGAATTTATTATCATATTAGGTGCAGTACATGTAGAATTACCAAATTTAAACTATCAAACTTAATCATGTTTGGAATTAGTATTGCAATCTTGAACTACTTAAAGGACACTAAGTACCTATATTAACAAAGCATCCTTCTAAATTTAGCTTTATTTTGATATTTCCATTCACTTTTTTGCGGATATAAGGAAAGCGCATTTATTTATAAGAGAAAAATCAAGTGCACGATGCAATTTCTCATGTATTGTAGTTGGCTGGCATTTGTTTTAGTCTCCAGTACATAATGTGAAAATCAGTTTACACAGATGACATACACTAGGTTTTTTTATTGTGATGTAGTACTGAACAAAAGTTAATGGAGTCAGTTTAAAAACATTTATTACCTGAACCTATTGTTGGTGATGCGCATTTGATTATTAGTTTCGTTCGGAGGTGATGTTTGTTTTGTCTTGAAACTCGCCTTCACGACGTGCATGTCTAATGGATGTTCACATCACGCCATTCCCCTTCTAAGGAGGTTTGCAGCGGGATGCTCCTCCGTTATCCTTCCATTGAATCCCCTCCAGTCTCGAAAGCCCACTTCCCATACTCTCTGTCAGCTTCGCCGAACGGCTTGAAACGTGTCAAGGTCGACATCCGATGGGACGGCCTGGGAGTTTGCCGCAGCGGATTTGGTCGAATCATATCGGGGTGCAGGAACGCGGGGAATGAGCCTTCCGGAAGGTTTCTTTTACGATCCGTAACATTTTCCCGCGTTATCGAGGTCTTTTGGGTCGGGTGCCAAGCAGGGAGGGAAGGAAATCTTGCTTTTCCTTCGGGAAAATCCATTGCGCCTGGCAAACCTTGCTGACCAACGTCCGCGTTAGTACCCTCTGCGAATGTGTGCTTTGAGTAGTTATTTTACTGTCGGCCAAGGTATTTGTGCATCGTTTCCACCCGTTTTTACACCCTGCGCTTTGAACATTAGCTTTACCTCAATATTTATCTTCATTCTTTTCTCGGATTACGAGGAATAGCATTCATTTGCCCGAGAAACATACGCTGTACGTTTTATTTATTTGTATAGTCTTGTTATTGCGGATAGCAATTCCTCAGTTGTGTAACAAGTATACTAAATAATATTATCACAAAACAAGGAATGAATGAAAAAATATAATTGATGCTTTCTCGTTTTCCTTTGTTTTGGTTGGAAATACACTGAACAATTCACGAATTTTGAACTGTTAATACAAAAACATTTGAGTGAGTAGTGAGAAAACAATCATATTTTGATGTCTTGAATATTGGCAATAATTTACGCGTATTATTTACCTCAAATACTGACAATTGTCTATTTTAGTTTGCCCTTATCGCAGCAATTTTTCTCAACTAATTTATTTGTATTGATTGATTTTCTTGCGCGGTACCTACCTGCGTTCCACGCTCTGCAATTAAGTGACGAGGGATAACTAAGCCGAAATACGTGTATGCTTAGTGTAATCATAGAGTGATTCCATAATATTAGACCTGATCCTTAATTTATAATTTTTATTTTACTAAAGGCGTGATATCGTCATGTAAGGCCTGATATTCCAATTTATTCCCCATCGTGGATTAACGTGGATTGAAATGCAACCGTTGATTGAAATACTATCATCATTTTGATTGGTTGAGACGTGTTTGTTTTCCCACGCTCTTGTAAAAGGGGAACGGCAAATTTAAACGTACACGAATCTAATTTAGACAATCCGCGCAGTCAGACACATCGGATTTCGTTCCTGTTCTGATTCATTTGGTGGGTCCTTGGTCACCTCCCATCCTTGACTAATACCCACACCTCCGGCTATCCCGTCCAATATAGCTCGAGGGAAGGCCGTCTCCTTCGCGTCGCTTTTATCTCTCGATTTCCCAAACTGCGGGAAAGGTTTCTTCTCCCCGTTCTCCAGTCGTCCATCCCTCGTTTTCTCTTCCTCCCTCATACCTCTCCTCTCCTCCTCCTCTCTTCCGTGCCAATGATTCTTCTTCCAATTTATTCCTTATCTCCTCCCGCCCTCCCTGCCACCCAAACCATCCTCCCAACTTCACCTCCCCCTCCTCCTTTCCCTTTCATTTTCCTCCAAAGGAATCTCCGAAAAAGGAACAAAGCAGTCGTAATATCTTCAGTCGTTTGTATCACTTTATGCCCAAAGGCTGAATGTTTTTTTCCCTAACATCTGTTTCCTCTTTGTGCCTCGGATAATATCTTTCTCTGCACGGTTGTATATAAATTTGTGCTTGGAATTCATTTCGTCTTGGAGTCGGCGTACGGCTATTTCTTTTCCCCCTACTTTCTCTTACATTGTTCTCATGTGATGATATAACCTTTGCCGTTCAAACTATTGCTGTTAATGTGAATCCATCCAGATCCATCTCGCTGATCTTGGATTTGCTGAAATCATGACATTATTATTTTTAAACAATATCGCAACTAATTTAGATGATATTTTTAGAGAGCAGACCCCTTTCTACCCCCACATTCCTTGTTTCCCAAAATTTGATTTGGGGTTAACACATGCTTTTATATGATGGACGCAGCGTTTTTACCTTTGATATTATTGGCATAGGACTGTATTCATCGTGGTTAACGCAAAAACGAACTTACCAGGTTGTCACTATTCGTCCCAATCCATGGTAAATTTTGCAGTGGTACGGAGCATGAATATTTTGGACCATTTCATTATTTGTTTCAGGGTTATGGCGGCTAAAAGCGTCTTGCATTCCATCTATGTTTAAATCCCACAGCTATAATTGTGACCACGGACTATTGTGGGGGATGTGGTAGGCTAATTGGTATTGCACCGGTTATGATTATCCTGGTTACATCCCCTACTTAGGAGAAAATAATTTTATCCAGTTATCAAGTGAGAATAGACGGAGTGATGTTATCTCAATAGTAGGTACAGACATCTTGAAACTCAACTTTATAGTTTTTTACTTCTCTTGCGTTGAGTATTTATGCTGATGAATCTGTCCACAGAGGTTTTGTAGGATTGATCTAAGATCTTCTCTACGTAGCTGCATGTGTTCATTTGAATGCTATCTCCATAACTTTATTAATTTGAGTTTTCCTTAGTCGTATGCTCCTAATTCAACGTGTCATTTTTTAACTTGCTGTTTGTTTCCTGTATATCCTCGTTTTTTGATGTCAATGCTGTTATATGCAGGCCCTGTTGCTCATACTTCACAGATAGACGTGACTTCATGAACATTTCTTTATTTATTGAATAACTCACCTAAAGGTAATGTTTATCTATCAAAAACGTTTACTACGAACGATTGGCTCCTTCGTTAAACTAGCTTTAGGCCCAAATTCGTGATAAATATTGGTAAAAGGCGTGTTGGGTAAGTTCGCTAATATCAGGAACTCTTGCAAATTAGTCTGGCATATCTTGCGTTAGATGACAAATGCCTACCTGAGACAATCATATAAATTTGTCTTTACACGGGAACATATTATCGTTCACTCTCGTATCATGAGCGATAATCCTTAGAACTCCTCATTGAAAACAAGCATTTGAATTCCCTCTGCTGTTACATGCAGAAGTTGTATGACTTATCCTTAGTTTATTCTTTCTATGGCACTGGCATCATTTATAGTTGGTGAGTGAATACTATTTTCATTTCACAATCTAGAAATAATTCTTGGTGCAAAGTGTTGAAATATGAAAAACATTTCATTTTATTTTTTTAAATAATATCTTTGTAAAACATTTTGCGCATCATTATTCATTGTAGTGTAAGGGTAAAAATTCGTCATTGTATAATTCAATAAATTCGTCCTCATAAAATCCCTAACAACACCATTCGCAGCATATGTCGTCCATGTTATACGCAAATGAAGTCTCCGGAGCTCGTAGGAGAATCACAAAAAAATGATAACATGGAAGGCAAACAAGAGACAAATCCACAAAAATAAAATAAAACGCTATCTCGGTGACGAAGAAAATTTGAAACAATATTTGCTGTGTAACAAAAAATATGAATATAAAAATATTGCTTCCTCCTGTAAAGACTAATTTTCTACGCAATGAATTTGGGCGATGCAAATATTCCACAATCAGGATTTGTTTCATATTGTTGTGAGTTATAATGCCCATACTTTGCTGATATCACATAATTTTCTCGAATGCCAACCATTCTTGTAATTTCCCGGTCAATAAGAGTTTTTTATAAAATTGCAGAATTTGCGTGTGATCCAAAGAATATCTCAGCGTTTTTTTAGGTTTTGGCCAGGATAATAATTGGATTTTCATTTAATTTTTAGTGAAAGGCATATTTCACAATGTGTTTGCATTTTTTTAAAAAGCCTTATCAATTTCCTATGATATGTATATATTTGGGAACAAATAATTTCCAACTATGGACACATTTTGTGATCCTCTTGTTACTTACAGCCTCTAATGTAGCTTTTTTATTGTATCCATGCACGCCTTGTTTACTGTATGGTGTTCCGTTCGTGGAATATATTAGCTATTTTAAAGAATTTTGAGATAGCTCAGTATTTTTATTACATCCATAGACTTATGTCGGTGAGTAAAAAATTTTCAGAGCTTAGTTTTTATCTGTAGAAATAATGTGGTTTGTATAGAATACGGTCTGAAATGATTCTTGTACCATGGTTCTGAATTTCCAAAGAGACGATTCATGAATAAGGTTGGTGCATAAGTTTAACCACTATTGGTTTGGAGATATTTTGAACACTTATTCAACAATTTTCATTTCTAATATCATAATTATGTAATTTTTCTATACAAACCTACTTTTCTGGTGATATTCTGTGTGGAATGATCTTTAATTAAGATAGTTCTCATGTGTGTTAAGTTTGTTTTAGAAATTATTTTTTGACCTGATGGCTATTGTCTACCTCAAGTTTCTTTCGAAATCTGTATTTTTAGTTCTCGTTTTGAAGTAATTTCACGACACCTTGGAACATTTGCTCTTTGACCTACTGGACTTGGACAAATCATTATGCGTTCTGATATATTTCATAAAAGTTCATTCACGTTTTCTTGATGGTGATTTGGAATCATTTCTAGAGCCTGAAAAGGGTAGAAATTACGTGCGCTCATATTCTTTTATCGAGTAATATTCGGACGACCGCACTTCGGTGCCGAGAGGCATCCTACGCATGTCCAGATCCCACGCATGTCCAGGTTGGTCTGGAGGGAAGAAAAATCCTTCGCTTTTGGATAGAAAGTCATCCCCTAATGGTGGTCTCCCCTCAAACGTCCAGAGGGCTGAGCCGGAGCGAATTTGATTCGGCGAAAGAAATAACATTAAACGTGACTGCCGTGGCGTTTCATGCTTCTCATTTTATTTGCGGGGTAAGTTGAGCTGAATGCTATTACCCCTAAGGGTTTGATTCGGCGTGAAAATCCTCTTCCTCGCTCACAGTCTCCCTCACTATCCACTCCACCTTTCTACTCGGAATCGTCCCGTTTAAATTAAACATGAGATGGAAGAGGATGAAGTCACTTATGCGGCCGGCTCCTCCCGGCCGAAACACTTTGTTTGGTGCTTCTCCCCGGAATATAAATATCCATGCACGGCCAGCGGAATCCAGTTTTGAAGAGAGCGGATGACTACGACCTTAATGCCTTCTCCAATATGGATTCCTCGACTAACGCCTGTGAGAGCGAGATAGCTGGAGTAAAGGAAAAAAAAGAAAATTATTCAGGGCTTTCTTGAAAACCTGCAGCATGCATAAAAAAACTAAAGCTCCCCATATCTCCAAATATTCAGGGTTTTCATCATCTCCGTACTTTCAATAGCAAGTGTGGAGCCTAAGGCCTGCGATATTGGCAAAATAATATTTGCGGCTAGCAAAAAAATGCATTATTTTTTCAAGCCATTGTGATTTCAATTATGGTCAAGTAAATGCACACTTTTGCTTCAATAAGTGCAATCAAAATTTTGTTTGGAGTGCAGTGCTTTGCGTAAATTATTTTTCATTTAGTTTTTACCTATTAATGTAATAATTTAAAGGTAACTCGTAGCTGGGCACGATG
Organism: Platycnemis pennipes; assembly: GCA_933228895.1. Taxonomy (NCBI): domain Eukaryota; kingdom Metazoa; phylum Arthropoda; class Insecta; order Odonata; family Platycnemididae; genus Platycnemis; species Platycnemis pennipes. The sequence continues at coordinate 86,608,490 of OW121857.1, forward strand.
AGGTCATCGAATTATGTCTTCAATAGGTAACATCGAAATTTTTCATGTTTATTTTTTTATTTCAACTCTTGTAATACATTTTTAGGGACTTGTTGGCTGATAAACGCATTTGTAAAGTTGTAAGATATTACGTTATGTAATACGATATCTTAGATAATATTCGCACTCTGCTTACGAAAACGTATGCAATAAAAGTCATTCTTCAGAGCATTCCTCTTTTTATCCTCTCTTGTTATTGTCTTACGGGTCGGAGATTTCACTTCCCCTGTGACTACTGTGTAGGTAGTTGCGTATTTTTATTATTTTAAGAATTAGCTAATTTTTCAAAATCTAATATCATCCAATGTTTTTTATTCATTGGTTGTGATATTTTGAATGGTGGCTCTAAAATTAACATTTTTACCACCTGTAAACGCCAAATAATCCGACATGTGTTTCATATTATTCATAATCATCACTTTTTGATAACTTTTCGAGAAGAAAAATGATTGTATCCACATATATAGCGTTGTGTACCTTATAACTCTTGCATCTTACGTACAGAACAATAAGTTTTTATTCACTGTGCTGCTTAAACAAATAGACCTTATTTAGTTGCAGTACTTTTCTTATTCATACACTTAATTTTTACGATAAAGTATCAACATCTATGTCTGTGTACTTCCACTTACTGTTTCCCCTTTATTCACGTTGATTCACTTGATTGTTGAAGAAATGCTTTTATTCAAAACATTTTGTGCGCCGGATTCATTTTACTAAAATCATTCGGGAGGTATGGAGACTTTGTAGAGGCATGCTGTACCATTGAGTAAATAATTCCACTTTAATTTAATCTACATTGAATTTAATTTTTATCAATTTTACAGTTAGGTCAACTTATTTATTTCAGAAAAAGGAAGACCCACATATAACACAACTACCAATTTCAGACTCAAATCTTACAGGATAGTCACTTCAAAACCTATACCTACTTAAATTTTTTATCACATACTATATGTGCAAGTAAATAGAGAAATTAATTAAACGAGTCTTGTGCTATGCGCAATAAGTTTTATTAATGGCACATCGAAACGTCATGAATCCTAAGAATAGGTGGACTCAGCTCTTCTCTAAGTTATTCCATTGGCTAACTTGTTTGGGCCTAATTTATATTAGAGATATCTCATTACTTGTTTCTTGTGTTTCTTTTCTTATCTATTAGCGTTTTTATGCTGTTCTTCCCATTCTAATGTATCTTGGTGATTCATTTAATGGCATGATCATTCCATCCGATGTCTCATAGGGTTTTGGTCTTATTTTTTAAAAGGTTTATTTGCGATTCCTTTAATCCCATTCTTATAACAGATTATTAATTATTAATTGATATTTCTACTTGAAATTGTAGCTTATGGAATTTAAGTTTGCAGATCTTTGAGAAAATTACCTTCTTTGATGAGCTCTCCTATAACATATTCTATTTAGCTTCTTTGATTTTTGGCCGATTTGCTTATTGGTGACCACGCCAAGTTTCGATTGTCAGACATTTCAATGTTACTGATGCAGTTGGAGTTCCTAAACTGCGATTTATGCTGCACTAATTTGATCATCATATATTTATTTATGCACTTACTTCATGTGAAAAGGAGTATGACTAAATGGCGCCGAAATCATGGTCAAGTGGAGTTATAAATCATATTTGATGTATCACTTAATTTTCAAACGGCTATCAGCAAAATATCCACAACTGTCGCATGGTAGGTTTTTTCGTAAAATAATTATTCCATAATTATTTGTCCCCTTTTCGCTTTAGCATAGCAACATTTGATTTGTTCCTCTCTGGTGGTGACTACGAATTTTATTGACTATGGGCCATATTCAGAATCTTGGCTACAGTGTCACTTCTAGTCTACACTTTTACTTCTACTGTCTACTTCTAGTCTGCTTGCGTCATAAGATCCCTACAACGAATCAAATTGGTGTTTATAATCTACCTGCAAAGGTGGTATTACTTCTCAGCGTAGCGTGAAAACTGATCTCTGATACCTATAATGGCTGGGTCATATTAAAAATCTCAACCTCAGTCTCACTTCTACTGCTACGCCATAAAATCTCTATTACGAGTCAAAGGGAACATGCGAATTCTCCTCTATATGGTTCGAAGTGACATACTTGGTTTTGCTAAGAAGTAATGCTTAAAATATGCAGTGTGAACTTGTATAAGTTGCCTCGAAGTAGAGATTTTCGGACTTACGTAGTGGAATCGAGTCTGTAGTTCAGATTACGAGCATGACCCCGAGTAGAAAGGAAAAAAGCCATTTAGTTTGTGATTTTGACGGTGAAATAAATATAAAAATGTGTTAATACAGCGGCCACATTTTGAATGCACTTCACCATGCCCTTGGATGCTAGCGCAGTGTCCCTGGCTGGCAAAACTCAATATCACATCACCCACAATCCACTCGGAAGGGCAGTAGCAAATAGAAAAACCACTTTGTAAGATTCCACAAAATTTTACTGTAACACCGGCATAGGTTTCGATTCAAGGCCTTGAAGAGGATTTGGTATTGTAACGTCTGATATTTGTATTGTTTGTTTTGGAGATGTTGGTGTGTTGCTGGGGGAGTGAAGCGGGTGGATTGTTGTGGTTGTTTTTTTCGGTGGAGAGGAAGAATAATGGAGAGTCTGATAAGCAGCGTTTTCTTTATTGAAATTAGGGTTCTCCCGTAATATTTGCCCAACGTTACGGTATACAATCGAAACCTAGGTCGGTGATACAATAAAATTTTGTGGAATCTTACAAAAAGGTTTCTCCATTTGCTACCATCATGCGATTCTGCCAAGTCAAGGCTGAGGACTTTCCAAGGGGATTGGGTTGGTTTGGTGGCTAGAATACTGGCCTCCCATCTCGGCGGCCCGGGTTCGATTCCCGGCAGCTGCGGATTTTTCAGTTTTCAGATTCAGCAGAAAACCGGTCCCCACTTGAGTGTCTAGTGGAGGGCATTTCAAGTTCAGTACTCCGTCCGTCGGATGGGACGTTAAGCCGTGGTCCCCTTGGCGCCTTTCGTTAAGAGTAGGCTAATGCCGACGCCGGATTTATCTCCACCCTTCCTCCGTTCCCTGAAAACTCCTACCATTACCGCGCAAATGACCTCAGCTGTCGGTCGCCCCCCCTAAATAACAACCAACAGGAGGACTTCCTTTTCATTCGGAAGGGTAGTGATAGCTGAAGTTTTCGCCGCCGAACTCGACTGCGGCATTGTCCTTCGGCGCCGTTTTGACTCAAGTGCGGTGTGCGGCGTTGACCGCCTCCGTAACGCCCATTATGCGGCTGCCTCCGTCCCGCGTTCTGGCAGCGGGTGTTCGCAGCACATGCGCGAGTGTTCTAATGCGACCCCTCTCCCCGCTGTCCGCAAATCCCTGTCCGGACGAGCACACGCGGACCGTGCCCGCTGCGCGAACTCCGCCGGACGCACATCCTTCTCAGTGCACCGCTTTCGTCCCAGACCCTGGCGCCCCCACCCCTTGCGTGTTGACTCGACCGCCGCCCCTGCCTGTCACGGGCAGGGCCGGCCTCCACTCATCACCCAGGGTGCAATCATTTGCGTAGAGAGGCAATAGAGTCGGGGAGCTTCTCATCAGCGATTACGAATTGCTGCGGTGGTGATCGCTGCCAATCGATGACTTTGGACGTTACCGTGTCTCGTGTGTCTGAGACCCCGCTAGGGGTCTCATCATGAACGGAAAAGCCTCTGTCGTCGAATTTATGCCTCTAATCATTGTATCCATGGAAGAAAGAGGTACTCCAACAGCGTGAATTGGCTGGGAGGGAGGATTGGAGACAATTTTCAGTGTTGCTTAATTAAAATTAAAATCTTCGTTGTCCAAGAAATTTTGCAAGGTTAGGTATGATATGTTAACGATAAAGAGGCTACCACCATAACACCACTGTGCCTAATGAAATAAGAATAAGGACGAAGAACGTCACCTTCGCATACAATTCAGCAAAACTGATAGGGAAATGTGATTTTTTATTTGCGTATGGCATTGGAAATAAAATGGAAAGATAAAATGAAATAAATGTCAGCTTGTATTTAATACATTATCGAGGGTCTATCCTATCTTTTTCACCAACTTATCAACTCCACACTCATCTTTCCAGTTAATTTTTGAGAGCATAATTAGCATTAGCTATCGGTTGCTTCCCCATATACGTTTTGTCATGAATATACCTGTCGGTCCATGGATGACTACGTTGAATAAATTACCAGATGGGGATCGGGTTGATGTTGTGGCTAGAGTCTATTAACGAGTACTCTTTGTCACTTCCACAGAATTTTATTTCACAAACGACGTTTCGGCAGTGACGTCTTTTTCAGGCAGTTACATCTGAAGTTGGCGTAACTGTCGAAACCGGTTCTTTGTGAAATAAAATTCTGTGGAAGTGACTAAGAGTACTCCTTAATAGACATCATGACAACCTTCCACCATGTCAAGTCTTCGGACTTTGATTTTATTGTGGCTAGAGTACTGGCCTCCCATCCCGAGGTCCCGGGTTCAATTCCCGGTAGTGGTGTATTTGTAGTGGTGACCTGGTTCCTACTTGAGTGCCTAGTGGAGGGTATTTTAGGTTCAGTACTCCGTCCGTCCGATGAGACATTAAGCCGTGGTCCCCTTGGCGCCTATCGTTATAGTAGGCTAATACCGACGCCGGATTTCTCTCCACCCTTCCTGTTTTCCTAGACAACTACTACCATTACCAAATTACTTACCTATCCTAAATGGCGCAAATGACCTTGGCACTCGGTCATTTCCCCTGATTGACTAACTAACTTTTGCTGCTTCTTTATCCTTCTCACCTCCTCGATTTTTCCCAGCACAGGTTCCCACGTGCCGTTGAGTCTGTACCCGGAGTCCCTGTTCTTGTTTTTCTTCCGCATATAAATTTCTATGGTTTCCTTATACACTCGATCGCAATACCCGGTGGTGTGTGCGAGTTTCCGGGCATCTTTGAAGTTGATGCGGTGGTCCTCGTATAAGCTGCTTTCAGCAGTGGCTGATTTTTCAATCTGCCCCAAGTGCAGTATCGTTGGTGCTCCTTCAATCGGGTCTCGATGGTCCGTCCCGTTTCTCCTACGTAGACCAATCCGCATTCACAAGGCATCTCGTACACACCAGAAGTCTTTAAGCCAAGGGGGTCCTTGATTATGAAAGCGATGTCTTTTAGTTTCCTAGGTGGTTTTGTGGACGGAAGTTGACAAGGACAATTTACCGCAGGAGCTAAGCCGCCTAAAAACGACTTTCCGACAGAACGGGTATAGTGGGAGAGAAATCTCACTGGCCCTAAAAAGATCCTTTGACGAGCAGATTGTGCATGAGGAAAAGGACAAACCATTAGCCGCAGGCTGTCTTCCTTATGTCGCTTCTGTGTCGGGCAAAATTTCTAGGATTTTAGCCAGACACAATATTAAAGCAAACCAACCGGGAAGCTAAAAGACATCGCTGTGCGAGGTGCCTTGTGAATGCGGATTGGTCTACGTAGGAGAAACGGGACGGACCATCAAGACCGGATTGAAGGAGCACCAACGATAGCTGCGCATGGAGCAGATAGAATAATCAGCCATTGTTGAACACAGCTTCAACTAGGATCACCTTATCAACTTCAAAGATGCCCAGAAACTCGCCCACACCACCGGATATTGGGACCGAGTGTAAGGAAGGCATAGAAGTTCATATGCGGAGGGAAAACGTGAACAGGAACTCCGGGTACAGACTCAGCGGCACGTGGAAACCTGTGCTGGGAAAAATCGAGGAGGTGAGAAGGACAAAGAAGCAGCAAAACGCCAGCCAATCAGGAGGCTCCCTCGACATGCCCTCCATAATCGACCAATCACGAGTCACCTAACCCGTGAGGACATGTATGTAAGGTGAACAATTTCATATCTTGCCCTGAAGATGACCCTCGAGTCGAGGATCGAAAAGTTGGCCGAAATGGACGCCCTTACCCGGTTGACAGACCGAGGAAATTTCTTGAAGCAGATACGCCGGGAAAGCACCAATTCCTACTTCCATCGATCACTAATTTCTCTCGAGGCGTAATGGCTATATTAATAGTTCTAATAGAAGCGCAGTTCTTGAAATGGACTTAAGGAATAGACCGCAACTGTAGCAAATTGCTTCGGAATAGTCCATTGTCCATGCATTAGCATGTATTATTAAAGATAATGTACCACTCTTACGAGATCACAAGTGGGAATGAAGTAAGGGGGAGTCAAGGTTGATGGAATTTCAGACGCTTAAAACTATTAAATCTTTCATTTGATTATATGGCATTAATAAGCTACTGGATATATCTTTAAATTTTTGAGAGATATTTAAGACTAATGTTATTTTGTACTTAAGGTGCTTTGAGGGTTTCGTTTTGATTTGCTAGTTTAGAGCCCATTCCAATAAGTAATTTGGTATGAATCAGCTTTAATCTTTGTTTCATAATCATAGTTATCAAAATATTAAAGAGTAATTGCATCTTATCTTTAGAATGATAATTTTTTCAGTGAAATGCATGTTTATTGTGAATTAAATGCCTAGGCAACAGTAAACTTTGTCAACGAGATAACTACCTTTTAAATTTTACGGATCGTATACCAGGTTTCCTCTTCCATTCCAGTAAAAATTACGTGACCATTTCCATTTCCACAGTCTAGCTTTCTCTTTTTAAATTTGCTGGTTTAATGCGTTCTTCTTTTTATAAATTTATATAATAACCCACCTTTAATTTTAATTAACAGTTTATACGGCAGCAGCGTGCCGCATAAGCGTTCTAATCTGCATTTTGTGCAAGCGGTTTTTTTTTTGTATCTGTTGTATTTTATTTCGCTCGTCTCGGCGAGTTGAAGACGCTATTCCCTTCTTTTTTTTAATTCCACTCCCTCCTTCCGGAGTTTTCTTTTCATTCTTGCCGGAACGTTTTACACAGGCTCCCGTTAAAACATTATCCTCATATTTTCCCGCATTCATGGCCGTCTTTTCATTCCCTCTCTTCTTTTGTGTACCTACGGGCCGGATATTTTATTCCCTCGTTTCTCGTAGATTGACGGTGGCAGTGTTTTCAAGGGGGCGCTCTCTGTTATACGGATCCAATAATAAGGCCTCGGTGTAATGAAGATCCTAGCATCCCTTTATGCCTATGTATTTATGAATGTGTGTCTGCCCGAGTTTTATTTACATCGGAACGTAAGGGCACTTAAACTTGTTTCTTCCCCCCTCGCCTCGATCTCCACTTGCACTTGGACTCGAATTTTACGCTTTTTTTTTCAAACAGCCAGTATTTCTCGTGCTCCGCCGCCTTTCTCGGTCGTTATTATTCAATGAGCGTGAGAGTGAGATGGTAATTCAACGACGGTGAAGCGGAGGAAATGGAAGAAAAAACGAGCAAAAAAAAGGAATCGGTCCGCGAAAGTAGTAAGGGTTCAAGGAATGAATGTGTTGCTGACTGTGGTGTGAATGGAAACTGAGATACTCACCCTTTGAAGAAGTTGTAGTAAGATTTCCGGGGCCCTTCACTTAGAAATGTTGTGATAGAAAAACATCTCCTTGCACTGCGCTAAATTTCGTCTATTTTTTTCAGAGACGTTTGACCAAAAAAACATAAAATTTATATTTTTTACGACAATGACAAAAGACAATCCTTTGATGATAACTTAAATGAAAGCAGGTGTAAATAGTTTTTATTTGGACGATGAAACAACGTTTTAGTGGTCATGTGAAGTAGGATACCAACGATGCCGATTTGAAAGGAGAAATATCTCGTGGATAGAACCGACATATGAATAAATGCAGAGTGGAGAGGCGAAATTCTATCAAATTCTCCCTAAACCAGAAAACAACTATCAAATATGGATTGGGTTGTGTAAAAAGCTAAGGATTTCAATGTTGGTGTATAAATTCCTCAAGGAAAATTACCACCTTTCAAAAAATTACGGAACCAATGACCTGATATATGTTGGAGCAATACGGTAAGGAAAATTACTGGCATTCTTTACCTGAGGAATAAATCCCCGTAATGAAATATTCTTTGTATGAATTTGTGTATTACCTCTGGAACTGTTCCGTGAGCATATTATAAATGCAACGGGAATTTTAAACTGCCGTCCATCTCCATGTAAAACCTAATCTACCTTGTTATAAATGAGTAGTAATCTACAAAGGCTAATTATTCAAGTACTTAAGAACATTTATAGTACCTTAGTTTTCCTATTATGAATGTTTGTCACTCTATAAAGCGTATTGGTGATTCAGAAGCAATTTCCTTCTTTTTACAAAAATCACAAAATTCCTGTTCCCTATCTCTCCTTGGTATTAGGTTACACATCTAATTATATTTTACGGGGCTAAAAAGCCTTTCTCGTGTCTCACTCCCGTGTTTGTTTTGATGACAGGTAATTACATTTTTTTCATTTCCCTCTCTTACTTACCAGAAAGGAAATTTGTTGGTATACTAAGTTCTTTGATGCATGATATCACTTTTGTTCCAGGAATAAAAAAAGGACTCGTAGGATCTCTAATTAGTGGTAACTACTAGAATTAACGTACGTTTTAAATGCAGCCCGTTCACATGCCTTTTGATTTACCAAAATAGAAACGTATTATTCAGCTCTCTGGCCGGCAGAATAATTTTCTTATGGAGTGTGTTATAATACTGCAAAATTATAGTGTAAACATAATTTTAAAAAATCATTGCTTTGCATTATACCGATAAGCAGGCGTAGACAATGCGAGGACGCTTTGATGAAACACCGAGGGGATATATCTTCAAGTGAGAGTCATCAGTGAAGACAATTGAAATTGTACTTACTTACTTACTTGAGTTTTATTTTACCTGGGCGGGATAGGACGTTGCCGTCCTCTCCACCCCCCGCCCAGGGCATAAAAGATACATTATTGGTTCAAATAGGTACAGAGTACAAATATATAGTTAAACGCATTGTAAAATGTAAAAAAAAAGAAAAAAGTACAAAACATTTAGAAACATTTTGTACTTGCAATACGAGGGATGGAAAGTGTAGGTTTTTGTCTAGCAAGCCTCTGTAACTCAATTTGCTTTAAAATTGTCTCTGGTATAATCCGAGGAGCTTTTAGTAATGATTTAAAAATTTTCAGCATCGAATCTGCTTAAGATATCTGGAATGTATCAGAAATGGAAGTTACATATTAACGGCATGTCATTAAAAAGTTTTATATTCGAAATGACAATTATGAATTAATTTTTGCTGTAGATATTTGGGCCATATATCTACTGCTTATTTTTTAAGGAAAAATTTTAATGGGTGATTTTAAAGGTTGGTATTTTACGCAGCCGGTGAAAAGGTACTCTAGATATACCTACGTCAGTGGGTGCAATTCGGTGCACTCTTGTAAGGGGCCTTCTACATTTTAGACTGAGTTGAGAAGAAGTCTGTGAAGGAAATGAAAATAAGGTGTGACAACGTAGGTTGATTGGTTTTAGAAATGATATAAGAGTGTGTTAGTCGTGATTGAAAAGATGGTGCATAGAGAAGCAGAAATAAAAGGGTAAACTTCATGAAATGACTAGAAATTGGAAATATAAAGATCCATAGGAGAGAAGAATACTGGAAAATTAGTTTGCATGTGCAAAAGAAAACATAGTAATAGACCATCAATTTCACGAATGGAGCAGGGTTAGCAATAAAATAATAAAAAGGGTGAGCTAGACCACATTTTGCAGAATTGTCTCATTCCACAGTAGAAGATCACTTCCTTTTCTTCTCTCTCCCATGGATTCCGTGCTGCGCTCCCGGGAGATGCCGTGCTCGGATGAGGAGATGGATTTTGTAGCGGGGATGAGCGCGCGTGGGTAGGGGAGGGAACGAAATGAAAAATCCGGACTTAAGGGTGGTGGTGCGAGGTTCAACGTGAGTGTTTGTGCGCCGGGAGGGTAGGAGCCTGCAGTGGGGGAGCGGGAAGGAGCCTTGTGCTTTCCCACGTTGAATGTATAAGGCGATGAGAAGTTTCTCCCTCGGGGGCGAGATTTTGAATTTCAGAGCGCCGGCGTCGTTAAGGGCTTGAATTCGTATCGTTACCCTTTCAGGAGGAAGCATGGTGCTCGGTGGTGGTCTGCTGCACACAAGGGGACGTCTTGCGCCTTGCTGTGATCTTCCCCGAGCTTCCGTCTTCGCCCTTTCCCATTGCGCGAGGACTCCGACAGTATTGTTCTCTGGCGATTACTTCAGTGTTGGTCCAAACCGGGAATCATTTGCCAGTGCGCGTGTCTGGGTCTCCTGGCTCCCGTGCACCAATTGGTTCCTTATATCCTATTGAGCAGCGCATGAAATTTTCGTTCTTAGCTCTCCCTTACTCCTGCATCGTCGTCAGGAATTGATGCTTGCATGTTGGATACGAGATGAATACGGAATTAGAGCAAACTCAGTCATTTACAATAAATCGTATAAAATGTCGTAAAAAATCGTTAAAAAAATTGGTATAGTTATTTTTTTACATATGCCTAGAGACTATTGCTAGTACTTCAACGACATTTACTGACTTGTAAAATAAATAATTCGGATAAATTAGAAAAATATATAATTATTGATAGAAGTTTTTCTATTTCTAAAATTGAATTCATTTTTGAAATTAGAGATGATAGGCGTACAAGTAATATCTTTCGTTCCTCACATATCCATATCCTTTTTTGCATTGCTCAGGTAACGTATTTAATATGCCTTAAAAATAAAGTAACCATAATAATAAACGACTTAAATGAAAAAATGATAAATGCAAAATTTCGGCATATTTTCTCGGAATATGGAGCTTGTGTCGGACAGGGTTCTGAAATGAATTGTTCTATTCATGCCGAGCGATATTTGGGACTAAATTATGATTCTAGAAAATTGGAAATACTACGTATAGCTATATGCCTTTTATTTCTATATGTTTTTCGGCAAAATATACATAAATAGTTAGTAAACAAAATAATTCAGATTGTTGACAGCCAAGTCTGGAAGCGGTGCGAGATTATTTTTCAGGAACTAAAATTGATTTGAATTCAGTGCTGTATGAAAAGAAAATCAATATTTTCGGAAAAAAAACAAAATGAAAGGAAATTACTTAGAAGATCAATTAGGCAGGAAGGGGTTGTAAAACATTCAATATAGTTTTCATCATAAATTAGTTAGCTTAGTATTTAAATTTGAGTAAATAAACGGCCAAATTTGTCATTTTGTATTCTAAGAATTGAAACAGTCATATTATTAAGTTTCCTGTCATGTAAACTGCACACTTTTATTGTTACACAGTAAACAGCACAGTAGTGTTCAGTGAGGACTTATTTTGAATGACGATTATTCCCTGAAGGCTATAAATGCATTACATGTAATCTCTAATTTAAAACGTAAATTTCTACATTCCGTATGGCTGAGGTAATGATTTTTTTATAAATTCTTTGATTTTTTTAAAATAACAGAAATAGTAAAAATTGAAGTAATGGGAGAAAACTAGGTATATAATTGGTTTTATTCTTTCTTTACGATGGATATTTATAATGATATGTTTCATTTATCCTTTGACGAGTTTACGATGGGCCAATTAGATATTTGGACTTGCGCATCCCATTCGCAAGCACAAGTTGAGAGCTTTGGCTTTTGGGAATTCACTCTTGAAATAGGTTCATTAGTGAATGTGTATAGAATACTTTCTGTGTGCTTTCATCGCCATTTCCCTTGAATATTTGAGGAGGTACAAGGACTCCGCCGTTTTCCGCGCTCAGAAACACACAATGTGTTTATACACGAAATTTAGCATCAAACTTGAACCTGCTCGTCCAAACTCGTGAATTTTATGGAACCTATTAGTAGTTTGCCCTCAATGCGACTTCTTTTTTCAAAGTCATAAGGTTATTCTCCTGTATTAAAATCTGGAAACTTCAGTCGTTAAAAGTTTCCCAGAGCGCTTACCGACTACCCTCTACGTATACTTATCTCGTTGCCCCAGCGCCCTCTTCCTTCTTAAAATGTCGAACTAAATCCCGCCGTTTGATGGCGATACTGAAAGGACCTTCGGAACTGTGTTTCAATTTTTTTTCGCCGAACTCCATTTTTTACATTTCCCTGCCTCGTGTGGAGTTTCTTCGTTCCGCAAGAAGAGGTCGGAGGGGAAAAGTGAGCAAGCCCCTCGTTTGGGCAATAATCGCGTCATTTAGAGTTTGTTGGTTTCACTCAGTTTTCAAAGTCCATCTCCGTTTGCTTTTCGGAAAACGATTACTCAATTGACGTCTTTCTGCGAGCTGTTCATGCTCATTTCGTGTTAATTTTTCATGACCGTCGTTTCATAAACTTTTCGAAGATTTGGCACATTAGCTCTGATCAAATGTTGCAAAATACCTAATTCTCTTTTGTAAAGAAAACCTACATCTCAATGAATCGCTTTCCGAGTATGATATTACACAACCGTTTTAATTTTATCGTTACCCTTGCCATAGATTTTGATGACTTGACAATATTACATAATTACTCCTTATTACTGTGTAAAGATTTTTAATCCAATCTTCAAGAATCTTCTTTCATAGTTTTAAATAGATGAATGAGTTTCAATTTACCTTATATTTGATTAATTTTCAAAGTACATTTTCGAACGTATTTCTGAGGACTATCTAGGGATTGTAAATTTTTATTGGCAATGTATTGGTATTATTATGTTTTTATATCACTTAACAAGTTCCGTGGCCTTCCTTTGTCATTATTTCTGTTCGCTTATCTTTCGATGAAGACAATCGTCGGAACACTATTTAATGGTAAGAACGGCAAAGGAAGGTTTCACGCGAGATATATAGAACAAGACGAAGAGAACGACTAAGAAGGAACGATAAATGACAGTTATTTAGTACTGATATCGACAGTATTTTAATACTGAAACGGGATGGTAAAATAAATTCATTCAGAGCATATATTTTATTAGTTGTATTATACATAATACCCTCTAGAAAATGTATTCGTGTTTAATGATGTATAAAATAATACCACTCTTCAATACGTTCCACTTGTCGTCTCCAGTGGCGTACAGACGGGTTTATTTGGTTTTTAACCCCCGGTTTAGGCTTGAAACCCCCCAAAAATGTTAATCTGAATACGTTAATTATCAATTCTATCGCTTGGTATATGTTTAACGCCTCACCCACACTACACCCCTGAGCACGTTTAAATATGATCACGTTCTTCACTCGGCATAATGTACTACACTCTACCCGCAAATAGACTCTTTCTCTTGTAGGGTTAGATTATTAGCCCCTCTACACTCGGCTGGACCGTTACTATCTACTACTCTTTCCCGTAATTTAATATATATTCTATATTTTACACAAGAGTTTAGAATTTTACTTATTGGGCTGAAAAATATGGTGGAATTGCCTTCCTGAAAAGAGAGTGTTAATTTAATTATTTCTTTGGTGAATACTAATATAAATATCATTTTATGACAATGCACGCAAATATCAATGAGCCTTACCAGAAGGAAAGCCTTCGTAAGCCCGACTGGTCGTCTCCTTGATCACTGAAGCAGGAACCAATATGTCGCCGAAAACGTTTGCTCCTACCAGGGTCAAACCCAGGACCTCGGTTTGGGAAGCCAACTATGTTGATACAACACCTTAATTTCTGAATCCGAGTTCCCGTGGTTGCTGGGGTTATGTTGTTAGTCTGTTTGGTAAATTTGTTCTTTAGCGAGTATCTTTATGCATACTTCTTGGCTATATTATATGGTGCTAGAAGCCTACGAGAGTACAATTTAATTTGAGTAAACTCCTAGGCCTCAAATAATGTGAGAAATTGGAAGAAACATATTGTTTTTATGAAAGTATTTGCATTTCAGCAATGTGATGGCTTCTTTGTCACCCCTCTGTAGAGATTTCGAATTCCATTCACTCCATTAATCTCCCATCATTGCATCACGGGATGTTAAAGGGAAATTTCGCCGGTAAAATTGCGGGTGTGATTGGCTAAAGAAAAAAAATCCAATTTTTCCGCAAGCCTCGAAAACGACGCGGTGCGAGAGCACGTTTTCAAAATATGCGACTCTAAATCTCGTTAAGTTTGAATTAAAAGTTAATAGTTCGCCCGGTTCCGTACCGTTCCCCCTTCCCGTTGGTTCCAAAATAAAGATGAAAATTTCGTTTTAATCGACTCCCGCGGTGTCCTGCGGGCGAATTTGACCATCGCTGGAGTTCAGGCCTTGTCATGTGCACTTGAGGGCATCGAATCAAAAGCTATACATGCCTCGATTGCGTGTCGTTCCGCCTGAAATATTTCCCCGTTCACTCTTGCGTTAGCGGCCATGGTCGGGGAGGGTTTTACTTCTTTGACATTGGTGGAGAGAATTTTGGGTCAATCGCCGCGCATCAGACCGGCACGTTAAAGGCCTTTGGTTCGATTCCTTGCCAAAGTGAATCTCATTTTATTGTTAAATTATCTGTTACGTAAAGGTAAATCCTTGTCGCTGTAACCAGGAGTTCCTGTCCCCTACCACATTTTGGCTCTTTCCACACGGCATAGTCTTTTTTAAGGGTTTAGTGTTCACTAACCTAGATATAAGTGCTTCAAACGAAGCATTTTGCAAGATTATAATCAGACGACATCTATCAGATAATCAGACACTGCTGAACGTTATAACTTCGATATAAGTAATCACCTTAGTTTTTAAATTTCGGCTTTAACCTCGTGGACGGTGGCGCCAGGCGCACGACTACGGCTGCATTGTGAGACGATATGTCCAGCAGTCTGGTAATACCTAGTTCCTTTAAAGGCACTATAATTTCCACGGAGAAAGAGGACGTCTTGGTAGCTCTACTGGTAGAGCACCTGGCCGGAAATCAGGGGGTCCGGGTTCGAGTCCAGGTCAAGGTGCAAGACTTTTTTCTCTGTGGAATGTTGTGCTATTGAGCAATTTTTAGCGGGTAACGCTGCTAAAGTTTTCGCGGCCATTTCGCGGTCTTTGAATTCTTCCTCAGTATTTTTGACTGGTGATACTATGTTTTAAGTTCTCATATTGCCATGGCTATATTACATTGTCTTAGTATAAACGCCTTAGTATAAAAACCAGTTGGCCATGATAACATTAGGACCCAGCAGTACAGAAGCAAGCATAAAGAAAGGAGTGAGACAAGGATGGGCCCTATTTTCTGTATTATTCCATGTCTACATTGAGAAAGTCATCCAAGAAGTTAAAGAAAAATCTCCGGGAGAGAATATCCATGGGGAGAAAATCAGCATGCCACGATTCGCCGATGTCATAGCAGTCATGGCAGAAACAGAAGGAGATTGAAAGAAGACACAAGGAAAGATGGGAAGATCAATAAAAAGAAAAATAAGTATGAAGTAGGAGATGCAGTATGAGAAATGAAGCCGGGACCAATTTTAAACTAGGAAAACAAAAAAATTGCGAAGGTGGAAGAGTTCTGTTACCTGGGAGGCCTAATTACCAGCGATGGATGAAGTAAAAGAGAAATAGCTAGTAGAAATTCCCATGTGAAAAGGGCATTTTAACTTACGAAAATTCTGCTTACAGCTGCAAATACAAGCATGGAAGTGAGGAAACATTTCATTAGAACAGACATTTGGAGTATTCTAAAATATGGCAGCGAAGCATGGGCAATAACATCAGCAGAGAGGTCAAGGATGGAAGCATTTGAAATGTGGTACTACCGAAGGGTGATGAAGATAAAATGGATCGACTGAGTGACGACGAAGAAGTCTTAAGAAGAGTGGGAGAAAACATAAGTCTTATGAAAACCCTAAGAAGAGAACGGGACAACTTCACTGGCCATATCTTAAGACACGATGGCCTGATGAAGACAATCGTCGAGGGAGAAGTGAACGGGAAGATGATAAAAGGTAGGCCTCGTATGCGGTACATGGAACAGGTTGTGAAGGATGTAAAAGATAGGAGTTACGTCAGTATGAAGAGGTTGGCCGAAAGAAGAATAGAGTGGAGGGCTGTGTCAAGCCAATCCTAGGATTGCTGACACCTTCACACCTGCCGAAACCTTCGACCTGAAGACGCTGGCAGAAGAGACAGCGAAACTGTTGTCGACAAGCCAACTGACTCGGAGGAAAACCCGAAACAATGCAGAGATCACCCCGAAAACCTTCGTTCTAACATTAACCATCTATTTCCCACGTGGACTAATTCGTCAACTAATTTTTACATGTTTATATAATGTAATTAGCTTTTTCAATTCCTAAACAGACGTAAATACCTTTTCCATTTCCATCAATATTTCCGTTTACATATTCTTGAATATGTGTTTATAAATTATAAAAGTATGTGAAGTAACGAAGTATCTGTAGGGGAAGGCTGAGTTTCTATGCCATGCACGCTTTTCGGAGATTACTTGATCTCCCTTAATCTAGCGATCCGTGTCTCCGTCCTCTTCATCCTCGTCCCAATTCTTTCAGTGGCAAACAGATTGCCCCAGCTTTCTGTGAGCACGGAAATTCCCCACTAGTCTATAACACAGGGAATCCGCCCATGTACTCGGCAGCCCGACTTAGCGCCTTCCCTTGACGAGGACGACATTCATGTGTTTGTAATCCCCGGAACAAATATTTGGACCCCATGTCATCAGAGCGGGTGAGTTATGTTGGCGAGGGATGCGAAAATCTCCGGTCGTAGCGACAGCAGCAGGACTCGCTGCAAATGGAAGCATCGGCTAAATAGCTCCGCTAAGCTTCAAACTTCCTTCAACTGAATTTTGATTGTTTACGCGATTGGCATGCTTCGATTCTGAAAGGCTTTCTGCGTAAAAAAATGGCGATACGGTGAAACACAATCCTTGCCTTATTAGCGGCAATGAAAAGGTGTCACGTCTACTTCTGTCGTACTTCCCACTCAACCAAAATATATTCTGTAAACAGAAAAAAACATAAAATGGCTGTAAGATTGGTATTTTAGTAGAAATGACCACCGACCAGTCGAATATGATCTGAAAACCGTCTGCAAAATAGAATTGTAGTTGAAATCCATACTTGGCTATCTTGTTGTGAGTGTTCCAATTCCAGTATTACATGCGTCGGACGGTATTCGAATCTGTGAACCTATAGTGGCCTCCGAGAAGTGCAGAAGAATGTGAACGCCGGGTCACTCTCCATCCTTTCTCCTTTTCGTAACAATCCATCCAAAAGTTCAGTTTCAGGCGTCTTTAAGTGAAGGAGAGACTTGAAAGCCTTTGAAATGACATGGCTTGACACTGGAAATTGGGGATATCAGGTTGAAAATAATTAAGTTTGCCCTTAAATTAATTAGTTAAAATGTCTTTTGGATGGGTCATTTATATTGCTATAAGGTTCAGGCTAGTTTACTTCTTTTTTGGCAAGTTAATAGTGGAAGTCGTACGTACATCATATGAAAATCTCAGAAGTGGGTTGTTTAGGACCGATAAAACAATTCAACAAAGATCGTTAGCTACCAGAATTGGTGGACATTTTCATTTCTCTATATCCACCTCTGTGAAACCAACGAAGTAGGTGCTAGTTATTAATATGAAAACGAGAATTCTGAACCATAAGTTTCTATTAGTAGTTATGGTTCTTTTTATCTAGTTTCGGCTTATATAGCATTCTTAATTTCACGTAAGCTTGAGGCTTTCTTTTTAATACGCTCATCTACGTCTATAACACCTTTTTAACGTTTAGAATGTGCTGAAATATATAATTCTTTCAAACAATGGAAAAAGTGGGATTTTGTTCCAAAAGTGGGTGGCGAAGCCCCATGGATTCTGTCGGATGAAATGTTTTTCCATCATCCGGTAATTTTATTGTGATGATGTTGAAAGTGAGTTAACATGTGAATGGCATCCCCGGCGAAATTGGCCTTTTGTGTTATTTTTTTAAAACTTGTCCCGCGGTCGCAGTCATTCTTGCTTGCATTCAGGGACTTGGGTTCTATACGGCCATTCATGACCCGACGAGGTTGGATTCGAAACCTTCAATAGAAAGGAAAAATGACGGCCCGGGCGATGAAAGGGAAGGAATTTTCGGAGAGCGTGCAAAACCCTTCCCTTTCTCATTCATATGAATTCTTTAGTCACCTCGGGAGGAGGGTTTAATTAAGGAAGGCTGCGTAAATTTGCATTTTGAGTGAAGCATTACGCGTGTATACTGTTTTGAAATGTTTATTCCCATCCGAGATAGTTTTTCAAAGCCTTTTCCCGAAGAGATTACCTTCTCTACTCCGAGGGAGAGATGGAAGAAATTGTGATTTCAGGTTAGAAGGCTGCAGCAATAATGTTGATGGCATATTCTCTATTATTGTAACTTCACGTTTCGTTTTGAAAAGTAGTCTGTTAAAATAATTTATTCGTCTTCACCCATTTGATTGTTGACGTAGGTGGCAAAAGGTTATTTAATTGACGTCAAATATGGTGATGTAACTGATTTCTACTTTCACGTCGTATTTCCCTTCAAATTTTATCAAGCTTATTTTCTCTGCTCCCAAATTATTTCAGAGGCTTTAATTCGAGTTTCTATTACGGCCTAATTGTTTATTTACTTTTTAATTACTAGTTTTCAAAGACCATGGGTCAGTTGCATTTTAATCGTATGCCCGCTGCATGGTAGTTATCAAGGAACTTCAGGCCTAATTAAAGGTAATTTATAGCAATGATCTCTTCAAACTAGGTTTCTGCTTATGAAGGAATACATTGGTGCTGCAAAGATGTACGCTTAATATACCCACTTGCTTGCTTGTATACTATGAGTCTGGTTTATCTTCATATCAATCACATGGCGCATCAACCACTAGTAGCAAGTTGAGATTGTCCTAAATTTAAATAATTTGTCTTGAATGAAGTCTGAGAGACCAAAGAGGGTGTTAAATGCATAAAAATACGTTAAACCCCTATGTGGAAAGAAGTGAATTTTGATTAGATTGATGAGCTGTACAGTACCAAACTGCTAAGCGAAAATATTAAAAGTAAATTATAATGTTAGATGAAGGGCATAATTAATTCAATATTTCACTATAAATTAAAGTATGTCAAATACAGTTTGAAATCTTATTTTGCTGTCCAATGGAATTAATATGAAATGATATTAATATTTGATGATCTTATTATTTTATCTCGCTCTTCTCTCACGATAATTGTACTTTTTTAGGAAATCGTAAGTAGCATTCTTCCACTAAAACTTACAAGTAATTCATGAGCGATTGTTGATCGTCGCTCGCATATTATAGAAGTTAAAGTGGCACAGTTTGCACACTTCTACGTACGGTAACTCTCCTTTATATCGAAGAAAGAATACGTGGAAATGTATGTTTTTTTCATTTCTCAAGTAAAACGGATAAACGGGAACAATTCACAGGAATGTACATTTGAGAAAAGTACTATTTTACATTAATGGTGATATGTTTGCCGATTTAATGGGTGTAAACAACATCTTTAATATATTTCCTTAAGTGCACTTCAACTTGTCTGTGCTGGCAGAAGCATGGGTTCTATTCTCGTCGCTGTACGTTAATCCAAATGATTGTTGTGTTCGTCATAAGCATAAACTTTTACTAGGCCAGGGTTTAGTTTACTATTCTGATTTCTAGCACTAGTGTCCAGGCTAAACGATATGGATTTGGATCTCGAGAGGGGCTGTGGTTCATTGGAGCCCTTTTTCTGGTGTCAGGTGGATAAACCTGAAAGATAACTCTTCCTTGGCCCGTTAAATTATAAGAGAGAGAGCGTCGCAGTAGCTTTCATTTAAAGAGGTGAACTATGGTGACGCTGGCTTTCCCCTCGTTAATCCGTCTCTGTGTTTTACCATGCCTCAACCAGCTACCATAGAATGGTGCTAATTACCTGCGCAATACAGCCCTATGGACTGAATCACCGTATCTATAGCGACTCGCATCCCGGACGTTCAAGTGATTGAGCCTTAGCATGAGTTTTTTGCACGTTTTTCTTGAATAGGACAGGTCCTACTTGGATTTCGCACTATTTTTCAAATTGCAAGCGCTCTAAAATAGATCACCAATCCTTGCGGCGGAAATTTTTACCACCTCTTCGTTAAGATTTTAATTTCGATAGGGCCACGGAATACTGGCTGGGCTGGCGGACATTTGATTCCCGTTGCTGAAGTACCAGGGTGTCCCGTTTTTTCTCTACTCCCTCCGTACTCTCGACTATTCGTTTTTCACTCCACTCCTCGTGATCGCCTCTTTACCTTTTCCCGTCCTGTGTATCACGCGTTGTATCCTAAGCCGCCGACCCCGTTTTAACCGTTTAATAGCGTTCGTCCCTTCCTCTGAGCACACCGCAAGTCCCCTCTCACACCTCACCCTCCGTGGCGTGCCGCTGTCATCTTATCTCGCGTCCAAGCTGTTGGACATAGGCTCACCATGCAAACTCTGTCACGCACCCCCTCCCTCTCCCGGAATGATTCAAAGCACCCAATTTTATATTTTACAAAACCATAAACCTCACATTCCTCGCCTTTTTTTTATCGATCTTCAGGTTACTGGTTCGAGATGGAAAAAAAAGTCATTCTTTGTAAAACCGGCGAGTCAAAACCGCAGCATGGGTTTACTTATTTTTTTAGAACCTTCGTACAA
Source organism: Platycnemis pennipes (assembly GCA_933228895.1). Taxonomy (NCBI): domain Eukaryota; kingdom Metazoa; phylum Arthropoda; class Insecta; order Odonata; family Platycnemididae; genus Platycnemis; species Platycnemis pennipes. Next base: position 86,629,067 of record OW121857.1, read on the forward strand.
GTAGGATGTAATCAAATTTTTGGAATTATTTCCTCACAATAATTGGCCTACCTTCCTTAGATGGAACCATTAAGTAACATTGTGGAATTTAAAATGCATATAAAGCAATAACGTGGTATATTACCTATTTTTTTTTATTTAACCGGCCAGTCTAAAACAAGAAACAATTGAAAAAGTACTTTAAACTTGAAATTGGCTTGAAGACGTCAAAACATAAAGATTAGGGTAAAATATATTGAGTTATTTCTTTATTTGTATATTACCTGTTTATTTTTATTTCCCCGGCCAGCCTTAAACAAGGAACAATTGAAAAAGTACTTTATTATTAATCAAAAGGAAGGATTATCAATGGCTAACTGATTACTAACTCCGTGGGATATCACGAGGAGAGTAAAATAAATGCATCCAATATTTTCGGAAAAAGTACTTTCGAATTCATGGAAATGTGATTAAATTCATGATTAACCATATACAAAAATCAATCAAATTTAATTAACCGCTTATTTCGGTAAATACAATACGTCCTATGGTTATAAGTTGTTAGCCGAGCACCTACTTGGCTACGAAAAGACACGCGTAAAGGTTACCTGAGTTCAGTTCTGAATAGAAGAAAATAATTAAATCCGTTTATGAAAAATTGCCAGATTATACTACCCTAATACCTGTTATTACCAACTTAGGGCTAACTTTCCACCGATAAGCGATAACTATCCAACCAAGATTAACGGCCTCTACAATTACCCTTAAAACCCGTGATTCGGTTTCTTATTAATTTTCAATGCACCTTTGAATAAAAACCTCATGACCCCTTTAATTACATAATGGTAGGGTTTTTAAAAATTACCCTTTGCAAGTGGCTTTAATGGTGGGATTCATGGCCTGATTAATGATAAGCTACTCCAGAGGTTAGATTCAGGGTATTCCGAAGACACAAGTTGCGTGGATTAAATGTATTGTCCTACAGGAGGTTATTGTTGGTGACATGGTTAGTGTAGTTTAACGTTGTAAACGCATCCAGAGCAGTTTATCACTATTCGTTATTCCTTATGCGGCTGCTGAATGTACCTACCTATTGAGGATTTGATACGATGATAAAGTGAAGTCATTTTACTGTCGCAACTTTATATATGAGTAAATGAATGAACGAAATTTTCTTGCCTGTTTTCCTTGTATTGGTGTTCTAGTATCTTCATAGGTGACTTTAACCTGGGACATGGAGAAATAAGTAAGATTAGTCAGTTAAGTAAAATATTCCTTATTGCAGCACAAATGGACTTATTCGGTGTGAGTTTGCTGGTTTGCTACGGAAGGTCATTAAAAGACCACGTATTGAATAACGTGTTACTCTGTATTAAATTATGTCTAGAGTATTGTACTGTTTCCAAGCAATGCAGCGAGTTGCCTGTGGCGATATTTCTAGAAGCCAGTTTGTCTCGTTACACGCCATGTTGTGAAAGGCTTAGGTAGCTTTGAGGCGTTCCGATTGTACTGTGAGAATCGCTCGTCTGTTCAAATCCGTCCTCTCTATAGTCACTCCAGTATCTTCATGCCCCATTCGTACGTGTTCTCTATTGAATGCGGTGGTACGGAAGGATCTTGAATACCATGTGGTTGAGTGTGCTAATGCTGGAGTATGCAAATGTTGTATACCTACTATTTTAATTTTAAATTTTTAAATATTCACGGGTTTAAATGATATTGATTTGGTATTCTTATATTTTTACTTGTCACGTTAGCTTAAATGATTATCTTAGTTCTCCTACCTCTCGATGTAATTCACACTTCTTCCCGTGAATTTTGAAATGTCTTTACATTTCTATCTTAATTCCACTTTAAGTTTTTCTTTTTTCGACGTATTGTAAACCATGATAGGTATCATTCTGTCGTATTTTCTAAGATATAGTTTTAATCTACCAATTTGTATGTGTGCATGCATAGTGCCTCTGTTGTCAATTTTATTCTAGAGCTCGTCTAATTAAAATTACCTTAATTGAAATTCCACAGATGATTTTATCCGTCGATAACATACCCCGAAGGTGGTAAATAAATGGAAAAATGTGTCGCTGTATGGGGTTCCCTATAGCATCGGCATTATTTAAAGAGTTCCGCAGTGGCAAAAGTTTGAGTATCGCTGATGTATAGCATTGTGTAATTTAATGATGACGTTGTTGGAGTCGGAATGACACCGATAATTCCTATACTTTAATCTATATGATTCTTTCTTTTACTTCGTCGAAGTACTGAATGCTCGCAGTAGTTCATTCCTCAGTCCGCGAATACCTACATTTGAACGTGTACGTATGCTTTTGTAGTATATATTTCTATCTTAATGATATATAAGCTTTTCCATTTCCCGCAAAACTTTTCCTCTTTGCCACAACTTCCGCCAGGAATTCCACACCGCAGCCATCAGCGGCGGCCGCCTTTACACAAGAAGCATTCCTCATCCATTCCCCCTCGGCGCACTCCGACGACGCCTTAATTTGATCCCCGATAACTTTCTCCCCCCCCCTTAACGTGCGCGGGTGGTTGTCCTACCCCCGGACCAACCCCACCGCGCCCCAACTGCGTAGTCGTTCCCTCACGCCATATCTCTCTCCCTCTCTCTCTCACGGAAATAATGGGCCAATCCCACTTTCGCCCTTTCAGAGTCCTCCATTTTAGTTGGGGGGCGCGATGATCGACTCCCATTTCCCACCCCCTCCCAACGTCTCTCACCCCTCGAACTAAAACTTTCCTTATTCTCTCCCTTGGCGTTGCGTAAACACTGGGGAGACCCGTCCCTCACAACCCTTCTCTTCCCTCCGAGAAACTACCCAAATCCGCGGGCCCTCATCCTCGAAGGAAAGAGGGTATCTTTTTAGCAATCACTCCATCCCCCACCTTCGTTCCTCCGGGCCCCGATTCCGATAACTTTTCCGGCGGAGCGCGCCCAAAGTGATGAGACAATAGAAGCGATGGAAAATCCTCCAGCGCAAACAAGAGAGGCTTGGGTTTGCCTCCGTGGACGTGTTGAGCTGTGCAGAATCCCTTCTCGAGGTCGCGGTTCACACCAAATTAATAAATGACAGTGCTGCAGGTTGCACCTCGACCGAGAATCAGTCCCAAGTCGACCCTTTCACTTCTACATAATACCCTGCTAGCCACCATAAAGGTGTGTGGCAGGGGTGACTTAACACACCTTGCTTTATAAATCATGCTTAAAAAAGATTAGTAGATCTAGTCGAGATAACAATTTAAAAAAGATATTATGAGGAAAATAAGCGAAACGATGCATATAACTCGAATGAGTACATGTAAGTAGATGCCATAGCGGTAACATACTAACAATTGAGAATTATGTATATCCGCTGAAACTGGTAAGGTTCATTAAAACCCGTGAGTAATATTTAAAGATGCATTTAATTTCATGATGCGGTACAGATGCTTGATTGCGCAAACTATTTACAATCAGCCCCGAAGTAGAATTAAGTTTAAGGCAATACAACTTCTTTGATTTCACCACTTTACCCAAACCAATGTGGTCTATATTGATCCCCAGTGGCCGATATTACGCGTTTAGGGGTATATTTGAGCTCTGAGGTCAATGGGGAAAGAATGGTAAAGGTTAATTTAAAATTACTAATACAGTGCAAACTTCTGTTTTTAGTAGGTATTATATGAAAAGTAATAAAATGCAATTCTTTCACTAAAAGAGGACTTGCATTTAGAGGAAATATGCAACATAAATAGTGGAATATTGTTTGTGAATGGCCATAAAACTCTGCGTGCCAGCACAAACTCGTCCTACTGTCTGATTGTTTTCTTCGAGTATTCGACTTGACGCTTAAAAGGCGCGACTCTCTCAGAAAGATGCGATGAACCAAACTCGGAAGTAGGAGGATAAAATGTCTTGACTTTTTATCAAACCATTTCGATGAAAATCCGAGAAATTCTAAGAAGTGATCAACGGTCAAAAAGAGTTGGAATTACTGATTTACGAATATTTATTTAATTCTAAGATTACCCCTTGACAAAGTCAACATGAATACCAAAGTAACCGTGACATTTAGGTTTCTGGACGAGTGACTGTATGCACGTGACTACCACGGCCGGCGTTGACTTTCTAGACTTGTAGAACGAAGTGGAACGTGTGTAGCGAAGATCGGCAAGACTCGTTAAGGAACGGTGTGGATAACTATAACAGTAGACGTAACCATTCTATTAGATGAACTAAAATTGAAATCATTATCAGACCTTAGGTTGGACTTCAGACTTAATCTCTTAGCTAAGTTCCAAGACAATAAATATATCAGTAATTCCACTGATGACGTTAAAAATATTTTGTGTACTCCAACTTACTAAAGAAGAGATGATCATAAAATTAGAGAAATTGACTCGTGCTGGAGAGAGAAAATATTGATCTGGAATTATAATCGTAATTTATTGTATATTGCTTAAGCTCTTAGAATGCTTCGTTTTACTCGCTTTTGAACAGTTTCTCATAATATCCCATCGTCAGCCTTGGTTGCTGTATCAAGCTTATATTTTTGACTATCATTTTTTAATTAAATGCGTACAATAGTGTTAAAAGTCATGCAATGTAAAAATGAAATTTCAAGCACTAAGTGCTCTCACTCAGTGATTCAACCCGCCACAGGCGTGTGAATTTCTCCCATTCAGGGTAGATGGGGGCAGTTCTTTTCCCTGGGCCACCTCTCACTCCGATAATTTTTCGTTCCGGGGCGTCCAAAGGCTTCACCCGGATTTAAACCTGGGACTCTTCGATCAGTAGCCAAGCGCTCTACTCACTAGGCCAAAACGCTCCCTGCACTAAGAGCATAGTCGTTATTGTACTTAACCGTAAAAGGTGACCTCTTTGGGTTTATACTTCTGTCGGAAATCGCCTAAAAGAAATAATAATTCATTGGTCACTCATGTTACGTATGACAAGTGAGTCGAAATTTGGCTTATCAAAATAATTTCTCAGAATGTTGTGATTGTGTGTTTATGATTGCACGCAGAGTTTTATGCCCTGCGACGGTATAAATACGCTTTGAGTGCTTTCAGTGATCGTTTAGCTTTGCAGACCGTAACAAGAAGTATTCACTTCCCTCTTTATGACACGGAATTGTATTCCGTGTTTCGTGGTAAATTTGGGAAATTTTCACCAATTTTTGGAAGCCTTTCATAAACTAACCACGCTGATGAGGGTTTGATTATACAACCCGAAGAAGACCTTTAATGCTCATGGCTTGAGCACATGGAACGAAATATAGGTGTAAAATTGTTTTCAGGAAGTTTACTTGGCAGGGTCTGTGCTAATGCAGCCCCTCTACCGCTTTGAAATCCAATGATGCCACCTTTGCCGTTACGGCTCTAGGTTTTCTCTCGCCCCTTTTACCGGTCACTTTAACCCGGTGTCGAAAGTACTCTTTGGCCCTATCATCTTACCCATTATTCCTTGACGAGTTTCCTATTCGCATAATATGCTCCATAGTTACGTAATCGATACCACAACACTCCCTTTTGCGCGGCTCGCTCGTCGGCATCGTTTTATCTTTCATGTGCGGCAGGCATATTCGATATTTTTGGGGCCTTACGAATCCCTTCACTGGGAACTGAGGGAGATGATGAAGGTCGTGCCTTGTTGGAGGGAGTTGATATGATGTTTACTTGGAATATCCATACAAACCTTTTGCTAAGTAGAAAGGGAAGCTTTTTCAGCGGGAAAAGGTAAGAAGTTTCCTTTTCAGTTTGAAGCGAGTGATACTTCATGAAGGACTGCTGATGTTGTGCATACTCTCAAATCACCGAGTTCCTTCCGTGGATTTCATATTTTTGTATATAGCCTTTTATATAAATGGGTATTTTAGCCTTGTGATGTGACGTTAAGTGGACTTGCTTAAATTCCTGCTATAATGTGTTCTGACGTTTCTTTATAATGTGGTCTCGTGCCATTGTAGATTTAGAAACGAGGTTTAGGTTATCCAAATGATAAGATTGCATAGAATTGTCTAGTAAATTTATCTTAATCCTTCGCTTAGCAGAACATCTATGCTCGATACCGCCTAGTTGCCTAGCCACCGCAGTATCTACCTAGCCTTGCCTACCTCGTCTTGCTACCGAGGCCGGCACAAGTCATTTTGTCAGTATCAGAATATCATGGGAAGTTTCATATGGGCCAGGGAAATTAACTGCTCCTTATACATTTTTTGTGTTTTTCAACGCCTATGGTTTACCCGCGCGGTAAACCCCAGGAGGTCCCTCTTTAATTCTTAATCTATATAGGTATCTACTTGACCAGCAAGTGTGTTGTTTTAATACATTCAATGGGCAAGTGCGGTTACAATTTTGACTTAAATAATTTTAGTATCTGAAAATAGAGTAGAGTTCAAGGTAAAATTTTACTGGATAAGAATGCGTTCAAAAATAGACCAATTCCCTCATCACCATCAAGAGTCAACAAATCTAAGTTTAATTTGAGTCAACTCTCTACTAGAATGTACCAGCCAAACTTTTCGTACCTGCGTAACTCAAACCATATTCAGCCTTAAAAAATTGCTTAAAAAAATATATCTTATCCGAGGCCTCCTTTGTTCATTTTTTCCATTCAATATTCCTTCGGTGTCTTCATCTTGCCATCATGTATCTAGTTATGATCATCTGATTAATCACCCTATCCATTAATGTATGTAAACCTGCACCACAACGGTATCTGTAGGTCTAGTCTCGATCTTATCATTACTATCCTCTCGCTATACTACAAGAAACTGTTAACCCGTATTCCGGAATTTTTTTGGTAATGCCTACTCCAGCATTACCGATTAAGTATCTTCCACTTCAAAAACCTCTATCTTGGGGGCATTTCGTTTTGTTGATTCCTAATGCGTTGAGCTTTATTACGAGTTGAGATCCGATTTGGGGTCTATATTACCTCTGGTATACTCTTCTCGAGAGAGATCCAATAATCTTCATAAGCAGAAATACTCGATTAGCTCTAAATCTTAGGCATAGTAATGTGGTGGAACACGTGTATGAAACTTGGAACGATTTATTTCTCCAGCAAGGCACTACGGACCCAAGTGAAGACACTTGTCCCATAATATTATTCTTTTTTGGTACTAGTTTATTAACTGTGGTATCGTGGGCTGAGTCCGTACACTTTTGGATCATATAATCCAAGGATAGTAGCTGTGATTTATGCAATAATCAGCGGATTATTATGAGCTGCAATATTGAGATTGCAATTAAAACACGTCTCTTCGATATATACTCAGTCGCTGCCAAAGACATTGGATTTGGTGCTACAATATTTCTGAGAAAGTACCTTTTCTGCCATGGTATTAGGTTGGAAACACATGAAGCAAAAATATTGTCACACAGCGAGAAAAAAAAGAACTTTTCATCCCATTGGCGCATGGAGACTTCGTGCACTCTATACAAAAATTGAAAAGTTAATTAATATATATACATTACTTATATATTTAGTATAAACTAGCTGAAGCTGCCCGTTGACATTCAACAGGAGGGATAAATATAATAAATACAAATGGTATTAAGAAGTGTTAACATTTGTCATAAAGGGGCGAAATATGTGCGGAAGGGAAGAAATAACGGGAGAAACTTTTATTATGGAGTTAGCTCCAAATCGATATCGAACCATGAATATAATTTAAACCAATGTAAACATATAATTACTGCCTGGACTAATGCCTGGGCCTTTACAGAAATAAGAATATAATTTAGTAACTTTCAGGCCAGATAAAACAAAAGAGGTTAAAAGAGGAGGTTCATACAAATGTCTCTCTTTTGCTGACAATGAGGCCAGATTCGGGTTTTTGAGAATATTAGGACTCAAATCATTGGAGAAAAAATTTTTCTCTGGCCTCTCATATATGTTATGTTTGTCTCAATTCTCAAACTTCATGACAGTCGCGTCGATGAACTTACTACGGATATGTATCAATGCCTTTTGTTCCAATTATATTGAATTCTTTTCTTATTACACAACACACATTTAAAAGAATGGAAAATGCAGGCCTCGTATGAGATACATGGAACAAGTTGTGAAGGATGTAAAAGAGAGAGAGAACCCGGGCCCTGAGCCTTTTTTTATATATTCTATAGCACCTTCCAGTGTATACGCTAGAATCCTACAAAATTCAGCTCATTCGGTTCCGTTGTTTTTGAGGAGATACGTAACATAAAGCTGGCTGGCAGACAGACAACACTTCATTTTTATATATTAGTATGATTAGTGTGAAATTTAACTGAAATCGTCTGCGAAAATTTATCTCCGGCTACATGGCAAACCAAACTTCGGTAATACCAAAAATTGGTCTCAGTATTCTTTTTTTCTTACACGTTTTTGCAGAGATAAAAAATATTACTTTTATTTACGGCTTATGACCTCATATTTCAAGAAAATTTTTTTGTGCGAGTTTTCCACATGCGCGGAAGACTTCTTTTATTTTCAACATAGCTAATTAAATGACAATGTAAATGTATAGAAATGTTTATTGACTTGCAAATTGACATCAAATGTCTTATTTCACATTGATAAGGGACGATATAATTGGTTGTGAGCTGTAATACCGTAGATCAGCGTAAAATTCTCCGATTCTCCGTAAAAGTCTTTTGAAGTCTATCGTGTAATTGTTGATACTGGTAATATATCCTCAATCAACGATGACATAGCGTCCAATTTAAAGGTTCCCAGCCTTGTTTTCTGATCTTATATGCTATCGTTATCCATCGCTAATATGAGTTAATTTGAAGGCAGTGTAACGTATCATATTTCAAAGTTGGTGCGAAATTTCTATTTCTGTCCTTTCGCTTTTGTTCCTCTATCCTTTGATATATGCTGATCATGAATTAAGGGTTTGCGAAAGCCTTGGGTGAAACCTATCTGGAGACAGGCTCACGAATTTTGACGAGAAAATTAGGAGCGTTGGTCAAGAGGACCTTACTCAATGAGTTAATTAGAGATTGCTTACAGCCATCGCTGAAGTTTCGTCGAGGTACTGTATATAATGATAGGGAGAGGCTATTAAAAAAATATGCATTACTAGAACTTTGATGGACTAAATATAAGGATGTGTAACGTCTGATATTTGTTTTGTTTGTTTGGGAGAAGTTGGTTGGTTGCTGGGGGAGTGAAGCGGGAGGATTGTTGGGTTGTTGATTGGTTGATTGGTTTTGTTGGAGAGGAAGAATAAAGGAGAGTTATGATATGCAGCGTTTTCTGTATTAAAATTAGTGTTCTCCCGTAATGTTTGCCCGACGTTACAGAGGGAACTCGGCTCAGTTTCCATTTTCTCCTGTGGTTTCTTTTTATCTAACCATGCGCGAGAAATCTTGGATCCATTTACCAGAGATAAATGCTGTTAGTGATGAAATATAATATCAAAGTCAAGAATTTGTATATATTTGCTGCATGGATGCGGAAAACTGCCGGCAGCTTGAATTTGGCGTTCAAGGTTTAGTTCGATTCTTCGAACCTGATTTGAACTTAGGTAAGACTACGCTATTCCACCTGATAACAACCTTTTCATCTTTCATCCAAGGGGATCAAGCTTGTATCGTGGAAATAATACTGGCCAATTCTGTAGTGCTCGTGGTTTCCCTAACTCTGTAGTATAAACTTTTCAGCGGAATTACGCTACTTGATTGGGTGCATTAGTGGGGTATTTCAAGTTTGGTTTCGTTGATTTGACGATTGGGGCGTTAATCGGTTGCGACTTATATCGGTTGGCTGATTCAGGCCCCGGTTTTTCTTTATTCATCATTCGGTTTAATTTTTTATCTATTCCAGACTGCGTACCTACTTGTCCACTTTGGCTCATATGTGTTCAATTTAGGTCATAAATTAAAAAAGTCACATAGATTTAAAGGAGATATCCATGGTAGAAGATGAATAATGTAGATACTTGAAGAGTCTACTGAGAGTAATTCCGAGATAAAGTATAAAAAAGGCAAATACTTGGATTTGTGGCATGGAGCAGTAATACTTTAAAGCATTGCTTTCCAGAGCTTATGGCGCAAGTAGGTCATCCGTTTGATTTTGATTATTAAACGGTATGAAGAGTGAGATGACCAGGAGATGGAAGAAGAATGGGTATTGTAAATTGGAAGAATGGAAGTAGGTGCTGCAGATAAAGTGCAAATATAATGATTGAAGCAATTAGTTACGGACAGTGAGATGTTGAGAATAATGATTTGAGAGAAATCATGAGGATGTATCTGAATTAAATGTGGCATTTTATGTGGCTTAGAGCGAAAGAAAAATGAAATGCCTACATGTTTAGAAGTGAATGTATGTAGTATAGAATAGAATAGTATTTATTACTATTCTGAATAAATATGCATTACTAGAACTTTGATTGACTGAATTTAAAGATGAAACTCGGCTCAGTTTCTATTTTCTCCTGTGGTTTCTTTTTATCTAACCATGCGCGAGAAATCTTGGATACATTTACCAGAAGCAAATGCTATTAGTGATGCAATATAATATCAAAGTAAAGAATTTTTATATTCATGAAGCATAGATGCGGAAAACCGCCTCAATACAGCCTCAATACACTTCATTTTTATATATTAGTATGATTAATGTGAAATTCAACTGAAATCGTCTGCGAAAAATTATCTCCGGCTACATGGCAAACCAAACTTCAGTAATATATGTATAGGTCCATGTAGGCTCACAGAGTTGCTTGTCCTAGCGGCGCATCCTTGCTTACTTTAATCTAGCATCTATACCGGGTGAATAAAGGGAAAAGGTCAGGCCGTCGTTTATACATATCCCCGCGAGGCAAATAGCTCCTTTTTTACGGCGGGAAACGGAACAGGGAAGTCCGGACGCCTTTCCCCTGGTCCGTTACAACCGTTGTCCGTTCCCTACCGGAACCCCATTTCGTACTCCACGACACATCGGGGGAGAAAGTGGACCTTTCTCTCCATTCTCCCCCGTTACGAATTCTTCGACATCTTTCCCCCATTCCCTCCCTCACCCCCCCCCCTCTTTGGCCCGTTTCCAATCCCCTCCCGCACCACGCCGCGCCCGTAGTAACACTCACGGAAGCTCCCCTCTGCTCCCTCTCCTCCCAGTCTCCTCCAACCCTGGGGCGGGCAAACTTGGCCTTCTCTCCTCGTCTCCAGCTTCGCACATGCGAGGCGTCGCCTCTTCCCTCCCTCCTCAAGCATCCGGACCGCCCGACACAGCGATTCTCGAGGTCGCTACCCCCTCCTTTCCTCACCACACCACCCCATACCGCTCTCTCCCTTTAACGCACGCCACTAAGCGTGTGATGAGTTCTTCCTGCTAGTCTCAGCTCATCCTTATTCCACCTCCTCCTCCTCCCCCCTTCGATTTTTCCTTCCCCCCAATCCCTTTCCGCTTTTTGTATCGTTTCGTGTTTTCCCTCTCTCGCGTCCTTTTCGGTCCCATTGTACGGAGCGTTTTCGTTCAGATCGAGGGCTCGCAAAGAGGCGTGACATCGTCACTTCCTGACTTTTGATTACTGCCGGCGGCGAGCGCTTTGTGCCCACGCGTGCTGGTGTTCACGCGTGGGCATTTGTTTCGTCTGATGAAACGTATCCGGTCCAATCCCGTGGTGCCGGCTGAAAGCAGAGATGATGGTGTGAGAGTTGATGCTTTCAGACCACCGTGCTTGAATCGTGAATCGTGATTGTTTTCCACCTCCTCCTCGTTGCAAAGAACTATCTCGACACATTGTCTTTTGTGTGAATGAAAACGTGGTGTTTTTTTCTCTTGAGATACCTGTCTGCGCTAGGGCAGGCGTTTTGTAATTAATTTGATTTTTTCAAGCGCCAAGTGTTTACGTCGAGTGGTTTTTAATTGCATGGAAAGAAGAGATCTTGAGAGTGTGATTCCAACAGGGAGTGACGTTGCCTACCTTTGATCTTTGATAATACCTCTACACTGAAACGTGAGGGCATTTATGTGAGATAATTGCCTGTATATCTTTTTAATGTTGCTAATATACTTCATAACCACATCATGGAAGATATATCATTCAAGTTTCTTTGAAAACTACGCCTGAGGTAAATGATAAATAATTAGTTGGTTGAAGGGATTTAATGTTATATTTTTTCCGTCAAATAAAAGTACTTTGATTTCTAGAATGCGTGTATAACTAAAGTTTAAAAATATATTTCACCAATTAAATGACGCATGATTTCCGGCGACATTTGGATGTTTAATTCTCCGTCCTCTCAAATATGGGACTTATAATTTAAAGTATCTTTTCTGGGAAATTTTGCGATTTTCTCGTGTTCTCATACCACAAGTGTATTCCGAGTAACATTTCATAACTTTATTATTTCCCGGTCTTTAATAAAAACGTATATAATTTGTGCGCAGTCTTAATTTAATGATAGATGATATAGAAGCAAATCTGCACACGGTAGTAAACTTTCCTGTAAAATATAATTCTTTTGGTTCACCTATTCGCCCTAGTATATTCTCTTCGTTTGTGAATGTGTTAGTGCATAATGGTGCAAGTCCTACTCGACATGCTACTGATAATTCTTTTAGATTATTTTTAAAGTGCATACCTATCTAACGTGCGTCAACATTTGACGGAAATGTAATTGTGAATTATTCAACATTTTTCCTGCTCTCTTTAGTAGTAAAACTAAAAATTTTTCAAACATTAAAACCTTACTTCATTAAACAGGTAAACTACATCTTATTTAGGGAGTACTGTTAATTCCTTTTGCTTTTTATTGCCTCTTTCTGGAGAAACACATGATGTTTTGAAGCTTCAGCTTTGAAGCTTTCAGTGACATCGACGACTGAAAAAAACGGTGATTGAAATTAATTCAGGTGCACGAAAAATAGAATTTTATCAAGGATAAAACCTTGACATCTTATACTGTAAAACACGTTGTAAAGCTAACATATTAATGGCAATAGTTTCATTTCAAAGGGCAGCTATGTTCGTTATAGTACTCAATTTGAACCGTATCGCAAGCAAGGTAAACTTAGGATACAGAATTGATGTGTTCTTTGTACCTCTAACCAGTGACATACCTTTGCAGGGATTTCGCTAGTAGTGGGGCTATTTCCCTTGGCGGTGCTCCTAGGTGCAACAATCGATTCTCTTTTGCCAAAGGCTTTTGGTGCCCACGGCTTCTAGTCGCACCAGATTATACCACGTATCTTCGCGCTTGAAAAAGGGGTCGCCGCTTCTTTCTCGCGCCGTAAAAAACCTTGTTCCGCTTTCCTTTCAATATTTACATACATATATTTGTGTGTATATACATACATGCGTGTGTGCTTATTTATACATAACCATATATATGCATGCCTTGATGCCTTTTTTCGCTCCCTTTCATTCAAATCCTCACCTCGCGACGAACAACGCTTCCTTTTTTTTATTTTCTCTCTTCGCCTGCATTTTTTCCCTTCAGAGCCTGTCCTTCAGTCGGCCCTTTCTTTTTCTCTTTTGTCCTCCGCGTTCCATTCTTCCACTCCCCTTCCCAGCCTCCCTTCCTTTGATCCTCTCTCTTTCTCCCTCCTACCCCCCTTCCTCTCCCTCCCTCCCCATATCCTCGTTCCTCACGCTCTTGCCAATCCGACCCCGCCCTCTTCCTCGCGGCGTTGCGAAAATTGAGAATATTCCTCTTCTCGGGAGAAAACACACGTGGAAGAGCGCCGTTAAACATCTGAAGGGGAAGTTGATGAAGCTGAAGAGTGGATGGGCTTGAGGTGATAATTGAAAGAGAAGACGGCGAGCGGCAGTGTCGCGTAAATTTCGCTCTGCACTAAATATCGATCTCCGTCCGTGGCCTTCCACTGTTTCCTCAATGCTCTACCAGTAGTATTGATTGCTTGAACAAATCCTGTCTAATCTATCCCATCCATAATCCACCATCAATTCCTCCACCTTTCGCGCTAATTGTAAAATAATCATAAATCACTAAATATCGATCGATCTCCGTCCATGGCCTTCCACTGTTTCGTCAATGCTCACCAGTAGTAGTGATTGCTTGAACGAATCCTGTCTAATCTATTCCATCCATAATCCATCATCAATCTGGCCACCTTACTCGTACTAATTGTAAAATAATATCTACTTCGGGGGTCGGAAAACGTTTGAGACGAAAGAGCCGGAACCCAAATCTCATAAACTCATCATCATCATTGGTCAACAATCCTAGGATTGGTTTGACGCAGCTTTCCACTCGATTCTTCTATCGGGCAACCTTTTCATTGTGACGTAATTATTCTCTTTTACATCCTTCACAACCTGTTCCATGTGTCTCATACGAGGCCTACGTTTTTCAATCTTACCGTTCACTTTTCCGATACGATAGTCTTCATCAGGCCACGTCTCAAGAAATGGCCGATTAAGTTTTCCCTTCTTGTTTTTAGAGTTTGCAGCAGACTTCTCTTTTCCACCACTCTTCTTAGGACTTCCTCGTTACTTACTCGGTTGATCCATTTAATCTTCAGTATTATCATGTAGCACCACATTTCGAATGCTTCCACCCTTTTCTTCTGGCCGATTAAGTTGTCCCTTCTTCTTAGAGTTTTCAGCAGACTTTTCTTTTCCACTACTCTTCTTAGGACTTCCTCGTTACTTACTCGGTCGATCCATTTAATTTTCAGCATTCTCCACATTTCGAATGCTTCCACCCTTTTCTTCTCCACTGCTCTCATTGTCCATGCCTTACTGCCGTAAAGAAACATGCACCAGATGTATGTTCTGATAAACTGTTTCACTATTAAAACTTATTCTAGAGCCATTAATATATTATTTAAATGTGGAAAATATGCATGTATAGTATTGCATCATCCAGGGCAGAGAATTCACTAGGTCTAACGTACAGAACCTTATTGTACCATATGTACTTTATTGTATCATTATATGCTAAAGGTTTAATTTTAGTTACTAAACTAAGTTGGAATTATCAAATGATACAATGATAAATGCATTTTATGATGATATGCTTTGTGAAATGTAGTGGAGAAATGTCTACGGTAGTTATTTATATATCCAATTTTACAACAATTTATCCATATACGCTCATTCTAGAGCCTCATGTCGCTCGCGAGCCGTATTTTGCACATCCATGATCTAAGTCAACTTTGTGCCCTAAGGGACACCGCAACGTTAAAGTACAGATTAAATCCTGCAGGGATTTAAAACGGATAGCTTTACTGAAGATGTTAGATTGATACTAAAAACCCCTGCGTATTATGCTACATTCGACCAGATAAATAATATCACAAAAGAAACTGTCGCACTGATAGATTCAAAATATCTTTTTCTCCCGTACTATCAGGTAACACAATAGGAAGCATGGCAAAGGATTGGGGGGTGAATTATTGTTCGAGTATTCTGTAATTCATGATGCATGTCTTAACAAACAATCCCTTTCATGTTGATATTAACTATATAGCTGCATGTGCCCATGTAATAGCCTAGTTGTATGTCAATAGTGCATGTTTGGTTATCTTCAACCCCTGCCACACACCCTCGCGGTAGCATGCATGGTATTGCGTAGATGTAGATGAAGGGATTTAGGTTGTCGGAGATGCTCCTTAGTCTGTTTAAATATTATCCTAAATATTTCAACCAAGGAATCAAGTGTAGAGTTACGCTTCACATGCAGTATATTATTTAAATACATATCCTTATTACCTGAGGAACAAACACATCAAGTATCCTAGCCAAATAGTGGTGCGTGCGTAATAAACATGAGAAGAAAAAAATATGTTATCTTCTCTTAAAAAAGAATATTTTTAGTTCACAATCGTAGTGTGTCTCTCTAGTTTGGTCTCTATT
The DNA here is from genome assembly GCA_933228895.1 of Platycnemis pennipes. Lineage (NCBI taxonomy): Eukaryota > Metazoa > Arthropoda > Insecta > Odonata > Platycnemididae > Platycnemis > Platycnemis pennipes. The sequence continues at coordinate 86,644,864 of OW121857.1, forward strand.
ATCTCATTCACTGTAGCTCACTGTACCAAATATTTAATGGTTTAATATACTCCTAATATTAAACCACTAAGAGATACAGTAGTATGCACTCAAACCTACAAAATGATGGTAAGTTATTAATCACATTTATTTTATACACCTATTGTCCTATAACTTCCCAAATAATATCAATATTCGTTTATCCCTCTTTTCTTACTTATCATTCTCACTTGGATTTCAATTTTAATGAGACAAATCCTTCCAGCACATTATTCATTCAATATGCTTGAGTTCATAGAATTTTTCCCAAAGTGTGCCATTCCTCGCTAATCATACATGCCATGTCTTCGATTACGTTATTTTACAGTGTGTTACATTCACTCCCTATTCCAGCTTACTCAACGCAGCTATATATGAGTTTGTATTTTGCCAACTAATTGTAGCAGTCCGTTATCGCAGTGGAGTTAAATTCACGTAACTAAACAGACATAAAACCTTCTTTTAATATGAAAGTCTGAAAACTAGAGAACGATGATATGCCTATTGGAGTTTTGATAGGAGCATTATTTAACCTATAACCTACTCGCTAAGCATCCACTGACCGTTTATAATAATATCTCTACTTATGTTGCGATCTATTTTCTTCGAACGAAGTTTTTTCCGTTCACGTACGAGGTTGGCCGCCTGATATTGAAATAAGGGACGCTATATCTTCAGCGGAAATTTATCAACCCTCGTGGAGTACCTATTCCTCTCCAAGCCTTTAGCTTGTGGTAACTTCTCAGTGGGACCGTAATTGTTTTTATTTTCCATAAAGTTCCATTCGTCAAGTTCACAAAAGTGGAGCAACTCTTTCTTCATAAGCGTGGCTCCAACTTCTAAAGCGTTCCACTCTTGTTCTGTAAGGGTCTTCCTTCGGAGAGAGTCAATAAATATAAGACCACGTCCCCATCGCATTCGTCTGCTGCCTTTAAAGTCACCTCGCCGGCTTAAGTTTTTCTGAAGGCAAGGCAATAGCTGTCCTTCGTGGTCTTCACTGGGAGAGGAAATGCAACGGGCCTGGTACTTGGGCTATTTCCTTCAAATGCCGGGACGTCCTGTTCTATTTCCGAAGGCTATTTGTGACGAAAGGGGATAGAAGTCGGGCAGAAACGCCGGAATCATTGCCTTCGCTTTAAAAAAAACGGAAAGAGAGACAAAGAATCATCAGTATAGATGTATTCGATCATTAGGAAAAGTGGTACCAAAATGGAAACATTTATAATTGAAGAATTTCTAATATGTTTTACGATAACAGAAACTAGAACTGCAAATATCACGTATGCAATGTGTGGACGACGTCATTCATGTATTATATACTTTCGTTTTGTGAGGTCATTTGAGCGACTAAAAACGTGGATATTATTAGGAAGGGTTCGGAATAGTGTTGGGAAAAATTTAGAGAAATCTTGCAAAAGCCTGCTCTAGACGCCAAGAGAACCAGATTTTAGCGGCCCATGCGACGGATGAAATAATGAAATTGAATTCCTCTCCATAGAGCACCTAGGTAGGGATCGGCAGTCTATTTAAAAATAAGTTTTTTCCGGGAATCGAATACGGGTCCTAGAAATAGGAGATCTATACCCAAGCCACCAGACGGACCTACGAAGTTTCCTCAACGATGAAAGTTTCATCTAGTGGGAGCAAGGTGTCTTTCAGCTACGATAACAATCTTAAGAACCGCTCTTCCACTTGGAATCTAACTAGGGCAAAAATAAAAAGGAGCCTCCTAATTCAGATGCTCTCCAAATTTTTGATCATTTTTTTAAGCAATTTTCTCATATTTGGAATCTGTAAATGAGATTAAAATAAAAGGAACCCTCATTTAACGTAATGAACTAAAAAAATGTAGCAAGGAGGGCCACATCTATGCACAAGCGCTATAGCATATCGTTTCCCGAAATCACATCATTATCTTCATTCGTTCCTTGTGCCATTCCCTTTTGTTGTTACTTGTGGGAAAATAATGTGAATGTGTAGCTTGTATACCCTCTTCTATATCCTGGAAGACACCTTTGTGACACATTTGTTACTAAACATTAATTATTTGCTAAAAGATCTTATGCCTCATAGTTAAGAACTAATGTTACCTGGTAGTTACATATGCGTATGACCATACTACTCAAAGATTTAAAATCAAGAAGCTGTGGGCTTTTTATTTAAGAATAATTAAATACTTTTCAATTTACACTTCCATTTGCATTCAGATAGTGTTATACTACAACATATATACGGTATGTGCTCTTAGTAAATTCGTTAGTTAGTAAAAGTTTGGGTAGATTCTAGAGGTTTATCTATTAAAATAAATGCGATGAAACTGGCATATCCATCTGACTGTCCAATCCTTGCATTTCCCAATTTGACATTTTATTGTCCCTGGAGAAATAGCTTTTTTTTCTATCCCAGCAGCAGTCTGTTCGATTTTGTTTTTCGCGATCGGAATGGCATCATATATGGGAGGGATGTTCGGCTCGATTTGTTCATTTTTGTGATCAAAACGAGTAAATCAAAAGAATAGAATCGCAGGACAAAAGCTAATATACATGTGGCGTGGATATTTGTGCCGAGGAACTAGAGGTGGCAATCCATTACCCTGCGCCGAGCGAGTACAGAACGGAATTGATGGAAGTGTACTTCTTCCATTGCAATTTTCCCGTAGCGCTGCATGGATTGGACGTGATATCACGCGCTCGGGTAATCTGTCATGCGGAAGGTCAATAACTCGTGACCCGTTTTCCCTGTTACCCAGCGATATCCATGGAGCTGTTAATGGTGAATAATGAGTTTTTTGTTCAATTTCATTGCAAAGCTCTTTGTCAACAACACTGACAGGCTAGATCCGACAAAAAAGGCAAACTTTGATGAGGCCATGGACCTGTGGGAGAACACTCAGAAATAAATTATGCCCTTCCTATTAATTAAGGTTCAATATTAAGTAGAGATATTTTGAGTTTATTTTTCCTTCGTAGTCTGTCCTGGAATACTTTTCCTTTCCCACTCCGATTGTTTACCCACTCTGCATGGCATCCTAAAGTGGCATCACAGTGGCATCTTAAAGCACATAATTTCCGTCGTCTTGAATCGAGAGCATTTCAAAATCCTTTTACTTGACTTCATAATTCTGGCTCTAACTTTTATCTTGCGCATTCTCCTACGGCGTTGGTGAATTGTTCATTGCGATCAGATACCCTTGTGTTCTGGTGACTGAGTGTCCTGGTGTCCTGGCGATCACCCTCATCCTCCATTTCATCCTCCATCCAACTTATCGTTGATTGAACCCTTAAAAATTGATGTCACTAAGTTTCCGAATTATTTATGTGGTACCAAGGAGCCATTGCACACTCTTGGAAATTAAGGGACTTAAGAGATCCATTTTCTCTCTCACCTTGTTTCAGTTCTATTCCTGTGTATTCGGCTTCCTTTCGTAAAAGTCAAAGAATGTTTGGGTATAAAGTTCACCGGGACATCTCAACGTGGGGAGGAAATGCTATTTAAGTATTTATGGTTCTCTTGAGAAACCCAAGTTGTTTTTACATTGAAGATTTGAAGGGTATCCTAGTCCTAAAGAGTGTAAGTCAAACATTTTATACATAATGCCATCACATTTAATGTGTTAAAAATGTCGCACGTTTTTTGTCTGTTCTTTTATTATGTAATAAATTAATTGTTTTTACTTCTATATCAACGCAAACTCGTTTAAAGACCATTATGTTTAATAATACTGGTTCATGTCTCGAATTTTTGCAACTTGTTACTTTAACTTGCGTAAATAAAAATTATGAAACTTGTTAATGGTTTGCTTTTAATTAATTAATTTAAAAAATGGCTTTTACTGTGGCGCGAAGGAAAGGAAGCCACTTATTACTGTACTTAAAAATCTACGTTGCTGGATAACTTTGGCTAATTTATTTAAACGTTTTCGTGAACATAACGCCACAATAATACAAATGTAACTAATAAAATGTGTTAAAACGTTTTCAATTACAAAATCTTTTCTGATATCCCTTTTCGAATCCCACAGCATTAGTAACGCATGCATTTATGAACATAACGTTAATCTTTTTAAGTTAACTCGCTGAAGAATTCATCAGAACATATCGTCGTGAGGAAATAACTGAAGAAAATAAGAATAAGAGTTGAAATCAGAATCTATTCGTAGTAAGGTGACATTACATGTTTACAACATTCAATTTGATCAATTCTTGCCAATCCAGTAATAAAAGTGGACTTTCAGTCAAATATTTCCATATATTTTAAGTTGACGTACTTGTATGAAATTATGCTCACATTTGTTTTATACATTGTACGGTATTTCGTATATTTTCAACTAAACCTTCGGTACTTCAAATACTTGACCTTTTTAAAATCATAACTAAGGCATCCTAACAACCATTGTGCAGGGGGGAAGTGAACATTCCATATCAGGGAGTATTTAGAATAGATATTTGTTACGATTTCGTTTTAATTATTTGTATGCTCGTTCCAAGTCATGGATTGAAAGCGTTTCGTGAAAAAACATGTTCGTATTATAAATAGGTGTGTTGCTCAGATATTTATATCCCTCCCATCCATTAATGCTATATTGACCAGCCCAAGCCTCCGTATAGTAAGTATTGCTACTTCCGAAACCATAAACGGTGCGTATACTAACGTAATAAAATAAATTCTACCCTCGAAAAGGCTTATTTTACATCATCCATCAATCATTTTTATGCCCGCTGAACTCTACCAGTCGCAATCCTTGAGTAAGCTCCATAAAAGTATGTAGAAAATGGAATAAATTGCTATTCAAATGAACTTCTTCCACCTACTTCATGTCCATCGCTGGGACTGCCGTGAGTTTCGAAATCCACTTTAGCTTTAATGCCGGCGCTTCGAGTTGGCTCGACCCCACCCCCGCATGTCCGTCTAGTTCATGACCACTTAGATACACATGTAGCCATCTAGGATAGGCGTGGGTCTAGGTTGCTCGCTTGCCCATTCCGCTTCGTAGCCACCGGCCTGCGGGGGGTGACCACCCCGTGGATGTAGACCACCGACGCGACGCGGAACGCTTTAAGGGAGCGGCACTGGACGAGACTTGAGTGTCCGGCATTGAGCGGCCACAGCGGCGGAAAAGAGCGGCTGTTACCGCACCCCAGTGATCCACTTTCCCGGCTCGCCGACCGCCCGAGGTACTTTCTCTCCACCCACGGCGCTGCCCTCGGGGTCCCACTAGTGTAACACGCTCACAAATGGGGGCGCACAAACTCGCTGCTATTGTCCCCTCTCCCCTCTCTTCCCCGGCCTCTCCGCTCGCCACATTAACCGCAACAATCCGACCAATTCCCTCTCCCTCCCCTCCTATGGCAAGACTCCCTAGCTTGACCGACCGGGACACGCGCGTCCATGCCCAAATACATACATCTACAGAGTGCGCTGCAAGCCACCTCGAGGGTTGGTGGTGGGTAGGATCGTCGCTAAACATGAGCAAGGTTCATGCACTAGGAGAGTAGAAATATATCTACATCTACGCAATACCTTGATAGCCACCGCGAGGATGTGTGGCTGGGGTTAAGATCACCAAACATGCACTACTGACATTCAATTAGGCTAAAATCGAGCAAGTTTACTTGGTGCACTTAAGACGTAGTAAAAATGAACGTACTTGGTTTATTCCGCAATTTTTTTAGAATGTTTCAACCGGTTCCAACCTTTACCTTTAGGTCATCATCACGACTCCTGATGATGACCTGTAAAGCTTGAAACCGGTCGAGTCATTCCAAATAAATTGTGCAATTAACCAAGTGTTAATAAACAAACCAGATTCAGGTGAGATGTGGTGGAAACGTTCCATATTAAAGGAAAGATAATGCAATTTTCCACAGGTAGCAACAAGTTACTTGTGGAAAATTGCATTATCTTTCCTTTAATAACCAAGTGTTTTTATTTTTGCCATGCAATTTGGCTACTACATAGAATAATGTTATATAATAGAGTCGTATGAAGCTAGATGGTTAGCAATTATGTAGTAATAAGGTGAATATTGGTTTTAATTACATATATCTCAATATTTTCATCTATATTTACCTATCATGAATTGTTTAGCAATGTTAATACATGCACTACAGACTACTCGAATAATATTTTACCTACCTATGCCTTTGCTGTGCTGCCAATTGTGTTATATTACAGTACTAGGGAAAAAAATGATAATTTGAATCTTTCGGTACGACAATCTACCTCTGGCTCCATACAGGTTCCATATTAATACTGGCTAACTTTCCTGAGAGTCTGGGTCCAAAACCCTACTGATATTTCCCGACGTGAGGCAGCATTCAAAGTTCTGTATTCCGCCCGTCGGATGGTTCGTTTATTTGTGGACACATTGGCTCCTTTCCAGTCAAGGCCAACCCATGTTTTTCTCGATCCTCCCTCTATTTATTTCTAATCGTGTTCTTATAGTTTCCTCCCTTTCTGAGATGTCTCAGTGCAAAAGAAAGCTAAAACCACTGATGGGTTGAGTGTGGGCCTTATTAATTTTTTGATTAGTAATTAAGAAGAATTAAATTTAATCTAATGGATCAGCTCTGAGCTCTTTCAATCGGCATAATCGAAAGAATGAAGTGTAACTTATGTACCACGTTATAGAGAAAGCATCTCTCTGTTAGCAAACAGAAAGATGTCCATGAATTAACTACTTTCACACCGCAGCTGTCGGGCGATAAGGCTAGAGTTACTAAGTTCTTCCGGAGTAGGAGAACAATGGGGGCGTTTACTCGGAACCGAAATCGTAATTTTTACACGAAATGGGACACGAAACGTTAGATGGAAACGAAAAACGCCTTGCAGTGAAAAATTAATCTTATAACCACAACCATTCATTCATAAATCAAAAATTAAAATAATCAAAAGGTGATGCTTACCGATTAAGCTGCTTTGATATCATTGACGTCATTCTCCTCCCGTCCTTGACTGCTTTTAGGGGAAGGGAAGGGAGTGGAGGGGGATTCTCGGAAGGTCTGCTCGCACAGATCCTGTCGCAACCGCTCCGGTTGGCAGAGTCAGCTGTGTCCCCCCATTGCGGTAAGGCGAAGTAGCTTCGCGGGCTCACAATCAGTTGCGATTGGACGAAGATGATGACGTTAGAGGTTGCACCACACCCACTTTTCCGAAAGGGTTAAAAATATCGGTTTTTCGCCGCTTATAACTCGAGAAATAATTGACGGATCAAAAAACGGAAAAATGGGTCTTTTTATTTTACAAAATCTATCAGATTCGGCAATAAAAAATATGGTAAACGACCCCATTTTTAACCTCCTGCATCCCAGAATGTGTTTCACCTTATTTGAATTGAATACATGATTATTTTATAGGTTTATTATCTTATCGTTTATTTACGGATCTGTTACTATTGAAAAAAGTACATACAACGGCAGCTATAATCAAGTATTCTGAAATATATACCCGGCATTCATCTATGTACACCTACCGAATACCCTGATAGACACCTAATGGATGAGTGACAAGTGACGAAGAATCATGAGTAATTACCAAACATCTACTATGTTCATCGACTAGAAATAATCTTCGAATAAACTTTCTTCCAATAGCTAACAGTTCTTATAATTTCCTGAGAGCTTTGATGTTGTGATATTGTTTTCATTGTGTTGTCCAAATACTTCGGTACCGATGGGTATGAGAAATGGACTAATAAAGAATAAAAATACTACGGTAGTGTTGATTATGGGAATATAATATCTATGAATCTCATACTCTTTGAACTGCGAAATCAACTACAGGAGTTGGCAACACTACTTAGTTCCTTAATGGGGAATTAGTACATTCGGCGTAAACAGGGAGAATCGAGTTGCCAGGAAGGCGGAATGAAATTTAGTATTCAACGCTGAGTGAGGGGTAGTTTATGTGGAGGAGTCCTCTCGTGAATGCGAGTGTCTTGCTGGGTCTTCCTTGGTCAAGTCCTAGACTTCCCTCGATTCTCGTGTCCCTTGCTAACAGTTTTATCCGGTCTCAAAAGAGGAAATGAGTAGGTGGTTATATTGTACGCATACTTTTTACCTTCGAATAATATTAGAGAAGGAATGAAAAAAAGCAATAGTTTTCATCTAATTTCTCTGGGTACCCTGATAGTCATCTCGGTGGCAGGTGGTGTGGCAGGCAGTGAAAATTCTCCAAACACACAACATGTACGTGCATATATGAGATAAAATGCTACTTTGTTCCCGGAATGTGGAGGTGATGTATTTACCAGGCATGCGCAACTAAATTACCAATATCTGCGAAGAATTATAATATTTTAAAAAATTAATAATCCCCCGTACTATAAGAGAACAAAATAGGCAGCATAGCAAAGTGATGGGTAGAGAAAATATTTTAGAGCATTCTGTAGTGCATGATGCTTGTATTAACAACCAATCCCTTAATAACTATGTAGATACTAACAATCTACTTGCCTGAGACCTTATACTAGAATGATTGCATGTGTATATTGCATGCTTGGCGATCTTCACCCCCTACCACACACCCTCGCGGTGGCTTGCAGGGTATCGCGTGGATTTAGGTGATTAAGAAAAATGGTAAGACATTTGTTGATTTATTTATTATTTCAAGTAAACAAAGAAACGTACAGTTAAGATGAGTTACCAGTCTTAAGGAAATTTTTCAAATACAATGCAAGTTATTCAGCCTACATGTTATCAATAAATTAGGTTACCATGTTCCCTATTATTATTTTTTATCGCCCGCGGCAATGGTGAATTTTTAATTCCATTCCATTCATCCGTTTTTTATGCGTATTCCGATAGGATAAACACATATGCAAATTTAAATTTCCATCATAACCTCCTTTCAACTAAATCATTAATTGCAGATTTTCGAAGGATTTGCTGACAGTTCTCGCAACAATGATTATCTCTATGCAATGTTAGCATACTCGTATCTATTAATTTGCAAAACATGTAAGCATAAAACTTCTTTTCCTTGCTAAAGAGCAGGTAGATAAACCAACGAGCACACAAGGAATTCAGTTGCCGTCTATTTCACACTTTTACAATCTTAAGTTGTCTCGGCTTTTATTGAAAACTCGATGAAAGGAATTGAAAATTCAATAATTTTCAACACTACATTGAGTCTAGCCCAGTAAATTGTAACATAATACCGTGCTTAGGTTTATATTAAATGGGATTTATTCAAGGCATCGGTAGAATATGGGTGCAGAGATCAAGTAAAAATTCGGTGGTGACAATGATAAAAGCAAGAGAAATAGTTATGAATTCACTTATTGGGATATACCCCCAAAAACATCATTTAGAGTTCTGGATGGTTATGCTCTAAAACCGTGTTTGTTGAAGTTAATTGATCTATTGATGCTATTCGTTATTCTATGAATACTTGTAGAAGCATTGCTTTATTTTTACTTTTTAACGGTGGAAAACTCTTGTTGAGAAAGTTTTACTAAATGAAAATGTATGATGACGCATAATAACCTTTTTTGTGTTACTGTTTTGAATGGTTCCTAACTAATTTTTAGGAGATATTATTAAAATAGATTTGAATCTTTTGGAATGTGAGCTATGAGTGCGAAGTGAAATGCTAAATAATCTAGATTAATAAAAAAGATGACTGCATTTGATGGATGAAGATGATGAAGGTGGTAGGGTGGATAGACGAAGCAATTAACTAGGGAAAATCGAAAAACGTTAATTATAAATATGGGTGGAATGCAGGGAATAAGGGAAAGAGGAAGTAAAAAGGCGGTGGAACATTAAAATTTTTTTGACATACCTAGGTTTAAACTCTTTGATCCTATACATTTTTACTCTTAATTTCAATAAATCAATCCATAAGAGTCAATTGAATTCAAAATTATTGAAGAAACTTTAATTTCAAACTGAATGTGACTATAAGAAGGAAGTTGTCGACATCCAAAGATATCTGTGTATTTCCCTGGAATGAGAAAGGCATTAAGGACTAGAGGAGTGTAGTATTTGGGTGGTAACCATGGTGATGATTTCGTTTTTTTTTTCGTTCATGGGCGATCGTGAATGGCGTGGTTTCCGGGCTCCACGATGAGTTCATTCCTCCTCCGAATTCTGGGAGCGCATTCATGTAGCGCCACGACCCTAGCGTTCAAAGATCTCGGCAGGAATCTTCCCTTTTTCAGCGATAAACGCAACGTCGTGGGTGAAACGGAGCGTGTATATACGTGTTTTCACTCACCTCTAGCGGAGCCGGGAACGCAAATTCCATCCTCACATTCGCCGGTCGGGAGTTGGGATCCTTGTCCCAGGAGCGGGGTACACAATTCGGGATGAACGGTGGGAGTAGGAGGAAACCCCTTCCCTCTGCTCTCGCCTACACACCTTTCCCCTCCCCTCCCACACGTGTACCCTTTAAATAAAAAGAAAACGCACCCCCTAACGCTCCCTTCCCCCGCCCCCATCGCACTTCCAGCCCTTATGCATCACCGTTATTCTCACTCGTGGGACTTGCAAAGGAGCGACCCCTGCCTCTTTCGAGGACGACGAATGAAAAGGGTTCATCATTTTTTTCCCCCGACCGCGAAGAGCTGAAACTTTTGGAGCAGGGGTAAGTAAAAAGGGTAAAGAGGATACAGAGTAAGGGTGGGAGGGTAACCGTGAAGGGACGTGGTGGTAAGGGGGAGGGGTACATAGAAGGATAAGTTTGGGATGCAGGGGAGCAGAAAAGGGTTTACGTCCTTATAATGGACGCCTTTGCGTGGAAATGCACGTCATCCGGGAGTTCTCCTTAGTAAGCGCACGTGTTTTCTCGCGTACTGCCGTGCGGATATCCCTCCTTGCTCTCGTGGTGGCTTTCTGCATGTACTCGTTCAACGGGAAACCCTCTTCTCATTATGCACCGTCAACCTAGCCTCGCGTACCCTAACCCCCTGCCATATGCTCCTCTTTACATCATACCAAAGTGCGTCCTCTATCTAACCGGGCATAAATTATCAGCTTCAAAATAGGCAAGCTCATCCTTAGCATGACTTCGGGTGACATCCTCTAACATGCCATCTTGCGAGCCTTGTATTCATTTCAAGTCGTCTACTTGCATGCATACAACTCTTTAAGGTCAGCACCTGTATGGATTTTAATTTTTTGTGATCTCCAGTATTTATGGAACGATTCATCCATCGATGCCCTTTTTGCAATAGGTTAAGGTAATGTTTAAATTAATGGAGCTTGTAAGCTCTCGTTAAAAATGGTATAGATTACTTATTTGGAAGACGTTAAGAATGTATTATTCCGAAGCCCCATAACCTAATAAATTGGGAAATCCAAGGAAAAAAATGCAACGTGTCGCTTTAAAATAAATAATTTTCTTATAGTTCGTCATTAACCATAAGATATCGAGGATTAGTTTATTCATGATTTTGTGGAATAATGCAAGAAATTTTTATTACTGAGCTTAAAATATTTTGATCGTTTTTAATAGATTAGAGTGGTTATTTATTTACATGACCTATTTTAGATGTAACACTTCCTTGCTTTAGCCCTATATAATTGCCTACTGCTTATTAAATATGAAATAAATTTTTCTGATTTCCGATGCCTTACTTATTTCAAGCCTATGACTTTTTCAACGAAATTAATATGAAATCAATCGTTGTAAACCGGCTAAAATTTCAATTTTAACCGTCAGGAACTGACTGGCTTTTTAATTTCTCTTGCTCCTTGCTCGGATAACATTTATCCTTGTTCGCTCTATGTCACATGGGTGTTTGCATTTTCCCTTGAATGTAGAGCTTTAGGGTAGTGATTCTTTTTTATATGAGCCCGCACGCTGTCGACGAAGCAACGGCATTGTGTCCTGGAGAGGTTTTACTCGTGGCTGTGTAAGTTGCTGAAGCGTGTGGTGACATGCCACGCTGAATCTTGTGCGTGGAGTGCGATGCGCTTGCAACGACGTGCGGCCGGGCTAGCTGTGATTGGTGGGGAAAAGGAGAGTCAATGGGTGGGAACAGCTGAGAGGGGAGTACCACAAGGGTGCGAGAGGTGTCTACACAGTGGTCAGAGTCGACTCTTCTGTTCCTTCGCACCTTTCGCCTGCATTGCTCTCGCTCTATTTTTGTATCTTGTTTATTTATAACTTTTGTTGGTCAACAATTAATGGACGCTTGGGTGGCTTGGAGAGCTTGTCACCTGTGTTTATTTTGAGGGTCCAGAGATTTGGAATTTCAGTTCGTTCCCTCTTTTTCTTCCTCTCATCTATTTCTTCATCCCCTCTATCCTTCGCATTGTAACAAGTATTCAGGGATGAACGCGGCGGGTGTCAAGTTAATTTTAATGCGTGGGTTCGAGTCAAAGCGTCATATGACCATCAGCCATTAATGTAAACCGTTCGTTGAACTCACTCCATATCTCGCTACCCGTGCTAAATTGCTTGCGAAGCGGAAGGTGATAGACAGGTTCTTAAAGAGCCGAAAACTCCGTCGGACTTTTGAGTATGAATGCAAAAAATAGTAAATAGTAAATTTTTATCGCTTTCAACAAAAAAAATATAAAATACTGAAATCATTACCAGAAGAAAATAGGAAAGCTGGGTTGCCTCAAAGGAGAATCTGTGCTGAGGCAACCTTTTTAAATTTTTTTATACAAAAGTGGTAGTAGAAAGTGAGATTTTCATGAAAAAGTAACAATAAACAATAAATTCCATTTACAACAATAAAGTAACAATAAACAATAAATACCATTTACATCTGAATATTTGATGAAGGGCTGTGAAGGACTTTTTAATGCAGTAGGGTTGACGTCATTGGTACATTAGGTGCTAAATGGGGATGTTGAAGAATATTTGCCGGAATAGTTTATGTATATATATATATATATATGTACTAGCGGAAGCTACCCGTTGAAATTCAACGGAGTGAAAAACATTGAACTTATTTTGTAAGAAAACCACTGTCTGAAGGATACTGGTAGCGCGGTCATTTGAGGAGTTGGTGACCTATGTTGTACATAGTGGTCGTTGTAGTAGACACGCTGACCATTTTCTAGGTGCACGAGGAGATGAGTGACTGTTGGTTCTCTTTCATGCACGGAAAATCCAATAATGGCCCACGCAAACTCATCACCACGTAAAATAGATGGCCATCTCGTATTTTCGGTTATCTTAGCCGTATCTTTGAATTAACAGCTTGATCGCTACCCTTGTGTATATACATACATTAGTGTTTAATGACTTAATTAAGATAAGTTTCTCATTCCAATATTTTTGAAAGAGTTCCAGGTAATTTTCAAGACTGTTGCCTCCTTACCCGCCTATCGTGAAGAATTGCCTGTCGTTCATCTTCAGTTTGGGTTTGACGTTAAGCAGCATGCCTCTCCGCGTCGACTACAATTGTCGCCTGTCGTTCTTCATGATTTTCCAAATGCCGTTGGGAAGCGTGTCTTACAGCATCCTGCTCCCTTCGAGTGTGCCGCACATCAGGATTTTCCATGTGGTGCAGGGATGCGTGTGTTGCAGCATCCTGCTCCCTTCGCGCGTGCCGCTCATCAGAATCTTCCAAAAGACGATGCGAAGCGTGCCTTGCAGCATCCTGCTCCCTTCGTGCATACCGCTCTTGAGTATCTACCATGTGGCGTTGGGAAGAGAGTCTTACAGCATTCTGCTCCCTTCGCGCGAGCCGCTCTTCATGATCTTCCAATTGGCGTTGGGAAGCGTATCTTACAGCATCCAGCTCCCTTCGCACGTGTCGTCTTCAGAAGTTTCATTAGATCGTTGCTGGGCTTGTCTTTGAGCATCCAAATCCAATCTATTTCGTTTTTCCTGCGAGGGCTCATTTTCTCGCAAAGAAGACATTCCTCTTGCTTTAGATGATTTTGCCGAAAGGTTGCTCTTTTTTCTTTTAGGCATTTTGATGGTGATATCGTTATCTTAAGTGCAAGGAGGAGAAAAACAGCGGCGATTGGGAGCCTTCAATAGGCACCTTGATTTTGACCAAATGTAATCTAAATGCACTTTAACACTTTTAAGCATATAAAAATAACATGTAACGTTTATAATATAGGAATATGTCTAAAGAACAGTTCCCAAACGTAATTAGAGGCAGACGCTTCCACTACGAGTAATACTATGAAGTATTAAACGATAGTAAACAACGCGGTGTTTATTGTAGCAACTGAGCAACCCTAATCTGCCGTCTCAAATCACGTTTAGGTGCACCAACCAAACGGTCATGCAGCGAGAGCACAAAGTACCTCTATACATATTCTATGTGGCCCGTCTCTCGTACTGGGAAGAAAATTTTTTTACGGTTCTTAACATTACCCGAAAAACGCCAGGGGGCGGTGACCATTATTCGTTTCTCTTTTTTAACTTCCTTTTCAAACCTTAAGAAACGTCAAACATGGGACCCTTGGGACTCTGGGCCCCTCTTATATGGAATTATTTCTACGTGTTAAATACTAGAGGCTTGAATGTCCTTTTAAAATCAAAGGACATTCGCACCAATCTCTGGTTGTCAAGGAAATATGCTATTAGGATTTAATTCTTTCCCGGCGAATTATTTTCGTAAAGTCTTCTCGGGCTTTCCACCGGGTTAAATATTGGTATAACACCAACGTTTCAACGGACGACTCGTCCATCGTCTTCAGGGTGAGTGAGTAAATTAAAGCCGTTGAGGCGTATCTATAAACGATTGCAACAATCAGGTTACTCCTGATTGGCCGGAAGGATCTTCGAAATTTGGATAAGGAGGAGTTCTATCGTTTTTTATTTTATATAAAATGGGATTCCACGAATTGCTAATTTTATAGCCTGTGTCTCTATTAAAATTATTTTTGTTTAGCCGGATCTCAATGGCCTCCTTAGCAAGCCTGTCCCAGAAGTTGTTCGAACGGCAGATTAATTTTGCGCTATCCCATTTTATCCTGTGGTCCCGAGTAATACTATGTTCCGCCACAGCAGACTTATCAGGTTGTCCAAACCTAAAATGCCTCCGATGCTCCTTAAGCCTGGTGGCAATCGTTCTACCAGTCTCCCCTACGTAGACTTGGCCACATTCGCAAGAAATCTGGTGGACACCAGGGGTCATTAGGCCTACGGGGTCCTTCACCTTGGTGTTATACCAATATTTAACCCGGTGGAAAGCCCGAGAAGACTTTACGAAAATATGCTATTGTTGATTTTAGAGAAAAATGTGAGGTTTTTCAGCTAAAAATATGATTTTTAGACAAATACTAATCGTAATAGAAAATCGATTGAAAGAATTAGAAACTTCATTTATTCAGCCATCCGATAAAAAAAGTTCCAGCCCTCTGTCTTGAATGGAAGTTCTTTAAATAAGCAAAAAATGAGACCACTGCACCGAACTCAATGCCAGGGACCACCAGGATCCATCTAAGGGCCCATTCAGGTGCTTTTGGGGACCCTGAGTGTATTTTAACATAGCCTATGTTCTGTCCAGACACATTTCCTATCTACATACTAAATTTCATCTCAATCCGTTTAGTAGTCTTTACGTGATTGAGCAACAGACAGACAGACACACATACAGACAGACAGACACCATTACATTTTTATATATTAGTATGGATATGCGGGTAGGTTTCGTATTGCAATACGAAATAAGTATGATCCTAACTTAACAAATGATGAAGCGATTCCTGCTTGAAAATAAGCACCTGTAACAGGCGTCTCTACTCACAGACTGATTCGTTCGTTATGAGTTCTGAATGTGTGTTAGAAGAAAATGCGTAAAATATCGCCACACTACTAGAATTTTATTCGTTTTCATTACTTTCGTGCTCTGATACATGTATCGTGCGCGGATGGAGGAGTCCAGGCTCTAGAAATAACACGTATTCTCTCCGTACTCACCGGAACACTATGGACTAGTAGGGCTTTGGTGATCCTTCCCGAATGATTTTCTTCTTTTTTATAACCCCCCGCATGATTAGTTTTCATGGAATAGTCGTCGTATTTCGCAGCGAGCCTACGTTCGGCCTGGATGAAGTGTCTTTGAGCGTGCGGGGAGATGAAAACTCTCTCCTGCAAAGATCACTCTAGGATCTCCACAATCGCTTTCCGTTCCTCCTCTTCACATTTCGGGATTAAATATGCGATTAAACCATCTGACGAAGGGTTCGTGCCATAATCCAGTCCACTTCGCTTGGGGGTGGAGATTTTCGTGGGCGGGTAAAAAAAGAAGTGATGGGTGTTCGGATTGGCGAGAATCCGGGTAAATGGATGAATGCCCTTCAGGCCTTGGGGTTGGGGGTACGAGTTGGTTAGGGGCGGAGGAGGGAGGGAGGGAAAAGCATTGGCGCCAACATCCCTATTACCCAATCGATTCGGAGAAGGAGAAATTCTGCGTGAGCCTCAGATTTGATCCGTTACGGTGTGGGAGGATTGCGCCGGTGGATAATATATTTTTTTATCGAAGGACATTCGCTGGACGCGAATTCCACTCAACGGGAGCTGGATAGATGGGAGTAACGCACACCAAAAAATATCGGCCAAGATTGAATGCGTAGGCAGATAGAATCGAAAATCATTGAGTGTGTTACTCGTGAGAGTCGAGGTAGGCGTTCCCGTACTGTCCACTCGAGTACATACGGCATTGCATATGGAATTCCTTTGTCACTCGACAGCAATAGCAAATCCATTTTATTTTACTCTCTGCCACACTGTAACTGCATCGCAGTTGTCGACGGTGTAAGAGTGAATTTCTCTTCGTAGCACGTTGCCCCACTAATCAAAAGTTTTTTTTATACTTTACATTTTTATATTTAATGTTAAAGGTCCCTGAGACTTTGACGGAGAAAAATTCATGTAAAATAAAATTATGTGAATAAATGCTAGAATTCCTTATGCATTGGTCGTGATTAGCCAGTCAACAACCGCATTATCTATGGATAACGGTGAAAGTAATAGCGGAACTTAGATGCATCCAACTCTAATATTCATATCTCTGGAAATTTATTTACGCTAACGTACAGAATTTCAATGATTTTTTGACGGAAATTAATGTTCACTATCAATAAATAGTGCATTCATCATTGTCATCTCGGTTCCTTCAAATTCTCTAGTTCAGCTTTAAATTATTCTCTTCGCCAACTTTGTGTTCACGCAAATTGTTGTGCTGATGATTATCAAGTTTTTATCATTCATTAGGTACTTCAGATAAATCTTTATAAGTCTATCTATGTTGTTCATACCATTCCCTTTTCGTCCACTCGGTCATTGTGACACCCAGGTGTATCGGATAATGTCACATCCTCTTCTTTTAGCAGTTAAAAACACAACTTTACTTCGTGATGATTAATGATTTATCCGCAATTACTCGTCCCCTACTGTAATCCCTCGAGAATACGTGCAGGGAGGGTACTCAGCAGATGGAGAAAATTTCGTTAGTCCATTCTTTTATTGATAATTATAAAAAGTCTCATCATGTTGAAAGTCGTAAATGGAGTGAACCGCCATTGATTTCACTTCGAAGAAATACGGTCTAGGTTGTATATTTTATCTCCTATCATTGTCCTCACAAAATAGGATCGGTACGAAATGGTTCTATTCTAGTGACGAACTTCTAAATAAAACATAATTGCGTAAATAAAGTATTTACGGTGGTTATTGCTGTAGATATTGCAGACATGTGAGAAAAAGGAGCAAATAGATGCTCTATATAGTAAGTATACGCGCAACTGATAAAAACAACCATACTCCAACTATAGGCTACTTATATTGTTTTCACACTTCCGTTTGCACCAATATTGTATGCTACCATTCATTCAAAACCAGGGAAGTCACGGATCGCAGTCCGTTTATTCAAAGCGCGTGCGTTTCTCTTCGTACTCGTGTCCGTACGATCGATCCTTAATGGAATTCACGACGTTGCTGGCAGGAAGACGCGAGCACGGTCTAAATAATTAAATGGTTGCTCCCTCGCGACCGTATTTATTTTCTCGTATCTCCCTTGTCTTTGCATTCACGCAACCAGAAACTCACTCAACTGTACAAAGCGACCAACTCGAAGAGAGAAATCCTTTGTAGATGCGACGATACAAAAGGGAAAATATGGTGGTAGTAATGCCAGTAATGTTCTCTCGTTTGTTACGAACTCTTGTGCGATGATATTGATTTTAAATGTTCTAATTTTATTAATAAATTCAAAGTCTAGTGTCGGGAATATCGAGAAAATGGATTGCTTGACCTTGGAGATATAATTTCATGGAAGAAATGAAGATACGTTATTGCCAAAGAATTGAATAAAGTGTAAACGTAGATCCTTAAATTGTACTTATTGAACTAAGGTCTTATGGATTGTAATCTGGAATTTCATTTAAACGCCGACCTTTTATCTATAAAATATCGTCTCTTTGCATCATTTATTCATTACTACATATTTCCCCCCCCCCCCACGTCTTCCTTTCCTCTTATTTCTATTAACTTCCCTCTGTTCCATCTTCTTTTGGAAAAAATTCTGCTTAGATAGGCGTAAAATAAAACTATTTTGTAGCAATCATGTGTGTATTAATCTAGAAGCAGTAGTACTTTATTGAAAAGTGACATTTTAACAGTTGTATGATTTATGCACGTAAATCGTTTTAGCACTTTATCATGTAGAGAGTGACAAGTCACATGAAGACATGAAATTACATTGAAAAATACAAACAAATGGTTAGTAAACATGGACGATAATGGCATAAGAGCAAGTTTTCTGTAGTCTTTATTTCCTATAATGTTTGCAAAACCGAGTCTAAAAATATTGATGGTCTAAGGACTGCAATTTTAGAAAAAAGTTTACTTGGATCCAGGAGATGGCTTAAATGTATATAACTTCTGTCAATATCATTTAGAATATTTAAATGCTGCCTCTGGCAGGTAAATTATAATATTAGATAAGTTGCTGCTTGCATTCACTTCACCAATCTGTTAAATTGATGAAGGGTATTTGTAATTCACCATTTTTGTAGTAGAATTGTTAAGTTAGAAAATCGCTGTTACCCTATCAAGGTCCATTCTTTCCTATTTTAAAAGTGAATATAGGAAAAGGTATTGCGGAAATATATTTATTATGCTTGTTTATCCTGATGAAAGAGGCTTTCATATTACTGCAACATGTTTATTAATGCAGATCACTAGTTTAGCTTTAAGATGTTGTCTTCTTATTATTCCTCACTCGCAGAACACTCTATGTTATGTGAAAATTGGCACATTATCATGAAATACTGGACCATCTTTCCTCAATCGGATGCAAGCTGTATTGTATAAAAAGTTCGAGTTTCACGACAAAATTTTAGTCTCTTTCGCGTGTGTTCCGCGGACTTAATCGAATGTATGCCCGCGCATTCGTTTGTTAAATAGTTATTCTCTCTATCTTCTCCAGCACTGCTAATATTTTGCGAGTTGTCCGGAAAGTGGCTTCTCGTTTACGAAGCGTTACATTTCTGTATTTTGATGTTTTTACCTCATCTGGAAAACGGAAGAAGAGATCTTTGCTGTGGAATTTCATTTTCCGCCAGTTTTCGGAAGAGAGGTACGCTTCATTGTGTATTTATGTTCAAAATACGTCGTTCTCCGTTCATTGGCGTGTTAACTGCTCACACAACTCGGTAATTTAATAATTTTTTTAATTAGCTGAAAACATGTACCCATTCCCTTTATTTATTTTAAACATTACCTTCATTTTCCTCTCTTACATGTAATGTTAAAATGATCTGCTGGAATTACCTACTTTTTCAGGATCAATAAGTATATTTCACGAATTTATGCTTTGTGACAGTTACAGCTACAATTTTCTACTCAAAGTTGGATAAACCCATTGGAAAAAGATTTTTTTGGTTGAAAAACTGTTGGCGTTTTTTACTCCGTTATAAAAAAGGCACGGAACGATGTCGATATTTTCTGCTGCACGGAAAAGCAATGTTTTATCTTCACTATGTCGTTTTTTTCTCCTCCGCCTGCATCCTCAACTGGCCGAGTTCAGCGATGTATGAAATGAAAAGAATTAAAGGTGCGTTTAAATTCCATTAAAGGGAATTTTCAGTGAAAATTCTGTGCGGCAGAAGCACGAGGCATGTCATTGGTGGAGGAGGAGAGGTAACTGACAGGTGGAGAGGCGGTCGGACCACTCGAGTCGGCTGTTTCTATTTTCTGGGGAGCACCGTCTGGCTTCGAGTTCGCCGCATTCAAATCCAGAACTCCGCTTGGCCTTCCTTCCTTTGCATTGTTTCGGGAATTTAATGCTCCCGTATGTATGCATTAATTAGGCATTTCACCGTCAGTTCTGTTATGCAGTACTGAGCAATGATATTTTCTTTCGCTTGGGTCAGATTGGAGTTTCGTGCACGTCGATTGATCGAGATGAAAATTTAATATTAAATTTTGGTATTGAAACTAATTCATGATTTCATGCTGAAGTTAACGTATTTGTTCCCATAAAATTAAGTGGAGAATACTTTTACGAGAAATATGACGCTTCAAATTCTACCTGTCGGAGAATATAATTTCATATGCATAATACGCGTGTACAGTACCACCGGAGAATTAATACTTTACACTGCTAGTTTGTCCACGCAATGCATCATGCCATATTCATGTGCAAAAATTGTATGGAAGACGCGTATTCCCTCTTAGCCATCAACATTATTTTAAATAGATTGTTAAACGAACCTATTCAGGATAGGTTACTTGTTTTTGTACAAAATGAATTTTACTCCTTGTAGCCTTACTGCTGTATGAATATCTATGTAAGACACCAAAAATTATCGCTTTAATGGGTTTTCGTTGATATAAAGTAATTTTAAATGGGTTTCACTGTTGTTTAGTTATAATACTTAAGAAATTACTTAATATGATTGTCTATTTAGAGCACGAAATGAGTCTTTTCATTTTTTGGACATTGGACACTTGCTGCTCAACTTGAACACCAAGCTTTATGAAGTCAATCAAAGAAAAGGTTCAAGAGTACTTCAAAATTTTGCTCAAGGAATCAGTTAAAACAGAATTATCTGCTCACGATCAGAATTGTCTAAATGTTATTTTCATCGAAATACTTCATAGTTAAGATAATGTAGTGTAAAAACAATAATTATTGTTGGTTGTATTTTCTTAATAGCCAATCTCTAATTATATCTAGATTGACCTATCTTTTTCCGGTATTTCGTTTTAACATGCAATAATTAAAAATCATGCAGTGATTTTATCTTAAAGGTGTGAACACTCACGATATCTCCGTTTTTGAAACTGTGGGTGCAGAAACCGTTAGCTTTTTTACGATTTCAAAGGTTGAATGTCCCGGAGTCTAGGCATTATCCAAACCATTATGCAATATTCCAACTGTGTTTTTCATGATATTCTTCTCTTACGTACTTTTACTGGAAAAAGAGACAAATCAATGAATTATGAACCACGAAAAGTGATAATTAATGTTGAATTAGTGGCAGAGATAGGGTCAGGATATTGCATGATATTCTTCTCTTACCTACTTTTACTGGAAAAAGAGACAAATCAATGAATTATGAACCACAAAAAGTGATATCTAATGTTGAATTAGTGGCAGAGATAGGGTCAGGATATTTTGTCTTTTAGCTACTTGACAGCGAGACATTTTTAAGAATCGTTTTCTTGATTGGATACAATCCAATAATTTCATCGTAGTTAAGATCCAAGCGATCGTTTAGGTTGCAATTATACGTTTTCAAAAATTAATTCCGTGCCGCAATCATTGCGTGAGGTTATCCGATGTAAATTCACTTTGTGCCGTCGAAACAGACGGTTCGACACCCGAGAAATAATGTTCCGGGTCCTTAATTTGAGTGCAGTGCTGTTAATTTGCATGGGGAAGGTAATTGGCAGGAGGTTAGTGAGGGGGTTAAAGAGGGGGTTAAAGAGAGTAGGCGGAGACATAATAAATCGCTCAGAACGTTCCCTTCGCCGTAAATCAAAACGTTTGCTCCGAAATAAAAAAATTGAACGCAGCAATTACCCAGGACGGCAATTAGGAGGTGGAAAAAAAAAGAAGGAGAAGCAAGTAGTTTCCTCTCAGCTTGTTTTAGACAAACGCGAGAAAGAGTGGTGCTTTAGGAGCTCGTTTCCGTTGGGAGTTCCAGAATTAAACGGTGTAATAGAAATCGTGCGAAAGTGAGGAACACAGCGCCAAGAAAGCGGAAAAATGGCACGCTCCTTGTTAGCGAAGGCGTCCTTGTGAATATTTTGGGACTAGAGATTTTTGGCGCAAGTCCTGAAAATATAATGTGCGATTAAACCGGTATCCCTGCATAGAAAGATTCCCCGCTTGTTTTCGGGTATGCATGCTGCTATTATTCAGTAGGTAGTTTAAGTGAAAGTATAAGGAAAAAACTTCCAAAAAGTTCGTTTAGAAAAGGAACAGGGTTAGCTAAAATGTAAATCAATGTAATTCCAAATAAAAAACTTTTTATAATCATGACCTGGGTTTTCTTGCAGTGCATTATCACCTGCTGGAGGTTGAATCTATATATTTATAGGATATATAATTGTTAAATACATATGGTGACCAATACAGGTTTTTTAAGTGTGACTGTGCTGTTTTTATCCTTGTTCTTCAAAGCAATGAAAGTTCTGTCGGAAGTTGATCGCGATAGAGTTGCCTATTGAGAAGTTAAGATTGGTGGAAAAAAGCATGTATAAAAGGAGTAAAGTTTTTGGAAAACATGCTGAGACAGAAGAAATTAATGGAAAAATAGCTGAGAGTCATTGGAGTTTCAAAGAAGGCGAGCAATGCAAGAATGTTGGTTAGCAGAGGAAGGGGGAAAAACGATTTGAGATATAGAAAATGATGAAGCTGTTAAAAAAACGCACTGAAAAGCTATTAACCATTGAAGTTGGGTCTCATAGCTTTAAGGAACTGCATTGGTATTGCTGAGTGGCGGAAATGACAATGGGGCTAAGAATATGAGGCATGAAAAGTCCTACAATCTGCGGGTAAGCAGGACAGGATGATGATGAATTCGGTTGTCCAGTACTGCAGACCTGTTGTGAGGGTAGGTCAATTCCAGGCTAAGCGTAACGTATACGCAATCATGTTTACAGTATAATTATTTTGGAGGCAGGTGCTAAGGTGATTTGCACCATTTAGGACAGGTGGTAATTGGATATGGGAAGGAATATTTCAGGGAACGGAGAAAGGGTGGAGTGAAAACCAGCGTCGTAATAGGCGCACCCTTAACGACAAATACAAAGAGGACAGTTCACCATCCCGTCTGACGGAAGAAGTATTGGACTCTGTAGACAGCACTAAAATTGGGACGGAGTAACTGATGAAAAACCTGCTTCAGTTGGCATTCGAACCCGGGCCTTCGGGATGAGTATTCAAGTTTACATTTGATATAGGTATTCATGGCTACAAATAATGAACATAAAGAGCAGTAGGGGCGGAATATTTTAGCGATATCTGATGATGTCCTTGAAAGTGGGGAACAGTAGTTCAAACGCTTTCATATTTTTTTTGTATCCGGACTATTCTGTAGGTCCATATACCCCTGGGATCCCAATAGGCCTGTCATCAGGTTTCCCAGGGGCTGTAAAAGTTGATTCATTCGACGCATTTAACAGTAGAGAAAAATTCCAATGTTTTACTAAAATAAAAAAAATTAAGGAATTAAGTGAAACATCTACACAGTCTAACAAACCCAAGAATGTTTCTTTTGCTCTAAGATGTAGATGTTGGCTCAAATCCACTCTCGAGCTCCCCCTAAATGGCTCGTTGGCGCTCTAAATATTTTTCTCTCTTCGCCGAGACAGACCTCTCAGGGTGTCCTCCATTTACTGCCTGGGAGAATAAATTGGGAGTTGGGAAAAGTAAACAAATTAGTGAAGTGGAAGAACAAGTGGATTTCAATTTCTCTCCTTCTTTCAATTTTCTCTCGACCTTCCTCCACGATATCAGCCTTGCTATTTCTTTTCAAGTGTTAACGGATGTGCAATGTAAGTGCTGACTTCTTAGCCTTGGCGATCGGTCTACGAACCCGCTAGAAATTTCTTTGTAACTCTAACTTGAATGTATTACAAAAAGCATTCCGAATTTGTTACTGCGTGTGTCGCATGGGACAATATTATAGCCTACTTGGCGTCTTTTGGTGAGAGGAGGTTAATGGTGATACCGGGTTTCTCGCTATCCTTACCTCTTCTACCCTCCATTACCATCCTTACACCTTTCGCCATCTCTGTTTTTAAACCTGTTACCCCACTTATATGCGCTTCAGATCGGGAGGAAAGGTACATGGATGGGAATGGGAAGACAAGGAGGAAAGGTGGAAAGAAACTCGACGTCGGAAGTAGCCTGCTCAAAATGAAGGCGTCAAGTGGTGTATGGTTTAGCGTCCCATCCGACGGACGGAGTACTGCACATTAACTGTTCTCTACATAGCACCCAAGTGAGGACCGGTACCCGATGAAAAACCTTTCCCAGCCGGGATTCAAAGCCGGGCCCTCGAGATGGGAGATCAGTACTTCAGCAGCCACACATGTTGTTAGTAATTAAATTACTTTCCAGCCACCCCGAGAGTGTGTGGCAGGGGGTGAATCATCACTACCTTTATATGCTACATGAGAAACCAGCGTCGGCATTAGACTGCTCTTTATGCAAAAAGACGCCAAGGGGACTATGGCTTAACGTCCCATCCGACGGACGGAGTACTGTACTCGACTGTTATCCACGGAACACCAAATTGGGGGTTGGATCAACAATGAAGAATACTTTCCACTGCCGTGAATCAAACCCGTCCCCTACCGGGGAGAGGCCAGTACTCTAATCACTGCACCAACCCGGCCTTTGTCCTTACACCTTTCGTCCGAGCCTGAGGGCATTAAAATGTGTTCTCATTTTGATGTTATCAACAGGGGAACACATGTTATGTATATGATTCCCGTTAGTGCCGTAGATATGTTATGGTTTTTCCTCAATTTAGCATTCACTCATGTCCCTGCAGTAGTGGAGATTTTTCGTGGGATCCCAGACCCAGTCCTAACTGAGGTGCTCTGTGAGGGGCAAGTTCATTGTAGTAGCCGTCGGATAAAACTTTATACAGTCGGCCACTTGCTCTTGCCGATGACAAGTTTAATGCAACATTCCTCCATTACTAAATGATCTTACAAATATTCTAGTTCCCACACACACTTCATGATTCCAATGGTTATTTTTATCTCTCTTATTAAATCACTCCCTACGATTTTTTTTCTACCTCACTCTCTTGAATTTCCTCTCACCCTACGAATGTAGCCATGGTGAAAAGGTAATCCAAGTATTTTACAAAAAATAAATGCCTTAAAAACCAGGATGTTATATCGGGTACGAATATGTATCAATTTTACCGATCAAGGGACTATTTAGAGAGCTGACTTCATGCATGTTTGTCTCAACATGAGCCCCATGTGGAAAGTACCTACTGCCGTAAAGTTTGATTCATTTAACACCCCGAGCTTTTCATATTGCACACTCATAATTCCCTTTGGATCCCACCTAAACTCTAGCACTTCCCGGTTCTGTATTGCTCAATGGACGTTTGCTCTAGTTCTCTTCTCCGAGATATCTAAAACTGCTATAGACGGGCAGAAAGTTTAACCGAGCTATCGAATCGGTTAAAATTGAAGCAATTGGATGTTAGGTCATCCGATAGATTTCACTTGATAGAACCAAAAGGGGCGAATATGATGCATAGGTACGTAGTATATATTATTTTAGTTTATCGAACTTCGTTCAAGAACCACTGTACTATTGGAATAAAAAAATAGTGGTGGAATTCATTTTTTGCTTCAAGCAGAGTTCACTGTCGTGGCACAATCAGAGTGGAACAGAAACCATCAAAAATTGGTTAATGGTAGTTAAGCGGGGCCGTCGTTCAGGTAGCTAGTGGGACGGAGGTCAGTAGAGGGTTCCACCCTCGGTCTCCTCGAAAATCGAGCCTCGCCCGTCCCGGCAGCTCCGCGAAGATAGACCTTTCCCAGCGGGTGGGGTCCTCTGGGAAATTGGCCACTAGACATGGTTTTTCGAAGTTATAAACTTTGGAACGTATCAACAATTTACCTTCTTCATTGAATCATTCATTCCAAGACGTCGAAAAACGTTTTTTGATTGACGCTCTACGATGAAAATTAAGGATTTTCCTATTTTTCGCGTAAAAAGCGGGTGGGATGTGGCAACGTTGCTACCTGAGATGGTGAGTTTCGAAAAAGAGAACGGGAAGAGACAGAATGTGTGAGCATTTATTTTGGCTTCTATTTTCCTTCTATCATTTTATTTTGCAAATAAATAGAAAAGCTCTTTTTTTGGAAATTGCTGCAAGAACTTTTCATTTTGTACATTTCAATAAATGCAAGGTTAAAATTTAGGTTAAACCTTTTAAGTATATTCGAAACCGATTTGTTCACAGATGACGTTAGATATAAATTCAGAACCCCTGCGTATTATGCTAGTTTTAATCAGATTAACAAGATTAGAGAGAGATATTTTCGTACTGATAGATGTAAAGTTTCATTTTTCCCGCGTATTATAAGAGAGCCCAATGGGCAGTCTAGCAATTTATTGTGAATTATTATTAGAATAGTCCGTGATGCAAGTAATAGCAACCAATATCCCTTTCTTATTATGTAGATACTAGCCATCTAGCTGCATGTGACCCTATTATCTAGCATGTCTCCAATAAATATCCTAGTTGCATGTCAATAGTGCATGTTTGGTGATCTTCACCCCCTGCCACACACCATCGTGGTGGCTCGTAGGGTATTACGGACATACATACACGTATGTACATGTATCATTCATTCGTACTGTTGTGACCTGATTCTTGGAGAGGCGACAGAGTATTTATTTGTCGGCTTTCAGTATCTTGAACATCTTATTCCATTCCACGTTGTGAAATGCCAGGTTGATGGAGGCTTTAACATGAGTCCAAAGCCAAAAGATTCTTTCTATGTGTATATTAAAGACCGCCTGATACCGACGGCAGTTCAGTCTCAGGCCTGGTGAGCAAGAGCAGTAAACTAAATTCGCGCGGAAACGATCGAAACATAATAATAGGTGGAGATTTCATATTTCCGTCCGTAGACTGGGACACGAATAGGTTTATCACCGGAGTAAAAGACAAGGAGCTCTGCGAGTCACTATTGTGTACCTTCACAACACACTCCTCAATGCATCAATTGGTAACAGCATCCACCAGAGCTAATAATACTGTCGATTTACTAGCGACAAATGTACCAGAACATGTTGTAAAAGCAGTAGTAATCAAAAAGAATAGCTCTCCTCCTAGCACTTACAAAATAAATGATAATGAAACAACAAACGTGGAATCTATCAAAGATCTTGGAATAAGACGGACACATAATCTTTCCTGGGGTAAACACATACCTTCGTGAAATAATGGGTCAAGCAAATCGTAAACTGGGATTCGTCAAAAGAGTACTGGGTAAATGTGACGATCATGTACGAGAAATCAGCTACTTTTCCCCAGTAAGACCTCATTTGGAATATGCTGCCAGTGTATGGGATCCCTACGAAATCGGTCTAAATAACGAACTTGAACGTGTGCAGCGAAGATCGGCAAGATTTGTAGAGGAACGGCATGATAACCTTACTAGCGTAACCAGTCTATTAAATGAATTAAATTGGGAATCATTGTCAGATCGCAGGTTGAAATTTAAACTTAATCTCTTTCACAAATTCCAAGACCATATTTTCAGTGATGATGTTAAAAATATTTTGCGGACCCCAACTTACTATGGTAGAATGGACTATAATCAGCAAATTAGAGAAATTCATCTACATCTACACGATACCCTGCAAGCCACCGCGAGGGTGTGTGGCAGGGGGTGAAGATCACCAAGCATGCACTACTAACATGCAAAGTAGCAACTATATTGTCTCATGCAATTTGATTATTAGTATCTATAGTATTTAAGGGATTAATGCATGCATCATGCACTACAGAATACTCTAAAATATTTCCCGTACCTATCCCTTTGCTATGCTGCCTATTCTGTTCTCTTATAGTACGGGGGAAAAATGCCATTTGAATCTATCGGTACGACAATCTATCTCTCTAATCTTATTTTTCTGGTCGAATCTAGCATAATATGCTGGTGTTTTTAATATGTGCCTAACATCTTCAGTAAAGCTATCCGATTGACATTTCTCTAATAGATTTAATCTGTAGGTACTTTAACCTACGCTCTGAAAATGATTCCCACCCTAATTCTTGTATTAATTCTGATACACTACTCAACCTATCGTAACACCTTTTGACGAACCTAGCTGCTCTACGCTGCACACTGTCTAGTTCTCTCATCAAACCTAATTCACTAGGATCCCATACACTGGCTGCATACTCAAGGTGGGGCCTAACTAGTGAAAAGTAGCATCGCTCATTTGTCTTCTCATCACATTTCCCAAGTACTCTTTTTATAAATCCTAGCTTTCTCTTCGCTCGGCCGCATATTTCCCGGATGTGTCTACCCCACGATAAATCTTTAGTGATTGTTACACCTAAATATCTTATGGTTTCAACGTTTTCGATCGTCGTGTTACTAATTTTATAGGTATGCTCTATCGAATTATTCCTCCTCCAAAAATTGATTGATCCACACTTTTTAAGATTAAGTTCTAACTGCCATTTTTCGCACCACTCTTGAATTGCATCTAAATCCTTGCTAAGCGATTTCCTATCCTCTTCATTTGATATACCCCTGTACACCACCGCATCGTCTGCAAAAAGTCTAAGGTTACTACTAACTACGGTACCCAAATCGTTTATGTATAAAACAAATAGAAGCGGACCTACTACGCTACCCTGGGGAACTCCCGATGTGACTTCGATGAAATTCCTTTAAGTCCTTATACCAACCTTATACCCAATAGTTCTTATACCAAATTGATGCCGAACTGACAGATTCAAAATGTCCTTTTTTCCTCGTACTAATAGGGAAATGAATAATGGTAAATATATCCAGTACGAGGGTAGCAATGGATAACATTCGTAGCTGCATGTTGGTATAAGGACTTAAAGCTAACCCAACTAACAGCATGTTTTTGCATGTATGCTTTGCTATTTTTATCTTTTTTAAATAGTGAAGCTTTGAACAGTATACCTATATAAATAATAATCCTTTTTATGCATGATATGCATATGTGCATGTTTGGTGAGAATTCACCATCTGCCACATACCTTTATAGTGCCTGCAGGGTATTATGTAGATGTAGTAACCAAGAAAGGCATTAGCGGCCATAAAGTAGTCACGGCTCAATTTTCTCTGAGAGCTAACAAACTCACGAGCAGAGAAGAAACATGTATTTGCTCGGTAAGGCTGATTATGGTGATAACTTAGCCGAAAGAGGCGTGTACATAGGAGTCAGCCAAATTCCATATACTTCTTCGTGCCTCACATATTTTGGCGATTAAATGTTCATCCTCCGCTCATGTTCCAGCATTATGGTTTGAAAGCTTCAATTCTTCGCTCTATTGTTTTTCGATGTCCCATGTCTCTGACCCATAGAGTGACTTTCTCCATACGAATGTCTTGATGGAGTGCTTTCTTGTTGGTAAGTGAAGGTTTTTGAGCCATGTAATTGCCTCTTCTTCAGGAACGGCTCCTTGGCCTGTGCTATTCTTTGGTTGATGTTGGTCATGCTTCCATCGCAAAATATTAACTATTGCGGAGATAGCTGAAGTTCTTGATTTGTTGTAATTTCACTCCTCATATTTTGATATAACAAATTCCCTCCAATCATACATGAAACTATGTTTTTTTAGTCGCCTTCAAATATCTTAGAGAGGTGATGGTTTCGTCAAGTCATAAAGAGTAATTAGGGACTCGTTTAATATTTAGCGAACAAAGCAAAGGATTAGATACAGAGGATTCGTGGAGAGAATTTCCTGACCGAAACGAGTAGCCTCTGGGAAATAGACTGCGTGGTATATGCTGCCGCCACACTGTTGGCATCTCCCCGAGTGGCTGCCACTTGGGAGACTAAAGCAGCAAACAGGCTTAAACAGCTTAATGCCAAAATCACGCTGGCAAGACAACAGGTGTCGAGATTTCAGTGTGTGATGGATTACCTTTCCTCCGGTCGGGCCTTTACGCCGAAGGTCAAGCGCATTGCGCGTGCAATCCGGAGAGACCACCACACACTGAACAAAAGAGTACTGCTTATCCTTAAGCAGCACGAGGTGGATAGAGTTCGGGCACTTACAACGGCGAGGAAGAAGTTGGTCAAAAGGACCAAGGCCAGGAAAGAGAACTCCACCTTCTCCTTTCAGCCGTCCCGCCTCTTCCGACCCCCTCCACCTGTTGTCCAAACACCACCATCTGTCCCGGAGGTGGAACGTTTCTGGAAGGACATCTACGAGACTAGGAAGCCATTCAACGAAGGTACTCCAGCTATTGCCCACTTTAAAGAGTTTTGTGACCGCCACCTAGACGATATGGATCGTCCCATCTCAGTCACGGAAAGTGATGTGAAGAAGGCCTTCTCTGGCAAGAAGAACTTCACTGCTCCAGGAATGGACGCAGTGAATAACTTCTGGTGGAAAAAGTTCTCTTCCACGCACAAACACCTGGCCAGAATCTTCACGTCCTTCCTGTCAGGAACGGAGCCAATTCCGTCCTGGCTGACTGAGGGGCGAACGGTCCTAATACCGAAAAAGGGAGACTTGTCCGATCCGAAGAATTACCGCCCTATAACCTGTCTCAACACTGTATACAAGGCGTTCACTTCCATCTTGAACGACCTTATCCTCCGCCACGTCCAACCGGTATGGGAGGAAGTGTACGAGCAGAGGGGCTCCAAGAAAGGCATCGCGGGATGCAAGAACAACCTGCTCATTGATAGGTGTGTGAGCCAGGACGCTTGTCAATACAAGCGTAACCTGTCAATGGGCTGGGTGGACTACAAGAAGGCTTTTGATACCACCTCTCATGAGCTGATTATAGCCATGCTGAGGTACATGAAAGTCCACCCAGAGGTTGTGTCCTGCATCGAACGCCTGTTACCACTATGGAAGACGCGGTTCGCCATACCATCTGGCAAGAAGACCGTCTACACGGATTTGGTAACATACCACCGTGGCGTTTTTCAAGGCGATAGCCTCAGTCCCCTCCTGTTCTGTTTATCTCTCCTCCCACTGTCCGTTCAGTTGAGACGAGGTAGGGGATATATGTGCGGTGTCCCGTCAAAAAGGGAGCATAAGGTCACCCATCTTTTCTATATGGATGACCTGAAGCTTTATGCTTCAAGCGCGAAAGACCTGCGCCTGGCGTTGGACACCGTACGCAGATACAGTGAGGATATAGGGATGGAATTTGGATTGGACAAGTGCGCGACCATCCATCTGGCGAAAGGAAAGATTTCGGAAGACCAGGAAGACGTGCAGCTCGTTGACGGAAACGCTATTCGTCTTCTTGATGAAGACGAAGCGTATGAATATCTTGGCGTCCCCCAGCGCCGGTTGCAGGAGGTGAGAGCAGTGAAGGAAAGGCTTGCAGCGAAATACAGGCAGACTCTCAGGCGAATCTGGAGCTCTGACCTGTCAGGCAAGAACAAAGTTCTTGCGACCAACACCTTCGCGGTTCCAACACTGCTCTACACCTTCGGTTGCATCAAATGGAATGTCAACGAGCTGCAAAACCTCGACAGGGGAACGAGGAAAATGATGACCATATACCGCAGTCTTCATCCGAAGTCTTCCGTCGCCAGATTGTATCTCCCGAGAAGGCTAGGTGGTAGAGGGCTGATAAGCCTGGAGTGCCTTCATGACAGAGTAGTCCTGAATACGGCTTGCCGTGTCTTCCACAGCACGGACCACCTTATGCTGCTCGTGAAGAAACACGAGAGTGTCGGCAAAGGGGCGTTCCTATTCCAGGCGGCGAAAAGGGCAGCAGATGGCCTCGGTTTGGACTTGGACCTTACTTCCAGCGGAGAAGCGTGCGAAAAATCAATCTTGTCGCTGGAGGCGGACGTGTTAAAGCTCGAAATAAAGAATGCGGAGCAAAAGATCCTGCTCCGCAAGCATACCGAGAAGCCCATGCATGGAAGTTTCTATCGAAACTTGGAAACGCATGGGCTATCGAAGGAGCTCACGTTCGCCTTCTTGCGCTCCGCAGGTCTGAAGTCCGAGACCGAGGGATTCGTGCTTGCGTACCAGGATGGTGTCATCAACACCCTCGTGTACCGTCGCCTCATCTTTGGGGCAAACGTGACGGACACGAGATGCAGAGCGTGCCGAAGGCAGCCGGAGACATTAGGTCATCTACTCTCCGGCTGCAGCTTCTATGCGAAGAACGCATATATAAACCGGCACAACTCAGCTCTGCGGGTGTTGTATTACCATCTAAGACACCATTACGGCATAGACGCGAATCCGGTGCTGCCTTACGTCCCTGGAGACATCGAGTCCGTCGTGGAGAACGATAAGTATAAGATCTGGTGGAATTATTCCTTCTCCACCTCCAGGCAATTGGAGGCGACGAAGCCTGATATCGTTCTCCTCGACAATCTCTCTCATGCCATGTTCGTGATCGAGTTTTCGGCACCGGCCGAAATGAACATGGCAGCGAAGGAGATTGAAAAAAGGACTAAATATCAAGATCTGCTGTGCGAACTCTGGCAAATGTACGCGGGCTACTCTGTGAAACTGGTAGTCCTCATCGTGGGCGTGCTTGGTGGTGTCAAGAGCTCACTGGTCGAGAATCTCAAGTGCATCCCAGCGTGCAGGGCGCGAGCGGATGCACTTGCAAGTGCAATGCAGAAGGCTGTCCTTCTCGGGTCTCTCCGCCTGCTTCGTGCGCATGACCCTAATGCCGGGTAGCCACCTATCCACCGGTGGCGGACGTGGCTACCCCTAGGCACGACCCCTCTCGAGTCCCCGGCAATTATGACGGCAACGAAACCTGATGCTAGCCGGAGACTCGGAGTTGGAAGTTACAAAAGTAACAAATAATAATAATAATAATAATAAAACTAACATGCAAAGTAGCAACTATATTGTCTCATGTTATTTGATTGTTAGTATCTATAGTATTTAAGGGATTAATGCATGCATCATGCACTACAGACTACTCTAAAATATTTCACCTACCTATCCCTTACCTATGCTGCCTATTCTGTTCTCTTATAGTACGGGGGAAAAATGCCATTTTGATTCTATCGGTACGACAATCTATCTCTCTATTCTTATTTATCTGGTCGAATCTAGCATAATACGCTGGTGTTTTTAACATGTGCCTAGCATCTCATGTTAACATCTACATCCCCTGACTATCCCCTACATCTACATCCCCTGACTCATGTTAACATCTACATCTACATCTACAAAATACCCTGCAAGCCACCATAAAGGTGTGTAGCAGGGGGTGAACTCTCACCAAGCATTCACTACATATCATGCATAAAATTTGTAATAAAAATTAAAATAGCAAAGCATGCATTCAAAAACATGCTGTTAGTTCGTTTAGCTTTAAGTCCTTATACCAAGTTCATATACATGTTAAAGCCTCCGTCAACTAGGCATTTCACAACATAGAATGTAATAAGATGTTCAAGATACTGAAAGCAGTTGGAATGGACTACAACGACAAATAAATACTCTGTCGCCTCCGCAAGAATCAGGTCACAACAGTACGAATGAATGATGGAAGGAAAATAGAAGACAAAATAAATGAGGAGTTAGACAAAGATAGAGCGTCTCGCCATTATTATTCCATGTAATATATAAATAAAAGAATCAAAACGAGAAGCAGAAGAAATTGGTATAAAAGTAATCAAGGTTAATGTTGAATAAATAAACATGCTTCCGGTTCGCAAATGGCTATCGCAGTTCTAACAGAAAGGCAAGTGGACCTGTAAACATCTTGGAATACTATGAACCTAGTTATTAGGAATATAATATGAGAATCAACAAAAAGAAAGGAGCGAGGCACTCTATGGATCAGAGACATGGAGCATCGAACATTGAGATCGCAGAATAAGACCTGTACAGTCTGTCTCTTCCCGCTCTCTTTTTCGAAACTCACCATCTCAGGTAGCAACGTTGCCACATCCCACCCACTTTTTACGCGAAAAATAGGAAAATCCTTAATTTTCATCGTAGAGCGTCAATCAAAAAACGTTTTTCGATGTCTTCGAATGAACGATACAATGAAGAAGATAAATTGTTGATACGTTCCAAAGTTTATAACTTCGAAAAACCATGTCTAGTGGCCAATTTCCCAGAGGACCCCACCCGCTGGGAAAGGTCTATCTTCGCGGAGCTGCCGGGACGGGCAAGGCTCGATTTTCGAGGAGACCGAGGGTGGAACCCTCTACTGACCTCCGTCCCACTAGCTACCTGAACGACGGCCCCGCTTAACTACCATTAACCCAAAAATTTTCATCCCCTTGGTTTTTTCCTCCGCTCCCTTTCATCTCGGCAGGTGGTCTGACACCGTCTGCCACTCACCCTCGCGATGACTTGCAGGTCATTGTGTAGATGTGGCCGAACCCACTTAGCCATTCCCCATCTACACTCCTGCACGAGCCATTTTGGGAGGGGACAAATTGAAAAAGTTGCGTCTCTTTGTTTTTTTTCCCCCATCCCGAGGCGTTCAACTGACGGGAAGTGATTCCGTAGAGCCTTTTAAAAGGTCAGTTGAGGGCTTCGTTCCTCTCTTCTGGCGAAAAAAAGAGGACCAAGTGACCGGCGTCGGACCCCCTTCCCCCAGATTCCTGATAGCTCCCATCCGGCAGACTTAACGAGCGTGCCTGGCGCTGAAACGTCGAAACGGTTCGATACACAGTGGGAGGAGGTTCCTCAGGCAGCTTGCTAGAGACTCGGGCCCACGTGTGGTTGAATATTTTTTTCTTTCTTTATCAGCGCCTCTGCCCAGCGGGATAGCGCCGCCCCCAGATCCCTCAGGTCAAGTTTAAAATCACGAAACGGCCAAGGGCACGTGGGTGGGAGAACTTCAGCTCGTTTATTTTACAAATCTGTGACCTTTTGTCTCCCCTACGGCCTTAAATCTGGATCCTCCCCTACCTGGACTTTGAAAATCACTAAAACGGCAGACTAGCATAACATTTTATTCCTTGTCCGCCACTTTTCTGTGGAAATTAATTGCTGGAAAAATATCATGCTGTAAAAGCAGAGTGTAGATAATTGGAGAGCAGAACCAATGCTTGGAGAAGCAAAAAAGATATCTATAGGCTAATCCTGGGCGTAGTTAGAACTAGGGATTTCTACAACTAACTAACCCTTCGGATAGCCAGAAAACCAGTAATGGAAAAATATTCTTCATTCACTACAGAATACTCAACAATACGTTACCTTCCTATCCGTTTTCTATTCAGCCTATTTTTTTCTTTTATGATACGCGGGAAAAATTGTATTTAAAATATATTTCGGAACTACGATTCATCTTACTACTCTTGTTTATCTGATGAAACTTAGCAAATTCCCTGACGTTCTTAATATATATCTAACGTCAACTGCTAACAAATCAGCTTCGAATTTACTGAAAAAGGTTTAGCCTAAATTTTAATTTGCATTCAAATAGAAGTGCCTTCCTAGTTCTTCTATCAAAGTCGTAACACTAATAAAAGTATCCCTTTATCTAAGCCTTAAACAAGTTTTTCTGTTTTTTTTTGTAAACGCCCTAATTCCTTTATTATATTATTCTAAATTTTATAAATGTGGTTTGAGAGTTGTAAAATAGCATTATTTCTCAGTGTGTCTCGCACTCTTTCATCGCATTTTCCCTCGAACCATTTTTACGAATCCTAATCTACGGTTTGCTGCACTTGTTATTTCCCTGATGTTTTCCCCCATTACATGTCTTCAGTGATGGTGAGGCTTTAGTGTTTAATATGTTTTACGTTAGATATTTTATTTTGTTTTATGTAATAATTATTTCTGGGAAAGATATTGTTTTTCCAAAATTCCATTACCTCTCATTTTTTTCGAACTTAATTCTAGCTGCCAAGTAACACACCAGTCATCAGTTGCATCCAAATCCTTTGCTAAGGACTGACTGTCATCTTGGTTCCTAATTTCCCTACACACTTATGCATCATCAGCAAAAAGGCGGAGCTAACTATTTTTAACTACTTATTGTCCATCTTATGGCATGAGGGAATGCATATCATAAGAGATATACTCGGTAATAAATAGGTTCTATCCTCGTTGAAGGGACAATCTTTGAAACTCATCTAATTTTAATCATCCCATCAAATTTTTAATGTATATCCCCGAGAAAAAAATGCAAAATTACTTTTTTAGTCGTACTACCGAATAGCTCGGTCCGAATTACATCACATTGTGTCATATGCCTACCTTGTGTTTGTGCCTGCACATCAGGGCATTAGGGTATTTTTAAAGACATTTACTTAAGCCTTTTACTGTAGTCACGTTGCTTAATAATGTGTAATATTTCATTCAAATGCGATTATATTGTCCAGTTTAGAGTTCTCAGGGCATCCGTGGTAGCAGACTCGCAACGTATACGGCTGTAATACTCCGTGGTGTAGGAATCCTTTCCGCAACGTTGAGCGTTAAAAGTTCACCTCTTTCCTCGAAATTTCTTTGTCATTCGATACACTTCCAGAAGCGGAAAGTTTTTGGAGCCGTCAGAGTTTTAAAATTCAGCGGAATACATTACCAAAATCAATCCAATTAATTTTAATTGCCGTCGCCGTGTGTTTTCGTCCGGAGAGAGGAGATAGCTAGTTCTCCCTCCTCGTTCAAGTAAGAATCATGCGCAAAAATATTTAAATGCTCTTCGGCTTTGATGCACCGTATGACAGAGCCGTAGCAAGAGCAGTTCTACAGTTTTGTTAATTTATTATTTGTCCGGAACTCCCTGCCAAATAGAACGGTAGTGAGGCGCACAGGTTATCCCAAATGGTTCCAATCCAGCTTCCATTTCATTTGACCTAACAGACAGCGCCCTTTGGTGAATTTTTTATTTAGATTACCTGAAGCCTGACCTGAAGCCTGAAGCCATCAAAAGCCGTCGATTTCACGTTTTGTCAATTTCTGAATTGATGGGATAAGCAGGCAACGGCATTGCTTCCTCCAGCTCATTTGGCTTGATATCCAAACAAACAGAAAACTCTTTCTTCCTACCATAAATTGTTCCCAATTGGTGAACACGATTTCCTCACTCCCGAAGATTAACTGAGGCTCGATTTTTTAAATTTAAAATATTCCAGTTTAATTTCCGACTTTTTGTAATGCAAATAGCAATGAACGAAAATCGAACCATTTATTTGCAACGTCTGTATACAAAAAATCGCCATGGAGACAACAGACAGGTACTGCCCGAACCTAGTTTTGATACTAATGTTTATCTACTCTGAAAGTCTTTGACCAAAATATCAATAATTTGATTCTTAGTAGAAAATTTTACTTGATAACAGTCAATATAAACGATCAAATCGCAAGAGGTCAGAGTAAAAACATAAAGTTAAGATTATCTTTTAGTTTTGAGTCAGGCCGAATTGTTTGCAAGAGTGATAAGAACCAAGGGAAAGAATGCAGATGTAGATATATAGAGGAGAGGGATGGATGGAAATTGGAATGGTCTCCAAAATTATGAAGAGAGTTCAAAGCATAATAGTGCAAAGGGAATAGGTAAAGAAAATATCTAAAGAGAGTTTTAGAAGAATGAAATTATACTGATACATGAAGTTACAAATGCATGAAGAGCATCAGATATACAGAACTAGGCAGTGAGTATCATAGATACACGGGAGAGAGGTGTCATATGAGCGAGTCATAGAGAAAAATTATAAAGAAAGAGAGAGGGCAATATTTAAGAACCATCTTGAAACCATTGTAATTGTCTTCCATAGACAAAGGCGTGGAACATAATTTAAAATATGCATTTTGGACCTCGAAAGAGATGTTTTCCACATGTGTTGGGGGATGCAAATTATATTCAGGTTAAGTGGTTAACAGATAAAAGAGCCGAATCGAGATCTGATGGTTACCTATTGTATGACTTGATTGGATGCTGTAGATTTTGACAACGTAGTAAGTCAAGGAAAAAAGGTAGCTAAAGCATATGAATATTGGTGTGGACATAATGGGATTTTCGAGGCTGTAATAGCAGAGACGTGGCTGATAGAGCGAGGATATTGGATGAGGAGCGAAAAATGAAGGTAGTGACACGACAATTACTGGAAATAATTGAAAATATACAATCAGAAAAGTGCCCAAAGAGGCAAAAAAACATGTGTAGTTTAAATAGGGTTAATTTGTAACAACTGTTCGGAATGGAATTGGCTCAAAATGAAATAAAATTCATTTCTACTACTCTATAATACACTAATGAAGGTTGCTCATGCCGCTATGATGAATTTCGGCCTAGATACCTACTATTGTTGGTTAGTTTTAGCAGAAATATTCTGATAAGGCGACTAGCAGCTGAGGTCATATGAAACATTTAGGATAGGTGAATCATTCCGTGGAGATAGGGAAATTTCGGGGAACAGAGGAAGGTTGGAGGGAAACCCGGCGTAGGCGATAGCTTGCTCATGACGAAAGGCCCTTAGGGGTCCGCGGTTTGACATTCCATGTGACATAAGGAGTACCTGCAGTATTTGAAAATCTTTCCACACAGCATAAAATAAGGACCAGTTAACCACTGAAATATTTCTGACGATGCCGAAATTAGAACCTAGGCACCAGGGGTGAGAGACCAGTACTTTCGCTACAACGCCAAACCGATCCCCTTGTCAATTCTTATGCATACTTCGTGCTGAAGAGGTGGGGGCTAATCCTTTCCATCCACCTCCTTTCTAACTCATCGTCGCCTATAGGCTTTCGTGCGTATGCCCTATCCTAAAACCTCCTAACCTCCTTGGGCCTATGAGAGATAAATGAATTAATCAACTCACAAAAAAGAAAATTATTGCTTAGCATTAAAAAATAATGGCGAAGTGAGCTAAAGGAAATGGGGTTGGGCCGCTATAGGAGGACAGGGGAGCAGAGTCCCTGTAGTATTTTACTGAAATACTTCTGTTTTCCATTGATTAGTACAAGTTATTTCATTAACTGATATTTTTTGTTTTATTTCTTGCCTGTCCTATGCTTGTCTTAATAAGAACATATGATGGTCTCAAGATGGGTCTGAAAATATTGTCCTTGTTTTTGTTTTCAGAAGTTTTATCTTACAGTGACTCTGTGTGACACATATTTTCTTGCCTGTTGTATTTACGTTAACAACCTATGCATTTTTTTCCAAAAAGTAGGACAAAGCTGTATAAAGGAGAGAAATAATGTGGGAAATAAATTCTTCGGGTGAAAGGGCTCCCAAAATACGTGGAAATTCCCTCAAACGTACTCCTAATGTGTATTCCACCCGAGAATAATGAAATATTATTCGTCCTCCTTTCCATTCCGCGGGTGTCTTTTCCGTTTTAACTCCTCGCAGTGCTCCATTTTCCTCTCCAGAGCGCGCCTGAGATTGTCGCTCTGTTTTCTCCCCGCTGTGGAACCGAATCGCCTCCTTCCCCGTTCCTTTGCTCACAGTTATACTTCACTGTCTCGACTAGGGGCGGAGACGAGACCACCTCCCACCCCACTGAAGTGATTGTTTACCGCGATCGTGCGCACGTGTACCCCTGCTCGAAGTGTGAGTTGGTGCAGCTCGCTACCAAGGGGAATGGGATATCCTTCTCCAAACCTACACACACCCATTCACAGGCGGCTCTGTTGAAATCTTCCACCCCTCCACAACATCGTTCCCACACACCCTTCTCATCCCCCGCGATCTCCAGGGGTGGGGGAAGAGAGCTTCGAATGACTGACTGAAGATGGCTCTGGGCTTTGGGTCACGTTCTTTGTCTACTCTTCCACCTCATTTTTTCATTTCTATTTTGACTACTCTCTCTGTCCTTTCACTATGCTTCTCTTATCATTCCTCACTCGCATATTTACCCTTCGCACTCTTTCATCTAATTATCGATTTATCTCCGGGGCCTCGGATCCTTATTCTTTTTGTCTGCGGGTGTTGAAATCTGTATCCCATCTGACCATTCGTAAGCCCTCTCATCGTATTTGGTCCTTTTAGGACATTCTCGCACCCTACTAAAAACAGTGTAAAACTCTGTATGTTGGTATTGGGTGCGGAGAATTTTGCGCGACTCTATTGGCAGTGGATATTTCAGTCTCTTTCAGTGCTTAATATTGATTGTATGCCTCTTAATTTTACAATGGCTATATATCTATCGTAAAAACTTTCTTCCTAAAAATAAAAATAATATCGTCTCGTGCCCACATATATACTCACTTGGTTTCCATGATCCTAGATTAAAACAATAACCCATTTTCGTGTAGAAACTACGTTTAATGACGCAATCAATTGATATATTCAATAGCATTTTACTGTGGATTATTGTTTGAAATTAGGCAAAATATTATCCCATTGCCATGTTATTTTTGAAAGAGAAAATGGAATGGATTTTTATAGCTTGAAGCTGAGAATCTTGTTCTGTTGGGTGAGTTCTGATATATTTTTCGATCTCCTGCGTGTTGGGCCTGTGCCGTACAAATGCGAAACCAATTTCGTACATAAATGGCGTTCCCTCTCTGTAATTGTACCTGGGCCTGTTTTGAAGCATTACTCCCGAGTGATTTCGTTTCCCTGTGGAGTAGCTGAAATGTTTTAAGGAAAACAGGAATAAATGCAATGAGGAGAGTTTA
This sequence comes from Platycnemis pennipes, assembly GCA_933228895.1. NCBI lineage: Eukaryota > Metazoa > Arthropoda > Insecta > Odonata > Platycnemididae > Platycnemis > Platycnemis pennipes. The sequence continues at coordinate 86,685,561 of OW121857.1, forward strand.
AGGGCATCAGGGTACGCTTGCAATTGTGATCATGAGCAAGTAAACTTCATCCTAAATATATGTGCTTCAAGGAATGCATACCATGGGATTTTGAATAAAAGGTTTTATATATTTCTTTTCAATATTTTGGGAAGTTTATTTTTTTATTGCTTTTATAAATAATCCTGCGTCCAATGCTCGTCAGTAGGTTAGTATCAACATCTTTTTGCACTCGTGCAATTAATATTATTTTAACTATACACTCACATCCAATATATTTTTACACACGAAAGCCAATATACTGAATTACTGGCAAGGCACCTGCAAGGCACTATGGTTATATTTTAAAACCTGGACGACTTTAATGCGGAATAGAAAAAAAGGTTTTATATATCATACCTATTCCAATATGTCCATGTACCGAGCATTCTCATCCAATCACTTTTAAATCACTTAACAAATTAACTACATAACCGATATTCTAATTAATTTACTCGCATTATTAAAACCACTCAACTAACACACCGATAACGCCAATTCACGCTTTAATTAGTAACCTTCACCTATTTACGCTCTTGTATTAATTTACTCGCCAATATTTTTTTATTTCTGATAATGTTGCACCATCAAGGATCGCACTTGGTTTAAAACTATGGGCATGAGTACACGTAGTCCTCTATCTCCATTTAAATTATTATCCTTGGAACTCTTATCACTTTCTGTTTGCCTTTTAATTGACTGATTTAAATAGTACACCATTTTAGGAGCGTTATTGCTATCCTTACTAATAATTTAAAACGCATATTGGTATTTTGTGTGTAAAAATATATTGGTTGTGAGTGCATTATAAAAATGTTAATTACATCTAAGTAAAAAATATCTAAGGATAAAGTTAGAAAAGACAACCGACAAAAGGTAAAAAAAAGGCTAAGAGCTAGAAAAGGCAGAACAAATTTCTTTCATAGGTAGCGCTTCAAGGAATATGCATGGAGTACCTATTAATGGTATTATAAGGATTGCTTTAGCGCAACAGGCATGTATCTTCAGAAGACTGTTTCAAAAGAAAATGGTATTTACAGCTGCAAATACAAGGGTGGAAGTGAGCAAACAGTTCATAAGGACATATATCTGGAGCATTTTACTATATGATAGCGAAGCATGGACAAAAACAGGAGCAGAGGAGTCAAGGCTGGAAGCATTTGAAATGTGATGCTACCGAAGAATGATGAAGATAAAATAGATCGATCGAGTGACAAACGGAGAAGTCGTAGGAAGAGTGGGAGAAAAGAGAAGTCTACTGAAAACCCTAAAAAGAGGACGGGACTTAATTGGCCATATCTTAAGACACGATGGCCTGATGAAGAGAATCGTCGCGGAAAAAGTGAACGGAAAGAAGGAAGAAGGCAGGCCTCGTATGAGATATATAGACCAAATGAAGGATGTGAAAAAGAAGAATAACGTTAATATGAAGAGGTTGGCCGATAGAAGAATTCAGTGGAGAGCTGCGTAAAACCAATCTCAGGATTGCTGAATAGTGATGAAATCTATTAACGAGGGGAAAGTGAATAGGAAGAATGGAAAAGGCAGTCCACGAATGCAATACATGGAGCAAGTTTTGAAGTATGTAATAGAGAGGAGCTACGTCAATATGAAGAGGTTTTCCGATGGAAGAATTGAGTGGAGGGCTGCGTCAAACCAATCCTAGGATTGTTGACCCATGATGATGTTGATGAAAGTGCTTCAACATGAAACTTGAAGCAAAATTGTCAGCAAAAAGTAATCAAGTGGAGAGTGGCATAATGCACAGGCGTTAGAGAAAAAATGAAGGCATTTGAGGTATGTGTGCGGAGAAGGGTAAAACAGAGATGGATGTTAGGAGAGACGGATGATGACGTGTTTGTTATTGTCAGGGGAGAAATATGTCATCTATTGTGGGGGCGGATGAAATTAGGGATGGATAAAACTCAGTATTAAGAACAGGAATATCGTAGATACAATATCTGGAAATGGTATTTTGCGTAACCTCGAAGGATGAGACAGCGAAAAATCATTTTTTAATGCGATGAAGAGAGTTGGGAAATTTGTTGATCTCATGGAGAATCTATAATCGGGAAATAGTTATTGAGAAGATACTAAGCATTGCAGTACTTCTTAAATATCTATACAATAGTGTAAGATTTTATTAAATTATAATTAACGTCTCTTTCTGAGTGGGTGAAATACAATTTTGATCCGTTGAGTATGGGGAAGGAGAGAGTTCTTACGAATTTTACCATCTACGCTCGATGATTGAATTAAGTCGCTGTTGAGTCAGCGAAATTATCTGCAAATGGAGGGAAAATGCTTGAAAAGACTGGGAATGCGGATGCCTTTATTTTATTCATCAGGATTTGCAGTACCAAGCTGTGTCGGAGCGTGAGTCGGGTTGGAAGTTCCAGGAATCCCATTGACAGTTTGAGTATCTCGCAGCGACGCGTGTTTACAGCACAATGATGTGCCTCGTCGACTAACCATCTCCTCGCCGAAAATGCCCCTGGAATCACTTTTGCGGCTGGATTACGGCCCTTTCTGGGCTGCACATGCGGGGGCCGTCTCGCTCCGGCGTAAATGAGGCGCTCTCAGAATTCAACAACAAATGATCCCTCGCGTAATTCGCCATTTGGATTCCGAAAAAAAAGAGAGAGAGAGGGACGGATACACAGGAGGGGGAGGGGCGTTATGGAGGCTTCTGCGGTGCTTCCTTATGATGTCGCGCACAAAGGAGAATTTTCGGGTCGCCCACCCTTTCTTCAGCTTGGGGCTGGGGGGGAGGAGTAGCACCCCTGCACAGACACACAAACAACCCCGCGCTTAACAAACACGAACGTGGGAACAAGGCCCGGTTGGGGAACAGAACTGATTCGCTCATTTCCACTCATTGCTATTCAAGAGCATTCGGAATCTCGCTACCTCGATACCCATGATGCTTTGCCCCACCTCCTCCTCCACCCCCCTCCCTCCTGCGTGGGGTGGGAATACCTTAAGAGGGCGGGGCCTATGTTTTTCCGCTTTGACCCGCCCCTCCCTCTTGCGACAGGGCCTCCACCGTTTTCCAAATCCCCTCCCTTCTCTCGAACACTAGCGCTAATTCCAATTTGCCATTTTGCCCAGTCCCACCCGCGACCCTAATTTGCAATTACATCACTTGCAGCGATTGACGCGCTACATCACCTCGTAAGCGACTCCGATTGCCTCGTCCTATCCTCAATGTGCTCGTGCCTCTCCTTTCCCCCTCTCTCGTCTTGCCCTGCCCTAACTATGCCTCTCTTCTTCATAATCCCTCGTCCTTTTATGTAGCAAGAGGAGCGGTCCCTCGCTTACTCTCAAGAACGACTCGTTGTCATGCAAATCCGGTCCAATGGCGGGAGGGGGAGATGTATGTGCGCCCATCTTTCACCATCCTCCAAGGGAAGTTGTGGCAATCTCCTCTTTCTTCGTCTTCCTGTGCGTTTCTTGACTCGCTGCAGCCCTTGCGCCGATGATATCCTCTAAAGAGTGGTGGAAGGAATATGGAGGTGCATGTTCTTTTGTTTTCAGCCTCTTCATCCCTTAGCGGGATCGTCTGTGGAAGCGAATGGGTCATTAAGCCGCGTTCTTCCAGAATGGGATTTGATTTCCGCTCAGTACTTGATCACGGGGCATTTCGTTTCCGTTCTTGTCTCAACCTGCTTTCGTTGGCTGTTGGAGATTTCATACGGGTGCCAATTTCGATCTTCGAGTGTCATTCGCTCTTCCCAAAAATCCCCTATCGTCCTGTTTTCAAATTAATCTAATTTTTCTATAATGTTTTGTGTAATATTTTGATGAATTGGTATTCTCCCAAACACTGGACTTCAAGATTTAATCATATGTGGATATATTTCGTGGGTTTCGTTCTTGGGTTCCTGAGTTTGCGTGGTATTATGTGGGTGTAGACGTTCGTGTAGAGGCTAGAATACTGATCTACTATTTTCTGGTCCTAGATTCAAATATCGGCTCCTGCAGATATTTCTTTGGAAAGAATGTTTTTATTTTGTTGTTAAGCAATGTGCTCCTCAAACACAGCTCTCCGCCTGTCAAGTAGGGCATTTGATAATGGAAACCCCATTGGGGAGATCCGTTCACAGTTATTAATAAAGTCGACTTCCCTCCACCCTTCTTCTACTCCCTAAATTCCTTCCTCTTATCTGATAACCACCGATCCTTATAGGAGCAAAAAGCCTAAATTGTGGTCGCCTCTATAACAAGAATAGTGAAAAATAGGTAAAAAAGGAATGCGATACATTTGATTTGAAACGATGACATAAAATGCCTTAAAAATATACTATTTCACAAAGTCAATGCATTGATACCTTTTATTGATCCGTTCTCTCCTAGAAAAATTGCGTCGATATTTCCCTTCTTATATACATTTATATCTCTTTCTCTTTTTAATTATCTCGTATTTACTTTTTCTTTGGCAACTTCTTCGCTTTCGCTTTCATATCCCCAACCGGCTGCTCATTTAACAATTGCCTATCGAAACTCTAAATACACTTTCTAGTTAGATAACAGCTATCTAATGATTATCACTATTTTGAGTTCAGTCACATTGTTCACTTTTATCGAGATTCCCGGAGAATGGTTCACGTTCATTTTAGGTTTTTTAATTTTGCTACCACAAAAGGAAATTTGTTTAATTTGTTCTTTTATCTTTACCTAAGTTTTTACTCTGGTTTGTTCGAATGATTACTCAACTTTTTGGCATATCTATCGTAAAAAAGCAATTCTGATGACTGGTTTCTCTGCAACCTTCCTCCTTTCTATCCGCATACCCTCGCTACCCAGTCTGAGTACTTTTAGTTAATTGAGTATTTTTTTATATGTTTCAATCATATTTGCAGTGGTTTATTTCATATTCCTACTATGTATCGTCTGCAAGTATCACACATTGTTCGCATTTTGGTGCTGAGTGTAACGAGCTGTTTAGTATGAGACTTAGAGGGTCTAATATCACCTCCTCTCCAGATCGAATATGTAGCACGAAAAGGAACACCATTAATTCAATACAATATAATGCCGCTTCCTGGTATAGGATCGGGCGGTCTATTCTTGTTTCTTAGAACCAGCAAGTTCTTTAAACAGGAAAAAATTGAAAATACCTGTGGTAACTGAAAAAACTGATCACTTTATTCGAATGATATTAGCTTTGAAAGACTGAGAATTGCCTGTATTTACCATGCGTATTCTCTTTTTAGTATAGTCGATTCGTGTGCTACTGAGTTTCAGAGAACGGACAAAAAAAACCCATGTCGAACCTGCCTGACTTACTCTTTGAACTTTTTGGTGATAGTTAACCAAGCAGCTTGCTAGTACTATATTCCCAATATACAGTCGCTCGACCGTTATTTTGTGCAATTATTTAGATATTTCCAATTCTAATAGATACAATATTGAAATATAATAGGGCATATACTGTTTCATTCCCACTTTCGATGGTAAACCTAGATTTTGATGTTCGTTCTCTAATTTCCTACATACGGCTTGAACTCGTCATCAATATCTGCTGTACTACTGACAGATAGAACCCACTGAGGCATTATGAATCTGCTACTATCATACCATGATGTAACTAAGCTATGACTCAATTGGAAAGAAAGAGGATACAGTAACCAAAAAATATGATTTTGAAAGAAATAAAACCACAATAAGCCATTACTCGTAGCGTCATAATAATGTGTGTACCATGGTAGCTACCCTTACTTCCTACTTTCTAAACCATATAAACGTATAAGAGAGATCCAGCTTTTCTCACATTGTGTCAGTCTCTTGTTAACAGATTATTCATAGGAATCTCCCTGCGGCTCGGAGGATAGATTCCTCCTTTCACGATGGGGAGAGATTTCTTGTGCCGAAGGGATTTCCTATTGCATTGACTTTTCAATTGGGAAAGGAAGGTTTTGTTCACTTGCCATAATGCGATTCGAGAGAAATATGCTTGGAAGGACTGATCCGAAATTGGTGAAATATAAATGCTTCCTCGGCTAATTTCTGCGGGAAGATCGTGATTTTTGAAATTCAGCGACACGTAAAAATTTACGTATATTGACGTAACTAATTGTGGATCGCAAATATTTTCGCTCAACGGTGATAAAAACAGTGTGACACTCGTGCGGGCGATTGGTTTCTTCTTTCGATTTAAGCGACTGTTATCGAATTAGCTCCAATTTTCCTCATTGAACCGTAATTAGTTTTGAAATCGGAGGGGTTGGGGTCCAGAAATGAAATGTGGCCGGCTGGGTATCGGATCAACTCGGGCAGGTACGTGCGATTTTGAAACGCCGACTTGATTCGCGTTCTTTTTTTCTTCTTTCCATAAATGCACCAAAAACGGAAATCATCAAAGTAATCCTTTCCATTAATTGACTCCAAAAGGTAATTTGCTTCCCTCTCCTCCCCTTTACTCACCGTTGCTTCCCAACGCTTTTCGAAAACCAATTAAAATTGTTTCTTTTTCCCACGGTCGAAAGATCAAGCCCCGTTTTTCGTTTCCAGTTCTTTTTTTTAGAGAGAGAGAGAGCGCAACGGAATGAATTCAATTACTTTTGCAAAATTCTTTCCCCTCGGGTATTGTGATAGGAAGAGTGGGAGGATGTAGGGTATTTTGGGTAAAGCGTGGGGTGGGTAGGCGAATGCCTAATTATGCGTCTCTTGCGAGAACTCCTTTTTTGGCGCCATTATTCCGAACAAACAACGCGTGTCAGTTATTGGTAGACTTCTTTTTATTCTCAAAATTTCTCTTCTGCTCCCGTGGGGTAAGAGAAAAAGGTTCGGGGTGGAACAAGCGTTTGGAAGTGTTTCCAAATGAAAAAAAGCGCGAGGAATCTCTCCCCGCGGTAATTAAAACTGTGCTTTTTGCTCTTCTACCCCCCCTACCCCACCCACCATGCCCCTCTCTTGCAAGTGCATATACACTCACAGCGCCGAGGGCCGCTTCAGCGTAGGAACATACGGTCGCTCTGAGAGTTTCAGAATCGCAAAGTCAAGAACGTGCTTTCCCTCGGTCTGTAATTGTGTTCCAGACGGTGGAAGCGAAGCAGTACGCACCCTATTTCGGAGGTGGCGTAGAATGGGCGCTCAAGGGGATTTTCTCCCACTCGGAACTCGGTGGAAAGGTGTAGGAAGGATTTTGTAGGGGGAGGGTGAGGAGACACCACCTTTCGCGCAAGCGATCTTATCTTGGGAATCGACGATGCGTTTCTTGATTCCCTTAAGAACAATTCCTATGCAAATTCGACCTGCTTTTGTCTCTCTACTCTTCCGCAGCCATCTCTCCTTACCTCGCTTGCTTTCTGTTCCCGGCTTCCGCGAAAACGTTCTCGAACCCCCACCTAACCTTTCTCCCACCCGTTCCCTCCCCTATATCTCACCTCCACCTGCTTTTATGTTCAGATACTCCTCTTCCTAGTATTCGAAAGGTAACCATAGCGACGAGGGCTGAACGATGTTTCATCGAGCAACACACCTCTCCTTCTTTCTCTCTTCTATACATATATCTCTCTCCTCCTCACTCTTTTCCTTGAGCCTTCCGCGGGAGATCGTGCCGCACTTTTTTCGGTAGGAGGTTGGAACTCTTTCAGTTGTGAGTTTCGGAATAGTTTGAACCCACCTGAAAAATTCATGCGACGGAGGGAGGGTTAGAAAAATAATAATGATAAAAAAAGGAGGAGATTTGGACGGGTGGAGTTGGTTCCTCGAGCATGTGTGGGTTGATATGAGCGTGAGATGGAGTCTGGGGCTTTGCGCTTCGGCAGAGTGAAGTTTCGGACCCCTTTGGGGGACATATGGCTATGGATCAAGGGATGGCACTGAGGCCTTCGTAAGTGTGGGCAGTTCTTTCCTGTCTCTCCAGCATTTCGTATGTATGGAGGTGGAAGACGACCGGGAAGGACACCACGAATGGACCCGGAATGAATATAAAGCACGCCTTTCTTATAGAAAAACGAGTGTCTTAATGTCCCTTTTGCTTTTTTTTCATTTCGGAGTGTCAAAGTCGTTGATTTATTCCAATAATTCTTCGGCTTTAGTCTGGGGTAGTCGTTCCCCTATGAGTTTGCCTCTCGTCTCGTTCAGGAAAAGTTTTTAATGGAGATCTTTCGATGCGCTTTACCATTCTCTCTTCAAATGAGCGTGAGATACTGCTGAAAATTTCCCCGCATGTCTGCGTTAAAATATGACGACCTTTGCGAAAGGGACTGAATAATGTGTAATATATTTTTTCCTTCGCGAACTTGAGCTTCATTCACAGTTCGCTTTTTGAAATAGGAGCTCAGACAGCATGCATGTATATTTTACGCTTTTAGATTCGGGCCCCCGCTAGTTTTTTGGACTTATTTCATATTCGCTTTTTAACTGTTCCAGGAACGGCACGCAGCTTTCTAGAAATGAAGAAGTTTTAGAGACTGTTTTTTTCCAGTCGTCTCCCTTTTTAAATGGATTTTGAAATAAGGAGAAACAGATGACTTCCACATAATTTCAGTTCACAGCTGGGGAATGGACAATTTTATTTGCTGTGAAGTCGAATTCATTTTACATAATTTTTTCCGAATATCAGTCGAAGCCTCGAAGATTACTTCCCAGTAAGTGATAGGGTAAATTTAAAATGGTTTCATTTTCGGAAAAGTAACAAAAAGTCACTATTCCGAAAATGAACATTTTCGGAATAGTGACTTTTTCAAAGTAGGAATTGTTTCACCATTTCAGAATCGGCTTTGATCATTTTTATCCCATCTAGTATGCATTTATTACCACGAATGACACGTTCCAACTATTCTATGCAAGGGTACACATCTTTAAACCTGCGCTTTATTCTCTTTTGGAGGAAATCTGTCTCGGCGTAGACTTACTTCTTTTGAGGCGCTGTATTGAGCAAGAGGAGACAACTGTCATATCATAGTGCAGACGGAGATAGTGACGGAAAATGTGATTCCTCGACTCTGTAGCGGAAATAACTTGGGATCAAGGGTACGCCGTAGACAGCCAAACCATGGTTTCCGCATGGCCTTTGCCATATGGGTATCACCGACGAATTTCCCGGTATGATGCTTTTTTAGCCCAGAGAGATTACTATTCAAAAGAAATATTGCAGTATTGCATGACTTCACGGCTGTCGTAGACGTAACTTTCGGGTAGGCATACTAGATGCCGAGAGCGTGGATGAAATTGTTTTTCGTAGAATTTGAGGTCAATATATCGGGAAAAGTAACTACTCTGGTATCAGCTGGGTAGACATGACCTTTTCGCGAGTTATTATTTATCACCGAAAAGCTGGAGGTTTTTGAAAGTAAAAACTTGGACACTTAACTGTCCGGAAATATTTAAATCTCCAGAAGAAGTGGTTCGTGGCGGCTCATGCATAATATTCAGGTGAGAATGGACGTGGCTGTATTTTACCCAGTGGCGTGGAAGCCTTACTGCCGGCCTACCCCGTTGACTCCTGCTCACACCCGAATACACAGAGCAGCCTGCTTCCCTCCTCCTTTCGCAACTTTCAAATCCCTCCCAAGTTTCTTTCTTATTCATCGCCTTCCAACAGAATCCTCCTCCATTTTTGACGTCTCCGTCTTCATGGGGTTCCTCTCTGGCCCTCCTTACCTCCTTCCCCCCTTATCCAGGCTCTCCGCCGCGTCCTACCTCGTGGGTCCATCTACCCGTCCATTCCATCTCGGTATATCTCGCCCGCGACTCCCCCTGTGCTTCCTCTGACGTTTCCCATCGGAGACCCCCGCGTCCGTGTCCGGCTAGCCCACCATTGCCGTCCAGATGGCGGTGCCACGAACATAACAGCGGTGAATAAAACGCGGGTCCGTGTCGACCCGCGGGTTGTAAATTGAAAACCTTGGCGAAAGCAAGCGTTGCCGGCAACCCATTTCATATCTCTCCCTTAGAAGCTGGGTGCTCGTATCGCTTTTACGCGCGCTCGGGGGTTTGTGATGGAATAAATTCACGAACTTTTTACCGTGTAGTACTTAGGAAACTTACTACTCAGGAAAGACTACTTAGGAAAACCTAGGACTAGTCTTAGGTGAGAAAGTATTTTATTTATATTTATTTATTTCTTTATTTATAGTGGTCTAGATCATGGGTTCCCAAACTGGGGGGGGCGTGGAGACATGTCAGGGGGCGTGAGCGCGAGACCAGCTAAAAATAAAAACCTCTAAGTAAATAAAATCCATACAGTTCTTTAACTACTTTTATGTTGTAGATTTTATAAATCAACCTTGATGTTTAGAAAACTTAACAATCCACTTGTATAAAACTCTTTTATAACAAAAATCTATAGCTTTTTGTCGATTTTTTCTCTTAAAAGTATTTCTTTAAATTGAAACTTATAATTTTGTATCTTTTGATTGTAAAAATGCATGCTTTGTTTTCAATGCAATACTTGTTTTTTTCACATGCCCACAAAATTTACTGTTAAGGGGGCGTGGAAGGTTTCCATTTTAACAGGAGAGGGCGTAGTACAAAAAAAATTGGGAACCCCTGGTCTAGATGAAGCCATAGTTGAATTAATTATTATTATTATAATTATAATAATTATTAAGAAAATTACAAGTTTTTTAAAATGAAACGAGCCTCTTCATCAGGTTTACATTTTTAATATTCGACTTACATTTGCCCATTTAATAAATTGTTTATTTTTGATAACAAATGTAATCCACGACCAAATATTAACATATGTTAGTCGTGTGAAATGACTTAGAAGTTGACTTACTCCTAATATTCAAATATTTCCACTAACTATTTGTTGGGCTACTTCGGATTGAAGTTGCACGAAATATTTTATGATTTTAAGTCTTTTTATTTCCTCTCCCATCAGACTGTCGCAACATTGTTGATTTTAAGGAAAGAATAATCATTGTGCATATGAGTGAATCATTTATCTAGTTAGTTTGGGGCCCATTGAGTTTTTTTTTTCGACTCCTTTCAATGCTTGAGCTATTTCTTATCCGTTATCGGTCACTGAAGTCTGCGAGGAAAAGCCTTCGCAAAAAAGTTGACGGACGCAGACGAAGTTTAAAATATATTCGGTATTTATTAAGTAAGCCCGATTCGCTAAGGTGGCCTTATAGCTGGAGATGCAAACATCTACCTGCGTGCAAGAATGAGAATTATCCTTGTGAAAGTGGGGTTTAAATTCTGTGCCGACTGTGATGCACTCGTCTAAAAAAAATACCCTAGGTTAGGCTGGAGTATACTAATGTGCCTCTTTCCCAAATTGACCAGACAACCCCCGCTTACTAGCCGAACGCTCTTAACGACTTTCTACCTGTCTATATCTACTGATTCCCTGATATTGATGTTTAACTCTTGCGTCAGAGATATGTAACTCATAGAAATCAATCCATTTGTTGTTCTACTCGAAATGCTGCGACTTAAAGCATAAAACTTGAAGTGTATATTTGTATACCCTAAGTTAATTTCCACATTGTAAACTGTCTGGAAATAGGCATGCTCTGCGAAAAATACGCCACAAAACAAACAGAACAGTGTTTACGTGGACTAAATACACTAAAATGGGATCAAAATTTACTTTTCTCAGGTCACTATGTTTTATTTCTGGAGTGATTACCTACAAAAATTCCATCGTCCACTCGGGGTCATGAACTGCTAGAGGGCGCGGCAAAACTGAATGTTTTCGTAACGAGATCGTGCCTTCCGGATTATGCCTTTGAGGATATTTTTTTTTACTTTGATGAGTTTCGCAAGGTTATTCAAAACGGATCTCACAAGGAGGCAACCATCCACCGCGATATCTCTCTCCCTCTCAAATTATCTCTGCGATGTGCAGTGATTGTAGGTGCTGCCCGATTGGAGTATGACTCAAGTTTGGTGTTGCTAAAAGTTCGGGACATTTGGTGAGAAGGTTGTTTACACTTAACCCTCGCTTAAGTACTTACAAAGCGGCCCGCTGAAGCTCATCAACTGGCGCAACTGTTGGGCGCGCCATCTGCTTGGGTTCCGCGTGAGCGTCAAAAAGCCGAGGGTGTTGAAGCGCAAAGATTGTTTGCAGTGGTCCCGTTTGCAGGCATGGGGCTCCTCGTTACTCGATTTGCAAACCTAGCCGTTGTGTGCACGTCAGAAAATTTAGCGTTCACCCACCCCGGTTCGAAATCCCCTTTGAATATTCAACGGGAGTTTCGCCGTAGCGAAAAAAATCTAGGTTTGTTATTACCGAAGCCTTTAGATGCTCAAACACCAGTTTTGCTGAGGTCCATCATCACGCTCTTTTATGTTTTCATCATGTTGTATTATTTTTTTAATTGCGAGTTTACATTCTTCGTGATTTCCAGGACGAAAAATTGTAACCAAACATCCTTGGGTAGTCATATTCATGATGTCATTTCTATATAATTCCGAAGATGAAAATCTGCATAGCTATCTGTTATTCAACTATTTATAGACGTTACAGCTGATGTACGTTGGCAAGCGAAATATGCTTGCGTAGGTTTATTAAGAGCTCGATAGATGTCAGCGGTTGATATGCCGTGAATCCTATACGTTTTAAGATCATATATTTGCGTGATAGAAAGAGTTAAACGTATGTTAATGACAACTTTTTGCGAAGACAAATGCAAATAGTGTGAATGAGGAACACGCAATGAATCACGATGAAATATTAGTCGTATTTCTCATCCAAAGTTAGTATTCAGTTTCCCGTTTAAATTTACATATTGTATTATAACAGGAATGTTTGAAATGGTTGTTTGATTTGTATACATTTAGAGGTTAATGCTTGCTTCCTTAAATTTTCAACATTGGAAAGGTATACAATGAAATCAATTAACATACGTGCTCCCTATGTATTAGGGATGCCACATCGGCTAAAGAACATCAAGTGGTCAATGTTTCGATGTTTATTAAAGTACTCACCACTCCTCATTATTCATCGACAAAACAACATCGATGTATCGAGTTTTTATGCCTTCATATCCAAGGTTAGGTATTATCATAGAGGTATTATGTATTAGGTATTATGTATTAGGTATTATGCATCAGAAATTTTGCATCTTCTTAAAAACTTGCAATTTTGAACATTATTCCGAAATCGGACCTTATTTAGTAAAATACTGATAAATAATACGCAAATAATTGTCCATTGAGTTTATTTTTAAGCATAGAAAACATATCACTGTTTCATAATGAAATAAAGATAAATAAACAAAACAACAAAAAACAAATAACACAATAAAGTGGGTGTACCTGTTCCATAAAAATATTCTAAGCTTGGTAGTATAAAAAAAAACAAATTGAAAAACAGTGGGTTTAAAACGTTTAAACCTCCCATTATCGGTAAGGAACACTCTTTGCTTAATATGCAGTGACCCCAACCTACTCCTGTTATCTTGTACCACCAATTTGAAAGCTGATACAATCCTCTCAGAAGGTACTGATGTAGGCATGGCGGATCATGTTCTTGGAAGGCAACACTGGGATGAAAACATGAACGATTTTATACCTTCACTTGTTTCCCTACACGCGACTGATAGATGGCGTACTTAGGGAAGGTTCGTTCGTATTCTTAAAAGTCTTATGATAATCAGAAAAATGAATTATTGGTCAACCAAAAACATTTATTATGCCGCTCGTTTCCTTAAACATCGCTGCGATGCTGAGTGTTTTGAAAACATCGAGTCGATGTCCCATCGATTATCTTACCACTCGATGTTTTCGATACATCGGCAAAAAACATCGATTATTCCGATACATCGATGTCGATGTGACATCCCTACTCTGTATATAATTTGGTGAAGTATATATCTTATATAGGGAAACTATCTATCCTATGTTAAGAGAAAACTTTCTTTTTCGCTATAGCTTCTTTGCAGAAAAGTAATATATTTATGCGTCACTTTTTCTAAATCGGTAGTGATGGAATCCATGATATTGTTCTGTAATTTGGATTCTAGATAGATATTTATCAGCCTTATGCTGGTGATAAGAACAAAAATTGTTTTGTTTGGAGGGTGTAAATGAAAATTCTGCCCTCTAACCTCAATATAAAAATACATCCTCAGGACTTTTTAAGAATGCATAATAATATAATCATTTCGGTAGATTCACTTGAAAAGGAAGGTAAATGTAAAATGATAGCAACTTTAGAGGGGAAAACAACATTATAAGTAATTTCCACAAAGTTTTTGGAGATGGAATTCATGAAGGCCCTTCTCCGTACATGGGGCAAAGAGTACTTGAATTTGAAGAATAAATTGAATGCATTCGCTGGTTTTTAATTTCAATAGCCTGCTGCATTTAAATTAATCACTCTATTGAATGAGATTGCATAGAGTACTCTGAGGAATTTCCTTTTCTATAGAAACATGTGTAATACCCAAGGAGGTTAACCTCCTTGGTAATACCATGTAATATAAATAAATAATACAATATTAATATAAACAATGTATACGGATTTATTTTAGTGGTGGCTGAGAAATGATACTGTATGCTCAAAATGTACATATGGCTTTAAAATTTAGTTTAATCATCTATTTTTACTGATTTGCTGGAAATAAATTCATTCCCTGACGCGGGAAAAGAATTATTTTTGCTTCCGAAAATAATAAGTATTGCTTGTGTGGGATGAGTTTAGATAGTGATTAAAAATTAATTTTTCGCTCATTTTATTTAAAGTATTGCTAAAAAGAATTTGCTTTGGGGCTATGTAATTAGCTTGATGTCAAGATTAGTTGGCTGATAGCTTCATATAACACGTTGTAATATCATTTAAATTATTTTTCCCGGCAGTTTACGATTTTAGTGACCTAAAGAGAGTGCATTTATTGCTGTGTAAATCTCCAATGACTTTCTTGTGGGCATAGCAGCAGAATATTGGGTGGAAAAATGTGAGTAAAAACTATAGCATTAAAATAATTTAGGGTTGCGCAGTTTGATCTTATTTAGTCGTTTGATCCTTTCAATTCAATTTCTTTCCCTTTCTACTTGTAAATCATATCTCTCTTACTTTTATGAACTATTACTGTTTTTTTTCATTCGTGTTTTGAATCACGAGGATCTCGAGTACTTTAAAGCTCATTAAATCAGTCGCTACGGCTCTCGCGGTGCATGTCCTAGGCATTGATTTTTAATCCAACTTATATGCTGCTAGGCCTACGGTAGGAGAAAAGAGAAGTCTGCTGAAAACTCGAAAAAGAAGAAGGGACAACTTAATCGGCGATACCTAGAGACATGATGGCCTGATAAAGACTATCGTCGAGGGAAAAGTGAACGGGAAGATTGGAAGAGGCAAGCCTCGTATGAGACACATGGAACATGTTGTGAAGGATGTAAAAGAGAAGAATTACGTCACAATGAAAACGTTGGCCGATAGAAGAATCGAGTGGAAAGCTGCGTCAAACCAATCCGAGCATTGTTGACCAATGATGTTAAGGTTATCACTGAAAATATGAAGTAGGACAATGAAATACGGAAGACGTTCAGATCGCACATTTTAGGCTCCTGTACATTCGAATGTAAAATGTTCATCTACAAATGCATGTCAAACTACCACAAGGGCATGTGTCACTGAGATGCCAGCCGTGAAAATGATTTTTCTCAATAAGAAAGAATTTTGCTCCAATAGAAAGGAAAAAAAGCAAATTATGATACAAGTCATGAATAGTGGTTTCAAATTTTCAACAGCAGACTGTTTACAATGTTTCTTGCTCTGCACATTGAGTAAAAAAACTCTTTTATCTATCGATCCAGCGGTTTCATATTTCTGCTAAATCCGACAGCCCTGCTGAAATAGTGTTTGGATAGAAATACGTGTGCTGTGACAGTCTATAAGCGGCTTCAGTAGCTAGGTGGATACTCAACAGCCTGGCTACACAAGGGTCACTGTTTCGGATCCCGCCCTATGCATAGATGTTGTATTTATCTTAAAGTTAAGAGTATATCTTAGACAGTATAATATGACCTTAGCCATTGGGGAGCCTAAAACCCTACAATGACAGTTTCGAACTCGCCTTTTTTGGTTATGCATAAATTAATTAATCCATTAATTAATGAATTAATGTGATTCTGGATACATTTAATGATAAAATACTCTGATGTAAACCATTCACATAATTGATCAAGTTTCTAAAAATATACCACGATTATATTGTTCTTATATAAAGGGATATGAAACAAAATAATTCTCGTAACTTTTTACAATACCTCATAGTGAACCCGTAAATAGCTAGAATTTATTTGCTAGATATGCCCAAATAGTATGTAGAAGGCAGGATCATCCGCAATGTCTCGGCCTGGGTAAAGGGTTACCAGTTGTTTTTCCGTAGGAATAAATTGATACTTGAGATTCAGTTTTCTCATGCATCGCGACTTTAATGATATTTACATTTTAAGCTTCAGCCGGAGTGAAATAAAATGTTCGCCCTCCCTCAATCTGTGCCCCTGCGCTATCCAAGAACTCTTTTGTTTATTCATGAATCCAAAGCGGATTGAGCCTACCCCCGAGCGCGTCGCTTACCCGCGGCGCCAGGACTACGTATAGCGTCGGCTGGGGCGATAAAGCTTGGGAAGGAGTGGGGGGCGGGATCTGATGGGGGATGCATAGGAGGAGAAAGGATACGGGCTCCAAACCCTCACTAACCCCTATCCTACCTTCTCTCCGACCGATCAAATGCCCGCACGCTTCCGTCTTCCAGAATTCATATTCGAACGTACCGTTGGCCGAATCAGCCGCGATGTCTCTTGGTCCATTTCGTGCCAGATCCTCCCCTTTGCATTTTTCCCCATTTTTATTCCTCGGGATGCTGGCGAGAGATTTTCCCTTCATCCCTCACGCCTCCGTGTTTCCCGGGCCGGATGTCGTCGCCGGTCCTCGCCGAATTCGGAATGGAGGGACTTCGGCGTGGTAGGAAATGGCCCGGTCCATCAGTTGAGATGCCCACGGTGCGTTTTGATTGATTTCATGATTTGGTATTGTCCTCGCGTCAAATCTTGCACGTGCGGGCGTCGGATTGTAATAAATGCTCAGGTAGTTTTTAAAATAAGCCCGGCGCTTGAGCTAAATAACAGAGGTGTGAATTTTTTACAACGTGTATTCATGCATTTTGCTATCGTTCGGACGATAAGTTTTACCCCAACAAATATTAAAATGTCGTTTGTGTCACATATTTCAGTATTACTTGTTTTCTATTGTATACGTTCAATATTTAGGTACAATCCAACTCCTGCGTAATGTTACAACTGGGGAAAGGTCACCGCTTTTTGAAAGTTTTTACGGATCAATATATTCAGGTGACTCCCACAAGACACAAAATAAATCCTGCTCCATTTGATTTGATTGACCCTTGTAGCCATCATTGCTTGAGTGGGTGGCTTCTAATTTTAATGGCGATTTGTCTCTTTTTGTATATTCATCTGAAAAATCCGAAGATTTACTGAAGTGATTTGAAAAACAGTGAATGAAACGACATAGTTCGGGGGTCACAACTCTTCTGTATCGAATTGCACTTATTAGAAGCGTGAAAACTGTCGCTAAGTAAGGGGTAGTATGGCTGATATAAACACTGGCGCTGGGGTTGTACCTCCAGCCCACTTCAGAAAGGAGATTTTTAAAAAAGTTAATAATAGTTTGCACTCACCTCTTATGTTGTGAGTCGAAAATAAATTGTGATAAGCTCCCTGTAGTCAGTTATTTTAGTTTACTTTTCTAAGCATAAAACATACGAAATTAATAATTTAAACTTTGCATCTACAAATGTCAATCTTAAATTTCAACAATTGACAATTTTAAGATATTGAAAGCATTGGAAAAGTATTTCCTAAGATTTTATTAGTATTGGAATAAATGATAATTAACTCTTCTCAGATTTTAGTAACGTTATGGTATCTTTTTACCCTCATATGATGTGGAAGGTTGAATGGCCTCTAGTATGAATTGTTTCAGTTAAAAAATAAAATAATTTAAAGATAAGTTTGAAAAAAAATATATGGGATTAAAGATAATAAAAAACAGAATGATAGTACTTTTCCTTGATTCTAGTGACATAACGCCATCTTTCTGATATATGGAATCATTGATCTTCGCCTACCATATCATATGAATCATATGATACGGATGATAAAATTTCGCATTTGATGTGATTAATTTTGCCAATATCATTTCCGGAAATATTGATCTAAAACGAATTTGTTATATTAATGTAAATTATTCCCCGGGCTTTGTGTAGGATGCAGGAAGGGTTTTAAGAGGGATGAAATTGACTCCTATTCAATTAACGATATTAAAAACTAATTTTTGCCGTAGTAAAGAAACTCTTGATATAGGTACACATTAAGGGCATCTTTTTGAATAATTTGTTTTGTTGATAGCTATGTCTGGTTTTTATTTTGGGAAAAGATCATTAATGGAATATTTTTATAATAATTTGATTCCGTTCTTGATTCTACTGCCTTAAAAACGCCTACATGCATGCGGAGAATATTATTTATTGTATTTTAATGGATTCTCATAATATTTACGAGGTGTATAAAAAAGTAAATTTTTTTATCACTCACTTTTAACTTTGCGGTCAGTGATTTTTTAAATATATTTTGTGTGAGAAAAGATAATCATTTGAATTTGAGAGAAAAGAGTATTTTTGTAATTTTCTACCTTTCTGAAAACCCCGCTGGTGCAAACACTTTTAGTCAATGAGCTTGGTTGAAAAATGTTTTGGTTAATTAACCAGAATCTATATTGCTCATCCAAAATCCTTGGGAAGAAAGATAAAGGCAAATTGATTACACCACATGAAGAGTGTAAACACTTTGATTCGTATATAAGTTCTTTGAACACATGTTATAGTTATTTTTTCCTTCAATTGGGTAATCGTATTTATTTTAAACAGTTCCTAAGCCTTCTGTGTTTTTGCCTTAAATGCTATATACTTGTGTATTATATCTGTTATAAAATGTGCACGCAGACTTTTATTCCATATTCTCTCATTGGTGTAACACATTTTAAGCCCAGAGTAGTTTGAATAAAGGATTTCACTCGTTTCGTTAGCCCAAGGACTGACTATTTACGGGAAAAAAACTTTTTTTTCAATGGGGCAGTGTTGCCTCACGTGTTTCTATGCACATTAGCTATGTCTCGTCGGGTCCTTGTTAATTTTCGTGCTGAATGATTATCCACGTCATTGTTGGCGATGAATTTCAATATAGTGCTCCTAATTCCTGGCTTTGCGTCATCAAAAATATACACAGCGATTTTCCCTGTGCGGTTGGTGATGAAATCTTATTTTTTTTTAAACCTCTGGACATTGAGGCCAGCCGCATCCATCACATCAAAGGGAGAGCGCTCTTTGTTGTCCTACCTTAGATGGAAATGCGCTGTTTCTCTGTTATTTGCACTCACCATACTCACGAGATAATAAATTACGGCTCTAATGTACCGATCTTTTTCACTTGGGATTGATGACAATATTTTAATGTCTCAATTGACGCTGATACGCGAGTGATACCGCATGGACTAGATATGCGTTGCGCTTTAATCTGCCAGTAACAATTATCGCTTTGAGAGAGGCTCAAATATAGATAGAGGGTACTTTTAATCCACTTTAAGAGATGAAATCTGAAGATAAATACATTTAATAGCCTTCTATAAATGGCACTTGCAAAATAGCTGTCCCATATCTACTTGCACTAATAGAATTAAAACTTTTTTCCGTCTAAATTTTCTGTAATGCTTATTGCATCCGTAGGGAGATTAAACTTAAAGAAGCATATACTTCATTTCAGCCGTTGTTTTAAAGAATATTGCATGATGATCCAGGGTATACAAGGTTTTTATTTACAAGAATACCCAGCAGTTGTACTGTTTGAATCATTGCAAAATTCTTCTTTTAATTTACGTATTATTACAATTTTCAGTTAATCATTGTCTTTAATTTTATTGTCCATCCATTCACCTTCTCTGCCCCTTAGTATTGTCTTCCTTTATTTTACCCTCCTTGCCAAACACCATCTCCTTATTTTTCTACCTTTTCCTCCATCCTCACTTTTCCATTTTTCACCCTTCTCACAAGTCATACGCCTACAACTCATGTTACTTCACTTTAGTCTACTTTCAGTCAGCCAACGTCGCACTTTTTCTAAGAACTTTTTCTCTCCTTTTTTACTACCCTTCCTAACGGGTATGTTAAGATGCCCGCAAGGACGAGGCAATACCTTTCTCTCATTCAGCTTCACACCTTCAACAAATACTATTTTTCAGTGCAAGAATAGAACATTTTCCAAATCTCGTCTGGTATGGAAGTTTTGTTTACATTTTCATCTCATCATCATATGGGGTCAACAATCCTAGGTTTGGTTTGACGCAGCCCCCCACTCGATTCTTGTGTCGTCCAACCTCTTCATATTCTGCATCCACATATTATCAATCCTCTTCATATTATCAATCCTTCATATTAACGTAATCTCTCTCTTCTATATCCTTCACTACCTGTTCCATGTATCTCAAACGAGGCCTTCCTTTTCCATTCTTCCGGTTCATTTTTCCTTCGACGCTTGTCTTCTTCAGGCCATCGTGTTTTAATATATGGCCTATTAAGTTGTTTCGTCTTCTTTTCAGAGCTTGCAGCAGCCTTCTCTTTTCTCTCACTCGCCTTAGAACTTCCTCATTACTATCTTCTTAGGACTTCGTTTTCCATTTACATCTACCATTCTGAATAAGTTACAAGGAGGGCACAATTCTGATTTTCTTCAAAAAGCGTTGAAACATTGAAGTTGCAGTGTAATCCAATATTCATCATCGCATTCATTCCTTCTAAATTTCGCATTGACTTTTTCAAATTGTTTTCTATCTTCAAAACTCTAGCGTATCATAGTTTTAGGACTTTAGGTTTAGATTAAGAGTAAGGACCCTTTCTATCCAAAGTCTGTATTAAAAATATTCTGTAGCTGAGAGGACCATGAAACGTAGGCTAAGAATCTGTTCTCATTTGAACCTCATCGCAAGTGGTTTCTTCGTTATAATTAACGGAGGCGAAGAGCAGCCAAGGTCATTTTTTCTATCTAGGATGGGTTTGCATTTGCGTTAATGTAAAACATCTGTCATAAATGTAAGAACAATGGAGAGAAACGCGTTGTCAACAATGCTCCACCATTAACGAAATATATCTAGATGTGCACTGCTAAAAGGTTCCGGCCAATGGGCAAAGTATGGCAATGCATTGGCATATCTACTCTACATCCACATAATACCCTGCAAGCCACCTCAATGGTGTGTGGCAGGGGGTGAATTATCACCAAATATGCACTACATATCATGCATTTAAAAGAATTAGTATTAATGTATTAGTCTAGACTGCAATATTTAAAAAGATAAAAATAGCAAACTATGCATGCAAAAACGTGCTGTTAGTTGAGTTACCTCCAAGTCCTTACACCAACATGAAACGCCCATGCTATCCATTGCCACACTCGTATTGGATATATTTACCGTTATTCATATCTCTAATTGTACGAGGAAAAAAGTACATTCTAAATCTCTCAGTTCGGAAGTCAGTTTCTCTAATTTTGTAACTATGGTCCAGTCTACCATAGTAAGTTGGGGTTCGCAAAATATTTTTAACGTCATCACTGAATAATATATAGGGTATATAATTCGGCCCTAACATTGGGACCGTTATTTTACTGAAAAATCTCTGCTATGGCCAGGATTCAAAGATGGGTACTCCGGAAGGGAAGCTCAACCAACCTATCAAATGAGAAGCTAGCCTAGGACTCAAACTACCCGACCTCGGAAAGTATCCATGCTCTCTACCCCTTGAAAACCACCGTGGAGCACATAATGTTGTCCGATGACCAGTTTTGAATTCCAAGTCGACCCAATATATTTCACCGTGACGTCGGTACGTGAGATTTATGACGTCATCAATGGTTTGGGAACCCGAATGGTAATGCGCCAAATTAAAATGAATTGAAATTTTCGCGTGTGAGAGGGAGATGGGCGAAAAATAAACCGTCGGGAATCAAGGTCACAGGCTGTGCTATGGAAAGGGTGGAAGAGCGGTGCACGAACTCCCGCTCCGCCGTTCAATTTTTTAAGTGCCGTCCTCCTTTTTACAGTAAAATTTTATGCGGATCCGCGGCGGGACCGTGTTCTGCGCATCGACTGTTCCTTTTTCTGCGCGCTCATCCATTATCTCTCGACCGGCAATTTTCGGAATAAACATCGCCCCTAGGAGAGCGCGGAAGAATGCGTGCGCCGGGGCGATTCGCACTTATCCCGGCCCATAAATCCGTGCCATAAATGCACCGGCCGTTGTAAATTACGCCGGCGGAGAGATAGGCGAGGGAAAATCGGAGGGAGGCTGCGGGGGGATTGAATATTTTATAAAAGCCACTCGCTCCGGTCTTTATATTATACGTCGTAATGCACTTCCCCGAGACTACCATAGCTCATGTTTCCCGTCTACTTCTTGTCCTGTCTGAGTTCCAATGCACGAGATTTTAATCAGGATTTCCGAATAACTCATTCCTCACTTAAATTGGAGGCTACAAGTATTTTTGGACGTTACCCTACCCATATATTTCCTATCATTTCGTCAAAGGTTCCAATTACTGATATTCTTCTTTGAAGAGGCTGATTCTAATCTTGTGGACCGGGTTGAGGTGTTCATGGAGTACTTGTTGGCAGGGATGTGATCCGAAAAGGCACTTTACGTTTCGTGCCGTACCTGGTAGGCACCCGAACCTTCCAGTTTCATGTACATTAAATTACTAAAGCATGTAAATTGGTTAATATCTATCGTATGACTGCGATGAAAAAACCATTTTCGTCTGCGTGACTAGTGCAACACAAAGACGAACATAGCTTTGTAATTTATGTTTAACTTTAAGAAGTTATAAACTATAGTGTGACTGGTCAGTCGGTTCTATAAACCACCCGTGGTAAGGGGTTGGGTCTCCTTCAACGCCGAGGCTCGGACTCCGAGTTCGGGTGCCTCTCAGGTACGGCACGAAACGTAAAGTGCCTTTTCGGATCACATCCCTGCTTGTTAGGGCCCGGGATTGAATCCCCGCTATGTTAGTGTTGATTTTTAAAGCCAAACATGTTGAAGATTTACAAAATGGTGCTCAACGACTTTGTTAACTTCAGTATTCAACGAACCATCCGGTTTATATAGAACATCAAATTTGATATTGGTATAATGCACATGCCTATTTGTGTACTATGTGGATATCACTTCAAGTTTAGTGCTTACTCATTGTCAGTCTTTCTGACGGAACGATTAATCATGGTCCTTTGGGTAATAATTGGCTAGTGCCGACGCCAGGTTTTCTTCACCTTTCATCCATTTCCTAAAAATCATTTTTGATTTAAATCATTTATATTTCCCCAAAGCTAAGGTTGAGGAAAATTTTATTTCAATTTCAATATTCAAGACAATAACTAATAAATGGCAGAAAACATTTTTTTACGGCTTATAAACATTTTTAATTACAAAATTGTATCAGCATATAATCACGGGATGCTTGAAAGGAATACTATTTGTAGAGCCAAACTGTTTAAATAGATATTAAATGGTGCTAGAAAAATTTGGTTACTTCAATAGACAACGAACCATCCGCTTGGTTATTTAGGGGAGGCGACCGACATTTGCGCCATTTAGGATTGGGTAATGGTAGGAGTTTTCAGGGAACGGAGGAAGGGAAGAGAGAAACCCGGCGTCAGCATTAGCCTAGACTGTTAACGAAAGTCGCCAAAGGGACCACGGCTTAACTTCCTATCCGACGGACGGAGTACTGATCTTGAAATGCTCTGCACTAGGCACTCAAGTGGGGACCGGTTTTCCACTGAAAAATCCGCCACTGCCGGGAATCGAACCCGGGCCCTCGGGATGGGAGGCCAGTACCAGCCACCACACCAACCCGATCTCCACGAACCATCCGGTTTTAGTAGAAAATCAAATTTGATGTTATCTAGCCATCAAAGAGAGACATTTTAAGCATCTCCTCATGGTGTTATATTTTTTTAGGGTCATGTTATTAAAGGTAAACGGGTAATGGAAAAAAGAAAAAAGGGGCATCAAGGAACGATTGGAAGGCGCTAGGAGTCACTGTTATTCTATCTAAGCTCTTATATTTTGCGAGTGCCAGATCTTTCTGGTAACTAGGCGAGACGAAATGGACTGAACCCCTAGTCCTGATGTGTGAATTTGAAACGCCATTGGCCGGAGTGCCTACTATTAGAGCTCTTTCTCTACTTTTCTCATGAGCAAGTACAAAAACTAACTGAACATAACTTTACTCATTTACTTGTCAAACACATAATATATGGAGACAAATGTGTTTTTAACTTTATTGCCCCTCCTCCAATCTCTCTGATTACATACGTATGCGTGTCTTTATTTATCGTTATGTACGTACGTATGTGTTTCTTGCAGTATACCATGTATACATACATAAATGCTTATCGATCACCGGTTTATCGCTATCCGAGGTGAACTGCATTCCCCCGTATCTCGTTGTGCTGCTGCAGACGCTGCTTCCGGGTCTATCCCCTTCTCCGTTCTTCCCAATCCCCAAAGGTTCCCCCCTTGAAGTTGCTCATCCATCCCTTCCCCACCCTCCCGTGCCTCTTACCTCTTTTATTATATTCTCCATCGACCTCCCTCCCCCCATCACCGCTTCCTCTACCCCATTCCCTGGATTACGCTGAGCTGGAAAGAATGAAAGACACTTTTATGACGTTTTCAATGAAATGATAAAAAGAAAAGAATTTCAGGCGGGGGGGCTGGTGAGAACGAAGTAGGAATTCCAAAATGAGTGGGAGATGGCTCACGACGTGTGTAAGAGAAGGCTTTGGATATATGAGGTTTGGCTCTTGGATCCTCTCCCCCCAGCTCTCATTCATCCCATGCTGGAACATGCACTGTGGGATTGAGGGTTTTTTTGAAATCTGTTTGCAGCGGCGCACAGGATTTTTCAAGTGTTTTGAGTGGTACGACGTCTGTCGTGGGGTGAGTTCTTAGCGATGAAGGGGTTTGGGAGAGGGGTACCAGAGGTTTCGGTTTGGCTGGGAGATGAGTGAGGGCTTGGATGATTTTCCTGAGACCATGTGTTACGTGGGAGAGGGAAGAAAAGGTGGCGATATTTCTGTGAAATTGGAAGCCATGAAGAGCTGGGTTGAGAGAAGGATAGCATGTCGGTCCAGTTGGACACGCCCCTGCCTTGGAAAGATGATTTTGATTGGCGTGAGATGCCGCAGCGCCAGTGTAATCCGGCATTGAAGTTCGCCGATAACACTCCCTGCGGTTGGCCCGGCCTTTCTCTTCGCGGACGCTTCCAAAATCCTTTTCTCTCAAAAGTACGTATCGCGCGGCTGACTTCACATAGCGTTTAATGCCTGCCCTCCTCCGCAATCCCACGCGTGTTTTATGCACGATAGATCGGACGGTTGAGCAGAGCGTGCATGCATTTATCTTTCATGTCCATCAAATATGGAGAGGAAGAACGCGAGGCAGTGTTTTGGGTAGAACATGCACCACCCTGTCCGCTTTTCCAGTCTGCTGTGGGTGCGGACAAAGTCTCTTGTATAAATGGGAATTATATTCTGGCTTAAATTGGAAGCAAACCCAGTAGTGCTCAGGTGTTTTCTGTTATTTACCTGAGTTTTGAATGGTTACCATTTCGACATCATTTGGCTTTTTTTATGGTTTCCTTCCTCTTATTGTTAGCAACATATAGGTACGTGTTTAAATTGGTTTACGTCATAATGGGGGCGTTTACTCGGAACCGAAATCGCAATTTTGTACACGAAATTGTTAGATGGAAACGAAAAAAGAAATTTAGTGAAAAAATTAATCTTCTAACCGCAATCATTCACTCAAAAATGAAAATAAGCAACAGGTGACGCCCACCGAAAATGCTGCTGTGATAACATTGACGTGACTTTCCTCCCGTCCTTGACTGCTCTTATGGGAAGGGAAGGGAGTGGAGGGGGATTCTCGGAAGATCTGCTCGCACAGATGCTGTCGTAACTGCTCCGACTGGCAGAGTCAGCTGTGTCCCCCCCTTTGCGATAAGGCGAAGTATCTTCGCGGGCTCAGTTGTGATTGGACGAAGTCCTTATGCGTCAGAGGTTGCACCACACCCACTTTTCCGAAAGGGTTACAAACATCAGTTTTTCCACGCCTATAACTCGAGAAAAAATTGACGGATCAAAAACGGAAAAATGAGAGTCTTTTTATTTTACAAACTCTATCATATTCGGCAATAAAAAAATATGGTAAACGACCCCATTTTGAATGTTTTGACTTTTAGGTTAAAATACGGTTTATTCTTTTTAGAAATAGGAAGAGATGTTTATGACTTCGCTGGTTAAATCCGACGATAGCTCGATAATCATTGTTAATTCGCCGTATTTATATTTTTTATTTCGTGCCCATCATTTGGTCAATAACACCAATTACGTGTGATCAACGAGGGGAGTAATGGGTTTTCCCATGGGCTGATTGTCTTCGTAGTTCCTTTGTGCTAATTTGGTTCCTACGCCATTTGCTCCCCTGCAGTGTTATATTTTTGGTTTACCGCAGATGAAATTACTAGCACGTACCTACTCTCTGAATGATGACTCAGGCATAATTATGCCACACGGTTGTTTTCTCACCATATCGAAGCGCATTAATCCTCCAGCATAATTGGCAGACTGATAATTGTGTCATTTAGAATGTTTTTTACTGTTTTTTTTTAAGATTTAGAATTCTGGATTGTTGACCAGTGATGTTGATTATTTTATATTGTATACACCCGTTTAGTCACAAAGGTCGCTTTCCTCTTTCTCAAAAGTGAAGACTAATGGTTAAGAATAGTGGCAAAAGTCGTTATGGTGCCATAAAGGCTGTCCACGCTAAAAAGAATATATTGACTTGCCGTATTTAGGACGAAAAAGGGTCTTGATTTCCGTTTTGACGGGAAATACTATAAGGCATCATAGATGCTACCATATTCTCATGCAGATCGTTCGGAATTCCGTTCGTTGTGCATGTATATTTCATTTATTTCTCTGATAGGCCTAATTTCTATACAAAAAATAGAAATGGTCCCATGAAATCCATTCACGGACCGTGAAAAGGAAAATTAATTATTATGTTATATTATTTAATTAATATAAATATTATGACATAAATAATATCTTTTCATCAATTCAACTATTTGACGACCAACGCGATTTATTAGGTCATCTTAATGTATATTCCGATGGTTACGATTTCCAAATTCGGAAATTCAGGTCTATATAGCAATAACAGAATAATTAAATAGTCTTTGTTCTCACGAAGTTTAAAGTTGAAAGCTGGATAACACAAATATGTATGATTCTTGATTTCACAGCTATAATTGCTGTTTAGTAAATTTTTGTAATGCAAATCTTTAAGCATACAAGTAATATATACATATTATTAAAATAATATCGCGATTCCTATTTATTATAATTTATGGTTTAAATAAGTTCTGTTTTAATAACTATAAACTTATAATTCAACTTGTGCTCCGTCATGCTTGATAGAGGTTTACCAGTTCTTTACTAATTGTCTTTCTTTTACTTCCACAGGTGAGTCAGACCGTGACCTCCCCACAGCTCGTGCTTGTCTCTCCGGAAGGTAAAGAGGATCCTATACTTTAATATAGTTTCTTTGTAGGCCCGTGATCAGTTTCCTTCGAAAGTACGTATCACGTGCGTGTTTTGTTTGATGAAATATCCACGTTCGCTTTAAATCTTTTATTCCCAGCGCCGTCAGGATGCGTATCTCCCTTTCTATATCCGACGAATTTTTGATGTCCCTTTGCCGTGGATTCCATGAAATATATACAGACGGATTTGCACAGCAATAAAATAAGAAAATGCGGAAGCACAGCTGTATTTTAAAGGATGGTTAAAGGTGAAACGTTGTTCCTAACCCTAAAGTTCTATGTAAATGATGAGGGTTAGTTTCATTCACTCACTTTTTCAATGTGGTTATCGCTTTTTTTGCTTTAGTCCGTATTTATACCATAATTGACACTAGATGAGTAAAGAAAATAATGAGGCAATAACGTTGTCCATTATCAGTACTACCCTCGACCAGTCATTTTTGTCACCTTTCGTAAAGAACGTTGAAAAATGCGATTAAATTCAATTGATATGTGGTATATTCCATGTCTAGACGTGATTACATTGCTTTTAGGGATCACATTCTATGAAATGCACAGGATTATAATTCACTTAGAGTACGAGGCGCCTAGTTTTCGGTCCGGGATTTAATGTTTCCCCCTTGAATGAAAAATTGCACCGTTAAGTTTTTGATGTTCTGTTTTGTTTTCCAACACACGATCTATGTTCCCCACCACTTCTTTATAGTCTCCAAATATTTGATCATCATATTTTATAAGAGGCCCATATTCTGTCGTCCAAATCCTTCCCGCCGATAACCATATTTTTATTCATACATTAAAATCGTATTTGAATACCCAGTTCTAAAAGAAAAGGAATTTAATGCAGTTTCAGGAATGTTTTTCATCTCTACATTCACGGGTGCTCGAATACGCTAAATTACTCTTTGCGGCATTTAGTCACCCTTCGACTCTATGAGAGTCGTGAACGAAAGTTTTGAATTTATTCTATTTCTGCATGCATGGCGGCCGGAGAATATTTTATTCATGGCTCAATGTCCACGTTTGTGATGGGAGGTGTATTTTTTATCACAGGGGTCAGTCGCTCTGGGTAGCAGCATAGAGAAAATAGCTTCGTAGCGGGAAAGCCTGGTGACAAAGATTATAGGCCGGAAGTCGAGTGGAGGCTCTTGGGTCGTGCGTGGATTCCGTTTCCGGATTTCTGACCGGAAATCTGTTTTTAGTATGGATTTCCATTCAGCCGGTTAGGGATCAAATGGAGGTCTCTTAATGCTAGCTGTCTACTCCGTCACTTTCTTATAACCTCGTTAATCCTGCACCCTCATCTAAAACTCCATAGGAAATATTTTTGTTCTAGCGCAAATGACCACTCCCTAGACTATCGGCATATTGGCTTTTATAACTATTAATGGACTTCTCTTAATGAGGTTGGTACCCGACTAGCAGAGCCGGCCCAAATTCCAAGAAATCTGCCGGATTCGTGTTTTTCTCTTGATCAACGAAAACTTTTTGGTGACGCAGTGGAGTAAATTTCGAATGACCACCTGTAATAATGAAAATTTAGAAAATGTGAGTTTCCAAAGTGCATTTCTATTCGTACACGAATGCAATTTCCTCAAATAAAAGAAGTTGGGTGAAATTTAATATGACCGCAGTAATGGCGGTTCGTTTTACAAATAAAAAAATTAAATAACATTTCAAGTCAGAGGAATTTTCACTACCGATTATCGAGCCATCGATAAGCGTATAATTTAATAGAAAAACTTAATACTTGACGGGTTTCACCTGATCATCCTGAAGTCCTAAGTAGATTGGGAGAAAAGAGAAGTCTGCTAAAAACTATAAAAAGAAGACGGGACAACTTAATCGACCATATCTTAAGACACGATGGCCTGATGAAGACAATCGTCGAGGGAAAAGTGAACGGGAAGAATGAAAAGGCAGGCCTCATATGAAATACATATGGTACAGGTCGTAAAGGACGTGAAAGAAAGGAACTGCGTTAATGTGAAGAGGTTGGCCTGTAGAATCGAGTGTAGGGCTGCGTCAAACCAATCCTAGGATTGCTGACCCATGATGATGATAGCAGTATACAGTACCCTCGTGCTTTTTTTATAGGGATCATGGGCAATGCTAGTATTCTTACAAAACCTAATTTTAAAACTCCAGCTGATTGATACTTAGACAAAGTATTTACGTGTAATAATGTGTTAGAAAAATACATTCCATTTATATTCATATTTAACCATCAACATTTTTTCCAAAATCGTGATATAAATTAATTTTAATTACTCGTAGTTACCGTTCTATTTTTTCCTTAATCCTTAATAATTTAATTTAATTGTAATAGTTTATAGATGGCATGGTCTGTGTCGAAGACAACCCATTAAGATTTCTCATTACGTCACTTTATAAAAGTATATGCTACTTTCAGCTGGAGGTTTCTAAAATCGGTCAGAAATCGATTTCTTGCTAGGCGTCCTTATTTAATTAACTGTAAAGCCCGCCTCCATAGTTGGATAATGAATGGCACGCCTCGGTTAGCTCGCCAAGCCGGCTTAATTGAAATATGTGACCAGGGGTTTCTCCAGCGCTCTCCTCCCCCGCCTTCACCCTCAAACCCTTTCAGAATAACATGGACACACCAAATCATTTTTTGCCACGATCCTGAGGGACAACTGGGCTCCGTCCATGCCTTCCTATTAACTCCCACGCAGTATCTTTCGGCTCATGATGCAGGGCAAAAACAACGCCCGTCCACCCCATGGAAAGACCTTTCCGTGTAAAAAGCATGTTCAAAGTCAAAATCGAGAAGGTGCTTACTTAGTGCTACGCTCGTTGACATTAGAATTAACGGTCGCATTGTTGATGCTCAGAACTTTTTGCGGCCTCAGATTTTTTGGACCTAGGGCGGACTTTGGGGAACCCACGAATTGGTGTTTTGGGATTCAGCATAGGAAGGCGTACATGCCCGGGATTTAAGCCGTTCGGGTCTCAAATTATGCGTGGTAATGAGTTTATTGCTGCTGTCGTCTGAACATGGCTCTTGCATAACCGACGCCGTCTATTCTTGTTTGACGGTAATGAAGGAATCTGCATCGTTAAAAACATCAATAATCACGAGGGTATATGTTCTGGTTTAGTGTTGAAAGCCAGAAATGAGCAGTGTTTGGTCATCATTATTTATGAATTACGAAAATGGGTATATATGAATTGAATTTTGTGAGAGAAGTGCGAAAAGTGTGGAAAATCATTGTAGTTTCTTGACTTTAAAGAGATAACTTTCAGCCATCGTAGAATTTTACTAATGCTTGTAGATAGAAGTCAACATTTGAGACTGTAATCCGATTAATGGGTTATGCAGTTCTTTTTGCTCTGTGACTATATGCTCTTAGTACCTCCATGGAAATAATAAGTTAATCCATAGTAATATGACTGGATTGCTATGTACATGAAGCGCGATTGATCAATATCTCTGAGGTGTCATCATTTCGTCATTGAGAGAGAGACGGTGAGGGGGGTGCCATGAGCCACTTCTTTTCTGGCTCTACTGTCTCTACGATGCTGTCTTTTTTTTCCGGAAGTCCATACAGCATCCTTCATACCATGCAGCTACCCACGAGTGCCGGGTTTAATTGCTATTAAACTAGAAAAACTCCAGTGTTGAGACTGACTGGTCAAAATAATTTTGAATCAGAATTCATACTCAGCTCTCACGAGATGGGATGGGTAGATTGTAAAACGATTTACTCATCACACAGTTCCTAATAATTTTACCGAAATAGCGCACACCATCAAATAATAACTTTTGTTTGGTTTGTTTATTTTCTGTAATTCCAATATATTAGTAGAAACTATATATTTAATTATAGTGTTTCTGCAATCAAGGATATAGGATTGCATTTACCTTCGAAATAATATACAATCTCCAGCCACACGTGCATGTATTTTCACGTAATCAGTTCATATTTTAATGCTTTTAATCAGATGAAAATTACGGGTAATATCAAGATTTTCTTTCCAAAATTTCCACTATATTCATCTGTGATCTTAGTTTATCATTTCATTGACCAGCTTTTAATGCAAACATGTACCCCATTTCTATTAAGGATTTATGTGCATTTCACCACTGACTTCTCCTGCATAGTAAATCGAAGTTTTATAATCTAGGGTTGACGATGTCCTCCACATGTCTGTAGCATTTGATGAGTGGTGTAAAATGTTCCACAGACTTTAGTTTGACCACTTTTCAAGTTATTTGAAATTAACTTAATTTGTTTGAGAGGACTATTATTTTTAGTTTTTTGCCAAAAATGTTTTTGTCACAAAAAATGGAGAAAGGAGTAAAGTAGATTAAAGGTTGTTGAAGTATGCGTTCCAAACGTGAACTAGATAGTTAAGAATGCAGAAGAAGAAAAATAATAAAACTCTCTACGCATCATGGGAAGGCAGAAAGAATGTTCATGATAATTTAAAAGTGGGCCTAGAATATGTATATGGAGCGAACTGAAATGTAATTCAGTCATCGATAGAATTATCTAACGTTTAAAATAATTCATGAAAATTCTCACTTGCATTATTGGCATTGCAATGGTTGTGGTATTCATCTCAAGCTAAGCAAAAGTAAAATCTGAGACCATAGTCGATGGTAAGTGTTTATATGGGGATCAGGTTGGTGTGGTGGCTAGAGTACTGGCCTCCCATCCCGAGGGCCCGGGTTCGATTCCCGGCAGTGGCGGATTTTTCAGTGGAAATCCGGTCCCCACTTGGGTGCCTAGTGGAGGGCATTTCAAGTACAGTACTCCGTCCGTCGGATGGGACGTTAAGCCGTGGTCCCCTTGGCGCCTTTCGTTAAGAGTAGGCTAATGCCGACGCCGGGTTTCACTCCACCCTTCCTCCGTTCCCTAAAAAAACTCCTACCTTCACCCAATTACCCACCTATCCTATATGGCGCAAATGACCTCAGCTGTCGGTCGCCTCCCCTGAAAAACCAACCAAGTGTTTATATGTTGATACTACTATAATGGTTCCTAATTCCAGCAACATCATTTAGTGAATGAATCTGGGCAGTATTACGACCCAAAGAATGAAATACTGGAGTACCATGAAGGATTTTGAAATTAATACTGAAATATAACTTTGTAGGCATGATTGAATATCAGTCAGTAACGAAATTTGAACGACTAAATAACTCATGGCATCCAATGGAGCGTCTTATGTATTTAGCTGGAATAGTGAGAGGTCACTCCTAATTTCGTGAAGCTTTATATTTTCATAGAATGGAGCAGTGTTGAGATTTAGTGGTGGAGTGGTAAAGGTTGTTAAGTTGGTGACGCAGGTTGTTTCGTTGCTTGGAGATGGTGCTTTAGTTGGGGTGGGAACGAAAGAACATTGTATGTACATACTATGCAAAATGTAACGGAGATAAGAGCGGGAGACATGTGGAACATCTACGATGGTGGGGTGAGAGAGAAAGAAAATATTTTCACTCGCGGATCCTTTGTAACGGGAATTCACGTCCCTCCAAAGCATTGCTAACTCAAACAGTTTTATTCAAATCACTCCAGTAGCCGCGATAGATTGGATTTTGGGAGAAAAGTGAATTCTCATGATGTAGGCTTAGAAAAAAGGGAATAAATTGTGGTTTTCTAAGTTTAATTGGTCCTCTTACTTCGTTTCACTCATAGGTATGTATAGAATCGGAAATCCTGTAGCATTCATTTAGGATATCCTAATAGTTGAAACGCTGCTAA
Organism: Platycnemis pennipes; assembly: GCA_933228895.1. Lineage (NCBI taxonomy): Eukaryota > Metazoa > Arthropoda > Insecta > Odonata > Platycnemididae > Platycnemis > Platycnemis pennipes. The sequence goes on from OW121857.1 coordinate 86,718,959, forward strand.
AGCCTCATCCAGGGCTCACAGATATGGTTTAGATGTTGATATATTTTAATTTGAGCGAAATCTCCTTTATCCTTCCTTTTCTGTAGTTGGAAACATTTATAGTTGGCATTGAATATTTTCATTATTATGTACCAAATTGATCAAATTTTCATGGCCAGTGTAATTAATTAATTTAATCGTTGAAATTGGCGTAAACGTTTCACTGATCTCATGGAACAAGCTTATGTTAACACGTATCAATTGCGTCAGTAAGTAATACCTACTGTTTCTGCTTTCTGCGTTGAACTTTCTGGCGTTGACATACAACTTTGTTAGTTGACCCTTGCAGTCTACTTCCGAGATAGCTGGTAACACCAGCTATTTTATTGGCATAACGCCTTAATTTTGGGTGAACATCCCATTGAAATAAAAATTTTCTGAGTGGTACCTAATCTAAGGTGGGAATTTCCGGACTGCTGGAAAAGGATGATTATATTGCTCTTATTCAGTGAAATAGCTTAATGAGTTAGTTGAGAGATATTAATCGTCAATGGCTTAAAGAGCAGGAAATAATGTTTGCAAAAAGTATTTTCCTTGGAGATGGAGTTTCTATATCTGTACAGCACTGAAATTTTTTCCGCACATTCATAAAACTCGAATCTTCAGTTTCCAACTAGGCTGTGGTTTGTTGTATTTTCATAGATTTTTTTTACATATAATTGGCTTCGAATGCACCTACTATCAATTCCATCTTTAAAACTTGGGCGTTCATTGAAAGTCATTGACTTTAGATTTGGTCATTTACAGAAATGAGAAAGTTTACAAGTAGATGTCATTATTTTATTGATTTATGGTCCTCTGCCGTTCAGTTTAAGTTTTTATTGTTTCCCGATTCATCTTAGGGTTTCATTCTTCTTACTGCTCCTTTATTACGCTGTTTACATCTTTAGATTGGCGTATTACTTGACTATTTTCATACTACGTAAAATAAAATTTATTATACTCAGTTTTCCTCATTTACGCAGTACTCTAGCTTCCAGCCATTAGTATTCCATTGTCAATGAGTACTTGTTCGATCCATCTTGAATAGCATCTCTTAATGTTCTCAGTCCTATCTCCTTTCCTCCACCGCTTCCTTAATTTAATGTTTGCATTGAAAACTCATGAAATATTTGAGCTATTTCACGGATTTCATAGCTTTAAGATCGTCAAGAGAAGACATCCTTCCACTTGTGTACGTTAAAAAAAATGTGTTTGCAAGTGGCGATGTTGCTGTGTTGGTTCGCGAGGTAGGACAAGTGCATTGTGAAAACACACAAATGTGTCGGGTTCGCTTTGAAATGAATGGTAATACCTACTTGGTTTCATTCATCCTTCAAAACTTATGGGAATTCAAATTCCATTATGCTTTCGTCGACTGATAGTTGGCTCCAGAAATTTTCTGATTGAAAAGTAAATTGGATCCGTCCCTGCCACTCTGGTGTCCCCATTCTTCTGGATTCCCGTCAAGAATCCAGCGACTGAGCCCCACGTCTTGCGACGGGGAACTCCTTCGTTTAGCTGCTGCGGCTCCTCTCGCTAGGGGATGATGGCCTCACCCCCACAACCGCTTCCGCGCGTGATCTCCGCGATTCTGCTGCGTGCGTTATTTTTTTACTCCGGGCGCTCCGGGGTTAGCGCTCAGAAAAAGCCTCCGGGACCGTAACCGTGTGTGCCCTACGGGAAGGGAGAGACGTAAGGGGGTTTATGGAAGGGATCGGGCTTCGAGGGAGGGCAGTCGGTGACTTTTAAGAAGGGAGGTGTCGGGGGCTCGAGGGTGAAGGGTGTGTTTCTATCGATTTCGGATGTAGGTACGGTGGGGAAGTCGCGAGCTTCCAAGGAATGGCTTTCGGTGGAGAGAAGGGGTTAGATAGGGTATTCGAAGGTTTGGTGGATTTCTAAAGGGAGGCAGGGTCGGCTAGCGCTTTGCACACCACCTCCCTTCGATAAATCCCTTTCTCAACCATCTCGGATCCAGCCTGTCTCTTAACCCACATAGTGAACGGTTATCAAATCGATTCCACGATATAAAATCATCAAATGATATATGTCAATATACTCGGACTAGAAATACCTACTCCAGTTAGTATATTCGCCAGCCAAGAGATGAGAAAGAAACTTCGATGCTGCTTAAAGGTTTTTTTTAGTAGTTCATCAATACATAGACTAACTGTGACTGTATATTTTCTCATTGCTATGTGATATTTAAACATAAATTCCTATTGCGACTCTTTCATTGCTTATTCTGTCAATAGAAAGTTTTTCCAAAATTTTGTTGCATTATTGCTGTTTTGATTTATGAATAAATAACGTTGTGAGACTCATGCTATCGTTCCCAATTTATCAATGCAGAAACAATGAAATAATCACATTTCATGGCAATATTTATATCAACCAATCATGCAAAAACACCATTATTTCCTAGAAATTCACTACCTTTTTAAATCGAATATGACTCAATAATCATTGAATTATTCACTCAGTAATCATCGATTAAAAATCGAATGACGCATATCGATTGGGGTCTATATTTATTGAATATCGCCCCTTTTCTGTCCCCCGGGAAGTAAACCCCAGGACGCTAAAACGTGTGTGGCTCGGGAGATGGCTCACGTCAAGTCATCTCCTTCTTATTTTTTCTTTGCCTTTAGAGATTCCGCAGCCTCCGGCATCTCCCTGAGATGCTCGTGTGGATGTCTGCGGCGTGTGTGTGTATATATATGAGGAGTATGTGTGATTGGCAGCACCTTGAACGTCTTGGGAGTGTCGACGCGTCCGTCCCAGCCATCTCCCGTGCATCTCTTGCTGACGCCTGACGTCTTTGTCGCCGAAATGATGATATTTTGTCGCCATTGCATTTTGGAGAAAAAATATTGTGCTTGTGCGTTCGAGAATGTGTTTGCCCATCCCATCTCGCGGAAATAAAACGTTTTTGCGTCCATTGTCCGTCGTACGACTGCCGTTCTTTTTTTCCCTTTGCTCTCATACGTTCGATATTTCCCATTTCCTAACGTCTCCGAATCTTTATGTGCTTCACTTTCCTCTCTTTTCCTCTTTAAATAGAAAAAATGGAAACGAATTACGAAAGAAAAACGAATTGGATGATAAAATCCCGATGGAGCAACTGTTTTTACATTCTTTTGCATAAAGGAAAAAGTTGTGTGCGTTAAAGCATTTAGAGGATTAACCCATGGGCTGTTGCTTATTATATTAGGATGTTAGACTTGTTTAAGAGTTCATTATCAGAGGTTAGCTAAATACAGTTTAATCTCTTTACGTTTTTTTATTGAAAACTCCTTTCTTGATATTTTTGAGAATCTATTATGGATTGCACAATTAGCCTTATCTTTTCTTGTGCGTTAATTTGTGTTATTTACGATGATGATTATGTTCTACAAAAAAGACAGAACTTTACGGTGGCAGTTCGTGAGGGATTAGCGTATTTTAGTGCGGTGCGATGTCAGACACTTTGTAGTCAATGCCAATTTAATTTTTTTCTAGAATTAATATCTAATATTAGTATGGCGAGAAGACTTTTAATTCAGGAATATGTGAAAGATTTTATGGAGTGAATATTTCTCTGGTTTCTTATCGGGTCATGTCTTCCGTGGCCGAAAATTCGAAGGTCAACTGGTCCTTCATCCTCAGTGTACTGAGTGCAGTTTCAAATTTTTGTCCGGTATATTTATCAGATATTTTTTCTTTCAGAATTTTCTTGTTATTCTTTTCGCATGTGTACATTTTGGTGTCTTTGGTGTATTGAATGTAAATCAGATTTCCACCACGTTATTTCTTTGATTAGTTGAATCAAATAGAATGACCTGATGGGACATATACCTCAGTGTTAGCTGCATTAACCTTTTTCAGCGCTACATTAATATTCCGATCTATTATTTGGTGGTTAATAACATTGTTTTACTTGACAGTACTTCTGACTTCAATAATGTGAGGATTAGGGATTACCCTGGGCAATAAAATAAAAATTAACTTTTAGGATGAATAATGGTATAACGCACTTATAATCTGCTCCAGATTTGAATTTAAGTAAGGGATAAGAACATTTCATTTATCCTGTTGCGTGATTGCAAACGCCTTAGACTAGGGTTTGATGATAACAACCCTATCCAGCCAGACCGACCTATTGGCCTAATAAAGTAATGTTTTGTGATTCTTTGTTGATTTTAGTATTCACCCCCATGAGACGATTCACTTTGGCCTCTATAATTTAAGCTTTTTGACAAACCCATGTGTCAGGATGGGCCTGTCCCTCAGTTTCCGCATGTGAAGGATAAATATCTTCCAGTACCGCTGCCATGAAATTGGGCATTAAATCAGATTAATGTCTCCCCAAATGGAGGTATCGCGTGCCAGTAAGGGCAGGTCTTATGTGGATTTGGAGTCGCTGAATTATAGGTTTATTATGAGCGAGATGGGTACCCGGCATTTTATCACCACCGGATATGGTATTGTGCAAATATATATTTATATATTATTATACAAGATCGCGCATGAGCGACTGTGTTAGTCATTTTTCACGGAAAGGAGACTCATTCCTTTTCGATTTTCATCCCGACGAAATTTCATCGTTCGCAATGGGATCTGGGATTTCGGATTCGGAAGCAGGGTTGGAATAGGTCCGAGAGGGTTTCTTACTTGCCGTACTCGCAAGAGCAGCATTCAAAGAAACTAATATCAGTTGGTCGCAGGTGTGGAAGAACCAATCAGACGAATGTCAGGGTTTGAGGTACGGGTAAGCCCCTGACTTCGGCAAAAAAATAAAAATAACTGTACATTTTGCACGATCTCTCGATTTCTCACGCTACGAGTCGTGCAACTCTGCCAATCTTTTTCGCCGTCAGCTTTCGACTCGAAAAAATACCAGGCTTCTGCAAGATGTATGTCGCTTACACGGATTCGAAAGGCATGCATGTGTACTGTGTTGTTGCCCTCGTTTGAATTGCATGGGGTATCGTAAAGACCAGAGTTAATGCTCTTGCTCAAATAGGGTAGAATCAATGTTTTATGCAATGAAACTGTTAAAGGTATGTTGCACTATGCAGACCAGACATGTGTTGCCCTTTTTAAAGCTGAAGTACTTTTATATCGGAACAATTTTCATTCAGAAAATTCATTCCATAAAGCTCTAATGAAGCTCATTGTAAGGCAAATGTTCTGAAGTCATTTCAAAATTGCACTTTTAAAGTTTTTATTGGTAATGTTAACAAATCCACGGTTTATAAACAAGACTCGTGCGAATGTTTGCCAATTTGACAGCTTAATGTATACTGTAGACAATAAAACGTCTTGCTGCAACGTGTACCTGTCATGCGAGAAAACACGGAACAATACCTCAGTAAATACTCATTTACCCCAACCCTGGTCAAATGTTACTTGACAATTAGTATCATAATACAAGCAGAACCACAGTGCATGAGGTGGGATTCTAACCTACGAATACATAGTTGTCAGGGTGATATGGTACCAACCTCACCGTCGTATCTGGGGCAGGTTAAAACCTTTTTTTCTCAAAAATTGTTCATTATATGGAGACACCCAACGAATATCCTCTCCTATTGGTGTACAGAATACGTCACTTGGCTTTTAGAATAATTTTATTGAGTACTTATGGACTTCGGGATATTTTACGCTTGCCTATTCAGTTAACGACTCATCCGATGGGAGGATTGCCTCACTTAAAGCGTCCTCCATACACAATTCAAGTATGGAGCAGAGAAATTCAAAATCTAAGAGTAATTATTAAATAGTTTATATTTTTATAAGTCTTGGCTCCATAAGAATAGTATTTGACTCTTGAGTAATTATCCCAATTTTTATTCCGGAATACGGTATAATAATAAATACGGTAAAATAACAAATTATTTAAGTTAAACCAAAACAAACTGAAATTTGTGTAAAAAAACTGGCTCAGAAGTTATGTTACCGGTGTAGGAAAATAAGCTTCTACCCTAAATCTGACGTTATCCCTAAATCTGGAAATTTGCCTCTAACCAGATGAAACGTAACTTTCTCTAGTGTATAAAATAGTCATAAGTATTAGAAGTATTGCCATTGGTATGTCTTCAGTAACAATTCCGTCAATAAGGAAATTTCGAAATATGTGTAGTTTTGGAATTGAAATTTTTCGCCAGCATCAATGATTAGTATTTTTGTATTTGACTCGGAACAACATGATTCTGTTTGGAAAGTGATTGACGATGAGCAATACGCTATTTCCGATTTATGCTGTATTACTTTCATCTTCAGCTACTCGCATTTTCAGTACCTCACCAAAGCGTTCGAAGTGCTTTTTCCTCCATTTCTCCAGGGAGCACAACATTCTCCCTTCTGTCGTTGACTTTCATATCCCTTCGTCTTCTTCCACGTCTTCCATCCAGCTTTTCCGGCTCCTTCAATTTCCTCCTTCGGTAACATAAAGCGTCTGCCACGCATCTTTGAATACATTTTCGATTATGGATGTATTGAGAGTTGCGTAAAATTCAATGGAAATGCCTATTTATTTACACTTTAATGGAAAATATCGCGATCAGCGAAGCCAGTCTCTCGCGTTACTCGGCATCTAATAGACTTTAAGGTAAGGTTATTTGAATACCTTCGTGATTCCTTGACATATCATTAGATCTATACCTTAGGGATAGTTTTTTGCTTATTTTTAGGTAAAAATGTACCTGCTGGTGTTGGTAACTTTCCCACATGTTCTTACTATACTCCTATTTTGACAAATTCCACTGACTGTCTCTCTTTCTCTCTAGATGGAGATCTGCTAGATTTGTTAAAGGTCGTTATGATAGTTGTATTAGCGTTAGGAGAAATAGGATGGGAATTATTATCAGAACGCAGGTAAAATTTAAATTAAACCTTTTAAGTAAATTCGGAACAGATTTGTTAACAGATGACGATTGATATATATTAAGAACTCATGCGTATTATGCTTGATTTAATCAGATTAACAAGATTAGAGAGATAGATTGTCATACCGTTAGATTTAAAATGTCATTTTTCCCGTGTACCATAAGAGAGCACAATAGGCAGTGTAGCAAATCGATAGGTACCTATGTGAAATATAGTCAAATTTTCTGTAGTGTGTGATGCTTGTAAAAACAACCTTTCATCCCTTTCTTATTATGTAGATACCAACCATCTATCTGCATGTGACCCTATTATGTAGCATGTCTCTATGTAGTAGCCTAGTTGCATGTCAATAGTGCATGTTTGGTGATCTTCATCCCCTGTCTCACACCCTCGTGGTGGCTCGTAGGGTATTACGTAGATGTAGATGTAGCTCTCTCTCTCCATAGATTTACTTTACTTTCAAGCCTAAGGGTACTTATATTTATCATAGAATTCAATTAATAATTAAATAAATTTTATCGGATTGGTAATTATTTACCTATAATTAACATAATGATTCTTGGGAGGTAATTGTGCCGAAAAGTGTAATATTAAGGATCTTAACAATTTATATTTCGAAACTGGTACCCTTGGAAATATAATGATGTTTACATTTTAGCAATTGTTACTAATGGGTCGCCAGTCGAATATTTCCTATCCTACACCTGTGCGCCGGAATACAGTTCAGTCAGACAAAGATGCTCATAGCTATTTTTCCTGCATAAATAAAACCTACTTTCACTACAGTTTATTTATAAATCATTGTTAAATATTTGAGGCTAACATTTATATGTATTGTAACTTGTGTGACGAGAGTTAATTAACTTGGTCATATGTACGAATTTAAAAATCATGGAATAAAGGTGACGCAAGGTAGCGTTCAAAATCTTTTGTATGCTCATCATCTACATGATCATGATCCCGTTAAAAGTGATTAAAACCACCTACTCCGTATTTTTAGATTAAAACAAATTTTTAACTGAAGAAAAAATCTATAAAGTGTAATCCATGTCACATAGAAATTGGAATATTGGACGATTTTAATAGCAAGCGTTGGTGAATAACTCTTTAAAAGAATGTTGCCGAGCACAAATTTCCTTGTTCATATTTGGCCACCCAAATATGTGAAAATTAAAGAGATTTTCTAAAGTATGGAGGCGTCGGTAAATAATCTCTTCAATGTTGTTATCAAATCTGAGATATTGCAGTTTAGGAATCAGAGGAACATAATAGGACCATGCGAAATAAAAAAAAACCTGAGTAAGCCTTGAGAATTGTGGGGTTCAGCGGAATCCTTTCAAGGTATCTTCCTTTGAATTATTCGTCTACTTACTTCTTCCATACCTTTTTCCGATTCTTCCCATAGTTGGAAAATATGCCTGTGTAACTTTGCGTTATACCATAAAGTATAGTTTATACTTTCTCTATGGTTATATCGACCCCCATATTCCTTTCTGTCATATTGCGACATGAATTGATCTGATCCCAATATATTTGCGCGATATCATAGCTAATGGTATCTCATCGTAAACGATATTCCGAGGAATCATACACCAAGCCATATAGAGAGATATTACTTGGGATTTAGTCGCATGCAATTCTTCGCGATACCATACAGTATCAATAGAAATCATTCGATATGATCCATCACCAGTACCATGCGATGTTTAAATTAATTAGATTTGCAATAAAATTCGGTATCAGGTGCCAACAATATATTACGTAACCGATTTTTCACACCCCACTCCCCACTAGAATGTTTCGTAATGTTCTCTTAAAACCCTCCCCCATAAAAAAATTACTACTGACAGTTATTTCTCTGCTTTACGAATGCAAAACAGACGTTATTCAAAGATACCTTATTTTTCTCAGGAATTTATTTATTCACTCATTCTCTAGTGTATCAGAAATATTATTTTAATATGGAAAGCCAAATTTTTTTTCAACGGAACGGATGGTTTGGCCCTCCTCCCTGTCAATGGTGTGTCATAACGATTTCCGTGACTCATCTACCCCCTTAAAGCGTTACGTAAGTGATGTACGGCCCCATATGGAATTTCTCCGTTGTAAAATTCATGGATCTAAATTTGGTTATTAAGGAGGTTCCAACATGACTCCGCGATTCAAAATCCCGTAAAAGAGCTATGTTATTTCATGAATAAATACTGACCCAGAAAAGCACCTATATGGAAAATTATCAATAGGGTAATAACGCATACACAACAAATGTGCTATTATATAGCGCGTTGTGGTTGCATTCTTTTTTTTACCAGCTCTTTTAACTAATTTTGACTTCGGAATATGACTGACGTTTTGTTGCCACGTTTAATTTACAAAGTGAAAATGCATGCTCAATCCCGCTAATACGTGTTCTAAAATAGGTTAAATATTATCTTACTTAGTTTGAAACTATTCCCTTGCAAGTACAACTCTTTGTTTTGAATTTTATTAATATAGATATTTTTGAAAACTGTTTGGCAACAATGACGCAGCTACCATTTGGAAGCTTCGGTATTAGTTACACCGTGTCAAGAACCAATGAAATATTTAAATTGCATACAAAATTTAAGAAGGAAAAAAATAATAAGGTATATTCCTTAATTACGTTAGTAAATAGGCTTGTAATAGCGTTCCGTCAAAATTACCGTTACCAATGAGAACAACATACTGTAGCGCCACTTCCATCAAACTACGGCTTTTCTGCTTTTTTTCGAGCAAACATTTATTAATATCAATTAAACAGGTGTGGTAAGGCGAGCACTTTTTTAAAATGCTAAATTCTACATAAAATTGCGCATCTTATATTAGTTTTTCGTCAAAACATTTCTCTTTACATTATTAATCTGCAAATTTTACTGCAGCAGCCATGCTCTGCCGTATAACCACGTATAAAATATCTGATTTACAACTTATTTTTTCTTCAAATATATTATTAAAAGGCCTCATTATTTTATTGCCAATCGATACAAGGGCCAAAAAATGGAGTGCATTGAAATTTTCACAAAAATGACATTACTTCCTAATTCGGTGGAGCCTCCTTAAGTCGGCCGGCTTCTTGATCTTCTAACGCGCGATATTCGATGTGATACAGTAACGTGAATCATTCAGCGATATGCGATGTATCTCATTTGGTAGCTCCATGTCATGTGATATGCAACACTTTCCGAATGTAGGAATGCTTCGAGAATGTAATCCAGGGGCATGGTAGGAATGGAATCATCTTGCGACTTGCGATCCAATTAACAACTTGAAGCCAGCATATCGACAGTCATGCCTTACTTGTTGGTTTCGCAACGCCAGATTCTGATACGCACGGTCCTACTCGAAGATTGCACCTTGGCGAAATCCCCGTGCTATCACCGTCGCCGGAGTTCCCCTTCCCTCACAGTTCACCCCCGAATATCTCTGCGACTACGAAATAGAGTGACTGGAGCGTGGGGGAGGATTAAACTTCCGTGACTACGGGAGCAAACAACTGGGAACCCGAACCCGTGAGCGGCAGCGCCGGTGCGGCAACAGCTGGCGTTTATCCATCCGGGCGCCCAGCGGTAATAACAGTGATGACGGCTTGAAGCCGGCAAGGAAGAAGGCCGGAGGAACTATGACTGCTGCGCACCGACTTGAGGGGTGTCTGTGTGGAGGGAGGGCGCTTGTGTTTATAACTAAGCGAGGAAATCTGCCCTGGGTGGCGATGAGAATGCTCGCAAACCAGGAAGCGTGACTGGGTCACCGACCTTGCGAGGAAACCCCTCTCCTTCCCATGGGAGAGCTTCTCCTGTGTATCCTTGATACGCATTTCTTTTTGTTTCCGAATAATTGTTCGTGTGTTCGTGCGCTTGTGTGAAGCCTGTCTCTCTCTCTCTCTCTCTCTGCCCACCCTTGCCGCTACTCCCAGAAGATGTCTAATTGTTCCGAGATGAGAATAACGTCGACCTTACAACTCGAGCTGCTTCCCTCGCTTGCTTGCTTGCTTTCCGAGCTGGAACGGCTTTCTTGGAGACGCCCATGTGGCGTTGGTACACCTCGCGTCTCTCCTCAAGGGCTTCTGATCCCTTTTTACTCCCCCCCGAACCCTGTTCCACTCCTGTTCCTCCCGCATCCTTCTCCCCATCCTCGACTTCTTCCATTTTTTTCATCCGCGTTCGTCCCTCTCCACCGAAGGAACGCATCACCACTCTTTTTTTTTTACTCTCTCTCTCCCTTAAAAGCTCCTTGTATTTGCTCTGCCACGAGTTCAGTGGAGGCTCGCATTGCCTCCCCTCTGGCGGGAAAAAAATCAAAAGTGCTCGTTGCGGAATGAATGCTGCTACAGGGGGCGTGGGGTGAGGGAAGCTTGGAGGCGAGAGGAGGAAACAGCAACATACTCTCTGGCTTCGAGTGTTTGAACAACTCTTCGTTTGCCAACTATTCTGTCTGCTCTGCCTCTCTCCTTCTCTCCTCATCGTCAAGAAAGCGTGAAAAATATTGCAAATCCCATTTAATTCAAATAAGCCGAATGGAGTGCCTTTCTAGGTTCTTGTTCTCTTCCTTAAAGGGGACCCACTCGCGGGGTTCCTCTCCGATATTTCGGTCAACCTGCACTCGGCACATGTCTCCGGCATTAAAGTTTCTCGTTTGCATTACATGTCGGAGGTTTCCCTATCCTTTGTGTATTTAAAAATCTTATTGATAGTTTATCGGTCCAGAGAGATGCTGTGTAGGAAGAGGTCAGAGAAATATACGAACATTTCAGAAACAATCACAGCTTGCAACCGTGGTATTTACATGTCATCCAAGTATTCCAGTATCGAAAAAAGCAGTGATGGATTAGGCACTTGAATAATTCATTTTCAAGTCTTTGGCGATGAGATTGTTTTATTCACGTAATTAAGAAGCTTTTTACGCACATTTCACTCATATTCGTATTCCTTTTGATGCGAACTTTATAGCTCTTTTAACTTGAATATCTCTTTTCTCCTAGTGTATTGGGGATCAAATTCAGTACTCAGACCAGTTAAGTTAAACAATATTTCACATAATTAGTAATAGTAGACACAAAATATATGCAAGGAACAAGTAAAAGATTATATTCTGGTAGTGGGGCTTACAGAATTTACCACGGAAAACTTCTAATTATTATATTTTTATATATTTTCTCAATTAACCCGTAAGATAAACTTGGATTTTGTTGATGATTGTATTTTTATTTCCTTATTTATTTTTAACTTTGTTTTCCTATTGCTAATTGAGAAGTAGGTAGTTCAAAATTGGCTAGCCCAGTAGCCATTTCCATTCTTTCGGTTTTTATTCGTAGATATCATTGTTATTTCTAGTAACCTAGTTCAAGGCATGCTGTCTTGTACATAAAATGTTATTATTACTTAAGTTTTCGAAACACCTTTCATAGTGACGTTGAGCTAATTAGGAAATCTCCCATGAATAGAGAGCTTACTAGATGGTCACCAAGTTTAATCCAGCGTCCCAAATTTTAATTGTCATCTAGATGAAGAGTTTCACTTGGATCATAGCGCCCTGTCAAATAGAATAAAAAGCTTCTTCATTTTGTATATAAAGGAAATTGTTGGGAAAGAACAAAAGCCTGGAGCAATGTTGGGAAATATACAACTCTTGACAAGATGATTTGATGAATTCGTTTAAATTATAGCCGGCAGAGAGAATCGGCGATCCCTTTAAATAGCTCAGTGTCGTTGACAGAATGACAAAAGACAGCTGGTATCGGCCATTAATTAAGAGGACGCCTTGGATACAAAGGGGAAACTGGATGAGAAAAAACTTTTAACTGGAATATGACAGTTCGGGGCTCATAACGGAACCAGCTCGACACAGCGACCCGCGACACGCAGAAGCGTCGAATAATTACGAAGATTTCAAACTCTCAAGGAACTATTTTTTTATTTTCTGTTTTAAGCATACCAGTGGGATCCCGCATTATTTTATAATTTTATTTAAAGAATTCCTTAATGAGCGTTTTTACGATAATTGCTTTTTCTAACAAATATTCCAGCGAATCCCACATATATAATAATTTATTTCCTTTTCATCCCAAATATATATATTTTTCATTTCGTCACAGCGTTGAATGACTTTTGTGCCTTTGTCATCATTCACATTTCCCATCCAATACACTACGATGAGGAGTTGAATCTTCTTTGACAGGCAATTAGCGACACTTGTTTATTTGTTATGGAAATAGTGGCTCTAGGCTGCGTGTATTACTCAGTATATTTCACTTATTGAATGGGACACGAGTTTGGACTCGTGTTGTGAAGGAAATGAAAAGGTGATAAAATTGTTATGATGAAAATATCTCCGATTACATCCTCACTTATAACCCTCGCGTTATTACAGTGCATTTGGGAATGTGATTATATTTTCTGTTCTGTTAATTTATTCTGTATTCATTGCTTCATCTTCCAGTATGTACAATTAAATCGTAATGATTTTCGGATGTATTTCCTCCTGCCTTATTACCATCTTTTGTGTAACAGAATTGACTCAGTTAATGCTATCTGTTACCTTTTTATAAATCATAGATTAAGATCAATCAATCGATTTAATATAATTTTACTTTTTGGGTTTACTTACCGCTAAATCCTTGTAATTATCGTGACGATGCCTAGTTTTATAAATCAAACTCTCGGGTTTGGAAGCCGTTACTCTAAATACCAAATGTATAACAGCCTCTGGAATGTAGCCATTTCACACTTTAGATGCTTTGGCAAAGTAATGTCACACTCAGGCCTAAATATCTTTCCGTGTCATTTTTTTATATTTTTGGTTGAATATTTCTAGTCTTTAATGTGCAAATTTTGTTTTTAATGCACATAAAACATGCAATTCAAGAAATTCTGAAAGATATATTGAAAGTGTTTAGAGTGCTGAGGTTTATGCTTCAGCGAAACGACGAAATCAGTGGCGTTTTCGTCGCGCTAATGATCCATCTTTAATAATCATAGTTACTGGTGCTACATGTAAAGTGACTTTTAATCACAGATGGTTTTAATAGTTATACATTTTGATGGCTGTAGGAGGAATATTGCGATAGCAGTCCCCGTGAGGTCTCAGAGGATGATGAACCTCTTTGAAAGGCTTGTAGACGCATAAACCTTCATAAAAATGAAATATGTGTTTGGGAGTGATAAGCATATTTTTACAAGAAAGATAAATTGAAGTTACACCATAAATGGGATTGATAGTAAGTATGTCTCTATCAAAATAGGAAAATTCACACAAGGCTGCTGTCAACTGTTTTGGTCAGTGCACTTTCACCTACTGAGAAATCGTCTTTTGAAACTAGTGCTAAATTTAAAGCTCACTGCTCGGTTGGAATTATTGATGGCAGTGTATGATAGGCCGAAACATGACAGATTACTCTTTGCTAATGAAATTAGGGAAAAGTGAATTTAATACTTCAGAAATTTCCCTTATGAATGGAATGAAGTGTATTCATTAGCTGATTGGAAAGAAAGATATAAGGATATAAGTCACTAGATCGTAAAAAGTGAATGCATTCCGTGATCGGCATTCGAGTAAGGTATGGAGTTTGAGTAGGAGAGACACTTGAGTGGTTGCTAAAGGATGGAATTGAGGGAGAGCTCTTGGCTACTCAAGTGTGTTGTGGGAAATTAGAGGTAAAATGGAAAGGAGAAAAAAGACATATTACAAGGCGGAAATAGCGCTTGACGTCTTGTGAATTACTAGTGGGAAGAAGTGTGCATGACAACAGTGGTTTGCCTTCGTGAGATGCTTTGTGAGCCTTGAAGTGTATCCCTAGTTTAGAGTACTCGGTGAAAACATTGATTTGCATGCAGTAGAGCCCGAGGTTTTCAAATTTAAGTTTTTATCCCTTTCGGACTGAAACCGATGATTTAGGGCAGTCTTTGTAAGTACTTTTTTCTGAAACCTATGGTAACCATTTTGCTATTTCTACCTTTCCTTGGTGCAAATGTATTGAGATCTGAACTATGCAAATAGCCACGCAATCCATTTTTGCAAGAAATGAGTTAGATTCCATTTGGGTTTCGTTGGCGGGGTGACTTTTGGAAAAATTCTTCCGCGAATCAGCTGGAATATTTAATGGGCGTTATATTAAATTAAGCAAAAATGGGTTTTCTGCTGATGAGTACAAGAGGATTTAAAAAATGACCAGCTTGTTTATGTGTCAAACAATTCAGGAATTTGCGATGAGCTGCTTTATCAAGCAGTATTTGCTTAGGCCCTTCGGCTAGTATGGAAGCTAGAACTGAGCAAACGATTCCAGTTTCATTGTTCAAATCAATTTATTCCTTCTGATTGAAAAAGGTTTGGATGCCCATCATCTGCTTTGATGGTACGGTGTTTTAAATGAGTGGGAATCAAGAGTAGCCTTTTCACGTCCTACGGAAGTTCACAGTGTACAACACGTTCAAATGAACGTGCATGCCTGATTCACTTTTATCAGTTAGTTATTGTTGAGGAAATAAATACACAATAAAGTTTGTAAATCTACTTTTTATACCTTATAAACATATTTTCGTTCAATTTTCATTGTAATTTCAAAATATTTCTTGCAGTTTATTTCTTGGTTTGAAATTATGCCAGTTAGGGTAGGTTTAACGATAATGATTCTGGCTTGAAATTCTGTAATTGCGCCATAATAAATGATGAATGCATTATTCCACTCTATATTAGGAACTCATTTGTGACTAGTTTCATAGAATGTCTGTTTTCTTAACTATCGGAATGATGGGAAAACTTTACATGTTATTTGTATCGTGTATCTAGCTGAAATATCTGAAAACTTAATTTTATACTGCTGGGGAAATGGCTGTTATAATTTTGATGAGCAGATTTTTATGGAATTCTCTTACTCTGTATTAATGATTGCCCCTCACTTCGGTTCACATATTTTATCCCTTACTATTTTTCACGTTAAATAGACGTACGTACTTGTATATATTTAAGGATATTTATTTGGATATTTAAGACGGCTTTAATGAATTTCTAGGTATATCGGGAACTGTGGCCTATATATTTGATGCCAATAGGTCTCTTGTGAGGAAATAAATGGGGTTATCTTACATCGCGTGCCCAAAAACTCAGGCTTTAGTCTGCAGTATTTTCCTCACTTCATCAGAACTAGTCTTTGGAGGGGGTACATGTTTTGAGTGAATTAATCATTCCTTGTGAATAATCTTATCGCGATAGGGGTGCATATAATTTCCCAGAGCACGAATAGATGCATCGTTTTAGGGTACCAGGTGGCCCAGTTTAGGACCAACGCACTAATCGTGTACTCTTATCATGTAGCCCTTCTGAGAGCAGGGATCCGTTGCCGGCATTTATACATGACTTGGCATCCCATGATTAACATTCGAGAGAAATTGCTCCACCCGTCGTTCAACTTGGGAAGTAATTATTCAGTCATGGCACCATTACAAACAATGGAGTATCAATATCCGGGATAAATTTAGGATACTATACAGTTTCATGACCAGGAAAAGGATGCATTATTGCAGAGCTAGGTTGCTTTTGTGTTTAGAATATTGGTCTTACCACCCTGAAGGTCCCGGTTGGAATCCAGGGTGAATCATATATTTTTTATTGGCAATCTGACTCCTACTTGAGTGATCATTTGAGAGCATTCGCGTTCAGTACTCCGTCCGTCGGATGGGTCGTTACGCCGTGGTTCCTTTGGTGCCTTTAGTTAAGGGCAGGTTAATTCCGGCGCTTGGTTTCTCCCCAACCGATCTCCTTAACATTCCATTTCAATCCGTGTGCCTTTTCTACTGGTCTAAAGCTCTGTTCAGTGTAGGGACATACTTGAAGCCATTGATGAAAAATATTCAATGGTTATGCATCATATTATTCGGAGACAGGGTACTCGTTTTGTGGAAATATTTGGTATTTCTGAATCCCTTGATTAAGGTTGCAAAAAAAACCGTACCATCCGTATTGCTACCTGGAAAGAAAATTTTCATCCATTACATTACTGTGACTGGTTCCAGAACATCCTATTATTTTTTTGAAGAGGAAAATCGTATAGTTATATCATTTAAAATGAAGTAATTTGGAAGGTATATTATTAAAACGGTGAATGAAAATAATTTTTGCAATATAGAGAGAGTTCAGTGGATATTATCTCTGTCAACATTCCAGGAAAAATAAAAAAATGAACCTTACCGCTGCTCAGTTCTGTGTACTGATTCAGAGCTTTAGTCTGGCTGAGGACGAGGATTTTCCTTGTTTACTGCTCTTGGAAAGCGTAGTTTTGGCCTTTGAGCGTTACGAGGTAAAATAATATCTACGCTTAAAAGCTTCGCGTGTCTCCAGCTGCCTATTATTACCAGAGCGTTGAATGCCGGAGACACCTCACTTTGCGTTCCAAAGAGTGTTCCTCATCGGTATTTCCCTTTGCGTACGAGCTATTTGCAGCCACATCTGCTTTCAAGAGTGAAACTAAATGCTGATGAGATGCAATTCTGCGCCTACTTCTCTCAGATGTATATGTAGATGGGCAGCGTTTTCATGACAGCTAACAGTAAACCAGGCGTGGAACTTTTAGTTCACTTAGCGTGTCATTCCTTCTTGAACTCAATAAAAATCCTTGGAGGTAACAATTGCGATATCCTTCCATATTTTGTGCCATTTTGAGACCATGTGATGTTTATGATGTGGAAAAGTGATAGCATAATGCAATTATTGCTGGGTAATTATCGAGGTATTAGATATCGGTTTTCAGTGAGCATGTTTAAATTTTAGTTATATATTAGGGATGGGTCGGTTCCACTTTTTTTCGGTTCCGGTTCGGTTCTTAACTTCGGATCTCGGTTCCGATTCTCGGTTCCGGTTCTTAATTTACCACTTACTTTGCATTGCTCAATGGTAAGATAAGGTAATCAATAATCATTTTCAGAGACTGAATTAGAATAATTCGCGACTTTGGAGCATCTAAGTACTCTATTTCACCAGGTTTTAATGTGAAGCCTCCACTTTCGGAGTGTGAGTAGGTTTCAAACTGGTTTTCGCGCCAATTTTTTCGGTACCGATTATTTTTGGCCTCGGTTCCGGTTATAAGCTCAAGAACTGGTGGAACCGAGAACCGAAGTACCGAACCGACCCATCCCTATTCTATATCTACATTATACTCTTTCTAGCCACCGAGTGTATGATGAACCGTCACGAAGACCAGGAAAATTTAAAATCAGAAAGAAATAAATCTACTCTATTATTTAGGCCTACAAAGCTACTAGTTGTTACCATATAAAACGCGTTATGTTTGATAAATTGAAATATGCAAATCATAGGTGCTCTTTAATGACGCTGGTAGCTGAGAAGTAAATATATCTCTTTAGATGCGATCATGGCTCATTCCGAAATTCGCGCTTTAGCGCTTTAGCGCTTTATCCACTCTTTTTCTATGGCCGAAAGATGTGTGATTTGACATCAAAAGGTATCCAATTGTTCTGAAGTAGTCGTATGAACATGTTCCCCCCTTTTTCTTTTTGTCCGAAAGTTACTGTCTTAGTGAGAATTGTGGTCTCCGAAAGTCCAATTATTCAGGCTCTGTTGTCAACTGTTTCATTAGAGCAGTCTGAGCCCCTACCGTCATTGTGCTTAGACAACTCAAGAAAGCGTCCTTCCTAGGGTCTTTTATTTTGTTTTCCAATTGATATTCTCTGCAGATTTCATTTTAATAGACCACATGGCTGAAGCAAAAAGTCACTTTAATTTCATATTTTTAAAATGTTTGGTATCATTTGTTATTTAATCGTTCATTGCAACAACTAAATGGATTTTTAAGAGTTTCACCTCATATCTTTCGTTGAGATATGATTTATCGGGTATCCAATTAGGAGTCTGAGATGATACTTTTAAACTCTGAAAATCTTTCTGGCCGCCAGAATGTGTCTAAATTCTTAAATGAGAGTTTGCTTATTTCACTAATGTGAAGAAAAAAATAGGTTTGTGAAATAAAATATATTTTTTCTCCATTTAGCTATTTTTTTCATGGTGACCTTAAGAATTTTTTTTCATTTAAGAGTAAAATTGCACATCTATACTGGACCTCTCCAGCAATTAAGGCTAAGGAATAGTCCTTTGAGTATTACCGGTTATCTAATCGTTAAGCTACCAGAAAGTATACCATGATTTTTATCAACACCCTTCTTCCCCCAAAACAGGAAAGCCCATAATTCCCTCATGGAATTGAGGAAGGGTTTATTGATGAAAAAAACGTATGATATGAAGAAAATGAAGGTGAAATTGGTGCTTGAGAATGACGAAACAAATATTGAATTGACTGGGAATTTTTAATATGTTGTGAAACGTGAAAGTCGTGAAACATAATCTCATAAGGCTGAATAAAAAATAATGGCGTTGTTAATGTGCGCAAAAAGCATACGAGATTATACATAGATTCCACAAATAGAATTTTAATGACAATACTGAATTTGTATCCCACAATAACGTACGTTGTGCATTGTTAATTCAGATTAATTAACATTTTTGAGATGATTTTTAAGCTAGAAAGTAACTTCTTGAACTATATTTCTGTCATCCTGTGAACAGTGATGGGTAATGCTCTCCTAGCAACCCTACAGCGAAAATCAGGAGTCCGACCTAAGCACGAGTTCCCTTTTCTCAAAAAAGGCAATGAAATTAGGTAAAGCCTGCTTGATGTGAATTAATGTTCAAAATTATTATTAATATATTAGCTATAAAAAATTGATGTAAAGATGAATGATAACTTTTTGTTTTAGGAAAACTATACGTAAAAAATTAATTCTTTTTCTACCGTGAGGTAAAATAACTATGTAGTTAATCGGAACATTTTGTCCATCTTCCAGAATTGAAAAAGTTATATTCCTTGGAGGGGTATGAAATAGACTTGAAAGGTATTGAGGATTATTAACAACGTACATATCCTTTGATGGCCGAATTAATAGTTCCTCCCCAACGAAGATTCTTTTCAACATCTTTCCGATTTCTTCTTAAAGCAACGGAATATGATGCAAGCTAGATAACGTATTAGTATTCGTTGACTATTCTCTTTACGTTTTCCAAAGAGCTTCATGCTTATGGACAGTCGCAGATGACACGCATATTTTGCAATGCATGCTTCGAAACCTATTAACCAATGTTCTTTCATGATTAGAAAGTATTTTGAATTGTAAAACCAATGAGTGTAATCGAGGATGGAGATATGAGGACCATAAATGACTTTAATTTGGATTTTGATGCAAGAGACCTTTTGATTTAAGATATCAATAGCGGCGGGGTATATCTCCTGTCGGCCCAACTTGGGGTCACGGGTTTGAATGCCGGTTGGAGAACCTTTTCACTTTCCTGTATGGATAGTAATGTGGTTTAATACTGAGTATTGCAAGAGAAGACTCCATAGTCCTAAATTAGTTTTGCAAGTAAATGTGCTTTAGAATATCGGCGTTATAAATTTTTATAAGAAAGTAGTGAATATTTACTAGTATTATTGATATTGACTTTTATCTATCTTAATATTGAGCACTTGATGTCCAGTGGAAGAAGGAACACCCAGCAATTGATTTGAAAAGAGGTGTCCCATATTAGTGCTGTTGTGCCTGTTGAATAATATGCACTTTCTAGTGGTCCGTCTGGAATGCATGCGACAGGTGAAAATACAGGGGGACCACGAGGTTCACTTCTTCTCCTTCAACCAAGACTGACTGTTGGCAGGCCAAAAACTATCTAACATGAAAGAACATCAATTATAATTTGCATTGCATATTTTACTGCATTGAATTTATTTATTTCACTCAGAAATTAGTTTACAAGTAAATACGTTTACTTTTAAAAAATGTTAATCTTTATGACTTATTTGTGGGATAATTATTCCTGCTATTAGCAAACACCATTTATTGATGGCTTTGGAAAATTCATTAAATTAAAAATTAATTGATATTATGTTACGCTGTTAATCTTGTTCAGTAATAACACTCCCTATCATCTACTCCTGCTATTTAAGGAATATGCTTGTTCCTTCCCTCTGATTTGGTTGACTGATATTTTCCACTCCATGGAATTCATCCACTCACCCCTCGGCATCTCCTTCATCTATTTCACCCCATCTCAAAAGCCGCTCATCTACTCCCTTTCTCGAAAGCTTTCGATTCCAACGAAGTTGCGCTCTACTCTGTGTTTAAGTATAGGGATATATTTTTTCTTTTTGCTTTGCCTTTGCTCCATAGAACCATCCCTCTCCTTTGTAAAATCACCGGTCGCTGCCTCGACTCACAACCTCTAATATGCCATCATCTCAGTGAATTTTCTTCAGAGCTAGTGGTCGTTCATGTGAACTGTACCGTGTACCGTAATAAATACCCATACCTGCTTTAATGCTTGGCTTTGATTTGGGACTTCTGACGTCCTCCAGCAAGTGTGGCCTATTTTTCAAGAGAGTGAATTGGTATGGGGACGTGAGTACGGTTTCTAGCGACGGGTCAATACGTCACTCGCTCCATACTCCACCTGAAGTGAAATATTCCGTATCTCTTTGGCTTCTTCCGTGCATTGCTTCGCTCTCCCTATTTGCATCAAATGCCTCGCCTGTTTGCTTACCCCCATCACGCCGTCCTGACTTCCATCACGACATTTCCCTTTTGCGAGCTGCTCTCGTCCTGTTAATTCCTATCCGTGTGTGTTGCGTTTCGCTGGCCATGCTTCACACGGTGCTGTGTGTGTTTGTAAAAGCCACAGTGCCCCCCTCTCTCTCCCCGCCGCCAAAGTTCGGTCCAATCAATGAATCGGTCAATCAATCTGTGTGCCCTCGGCGACCTTTTGGATCGGCCTTCCCCTTTTCCAAGGAAAATCGAGTGCACCCAATAAGTGCCCACCCACTCGGACAATCAATCATTCGTTTTATGAGACGATGATTCATTCAAATGCTAGAATTTCCTCCAACCTTCCGTTCTACGTCCTCCTGTTGCTGTTTTAATTTTATGATTTCCCTTCGGGATTTAAAAGATGCTCTGGGAATGACGCCCGCAAATTGTTAACCGAACTTTTTGAAATCTTCTGCGTGATGATCAAAGGAGTAAGTCGTTAGTTATTCAGGGAAGGCGGCCGACAGCTGAGGTCCTTTGCCTCATCTAGGATAGGTGGGTAACTGGGATAATAGTAGGAGAGAACGGAGGAAGGGTGAGGAGAAACCCGTCATCGGCATTACTCTTAACGACAGCCTCCAAGGGGACTACGGCTTAATGTCCCATCCGACGGACGGAGTACTGAACCTGCAATACCCTTGGCCTCTAGGACCTCAAGCAGGGTCCGGATTGCCACTGAAAAATCCGCCACCGGGAATCGAACCTGGGCTCTTGGGATGGAAAGTCGGTACCCTAGCCACCACACTAACCCGATCTCCAGTAGTAAGTCGTCACAGCTAGGTTTATTTATACTTATTTTAGTCATACAGCCTATCCTTTCAATTACTGTAGAAGACTGGTCAATTGAATGAATTGTATATCCGTTGATGACAAAAAAAAAATATATTAAAGATGTAGCCAAAAAATGTTATCATGACCTATGGAGGTGAAATTTTTGTCAGAGATAAATATAAATAGTACCTTCACTTAGTAGACTGAAGCCGCCGGAGGAAAAAAGTCCTTGTTTATGACTAAGTTATTCTCCTTTAATGTCAATACCATACCAGAAATTTTGCAATATGCGATTATTAATTAACATTGTGAATGTAGTGACGCAGAGGAGTGATAGAGATGAAATGGTGGGATGGAGTGATTAATGAAGAGGTACCAAGAAGGGTGAGGTAAAGAAAAGTGTGATGAAAACTGTTAAAGGAAAATTTTAAAACGTTATCGGCCTAATCTTGAATCGTAGTGGTCCGATGAAATTATTCGCAAAGGATTAGTAGATGCGACGAATGGTAAAGGCAAATCTTGTGGAGGAAATAAGGATATAATTTGAAGTATGTAAACGAGGGTAATTTTGTGAACATGTCGAGGTTAGCCGATTGAAAAGTGTGATGCTACGTCATACCGTTCTTAAGATTGATGATTATTGATTATTTTGAAGTTTTCATCTCACCTTTCTGGATAATATTTTATCACGAAATCTTCATGTATAATTTTCATGTTTCTCAGTCTCAGGACTAAGACAACATTTTAAGTGGTCCCTCTAGGAGGATAAACTATAAGGCACTGCGTAAGAAAAAAATCGATTTGTCCATTGAACTAATCCGTCAAAAGATACTTAAAAAACTCTATGAAAAACTATTTGGCGAAGGAATTTATGTATAGGAAAATGCACATATATAAAGGAGTAATTTTCCTTGGGGCGCCTACATTTGGTCGAAGGCGTTCATGTTTAACACGCAACATTAAGCCGCGAGCTAATCCTTCCCGTTGGAGGGTGGACGAATAAGTGCCATTGCAGTGGTCAGTGGCCATGTCTATTTGGGGGCGAGTGTTTGTCCCCTGCTCTCCGTCACTAATGGACCTGTGTTCGCGAAACCTGCCATGATGGTCCCGTTATCCTGACTGACCTCAGCGGGTAATTTACTTTGGCCTCTGCTAGCTTCGCTGAACCCTACGTAAGGGAATCCTACCTCCAGACATTAAACTTCAGTTGGCACTTGGTTAATTTTTAAGACCCTCAAGCACGTTCAAGTGGCATAAAGTCCTTAGATTGTTGTTGTGATGGTTGACAATTAATTAATACCAAGCTTAGGAAGTCATGGTCATTCTGGGTATATTCTATTTGCACTTGTGACAATTCAAGCATGAATTATTTAGTACGTTGTAAATATAGGATATTCCAAACTTTTAGTATCTAAAAATATGATTTCATAATTTGCTAACATAACCTAGACTTTTTTGGAGATCAAATTGTAGGATTTTTTCAAAGAGAGCTACTACTGGATTATCTATTTGCCTAAAATATCGACTAAGGGTCTAACCAATTATCGATTGTAATGAAAACATTTCCCATCACTTTATTTAGTATATCACCATATTGGATCGATATGTATGCACTGTTGAAATATTTTTAGAGCCAGGCCATTCCCCTATGCTGGGACTTATTAAGCCATTGTTTTACTTTCTTAAGGGGGGTTTCTTTCTTTCTAAGTGTTATGAGTTCACGGTCGGTTGTATACGCACGCAAGTGAGACATGGGGGAGAGGGTTTGTCTATGGGTACTATGCGTTGTAGCCCTACCTACCTTATAAACTTTGAGTGGAAATATACTTGGTTTGTTTCTTTGTGACCATGAATTCCCAGCGCTACGCCACAAAGAATTGAGTAATTTAAGTATTTTTTGTAAGTATTTAAATGTATTTTATAGCTCTATTATTTATCATAATATTTCTTTAGATTTATATTGAAGTGAAGGAAAAAGCATAGACGTTTTTCCTCTAATTTGCGTTTTACGTATGAATTCAAAGAAATTGAGTTGTGTCATTAATAACGCCTTTACTTTCTCTTAGCGATAACGTGGAAACATGCGTCGTGAACGAAGAATGAAGAATCAATGTCTTCATATTAGTAAATGGAGTGAATAGTGACGCTTTGTTACAAATTGCGAACAGTCATGTGAGTGAATGCTACTGTGGTGTTATCTGTGGAATGGGACTTAACTACCCAATGATAAATACCGGGGAAAGTCAGGAGGGGGTGCATGAGATTTTTGCGTGAGGGAATAACGAGCTGTGCACGGCGAAGCTGTCAGGAAAGTAGCGAATAAGTCAGTCGGTGAATGGAGAGCGAGGATAGTGATGGCGAGAGAGAGAGAGAGGAAGTGGAGGGATTGCAGTCGTGTTGGAAGGGCAAGGGGAGGAGGGGAGGCTGGGTGGAGTTGGGGAGCGAGAAGGGCGGGAGGGAGGCAGGGAAAGAGAGAGTCCTTTACCCTTCTTCGCAGTCAGACCCTGCTGCAGAAGCGGCAGGAGCAGGGGCCACCACGGGTAGACATTCAAATTCAATTACCCATAACGAACACTGCCTGAGCACTCCGTGGAGTTGGTTGGGAGGGAGGTGAAGGTGTATGTGAGTTGGAGGGGGGTCAAATTGCGGGTTAGGGGATCTGGGCGAGGAATAAAGGGGTGTGGGGAGGGGGTTTCGGTGTGTCGTGTTTGGACCCTTTGGAGTAGGGTCGTGAGAGGGTGGAGGGGAAGGGGATGGAATGGGCCACGGGTCCGAGCGAAGAGGGGAGGGGGGGGCACAAGTGTGGCTACGTGTGTGGGTATGTGTGTGAATGGAGAGAGAGGGGGCGGGAAATCGGGGATGCTGAGGGAATGAGCCAGAGGTCGTTGGATACGTACCGGTTCAGAGAGGGACGTAGGGGTGGTGACCCAGGGAGCAGTTTTTGGTCCCCTCCCTTGCCACGCTTCCCTTCTCCACCGCTATCCGGTGGGGGCCGGGGGTAAGCGGGCCCGGGATATCTTCGGGCTGATTCCGGAATGCTTCCACCAATTTCTTCCTCCACTCCCGCATCTCTCGAAAACCTCTTTCGTTTATGGCTAATTTCTTTCCTCCGGAACGATCTCTATTTCTAACTTTTTCTTTTTTATTCCCTACCCCGTTCCGTAGTGCCCTCTCATCTCCGCAGTTGCGTTTCGATGTGCAGGATATTCCGACGTCTGCACTAATTTTTTTCGTGGAGAGAAACATTCCCTTTTCCCCTTGTCCACCTTTTTTTCCTAGGTTGCGAATTCACCCAGTGTTCATGCCTATATGCTGGTCACCGGAGTAAAGCGAAGAAATGCCCCAGCCCAATTTCTTCTCTGAAAAGTGTTGGGGGTTGTTTGGGATGTGGAAAGGTCAAAGGCCGGGTAGCTGGTGATGGTTGGGAGGGGGGAATTGGGTTAAAGCATGCCAGTGTAGTAGGCAAAGCCCTTTGCGTGTCGGCAGCCTAGTCGGCAATTGCAACTTACCCGCTTTGTTTGTTTTTCACCCCGTGGAACCTCCTACCTCCCCCGAAGCCACACTGTCGTGGTTATCCCTGCTCCTCTTCATTTGTTTCGTAGCGTTTCCCGAGAAGAGACAGGTGATCCCTTGATGCGGGTGAGCTTATATCCGCTAGGGTTATTTCCCGGATGATTTTACTCCGTGTCCTCCGGATTATCAAGCCCTTTCTGCCCTCTTTCGCGGCAATTATTCAGTTTTTGATGCCATGTGACTCGTCTGGTGAGCATCTCCAAACCTCACCCAGTCGAAAATGCACCTCCGTTCCTCTTCATTCTTTTACATGTACATTTTGTGACTCGAGTAGAATTCTGGTCGGATCATTGTTTCTTTGGATTACGGAGTTTTTAGCCTCCCTAGTATTTTTGATTAAGTACTGATCCTTGATTCTCTGGCGTAGATTTGTGGGACTGCTAGCTATTGTAATGGACAGATCAATATTTTATTTCTCCTGGGTAAATATATTAGGTACTCATTTCTGCTTATCAACTAAAAATATACTGGTTTAATGCTATTTCATTAAGAAGGTCAAATGCTACATTTTGTTAAAAACATTTTTGCTTATATTATGTACCTATCTGTCATCGAAAATCAGGCAATCTGGAATTAGAAGCCTTTGATGCCTTACTGTATCTTATTAGCTACCTTGCTATAGCGTTTAAGTCCGTAGTGCATAAGTGCTTTATTTATATTTTTGTATTATCCATTACCATTAGTTAACGTAAAAGAATTCTCTTTGTAAAATTCTACAGATCTATTAAAACCGACCTAGGTTTCGACTTACACAGTAATGACTGTGTGAGTTTAAACCAAGGTCGGTTTTAATAAATTGTGGAATTTTACAAAGTGAATTCTTTTACGTTATCAATATGTGGTTCCACGAAGTCGCGCCTAGCAATTTTTATACATTACCATTAGAATATGTTTATTATAATAAAATTTTAAAAATTTATTTACGCATCACAGATTTTTTACTTCGAAAGGCGATTACTAACAAATTCGTAAAAACTGAAATGAAGAAGTGGGTGAGTTATCACAAGCATATTAATTTAGTTTTAATCTGCCAACTTTGGTAATCTTTGGTTTTCAAATTGCTCAATGATCGTTAATGATTTAGCATTTCTATAGTGTTACCATTTCCCATGCTGACTGTTAGATCATACCAGTAGATAATTGTCATATTTTCTTCATTGAAACTTGATTTTAACTCTTCTCTTAACGCCAGGATTTTCTCTTATTTGCCTGCTTAGTGTCAAATTTATCGTGTCCCCGTTATCACCTTCTTTCAATCGTATCCACCCGCGCAATACTTCGTCTTCTTTGATGTGTTCGTATTTCTAGGTAGGATTGTGGATTTTGCAGGCCTTTTTGCGTTAATACTAAGGGCAAAAACTATTGCGTAACAAGGTAAAATTTTCCCTAACCGGGGGTCTTATCTCAAGAAGTGTTGTTGAAATTTTCGACGGGAATTGGAATTTCCTGCTCTTTAAGGCATTGGTGACATTTTTTTTTCTGGATAAAACATAAATTGTGATTGCTTGCATTTTTTATCTCTCCGTTACGTTACGCTTAAAATTTCATTGCACATGCATTTGATGGTAACCTATTTGAAACAGAAGGATTTAATTCTGAAATTAGATAGCTGTATAAATTGAACTGCGTTACTGTACACCCTTTTATATTTTATTGGCCCGAAAGAGCATTCAGTCTTTTTTTACGCTTTTAGCCCATTCACATTCACCGTGTAGAATAGATAAGCTATATGATACGCTGCATTACTAACTAATATTGATGAACTGGCATTATTGGCTGCTACTAATCTGGACAGTAAGCTAGTATATATCATTTAACCTGCAAGTATCAGATATTTAAGTTCATAGCCAAGTTGAGTACCACCTGGTAAAACTTGAGTTTATCATAGTCTTCTAAATACTTAGCCTAACCACCCTTAAGCCAATTTTCTAACAATTTCCATTTATGTAATTTTATATTTCCTTTTGAAAATTATAGAATTCAATTTTATAAAACGTTTAGTCTCTTCTTGTGTGTTTATATATGTATAGAGTACTCTGTACTTCAGTTTAATATTGTACTCTATCCGTGACTTTACCAATCGTGCATGCACTTTCAGTCATGCAGCTGTATCCTCAAACTAATGAATGAATGTTTTTTTAATCGTTCCGGGGCATTGTTCCTTAAGGACAAAGAACAATGTACATAGGTGTACGAGCCACACAGAAGAGAAATAAGTCAAACACTTCAATCAATAAACAGTATGACAAGTTTAAGCATAAATTAAAACAATTGACCAGTAAAACAAAAAAGACCAAATGCGAGATACTTAGGACATCATATAACAAATATATACACATATATTTCCTGATTTACAAAGAATGAGTGCAAAATATAGTGGCCAAAAAGTAACATGTCATAATATTTCATCTTAAAGCTAAAAACGGAAGAACAGTTTTTCTTATTTTTGGGAAAGGTATTCCACAGATGACACGCTGTAACTATGAAAGAATTTTGGAACTTCGTTGAGCGATGACCAGGAAAATATAGAAATTCAGGATCACATCTGGTACACATATCTCTATGGCGCACATTTTTGGAGAGAAATAGGAATGCGTACCTTTTCACAGCCGAAATATCTCTTGCGACCTCTCCTTCCTAAAAGAAAAACAAAACCTGGCACTAAATTATCGGTGCCCCGCAGTTAGGGCGAATTGACGCCGCTACGGTGGGCTAGGGTTGGCTCGGAGTGGTAACGGTACTTCGAGTGGAGCTAGCTATATCCACGCCTAGTTGGCTCGACCTTGAAGCCTTTCATTTGGGGAAAGCGCATTAGATTGATTTCCCATCAACTCCTTGCGCCCTTGGTGAAGAGAGAGAGAGAGTGGTGCATTACTTGACGCGATAACCGTATTGTTTATACCAAATCCCTCTCCTCAACTTCTGTCCATTCCCCCACTTATTTAATCAGGCTTCCTCATCAACAATTATTGGAGTAAATATGGCGGCAGAAAATTGACCCCTTTTTGAATTCCAGCAGTAGTTAGACCCGCGTGAGTGTGTGACCGCCGTTATGAAAGTTAACCCTTTCCCTTATTTCTTCGTATCCCTCTCCTTTACCTTTACTCATCCCTAGGCCTTACTCCTAGCATGCGTACGGGAAAATATGTTTTTCGACTGCTGTAATGGATAATCTGTTTTATCACCATGGTCCAAGATATGTTCTGGAGGACGTAATTGTATGGCAATATTGTCACGTTCTGGAGCGTGGTGGCCTAGTGGGTAAAGCGCTTGGCCACTGATCGTAGGATTCCGGGTTCAAATCCGGGTGAAGCCTTTGGACGCCCCCGTACGAAAAATCCTCGGAGTGCGAGGTGGCCCAGGGAAAGAAAATGGCCCCCCTACCCTGAATGTGTGAAATTCACACGCCTGTGGCTTAGTCTGGGGTGAGTTCTACCCTCACCTATCAAAACCAACCTTCGGGTTGAATCACTGAGTGAGTGAGATTGTCACGTAATATGTAGGCACACACAAGACTTTCTGCACAAGTTTGGTAAGTAGTTTTACGTGATTTTCTAAAAAAATTTTGCCATATTTATGTAACTGTAGCAGGTCATAGCATGGCTCATTCCAATGTCGTGTTGTATGATAACTTATTCTAAGTGGACACTCATATAATTATAGCTGCTCTTCAGCATTAATTCTATCTGCGGCAGCATGTGGTAAATATCTACAGGTGTCGTATAATTAATTACTCATGTACATCATCCATTGTGCTTCTATCAGCATGAACTTAAAATATCGGAATCTGAAGAAAAATGTTCTATGCATACAGCAAAATTCGAACCAGTGAACCTTAGATTACCAGGCAGGCCTATGGCATATCATGTTACAGATGTCGACGGGAATCAAAATAGGGAACAATTATGATAAGCGAATACCATTATGATGGATACCAGTAGTCATTTAGGTCGTTAATGCGATCAATATGCGCACGTATCGTATTAATAATGCATGATTTCCGTTTGCATTATTAGTGCGATGCATATTGATATTACATTTAAATTACATTATTTGTTTGACTTCAGCCCATTGGGTGTACTCTACTTACCCGCTGATGCGCCATTCCGACAAATTATGATGATGTAAACCATAGTGAATTGTAATATTACGATAGAATTCACATTGCGCTATATCCCAACGCATATCTTGTTTAGCCATTCCGCATTGAGATTGGCTCATTTCCATTGTGGTGTACCACCTATAGTTTCCCAGAGAGCTAACGTTTCAAGAAATTACTCTCCGCTAATATTATCGCTGATTGGGCTGTTGTGACTAGTATGCCAGTCTCCCATCTGGAGGACTCTGATTCAATTCTAGTCAGTGGCAGAGATGTCATTATGAAATTATAGTCGCTACATTAATCCTTTGTAGGAGAAGTACTGGCCTTAGTCTTTCAAATATGGTGTTCAAGCGCTGACCGCCTTGGTGCCCGTTGCTGAGAGAAGGCTAAAGCCAACGCCGGATAGCACGCCTTCATCCTCCGTCCCCAATAATTCATACACACACTTAACGATCTGCTCATCTTTAGTGGCACAAATAATCTCATTGGCTATTAATTGTACCTACTTAAGAGGAAACGCGAGTGTTCATCCAGTTAAGGATGATAGTTTAGGATTCCATAACATGACGACCAGTTGATATATAGGCAATGCTTCTTCAGCCTCATTGCTTTGTCTTCCTTTGGTACGAATATCGTCAATTGTGGATAACGAAATGTATGTTAAATGGAGCGATATAACCTTGGCAATTGGAACGATGGAAACTAATTTTACTCCGTCAGAGCGGCATAAGATGGATAACCATCTCCATATTGGTTTGACTTATTACCTCAACAGTAATGTAATTTAGCAAAGTAAGGTAGTGCGAGGTATTATTCAACACTACGCTGCTATGCCATATGAGGTAAACTGCTGAGATCCTTGCTCAACTCTCTCTAAGTATGCAATGGAAATATCTTTTTCAGTTTAGCCCAAAAGCCGGTTGGGAAGTAGGATCTTACCCAGGAATGACCAAAAAGATGTGGAAAAGATTCCGACCTTAGGTGCTAAATCGCAAGCTCCTTAACTGGTGATCTAATAGTCGTGGATTCAAATTAAGTGGCGGTACTTTGTTTTAGATAGGGTTAAATGTCAGATCGTAGGTTGGAACTTAGGCTTCATCTCTTAAATAAATTCCAAGATAATATTTTCACTAACGAAGTTCAAAAAACATTTTGCGAAATCCAACTTACCTTGGTAGACTGGACCATAATTGCAAAATTAGAGCAGCTGATTGCCGAACTGGCAGATTCATAATGTTCTTTTTTCTTTGTACATACAATTAGGGATATTAATAGTTGTAAATATATCCAGTAGCATAAATGCGAGTGTATCAAGGGATAGCATTGGATGGTTACAGGCGGGTATAAGGACTTTAAGCTGGCCCAACTAACAGTATGTTTTTGCATGCTTGCTTTGCTATTTTTGTCTTTTTTCTCAAATTGTGAAGTATTGAGTAGAATACGATTGCTAATCCTTTTCATGCATCATATGTAATGCATGCTTGGCGTGAATTAGCCCCCTGCCACACACCTTTATGGTGGCTTACAGGGTTTTATGTAGATGAAATGAAGCACAGTGCTGTGATGCTAGCTCAGCAAGCAGTTGGAATACCTAGGTATGATACCTCAGCATAGCAGCTAAAAATAGTTACATAGTCACTATGTAGAGGACTCTGACCTTTGTGTTGGTAGGATGCCATCTGTTGACGTCTTTATTATATCGATCGTAAATGGTGATCCTAAAAAGCCCAATGTTGTGCAGCATTATGAGGTTCCTTAGGTTCATGCTGTCAAAGCTATTATATCTCCAAATGCAGAACGTTCTATTGATTCATGAATGATAGTTCCCTTAATGTCAGCATTTATTGCTTTATGCAAAACTGAACTGTATATCCCAGCTCAGAGTGTTTTATTTTCTTCCACTTGTGGTCATCATTGATAGTTTACATTATTTCCACAAAATCCCTTAGAAGAAATCTCAACCAATTTAATCAGTATTCCTGTAATTCTATTTGCCATATTATTACTGCTTTTTGTTGGTCTTTGATTATTATAGTTACTGCGTCGTTGATCCGTGATGAATTGCGTCATAAAATTGTGGTCATATTGATTTTAAGTTACTTGGTATAAGTTATCAAAGAGTCACCATGTAGTCCAACCATGAGAAATATTTTTCATTTCCTACTCACATGAATTTGCTCCTAACCTTTGATCTCTCTTAAGATTGTCTACGACCATGCTTATCCGTGCCTTGACTATTCTAAACTTAACTTCTTCCCCCTTACTCTGCGCCGTGAAAGTAATTTGTTCTCACCGCTACTCCTGGACTCCATATAAAGGTGTAAGTTCCACCAAGCGAAAACGCGCAATTATTTACAATTACGCTGTAATCTTCTCCGCTTATCTGCGCTAGATAAGCGGAAATAGCCGAAGTTAAAATGGGAGTTTTAATTTAATTTAATAGAACATTGCTCGATTGGCGCAAGTGACGATATTTTGTCCATTATATTGCTCAGTGTCTTGGCTTCAGATGATAATTATCTGAATAAAAGTTTTTTATCATTACAGGCAATGATGTGGCTTTCATTAATATGTTAGATTTGTTAAAGCTTATTTATTTCTTGAAATATGGAAAAATAAAAAAGAATATTTTTTGAATATTCTCCTGCCAAGATTTTGCAATTTTAGGAATAAAAATTATATGGAGGTATAGTCATTTTCCCTCCTGTATCCTGAGCTTTGAATTAAGAATTAAATTAACTCTGATGTATCTATCATATAATAAATTTATAACATGATTAAATGCTCTCTAATGAACCAATATGGATTAAATGTCAGTAATGCATGGTATTTTAACATTTGTAATGTAACGTCGCATTAATTTGGTGCTTAGTTACGTGTGATATGCGCTATGATTTTGCATATTTGAAATGAATTGTATATATTTCCTGCAAAATTATAATATGTGATAATAATGAGATGAGCGCATGAAATGCATTGTCATTTATGTGACCATGGATTTTTATGCACCTCTCTAATTCATATTTTAATATTTTTAGAATGGAAAATTTTCTGATATGTGACGTAATCCACATTCAAATAGCAATATGATTATTTATTAGGATATCCTGTTCACTTCAGTTGAAATCAAGCGCGTTGCCGTATTCTGTGGATAAAATTATTTTAAGTATGCCTCAAGTCTAATGACTTTTTTCATGATCACAGCTATTTGCAGGTTAATTTATTTTAGGTTTTTCTACTCAATCGGCATAGGGAACTTGTGAATAATTTTTGCACCTCCACTTAACTATCGATGTTAATTTCTTGGACAACGTGACCAGCAGGTTTACACGCATGGGTAGTTTAAACATTAACCTAACTCCCTGCTCCTATTATTTCCTTTATTGCAACGTATAGGGCCGATTAAACCTCAAATACAGAGTGAGGATCGAGACGGAGAAAAAGTCTTTGGAGAGTTAAACGAGGCCAAATCCCGCAGCCCAAATCCCAAACCTCGCGGATGTCTTCGTGAGCGTAGCTGCTTGCGAATTTGTTGGAAAGCTCCAAATCAGTTTGAAAGCGCTGGTTTTAGTGCTTGTATTTTCAAATGTGAGGCTAGAAAGGGCGTAAACTCAGCTTGGAGTTAAAATTGGTGTCATCTGAACCCTGCATCTAAATAAAAAATCGTGATTCAAAGTTAAATTGTTCCATAGGCAAATCGCTTTGCTTGGGATAACATTTTTGCGAGCGTTCATTTGACCAGGTCTAAAATCGGTGTCTTGAAGTGATACCTATTTTCTTCCTCATGCTATGGTTGTTAATATTTAGTGAAATTTTCATTAGTTCATACGTTTTACATGGATTCTGTTTCAGCGTCAATACCCTATGGGTTGAGAAGAAATATTCCCTCAAAAGTCAAACTCCCATTATTTGAATGCAAAATAAATCCCATCGGAAACAAATACTCAAACTTCCGGGAAAATTTATTTTGCCTATCAAATGATCGATGGCATTGACCTCCAAACATCATTACAATACAATCTCCTGTGTCTTTGTTGCTCCCAGATCCATTGAAATGAAAATCGATTACCTCATATTTATTGCTATCGAATATTGTTTTTCGTTTCTTTTAACTGTAGCATTCAATACCAACGAAGTTCCAGGCATATGCAAATACTCTAGTAAAGTTTGAATCTATGCTTGTGGTATTTGTGCATAGGTATTTTTTGACAAAATTCTCATTGCTACTTCTGGTTATTCATGAGTATACTTTCTTCGTACTCTAATAGCTCTTTTGAATTTATTTAGGCTGTCTTGTGCCAAGTCTTCTATTTAATGTGGCATGATCTTAGCATATTTCGTCAATTCATATTCAATATATGTGACAGGCTTTACATACCATGGACTACCGATGTCATCTATTGGATTTAACGTATTTATTATCTTTTAGTACTATCATGAATTTCCCCGGTGCCAATACATAATATGTTTTCAAAGCTTTAGAAACCACATGTCCTCTTTGTCATCGGTTGCGTAGTTTTGATGCTGTTTTCGAGCCTTGTTGTCATTCTTGTGATAGTCAGTGTAGCCCAATGATGTATACAGAGGAGTAATATGTGAATTAGCTTATATAATAACATTGGTTTAGGGGAGGAGGAGACAATTAGGTCTGGCATTGTGTTTCGACCTATTACTATAGGCCAGGTAGTATACGTAGGTAATTCGGTAGAGTAATGGAGTTTAGGCAACATGTAGAGATGGTGGAAAGAAACCTGGAAATGTTACTAGCGTACTTCAAACAAAAGGCGCCAAGGGGACCATGGTTTAACGTCCCATCCAACAGACGGAGTACTACTTCTGGAGTGTTCTCCACAGTGCACTTGGAGATCAGTATAACGATGAAAAATTTCTGCAACTGCCGGTTTTCGAAACCCGACTCATGGATTGGACGCAGTAAACTATTATTTCCATGCCTACGTATTATTTCCATAATTTAATACTTTATTATTGGAAGCTCGCTATGATCCTTGGTCGATAATTAGTACAAAATGGCGAGGATCACAATTGGGTTACGTAATATTAACATAGATTGAGGATTCTAAATTATCGATTTCGCCACCGTTACACATACGTGCTTGCTTTTGAAGGCCGGCCATCAAATCAGAGTTAGCAATCCATCGGCGATTTCTAGTGTAGGATTAACAATGAATGGGTGGTGAACCCAATGGTCAAAATGTTCATTTTCCCCATCGTTCGTCGTAATGTATTCATCTCATTCTCGATTTTCCATTTGTGCCATTTGAACTCATCCCAATGGTGCTCGCCTCCATTACTCATTATTCCCGCATCCAAACGACAATTTAACCTTTCCTTTTAATGTCCCATTCGGCGATCGAAAGGGGTCGAACGCGGATTTTTTATAGAGTAAGAGAGCCATTCGCCTCTTGCCCAAACCCATTCCGGCCCGAGATTCTCGGTTTCAATCGCTTCATTGAGGAGAAAATAAAAAAAGAATATGGAAAGATGTTGACCTCCTCTTTATGTACTCGATAATTGATCGATTTCCCTCGCCATTTCTCCCGCTGCCTCCGCGTTATGTCTTTTATTTCAATCCCTCGCATTTCTTTTGCGTGGTTCTTTTTTTTTTGATACTTCACCCGCGGCCTTCGTTGTTCCGAGTTTGCGTGCGCGCGCCTGTGTGGGTAGGGAACGGACTAGCGATGTGCCGGGCGATTTATCTTTCATCAGCGCACACGTCTGTCTCTCTCTGAGCTCACCGTTGACCACCCCCTTCCCTTCTCTTCCCCTCCTCTACCCCATCAACAACCTCCCCTTGCCATCGGCATCACCGAACGCGATGAAGCCTCGTCTCGGACTATAAAGTACGCGCTGGTTAAAGGTCCATCGATCCGCTAGGTGGCCGATCAATCGAATAGGCTCCCCGGGAGACATTATGGACACATGTGGCGGCTTGATCTATATGAAGGACCGGGGGGATGTAAAGGGTGTGTGAGTCCTTCCCGACCGAGCCGCGAGTGGCGCTGCGTTTGCAGTCGTGATCCCCACCTCACGCACTCACGCCTCTCGTCGCTCTCGTTTGCGGCAATTTGAGTGCGAGGCTTTCATCCATTAATTAATGCAAGCTTTCATACCGGCAGACTTTCCCTTGGGGTCAGGCAGGAGTGCTGGACTCTCAACCAAAAGGACTGCCTTCGAATCCCGGCAGTGGAAGATATTTTTCATAAGTAAATGGTCATCCACTTGAGAGATTTCGATGAAAAACATTCGAGTTCAGTACTCCGTACATCGGATAGGACAATACGCCACGGGGCCTTTCGTTGGCAGCAGGCTAATGAGAACGCATTGAATTTGCATTGGAGAGCATTTTCTTCTGAAGCTAAGTGCGACTCAAAATTGAAAACAATGGATAGAGAAACTGCCAATAGGTTCACCAGAGCACGATGAATTGGTCACTGTTGCTATTTAGTCCCTCATGCTAGTCTCTCATTCTTAGATCTCTCCATTTTTCTGAATTATTGCCACATTAGTTGTCTATAATTACAGTAGTCAATATCGAGAATATCGTCAAAAAAACTTTGGTCCATGATGGAAAAACGAGGATATCCACTTTAATCAAAACCATTCAATCTGTCTATAGGAGTACCAAAATACTAATTGAAAGTGGAATTGTCATAACTCCATACCATGAATTTATTTAATATACCTACTCACTATTCTAATCCAATGCTGTACTTCTGTACAGTTCTTGAAGAGTTCAGACATTTTATTTAAAATTACTCTGCCATCACGCATATGCATTCACCATTGAAGAATAAAAAAGCAGCAGATGGGCGAGAAACAAAAATTTGAATATTGAGATTTAAAAAAATCACATAACCTGAGTCACCTCGTGCAGATATGTCATTTACTTTGCCGGAAAATATCATATTTAGTGTTAATTAGTGTGTGCTTTTAAAATTCAATATAACTTTCCTTTGAATGAGGCTACATATTTCATTACAAGCACCAAAAATCTAGAAAGAGCGAATAGCAAAATATTATTTTGCAAACGTATTTTTTTATGGTAAGTTTAGTGATGCGACTACAGCTTCGTAATATCATTTTGCGAAAGGTTAATTTCACCTATTATTAAAATCAGTCTTGCTTTTTCTTTTTTTAAGCTACTCATATCTTTTAACCATTGCAAATGTAATTGATATAACCTTTTACCGGCACATTCACGAGTTAGAGAATTTTTTTTTGGTGTCCAATCAAAATTCAATTACAATCCCAACAAAACTGCCACCAATACACTCCTGAAATTCCATAGAGTTACAGAGTGTGTACAATATTGTTCTTTAACTCAATTTAACTTTTTTTAAATGAATTGACTCGTGATTTATAAAAAAATTAAGTTGTTTATTAGCATCCTTTTTTAAATTTCCTCTTGAGAGAACAACTGACTGGCTATTATTGAGTTGAAAAATCTTCGTTTTTTATCGCTGATTAGCTGGATTCATTATAAAATTCACAATGTGGGAACTTTTTGACGAAATTTGAAATATTTGAAAGTTTCAATTATCCTGCACTGTTACCATGAACGTCCTTTCAATTATTTTCTCAAAGGTCACGTGATAGACTGATTTAACTAGACTTATAACTCATACTACAGTTTTCCTTCATTCCCAATAGTTTTCTTTCCAACCTGATGCTGTTTTTATAATTTACATGATTAATTCATTATGTTTGGAGAGGCTGAGTAGTAGAGAAATTATGCTTGAGGGTAAACTTTTTTATATGATTCTGGTGGAAGACCAAATCGTGCTTTAAGCTCATCACTTAATCAAACCTAATACATATACGATTATCGATTAGAATTACGCCACTGGTTGTATGAAACTTACATTGAAATGGATATAGAAAGTTATAATTGAATTGGGAAGAAGAACACCAAGTGTAATATAATTGCATCTAGGTAGGTTTTACTTTTGTGGAGAAGTATTTAAGCGTGGGGATTTCATACCGACAGATACCTATGTGAATTGGTAACATGCATGTTTACTCAATTCATTATCCAATTTTTAATTATATTTTAGGTGAACATGTTAGTTGAATGAATTACCTGAGTGCTATCAACCCAAGAGACATAAAGAGTATTTTCAGGAAACTGATGGTGAATACTAAGTTAACATTTAGTCAAATGAATGATTTATCTATTTTTTAACCCAATATTATCTTGTGACCTGTTATCTGAGATTTTTTTCTTTATCTAGATGAGTTAAAGGATCAAATTTGTTTAGAATCTAATGTTTTCCGTACCCGTAAGGTAAAAAAAAAATATTTACCTAGACCCTAAAAGCAGCTTAGTTGAAGCATTTTGCCTCTGTCGCTAATAGAGCGAGATGCCTACTTTTAGCATCAAACATGCATTTATGTTTTGAGTGTGATTTGACCGTCGAAAAAAGTAAGCTGTTCTCACATTTGAGGCATGTTTTATGCTCATAGTTCTTAGAATCCTTTTTGTGAACTCCTCGCAATGCTTCAGAACTCGTTTCTAGAAATCACGTTTTTAAATATAAATTCAACAATGTTAATAGTTTTTACGTAATTCTCGGTTATGACTAATGATATAATTCGCTATTGCAGATCAAGCTATTTTTGCGGCACGTTTAGCGCAGTGGAGCACTAAAACAGAATACTGTTCTTGATGAAGTTTGGAACAACACCAGGAACGATCCGTGATAGCCAACTAGACGAGAAATTGGCGCTATTGATTCCGAGATAAACTTCTTTTTGAAACCCCAGGTTGAAGCAGGCTCTGACAATTATTCAGATCGATGCTTTTCGCCGCGTACTTCCTGCTGAGACTAAATAAAAAATGCCGTGAGAGCGATGATTGGCCTAATATTTGCCTGTGGTCCCTTGGCTTTCATTCCGCTGTTGTGACACGTGAGTGCATTCCCCTCCTCGTGACCCGACCCGTGCTTTGGCGACCGCCCTCCTCGGAGTCGATTGTGTGCACAAACGTGCACCAGCGGCGGTCACTAGCTCCCCCCGTGCTCATTCGTCAATTCACACCGGGCTTAATTATGCACGTTGATAGCCCCACCAATTGACATATCGGATAATTGACTCTTTCCCAAACCCCTGGGATAATCGGTGCGCGAATTTATTTGCCGTCGGACGATCGAAAAATCTTTTCATGGATGGAGTCCTTTTTCGCGGCGTGGACGTATATCCGGTTGCGAGTGTTTTTGGGCTGTATGCAGGCATCAATCGAGGCGAGCGAATGTTTTAACGAGTTCCTCCTCTCTGTACGGTTCTCGCCCCTATCCCCTTTCTGGCCCTTCTTCTCTCTCAAAGGAATATCGGATGGTACCAACGGTTCTTTCCTACGCGTGTGGACACTTCAAATCAACCTCGCCGCATAAAGTGGCTTTTACTTTGTGCTCTCGAGGCCAAGTCCATCTCACGCTGCAGGCTCTGTTCGTCGCTCAGTATTTCACGTCCCGATGTATTTCGAGGCGGGCCGCTGGAGCCATACATCCCTAAGAGTCATTCGATGCCAGCCGGCCAACCCTTATCCACCATGCTAATTACCGGGTTGTCCTGTCCCCCAGGCCCGTTTGGGTGTGAGGGTGTGTACAAGGCGATGTCGATCGTATTAAGGGGTAAACAAGTGACTCGGTGACGGCACAGGACGACAGTGTGCGTGGGGGAAATAGTTCCCCAAATCACTGGAAACAACATGAGCGCAATGGAATCGCACTTTCCAACGGAATCCGTGCCGTAATCATTTTTACCCTCAGCATAGGCGGTTGGGTTAGGATAGTTTGACCTTTGAGGATTTTAACCGGAACCAGAGCATATACTGCCATATGTTTGGGCACTAATTTCCTTTCTTAAGTTATTCGTGTGTAAACTACTCTACCTACTGTGTGATATGCCCTTTGTTTAAACAATAACAAAATAAATATATTTATTAAATAAATAATTCACTACGGTGTCTCCATACTTCCAGAGAAAATTGATGCCTCAAACGGTCAAGTAACTGATTGTCATCCACGTACATACATGCATAATACCACTACTTAATAACCCAATCAAAATTATGGATGTTCTACAAAGATGGGTAAGCATGTTCACGATGATATAAGGATAGATATTTCGCTCTTACGCGTATTCAATCTATACACGGGAGTGAATTTGATCACGGCCAGTGGTTCTGTTGGAGCTTACTTCTTTAACTAACCTTTCTATAGTACAGATTAGATCTTTTGCAGACAGTCAAAACGGATAGCTTTACTTTAGATATGTTTTAAAAACGATTTCGTATTATGCTAGATTCGACCAGATAAAAAACATTAGATAGACATGTTATCGTACCGATGGATTAAAAAGTGATTTTCGCCTCTTTTATAGGAAAACCCAAAGGCAGCACAGCAAAGGGATAGATAGGTCAAAAGGATGGGATAGATAGCGTATAGTTAGTAGTCTATAGTGCAATATGCATGTATTAAGAACCAATTCCTTTATAATTATGTAGATATTAACCATCTGGCTGCATGTGACCCTATTATCTAGTAAATGTCCAAAAAGTATCCTAGTTGCATGTTAATAGTGCAAATATGCATCACTTTACATGCACTATTGACATGCAGCGTGGCACTCTAGACAAGCAACTAAGCATTGATGATGATGTCTTAAGCTTATTTCTTTTGGTCGAGCAGAAACTGAAAAATCCTATCTGGTGTCAATCTCGTTTGATGGATGAAGGGAGATAAACTACGTCTTTCTTATCTTTCACAGGGATCTTTATAGTAATCCTTCTTTATTTCCATGCCTAATTAGTAAAAAGTCGGTCTTTTTAAAGGAAAAAAAGTAAGTATGAACGGAAGATGAATAAAATAGAACTTCGGCCCTTTGCGAGTCCTTTTCTTTGGCACCTCCAACACTTACCCCGACGACATTAAGGAAACTCATCGAAGTGGAACGTAGTTTGGGTTGGAAGTACTCGTGTCTACAAAAAAGTAATGGACTTGGAGATCATTTGATCACCGGTGGTTGTGATTAAACAAGGTGTTGTGTGCGCTAAAGCGTGTCCAGGCTGCTGCCGCTGAAGGAAAGTAATAGCCCTACTACCGTCTGAGGCTTCGCAGCAGTGTTGGCAATGACCTAACCAACCTCGCAACAATATCTCGTAACGGCCTTCAACGCCCTCCCTCCCCCTCTCCCCCTCCCTATTCCCCTCCACCGTCAACTCCACCCCACAATCTGTCTAAATTCGAATCAGTGGAAAGTTAAATTGGCCTTTGCCATTTTTGTATCCTATATTTACGAGTGTCACTTCCTTTTATCAACATAATGTATTTACCATCTGCTATGCGATTGTACAGGGTTCATGCCGGTCAGGGGAGTCATGGAAATGCCAGGGAAATAAAAATCGGGACTGGAAGTCATGGAAATGTCAGGGAACTTAGATTCTGGTAAGGGAAAAACTCCAGAGACGCCAGAGACACAGCAAAGAGATGAAAATCGTGGTTGAATGCACGGAGCATTGCTTCGCTCGAGCGGCAAGGTGTGCATTTTGTTGGCGTCAGCTTGCCGTCTTGGCTGGGCGGCAAGGGGTAGCACCGAATTGGCGGCTCGCTCGGGCTCGGGGTCTGGCTGCTTGGCCTGCTAATCCCTTGTTTTGTTTTTGAATTTTTACCGGAATATGTTACTTTCCTGGAATAAATAAATTTTATTTCACAATATGAATGTGCAATTAAAAAATATTTCTACTCTTCTGTCTATTAACATTTTATTTGTACAATTAGTTAACAAACATAAAAATAATAAGTAACTGGTGCAGAATAAGTTCCTAGATGTTTTTATAAAACGATTATATATTGCATGTTGTTCAAAATGAATGTAGGTCAATAACAACTATAAGCAAATGTTTTAGTTAATTTCTTGTTGTAACTATTTAAAATGCTTATAATAATGACAGATTAATTGGTGCTAATCTCTCACAGTACATATTTATGAAGAATGTTTAATAATTAAGTTCAAAAAGCTATAATCATTGATACATGTTTCACTGTTCATTTTATATTAAATTGTATTCTGTTTGTAGTGTTAACTAACTTAGAAGTGTAAAAAAAAACTACTGCAGATTACGAACAAACGTGTTTATGTTAAAAACTGCTTCAAATTCTCTGTTAGCTTAAACTCAAGTCTTTAAACAAATGTATTATAATGCATTCCTCTTATTTCACATTTCAAACCATGGGTTTATTACAAAATTATCCAGCACCTTTGATAGCATCTATGTGAATGTAGTTGCAACACACTTATTCTATGTTCTTATTTTTGTATTTCATCTGAGATGGTCGAGTCGATGACCCCAAAACGGAGATACTGTGCAACCTATAATCCAGACAAACCACTGTATAATTAATAATTGTATTTATCTAATCTGGAATAAAAATCATTATTATTATTAATATACCTTGCTGCCGTTTGCCATAAAATCCCTATATATGTCTGCGATGCCATTGACATAAAGTTAGGGAAAAATTTGGACTGGAAATCGGGGAAAAGTCGGGGAAATTGAAAATGGAAAGTTGGTATGGACCCTGTTGTACTAGCGGTAATATTCACTATCCTTAAAAGCTATAACGTGCGGATGTGCTCCTGAAAGAATGTTTGGATCAAATTTCGCTTAAATTCATTCGTCGATATGAGCGATTTAGGCACACAATACCAGAATCCTAAGTGCTTGTTTATGTAGATCGGAATTTAACTGCATCGGAGGTTGATGGATTCCGGTAGTACGCTGAGGAATGATGAGACACGAAGAGTGGAGAAAACACCTCTCGTATTTTCACAGAAATTTCAATATAATTCAATAGATTTCGACGACTATAGCATCAATATGAAGGATAACGGTTGATTTTATTAAAAGTAACGTGGAGCTGGTGTTTTTTTAGTCATGTACTAGAGAAGGTTGTTTTTGCCGCCATTGATGCATGGCACGTTCAGAGTAGTGTGGTCTTTTTAATAAAACAGTTTCTGGCGTCACTCGTTGAAATTTATCCATCGTGGAGATAGAAATAGCAGCACTCTAAGTCCACGTATACATTATATTTAATGCTCGATCCGGCTTTCACCACAGCGTAACATCATTAGCGTAGCATCACCTGATGATGCTACGCTGTGGCGAAACCCATGTCGTGCATCAAAAATTATTTAAATCATGTGGAATTGCTATGTTGGTATTTCTATCTCCATAGTGTGTCCTTGTCGAAGTATTACGAGTAAACTTATTGTAACTAGTAATTGGATTACTAAATTAAAATCTCTCGTATTAAATTAAAACTTTTAACTGTTAAATGCATTTTTTCAGTTACCATGGCGACTTGAACCCTATTGGTTGTTTTTACTAAAAAGTGAATTGATTCTCTGTTTTGAGTGCATGGGCTAATACACATTCTGACTACATCAAGGCTCAATTTTACCTTCTTTAGACGCTAATGCTTACCGTTTTCCTCTCTCGTAAGCAGCTTTGGACTTTTACTCATCAATCTAGGAAAGTAATATATCTCTGGATATCCTACATTCACCGTCCCCTCTTGACCTTTTTTAAACCTTGTGTTTTCCAGTTCGTATTTTTCATACATACCTATATCTCCTGCCCTTTTCAAATCCAAGGTATTACAGCTCCAAAAACGTAAAATGACCTAGAAGGGATACGTGTGATTGGGTAAAATTATAATTATTCGATAAATTCTAGGATTCTAGGATTTCAAATGAAATCGATCCGTGAAGTTTCCGATAGATGGCAGTTTATGGAAAATAAGCTGGGGGATCGCAGTTGAAGAATAGGGATTTTAGAAGTTATTATATGTAATATAGAGGAGGAGTAAGAGATTACGTTGTTAACCTATTGTAATTCATGGAACGTGATATAATGTTGTGATGCCAATGGACACTTTGAAATAATAATAACACTGCTGCAACCGGTTTATTGTCTTGAAAAAAAATTAAAGTTAGGAAAATGCTATAAAACGCGTGTTGTAAATATTTTTGATGGGATACAATTTTATATGATGATATTAATTTCTATAATATTATGTCCTAAATCTAAATGATCAATCGATCGGTGAGTTACATTTTAGAAGATAATATAATAATAAGGAAGATCGTCCATAGATAATATATATTATCTTAGCATTCATCTGACTACAGTACTACCTATTTTTCTGGAATTAAAATTGGTTCCATTGCAGAAGCAAGATTTAAATTTTTTTTCGGGTTACATCGAGACATTCCGGTGGAGCATCGCGGAAAACTAATCTCCGATCCGCGCATTCAGTAAAATTCGATTGTTGCGGCTGTCACCAGGGCAACGCCGTCGGAGAGGACTTTGGGGCGCAATAACAAAGCCTTTCGGGAGCTTTTCTTTCCTCTCTTCCGTGATCCTTTTGATGTCGCCGCCGCCCGAGCCGTGGTGGTTCCCCACTTCGCTCCCCCTCCTCTCGCCTCCACACCCGTTCGACACCCGCCCCCCTCCTCCTCTTCCGAAAGCCGCTCCTCGAATCAACGAGAGTTTGACCTGTCGGCGCGACTCTTCAGGGCGTCCAACAGAACTCGCCCTCTAACGCACCCCGTTTGTTCGCTCTCTGAATAGAGTGGACAGTGG
The DNA here is from genome assembly GCA_933228895.1 of Platycnemis pennipes. Taxonomy (NCBI): domain Eukaryota; kingdom Metazoa; phylum Arthropoda; class Insecta; order Odonata; family Platycnemididae; genus Platycnemis; species Platycnemis pennipes. The sequence continues at coordinate 86,763,615 of OW121857.1, forward strand.
GGGGGAGGAAAAAAAAGAAACTCACTCCCTAATTCACTCCGTCCAACTACAAACGGCAAAAATTAACTTACGTACGTCCTCTCTCCGGCACTTGATGAATCCACAGAAAGATGTGCGGACACAGTACATACTCTAGGTCATTAATTTCTCAATTTTAAGAACACCTTTTTATGCTTGGTTTGTCGTGATTCACGTCTCTGCTTGGGTTCAAACCTTAATTAATGACTTTTGGTCATCTAAGCGGACTTCATAGTTGAGTAAACCAATGCAGAAGTAGCCTATGTTTATTCCAGAGTAAAGGTATTGAACTCGTACCTGTTGGTCCGTAAAGTAACCTTTAATGCAATGCAGAAAGAAAATTATAATCTTCAATCGTTGCAGCTCACTACTCTTCATTTACCTTCCACTTCTTGGTCCACATATTTTATTCATGGATTCCTTTGCATTTCTCTCAAATTGATTTTTACTCGAATAGCAATTTTTTAAGACCTTGAGGTTCCAGGATATATTTTACGGAATTGGTTATTGGCATCGGCTGTTTTGCATTGGAGAAATGATTTTTTGGGTTACTGGTAGAGGCCTTATGTTATATACTCATTTCATCTTCTTGACTGTCATCATATATCTATGGAAATAATTATAAATATGTTTCCCATATCGATGTTATAAATATAATCGATTATAAATATGTTTCCCATATGTTCCTACTCGTGCACCACTGCCGTAAAACCTCGAGATATATGTTTGAATAAGGTGTGCACTTCTGCTTCCAGTGATATCTACACGTAGTGTTACAGGGATACATCCTTCAAAGTACCTGTTTTGTTATTTATTTTCTGTACTCCACGATAGTATATTTCGTCGATACTCATGTTGGATTTCTGCTGTCAGCTGAAGTGTGGACATCATGTTTATCTCATATCTTATATAGTCTTGTCTGCATTGTCGCTCAACTCATAAAATTGTTAACTCTCTCTCAAATTGTTACTGAGTGTATAACCGTCTTCTTTCGTGATGTTAACAGGCATTTTTTTATTTTTATACACCTTATCGACCTATGAAAATAGTGGACCTCTTTGAAATTAATTTTTCTCCTGCTAGTTTGAGGTTTTGAACTGTACTGGAGCAATAATGTTCTGCTCTTGCAGGGATGCGGTAATTTTCATTTCTAATTTCTCTTTGATGTTACAAGAGGCGTACTTCTCAAGGTCTATAGGTCTGACCGGTGAAGGAGTGGCTATAGTTGTTGCACATCAAATTGTATGTACGCATCCGCAAAGGTTAGTTGAAGGAATATTTTTGGACTCTGGATGATTTCCGCTGCCTCGGTAGAACACGCGTATATGGCCGTGACTTTGTGCTTGGAGAGAAGTTAAGTGATTTTTATATGGTGTCAGGCGTGCTTGGCAGGGTGGCTTTTTCTTAATATTTTTCTGTTTTTCATTGATTTCGTGGAGTTATAGGTTTTTTGCCTGGACAACTTTGCAGAGATCATAAATGGTATAAGATACGATATAAGCAAGACATAATCAGAAACTCTTCAGTGGATATGAGGAAGCCAGTGAGAGTCCTGGCAAAATATTTTCCTGAAACGTTCAATCATGGAATAAAGCCCAGGACATAAATATTATTCTGGTGCCTTGTTTTTTGAGAGAACGCAATTTTCTCGTAGTTTTTCTAATCATTACTTCTGTATAGAATCGCTCATGGTTATTCTGCTATCCAAATATTGATAACCTATTACCGTTATTAAATTGATATTATTTACTTATATTTTCTTATGTTAACCACCTGCTCCGTTGCTCTGATAAATTATTTTTCAAATCTCTACCCTGATGACATATTTTTATGATCTTCCGCTGGTGAATCCGGACATTTTGTGCATTTTCTTCTATCCTTGCAATGACAATTTTTTTCCAGCTGGTTGCCACGTGCACCTTATTTTTCCACTTAAATCTCTCATTGACAAATACCCTAATTTCGTAGTATCCTCACTTATATTTCCAGATTACAAGCCGGTGTTAAACACAAAATGTTTTCGCATTCGTTGGATTCATATAAAGATGATTTTAGTACTTGAAATGGTGTAATTTGTTGCCATAGCTTATGACCAAAAAAGTAGTTTTGGAATACTTTATACAGTTTTCTTACTTTATTAATATGTTTCTCTCTCTGAAATGCCGTATATCTTTTTTTTCATTCTCACAGCCAAATCGTACATTTTCCCTTCCGGAAAGTTCAGGTCATACCCGCGTATCTCGCTCTATTCCCTAAGGCCCATCCCTAATTACATGCTCTTCAAGGTCGCTGCAAGAGCGTCAGCACCTAATTTTTCCGTCATTCCCCGCCTTTCCTTCGGAATCTTCTGGTAATCAAATTTTTCCCCGGCCACAACTTCCTTTTCGTGCGGTCCCAAACTTTTTCCCTCTCACGTCTGATTCTTTTTAATTCCGTTCCCCAAGTTCCTTTCCGTTCCACTTCTCTTACCACGCAACCCCTCTTTCTTCCCGACGGAATGTATCGTCTCATCTGCCGAATCCATGTATAACCCCTGGCAAAACTTATGTACGTGCCCCATTAGCTCCTTTCTTTCCGCTATCGCCGGGATCAGAGCAGATGTCAAGGTCGATAGACGGATGTAATAAGTTAATCACTGCAGTAACGTAGATTTGCTTCGGGAACTTTTTGGATGGAATTGAAGCAACTTCAGAAACGTTAGTCCTCAGGGAACCAAGAAAATTTTCTGGATAATCCGCGGTGGACAGGTGGACGTGAATGGATGTTCTTAATCTTCTTGTGCTGAGTTACAGTTAATTTAAAGGTAATTACGGCAATGTACAGCTCTCTCTCTCAGCCGTGGCAATTGAAAGGTCACGATCCAAATCCACGTGACCATACACGTTTTATTTGATTTTGGATCATGCTTAGAATCATGTTAGATTAAATGGTGCGCCTAATACCTATTGGACGGACACTCTTAAAATTTATTTGCACTTATACTTCCCGCATCTCTCTCCAATGGTGCTACAGTCATAGTTGAGCCTAGGTCTCTTCAATTTTCCGTCTCAATGGATCTCGGTTTCTTGTCTGTTCTTTTCGGTTCCTGATCCCTAGTAGGTCTATTACAATCCTTGCTTACGTTATCTTCCCATTTTACCCTTGGCTTGCCCAATTGTCTCTTTCCTCCCATACTCTTAGTGAAGTCTTTTTTTTTGCCACTCATGTCTCAGACATCCGGACTTCTGGACATTTCCTTCCCACAGGAGCTTTATTAATATAATGTGTGTGGAGATTTTGGGTTCTTGGTACAGTTCATATATTTCATCGTTCCAACGAATTCTCGTTATCCTTTCACTGTTTACTGGCCCAAAGATTCTCCCCTGCATTCTTCATCCTAGGCTATCAGTAGTTCAGAAGATTTGGCAGTCTATTTCCATGTCTCACTTCCGTATGACAAACCTGGATTAGACATTTGTTTTCCTGTGCACACTTTTAGACTTTAAGTCTGGAAGTAGGGAGTAGAAGGTACGGATTGCTGCATCTATACGCTTCCTTATTTCCTTGGTCTTATCGTTGTCCTCATATTTTCCGCGTTCTTTCTCGTGTACCGCAAATGACTTTGCTAAAACAATCTCCCGTTTAGCTTCATTCATTTTTTAATTCGATTGCTATTTGTGGAGAGGAGTTTTAAGAAAAGATTGGAAGCTTTATAAATATGGCTGTGGTTGAAAATGTTAAAATTGCAATAAATGAAAATGAGGATGTTGTCTTACGCATGGTATTGGCGGAAAGAAGATAAAGGGGTAATTTAGAGAAGAAAAATTGGGTGTTTGAACAGGCACTTGAACAGGGATAATAGAACTCTAAAGGCCCTTATCAATGCTGGGTTAGAGAGGATTAAGAAGGAAAAGAAATGATTCTATAAATAAATATAAGAGTTTTCTTGATAGCTTTTGATTCAATAAAAATTCTCATTTTGTGTATTTTACGCTACATTTAGAATTTTGTGGCTTTATATGAATGGCAGTTATTTTTTCTCAACCGCGCGTTCTTCAAAATATTTTCATCACTAGAGTCTTCTTTCTTAGAAAAAATGGTTTGGAAAAGCCTTGATGCCTTTGCTTTATTCCTCTTAACCTGATTGCATTCTATAGATTGGATGGAGCATGTTTTGAATGAAAGCTTGTGCTAACTTTAGGAAATCCTGCATATTGCATGTTAAAGGTTAGAAATCGTTGAACACAATCGAAAATTAACTTCCCGGCGAGGTTAATGTTTATTTTTATTGTAAGGGCAAGTGACGGAAAAATCAAATCAGAAATTTTTAGAATATATTACTGGAATTACTGGATACCAGGTGGAAAATTATGGAGTTGATGGAAATAGAGTCACGGTCGGTATGGGATGCTCTTGAAAAAGGATCTTAAATTGTCCGCAGTGTAATACCCCTACCGACGAATGTTGTCCTCTGTATGATAATTGTGCACTTCACACAGCACTTACTAGGGACCGGTATTACTCGCAAAAAAATCTTTATTCTTGAACTTGATCTCGGGCCTTCGGATTGAAGGCGTTGCGTCGCCAAAGCACTGATCTGATCATCCTACAACCAGATGAAAGTAATACATAAGTTTGTATTGACTGTATGTATTCCTGTTCGGTGTAAATGGAACATTTTTAGTTTCTACAGTGATAATTGTGTTTTTTTCGAATCACATATTTTAGTTGGGCTACAATGGTCCTAGTTGTCTACTTTATGTACACGACTATGACTTCACGGAGTAATTAGTATACCATATCAGCAATGTTGGTACAAGTGATTTACTTCGACAATATTTTCCAATCGCCCGGAATATGTTTCGAGAGGCGACATTCATTTCTCCACTTCGAAATTACGCAGCAGTAATGCAATTATGCTCCTGTTCAGTGGTGTGTTAAGAATTACGGTTTGCTTCCGCCACTATATGTTGGTGTTAATGTCAGCCCAAAATTGCTGTATTCGCCACTTCTCGACTCTATGTTGCATAATAAATCAGGGGAAAGAGAAATATTTTGTGTAGTTGCTTTGCCAACAACTTCATCGACTTAATCATACTTTTTACCAGGATATTAACTAAATTCTCTATTTGAGAATTGTATACATCTATGACAGTTGGAGGTGAAAGTTTCAAATGAAATATTTTTACTGTGAAAATAACTGGAGTCCCTATTATATGTTTGAGCTATACCAAGTAATTTATATATCTTCTACTCTTATGTTAATTTTGGCAGTTATACCCTTGAAAAGCAAATTTTAGGTAATTTTCACCGCGCAGATTTGACAATCTAGCCTATGAGGTGTAGTACTGGGCCACTTGGGAAAGGTATGCTGTTTAATTCTGATGGAGACATCTCCACACGTTTAGCTTTGCTGAAAATAATGTGAATATTACACCTGTGGTTTCACTTAAGTACATATACATTAAAGTTAGCCATTAGCATTTGGGTATACGGCAAGGGGTGAATTAATGCCAGTAAAATGTCATCTATGAGAATTAAGAAACATTGTTAGTGTCCAAGTTTCATATTTCACCGATAGCAACTAAGTTACCATTGGAGCGAGGAGATTTAATGTGTAGTGCAGCTTTTTACCACAAGGTAACGTGGTACCGAACTGATATGCTAAAATATTTCTCAAATTTATTTTCTTACTTGCCAAATAAACGGGCAAATGTCGGAAACAATTACACTCATGAGTCAAGATTTTTTTCTAGAAATTCCAAAAACTAAAATCTATATCAACTTTCCTTAATTATTTCCATGATGGCATCGATTATTTAAGTATTTTACCTGTTGTGTTCATAAGGAATGACATTGCAAACAACTGTACCTTAATATTTGTTTATCTAGTTTCATTTTCATGATCTAACCCATTATATATATTTGGGTTATATAAGACCCATATAATAATAATATATATATGGTGAGCTCTGCCATCAGGAATCAGACGGAACTTCAAGATTAACACTATTTATGCGTTTGCTGTGCTCATCTCTCTGCATGACGCCTTTGAAGTGCCTGAAATGAGATTATATTTTTCGCTAATCCAAGCGCTAGCACCTGAACGATCATTATTTTTAAATTCCATGTTATTGCCTTTTAATTCCATTATTCCACCTGCTTCGTTTTCTGAATGTAGGAAAGTCGAGTTTTTTCGAGGAGCTGGGAATTCATCATCTGCGATCGGTCTCCTTGCACGTGCTGGAGTATCCTTTTGTGGGATTGAAAATACGTTACAAACTTCGTCTTCCCTCCCCAACGAAACGACTCCCTGAATATCGTTCGTGTCCCATCAGCATCTCCTCTTGCCCGACTCCAGCTCTGTTGGCCCCGGGCTAAACGGTCCCACATCGTCTGCGCGGATAACAATGCGTCATTATTCCACGTCGCAAGAGGTGTACAAAGTTTATCCGACCCGAATCGCGTTCTCAACAGCGAGAGGAACAAAGGCCTCCCCGAACTTTCTTCCGATGGGCGGGCGGAGAGCGAAGGCTACGTACAATCCCCCCTGGCTAGAAAGCCCCCTTTTCCCTCCCTTCCAAACTCCTCTATGGCATCTTTTTAATGACCTCCTTCGCTTCCCCTACACCCCTTCCTTCCTCCTTAGAGTCAAGAACGTCCAAGAACCCGACTACTCTCCCCCTTTCCCCAAATAGTAGGGCCCTTCTCGTTTCCATCGCCTCACACTCCCTTACTCCCTCCCCGCCGGGCAGGGTAGGGACTCTCTGCATCAGTGGAAGGGGTAGGGGGAGGGTGGAAAAAAGGCAGGGGGTGGAATCGGGGAAGAGGTATGGGTGAAAAAGGGGTTGCGGAGCGGTCTGGGTTGTCAGAGAGAACCCACCTACCAACCATAGGCCACAATACACCACCTTCGCAAACGAGGTCTTTAGGCTCACGCCCCCAACTCATCCATTTAACCCTGGCCAGGGGGGTGGGGGATCAAGGAAGGAGTCAGTCCTACCGTGGCCCATCACTCGTGTGTCCTCTGCCCTTTTAGCCTTTCCTGTCGCGCTGCGAAACCATTGAGAACAAGCCGCAAAAGACCCAGCGTCAGGGGTGGGCCCTAAATCTAACTCGGGGAAATAAAACGAATGGAAAGAGAGCAACGAGTCGGGGATTTTGGTTTATTTTTTTATCCTGCGGGAAGTGTAGGAGGGAGGGGAAAATGAGAGTTAAATTGGGCATTTTAACTCTCGCCTCTGAGAAGCTCTGGTGTTTTTGTTCCGCCCGCGGGCCGCGTTTAGTGGGTGTAGTTTGAATTTTGCTCCGTTGCGGTTAAAACGGTCTCCTTCCTCTTCGTCGCACTCATTCATCAAATTCGAGTTGTTGAGCGGCGTGGAAAGGGAAATTATTTCTGATGCTCAAACTTTTCGTGGTCGCTTTAGCCGAGGTAGTTTTTGGAATGATGACGAATGCAGTGAACAATTCGTTAAAATTTGATAATTGTCTTGCTCCTTTTGGAATTTGATTCGTTGGGAAATTTTCCATCTTCAGAGTCCGGTGATAGCATTACCATATTTGTTTTCAGAATCGAAAGCTTTCTTACTTCATAATACTCTACGTATATTGAACAATCATTTTTTGCGGAAGCAAACTGTCGTCATTAATTGCGGAATATACACTAGTTTTTGAGCGTCTTGTTAAATATGTCATTTTTTCTCCCTATCTTAACTATGGTGTTTGGAAGAATGTGTAGTTTATTTTGTTTGCGACAAACTGCTTAGATCCGTGTTTGGTGAGGAAAATGAACATTGTGCACCTCCCCCTAAAGGTAATATTTGTAGTTTCTACTTCCTCAAATTTCCATTAACTTTTTAAATTAAGAAAAAAATATTTTCATGAAAAGTTATTTCCTACATAATATCAATGCGTATACATTTCGATAATGTTAATTTCGTTGATTCAGGATGATGATACATTGCATTTGAAATGAGTTTCCTGGTATTCCAATCAACAGTTTAATGACAGGCTTTAGATATCACATAGGAATACCAATTATTGAATTTGGCCGTAGTCCAGCTCAATATAATATATTTATTTGCGGCATGGAAACTGTTGAATGTAACCATCTGCAGAATAGTCGTATTTCATGCTGAGTTTCGGAAACCATTCCCCTCTAGGATCCGCCAGCTCATTACCGTTCGGTGGCTTCGTTTCTCAGACTTATTGCGTTGAAGGCTGTTTTAGATTCAACTATATTAATGCAGTGTATAATTATTTTCAATCTCTGGAAACGTATTTTCATTATTAATTAGTGAAAATAGGGTAATTATTTTCTTTAAGAAGCTAAATTACAAATGCAACTTTTGTCCAAGTACTTGGCGTGATTATCACATGCTAAAAAATTGCATAACTGCATGTCATGAAACAATCAAATGTAATGCTTTGAGTTGAATTCAAAATTTCCCTCATGTTAAATATGTACACTGTAAAAAGTAGATCTGATTTTAAGGTACAAAAGCGATCTGAATTTCAGATGCAACAATTTTAAGACAGGGTATGTTGAATTTCAGCAGTATTATCTTGTCTAAAAATAAGGCAGGTGAACGACTGAAAATCAGACCATCCAGAATCCTGCTCCCTCTGCTTCCTGCTTAACTGCTCCTGTACCAACCATCCATGTTCCTACCTCTTCCGCACCTTGAATCCGTGTTCCTGCCTTACAACCAGTCAGCGCTTAAAGTCAGATCGCACTGAAAATCAGATCAACTTTTTACAGTGTACCGTGTCGTCAATAATCTCTTTTCAAGTCTTAAGGGAGATGAAAATTCAATGATCTAAAAAATTCCTTGCTGATATTCTACTTGTTTTATTCTGGCAGAAAATGAGTAAAACTTTATTCTAAAATGTTATACTTCAGGAAAATTAGTGTTCAATTTATTTTTTCTTGCTGCCACTCAGCTGCAAAAAATCACATATTATTTGGTCACATGAAGTTAAATGGATATATTTTATTAGACGCTAATCTAATTTGGCATGTAATGTGTCAGATCTTTTCCAAGCATTTCTCTCTGATCACGTCTGTAGATTGGCGAAGACACTCTTATTGGGGGAATGGAAAACTGTTTTACTGGCAAACTAAAGCTGCGCTTGGTAAGTGACGGTCAATATCTCATTAATGCTGGTGCACAGGCTCAAATCGAAAAATAAGTATAGAATCACTCAAAGTTACACATTTTATATCAAACATAATGATAGTCCAGTCACATTTTAATCCAATGATCTCACTTCATTGTTGCTCATTTGTGAACATTTTGTAGATAAAGATTCGTTTTCTTCATGTTTCTCTATGTTTTGCGAGTTGCGTTGTAAGCGTTGCTTTAACGTCTTCAAGTATTGTGGTATAATAATATAATTTTCTGTACAATTACGTGCACCTTGTACTGTTTACGGAAATAATTTTGTTTTTCTTAGTGAATATGTGAATTTCTCGGTCATAATGTGAATTTTTAGCCAATCTATGAATATTTATGGAAACAATCAATGTCTTCCTTATAGCGAAACGTTCATTTGTGTTGGGCTAAGCATATGATGAACGTAGATGAAGTTGGAAGTCACAAGTACAGGCTTTTTTCGCATAGGAGTCTTCAACACACTACAGTTTTAGACGTGAACTGGTAGAATATTCTTGTTGTTGGTCAGCAGGTAATGGGCGATGATTGGAGGTAGCGGTTTTTCCCTGTGGCAGAGTAGGGGAGGCTAAATGGACCGTTTTTGGTTTGCGGCGTACTGGTGGGCGAATTTAGGCAATTTTACTTCTAAAAAACGGTCTGTCTTATAGAGTATTTTGTGATCTATAACAGCTACAAACTTTTCAAGCCATATGAGCATCGTAAGTATGTTTTTATGGCCATTTTTTGGAAAGTGCGCATCCGGTCCGTTTAGCCCCACGGTGGGGCTAAATGAACCATAGCGTTCTTAAAGCGAAATGTGTGTTTTGAGGTGGCTTTCGAAAGGAGAAACAGAGAAAGAAGAGAATTAAAACTAAAAGAAGCGAGTTCGCAAACAAAAGTCATTTATTAATATATATTTAGATCCTCGACAGAAATATGTTCGACTTAATTTTTGCGTGGATTTTTCGCTGGGCGTCCGCGCTTCTCTGGAGCTGCGGGTGCTTTTTTTGGGGATTCCGCGGCATCCTGCTCAGCTAATAGATCCTCCATGACTTCCTTCCCCATGAAAACAAAGAAAACGCCAAAATTCATGCAAAACATGCGGCCCATTTAGCCCCACAGCAAACGGACCATTTAGCCCCACAGCAAGTTTTGGCAGTGGGAATGGCGCACAACAGATATCCATGAGTTGATCCCCTGAACTCCATTTTTTCCGAAAGAACACTATCTACTTACCTACTGTATCAAAATTCACAGTAAAAACGTTACAAAAACTCTTGGGAGCAATCAAAACCTTGGGAGCACTAATTATTTTGAGCCACCACACGATAACAAACACCGAAACATAAATGGCGTCGCATTGTCACTATTTTTCAGGAATATTTGTGGTTATTAAATCACTAATTTTGTCCCATCTATTGGTTAAGTAACAATGTTTAATGTGTTTAATAATTACAGGTTCAGCAGTCATTCAAATATTAGTTTGTCCCCACCAAAAGTCATATCTTCATATGTAGCTTCATGTATGTCTTATATGGATGGTGTATGAGTATCTCCATCTACAATCAACTAGCGTTCGTTATTAAGGGAAATAATAGAGGTGATCTGTTTCTTAAGTTATAATATTGAGCTTACATTGATGTACGGTGGTCTGTAGTACGCAAAAGTATATATTACTTTGGATTTAGCAGATTTGTGGAACAGACACTTTCTCCTTTTTTTTGCGAATAATCTCTATATTACGACAGTTGTGTTCCTAACCGCGATGAATACTCTCGGTAATTAATATTGGTATTAATATATTAATAAATATATTAATAAATAAATGGTGTAAAACGGCTGATGTTCCTTTGCAGTGCCAAAAGCCGTATTTGGTAAAAATTTGAACACTAGCTCATCAAAAATGAGCGCAAATTTAAATTGAAAAAATCAAATGCGGTATATTTAGCCCCACTCTCCCCTACTTCGAAGAACTCTAACAAAACCGAGTCTTTTTGAGAATGAAGCGTTGAGAAATGTGTTTCAATTTTCCATATACTGCGATTAGAAAAACTTACTGGTTTGGATACCTCTACTCACCCATTGTTGTCCTGTACATGGCTCGTATCCCCACCCGTATATTGAACTTGTATCCGGGAAATCTGAGAGTTCCGTACTCGTTTGCCCTTAAAAGGGTTCCCGCGTCGCCATCTTTTATCTCCGCTAATCACCTCGATTGGCGCGTGATGAGATTCCCTCCAACACCTCTCCTGCGGCGTGTCTCTTGTAAGTGGTGCACGAGCGCAGTGAGGCGGGTAGACGCAAAGTAGCTGTATAACGTTGTTACGCGGGTATTACAACCATCAGGCTCACGAGTTTCACGACTGATATAGTGGCAGGAATGGAATGAAAAATTACTCCTGACGTGGATTTAATTTTATTGCAGAGTTTTCTTCATTTTAGCATTCTCAAATTTTAGCCTTCTTTGAGGATTTGTATTTCTCGAGGAGGATGAAAGAGTGAATTTTACCCATCTTATAGTTCATCGGAAGGCATATAAGGTAACAAATTAAAACTTTTTTAATGCTGTAATTGTTGAAATTATTTTTCTTACGTCCCTTTTAAAACAAAAAAGACAAACAACATAATTTCATTGTAGTAATTGAAAAATGAGTAACTTCGACAGGGAAAAACGTTTATTGCGACCGGGAAACAGAATAAGAACATTTATTTATTATCATAGATCCAAACGACACTGCTCTTTGACGATGGACTTCCGCGAGCCTTTTACCCTTTGGATGTGAGCAGAACCGCTGGAAACTATCTTCTTTGCAGGTAATGGTCTCGTTGAAAGTCTCCACCAGCTTGATAGCGCATTCAGCATGATCATAAATCACACCCAAAGCCTTCACCTTATCTTGACTAATTCTTTAGTCGCTGTTGTTGTGCCATGTCATAGAATCCTCTTCCAAAAAATCTTCTGGAATACTAAGTATTCGACAAATTGAGAGACTATTCGTTGTGACAAAATCTGCAAGCACTAACCTGTTGGTATATCCTAAATTCCTGTGCAATCATTTAGAAGGATTTGATACGCCTTCTTTGTTTTTTTAGGTTGTATACATGTTTCTTTTTTTTCATACGGGCTATCGCTATCGTCGAAAAATTATAGTGCCGACAACTGTTCTCTCTGATACAAATGCCTGCTCAATTTCTTTAGAGAATTGGATGCCGTTGCACTTTCAAGGCTACTATACTCTTGTAATCTGGTTATTTGCTTCAAATCCTTTTTTGGTGCATGTTATATCTCGTCATATGATCTCTTCCTCTCCGCTCGACGCGCCGACTTCGCTGCCTCCTCTCTCTCTAAGAATGCTAGCTTACGATCTTTTGAAGCACTTATACTACCAGGGTGTCCCGGTTGCCTCTGCATTTTCAATAAATCTTTGTCCTCATCATGTTGCATAACTTCAAGTGCATTTACGATGGCAATATCAAACAAGTGATCTAGTTTTTCTTTAAATACCACTTCATTCTTTAGATGCCGCGCAGTGGGTCTTCGAGTTTTTATTGAACTTCAATAGCTCACCGTACAGTGCCTCTATTTTTTCTATTCCACGTATTTCTTGAATAATAGGAATTCTCTACATAACAGTCCAGAATGGAACCACGGACATCATCGTTAGTCTCGCAATTGCACGCACCCCTTGTTACAGGGTTATGTGGTGGTGATAGAACACCTGTAGCACTTCAAGAAGCAAAGGCAGCTTATTTTTCGGGAAACATAGTTTTGACTCCGAAAATTTACTCCACACCTTTCGAAATCCGACTGCGATGGAGTTAAAAGAGGCAGAAAACATACAAACTCGGGTACGGGTCTGAAAATTTTACCCAAGGTATTCGACTCCTCCCTCCCCCCGCAGAATCTCGTCAGGGAAGGTGCGAGGGGGGCGTAAGGCAATGAGGGTCGCAGGACTTACAGCTGACCGCGAATGCGGCCCGCGAGAAACCGGCTCTGCATTAGGGGTGAGGCGCGCGGCTGTAGCTTGCGCAAAAATATTTTATTCGTGGAAAACCGTTGGGCGGACGTAAAATTGCAGCGAATTGCGAGCCTATAGAAGTGTAAAATTGTGCGTTACCGTTTAAAATGGTGTTATTTCCTCACATCTAGGAAATTGAATGTTATTGAATTTATGTCCTTTGAGTAACCTCTAAATGTTAAACAATAGGGCTGAAATATTTAGCATATCCATTCTGCACCCCATAGCATAATTTAATAGGTAAAAATCGAAAATCCGAAAAAGATAAAAAAATAAGCAACGCCCTAGAGCCCCCCGTGTCCGAAAACTGCCCGGTTTAAAGCCCTTTCAGTTTGGGAGTGGAGGGCTCGCGGATAGCATCCCTTATCGCCCACATCGAAGTCTGTAATTGATCGGCCGGTCACAAAGCCCCTCTCCTCCTATCTCCATGAATGCATACCTTTCCCAAATCCCTGTACCAACCGCTGACTCACGGTGCGATTAGGTTTCGACAGTTGAGAGGCGAGGATCTGTATCCTTTAAAGTGATTTTGGTCGGAGTGAGTGAAAAGCCCGGAGTGTAGCGGAGGTGTCGGGCTTTTGCCGGCTTGCATTACGCCCACGGTATCTGATCCTTGTGATTTCGTGAGCGCGAAGGTTTGACGTATGCTCGAGTTGCATTGTCATATCGTTTGTCCAAGACCTAGCATGTTGTTAGAACCAAAATATTGATATATTTGAATAAAAATGCAAGTAGAGGAGTTTTGACGTCTTTTAAGCTATTGATAACGCGAAATTAGTTGGAGTAAGGAAGTTCAGAACCCACCCGTATGACCTAGGAGTGCATTACTGAATCCCTAATTGCTGAAGTAATTTGTAATAAATTAACGTACCGTAATGAGATTGATTATATAGAAATCTATGATTTCACTGAAACAATCAACCTAGTTGACGAACATGTACCCTAATTCTAACTCGCCTGAAGTTTTAGATCATGCGTCTACTAATACGATTATAAGACATTCAAACCTTAACTGCGAAATTGCACAATAGTAGAAATTTTACTGAGAAAAATATCTTTAATTTTCACATTGAAAGATATAGTATTCTTGGTAACTTGTGTACTAGAAGTGTAGACTAGTGTTTGGGTACTAGAAACCTCCGGGTTAGAGTGCCGGTCATGGCGAATGATTTTTTTATCTGAGGAGTTTCTACGAATATAAGGATTAATTTATTTCGCAAAGTTCTTAAAGATACCGCAGTTTATTCTTTTTGTGTCAGTATTGATGTAATTTAGCATAATTTGCTTACAATTTTGCAGCAAGTCGATTGATTCCCGAGAAGCTGTATTTTAGCCAATGTTGAAGCGTCAAGTCTGTTGAAACGCTGAAGCTACAGTCTGGTATTTGAGAGGAAATAGGAATGCGTCAGTCCGCGTCGCAAGGCGCCTAGGGTTTCATTAGTTAAAGACCCATGTGATGGACGGAGCATTACACATGAAAAGCAGTCCACACAGAATTCAAGTCATGACTACGATTACATTGCACGGGCTAAATTACTGCCGGGATCATGGAACACTGGAGCATTATTGTGGAAGGTGATTAATCTGTCCACCAAACAAACATTGTCCCTTTCCCCTTGTAGCTGCAGACGTTAACGGATTTCATTGACGTATCATTGAGCTAAGCGGGAGAAATATTTTTTTTCCATTGTGACGATAAAAAGTGTATTTTCTGATAATAGCCTTAGCTCAAGAAAGTTACGTGAAGGAATTAAAGATTAAGTGCATGCAATGGCTAGTACTGGCTAGTTATCTGCCAACCAAATGTAGCCCACATTTTATCAAATTATGTAGGTATATCGATATCTAATTGTCGGTATCATCCAACCAGCAACAAGTTTGTGTGGCAGGGTATAATTTCAGGTGACGCCATTAACATATTCATTCAGATTTAATTACGGTGTTGTACGAATAACACGTTTGGTTTATATCCAGATGTTTGTATGCGTAGGTTTACAAACAGATTCATTTAGGAAAAAAATATCTTGATAAATAGTTAAATGATTATCGCAGATTTTTTTCTATTCATTTTATACCGCCTATTTCCTTTTCTCTTTCGCAATCCGTCTCAAAAGAGGAAATTTTGGTGGTTATACTATATTATACCGTTGGTGGATCTTATTTATATACATAATACATTATGTGTATATGATATATTATACTACTGGTGGTGGGTGGTTGTGGTCCTTATTGGTGGAATAAGTGAAGAGCAGAGAGGAACCAATGTTACCTTTTAGTTATTTGAAGAAGATGATCAGCAGCTAAGGACACTTGCCCCATTTTACTGAGCTAGGCAAGAGTTTTATGGAGCAGAAGAAGAATTGGAATGGATTCAGAATTGACATTTTAATACTCTTATCGAAAAAAAGGGGGATCTAACTGACGTCCCATCCGATGGACTGATTCAAGGGTCGTGGACTTATATATAACTAAAGTATATATTATAACTAAAGCTCTCTCTACATCGCACCAGATTAGGTGTCGTTATACATCTACATCTACACGATACCCTGCAAGCCACCGCGAGGGTGTGTGGCAGGGGGTGAAAATCACCAAGCATGCACTACCGCACTTATAGCAAATGAATAAACAAAATTGTGTTTACTGGCGTCCTGGGTTCGAGGGTCTCCTCATCAATATTATGTTTGTTAACATTCGACAATGATAAGGTTGTTCAGTGATATGTTGATGTGGAATAACCTTTGTTTTCGAACACGGGCGATGAACAAAAGAATACTGAGCTGCACGGGGATCAGTCCGAAGCTTGGAACCCACTCACCAGATACGACTCGTCGCACGGAGGGCTGAAGAGGGAAAGTGGTCAGAAATGAGGGAACAAGTTTAGTGAAAGGCCTCGTCCGACACACACTCTCTTTTGCCTCAAATAGTTCCCTTTCACGCAGACGGGATGCTGTAAGGCGCGGAGTTGGAGATGAGCTCGCTGGGCGGACAAAGAGAAGTACATTCGCCTCTGACGTTCCCTCATACTTGGACGGAGTAAAACGCTAACCTTTAATCAAGGTGAATGGACGCACCATGAACCACACTGGATGCTTTCCATGCCAACGGCTGGTGCGTAACAACGGCGCGCAAAGCAATTCAAATGGACCTCGCACGTTATTCCCTTATGCTCTTCAACTGGAAAAGAGAGAGAGTGAGTGAGTTTGAGCCTGGACCCGATGGGAACCTTCAGCTTATGGAAAACAAATTCGATGTGAGAGGTGGGGCAGATACGGGCAATGGGAGACGGAAGGTGATGTAGAGGCATTGATGCTTGGTATATGAGAAAGCAAAATAAACTAAAAGAATCAGTGTGCAGAACAAGAAAAATGAAGCGCGACTTTATTTAATACATACATTATTTAATATGTGTATGAAAGATTTTTCTTTTTGCTACCTTATTGGCTATACAAATATACATTTCTTTCATACCATGTATGCTATTGCGTACTTGAAATGCTATTTTATAATTATATGTCCTGCCACACACCCTAGAGATGGTAAACGGAGAATTTTGTTGATGTGGTTGGGGTAATACATGAGATGAGGTTGTGGTTATTTTGGAAGTTAATCATTTTGAGAGTAGGTAATTAATAGTTGATTGCTGATACTCCACATTACTTAAAGACATAAACTTTGCAAGATATTACTGCACAGGAATTCTCCGAAACATATATATGGAATTAAAAATGGAATTTATAAATCAACTAAAATTTATGAAAGGAAGAAATAGAAGGGAAACCTAAAAGATGCTTAATAATTTGTTCCTTGTTGTTGCAATGTTAAGGTATCGACGAATAGAGGAAGGAAATGTAATACAGACATCAAACTGAGAGACTTATAACTGCAAAATCAGGGAAGATAACGTGAATGCTGGTTGCGAGGACTGGCGACACTATCAAGCAATATTAAAACTTTGGGGTTTGTGCGTCTCAGAATATCTTATTTTGAATGGATGCTGTAAATATCTGGACAACAAAGAATGAAAAATCATGAGAAAAATCTAAAGATTACAGAAAGCTCCTCAGAGGATATTGATAAAGTGGAGAAATGACCGGTTTTTCTAATTCAGCGAACCGACCTCAGATACAATGAGAAAAAGGTCAATATTTCTATGTCCATCTAGCCAGAATGGACGGAAACAGTTTGTCCAAAAAAATTGAATGCATCTTCTGGGTAAACGTATCTACGGAGTGGGTTGAGGTCAAGAATTCTGCAGAGGAGATTGAAATCGCAGCGTACGTGATCCAAAACGAAGAGTTGTTCCCAGAGTCGAATCAACCACAAAATTTGAAGAGGAAGATAGATCCAATGTTGACTCAAAGTAAAAATATCCGAAGATGAGAAAATATATGGAGCGGAACGATACAAATATTTTTAGGAGAAAAGAGTGGAACAACATAGTGCTTTCTAGTCAACAGGGCCCAAAGTTGTCCATAATGAAAAATTAATAATATTATTAATAAGTAAATATTAGAAACAGCTAGAAAATTCAAGAATAGTGGAGCCAAAATGGGAAAATCTTTGATGATATTCATTTACGGCCAAAATCTAGCGAACACGATGAAGTTGATGAAGGAGTTCATTTGATAGGTTGACAATTCGGTATCTATCCTGGCTTTGATATTTACTGAATTTTAATCGGAAATACATAAAATCATATTTGTGTCTACCAAAATGGTATTTTAAGAAAGAATGTCCTTCCATGGTACTTCATATAAAAGTGCATGGTAATGTACTTTTCCTACATATTTGAGAGTAAGAAAATCGAGACGTTAGAAAGGTAACTTTGAACGTCAATTGCAGATACTGCATGTAGAGTGAAATAGCAAGATGCCTCGTTTATCGAGATGAACTGAAAAATAGATAAAAGTTAAAGAGAATAAGAAGGTTACGAAAAGTTTTCAGGAAAAATAGATTTGCTGTCTAAGATAAGCATACTGAGATTGGGGATTAAAATTGATATTTCATATGGGTTTGGGAAATATTATCCATTGATTGGAAGGAAAAACACTCGAAAAAGCGTCAACAATAGGGAACGAGTGAAGATGAAAGAATATTGGGAGACTGATATGTAGAAGGGTATGATTGAAGCGTAATTTGAAACTGAAAATGGTATGAGAGGGACATTACGTTAGAACGTTAGTTTTATAATCCCTATACTACTAATCACCCCTTAACGTTTGACCCCACAGCAGCCAGGCCGGGCAACCATAACTTCAACAGTTCAAATTTGGTCAAAATATTGCGTTTTCTGTCAGTTTTTATATTTTTTTCTTAGAACAATATATCCTCTGCAGTATGAAAAATTTTGAATTGACCTTTGTTTCTTAAAATCAGTAAAAATCATATTACTACCCAAACGGAGATAGTAACTCGGCCTACTCTCCGCTCTGATTATCCACTGGCTCCCATCTTTTACTTGAACCCCTTCTACTTTTCAAAATCTGTATGAAGGAAGAACGATTTCAAAATGAATGTCTTAAAAAGTGAATGGTAAGCTGAGATTCCGTCCTCTTTGCAGTCCTGGTAAGACAGTTGCAATTTTGACGCTCAATATTTCTGGCAGATCCTTTGTTTAATTTTCGAGATTGAGTACCTACTGTTGGAAACACATTTGTATGTTATGATTGAGTAAAGTAAATAGCTATCATATTTTGATTTCCACTTTCTGATCAAGATGACATGTGCAATCTAATTCGAAAATCATTCCCTAGGATAAGAGCGTGGTTTTATGTCCTGACGTCAGCATGGCAGATTCGTTCCCCGGCCCCAACAAGCCGCCGAAAGAGTCGGTCGCTTCGAAATATGCCCTCGAGCCACACGCTGATCCCTGATTTCGGCAAATTTCTGTAATTTAGGTCGAGACCGGAGGGGGTGCACAAGACGGTTTAATCTATCTCGCACAATGGGGAGAAAGATTCCCCCTCTCCCTACCTCCTTGCCTCTTAAGGATGGAGTCGTGTTAGTCGGGTCGCCCTAAAGATGGCGGCTGTTGCTGTCGAAGCATGAATGCTTCTTAGGAGAGGGATGGGAAGAGTAAAATGGGGGCAAACGTGTGCGAGATAAGGGTGTGGGAGAGGGCAAAAACTTAGCTGGTGTATATGTGTGAGTGTTCTCCTTTTAAGGAAGGAGAGACTCTAAGGGTCGTGCTCGGGAATGAGAGAGAGGCTAGGAGCTGGCTGGAGTTTCAGGGTAAGGGGTGGAGGTTTCTCGGGGCAGGGTGCTTTTGGCTTGTGGGCTGAATTTCTCGCGAAGTTTGCGTGGGAGGGGTCCGGGTAGGGAGAACAGGAAATGGCAAAGGCAACCACAATGGGGTGAGGGTTGTGCTCCTGGATCCGAATCTATATCTCCCTCCTCAGCCAACATTTGTTCTCCGAGCGACAACCTCGATGCTCCAGCAAAACTCTATCGGTGCGAGGAATAACCTTTATCGCATTAGCGTTTGATGTCTGGGAGTATGCGAACCCCCTCTCGCCTCTGCCTTCTCGCTATTTCTACTAACCGGGTGGCGGAAATGGTGAATTAACTGATTAGTGGGTGGGAAGTGGATGACTTTCCATCTCTTTCTTCGTTTTCCTTCACCGATAGAGACCGAAGTGTGGGGTTTGAGCTCCGACACGGTCGTTAAATATTCTTAAGGTCTTGGGCTCCGTCGCTTTAGATTCCGTAATTGATTGACCATCGACCCTGAATCATCGGATTCAATATCGTATCCCACTCAACCAGACCCTTTTTGTATCGTAAGGCAAATATAATATACCTTCCATGTAGCAGTGCTTGCATTATGAAATCCAAATGTCTTGACTCTGAAAAGAAAGTAATTTCTCCTAATTTTACGTATGTATCTCCGGATCTATCTCCAAATTTTATGCCATCCTCATCGGTCGACAATCCTATGATTGGTTTGTCGCAGCTCTCCACTCGATTCTTCTATCGGATAACCACGTCATATTAACGTAATTCCTTTCTTTTACATCCTTCACAACCTGCTCCATGTATCTCATACTAGGCCTACCTTTTCCATTTTTCCCGTTCACTTTTTACTCGACAATTGTCTCCATATGGCCATCGTGTCTTAAAATATGGCCAATTAAGTTGTCTCTCTTTTTTTACAGTTTTCAGCAGTTATCTTTTCTACCACTCTTATTAGGACTTCCTCGTTACTTATTACACATATAATCCATCTTCATCATTCATAGTACCACATTTTGAATGCTTCTAATCTTTTCCTCTTCTCTGCTGTCATCGTCCATAATTTTATGTATATTTTCAAAAAGATAGGGGAAAACATATTAAATACATCTTGAGGCACTTTAGTAGGCATTTTTCTAGAAGTATTTAACATGTAATGCAGTAAACTACAAAATAGATGGACGGAATTACTGACTAAGACACTCTATGAAGGGTATGTAAAATGATGAAGATGACAAAAGCTCTTCCACAAAGATGGGAAAAAGTTTTCGTTTGCCTTAAGCAACCCTTAGGTCGTAGGAAGACATTGATTGGAGAGAAAGTAAATGAGAAGAAATTGGGACTTGGAAGAAATTGGGGCCAAGGGCTAGATATGTGAGGCAAGTAGAGAGGTTTAAAAAGATAGTTATAATACTGTGATGAAGTGAGTGGAAGAACTGAGTAGGGAACTCCGTCAAATAAATTGTTAAAAAAAGTTTCTGTTTTAAAGGACACATAAAATGAAACCTCTTACACTTTTTCACCCTTTATTTTATGGACGTATTTTTTACAATTACCTATCTAATCACCTGATTTTCAAGCTAATATAATATAATTTAATCATTAGAGGAAAGGAATAATAATCTGCTTTTCTCTTCACTTCACGATAATAAGCTGCCTATCTTGCAGTTCTTCGATAAAAAACACATAGATTTTGCTTCTGATCACTATTTATTGCTGCTCTGCATAAAAAATTCAGTCAATTAAATGCTTGATTACGAAGTTAATTAGGGAATCAGTTGATTACTAAACACTGAAAAACTTGATGCTTCTGGCGCAACATATTTTCCGACCCATTTCTTGGAATTCCCATAACTCTGCACAATATTTTCCATTTCATGCTTTTTAATACTCAGTACAATTCAGCAAGTAGATTCCCAATTTGAGAAATGCCATAAACTATTAAATTAACCCCACTTCATTGGAAAACAGCAGTTTAAAAAAAGTCCATATTACAAAATTGTGGCATTCTTTTCTTTATCCTTCAGTTTTTATTGAGGAACTTAAGTATCCTTAAGTTTGTTAAGTGTTGATCAGTGTTCTTATCATTTTTATTTTAAAAAGTAATTTTCCAAATCCCTTTGAGAGGATTAATATAATTCGGCTAATTTTCATGATAATGATTCTCTACTCCTCCAGGAGAACAATTGATTGAAGTACCACAAGCTATGCATATTTAACTCTTGCCTGTAGGAAATAACTAATGAATGATTTACGAAGGCTATTCACGAGATGAATTGCTTTCAAAAATGCCATCTAGTGAACTCCTGCACAGAACTATGCATAGGAATTAGTCCTAACACTGGCACAGCGCTAACAAACATCGGCGTAGGTGGAATATTTAATGAATTTGTAATTGACTCTGTGGTGGAACCCAAAGAGTTTTGAGTTAAAATATACAGAGGCCGACATTTTAAACCTACGGTTTTTGAAAATAAACATAGAAAATTTAGATTCGTGGAACACTTTGGCATTCATAATTGTGGGATATAATGTCCCTTGCGGAGTCACACAGTTACAAAATCATTAAATCTACTGCATCAGACGTCAATATTCTCTGTGTACGAGATAATATAACGGTATACGAGGGAATATATGGCTGCAGAATAGTTTTGAATGGAGATAGAATCAAACTTTTGGCAAAGGGACTGTAGTTAAGAGGTATCTTCAATGCATCAGCAATGAACTCTTTTTTTATAATAATACTTATTTCTATGGCTGCATTAAAGCAACTACCCTTTTTAGCACTCTTAGGTGTGTTATGTAAAAGTACGACGCATCTCTTATAAATGTTGTTTAGATTTGAATATTAGGCTCACACTTTGACCATAGTATAAATGCATATTATATATCAAATGTCAGTAGCACGTCTTGGGGCATGAAAGTAGGCATTACAAGCTGCAATAGTTGTTACTTCGGGAATAAACTGTGTCGATATCGTACTATTCGCGCCCTTGAGCAGCAAAATTGCAACAAAAACGTGTGTAAATATCTATGTATATATAATACCTAACGATTCAAAATGGTTTTGAGAATTCGTTGGCACGTACGCAAGTCACCGTCTGTCTTTTAATCCCCTCCCGAAATAACGTATTTAGGTAAGGTAGTAGCTTTGTGTTTCAATCACTACTACAAAACTATTTTTTTAAATTGTAGTGAAGGTGCTTAAATTTCAATGTCAGTGGAATTACGAATTCTCTGAGAGTAACATTTTATTCATAATGAACAGTTAATAATTTTTATTTTCCTCTCTATGATTTTAGCTACGACTGAAATTCAAAGATGTACGAGACTAGTAGCCTAAAAGTATTAGTTATAAAATAAATAATCTTGTACCAATATCCTTTGGACAAATCAGATATTATATTTCATCCATTTTATACGATACATGTGAATTGCTCACTCTAATATTTCTCTCAGAACAGTTTTTGTTATCAACTTAAGATGTATAATACTATAGTGCATTTTGATAACATATTTTGCTCCCTCATTATTACAGTAATAACTTCATCAAAGGAAGGAATACTGCGAGTTAGCAGTTTTATCCTAGGCTGTGACATAGATAGGGTAAAGGGGGGTGAATCGGGCCACAAAAAGGAAAATCGTCGATTTCCTCGTTTGTGTAAACAGTTACATTCTGAAAGCATTATCAGCAAAGGACTTGATGTTTTTCCAGTTTAAAACGCAATTTTCAGCGTGGTTGCTCTGAATAGAACGGTCCTGGAGCAATTTCTTCAAGAGACTGCATGGTCCTATTCGCCCGACGACTTGGAGGGCGAATCGGACCGGATTAGAGGCTGAATCGGACCAGTAAAATAACGTTATAAATTTTAGTTTTCTTAAGTTTTATTCCATAAAATTTTGAAATTTTGCATCATTGCTTTTAACAATGTAGTGCAGTCTGGAGATATTTTGACGACACCTTCTTAGAGTCAAACATAACTTTACAAATAGACATACATCACCAAATCTGAACATATAGAACAAAATAGAACAAATTTACCAAAACAATTAAGCACATTTACCACAAGTAAATTTATCTCGCCCCTTGGCACCTACACACAGCTCATGGTACCAACAATTACACTTCATGCACTTAATCCAGTCTCTAAACTTTGACGAATTCGCACAATTATAAGACTTGGAGCAGAAGCCACAAAGCGTATCATCAGCTGAGTTTTCCCCAATCTCAGTATTGCCGTCCCTATCTGAAGATGATTCATATAAGTTTCTGCAAGTTCCCTTCGCGTTCCTAATATTTTGTTTCTTCAGTCGTTGCTTTGTTTCTTCTATTACAGCTGGAGAAGTAAGTATTTGAGCAATTTGCTTTCTTGACCTTTTCACATTGACTTTCATTCTTTTTTCTGGTGTAGGTAGTAAATTATGGAAAGACCTACCAAAAGTATTTGACGATTCCTCAGATGTTGATGTCGAGGATTGGCTTTCTTCATAGGGACTGGCAGTTAATTTTTGATCGGAAGATGAATTTGTCGAAAAAGGAGTTGATGCTTCTTCTGGGGCGTGTGAGCTTCCGAGATTAGAAGGATGAAGATCTAACTCCGTCAGGATACCCGGATTCAGAGGGAATATTCCTGTTGATCGGAATCCATTTTCAGCGTTGCCGATTGTTGCGGCTTTGCTCCATGCATTTCGAAAAAGCCGACCAAAATTAAATTTAGTTATCATTCTATCCCCCTTACAAACTGTCATACACGCATTTGTTTCAATATCGTAGTATGTCTTTAATGGTTTATAAAAAGACCTGTCCAGAGGTTGCAACCTTTGTGTAGTGTGGCTGGGCAGTGATAAGAGAGTGATCTCATTCCTTTCACAGAACAGTAGAACAGGAAGATTCTTGTGTGATGCGTGGCCATCGAGGACTAAAATGCATCGGCCAGGAATCCTGTTTGCTTGAAAGTGCTTTAGCCACTCCAAAAAAAGATCCTCATTTATCCACCCTGAATCGGACATAAAAATTTTAGATCCCAACGGAAATCCATCCTCCCATTCCTTATGGAACTTTTTCCCCTTAAAAATTACAAAAGGTGGTATGTAATGTCCACTTGCATTGCAGCACGCAACAACTGTCACCAATTCCCCCTTTTCCACTGACGTCTGTTTTATGACTACCTTAGATCCTGTTCTTGCAACATTCTTTTGGGTTTGGCGATTATTTAATACACATCCCGTTTCGTCAACGTTGTATATAAGGTGGGGCCTATCCATAACACCAGCCTCAGCCATTGAAATAGTTAACTTTGAAAAAAAATCGTCTACATCTTCCTTATTTAATCCCTCAGCTCGAGCCACTGACAAACCTTCGGGTTTTCGAAGACTTAAAGGATGTCTAGATATAAAATTCAAGAACCAATCCTTGCCTGCTCGTTTTTTTAACGCACAGAAATTGTTTTTTGTTGTTTTCAATGGAAAATTCATATGCCACCTTCATGACATCATCTCTTGTCAATCCGAACCCAATTTCACATAACCTAAGAATTATTCTAATTAATGCTTCCTCTTCTTCCACTGAGAAGACATTTTGGCCCCCTCTTGTCTTCAATTTTTCCGTATCCGCTACTATCCTACGATAGAGGCAAGTACGGGGAACATTGAAAAGTTCGGCAGAATGCCTCATGCTTCTTCCCTCTCTGAAAGCTTTCAGCGCCATTCTCATATCCTCCTCTGTCCATGTCTGTTCTGTTTTTCGCCGGTACTTCCCCATCTTAATCCAAAAGGAAAAACATTAACGGTAAGCGAAAATTATCACTTTCATAAATACGTTTTAAATGAAATTTTGCTAATGTTACGCTATCAAAAGGAGGTTGTAAGGCGTTCCACAACTAATTCTGTTGCCATATATAATATTTAATACTCTGGCAATCCCTCTATCACGTACATTATATCACCTCCTTTTCTTTCAGATTGGAAAATATAGACCACTGAGTAATGTAGAATGTATAGGTATGGAACTCAATGTGAATTATTAACAATAAATTTCCATCACGAAATGCGTATGTTTTATGATATTGTTTCAGCGAATAATTGGTTAATATATATGGAACAGTACACAACATATGTTACATCAAACGAAGGTAGCTTACCTCTCGCTCAGCCTGTAAATCGTGCTCGTCGCCGTAATAATTCACCTCTATGACGGGGAAAATCTCTTTCCTCCTCCTCGTTATACGTAGTAAATATCTATTACGTGATATAGAATAGCCTTAAAATAGGTTTATTCCATTAAACTTCTTATGATACTTAAATAAAAGAGTATGGCCTAAAAACAAATTTTTAGCCACTTTCGCTCAAACATTCTTATAAACATTTGATGTTTTTAATGTAAAACATTAAGTGTAAGTAAGCAATTTATCAATATTAGTTGTATATCTACTTACTTTTCAGTAGCAGAAGGAATTTTTCCAAGTGTCAGTTGAGTATAACTGGTTCAATGCTTCACCCTCGACCAGCGGCTTGGAACTGAACTCCTGCGCGTGCTGGTCCTTTTCACCCGACTAAGTAATATGATTTTGTATCATGTTTGGTAACTCCGATATTCATACAAGGCTCAAAAAAGTAACCTAATGTGGCAGCTATGGTATTAGATTTCCTTTCAGGAAAGAAAAACTTGAAATCTGAGTAAGCGCTACTATGTCACCTTACTTTGAACCTATACGAGGTTTTCTAAATACCCAATTTCACACCTCTCTCGTATGGTAGGCTTCCATTCGACAGAGTATCATTTGCTTAAATTCAGTCGTCGAGTTCTCGTTTTCACTCTACTAGAAGGACAAGATTACAAAGAAGCAATTCTTAAAACGTAGTCAGTCTCAAGTGATACCGTTTCGGGTCTGAGCGCACTTTTTGAAAAGCGTTCCTATTCACCCGCTGGTCCGATTCACCCCCCTTTACCCTAGGTGCTCCAAAATGCTTTTGTTTTATTGCCTTCTGATTTCACTGTAGGAGTAATTTCACTAGTGTCAGAGTTTGTTTGGTATTGATAGTTTTTTTAAATTCCACCTTTGGGATTATAAATCTAACATACTTTTGATTTATCCAACAACTCTTGATGACAGTAAATCCGTCTGCGGTTTGATGATGCTGCGAAAAAAGTAATTTTCATCGTTACGTTCACAGTGGGCTGAAATTGAAAAAAATAACATGTAATCTTATTTCAGATCTTCCTTTATAAAGCTTCAAAGATTGATTTAGTATGAGTCACAGGACCGGCACTTTCGTAAAACGCTAGATATTTACTACTTAATATGAAATTTTGCTTGAAAATAGCGCCCGCCATGTTTTTTACGTAATATCGCCTAACTTTAGGAAAAAACTCCCAATGTTAAGCACAGTACAGCAAAAGAGTGGTTTTAACACTTCTTGTAATTTTATCGGACCAAATTCCTCCCACAGCGTCACCCTCTACGTAAATAGGAAGATTTTCGTAGAAAACTGAATTCGGGTGTAATTTTGGAATTTTGGTTGTTTGAGCCCGTGTATCTCGATAACGGCGAGAGAACATGACCAATGACATGGCATTTCTTGGTTGCCAATCAATTGTCAGTATTTGTATCAAGTTTCACGATTCTATCCCCAAAACATCCATTCCGAAATTTCGTCCAGCTTTTTTCGATTTCAGCTCACAGTGCGTCGTCCTCGATGAAAGTGCTTACAATTTGGCTAATTCATTACTGCATTCGTCATTTCCTCAGCCTGCCCACCTTTTGTGGCACAAATCTCATTTCGCCCCCAGAATAAATGTATTTATCCACATCCCGGCCGATCTGGACGGCGGCGGTGGGTAAACCACTCACCGAAACTCAGAAAAACCTCAACAATGGAGGGGTTCCTGGGATTCATTGTCTCGGCCCGGAGACACGCAATCCGGTCATCACATAGCTCGCTCGCGCGCGAGATATATGTGCGTACGCACGGTGCGTATTCAGAGGCGCACGTATACGCGCGCGGGACAGACACATTCCAAGAAGGGAAGCAGAAACCCATTAAAGTCAGTTTCAGGAAAGGATCTTCCACCCTCCTCCCCCCGTCCTGCTCCTCCCCTTGGTACACTCGTCCTTTTCCTACCGCCGGCTCAAAATATTTGCCATTTTATGCGAGTGGGGGAGATTTTCCGCTTTTGCTCTGAAAAGCCCCTCCCCTCATCCTCCCACCCACTTCTATCGTGTGCTTCCGGCCCAACCCATCCTCCCCCCTCTCTTTCTCTCTTCTCCCTGTGTAACCTAAGCATCGTTCTTCCCAACACTTCATGCCTCTTCACTCTACCTTCGTATTCTCTCTTCCGCTTGGCCCCCTTCTCTTTTGGCCCCCCTTCGAAATATCGCTCAAGGTATAATCTTTAATGTCCATACAAGGGGGTAGGATTCGTGAACGGGATGACAGAGTGTGCCTTTGACGTTTAAAGTTCACTGCCGCGTGAAATCTCGACTTAAATTAGGCGCGTGTTTTAATACCCGGGACCGGGGAATAATTAGAGGCAAAGTGTTTATTCTGTCGTGTACGCGGCCCCATTTCTTACTGAATAAACGCCGATGAATGTTTTGGGATCTTGTGAGCCCGTAGCGTCAGACCCGTCGTAGGGGAAGTGGTGGGCATCCATGGGGAAACGAAAAGTGTGGGAAAATGGTATATCTTGAGTGAGTGTTAACACAACACGCTCCGTTTTAAATCATTTTTCCGCCCGGTAAGGGGATCTCGTGTAAAAATATTTCCGTGCCCTGAGTTTACGGGATTAATTACATTTTGATCGTCATCACACTCGCTGGCAATGGGCAGGATGGCATTTTTAGACAACGCTTCTGTGACATTTCACTGTGGGCAAAATTTGAAATGCTTTCATTGAATTTTAAATATGTCTCTCATTTATATGGTATAGAATGGCCTATTTCAAATCTGTTCACAAAATGTCAACTATCATTAATTTTAGCCATCAATGTAGTCTGCCTTCTTTCACTAATTTGAACCATCCAGAGTCATACTTTTACTGCTTTACTAGGCAAATGGTATAATTAAGTTTTCTGTTTAAAACATATATATTTTTTGCAATGGCAGGCTTAAATTTTACAGCCAATGATCATTTGTCAATTATAAATGCTCAAATGTTACATTTAATTAAGCTTGATATAAGGATCTAAAGCTAAGAGTAAAATTGGCTAGGCATAAATCTAAGTAGCAAGGCATATAACAAGGAATATAGATGTCTACTTAGATATTTCACATAAAATAATCTATTAATCTTCAGTTTAAAATTAATTGTGATGAGTAAAATATAGTAGAGGATGTAAAAGAGGGGTGTTACGTCAATATAAAGAGGTTGGCCGATAGAAGAATCGAGTGGAGGGCTGTGTCAAACCAATCCTAGGATTGTTGACCGATGACGATGAAAATATTCTGGCCATTATTTTAAGGGGCTCACATTTTAAAAAAGTTGTATCGTATCGTGTATAATTTTTTCTTGGAATATTTTCAATATTTATGCACACCTACCATTTTTGTTCGTTTATACAAATTTTAACGAAAATTTTTCTTTCATTTCAGGTGAGTCACGATTCTTGATCTGTATGTGCTGATGCAAAATGTGGATCCAAAGTCTTGCTGGAGTGAACCAATTTTCAGAGTAAGGCATCAATTTGTATATTAGTTTTGTAGCAAAAATATCGTAATCAATAAGAACATTTTACGCTTCTCCCATTTCCTGTACGTACCTAGTTATATATCCTTTACTTTAATGTACAGAGTAAATTTGTAGCCAGAATTATGTCTTTTCAGGCACTCTATTTACTTATTAAAGTTAAATAGTGATGAATTGCTATCCATCCTCGTAATCTGCCTCGTAACACATTTTAAATTTAGTAATTTAATTAGTTGCTCTGCATGTAATGTAGTGTGTCGGAATGTTTTTGAACATATTCAGTTAGTATTTTGGAAGGTTTTTGAGCGTAATTGTAGATTTTTCTTGAACATTTTTCATTCTCCTAAGTGTTGCTCTATGCATTCGAGATTTGGGCCGGGGAGAATACTGATGAGACTAAATTAGAAACTTTTTAGACAAGATCTTGGTCGAAAATACAAATAAGAACATAATTGTTGCATAGGAGGCCGAATTATGAAGTATGTACTAGATATGGGAGGGGAGTTGGAAAAGTAGCTCGCATAGAATTTGAGGGATAATGAATGGATGAAACAAGTATTTTTGGAGCATACGCATTTGATATTATCATTGGGAATATAATGCTGGATAAGCTCGGAATATGTAGAGATATATAGGTGTTATGGATAGTATAAAGTGACATAGTAATGTCGCTGAGTATACTGAAGAAAGGAAAACAAAACGACAGTCTTTAAAATACGCAGCAGAGTTGAAATACTCGATCAAGGATGCCAAAACTGGTAAAAAAAAATTAGTAATGATAATTATTCTTTGACTTTCGAGGATCTTTGGCGTGGTAACACACAGAATTGAAGAGAGGAAACTGGGAGAGCATGAAAATAGCGAGGAATCTTTTTAACTAAAGGCCGTTATAGCTATATGGTTTTCCAATGACGCGGAGGGAAGATAATTTATTTTTTTGGGATCGTAAGGGAAAAGTTTTGCGGTGGTTGGATCCGGGATGTCTAAATTCATCAAAACAAAGTCGTAGGTCCGTCTGTCACTCTTGTCCCCATTCCATTCCACACGCGCGTGTCAACCGCTCGATATTTTCCCATCGTCCCCGCTCGACTCCCCCACCTTCCTTCCCGTCATGCCCTTCTTCGCCTCCTACGCTCGGAAATTTTCCTCTTCCTGTGTCTCGCAACTCTTCCTCTCCCCCCCCCCACGCTCATCGCTCCCCCGGAACTGCCTTCATATCCATCCATCCCAGAAACTTCCACTCGTGTCAGAACCAAAAATGCCTCGTAGTTACAGAATTAGGTTATAGTTGCCAAATGTCTCTTGTTTTATCCATTCTCCTTCTTCTTCTGCGGTTTTCAATCTGGGAGTTTGTTTCCTTCAGTTAGTTATTCTAAGACAGAGGCAAATTACAGCTCGCGAGTCACATGAGGCTCTTTGAGAACGAGCATATGACTATTAAATGAAATTGAGAATGGAAAATGAACTGTCGCAGTTTTTTTTAAACAAAACTAGGTACTTAAATTCTGACAATTATAATTTAAAATACTTATTCCTACATGGAATCGTGCTTACAGATGAAAAATATTAGCCAACTATAACAGAAGCGTCTTCAGGAATTTCGAGCTCATAGCTTATGCTGTTTACCATCGATAAAAGCAATTAAAAGGTGAATTTATGATTATGATGGTTATAGATAATACTTTCACTTGTAAAATAATTATTACATTTTCATTGTTTAAGTTCTATGTGCCATTACATTTCCGGGAAAACATTATCCCAGGGCCCGCATCACCAACAGTCTACCATTGTGCCTTGTAAAACATGATGCGCCCCCGCTAATCTTTCTTTCCCCTCCTTCACCCACCTTACCTCAACCCTCCTTAGCCCCTTGTTTCCTCATTCACTCTACCCCCCGCTGGTCGAAGAGCCATCAATGCAGGGAAATCCCTCTACTTAACCTAACACCGCTCCTTCCCCCTCTATCCCTTCTAATCCCACTCCCAACTCATCCCACTCCCTTCCGACAATTGTCCTTACTGTTGCACCCAACTTGGTATATAAAGATGATGTATACATGATCAGTCACCTGAAGATGTAACTACGTTATGAAACCCGGGTCGTGCCTATTTAAATATAAAGTGAGCCTAACAAAGTTTCATTCTTTTATTTTCCATTATGGAAAGGTATCACATAGTTAAGCTTGAAGTTATCGGCTATAATATATTTTTAGCTCTTGGATAGCTGTTTTGTGGCGTAAAGGGCAATCGTGGTTCTTCTGTCACTGAAGTTTACCTACCTCTATTCTGAGTGGTGTTATACTATCTACTCAGTTCTTTGTAGCCATGACAGCTTAGGTCACCTATGACCTGGGAATTATACTCCATCTTGGGTCTTTCTCTTTCATATTGACCTACAAATATCCCTACAGTGTGGAGCCATCCGCGTGTAACCAAACACTGATTTTTCACTTTTGAAATCATATGTTCTACATTTAATGGATTATTACCAACACAGGTATGAAAATCAGCCGAAAACTATTATGTAGCCTAAATGAATTTCGGGGCATCTATGCGTTACCAAACACTGATTTACCGCTCTTGTTAATCCTCGTACCCAACCTGTATCACTCCGTTAAATTTTCAGGCAACCTTCTCCCAAAATATTCAAAGCTAAAATTGTGAGTCCCTTATTTTTTGTGTGTTATGGAGAGATGTTTAATAGGTAACTTACTTATTTTCCATTACTATTATTTGTCCTCTACAAATTATTTGTATTACCATTATTATTTGATAAAGCAATTAATTTATGACATATCTTTGCCCAAGCATATCGGAAGGGCTCGTTTGCATTTGTCGATAATTCATCTAAAAGGTTCGCCCTAACCGTTCCGTGCCAATAAAGCAAAACGCAATACATGAGCGACCATGATCGTATGAATACGAGTCTTTGATGTCTCTCATATCCTGTATCAAGGAGACGCATAGTTACCTGGATTTAAATAATAAACTGGATATCTCATTTTATTCGACGGAGGGCAAAACTTCGGTTTTGCGAAGGTCATGTGTATATTAGTTCTTTCTTGGCAAATATACATCGAATCCTTGAATTCTTCCCGAATATTTTCCCCATTCTGAATGTTCTAATGAACTCGATTGCTGTACGGCCGTTTCCAACCGGACTACTGCGAGTGGCGATTCCGCATTTACACCTATATGCTATAAATGTTTCGCTAATCCAAGAGTAATAGAATTGACACCATTGGTTACAAACATATGTGGTAATATTTCGATAAGCGTCGTTGAAGATACACATTATTTTAACATCTTTGCATAATTTATCGGTTTATGAAAAATTCCTTTTTCTTGTGATTGATGTTATAATAAAATATTTTGTGTGAATGAAGTATTTCTAAAATGTCTTGGCATCAAAATTTAAATAATTTGGACAAATCCTGAAGAAACTAAGCCAGCAGCATGTATTCAAATTAGTGGAAATAGGCCGGCACGTCGGAAATCTTACGTCTATGGAACGTGTTCTACACCTAGATAACAAGAGGCCTAGCTTCCTGTACAGCCTCAGACCATTTCTTTACGTTTCCTCTTTAGGGTTATAATCTTTGATTTGCGTTGGTGGAAGTATCAATTAAATGATGAAAGAAATGGGTGTGATGTGCTCACTTGATCGAAAGAGAGAAGAAAATCGTGCAGTCTGGACATGTGTTAGTGGAGCGCAAAATGTTCTCGGATATGTCCTCAGAAATTAAGTCTCATCCCTGTCCATCCGTAGGTATCACTTATGTTCTCTCCGCTGCGTTCCCCGCCTGTGACCTTTCATGACCCGTTCCCTCGTGGCCGACTGTAGCTCTCCCCGCCCCCTCCGCTTACCCTGGCTTCCTTTTCTCTCCTTCGCATGTCCCTTTATCCTTCATTCCACGCTTACCCCTTCCCACCTCCACACCCTCCGCCCTTCTTCCTCCACCACCTTCTCACTTTTCCGCTCCAATGGATATGCCCCCGCGTATCTCTTCACGGCACGCTCGCTCACAAACAGAATATTAATTCCACGCGACATTCTCAATAAGAATACCCCCTCTCCATACCCACCCTTGCTTCCCTTCTCCGAGAAAGTTGGCTAATTCGCGAGATAAAAAGGAGAGGTGGCGCGAAATATGAGCTGCCGAGCAAAGGGACCCTGGCTGGAAACGACGACCTGCTTGTACATAGGATCATATATATGTAGAGTGTTTTTTTTCAAGACATTATATGGATAAACATGTGTATAATTTGGGTATTTTTTCCATCGCGTTGCTTTTTTTTATTCTTTTACATATTTTCTCTTCGTTTTCTCGACTCGTTTTGCAATTTAGGCGCGTGCAATATTGTCTTCCAGACCTTTCCTACGGGAGATGAAATGAATTAGGATCTCCCTGGAGACCGTGTAGAGGCATCCTTTGGCACTTAATGGGCCATTGCTTCCTCAGTTTTCCTTTTTAGCCTCTCGGCTTATTTTAAATTCAGTTCCTCGTTCTAATTACTATTATAACCCCCTCGGAACGCGTGCCTTCGTGCGTGCCTTCCTTATTAGCTCCTTCAAGAAACAGAATATATATTTTTTATAAAAAGACGTGTTTTATTTTCCGTTTCGTTGAAATGATGCTTGATAATACTTTTTTTGCGTGAAATTCAGTACCGAATCATTTTCACGGAAAACTTCAGGGACACATTTTTTTGTATCTGTCTGAGAAGTGTTTTGAAACCAAGTCAGAGGAAAATTAGGTGGGAGCGCATATTTCTTGAGTTCACCTCTTCCACGTCAGGCGGAAAAAAGCACAAGGTTTAATTATTTCTTTTTTACACTTTTTTAATTCGTTAGAGAAGTTTTAGTTACAAAATTTGGCGAATTGTTTTTTCGGCATTCTCATCATGCAATAATCTGGGGTTATAACATATAATATAATTATTTCCTTTTTACACTATTTCAATTCGATAGAGAAGTTTTAGCTATACAATTTGGCGAATTGTTTTGTGTATTCTCATCATGCAATAATCTGGGATTATAATATGTTCGAAGTATGAAAAGTATTTTTTTTTTCAAAGAGGCCAAGGGCATTGATTATTCGTAATTAACCTAGTTAACGAGCAGCTAAAACCGGTACAATATTCTGTTTATTTCTTAGTAAAAAAATGATCGCATCCATATTTACGTTTTGTTTGAGTTTGCCAAATCTTTATTCTACATTCATTGTTATTATTATTTTATATTGTAATTAATACATATTGACAAGTTCATAGTTGTCTCTTTTGTATTGACATTTATTTCTCGGTGTTTCAATGAATACATGAGTTACGCTTTCTGTCCGCCTCTGACATATCTTACTTTCAATTATTTGAAATTGATACGGATATAAAGTATGCATCGTGGCCTAATCTATTGGAAATTGATTCATTTTGGTACTATGATGGAATTTCCCAGCAAAAGATTACATTTTACCTCACATTATATTATGACTAGGCGTAACGAAAGGGTTTGGCGAACGATCCTGGTGGGTTTTCAGATGATAGTTAAGTCAGTAGGTTTTTAGTTACATTTTTGCTCTATACGGAGGCTTTTCCGCATGTGTATGAAGGTTAAATAATGATGTACTACAATAAAACTATTTTAAGGTTAAAATATGGGCTTAGCATTTCAAATAAATTAAAAGCTGATTTGTTTACATATGACGTAAGATATATTTTAAGAATCCTTGCGTAAAATGTTAGGTTTGATCAGATAAACAAGATTAGAGAGATAGAATGTCGCTTCAATAGATTTAAAATGTCATTTTTCCATTTAGGTTAGGTAGATAAGAAACTGCCATTCTGTAGTGCATGATGCATGTTTAAGTGTAAGAAAAACTTAACATTGTATTTTTCACACATTTATTGAAAAATCCTACCAGTTTCGACACTCCCGTGTCATTGTCAAGGGTGTTTTGATATTTACACGGTGGCAAGCCCTAATATATCGTATAAGGGCTTACTCCAGGTCTTACTATACTCCAAAGGATATACTCCACATGAGAAGGAAAATGCAGGAGTGGTTGGGGAAGGTTAGATGGTATGTTTAAGAGGGACAAGTAATGTGTTGAAGGTCAGGATGACGGGGAAATGCTTTTCAAATGGGCGACGGGAACATGATTGGGGATTGATAGAACGGTACAATTTCATTTAATAATTTTAATCCCAAAGCATTGGAAACAGATACAATCTCAAAATTTTCTCAGAAATCCAGCTTTGCCCCTTTGTCATGAACATTTAAAATTTCATTGAAAAAATGGAGTGTCCAAGAAATCTGTGTTTTTTTATGGTTCAGTAAAGGCTCGCTTTAGTTTTATTGCCAGGCGTTGACCACGGCATATGTGTTCCTACTTACCTTTTCTGTTGGTGAACATTCTTTTTTTATGCTAAGATGCTCCAGATTCCTCCAGGGACTCAATTTTTATCCTTTTGAAGGCCTTAAAATCCGATCATGTAGCATGTTACATGCCACATGTTTTCGGTCAGTATCCAAGTCAAATATTTGTCAACGATATTTCTTGTAACACCTGCATATGATTTTATCATCCCTTTTTCCTTTCCACTCATTTACTAAATAAATGTTTTATGGGAAAACCGGGTTTCAGTTCTCTGCTGAAATTATCTCCTTACATTAACTGAAAGAATTGCTTATTAACATTTCGCTTGCTAACAATATCAGTTTGCCTAAACTTTTTAGAGGAATTCAGCAATTCTTACATGTGGTCATGTTCACGATATGACGTATGAAAGGCTTGTTTCATAAGTAGAAATGGAGTATTTCATACCCTTCTCCGAAAACCTTGCACTTTATGGTGACTCATCCAGTTACTAATTATTCCAAGTAGTATTAAAAATGCTCCTTCTAGCTTCTATTTTTGTAGGAATCGGAATGTAGTTCATCAATAAGGAATCAAAAGTTTCAATATTTATGAAATGGAAACAAAGCCTATTATTAATAATCCCAAAACACAAGAGCGTGGCGATATTAATAAAGTAATAAATAATTTAACCATTGTGATAACACCTCCGGGTGTGATGAGCCTTAGTGACGTATCATCAAAGTTAGATGCTCCGTAATGTGGCGTAAAATTACCAGCATTATTCACAACATAGAAGCAAGATATTGGATCATGTTTACTATCTCGCTGCTGCGGAAATTAGTAAGCAATATTTAAATGAATCATTAAATGTTTTTGTGCCATACAATTAAATTTACGAGGTGGGAAAAATTGAAGGGCAAAAAACTTTGGGGTGTTCTCTGAGGTACATCTTTCGCTGGCGCCTGAAATGAGGGTGAGGGGAGCAAAGGAGTTCCGCAAGGATACAAGAATGGTCCCGGACGTTTTTAGACTCACTCCGCCCCCTTGTAATTTGGAGCGCGTAAAACCGCAAATTGCGATTCAATGGAAAATGCCCCCATTTTGTGGCTGCGGTGGCAAAAAAAAAGAAACGACAAGGCGGGGGGAGGTGTTTCCCTCCCCGTTCTGCGTCCCCTTCCTAACCCGGCGGCCTGTTGGCGAAATTATCCTTTCCTCCCCAACCCTGTTTCCCTCACCCTAGCTCCGTAGAAAATCGTTCTTGTGCAAAATGCATAATCGCCCCTCACATTTTTTCTTCCGTTTCTCTCTCGCTTTTTACCCTTATCCCTCACCAGTGCTTTTTCCTCCTTTATTTTACATCCTCATTCTCTCTCTCGGTGGCGGCATATCACGCACCCCGAATGGGAAACGCCCGCGCAGAAAGGGAGACCCGCGAGGTGCACGCATTGCTGAACCGTCCGTAATCGCCGAATGCTAATTCGCTGTAGGCCCCGCCTCTCCTACTCCCCGCGCGGCAAAAACATTGCCCCCTTCTCTCCACCACCCCCGCGTGCGAGAGGGAAAGGTGGGAAAGTGCCCCAGGGCACGTCCTCTCGTGAAGGCAGCCGCGCGGATCACGCCCGTGCGCTGCGCTCGAAGGGAATGAGTGAGTAGGCGTGCCCTTGCTTTCCGGGGGAGGGAATGCAACTGGGAGAGAGCCAGGGTCGACTTTATTAATTTATGTCGATCCCTTGACGTCGTGAGTCGTTGACTCTCTCGCTAGTCTCACCCCGCTAACTTCCGAAGGACTATCCCGTTCCCTTAATTTTCCCTCGGAGGCCTTCAGCCAATTATTCGACCTAGATTTATTGCTGGGGATTTTACTTTCATTATTATGCGCAGAAGAAATTGTTAATGATGTTCAGGAGTAGTTAAATGTAGGCATAAAAGTAAAAGCAGTAGCTATTTAAGAATCGGTGAGGATACCCGGTGATCAAACGTTAATGAGTCAGCCAGTCAAAGGATTATAAGCAATTAAATGAGATGGTACTTTTTTCACAGTTTATTTTTACAAGTCGACCGGTTTCGTCGCATAGGCGACATCATCGGGTGGAAATTTACGAGGCGGGAAAAATTGGGCTAAAACCTTTGGGGTGTTCTCTGAGGTACATCTGTCGCTGCCGCCTGAAATGAGGGTGAGGGAAGCTGAGGAGTTCCGCAGGGATATAAGAATGGCCCCGGACTTTTTTAGACTCACTCCGCCCTCTTGTAATTTGGAGCGCCTGATGATGTCGCATATGCGACGAAACCGGTCGACTTGTAGAAATAAACTGTGAAAAAAGTACCATCTCATTTAATTGCTTACAATGGATTTTCACTAAGTAAAGCCTGAAAGCATCGAGTTTATAGTAAAAGGATTGCACTCAGTATGAAACGCTTTAGGTATGTAGTATGATAGATTTGGGTTTAAGTATAGTCCTAAGGAAACTAAAAGCATGTGGTTATCAAGGAAAGGAAAGGAAAAGCAGTACATAAAAGCAATAAATGCAACATTATGCTGAGAGAGTTTGGGTGAAAAGAATACCTGCACTCTACATCGACTGTGGAATTAGGTGGGCATCAACAAAGCTGGGTAGAGGTGATTTATTAAATTAATAGATACGTAGCCATTTTCACAAAATTGGACACACTATGGATAAGCAGTCATTTAATACGGTATTGAACGTGATCATGGCCGAAAAAAACTTTTTGTAAAGAACTTGGTGTTGGCTGTGTGGCATTTAATGCGGGCGAGACCTCTGCTCTAAGGAAAGATAAAAAGTTTAGGGACTTATGAGATGTGGGTGTAAAGGAGAATGGAAGAAGTACCATGAATGGAAAGGAGGATGAGTGATTAATTGGTGTCCAAAAGGAAGTTTTGGAAATGGGTAATGATTATTCCTAGGTAGTGGGAGATTTCGGTTTTATATGCTCCAGCTGTTTAGGTTGTATCGCTTCGTCTAACTTAATCTTAAGCCTAAGCTAAGCTAAGCCTAAGGTAAGATAAGAAAACACTCATGGCTGTAACTAAATTAGAACCAGCGGCCTGTGGGTTGTCAGGCTGGGATTGTTACATTTTTCAACAGTAATAGGTATAAATTATTATTGTGGGTTTTTCACCACTCAGGACATGATGTGTGTGCTCGTCTGTAGTTGAAATTGTTAATACCCCGATGTTGAGGCCACATTTGCTGTTTTCGGTGTTAATGGAAAATAAATAAAATGAAATAAGTTTAAAAATAACTTAAAATAAGTAAATAAAATAAAATAAATTTCTATTAAATCACCCCATTCTTGAGTTTAGGATGGTTTTGCACGCTTTATAAATGCACTTGCTCATCCGTCCGTGCTTGTTAAGCTTATAATTAAGTGATATTATCAGTCTACTCGCCACTTGAAGGTAGCGTTAGATATAATTCTGTACCTGCAATAAGCTCTTCCCCTCCTCTCTTGCCTGTTCCTTACCTTCCTAGTACTCCTTACAGCACTATCCTCTTCAAAGATACTCCTCAAAGGGTTTTAATACCCATGCCTCAGAAAGTAGATGGCCTATGCCATGCCCTGCAGCCCATCTCTTCTCTTTATGAATTTAACACCGCTTCGCACCGACCTAAACGCTATTCGTCTTCTGTCCTCTGGTTCCCCATCCGACATTCTTTCCCCTTTTAGTTTAAAATTCCACCTTTACTCGATAACGGAACCGGCCGCTATTTTCTTTTCTCTTTGAAGATCCCCCACTATTATTCGCGTTATTCCACTTCCTAACGAGGTATGTGGGCATCGTCTCCTCTTTCGCATGCTATGACCACCCAGTTACCCTTAATTATGGAATAAAATTGCAAATCATAACTTTTTATCAGCTCGTCTTCATGCCTCTTGTTATACTTTTGTAAAATTTGTCGATAGAAAGAGCCTTGCTTGTATTTCTTGTCTATTTTATCTTCTAGGAAATGATTCTTAAAGCGCACGCCATAAAGAATCGCAAATAATCGATCAGGTGTCATAATAAACATAAATCTTAATACCTATAATAATATATGATTATTTTATGTGTTAGTATCTAAGCTACGTTTTATTTCTACAATGAAACAGCTCCACAAGGCTGGATTCAATGCAAGTTATCTATATACAGGTTTCATTACTCTACAGATGAGTGTACAGGTTTTACATATTTTTTTCTAGTAGCTAGGTTTTATACATATAAAAAATACATTGATTTTTCTCAGTTCTCACTGATTTGTTTTAACATTATGTATTTCCACGCTAATATTTTACTTACTTTAGGGAGTTTAACTTCTAATTATCATATAAAAACCAAATTGGTTGGGCTTTATGCGTGTTAACTCATTCACACGTGCTACAGAAAAGAAAGCAGTCGTGTTTCCCTACTGGCTCAATTCTGCGTTAGTTCCAATATAAATCCTACAATTTATGCTGCAAGTTATTCTCATGGACGAAAGTTTGAACATCAAAATCTCATTAGTGGTGTTTGCTAATTGAATTTTTAGTGAATCGAGTACTGAAGCCTTACCTTTCTGTAAGGACAATTCAAGTAAGCCAGGATATCAGTTCATAGCCACGCGTTGGATGGTTCTGGAACCCATTAGTAGGTAAATTTATAGTTAAGATAGTTGTTGGCCCTTAATCTAATTTATGCTTAGAACACCGCCTCAATGTGTTCAAAAATGGTTTTCATTAATTATTTTTTTAATACGAGTAACTTTTTTTTACCTCACTCTGCTAGAAATTGAATCACTGGTTTCTCTGTTGCCTGCGAGAACTGCCGTCAGTTGCGATCACATTGTTTTTGGGAAAGATAGAACTCTTTTTTTTATCTCAGTCGAAAAACTAGTCCGTTTTCCGTGGAAGACGACAATGAAGTGAAAATTGCGATCTGCGGTGGTTAAACTTTTTCTGTCTACGCAACATTTTTTTCACTACTCTAGGGATAGAAAAAGGTTAGCGTGCTGATTAAACTCTACAACTCTGGGTGCCTAGGTGGTCCACTTCGTGTGTTTATTCGCGGCAAAATATCGTCACTTCGGAACCAAAATAATACCAAAAGTAATTCCAAGTGACTAGTTTTTCTTCAAATCTGGTTTCTTCCCGTTGCTTTTCTCCTCAGAAATGTATAACACGCTAACCAACTTTCCATTTGAAACTTGTCCAAATTGTTGACTTCGAGACATCTTCCTCCCAGATTTTTTCCTCGTCCCATTATGTGAATTTTTTCCTCCTTCCCATTCCGGCTCTGTCTCCATTTTAATATTCCAGGACGTTATGTGAGAAACTTTTCCCTTCACACCTTTCGTCAGTATTTTTGGGTGGAGTTTGGGGATTTGAAAACTTTCTCCTCTTGTATCATTGCGATATCTACATTGTTAGCAGTCCGGAGTCTCTTCTTTCTTCCCGCTTTTAATTTTTCCCATTCAATCCGCCCGAGAAATTTTAAAACATTGTGTCATCCCGAGCGAAAAACATGGTGTTGGGGTCGACTTTCTGAGAATCATTTTTAGAATGGGAAGAGCGAACTTGTGTTATTGAAAAGTTTTTTCTGGTAAACTAGATCAGGAAACAACTCCTCTGTTCTTCCTTTTGCATTGTAACTATCGTTATCAATAATTTGGACCCATATAGCTAGGATTAGTTACTGGTTGCAGTATCCGTGCTAATGACTTCCTCTGCCAACTCAGTTTTAAAGCGACGAACAAAGTTTGACTAATCGGTGTAGAAGTTTTGTTTTCCTAAGCGCAATTTAAAAATAAAGATAACGCCGTCTGTCGCGTAATGAAGATACGTGAGATTCCTGGAGATATATTATTAATAATATTCCGTAAGGCATAAGAAGTAAATAAGAATTTCTTGAAGGGAAAATAAACTAAAAGCTTTTAGCTTAATTTTGAGACTTGAACATTTGATGGTTATTGTATTATTTCATGCATGGATTTTTAATATTTTTATATATTATACAGCAAACTATAGTTGGATTTTGAATGTAACCAAACATTTTCCTTCCTTTAAAACAACGGTGTTTAAATCATTATTCGATTCTAGAAAATGAACATGTACTTTCTCTTAGGTAGATATACTAACCTAAATCTAAGTACTATTCAAGCATTAATATGGCGGTACTTACGAGGGTCGTTCAATAAGTCATTAGAAGAAGGTGTAAAAACAAATTATTTTGAGTAGATTTTTTTTATTTTTCAACAGTCTCCATTTATGTCTATACATTATCCCAGCGTTTCTCCCAACTTTTTTAAGCCGTCCAAAAAATAGGGATTCGGAAGGTCCTCTAAATATGAATCTGTTTGGGCGATGATCTCGTTCAACGTGAATCGTTTTCTAACAAGCCATTTTTTCAAATTTGGAAATAAAAAGAAGCCCCTGGGGGTCAAATCTGGAGAATGCGGCGGATGTTGCTTTAAACTGAATTTTAATTCCACGATTTTCGCCATAGCAATTGCACAGGTGTGCACTCCTGCATTAACTTGATGGAAGAGAAATTTTTTCTTTGCCAAATGAGGACGTTTTTTCTTAGTTTCTTCAATCAATCGGTGTAATAACAACACACAATACTCTCAATTATTCATTTGTCCTTTTTCCAAGTAATTTCTGCAGATAATTCCACGTGCATCCCAAAAAGCCATTGCAATCCCCTTACCGACCGATTTCTCCGTCTTGGCCTTCTTCGGAGCCGAATCGCCTTTACGAACCCACTGTTCTAACTGTTCCTTTGTCTCTTGTGAGTAGTAATGTATCCGTGTTATGTATCGATGCAGAGACTTGTCAGGGCTGCGATGGAAAAGCGCCAAACCAGCCTCCGAGTTAATCACACGATTGCGTTTATTGTCCATTGAAATCAAACCCGGCACCCATCTTGCCGAGATTTTTGTCATACCCCATTTATCGTGCAAAATGGAAAACACCGTTTGTTGTGATACGCCTGTGGCCTCAACTATTTTGCGCACTTTGATTTGTCATTCACTCAAAACCATATTTAAGATTTTTTCAATTGTTTCGAAGGAAGTCACTTCCACTGGACATCCTGAACGATAGTCATCTTTCGTGAATTTGCGGCCACATTAACATCCATTTCCCCAATAGTAAACAGTTGCGAACACAGAAGCAGATGTACCATGAACTTCATCCATTTCGGCTTAAATATCTTTCGGTATTAAACATTTTAAATAGAAGTGTTTCATCACCGCACGAAACTCACTTTTTTCCATATTTCTAAATAAACGTAACTTAGTCGCTATGATAGCAAAAAAAAATTGATGCTAGAGAAACCACATGATGGATATAGCTGAAAATTTTACAGCAGTCTAATGTGAAATGACCCTTACTAAAAGTAAACT
Source organism: Platycnemis pennipes (assembly GCA_933228895.1). NCBI lineage: Eukaryota > Metazoa > Arthropoda > Insecta > Odonata > Platycnemididae > Platycnemis > Platycnemis pennipes. The sequence continues at coordinate 86,806,442 of OW121857.1, forward strand.
TTTTACGATTATATCATCGCCACCGAATGGATTTTCTAAGGAATTATTGAACGACCCTCGGAATTGTACATTCACTAATAGATCACTACTTATACTATGATACTTAGCGTATGGTGCAGAATTCATGCCGTATGGTCCAGAATTCAAACTAAATAGAGTGGTATTTCTCTTGATGCCCTTGTAAACACGTCAAAACATTCTATTTCTTAAACGTTGCGAAACAAGCTACCTATTCATTTATTTCTGGAAAGGTTTATTACCATAGGAGAGCTAGTTATCCATTAGCGTTAAATTCCACACATGCCAATTACCTTCATGAAGATTGATACTAGCAGGTTCACCTTATTCTAAATTCACGAATGAAACCTAGTAACGCAGTAATGCTTTCCGATGCGCACAACAAGGATAAACTCTGAGGCAAGTAGTAATTTAAGTAGCTCACCTAAATACACCACAGACCTACTTAAAGTAAATTCCTTTAAGCAGCTCAGGTTCTTTTTTTCCCACTTCTCTTACGGACCACCGCATAAAAGAAATATTAGCATATATATGCCATTGGCGGCTACCCTTAGCCTTCCGATTGGGAAAAATTGAGATAGTATTTCACTCTGGGCCGTTGTTTCCCTCAAATTCCAGCAACCCTCTCTCTTTCGGTGACGTTTTTCCCCTAACATTGGAGAAATTATGAATTTCTCGGGAGGAGGGAAGCCATTTGACGTTCCCCTTCAACTTGAGTTTATTCTCCCCACGGAAGATTTCTTCCCCCACTTAACCCTTTCACACCTATCCCTCGACTCGGTACCCTCCCGTCCGCGTCCACACAACTCCTATCTTCTCACCCCTGGTGCTCGCCTTTCTCAACTTTCCCCGGCCATTTCCTCACCCCCGCCATCCCTGCAGTATATTCCCATTACATCACTTCCTACGCCGAATCCGACCCCTTCCCTAACCTTCCACCTTCCTCATCCCTCTTCAAACTCCCTCCCGCTCTGCTTCATACCCTAGCCGACCCCTTTAATTCCTTCCTTCCTGCTTCCCTTCCCTCCTCCGTCTCTCTCCCACTTCCCCTTGCTTTAATAAATTTCAGACACGTAACCTTGCCTGGTCGATCCCTCAACCCGCCAAAGGAAGCCGAAGGGTGTTGGAGGGATACGTCGGCGCTAAGGGGAGGAGGAAATATTTGGGGTGCAGGTGAGGGTGTGGGTGGAGAGGGGGTGAGAGTAGGTGGCCCAAGGAGAGCATGCAGAAGAGGAGCGCGAAAGTTAGGACATGGGATGGTTGTGTGGGCAAGGGTGGTTTTGGAACGTGAGAGGGATGGGGGTGCGTGTCTCCGATTAGCATTTGGTTCGCTGTGAGGATGACATTGTTCGGGTGAAATTGAGACCGCTTCGAACCTTTTGGCGTACCTTGTCCGTGTTCGACCGGAAATCCAAATCAGGATGAATGATCGATATACAGCTGAATTTCAAGCTTCCTCCCAAAATTTTTCTGTTGAAATTATTCCGGTAAAATTTCGATGTATTTTTTATGGCCCAATAAGCGCAACATCATGAAATGGAGAAATCACTCAAGGTTGTCTCCAACAATCTCCTAGGTTGTAACCACTCCAACTAGTTGGTGTGGTTACCAGTTATTTTTCTAAGGTTAAAGACTTGAGTCCACTTTTGTTGTATTGTTGTTACCATTGAATTATTTTAAAGTGGTGTAAAAATAGTAGCAAAGGAAATGAAGAGGATGGAAAACCTAAGAATATTTTTTTCCGATTTAGTATAGCTATGTGTTACAATAATAAGCAATTTTTGCGTACGAATATCAAAGCGATCTGTATACTTGCCATTGAAAACATTCTTTGTAGTTAATATATTTCCAATAAATAGATTTTCCGAAAACATAGTCTAAGTGCAGGACATAGAGGATGGAACACAGTGAAATCATTAGGTTAAACAATTTATTTTTATTTATAGATGATGTATCTGCAAAGATACTGGGAGGAAACTTTTATCCGAAAAGTTTTCGTTTATCACTAGGAAACTCGTCATCACACATCAGTCATAAGTAAAGTAGATCAGAATCTTTTTGCATGCACTTTGTCGCTGGTGTGACGCAATGAATGAGTCACAGTTCTCAGCCATAGAGAGAGAGGTTCACTACAGATTACTGGATCTCCAGCTGTGGGCGAGGATAAGCATGGAATAATAGCAAGTGTTATAAAGGAGGAAGGGCGAGAAAATACTTGACGATGTTGAGGCAAGAAAGGAAGTTGCTGGAGGAAACCAAGTGGAGGCAGAATGCGTTGGTGGGAAGGTTAATTGGGGATAATGGGGTTCTAAAGGCTATTATAGGGAGAAAAATGCTAGAAAAGCAAGGAAGTTGAAAGAAGGTAATGGGTATTTTAGATGAGGAGGAAAAAAGTTAGAAAATATGTAAATCATAGTGTTGCTAAAGGCGAGTTGGAAAGTGAAGCATAAAAAGAGCCCTCAGTGAAAACGTACGCTAACCGTTAAAATCCCAAGACAAACTTTTATGAGCGGAATCCATTTTATAAAGAGTACCTCTGAAATGGGTAGTTGTCGATGTACTCAATTTCTACTAAACAATATAAATGACATGGTCTTTGCTAGTGTAAATGTTAGTGAGCTGGAAGCACATGAGATCAAATTATTAATGTGATTATGGACTATTCATTACTAGTTAAGCTCAGAGAATAATTCAGGAAGTAAGAAATAAGTTTTACATGAATATCAAGCACTGCGACAAACTAGGAGTAAAAAGTGGGGAAGAACGGTTTTTTTGCAATAAATTTAATTCCTCATAACTGGAGAATGAGGCAGCGAGATCATTAAGGGAAAGGAGCTGGAGGGATATTAAGGTAGTAGTCATTAACGTGAAGAGAAAGGGATTCCTGGAAACGGGATTCAAGTTTTGAGCGTTGGTTGGCCCAAAAAACATTTAGGGATCGCAATCGACGAAAAAGGTCGTTTTCGCTTTACTGCGCGTTCTAGATTTGAAGGTTGTCACGTTTGCAGCTGGTAACGCATCGTTACGATGAATTCAGACGTGTGATTGAAAGTTATGCGATATTTGGAGTTGTAATCGAACTGTGTGTAGATTGAAAGAAGCATATCACTCAAAAATAAGTGACAACTTTGTGAACGTTTTTAAATATTAAAGTTATAACAGTACGATTTCTAATCACTCCTGAAATTTATGTAATATTTCTAAAAGTTGTAGAATTGAATATGTTTGCATTCACTGTGCTATAAGGTGGATTTCAGGTTAAATAATATTTTTAAATGTAAGTGGGAATTAAATAATATTATAGCAAGGAGTTCCACAGAGAAAAATGCATTCGCCTTGACCGGGACTCGAACCCGGACCCCCTGATTTCCGGCCAGGTGCTCTACCGGGGGTCCGGGTTCGAGTCCCGGTCAAGGCGAATGATTTTTTCTCTGTGGAACTCCTTGCTATAGTGCAATTTTCAGCGGGTGACGCCGCTAAAGTTCCCGCGGCCAGTTCGCGGTCTTTGAATTAAATAATATTGCTAAAACATAAACAAGATCACCAAGGGAGCAAAAAGTAAACAGGAGAATAATGGTGAGTCCTAAAAAGAAAGAAGGAGACGTATAAAAACTAGGGGACGATAAAAAGGAAAAGAGAAGAAGATAAAGAAGGAAACAGACGTAAACCAAGGAAAGGAAGAAAAAAATGAAGAGAGAAGTGAACGAAGACAAGTAAGGAAGTTATATGGTATACCAAGGAAAGGAAGAAAGAAAAAGGAAGGGAGAAGTGAAAGAAAACACAAGTAAGGGAGTTACAAAGTTTAGGTGCTGGAGCAATGATAAATATTGGTTTGGGGAGGTCAAATATTATGTAACGCTTAGGGGAGCAAGAGTCGGTACAAGTGCTACGACGTCCTCCAGGGGCCTAATTCTGGGGCCTTATTCTGTAAAGTCGAATTCGAGATTCCGACGTCACAACAATACCCATATATGGAAAAAAACATCATAGTGTGTAGTACAAACCGTGCTCCCTTGATGCCGCGACGGTCTCCCCGGCTCAAGGCGACGGAGTCGGATCATTTTGCGGATAATTTCGTTCATAATCCGTCGCCAAATATTTTCTGGTGAGCAGGCACTGCCTTCGCGATGGGCACCTATAGAAGCTTCGATTGTAGAAGACGACTTGTTGATATTTATCGCGCGGAATACAAGGTGAGAATGTATCTAATTCTAGCTAATGATTAAATCTTTCATGTCTCCGTTTCCTTGCCGCTTATACAGTTAGAAGTATATAAAACTATTTGTTTTGTTTTCAAATTTCGCCATGCAATGTTTTTGTTTAATTTTGATTAATAAATTGTCAGGAAGAGTAAACATATAGGATTGTTATTCGTGCAAAACTTCTACGTAAGATTTTAATGATACTGCAGGGGCAATATATATTATTGAGAGGAGATGTTATCATGTTGGAAATCACATTGTTTGAGCAAATATCATTGTGCTGCCTTGCTTTGTATGAGTAACTTTCTTTGTGTGGTTGTGTTCTACCGACAAATTCTGATATTGTATGGACGTCCCCCCTGTGTGGTGGCTTGCAGGGTATATGTAGATGTAGACGTCCTTTGGTCTTCGGACGCGTAAATTATCGCAGGCTATTGGACGGTTGTTGCATATTTGTAATTGCTACTGTGATATCATCCATTCCAAATCAATGTACTACATAAATAGAAACAATAGCGGACGGAGGAATTTATGCACGAAGATGTAATGATTCACTCTAGAAAACAATATCATTACAGAAGCTGTCGACACAATCAATTGATAAAACCAAAACATTTCGTGATTTAATTCCAAAGGTGTAATCACTTTCAATTTTCAGAAGTTTCACTTTCTTAATTAGTCTGCCGTTATTTCATACCAGCATATATTGTTACATTTTAAAGCGAATAGATTGATTACAAACATCAACAGTAAGTCATGTTGATTAACTATTGTTAATTACCTCAGCTTGTCCCTTCCATTGTAATAATGGCGCGCTGGATAGACATAACGTTGGATAACAGTCAACTGTTATACGTCATTTCGGCGGTGAACGATGTTCGCGAATCGTTCGTCGCGGTGACCCACGACTCTCCATATGAGCCGAAATTCTTTCCACTTTACAGAATAGGCCTCCTGGTCTCTGGATATGATAAGGGTGAACATCCTCTTCCTTTATGTCAGGAGAAGGATACGTTATGCATTCGTTCTTTGTTAAAATAATCAGCATGTTGGAAATTATAGTGTATTTTTAACATTTTAAGAAATAATTTAAGTACCTGCTGTTTAAGCAAGCTAATTTATATATCTCATCAGAGTGAGGGTTCATTGTTACCGTTACGTAATTAAGGACGTTCTCAGGGAATTACACGGGTATTACAGAGATGCAGGAATGTTTAAAAAAATGGAAAAAAGGTGTAACACAATATGTGAGTGCACCCGTTGTAATAGTTATTGATTGGACAAATTTTTCCCTCAGTTTTTTGTTAGAATGGATTTTTCGTAGCTTTCAAGTTGAATCTAGGTGCAGAGAATTAGAACAAATGCTACGTTAACAATTATGCTAGAGGAAGCAAAAGTATTCGGGTTGAGAAATTAAAAAATCTCAACCAAGGTAAGTCCCAAATCCCACATTTTCTGGAGGTGTATTGCCCCTCTAGTATAGAGTTACGAAATTCGAAACGTGAATCGGCTGCTAAGAATACGAGATACAGGCGTTGCGGAGAGAAGGAAAATGGGTGATGGGCAGACACACGGGAGCAAAGCGTGGAAGACTCAACGGGGAACTAGGAAAGGTCTGATCGGTGGTGAGCAATAAGCAGCCCTGGATGTGGACAAGGGCTCAGGGCCGCAGGAAGGGACAGAGAACGTTGCGGGAAGGGGTTTAAGGGTCAGGATGGATGCCTCTCTTTACCGCTCTCCCCGCCAAGCCCCTGGATATGACGAAAGTTGAGGGCTGAGGTCGGCAGCGGGGTGTTAATGCGGAGGGTGTCGGTGGATCACACCTAAAAGGGCAAAGGGGAAAGAGGGGAGTCTCCCCGAGGGTACTTCATGTATTGGAGGGGAGGGAAAGGTGCTCTCAACCCTTCAATCCTCCCTTTTGGGATACCTCCCCCTTTCGCACGGGAAGGCGATTTTCGAGACCCCGGAAATGTGCGGAAATTACAGTCGCAAAAACGAACGGGAAAGTGTACCTGTGGGGAGGTTCTTTTGTTCAAGGTTTTCACGCAGAATATCCTGGCACGAAATTGAAAATTTGGTTGATGGGAAGAGGACGAGGACCGCTTGCCGGACGAATGGCTTGCTATGCCGCTTTCAGAACGTTTAGACGGATTCTCTCCGCTTCCGACCGCATTAGTAGCTCTCAAACGGAACGAACATGTTTATTTTCCGCCAGGCTAAGGCTTCCTAAGTAAGAGGAACTTGTGGTGAAGTGCATTGATCAGGTTATGCTGACTTTTTCCTGGAAAAAGTTAAAGGGATATGGCTACGAATAACGGGAATAGAATTGATTGTAGACCACATCGTAGTCATTATGGTTAGGTGACCGAAAGCTGAGGTAGAAAGCAGCATGATTGGTTGGTAGTACCACGCATTACCCCCAATACTAGTAGTTGAGCCGCACCATTTAGAGGTATACTAAAAATAATGGTGGAAAATCCATCTTTGAAATTTGTCTAGAATTAAAAAATATCTCAGTTGGGTTCACCCTATAATGTCCTAGGCTACGGGTGAAATACTGAACTGAAGCGTTCCCATAACGGTACCTACATAATATTGAAAGAAATTGGATGATATGTATAACCTTAAAAAGCGGCACTGTAATATTTTTACTAAGGATAATAAGCCAATGCTTTCAGTATTACACTACACACGTAATTAAGCATTGAACCTGGCTCTCTGATGATATTTTAAAAAGTGCTTTAGGAAAATGTTATTAAATTAAAAAGCTACAGATGTTTTTATGTTTAAAAATAAGGCTTTATATTTGTAGATATGAAAGCCATATGTAAGAATAACTCATTATTATATGATTACCAATGTCGCCAAAATCTCAGGGTTTATATCAGTAACCACCCAAAAAAACAGACGCATTCATGACGCATTCAAGGTTGTCGTGTATTATTATGACATTTAATTTTTTCACAATTTTTGGCAATATTATTTTCCCCTGAATTTTAGGTGTGGTTTAATAAATACTCATTATTTGCTGCAATTTCTCATTGACTCAAAATAATTTGCATAATTTATGCTTCTGACTATATTTATTAATGCTTTCATATGAAAATTTCATGAACTGAATTAAGTGCCAATATATTATAAACGAAATATCATTTCTCACTAAAATATCTTGGCACTGTTTCATAATAGGGCTAATTGGCTGATAAGTAAAATAATTAATACACGAAAGATGTATTATTGCTGTTGATCTAAAATTCAATATATGGGCATAGGTTTTTATAAAACTGTCATTTGTTGTTCATTTAATGCACCATGGATTCATAATATTGAAATTGCTTCTCCGTCAAGTTTATTAAAAACTCCGTGCAGTTCAATAAAAATGTATTGCTTAGTAGGAATTGATATAATCGAAAGCCTCAGCGTCTAAGAGATAGGAATAATCAATGTGTTAAGTTTTATAGCATCGTAATATAAAGCTCACCGGATTCCTTTTTGTCGGAATTTAGGGACCATTTCTCTCACAATTTTCAATTTAGGATTTCATTCATCACGCAATAAAATAACTTTCGTGTTGCATAATTCAATTTGTGAGTGTTATATTTCTGGTAAAAGCTGGTAAGCCAGGAAAACGGTCTCCTCGCGTGAAGGGACCCCGGCCTCAACTGGAACACTCTTCGTGCTTTCGCGTGCTGCTTGCCGCCTGCAGTAATTGCTGTTTAATCTCTGGGCGGAAATCATCGAGAGGCCAATCACGTGACACGAATAGATTTCGATACAAAAAGAGAGATACGAATGACAAGCCCCTATGGCTGAATGCCATAGTGATATTGCTATGAGGGAATATTTTATTATAACTAGCGAATAGTTTAATTAATTGTTCACGAGAAAAACAACATATAAGTATTGGCACACTTAATGAATATTTAAAGGCATTGCACAGTGGACGCCATGCAGAAAGGTTTTTCGACTAAGGCTTCATTAAAATTAACTCAGGGAATTATTAAAGTCAGGCTGTCGATAGAAAAGATACTCAAGTACCTTTCACTTGCTATTTATTGGCTTGTTTTTGGTGGGAATCGTCAATAAATTTTTGTTTGTTATCGTTCATTATTTGTTTATTTTCTTCGCTCCATTATTCGTTGTAACCTACTATTCAAATTTCCGTTGAAGTACTTGGCCCTTGATTTTTTCGTGATTAGATACATGAATGTTATACTTATTAAAACATTATTAATTTGCGTTCCAAACTGTGACAATTATTGAATGAACTTCATCGAATGACCATGGTTATAATTTAAATTGCTTTTGAGCCCAACCAAATAAAAATATAATAATTCAAATCGTTTCAACGTGTTGTGATGGAGTACATCAATCGTAGTTGTGAATTGAAAATCTCTCTTAGTACGGTAATTTTTTTTTGGCCGTTAAGTATGTCTAATACCAAACAAAAGTTTTGAAAAAAGACAGTGATGATCTCTAGAAATTGAAAGTCACCTATTTTTCTCCTATATTTTTACCCAATAGTGATTCTTTGAGCTATTTTTTCCTGAAATTTTGGAATTTTCAAGCAAATCGAAGATACTGATGAGATTTTCAATCACCTTTGAAAAATGTCATCGTTTATATTTATAGCCAATTCAGTTCGTGAGTCTTTTTTGTAGGTCTATGTAATATATGTAGAACAGTTTCAGTTTTATTGTTGCAATGTTAGCAAGATTGTGCTGAGTCCGCACTATATTTTATGATATTGCTAATATGAAATTTATTACAAAATAGTCATAGCAGTATTCGATTTAATAGCTTGATTTAATTACATTCAAAATAAAGCTACATATTTTCCTACTCTTTCGCCATGTATTACAAAACGTAATGATTTATAAGGGTTTGTTTTATTCCTGATGGAATATAGAACTATTATTTGTAACATCACTGTAACAGTAATCGTTACGCATAAGCACTGCACGTATTCATCAAAACCTGAATATTTTATTTAAGGAATTGGTATTTAACGAATGTTAGGAAATACTGAAGACGTCTTTTGTGCGTGGTATCATTACTAATGTGTTTCAACATAGAATTTTGAAGTATAATTTCCAAAGACATTGTTGTTTTAATGTAAATATATTAACTGTGAACTTTTCGAACATGCTAATGCATTGATGATACGGAAAATTAGGTATTTCATGGGGTGATTCTAGATCATACAAGAACTTTATTTGGAAAAATAAGGAACGGGATACTGCTTTATTTAAAAAATAGAGCATGACATACTCATGCATTTCCTAACCTATGAGAGCTTGTAATCTTTGTGTTCTGTCATCGTTGTTTCCTAACAGTAGCCTTTTAATTATAAAAAAAACAGTTTTTCATGTCATTTTAGCCGTCCGTTGTTATAAATAGAGTTTATGTTAATTTTACTTGAATGCGTTGACGGTAGAATTTTACTGAAGAAAATTTATATAGCTCAAAAAAGTAGAATAAATTCAGGCCAAGAATTCCAAAGAATTGGCTAATATAGAAGGGAAAAATTAAGATTAGGAAAGAAGAAAAACTTAGCTAGTTCCACAAATATTTAATCACATGCAACCGGTTTCGATACAGTGTATCATCTTCTAAGATGATACACTGCATCGAAACCGGTCGCATGTGATTAAATATTTGTGGAACTAGCTAAGTTTTTCTTCTTTCCTAATCATGAAGGAGTTCCATCAAGTTACGCCTCAAACCATTGCATTTGGAAAAATTAAGTTTTAGGGTCAATGGGCTCGTTGATACAGATTATAGAAAACAAAACTTTTTGAAAAAAAACGAATATTTTCTACACACTAAGCATTCCAGATTTAAGAAAGGACCTTGACGGAAGCTGAGGTATCAAATATATAAAATCCCTATGGCTGGATATGAAACGTACAGGATTTAGTGACATCACAGTTGTTAGTGCAGTTAAGGTATTTGACGTGTCATTCATAAATTCAAGATGCAATATTTACGAAATACAGGAAACATGAGAAACTGAACATTAATGAATCAGTAAAGGTGAAAATATTTAGAATAACGTATTACTTAAAATGAAACCCAAGCCGCATTATGGTGATTGGGTGAAATTCTAAATATATTTAATGGAATATGAAATGGAAGAATAATGGAGAGTAAATCTATTCGCATCGTGCAAGAAATAATTTGGTTGTGAAATAGATATAAAAGGTAGCCTATCCTCCACAAATTCAGATGCACTGGGAAGAGATCTATGTATTTGAATTGGAAATAGAGACAAAACATGATACAGCAAGCCTTGAGCCATTTTGGGGGATAGAATGGTAGCGTCCCAGATAGCACGGGCATTTTGGTATCTAGATACGATAGAATACAATCAGGATAAGATAAGTCACACATTTGTCGTTTGTAAAAGGCGTTTCTGGATTATTTTGCACCAATTGAGGAACGAATGAGCCTGTACTCGAAGAAAATGGATGCAAATCACGAATATGTCTATGAGATAAACTCGTGTGCCTTATTTTTTTCTTAAAATGGATAATGAATACACAATGATACTAGTATCCCTACGTATCTCCTTCGTATCTGGTTCTGGGAACCTTTTTTTTGTCTAACTCTTCAACGCTACGGACAGCTGATGCGGAGGTCAGCTCTTTTAAAGAGCCTCTAGTAAAAAATTAATCAAATTTAATTAATTAATTTTCATGCCCTTAACTTTCCTTCGTGAAAGGATGTTGGCAATCTGGATGTACTGATAAACTTTTTTTAAGGTCTTGCATGGGTAGCTCTGCAGCAAACAATTGCTGAACGATATTGATAGAAGCGTAGAGCCACGGCATTGTTGTAGGCGTAAGTCAGATGGTGAGTATATTTAGATATTTTAATGGTAATTTTGTCCCTTTTATTTTTAATCTCTGCATAGCTCCTTGCATTATCTTTTGATTTTCGAGATCCAAAACTTTTCCTCTCCTCCTCATACAGGTATGAGTTGCATGTTCCAGTGTGGAATCACGGATGCATTTTTCGCGTTATCGCAATCTGTATCAATAACGCTTACCTATCCCTAAAGTAGCGCAAGGTTAACAGTAACCGTCAATAAAAATCGCTCCACTGATAGTGATAAGCAATTTTAAGTGCTACGCGAATAATGAAAATGTAGATCAGGTTCTCTCTGACATAAGTTAAATAAAAAAAATGATCGAGGACGGAATCACGAACTTGGTTTCAGGAAGCCCTAATTGCTTTTTCCGAAGGTTTTTTCTGAATGTAGAAAAGTTCTTTATTACCATTTGCTACTTTTTTACGTGCTTTCGTATTTGTGATTTTATAACGCCTCCATTTATCACAGTCACAGGTCCACTTAAGTAAAACTACTTTCTGCCGCAGTGATGTGATTGTTGTGGTTCATTGCTAGGAATCACTGAAGGAAGTGAGCTCTCAGCCAGCGGCGAGTTATGTATAATATGTATTTGTTATTAGTAGTTTGATCAAAAGGTTCGTTAATGATGTAAAAACTGAATGGAAATATACTGTTTCGTCACCAACAGCTTTATTTTTCATTTTAATCAACTTGGAAACGGAAGATTAGAGAATAATCGATTGGGGGATGAATATCGACCGTGAGATTCAAGAATTATAGATAGTGAGAATCGAGACTATCGAATGTGAGATCTTGGGACCGATTTGGTATTCCTACGCCTCGTATCTCATTGTATCTCCTTCGTAACGGACTTTGCACGCCTTGATATCTCGTTCACATACTGTCCGGTAGTGGTTACGTAGTATCCAGTTACGAAGTTTATACGTTGGAAGCTGTGCCATGTGGGGTTCTCGTTTAATTTTTCTAATGCGCAATTTCCTTTTTCTAAGCAATTTCACATCAAAACAATAGCAGTGTGTCATCAACTACATGTCATAGTCTCCATCTTTGTGACCTTGAACATATACCTCCTTCATTCTCTCTGAAATGTTTTCGAAAATTCGTTCTCCGCATGGAATCCCGCGAATGTAATGAAATTATAAATATATATCGCAAGATTTACGGCGGAAAGGCTCAAGGAGAAAGCTCTGTGATCTTCCTCGTGAATAAATAACCGCGAGGACGCTTTGTAAATACAACCGGAAAAAGGACCAGGGTTAAGGACGCAGATAGAGGAGAGGCAGAGGGAGCGGGAGAATACCCTTTGGTCCCTTTTTAGGCGGAAAGGGTTAGGATACGGTCCGTGGGTGTCTAAGGCAGCGCAGCAACCGAAGGCTTGTGAAATGAACGGACTGAGAGAATGCTTTTGTTGCGCGGGAGGGGAAGAGGGATGCTCTCGCACAAAGGTAGGCCTAAGGGAGAGGGTTTTTAGGGACATAGACACACACATGAGGGCAAAGGGAGGTGACGTAGGGGGTTTGTAGAGGGGGTGGCAAGAGGGGGAGGGCGAGGGATTAGGAAAGGGCGACCCTTGTCCGTCTGGCCAGCCTTTGGCAGTTTGCGTGTCCAGGACCCAGCCGTTACGTCGGAGGTAACGCAAGAGCGCCATTTTTCCCTCCCGTTTGAGTTCACGCTTCGGATCATAATAAAATTTGCGTCGGGTTGGTGAAATTTCTCTTCAGCGGGACGCGGGAATCACGGGGCCTTTTAATCTCATCACGGGAGATCTCCTGAATCCTTGGAATCCTTTGTGAGGTGAGATCTGCATGCTTAAATTTCCTTCATCTCGTCCCTCCACCCCGCTCCTAAGAATATTTCCTGTTTAAATACATCAGGCCTTCCTCATGATTGAATTATGCTCACACTAAAATGCTATTTCACGTAATGGATTTTCTAATCCCGACGCAGGACACTGAAGCTCGCTTCCTTATATATATTTTGAATTTTGTTACTCCCTGAAGGATTTGGTTGAGGCAAAGACTTCACATGGCAGGAATTGGGTCAAAAATAATAATTCAGGAAGAGTCTCTTTTGTGTCAAGGAGAAGGACTTTGTGAAAATTGTGTTGTATAAATGTCCACTTCGTTTCATGAATCACCAATTAAATTTCACGCCTAATTCCTTCCATGCTTAGAACTCTTAACACCAGAACACTGAAAATAGATTTCACGCTTTACGGTTTCACGATTTTGCGTTGTAATTAACTTTGCGGATTTCCTCTTATACCGTTTATACTGGATTAAATAGCTGGATACAAGACCTACTTTATAAAATCTGATTTTTTATCAAAGCAATGAAAAATCACCTTTGAAAAATGCTCTTTAAGATTATTTTTTTACCATCAACAAAGCTTCTTAGTTCCACTTATCTTCGGGGATTAGATACCTATTTTATTGTTTCGTTAAATTATTTTTAAATTATTATAGTCAATGTATTAAAAAAATGCAGCGTAGCGCTAATGAAATAAAATGTTTATTTACATTAACAAATAAATTAGGAAAATAACATTAATAACGTAAATGTCCGAGCGCGTAGCTGTATTTTGTATAGAGAACTGAACAATGATAGCAGAGCACAGGTAGCGTTTGAAATGTGGATTCAGAGAAGGCTGGAGAAATTGTGACTGTCCTTAAGGAAGGCGTTGTGGTAAATACCTAGATTTTACATTGAGAACAAGAAGGTGCAAGATCTATCAGAAGTGTCGTAGTAACAAAGGTTGATATGTGCAGAGAAGTTCTTGTAGAAATATGGGGAAAGGAAGAAGACAGACTTAAGAATTGAATACTAATGGCTCGAAGGTTTCCGCGGCATTGCTTTGATGCTCTCTGCATGTTTCAGGGTGTGTTCGGCAAGAGTGCGAAAAAAGAAGCAATTCACGATTGAAGTATTCCTTTAAACCCGGTAAAACTCACAATATTTTCCATTGAATGCGGTGTTCTATATTGATTGGTCGGAAGTATAAACGTGATGAATCGCGTTATAATTTAAATTGCCCCTGAAGTCTACATAGATCGGGATGATATGGCGGGCAAAAAGGCATTCGTGCCCATCGGAGCCCCTGTGTTTAAATAGATGTTTGTATATTACCCCCTAAGGGGAACCCAAAGGAACTTTCACTTTCTGACAACAGAGGACATATTTTACGTGACTAGGGTTCACTAAGGTCAAATTTGCCTTCCAACGGAACCCTAGAAAGGAGGGTTGTTCAGAGGGATTTTGTTTTTAAAAAAGGGTTTGGATAAATTTACTTAGCCCTGCATCGTAAGATGATTATTAATGAAAAATGATTATTAATGTTATCAATTGAATAGTAATGAAATGTAAGAATATTGAACCTAGTAAAGATTTATGAAAACAATGTCGTTCTGTTGCCCTTGATGTTGCCATTTGGTTGATGAGTCTGGTCGTTAATATGAATTTTAATGATATTCTAACAGTCAGTAAAATTTAAATATTAAAAAAATCTTTTCTAATGGGATGTATAATGAATCGACTTATTATACCTTTGTCCATACATTGTTTAATAATGTTTTATTGGTTAGCACTTTGTTGCATTGTGTCATTATTCACCTATTTGAATTGCATGTCAGTTGAACTATTAAGTAATCTAAGGGAATGAAAACTACCTTTACAACAGCTACTTACGAAGGAAAAAAGACATGGTTGCATTGATTCTTTGACTCTTGAATGACAAGCTGTGCTGAAATTGCTGTTTCTAATATTATCAACCATAGCAGGGCTTATAGGAACCTGGAAATTCTGGAAAACCTGGAAAAGTCAGGGAAAATGAGAACGGCTATGGAAATCCTGGAAAAGTCAGGGAATTTAACGTGTGGTCAGGGAAAAGTCGCGAAATGTTTAAATTTATCACCTGAAAATGCCAAGAGATCAAAAACTGCACATTGGAGCGGAGGAGGAGGGTGAAGGAGGGAACGACTGGCCTCAGGCCGGCTTCGCTGTGGAGGCAGCCCTATTCTTGTTCTTTCTGACTATTGCCTGCACGATTTGGTGAAAATATTGGCGATAGGTGCGCGCATTCATATTCTCATTTTCATTCGCTAGCGATTTTGCCAGGAATGCTTCGCTTTGTCCCTCTGGCGACAAAAAAGTTATTCTCAGTCAAATTTGAAGTCACTTAGCTAAATTTGTAGAAGGATGTGAGGAAGAAAAAAAATCAAGATAGATTCAAAGAGCTACTTTAATCAGGTTTGAAGGAAAAGCTAAGTTAGCCTTCTTTGCATATCTTTTTCTGCAATTAAAACCCTTTCTGAAGGCATATCAATCTAAGGAATGATAATTTTTCTTTTGTTGACTTAAAGTTGTTGATCTCTTATTACTGGAAGTTCATATAATTAATATGAAAATAAACCTACAATTTTTCATAAGTTTAGACTTCTTTGCTTCCTCACTACCGCTTTTATCCCTATAAATGACCGAAATCTTGTAGTTTTCAGGCGCTCAAAAGTCAGGGAAAATCACTAATAATTGTCTGGAAATCCTGGAAAAGTCAGGGAAAATGAAAATGAAAACTCCTATAAACCCTGTATAGGGAACGCGTGGTCTGAAACACGGCCTAGTTGAGACACATAAATCCTGACTTAACATATCCCTGATTTTTTTTCGTAAAGTTACTGATTAACATTTGCTTTGTTGCATTATACAATTAGGAAATTGATAAGAAAATCACAATGTTGTTGCTTTGAAAGCTTGAGCGACTTGAGCTGATATATAAATAAAATAGTTCTACTTCCATACGTATAAAATGGTTGAGACACCTTTGGTCGGCGCTTACCCTGCTGTTTCCAATGACCAAATATTTAATTTGAAACTTTGGCCTTATTTGACGGAAGTGGGTGAAGCTTTGGGCCCCTTCTGATCCCGCAACTGGAGGATCCTCCCTCTTTGGCCCCCTGAGGGACCCGTAATTTGATTCATCGATGGCCTTATCTCCTCACTCCCTCCGGCTCCGCATTCTTCTCTCGCATTCCCCTCCCGACATACATATTAACGGTCGAGTGAATAATTTACTCTCTCCTGCACGCGTCTTTCGCTCCGACTCCGAGGCGGCTGCTCCGTGCGGGGCGACGAATAAGCCGGCCGAAGGGGAAGGGCCCTCTCCTCTCGACTTCGCTCTCATCATTCTCGCCCCATGCGTGTGGGTCCCCCGCTCGGGGGTTGGACCCATTTCCATTCAATATGGAGGGGAGGCGGATACGGAATAGGGGCGTGGCTGTCTCTGAGAATTTCGAGGGTTGGGTAAAGGTACTGCTCTCCGGCGCGTAGGTAAGTAACTCTTCCATCCTTTCATTTTCTCCATGCCTCCACTGTCTTCCTCTCCCTCGTTCACTCAATATATGCCTACCTCTCTCTCTCACTCTTTCCGCCTGCACTTGGAAATCACACGAGAGAGGAGATATAGGATGTACGCCCCACTCCTTGTCAACCACACGCGTGCTCTACTCTCCGAGGTGAAGAAACCTACACAGTGGATGGAATGCTTAAATTCGGAACTTTTATTTACGTAGTGGACAAATTGCTGGGCCTTGAACATATTTAGAGCATTTTCAGCAATGGGGAATATGCATAGAATTTGTTTCTCGAAGTTTAATGATGTACTTAATGCGAAATTTTCTCATCAATTTAAATATATAAGCCAAATTTTTCTACGCCCACCACAAAGACTATTATTTGAAATTAAAATGTTCCCGGAAATTGACGAAAGTCACGTAACCTAAAACGCCTTCTGACGTCACTACACGGTATAGGTTCGATATTGCTACCGAGATAGACATTTATTTTTAACAGAAAACGAAGTGAATATACTATTTTGAGGTTTTTAGCCGTTTCTCGAACGAAACACTGACTGAAAAAATACTTAAAACAGCACGTTCCGACAATTTCCTTTGGTTGACTCCCTTATGGCGGCGATCTTCTTAAAAAAACCAGCGATTGCATAGACGTAGTTGAAATTCTTGGGCACTAAACAGGCATTAAATAATTAATGGACGATTTGCTCGTTACCATCCATACTACGTAAATAAAAATCGAAATACAATCGTTTATTGCATTAAACAACTGAGATAAATGCGTACGATATCGCCAAGTATTCATAAAACAACTTACCTCCACGCATAAACAGATAAACAACGCCCATAGTGATACCGTGGCGTGACGTCATGCGATGACGTCGTGTTTTTAAGCTCCCGAAAAGGTATAATTTTCAGAGAGTACTAATATCTTTGTTACACAATTTAATTCTTCAGCAAAATTTCGCCAAGCACATTTTAGCTACTAAACTTCACATTCAAAGAGTCATAAAAAATAGTGCATGTTCCCCTTTTCTTCAAATCCCCATAACCACTGGCAAGTCTAAGGTTCTTTTTACGCACAACTGGTCTCAATTCTTGTATTATTCAACACATTTATGTCCACGTAATACGTTTAAAGCATCTTTTTTAAGTGTGCTTTGCATTTCCCTTTGCTGGGCCACTTCTGGATCTCTTTGCATTAACAGCTTGCCGAATATGTGTAAAGGTAGTAATGTCTTGCATTTTGTTCTTTTAAATAAATGTAATAATTAATTCTACAGAATCAGGCTCAACTAAGTGAAATCTCATCGTAATAAAAATAAAAACTCTGTATAAATTTATCCTCATTTCTTTATTAAATACACATGGTGTAATTTTTACCAAGTTTTTGTTTTCATTTTAATGTATTTAGTTATTTGGCTGGTTTTGAAGGCTGCGCAAGTACAGGTCTGTCCTAGTATTATGTCAAAATCATATTTATGACATATCGTAAATTATACTATCAAATGACTTAGCCATAAAATAGCCCTATTTTAATCATTCATACCTTCATGATTAGGTATTCAATTTATCGTGTTTTGACGGCTATTCAGATGTAATAGATTCACAGTAGCCTCCGAATTCCTTAGTATATTTAATTTGGTGTATAGGTACTGTCTATATATTGTTTTAAAAAGAGCGAATAATTGTCGAACTTAAACCTTGAAATTGGAATTTCCTTTGTAACGTGGATTTCCAACATGAATCTGTTCTTCATGGTCAATCTTGTTCATCACATTTACTTCCCAGTTGATCTCTGTGGAATGAAGCCTGCAGCAGTTGCTTAAATCCCACCTCCCATCTCTTCCCGAATAATTCCTGATACTCTAGGAAGTAGTAGAGGATCCAACTAATCCCGCTAGTAGAGGAAAAAATATTTTTTTATCCCGGGCAAAGAAGCATTAATTAGGTGTTAATACAAGCCAGTAGGGATTCTTTTACTTGCCTCTTAGGATTCTGGAGTTAAGACATGGGAATAATTGCTTTTGAAATTAATGAGCTCGGAATTTTTGGTGTATGGGGACGTTTACTTAAAAATGAAAATAAATTGCATCAAGTTATGCCTATTATTTCATTTTTTTGTTCCAACAAACGGAAAGTCACCTAAAATCAGGGGAAAACCTGATACACTTGCCAATTTGGGCATGAAAATTTTCTTCGCGTAGTACAACATTATATATAAGCTTCCTACGCTGTTGCTAAAAAATCTTACTTCCACATAGAAAATCATCCTCAATACGTGCCAAAGAGTAGAGGGAGTAGAGAGAGCAGCAGAGTAGAAAGGAGGGAAGAGATTTGGAGCAGTGGAACCAGAATTAAACGTTTTTTACTGATAATCATTTTTTCGAGAACCAGTGAGCTTAATATTGAAATATATGTACATCTATTTTACACAGGTGAAAGACAGTGGCGATTTTATTCTGTGTTATGATAAGAGTGTGATGATACTCTATTAGTGGAACATTTATTTTTTTAGTTCTTTTGTCTCCTATCACAGTTTAGTGAGATTTTCCTGGTTGACATCTTTTTTAAAGCTAATGACTTTTTAGGAAAATTGAGAAGGATGTATAGTATCAGTAACGCTATAAATAATACGTGGATGTTTGTTTAGAAAAAGTCCTAATCGTGGGTGTGTGCGCGTTAATATCAAGGTCTGACGCTTTACCATGAACTTAAAATAATTATCCCAACTAGGAGAATTCTATTCAAGTGGTATTATTTAGCATCCACGAATATATAAAATACTTTGTAGTGACCAATTACCACTGCATTCAATATTTTGTCCTTTTTTGCAATTTATAAAAAAACGTAAGATCCTTTCCTGAGTGCGGAACTGACCTCAATTGTCGTTCTCCTTCTGTTGTAATTATGGCGGCAGGTTTCGATTGCTTATTATGCAATCTTGAATATATTGAGCCGGTGATATCCGAAAGCTGGGCACTAGGAAGAGACAACAAGAGTGTATTGGAAGCTTCTGGAAAGTGAATGTGGAGAAGCATTATAGTGTATGCCGTACATGAAGGATGAATGATATAGTGATTTTGAAAAATCAAATCAAATCACTTGAATCAAGAAAGTGATCAGAATCAACACAAGAATTGGGGTGGGAATCATTATCAGAGCGTAGGTTAAAGTACAGATTAAATCTATTAGAGAAATTTCAATTGGATAGCTTTACTGAAGATGTTAGGCACACATTAAAAATACCAGCGTATTATGCTAGATTCGAACAGATAAATAAGATTAGAGAGATAGATTGTCGTACTGATAGATTCAAAATGGCATTTTCCCCCCGGGGGAGAACAGAATAGGCAGCATAGCAAAGGGATAGGTAGGGGAAATATTTTAAGAGTAGTCTGTAGTTGATGATGCATTTATTAATCCATTAATACTATAGATACTAACAATATAGTTGCATGAGACCCTATAGTTGCATTTTTGGATGTCAATTGTGAATGCTTTGTGATCTTCACCCCCTTGCAACACCCTCGCGGTGGTTTGCAGGGTATCGTGTAGATGTAGTGTTGAGAATGGTGCGTTAAGGTGAGGAGAAGCATAGTAGGGATAGTTTCCCCATTGAATAACTCCTCAAACGGGTGAAAATCTATAGTGAATTGTAGAGTTCACTTTCAGTGATAGAGGTCACTGTTGCTTCATTTATGCTGTAGGTGAGCTTAGCTCTCCGAGATGCCCAGGAGAGCAGGTTCTCCTTTGCGTATCTAGGAGATGGCGTGAATCAAAAAAGTTGGGCAACCTTGACAAGTGCAGTTTCTATTTCCCCACGCGTGCCCATGCATATTCACGGGACCGCGTGCGAGCATGGACACGCGTAAAAAAAGCTCCGTGCGTATGTCCCGCCCATTTTAGTGCAGGCACGACCCGGCCCTCCCTCTCTCGGGGGACACGAGTTTATGCCCGGGCGCATAAAAGAAGGGTCCGTCGGACGACAAGGGACGTGGCTCGTGCTGAATCTTTCACTGTTCTCGGGGTCCGTGAGGGTAAGGCCAAAGGGGTGGGGGTTGAAAATAGTAATGGCGGATACGCATCTGCGATGGTGCGATATATCGTTTGCGTATTCGACGATAATGTGATATCTCGAAAGACATGTCTGAATATAAATCGTTTTGCGAAAGATATTTGATAATTGATGTTTTTCAATGTGCCTTATTAGTCTAAAAAATGATTAACCAGTCTAGGCTTGACCGGTACAACCAAACGTTTGCCCACCAGTACTCCTTCATAGTAATAACTAATCCCTCTTAATGATGATGAAGTAACTGTTTTAGGTAAGGAAATCTTCTCAAAATTTTCTTAATTTTACTAACTTTTGCACTGCTGTCTTATGCACTATGCACTGTTATTGACCCGAGTGAAACCCAGGAAATTAACTAATAACCATATAATACATACTTACTATAGTTAATAACATTTAGTGAATGCTTCGGGTGGATGTAAGACTAAGATGTTTCTATGAATTAGTAACATTGAGCCTGTAACCTCTGTTGCGTCGTGCAAGTTTGGTGATTGCTTACCCCCCCCCGCCCTAAACCTCGAGAGGAAGCTTCAAAGTACACCATAGGTGTAAATGCAGATGAAATTTACACATGATATTTCTATATACGTTTTTAAGAGAGTGGAAAAAATTATTCTAAATAATGATGTTGGTATTTCTCAGTATTCACTGCCCGTATAGTTGCTCACTACTCGTTCCAGTCAGGCAAAATAATTGAATTTTCACTCAAGTTTATTTGTTTACTGGTGATATGAACCACTTCACTACGCGTATTTACATCATCTACATCTACCTAATATTTGGCAAGTCCCCACGAGGGTGTGTGGAAGAGGGCGAAGGTCATCAAACATGTACTAATTTTTGCATGAAAGTAAGAGGTACAACTACTGATTACTTAAACAATATTTCATCGTCCTATCTATTGGCTATGCCACCTATTATTCTCTATCTTAGTTCGTAGGAAAAATTACATTTCAAATCTATCGGTATGAAAAATCAGCTTCTCTTATCTATTAACCAGACGAAATCTAGCATAATACGCAGGAGTTCTTAATATATATCTAACATTTTCAGTAAACCTATCCGTTGTAAATATCTCCTGGAGATGTTATCGGTATTTGAATCCACGAACTGATAATGACTCTCAGCCTAATATTCTATTACCTTTGATACACTGCTTAACCTATCGTAACACCATTTAACAAATCTAGTTGCTCTACGATGCACGCTGCCTAGTTCTCTCATTAAACATAATGATTTCGGATCCCATTCACTACCTGCGTTTTCTAGGCGAGGCCGAACGAATGCAAAGAAACATGGCTCTTTTGTCTTCTCGTCACATTTCTCAAGTACCCTTATGATAAATACGTATCGTTTCACTGCTTAACAAATCTATAGCCAATAAAAAAGTTAATGTGCCTATGCTATGCTGTAGGTAAAGGCAAGGTTTAGATTGAAACTGGACTGCATTTGTATGCATTCTCGGGCGAGAAGAGTGCTGGTTCTGAAGATGGGTTTTGTTGATAGGGAATCGATGGATTGTGGTGATAGGGTAGTGTGGTCACTGAGGAAGTCGGCGAACTTCTTTTGCAGATAATGGAGTGGGTCGGGCGAGTGTGTGCTAGGGGTCACGTGACTCGTCGTCCCAAACCCCGCTCCACAACGGGGTTCCCGCTCGACGGCACTTACGACCCCTCACGCGAGTCGCTCTCGTCTTGTCGGGGAACCGTGATGCATATGTGGTCAGCGCATTTGCCCGTTCGGAGGGCTTGGGGTGTGTTTCACTGAAGGCGGTCGAATGGACCGGGGGTGGAATTATTTAAGCGGTGAGCTCGCTGTTACTTCGGTGCGGGGGACGCCTTCGGACGTGCCATGATTGCGGTGAGTTGGAGGAAGCGAGGCCGTCACTGATAACGCCATGCTCTCTTTCTAATGCACGCTCTCACATTAGCTATTCATTGTGAGATTAGCAGTCTTAGTTAGCAGGCATTTTACATCAAGGATACGAGAGTTTTATCACTGCATTTTGTTCGCAGACGAGACGAAATGCTTTCTAATCTGTTAAGATTTTTCAAAATGTTTTCTTGTCGAGAGTTAATCCGTACCTACATGCGTTGTAGAATATTTCAAACCTGCCGCGTTAACGGCGGTGAAAATCACATTAATTGCCTTGCGAAAAAATTCACCTGGACCGGGAATCGAAATACGGACCTTTGGCTTTCCGGGCCACTGCGCAGACCACTACGCTACCCCGGATCCCTAATTCAACATCTCAACATCCTTGAACGTCGGTAAAATTGCCATGCGAATTAGAGATCCTGGGTAGCGTAGTGGTCTGTACAGTGGCCCGGATAGCCAAACGCCCGTGGTTCGATTCCCCGTCAAGGTGAATTTTTTCGCATGGCAATTAATGTGGACTACTTGCGTTTGTTGGATACGCTCTTAGAATTTCTGTACTTCAATGCGTAAATTGATATGCTTCTATTTTAAGCATCATAACCTTTATTTCTCTACCGATTAAGGCATGTAGTGAAGGTTAATAAATTTATCTGTTGTCCAAGTCTACCATAATCAAGAGAATTTTTAGCTAAAGAAGTTCTCTGATGCTGGCTCATTAATGATTTTAATGTGACTTCACCACTTTAAAAGCTACCCGAATGTGATCAGACGCCTCCTCACGGCCACTTCATTGAGAAACAGAAGCTGGAAGTAAGTTACGTGAACTACCTCTCGTCAAGTACCATCCCTTCGACCAATTTGACCAATGGTGACCCTGTCAATAGCAACTTTTATTGCTACCGTTAGCCAAGCTCTAGAAGTGTCTTGGGTAAACAAGTCCCTCCCGCCATGATAAGATGTAATCAATGAGGGAGATTTTAAACATACCTGTAGATGTCCATTTTTTAATGCAAGGATATTGTGGCCTAGCATTTATTTTTTGCGAGTTGTGAATGTCACCTAAAGAATAGGACTTGGCAGTGTTAAAAAGAGTAATACGATGCGAGGTTCTTGTTCAACGTCTTTGGAAAATTGTTCTTTTGCTGATTAGTTTGAAGAAGCGGTCTAAGAAGGGAACCCTGGACTTGGGCAGGAGTTTTTAAAATGTGGAAGGATAAGTAAAGGAATAGATCATAATATACCGCAGATAATTATGGTGTGGAATATAGCAGTTCGATGAACCGTCACGTCAGGAGTTCTTTCATTCCCATAGTTGCAAGGTATAAGAAACTGTTGATCAGCAGAAAATTTACCTCTCCTAAAATACGTTGGATTTTAGAGTTTGTTTCCGGGTTATTTCCCGGTAAAATCGGCTATCTCGCCATGTAGGTTAGTGTTGGGGCGTTTGTCATGATGCATTAGGGTAATGGGAGCATTCACAGAATTCCACCCGGTGTGAAATTTCCTAATGATTGGCGCGTTCCCGGAATTGAAGTCATTTGTGCTTTTCTAGAATTCCGACGGATTGGCTGAAAAATTAGCAGTCATTATGTCTCTTAACGAAATTATTAATGTTTCATTTCGGAACGTGACTTGGGTAGCAGTAATTCATGGAAGAATGCCAAAAGCAATCCTAGATGGCAGATTTTCCACGTTCAATCCTTGGGAAACATTCGTTTATCTCTTGCTCTAATCAGTATCGCCTATGATTTACATTCTCCCAGCACCTGACTTCTTATTGTGGTCATATTTGTAAGTAATAAATGTTGTACAATGTTTATTTTAATTTCCCAGAAACAGGAGTATTAACCCTATTGTATAGCATGTTATCCAAAATCATGCTTGGACAATGGTCGAAAAAAATAATGTACCTCGGTTCAAAGTGAACTGCAGAGCCATCCTATCTTACTGCTATCCTTGCCAGGGTTTTCCGCGTAAATTAATTTTTTTATCCATTCATTGCCATACATTAAAAAGTGATAATTTTTGCATTGAGGCTTGAAGTGTGATAATAGTAAATTAAACATACAGTAGAATAGAGATATATTCTCGCCAAATAATCATTTCTGGTGATCTTCCAACGCTGTTGGGAAAGACACCTGAATAAATTTTTAAGATTGAGATATTTGAAATTTACGGAATGACACAGAGATGAGTTGCAGTATATTCTTGGGTCAAAAGCCTTAAAATAGGCTGTAGAAATACAAACTCAAATCAGAAGGATGCATGTTAGTGTTTTAGCGCTGCCCCTCGTTAGAGTTCCGGTAAACAATGAACTGAGGGGGAAACCAATGGAACCCGTAAGTTAAATATTTGTTTCAAATATAATCTGCAGTGAAATTACCCACTGGCGTATTCGGACCGAACTGCTAATTCCTTAAATTTGTATATAGTTGATGCGATCTCCTTTTTATGTTGTTAAGTACATATGACCACAATTTTAAAATGGATTTCATACGTTGTCTTAAATTGGTTTTTCGTTTATTTTAATTTTTACCGGACCTATTTCGTCGGAATTCGACCATATTCTTGTATTATAAATTAACAAGTCTAAACCATGACTTCTCTCTACAATTTGCTTGACATGTAGATGCTTCTTCTTTGTAAAACTTCTTTTGTAGTGCGAAATAATAATTTATTTTCTGAGAGTGTAAATAATCGCCAAACATGGGCTATGGACGTACTTTTAAAGAATAAATACCACTGCTAGATACTTGTGTTAGTTACGCACTTACTAAGCACGTGAAACTAAATTATTAATGCCTGCGTGGGAATATGATAAATATCAATTGGTATCGATTTACCAGGATAAAGAGAGTCAGTTCCATTTTTGTGCATCCAGTAGTTTCACGGAAATATCTAGTGCCACGGAAATCATTCGGTGTAAGCAAGAGACGGATCCCTCAATTTCGCATCGAGTGATTTGATCAATTGAACTACCTTGGCGGCTTAGTTAGCTGTGTGTTTTTTAGGGTCTTAAAGTTATTTGGTGTTTACCATTCACCGTGCGGATAACGCCATGATGCGCTCGTACTCCTAAATACAAGTATCCATTCACATCAACATTCAAGGGGCGTAATGTTGACTCCCGAAATTGTCGTTTCCTTCGGCTAGGATCATCTTTACCTGAAGACGCTGAGTTTGATGTCAGAGAAACTGTCCTCTGCGAAGACGAACCAACGTTGAGGTAACTAGGTGACCTTGAAATCATTTCTAAATCACCGCAGAAGCATTCGTAATATGGATGATTACTTTGTAGCCATTTTAAATAAATGCAAAAAAGCCGATTGGCCAAAACCAACCCTCGTTTCGAGTCATGGCTGTAGGGGAGGGCATGTGTTGTTGTTACTGGGGAAAACGGTTGACGACTAAGTTAATTTTCACCATTATAAAATATTGGTGAGTATTGGAAAGAAGATAACTTTTGAGGAGTGAAGGGAAGGTGGAAAAAAATCTGGCTTCGTGGTTATCCTATTAGGTATTTTGTCTTACGTAACACTGATTTCCACTTCTTTACCCTCTCCTGCAATCCTCTGTAACATTTCATAACACTCTCTCCCTCCCTCATCCCACAGAATGCTGCCAAAGAACCCATCCCATCGCATATGATATCGCACCTGTTTTCTAAATGCTAATTTTTCCTAGAAAAATTTTGAATCCTTTATTATTATTTGATTTATCATTAAATATGATGGGATTGTGGTGGCCTAGTAAATAGAGCACTTAGATACTGGCCATAGGGTCCTGGTTCAAATCCAAGGCCAAGGCTAAGAGCCTCTCTGGACACTTCGCGATTCGATTTTCTGTGTGTCAGAACTTCGTAGAAAATCAGATGGCCCAGGGAAAGGAACTGGCCCCCCATGATACTCTGGATGTGTGAATTTCACACGCCGATCGCTTAGTGCGGGGTGAGCTCTACCCTCTATTACCAAGGACTAACCTTCGAGTTGAACACAGTTTCATTCTTCAATGAAAAAATATTGATTTTAGAAATTAGCATTCTCCCAAAATAACGGGAGGCCCATCTCCCAATTTCAGATGATGATAAAAGTTACACTTCTCTTTCCCGGTCCCAATGTGTTCGCGGTTCTAGAAAAGAGTAAAAGGGTCAGTGAATATTCAACGCAACACTGATGTACCTTCTTGACTCTCTTCACTTGCTTCCCCACGCGTACTGCTCCAAAGACGTTTTTCGCCGTCAGGAGAGACGAAAGGAACTAAAGTCTCTTTTCCATCGTTTTTCTCCTCCTTTATCTATTCCGCCTCCCTTTCTATTCACCTTCTCTTGAATGTGAACCTCGAAGCTTTAAAAGAAGATTCGATGGAGTCGTATGGGACGTCAGTGTCAGTGTGGAGTCTTTGGTAGCGTGGGTGGAGAGGAGAAGTGTAAATAAGGAAATCGAATTTCATGTTTCTCTCCTCCTTTCCCTTTTTTCCGCTGGAAGATACTGTCGTGGCGGAGAGGAAAGGGAAGGGATAGGGAGAGGGCGTGGGTGGATATGCGTTGCGCTGCGACTCGGTGTGAGTAGAGTTTAAAGAATAAAGGCTTAGGGGGTATGGGCAGGAATGGAGGGATATTTCTGGAGCGAAGAGGATGGTATCGTAGTGGAGATAGGCAATCTTAGGTGTGAAGGGAGTTTTAGTATCGAAGCGTGTTAGGTATCGATTCGTTTAGGTACCAATATGCAAACATGGTGGACCCCATGAATCTGAAAAAAACCTCAGCGAGAGAAGAATACTCGGACAGTCTAATAGGTCAGGATTTATTCCTTATTGACAGCTCTTATTGCGCATGTATTATTTAAATACCAGTACTTTCACTGAAGTCAAATTTCTAAGCTTAATTTACGAGTGATGGTATAGTATCATAACGTTCAATTGCCGTCAAGATATTTAACAAAAAACAGCCGCTTTTAGCGTCCGGGGATTTTATGTATTTTAAGTCTTTTCATAGCTAGATTGATTGAATAGTAGCACGCAAAAGAAGTAGTTAGAAAAAAAGAATTTAATAATATTTAAACAATTAAAAAGTTACTGTAGCTATGTTAAATTTTAAAATCAGAAAGGAGTAAACAATTATCTATTGTTGCCAATCGACAGTGGCTCCACCTTACTTCATTCTACTCTCATCTTAGCTTTTCAGCGCCTTATCTGGGTATTATACTGTTTTACAATAGCTACAAAGAGTTCGTTACCTATGGTTTAGAAATTCATTGATATTTAGCAGATCGCAGGCGTACTATAATATTGAAGTATGTCAATCCATTATTGCCCCAAGGGTGTAACTTAAAGTCACTTAGTTTTACTTAATCACACGAAGTGCAAAACGAAACTTGCGAATCATATCTGTACATATTCTGAACCTCTGTACATATTTGCCTCGTTTAGGTATAGATATCCCAAAACTGTTGACTGACCGATTACTGGATCCCAAAACTAGCTGGTTCACCTTCCAGTAGTTTCCATGAAGCAAACGTGAACTCATCATCGATTCACTCAATTTAAATTTCAATAAAGTATAGTTCGTATATTTATCACCGTAAAAGTAAATTGCTTTACTGGAGGCTAATCCCTACGGATGATTGATGAATTTCGGGATTCATATGTGAAATATATTAGTCCAATAAAAGCCTTTTTTCAAGTTTTTTAATAGTTGGTAAATTGGATATTTAACTAAGTTTCCAGTTGTGAAGAAACAAAATGAAACATATAAGTTTAACGATTAAAAGTATTTGGAATACTCAGTGAAAATTACTTATTGCCTTATCATTTAGGTTCTTTTCAACATACACTCGTATTTGGAGTGAATTTGGAAAATATTTTTGAAGTATGATGGCCTGATGAAGGCAGTCGTCGACGTTAAAATTGAACTGGGAGAATAGCAAAGGAAGGCATCATGTGAGATTCGTAGTGCATGTAGTAGAGGCTTCAGAGGAGAATAATTATATGAGTACTATGAGACTATTTGTTAGAAAAATCAAGTAGAAAGATGGATCAAACTAATATTATGGTTGAGGGGCTCTAACTTTGATTAGAGCAAGAAGGACTAACATCTACCAATGGGAGTATAACTGGACTTAAGGAAATGAAAATGTCATTATTACTTATACCTATTTGTTTTCGGGTTTGATTTCACTGTTTCCGTGATCAAAATTGTGCTCTCGAGAAATTCTTTAGTAAGAATTCGGTTTTCCGTTGGAAACGACCAAATGATCGTTCCACGTTTCACTCGCCTCATTTCCATCTCTATGGATTTGGGTCTGAGCCACTCGAAATCAGCTCTGCACTGCATCCGGGCCGCGAGGTGGCCAAAAGAATAGACTTACCTTTACGTTCGGCGCGTTAGGATCGATCCTTCTCCAGGAACCACTCAGTTCTCGCAACACGCGGGCGAGGTGGGGCTTTGGCGAAGATGAAGTTGGGAAGGGTTCTTGCGAGTCGGAGATGCTATCGGACGGGTCCGATGTGGGAGGAATTGGATGAGAGACACCAGCATTTATTTTAACCGGATTCAATTCCTTTTTTCCTCTTTTCTTTACCCTCGTTCCTGTCAATACTCTCCGCTCAGCCCTGGGAAGTATAAGCGTAGTGCTTTTAGTTTTATGGATCTTACGGAAATCTGATGCGACCCGTAGGCTCAAATGCAAACCCCGCACTGAGCCTAGATTACGGATATTGATTAAAGTTATCGCTCTTCCTTTACGCATCGGATTTATTCGTCTCTATGCTAAATTTTTATCTTACTTTTCGTTTCGCTCGACTTCTTTGGCCCGAATCTTGAATCTTTTGTTGCTCACCGAATAAATATCGACGTTTTCATTACCAACGAAAACGTCATATTTTGTTATCGACGTGGATAAACGGATAACTTGAAACGAATGACGTTATCATTACGACAAATTTCATTCGTTATACGTCACGAAAGTTTCAAGACATGGGCCCCTTGTCTGAGGCTATTCGAACTGAAATTGTGCAACATGAAGACCATACTAAATCAAACCTGCATTCTGCCTCATGAATTCACTTTATGCGCCCATGAAACTAACTAGGAGAAGCTACGTAGGTACTTAACACCACCATGTTGATGCCGTGTTTTTATCATGCTCGGAACGATAGTTGTTATGACGATCCGCGTTGGTCTGGTTGAATGAGCTGTACTTATGCTGTGATACTTAACATTTCAATCAATATTTTCAGCAGTTTCACTACAAACTGAATAACTGTCTTATCGATGGAAGGTTCGGGTGGAATAGCGTTTATAACCGTGACCTAATCAGTGACGCTTCTAATGGCAAAAATGACTTCAACTGTTGGTCGCCTCCCAGAATAACTACTGATAAATAATATATAGCAGTATTTATTATATAAAATTAGGCAATAAATACTGGTCAAATAGTAATTATCGAGGAAAAAATGCAACTAATGAAAATAAAATTTCGAAATATTAAGAAGTATACACTGAATTGGAAAGAGAGTGTGGGGATTTTTCAAAAAAAAAAATTTTTTTTTAATTTTTTCGTGTGCGTGAAAGATCCGATACAGTGCTTTCAAAGTAAAGGGTTTTACTTTTGTAAACCTGCTTTCTCACCACATTTTCTCGGGCGAAGTGTGTTTTACAAGGCCAAGGTAAAGATACAAAAATGTAGGACAATTTACTGGGGTGAAAAGAAGAATTCAAAATAAAATCGTTGTGATATTCATATTTTAGTTACATTAGTCATGGCAAATACATGCTTAGTAATGCTAATAATTAAATGCTGAAGGGAGTTAAGCAATGGATACCTTAAGCGATAGCGGTGTGCAAGGAAATCTAATGTGTGAAAAGTTTATGGTGGTAATAAATTGGACGAAGGGAGGACTGTAGAAAGTGATTCAGGACGTGGCTGCTACAACTTGAAAAGTCTTCTTGGACCATGGAAAATCCGCCAGTATTCCGAAGGCATCTCGCAGTGATGAACTTATGGCGCCTGGTCACAGGTGTAAGGGAAGCGTGACGCTGTTAAGGATATAGCTTTATATATTTTCTTTATCGACTCCGATCATGGTGAGTATTGAGGTAATAACAATTAATGGGTAACAATGCGTGTAGTGAGTCATCACAATCTAGGATTAGTGCTAAAATGGATACTCTTTGCATCGATTAGAGACGTTATTTTAGGTATTTTTTTATATTTTTTCCTTTTTCTGCTTCATTTTCTTTTTTAACGTTACTTTACATATATATCTTTTGTAGTCTTCTCTCCTCGTATTCTATTCATTTATTGCATTTAGTGCATTTATGGATACACGTTTAATATTCAGCCAAACATGGTTCAACGGGAAGTGCCAATAGGTAGTTCAGAAACATGGAAATAATTTTTTATTTACCTTAAAGTGAATGACAAATTACAAAAGGACCGATAAAAGTTTTAAATATCAATGGATGTGTGCTCTTTGTTTACGTTTAAAAAACAATTATGTTTTTCAATGCTGAAAAATGAACTACCTACTTTAAGATATTTATTTCTGTCGAAAATTTCCCTACCAACAATGCATTACAGGCGATTGCTGGCAAAACCAAAGATAAGAGGTTTCGAAGCAAATACTACCCTGATAAATTTTTCTTTTTCTTTCGTTTTCCTGGAAAATACTCAAAATGTATTTTATAGTAGCATGATATTTTCTAAAAGGCTGTCTTATCCTCGTGAATCATACAGATAACCATAAAAATTTTCAAAATCCTCTTCTTGCTCGTATACCCAAAAATTTTTTATGTAGTTTGTACATTACTTTGTATTTTATTGACCTAAAGCTTTAAATTGCCTTCAAGAAAATCCTTGATCTAAGTTCCAACATTTAATTTCTGGCCTTAGATATCCGATGCGGTTGAATTGTAGTTTAATATTCGCAAGAGTATCAACCATCCCAAGTGCATAGAAATGGCTGTAGGATATTAGTCTTTTCATCGTATCGAGTACGGCCTTAAATCAATCGATTTTTCGTGTATATAATAGATGATTTCAATTTAGCCTTGTGTCGTCCTTGTGCCTACTCTGCGCTACTAATGAAATATTGGATTTTATTATGATGCCTTTTCTTGAACGCAGTTTTTCATCGTAGTAATGCATTTTATTTGCTATAAACTGTTCCATATCCGAGTAATATCCTTCTACTTTTCCCTTTTATGATACTCCAAGAATTTTTGTAACACTTATTTTTCACATATTGACCAGTTTTGATAGTTATATTACGGTAGCTGCCAACTTAAGCTATCAATATATTCTAGTCTCACAAAGTTAAGGTGAGCGAATGTAGACGTCATGGGTTGTTAACACGCTTGCTAGTTGTAAGACCATAAAGCAGTGTTATGGAGAGAACGTGGATTAAAACATTTACGTAATACAGTGTAAAATACAGCAATGTTAAAAACCAGGATAATGGAAAATTACAATTGAAATAGTATAATTATTGAAATAATTACATGATGTAATGTAAGTTGTTCAAGTGTAATTACATATGGGTATGCAACGCTGGAAGTTTAATCAAGGTATGTGAGGCACTGGGGAAATTGTCCCCAGACTTAAATTAGGTATATACTGCCAAGAAAAGTGGTGCATCGTGTTCATATAACTTAAAAAAGCGATTATTAGGTGTTTCCTTAAAAAGTTGTAGCAACTTTGTTATAATATCTGAAAAAAAATTATTTAACGTCATTGGAAGCATTGAAGTTTGCAATGAAAAGTTTTTGGTAAAAAAATGGACAGTTTGAGATAAACTATAATTTTTTTGTCGGTTCATTAAAAATCTAGGGAAAGGAGATCAAAGAAACCTAAAAGCCGATGAAAGCGTCATAGTAAAGTTTATGCATGCAGTTCATTTTCCATGCTAAGTGGTAATCAGAGGCGTTTTAGCGTGGATAATGTAAAATAAGCTGTCACTAAGTTCATTAATTCTTGAAAGCGGACTAATCACTCACTCTCACTCCACCTAGAATGTTCTAACACCTCTCTCTCTGTCCATCGGTTTTATTGACCCGGTCGATGCATACAAAATATCGAGGCATCATAGGCCCTAAACATTCACCAACCGCCCGTGGCGGAATGATTGCAGAGGACGGTGACGTGTTAAAGAGGACCAAATGAGAGGAGAATGCGAGAGGGAAGAGCAGGAATGCCTGGGGGTGGGCGGGGGCTGGTTAGGGCGAGGGGGAGGGCGGCTTCGAGGGGGTGGATACGAGAGCGGGTAATTACTTCCCTCACAAAGGGAGGAGGGGGTTGGGGGGAGACGGTGTCCGGTTTAATGGGGAAGAGGAGGGTTTTAGAGCAAAAAAGGTGGATCAGGGCGTGGATGTAAGCGGAGACGACGAAATAGTGGAGGCGGAAGTATAAATTCCAAGTCTGTGTGTGCGTCACAAATGTGGAAAGTTATATTCAGGCGACGAGACGGTCTCGCGAGCGGACAATCTCCTTTCGCCCGACGCTGGCCGCAAGTGGTGCGGAGGGGGGGCGATTTGGGGCTGCCGCGGTGTTGGATTAGCACCCGACCGACTCCCGGGTCGCCCGGGGACACGAGGCAGGGCTGCCAAACCTTCGGAGATTAAAAGTCGTCACACCGAGGGGACTGCCCCTTCCTCCATCCAGAAGTGTGCGGCGTTTAAATGAAATAATGATGAACAAAGCCTTCGGCACGTCCTTTGTATAATTCGTGCTTTAATCAGGGGAGGGGAAGTTTTGTTATAATCGGCAAAGCGCTTTTGCGGCAAGTATCAAGTTGTCAGTGCAATGTTTCCTGAGGATAGCTCCAATTCTCACGGTGGACGTTCGTTTTGATATCACGGATTGCATATATTTTGAACCGTAATTTATTTATCTACTCCATTTTCTCTCTCAGTATGTTCGAATTTGAGATACAAACTAGGAAACGCAATGCGTATGTTCCGCTGTGCATTCTGCACTTCATCGGCGTCACGCAAAATATAAAAGGTGGAAATTATCTTAAGGGCTTAGTGAAGGAGTAAGTACAGTGAAGGGCTTCACGCGGTTAATATAACAAATTATACTAAAAATAGAAAAAAAATGTCTTAAATTGAAAAGAAAAAAGCTATTAATTGGACCTGAATG
Organism: Platycnemis pennipes; assembly: GCA_933228895.1. Lineage (NCBI taxonomy): Eukaryota > Metazoa > Arthropoda > Insecta > Odonata > Platycnemididae > Platycnemis > Platycnemis pennipes. The sequence continues at coordinate 86,839,972 of OW121857.1, forward strand.
ATGATTTCTATAATTGCCTTACTTTTTCACAAAATATATTCACAATAATAGTCGCTATTGTCTTGATGAATTGGTACAAATAGGCATGGATTATCTTCTGTTGACCTCAACTGACACCTCCATTTTTTAATGAAATCCCTGTATTATTTACAAAAATGTCATTGAAGTGAATTTGAATGATATGCATGGCTTTCACTGCAATGTGCACAAAATGAAGTTCAAACGCATTAAAGTATTTTGTTATGAAGTTTAAATATCACACTTAACTGATTAGCTTCTAGTAGTCTACCGAAGAATGATTTCTATGTTAATGACTATAAACTAAGAGGAAGAATTTACTATATGCATCATCTACCTGTACCTAAATAATATTATTTTTTCTGCCTACTAAAATGATTTCCATTAATTACCCTTAATTTACCCGTATTAGCCCCATCAGTATGAAATGATATCCATATGGAGTAATAAGTATTTTTTTCTATTAAAAAGTCCCTTCTGGGTAGGACAAAAAAATTTTCTTCACTCTCAGTGACAATAAGACATTAGATAGATTTGTAAATGTCGTTAGAGGGTGGGAATGAAGCATTGGTTTCGCAAATTAATTCGGAATGGGTTTTATTTATGCTTAGCGAGTTGTTTCTCTTTTGTTTATGTCGTTTTGCAAAATACCATTATATTTAAAGTATTTTTTCGTGTATAATCGTATATGCACATATACAAGTATCTTTAATGTTAACGCATTCCGAAAAGTTTTGATCATAAAGCTATCTTTAGAATCAATGAATGTTGGAACGTATTATTATACCGACCCCCTGGACTTTTCTTCAGACTTCAGGGAAAGAGAGAGAAAGAGGGGGGTAGTCGACGATGTGAGGGATGCCAAGGAACGGAACGTCGAGCCTTCCCATCTCTACCGCCCCGTCGTCGTGGGCCAACGGTTCAATTTCCCGCGGAGCAAAAATTTGCATGCCTCGTCCCAAAATGCCCCTTGGTCATTCAAAATTCGGGAAGTGAGAGAGTGGGACCCCTTGGGATGTTTATAAAAGCCCTCTCCGCCCGGTTAATTCGCAAATTTGCATTTACCAATGGTGGAGGTGTGTGGTGATTAGGCTGGGCAAGGAATTTCTGGCGATGGGATTTGCATAGGTGGTTTGCAGAATTCCCGCTCTCGGGGAAGCAAGCTAATCCATTCTTGCGCTTCGTATTTTTGCCTTCCCCCTTTGCTCACTCGACTGTAAACTCCGCTTTGGATGGTGAAGGCATTGTCCTGGTTCAGCCGTATGGAAAAACGTTCAAATAAGTGCTTGTACTTAATTTGACAACTGTTTTTTTTCGCGGGCGACATTAACAGTTATGCGCCCAAATAAATGACTATCATAAAATGCTTGCTTACTCGTATGCTGTGTGAAATCAAGTTGCAAATTCATAATGTGCCACGTGCTCCTAAACCTCAATGATTTTGAATAGAGCGTTGCACAACTTGAATAAACCTCTTCGTCCTATCTATTAGGAGTCGCAAATCGGAATGTCTACAAAAGATAGCAAACAGTCAACCAAACGAAATTAAAACATAGTTTGGGCTTCCTTGTCCGTATTCTGGCGGTGGTAGGTTATGGTTTATAGCGTCGAAAAATTCAATGTCAGTAATTTAGTAAATCTTATACGACTATATATATAATCAATATAATACGACTAATACTAATAACACCACCATTTAAAGGTGCCGTAAAGAAAACACAGGTTTTTGACAGTTTGAAGGTTTGGACAATATGGAAAAGTTAGGGAATATTAATGGCAATGAAGTGCCTATTCATTGTACAGATGCCCTACAATATTCGGACGTTAACTTTCTCTCGTGGTTTGCATTGTATTTGTCGTTGCAAAATATCGATTTATTACTTGTAAATCAATTGACTTTGAAAAGTAGCTTGCCATGTTACTAGCTAGTTCAAAACTCCACAACACTTAAAGATTTTAATATTTAATAATATTAATGAATTGAACTAGTATGTAAGTAGTCGACTCGGCATGTTTGTAGTGGAAAAGGTGCGTGTCGGGTAGATTTAAGGTGTACCAACTGATAAGATTATATCACAGGTACGATTTTGAATTCCCCAGGTTGTGCTTTTGCGACAAGTAAAATTTCATGTGAGAGAACTTTGTTTGTGTTTGTCGTCAATGTGGCAAGTCTCTTTTGTTATAAGAGAGTTTTGAATTGGTTTCCCGTCACTCATGTTATGCATAATAAAGATATCATATGAATTCTCTGAGGCTTTACATTTGAACTGTTAGGAATACCTTTATCGATTAACCGTCAGGTAAAAAAAATATCACTTCTTCCTCCACCAATTGCGCCCGAGGGTTCTAAATATAAACTGTGTCAACAGTCGCCTGGCCAGTTTGTGGCTCAATCAAGGTGCGCCCGTGTCCGCGATGGTCCGACCAGAAACCAAGGTCTGTTTTTCAAGGCGGTGGTGGTTTACACGGGAAGCCAGTGGCGGAGATTTTATTAATAACGGCCGGAAGTCATGGATGGCTTGGTGGGGGTAGGGAATGGCTATTCATGGGACCGCGCAAATTGACTTCGCTCTGCAAATTTGAGCTGATTCGGAAATGACACGCCCCAGGCTCTTCACTTTGCCTGGGACTTTGCCTGCCCACCAAACCTGCGTCCCACGTCCCGTTTTAATGGGAAAGTTACCCCCCCCCCCCCTCCCCGACATCTACTCTCCATTACTATGCACAGTTAAAAATGTAGCTTCGTGGCTAGTGGGAGCCGTTCCGGAGGTTCTCATCAAATTCAAACCGTTCAGTTATTTACGAATATTTTACCCATTTTACATTAACGTGAAAAGGCCTTAACGCCCAAATGCAGAGGTAAATATTTTACGTATGACTCCTACCGATAATAGAAATTGTTCTACGGAATTTAAACTCTCAACTCTGCATTTCACATGTGAATAAGAATTTACTAGCAGGGTAATACATTTCATAGTAGTATACAGAGGCTTTTAAGGGATACTACCGTCATCCAGGAATTTTTCTGAATTATAATGCCCTTGCGAAAAGAGCAATTCAGGTAAAACTACAGTATGCTATTTACAGCTGTGATTTTAGTTCAAGGCAATTATTATTTGTAGAATGTGACAAGAAAAACAACTTATGCGATTTGGTTGCTGAGATGACACATTACTACTAACATAATATACGAAATTGATCGTTTTTTCCGCAATTGGATCCTCTTGGGATAGATGGTGAATGGGAAACGGTACGTCTCCTTGGAGATGAGATTATGATAAGATGCATCCGGTGATACGATGTCGACAATGGCCTACTTTTAAAAAAATACCACTAGGTGACTGGAACTTGAGGTCCCACCTGACTGACGAATTGGGACTTTTTAAGTTCTCTCCTCCTGTCTAGCAGGGAACACTTTGCCACTGAAAAATCACCACCAGAAAAGAGTTTAGTTGTGAGGGGAGTACTTTTGGCTACCATAAAAACCCAATTCCATTTGAAGATTCGTCCCATTGTTAAAATTCTCACGAAGGTTATTTACTCTCTGTAAGCAGTTTTAGCTTTCCTATATGTTTAACTGATTAAATAATTTAGCCCTTAAGAGGTCGCGATAAAGACCGTATTGATACGTTTAGCTGCAACAACTCAGCATTGGTCATCATTTTTTGTCTCTTCTTTTCGGTGCCTTATTTATAAATATTATTCTACCACCAGGCAAAATATTAGCACTGATTGCACTGGAAATGCGGTTTAGTTAGTTTTTTCAATACTGCCGGTCGTTACTTTCGAGCTACTAGAGGGAGATAGTGCTACTGTTTCATTTCTCTTGGCACTGTACCATACTGTACATCTTTTGCTGAGAGTTTGCTACTGCACAACATCATATTGTCGCGTAGTGGTATCGGTGAAAATATTAACATATTTTAAAATTGATGTTACTTTATATATGGTTACCAAAGCAGATAATGCTGATTTTGCCTCATTAAGATATTTGTAAGAGCTTATTGGATAAAGTTGTAAACTTCGGATTTAGTTTCCATTTAGCTTCACAGTCGTTAATTAACTTGCGAATTTCATTGATCATTTATTCTAACAAAATCTGAATTTACGTATTCTATGAGTCGCATAAATTGAATACAGTGGCAATAATCTGATGCACGTGATGTATCTTTTTTGATTTTCATGGAAATTTCCTACCTCCCTTCCATTTTTTTAACGGTAGTTTCTGGAGAAATATATTTATAAATGCTTCGGGGCCTATTGCATGACGTGAAATCGTATGTTCTTCGACTCTCTTGTGATTCATTTCTCGGTGAATGGAAAACTTAGAGAGATGACTAAACAACGTTTGTGGCATGCGCCGGTGCGTATCGTCTGACTCGCACAGGGTCGATTGCTCGGGGGACGGATGAGAAATTAGAATATGAGGAAATACTGCCGAGTTCCTTTTATTCAGTCAAATTATTCCCTCGAGAGCACTCGTTCCTATAGAGTGGAGGAATACGGGAGTACTCGGGGAGGAGTGTGAGATGCAGGAATAGAGTTGGAAGGAAGATGTTCGACATGGATTAAAGGAGATGGTCGTTAGGATATGCTTAGCGGATCAAAACCTCTCATATCTCCCTTACTTTCGAATAAGCTTGCAATCGCTTGGCCTTCCACACCTTCGGACCATCGCAAGCTGACCTCTGAGCCGATATTTTTTTTCCGTCCATCATGAATGGATCCTTCCGCTCTAAATATGAGTTCTTCGGCCCTGCGATTCCAAGCCCGCGTCTCTTGATTTGTGAGCCGGTTATGCCGATGGGGTTTATTCATTTGCAAACTTTTCTCACTCCACTGCACACTCCCATTCGGCGACATCTCAGACATTGCGCTACCTTTGTCCAATTTGCGCAAAATCGATTTCTCTCACCTGAGAAGTTCAAACGTTTTATTAAACCTCATTTAACATACTTTCTCCCTCGCTGAGACTGACTGCATTCCTCCTCATAAATTTTGCTATAAATTTGTTAGCCGTGGTTACAAGGTTCCTGAATGGAAACTGCAAACTACAGGTTACGGGATCAATTCTATTTTGGACATGGGTGTTCTGTTTCTCTTTGAGTTGAGCTTTTGCCGCATGGTTACAAAATAAGTATATTTTATATAGATATTAATAGCCATTTTCATTCCCTTTGTGAAATTGACAATTGCTTTCAAATTTTTCCGCATGGCCTTACTCTTATTAATTTATTGTTTTTAATGTTTACCCAACATATTTTATATAATTACAGGGAAAACAATTAACGATCAAACAAGATAATACAAATATTGTTAGCACTGGTCAAAAATGCTAGGCAAACAAGATAATACCTATATTAATAACATTGGATATTTATAAATATCAATTGGTTGGACACATGTATGAATTATAATCAGTGATCAGTCGTTATACTAAGAGTAAAATAATTCTTCTGTGAGTTAAATTGATTAGTATTATGACGGAACCTTCAGGTCCTTAACAAGTACTTAAAAGGTACGTTTCATGATTCGTTCGAACCTTTTAAAATAAGATTTGCAGATTGGCATAGTTTATCGATCTATTATTTAACGTGATGCTAATATGTATTGAGTCGGCTGTGGTAGCCATGTTGCTAACGTGTCGGCTAGGCAACTCAAGGCCCTGGCTTCGAAATCCTCCCAGGAGATTGTTAGTTCTAAGATTAGACTCTCGGGTTTAAAATGCGAAATTCCCTTAGCAGTTCGATCAACTACAGCCTTGCAATTCCGAGACGTAAATGTTTTGCTATCATTCCAGGAGTCCAACTCAATACTATCACATCTGCAGATTACCCTGCGAGCCACCTCTATGGTGTCTGGCAAGGGAAAGGTCTACAACTAATGCGCATTGAGGGAAAAGTTGGAAGAAGAAATGGTTATCCACATGTATATAATGTTATTTAAGTTACCACAAGGGTTGGTGGCGGGGATTGAACTATAACTGGTCGAGCATTTTAAACCAAAAGAGAGTTAAATTTACCCAAACTCTCGTGTAGGTATGCAAAGATACTTGTCCGCAGATACACTAATGATAGGTACAATTCACATACCTTATAGAAACATGCTAGTTATGCCTTTACGATAAGTATGTGATTCAATTGTTAATGCATCCAAATTATTGCAATAGTTATGCATATGTTAGGTACTTTCATTAATACTATATGTTATTAAAATACTTATATATTATTACTTATCCCAAAGGATACATATGATGATTTGTTATAATTCAAGGCAATCGGAAGATGATTTGTTTCGGGAAAAAAGGATACGTGGGTACTTGGTCATAGGTAAAATTTTTGGTACATGATGAAGAGTGAAGAGAAAACTAGAGTCTAAATTTTCTTTTCTTTGACAAAAGACACCAATGGGAACATTGTTTAATGTCCCATTCCACGTAGTAAGAGCTGAACTTAACTGCCTTTCCAATCAGCTCTAAAATGAAACCCACTATTCTATCTTTGCCGTCGATAGGAACTTGAATCCAACCTCTCTGATAAGTAATTCAATTCAAATGCCATACGCTTCAAATTAACGCAATTCAAATGCCATACCCTTGTCAACACATAGCGGTATTCGAAGGTAATTTGGGATTCATTTTTAGAAAAAATATGCTGATCTTGATAAGAATTTATAATCTGTTTATTGCTTGTGTTTCGTTTATATTTAACAGAATAAGTTAAACACAAGCCAAACAATTGGGCATTTGCCGTTATGTTAATCGAAACTTTTAGCTTTAAAAACTAATGAAATCCCTAAATAATCATTAATATCAAAATTTTGTAATCTTCTTCAAAAATTACTTTAAAATCCTTTTAAAATATATCAGGATTGATTACAACTTGAATATTAAAGAACAAATCAATGCTTTCAAATGAAGAAGGAATGAATCATCAATTTTCGCCGTATACTATTATCTATCATTTCCTAATTGCCTGAATGAGATATTTTGAGGTAACTATTCTGTTCTGTTATTACTTTTTACATTTTGCTTCACCTTTACCGAAGAAAGTATTTCATACATTAATATATTGCCAAATGTTTGGCCAAAATACTTCTGTATCGTAGGTACTGTAGTTTTGCACTATACCGTTATACAAGCTTTTCCTACGCTCTTGTCGGGTTAACATAGTAGTACTTGGCATAAAAGCAAACCTGTGAAGCCAAAGTACCTCGAACGCGAACCTTGTGCGGGATTCCTATCGCAGACAGGACTTGCAGTCGGCTGCGAGAAAACCTTAGCATATATATTCGGCAGTCAGCACGCGACCATAAAGGAGGGAACATCTCTAGAGCCGGACGAGGGGGCTAATTTAAGCGTCCTCTCCCCGGCTACTTTTGGTGGGGCCGAGAGTCTGGCGGGGAACCAATCAGGGACGGAAGATGAACACACAGACACACACAAACACACACGTAGGGCCATCTCGTGGTCGATATGGGTAGGTAAGGGTTGGGCGGCCGAAGTGGTCGCCCGGATGGAAAGATGTATCCAGTCGTCTTTTGACTGTGAGGAGGAGGGTCCGTGTTGAGGGGATTGGAGGTGGTTTCGGTCGGGACTGGAAAAAGGGTGTAGTGACATCGGAAAAGGCAAGGCAGTGAGGGGTTTCTGGGGGGGAATGGTCAATTACGCCCATTAGTCGGTAGGTCGCCCAGGGACTTTCAGCCGGGTCGACGTGCCCCGTTGCGTTGCTTGAGGTTACCGGTGCCGTTGGAACTCTGGGATGGATGAAAGGGGAGTTTGGGGTCGGGGGTTTTCTTTAGTTTTTCTTTTATTCTGTTCATTTTTCCTTGGTGAGGCGGCTAGCTCTGGGGGTTGGTTTGTGTGGCTCGGGGTGAAATACGAGATTTGAGGTGAGCTGGGGCGGGTAAAAAGGGTTCTTGGTTGGAAGTCTATTTGGCTTGCTCAAAGGAACGAGGGAAAATCGCCCACCTTCGAATCCAGGGGTCGCTTCCAACTCCCACTTGTTTAGGGTGCCTATCCCTACCCCGGAACCGGTCCGCAAAAGCTTTCTCCATTTCCTCCCGTTTTCTTCGACGAACGTTGTTGTTCCCTATTAAAGGTAATCTGTTGGGAGAAGGAAGGTTTACCTTAGGTATTTTGCTTCACTTTTCCCTCTCTTCTCTTTACAGCTTTCCATTTGAAAATAATGTCATTAATAGCATCAGTCTAAACAAATCACCAGGTATCGTTCAAAATCCTTCCATAGTATGTTAACCATCAGAATCTGAAATAGCTCCCTAACTTAAAATTATATTTAATAAATCACTAAGGAATCACACAGTACCTAAGAATTGGAAAGTAGGTAAATAAAACATATTTTAAAGTGGTGATAGCGAAGAGCGTAATAACTACCGACCCATTTCTCTCACATCAATCTCTTGCAAAGTATTAGAGCATATAACAATCAGGTCAATTATTAGGCATTTTGATATTCAGGAATTACTCATAAACCGCCAGCATGATTTCGGAAAAGGTAGATCTTGCGAGGCTCAGTTTGCTTTATTTGTTTGTACACGTTATTTTTGTCTATAGCGAAAGCAGCACTGAGGTCGATGTGATATTTTTAATTTTAAAGCGGCATTCGATAAATTTTCTAGTAGTAAATTAATTATGAAGTTAGAGAGTTTTTTATGTTTTTAAGACGTTATATATTGGTTAAAGAAATTTTTATAATGGCACAGGCAGAAGGTCCTTTTAGATGGTCGTGTCCGTCTGACAGTATCTCAGTCACATCGGGAGTCCCCCAGGGTAGCGAATAGGTCCAGTTCTATTTACTTGTACATAAACGATTTGGGAATCGTATTTAGTAGTTAGCTAAGGCTTTTTGCGGACGACGTAGTATTGCACAGGGGTGTATGAAATGAAGAAATAGGGAATCACTGAGAAACTATTTTGATGCAATTCAAAGGTGGTTCGGCAAATGGCAGTTAGAACTAAACCTAACAAAGCGTGAAGCTATTAACATTTGGAAGAGGAATAGTACGTTAGAGCGATAGTATACTTTAAGTAAAACAACAGTTGAAAGAGTAAAATCTATAAGGCACTTATGTGTTACAATCACTAAAGATTTATCGTGGAGAAAAGACATCCGGGAAATATGCGGCCAACCCAAAAACAGCTGAGATTTATTAAAAGATTACTTGTTGAGTGTGACGAGAAGACATGAGCGATATTACTTTTCCCTTGTTAGGCCTCACCTTGTTTTCCCAAGTACCATGAGAGAGAATAATAGGCCGCAATGGAATAGGTTGGTTAAATGCTTTTTAAGTAGCCTGTAGTGCATGTAAACTCTAAGTTGCATGTAAATGTAGCATGCTTGGCGATCTTTTTTCCATGCCACACCCTCACGGTGGCTCACAGGGTATTACGTAGGTGTATACGTAGATGATGTCTCCCGTGGGTGTTTAATTTTGTATATGTTTCTCTGAATTAACTGTTGTACTAGGTACCTAATTAGTGAATAACTTGATAAGTTGAAATAAACCTTCACAATTCCCTGATTGCCACAGTTACACAAATGCAAACCTACGGCAAGTATCTGAGAAAGAAGGTTATATGCAGCCAGCCGCAACGAAATGGGAAGAGTTGAAAAGGGAATAAATTCAGTAAAACAGGTATTTTTAAAGAAGGTTTTTATCTAGGATAGATGCTTAATATGCGGTTGTGCTCCGTTTGAGCCTCAATTCGATGCTTTGTTTAGTTCTTCTGATATGGTATTGGGTAAAACTATGTGGAGTAAACTTGTGAGACACTCAAAGTTTTTCGAATTGGAAATGAAAACTCCAAAAATTTTTAATTGACTGTGCCATCCCTCCTGGTTCCACTGTTATAGAAGTTATTTTTCTCAAGATTTGATTCAAACTTTATATAAGATAAAAGGAATAGTTTTGTATTACAATGGTATTTATTATATATTATATAAATACAAGCATTAATGAGAAAAGCTGTTTTTAAATATAAACTATTCACTTCCAAAATAAAAATTTAATCGTTTAGAACAGAAATACCAAAGTCATAGTTGAATTGTAGCCTTACCATGGTGAAAAACGGTCATTTATCTCTTTGCTGAAACTATTCCTTTCTGGTGTTTTATAAATGTAAGCTTTATACATTTTGAGGTAAATCTTTAATATATATGGCTGTACAGCTAAAAATTGCTGCTAGTGTATTAAAAATGTTGAAAAAATTCCAAAACCTTTAGGCTGACTTGATAGGAATGCTCCTTCCATGCACGATGTTTACACTTTTATAACTGACTAAATTTTTCTAGTCAAAGTTGTTTATCATTTAACATTTTCAAAATAAATTCTGGTATTCAGTCAAGAAACCAAGAATTTTTGTCTAACATAGTAACTAAATCTTTCGAAGACCGCATTCGGTTTCTGTCCTATTTTGTGTAATGCATTAAATAAACTTATTTAGACTCATTAATAAAATCATTCATAATATTGGAATATGGACCACCAAGGGAGGAATGTATATTGAAGGCAATGTTGGAGAAGAAAATTCTCAGTTTAGGGTCAAGAAATGGAAAAGGATGTGGTTCATGGAAGCCTGAGGGTTAGGGAGATATAAAAGGCTGAGTTAGGAAGTACGGCATGCAGTTCCAAGTACGCCAATTAGCTACGAAAATGCCTCATTCAATGGCGCAGGACATTATGATGGAAGTCGAATTTATTACTCGTGCATTCAGTCTTCTAGGTTATCCAAAAGTATCGAAACCAATATGAACTGGTTAAATAAAATAAAATTTTCCCATACGTCGAATATTTACCCTATCCATTTTGCCAAGAGATAATTTTGCCATGAATCCCCACCAACTAATTTTATTGACATTCCTGGAATAATGAAAGCGGGAAACAAATTTGATGGCTTGATGAGATTGCGAAATAAGTTTTTAGCAAAATAAATCATTTCTGGGAATCAGCAAAGATGCTAAGGAAAGAAAGAAAATAAGTACGCATATGGATCGAAGATCTGGACTCCCGGGTGTGATGACGAGATATAATTTGAGGCAGTAAATGATTAGGGTGTGAAAAAGAACCAGTAAAGTCGGGAAAGAGGACGAATAACATAGTGTTGAACATGAAACATATCATTGAGGGAACTATTTGAAACAGGTCAATTATATTTTTCCCTCAGAATTATTATTATTATTTCTATTTCCAAATGAGTATCAGAATAGTGTCTTCATGCGATGTTACTTCTCTCATACTACTATACGCTAATCTACCTCTACGTCTACACGATGCCTGCAAACACCGTGAGGGATTGTGGCAAGGGGTGAAGATCACAAAAAATGCACTATTGACTTCCTACTACGTTACTACATGAAAAAATGCTACATAATTGGGTCACATGCGGCTAGATAATTAGTATCTACATAATAATAAAGGGATTGTTTGTTAATATGTGCATCATGCACTACAGACTACTCTACATTAATTCACTTACCTATCCCTATGTTATGCTTATTGTTCTCTTATAGCTACTATGCTATTCATTTTAGTAAAGCGAAATGAAGTTGATGTAAGCATCAAAAGAGATTTTTCTAAGCCTGAGTTGTGTAGGCAATCGTTTGCCCAGTTACATTTCACAGTGGAAATGATTATGTGATGGAATATAGGCATTAATTACAAATTGCGGGCCAATAATCAAAAATATAAATACATTTTTATCTTTTAATACGGCATTTTCTGATGTATTCTGGTGATCGATATGGATTATTATCTGTATTCAAAGGGTTGGATACAAATAACATATAATTTTCAGTTTATTATATTATTATATCAAACTTAGGATACAATATGGATAGAAATTTCACGTATAATTGGTGGCTGCTGGATAAATACATTTAAAAATGGTATTTTTTCGAAGACTTAACGTACTTATTTTCATGTGCATGGGATCCGTCTCGGAGAGTGATGGCTTTTTAATTGTAGCAGTGTTGTATGTGAAAACATTTGATTCTTAGGGTGAATACCATTTGTTAAAGCTTTGAGGATTGGTATCAGAAGCTCTTATGTAGTAACTAAAATAAGTTTGGGATAATTGGCATTGATACATGCCTCGCGATCTTCCACCGCCTGCCACCTACCCTTGCGTGGAATTTCAGCGTATTGTTCACTACATCTACATAATATCCTGCAAACCACCATAAAGGTGTGTGGCACGGGGTGAACTCTCACCAAACATGCACCACATATCATGCATAAAAAAGGATTAGTATTTATATACCTACTGTTCTAAACTTCACAATTTAAGAAAAGATAAAAATAGCAAAGCAAACATGCAAAAAAATGCTGCTCGTTAGGTTAGCTTCAAGTCCTTATACCAACCTGCAGCTACCAATGTTATCCATTGCTACACTCTTATTGGATATGTTTACCGTTATCCATATCCCTAATTGTACGAGGAAAAAAGGACATATTGAATCTGTCAGTTCGGCAATTAGTTTCTCTAATATTGTGATTATGGTCCAGTCTACGATAGTAAGTTGGGGTTCGCAAAATATTTTTAACATCCTCACTGAACATATGGTCTTGGAATTTGTTTAAGAGACTTAAGTCTAAATTTCAACCTGCGATCCTACAATGATTCCCAATTTAATTCATTTAATAGTCTGTTTACGCTAATAAGGTTATCGTACGATCCTTTTACAAATCTTGCCGATCTTCGCTGCACACGTTCAAGTTCATTATTTAGACCGATTTCGTGGGGAAGCCTGTTGAGGTAGGTGTATTGTTGGTGTAGATGAGGAGAAATTGAGACCCGGTAATCCTCTCGATAAGAAATTACAGCATTAAATTTTCCACATAAATATGCGTCGGCAGCAGATTTCGGCGAGAGTGCGATGGGTGGCGATTTCATACCCCCGCTTACCATCTGGACTATTATTTGCCCATATCTGCCAGCTCGCGTGCATTTCGGATGCCGTAATCGAAGGAGACATGAGAAAAAGTGAGAGAAAGAGGGAGGATGGAAAAAACTCGTCCCGCATATCTGATGCAAGGTCCTGGACTGTAAGTGCATTTATACGGCATTTGGGAACCGGAACAAAAAGTCTGGGGGGAAATAATTGCAGTCACAAAACATTTCCCATGAGCCCCCGCTCGCTTGCGAGACGTAACCTGCCTCGCGAATCACATGTCCCGGTCCCAATTTTTGTTGTCTCCCTCCCCCCATCTCCCTTCAGCCAGCGTTTTGGAAACCATGTTTATCGAGGCGCACTCGAAACCGAGTGTTTTTTCGGCGGCGCTGCCCCACGGATTTCCGCGCATCTGCTCTCGGGTTCCATATTAAAGCGGAACTGGAGACGCGGGGAGAGATGGGAAGAGAAGAAGAGTGAAGGAATGGAGATTCTTGTTTAATTTGGGAGATGCTCGCAATTTTGCCAAGGCTCCGCCCCCCCCACTCCCAAGGGCCTTCCTTTCCAATCCTTGCCCTCATTTTTATTATTTCCTCTCCTAATATACATCCGAGTATATCATGTCGTAGTGGAATTAGGAGAAAAAGATTTTATAAAATCGCGCCCATTTTTCGCCGGAAAATAATGAAAGTTGTAAGTTTTGTAAAGTCGTTATATCTTCTTTAGGAAACGCTGAGCCAAGGAGGCCACACTAGCAATAAGACTTTCACTTGGCGAAATTTTAACGAAAGGTAGAATTATGGCTTTGTTTTAAAGTTGATTTTTTTGTAAGCTGCGAAATTATGCATCAGTGTTTTCCGCCTGCTTGAATTATATCGTACAATATAACCAAACCTTATCCTACGAAGAAAACCACGACCACACCCAAATTGAATTCAATTCCTTAACCTATGAACCTTCGAATGAGATATAAGGAGCTAGTGATGGAGGAATCGAAAGAGAAGAAGTACGTAAATACGAAGAGATTAGCTGATAGAAGATTTAAATGAAGAGCCGCGTCAACCCAGTCTGAGAATTGATGGCTAATGATGAGGAATCTATGGACTGCCAAGCTAATGCTTTACCGATCTGTCAAAAGCGGCTGGTTCCATTATTTTATGAACGGTGTATTTAACATTGTTCTTGATCGGTAACAACTTACAGTTAAATTTTCTTTATTTTTCATCACGGAAATATATGTGATTGTGTTATCGGAAATGCACACCACGCAGTCCGTTTTGCCTAATTTACCTCTTTTACTCGATGTGGTATTTTCCCTGGGTAATTATAAGTTACTTATTTCCTTTTCCCTTCTGTCTACCCGCTCCACATCGTGGTGCCGTCACGGGTTCAGGGGAGGGGGAAAATATTGCGCGAAGGGGTGGTAGTTAGCTCGAGGTGGGGATGGAGAGAAGGGTAGGGAAAAAAAGCCAGGAGGGGTTTTCTCTTCCCCCCATTCCCCGTGTCCAGCCGTCCGCATGGGGCGGAGGGAAAAGTACTGCGGGCGGTTGGGTCTCAGGGGGTTGTGGGATAAGAGAGAAGTGGGGGGTGGACTGCGAGAAAGGGGTTTTTGGCGCGGGCGAAGGCCCTATAACGCCGCAGGAATATCAAGTGCTATGTTGAGTCCTCGAGACTTCTTCCTCGGCCATTCATTTCAACCTTATCCCCACCGAGCCCCACCTCATCCCACCAGGCTCCTATCTGCTCCCTCCCCCCACTCACCCCCACTTTACTTTCCTCTTCCCCCTCTTTGCACCTCCCCCCTCCTCGCTTGTTCCCATCCCCTCCGACGACTCCTATTTTTGGCCTTTCCATTTCTCATATCTTGGGGCAGCCTTCGTAATCCCTTAGCCGCTTTAGCTCGCCCACTATTTTCAACGTTTCAAGTTTTGTTTTGGATTGCTATCAATACGGATTTCCCCTCACGGATGTCTCTTGTTTTCTATTTTTTTTAATATGCTTTCCGGTTTTGAAGAGCGACCTACCCTTTTCTCTCGAGTAGTAGTTTGGTGCAGCGACATCGTTCACTTAACGGGTTCTGGTTGCCTAACTCGATGGAAAAAATAAATGAAACCATCCACTTGAGTTTGTCCTAGTTTTCCTCGCTCACTTGCTGCAAGAAAAAAATCACGTGACATGATTAAGAACGAATAGAAGTTGCCAACCCAAGAATTGCTGAGGTGAACATGAGTACTTATCAGTACATGAGTATGATTGCTGAACATAACATGTGTATTGATTTGCGTTGTGCTCGTGTTCCTCAGAGTCCATCTTTTAATTGAAGAGTCTGATTATTTAGCATTCTTTGCTCTAGAATTTGAAATTAAATTATTTTCTTCTCGTTTGCCTCTGAAATTCGTGCATTCAAACCCACACAAGAGAAATAAATACTTTCATAAGTAATCGGATGACATACTCCTTTCAATGAGGCCCAAGCGAATTCCATAGTCATTTTATTGAGATTTAATTCCAATAGCGGATTGTAAGAAGGTCTTTAGCAGCTTGATGACTTAGTACATTATCTTCATTTGAAGAACAAATGGTGTTTATACTCTCATGCATTGTCCAAAAAAATTAAATAAAAATTTAGTACTATTTTTATAGTAGGTTTCGTCAAGAACCTCTGAAGAAGTATACCTGGGAATGGCTTCAGATTTTCTATTTTGTTCGTCATGGCCAACGTATAACTTCACAGCACACATAGGCCAATTAATTTACTCAGAGGATTAAGTGGATAGTACAGTAGGTCACTGTCCCGGGTTCAGATCAACGATTTCTTATTCCGGTTCCAATCGTCGAGACTGCATGATGGATAAAGCGTCTAGGTACAATAATAATCTGTGGCTAATAATAGTAAATAATCAGCTTAATCATCATTCAGACGATTATTCAGTAGGTTATTAGATTAAATGTGTTTCAAAGTAGTGAATTATGAATATATACTTACCTATATTAAAATATTTCGTAAATATTTGCTTCTGTCATAAATAATAAAAATTTGAATAGCTTGATGAACTTAATGAGAATTTGAGACGAATAAAACCTCCGATTAAGAGAGAATCAAGGAATTTCATTTTTTGACCTTTGCTCTTAGGTTGGACTCTGGATATCCGTAGCTAAAGCAGTCATAGAGATTGTTATTTGTTTGTTTTATATAATAAATGCTAGCGTAATAATAAGGTGTCTAGTTGTTTAATATTAAACTTTCTCTTAGTAAAGTTTGAAGTGATTACATACGATCCATCGTATTTATTTTAGTATTTCTCGCGTAGGTAGGTATAGTTAATTATTCTCATATCCTGGTTCTGCCATTATTTCAGGTTTAGTGGTTCTTTCTTGATAGAATTAACTGTCTCCTTTTACATATTAGCCCTAAAAAATAAGGTCGACTTTATTTCATCCTTCCTATATCTCCGTTGTGCGAAGATTTTTCACTCTCATTCTGTCGAAATCACAAACCCTTGGCCTTTTCTCGAGCGAAATTTTCCATCGTTTTTGATACTCGGCTTCCCCACTTTCCTTCATTGTCCTCCTCTCCTTTCCTTCCCCATGCCACGCCGGGTGCCACTACACCCCCACGTTTTCTTTCCCTTCGTTTACTACTCACCTCCCTCTCCTCCTTCATCCCTTCCACTTTCCCCCTCTTTCCTTAAATCTATCCCTTCCCGAGGTGCCTGCCCGCCCTCCTTCTCGTACACGTCATTCACTCCCCTCATTTCATCAAATCGAGCCAGACCTCGCCACTCCTTACCTCCTCCAAGAGGTTTTCATCAGTTATTCGCCCAAGAAATCGAGGCGAAATGGGTAATTTCCTTTTCGTGTGTGTTTTCATCTATGAACGACGCCGACACTGCCGTCAATTTGGCTGAATTTGTCAATGCCACTCGCATGACCCTTATTTTTGAATTCTTAGCAGTCAGGCTTCACTCAAGGTTTTTTGCCCGAACTGTGAGTCGTGCTCAGTTTTTTTGGAAATCTCTCCATTCCACATAAAATGTGTACAAAAGAAAATATCTAGTGTGAAGCTAAGGATATTAAGTGTGCAAGACCGATGCTTGTTACTATTAACAGATAGTGCTCTCTTGACGCAATTAACAATACCCATACCGCTAAAATACTTGCTGTTATATTTGAAATCATTAAATTATTCATGACTCTCCTTAGGACGAAGAGAAATTTAGCTTTTTGATAACGTTTTTTTTTCTTTTTTTTCTCCATTCGATAGCTGCTTTTTTCCGTTTCTTTCCTTCGTTTTTAAAGAATCTTTTGTACATTCAAATTCGTTCCTTTCCCTTCCGGTATTCTTTATTGATTAGTCTTCTCAAGGCTCTTTCGCAGCTGTTTTTGAATATTTAATGGAACTGTTAATTTACCTAAGTGTCAAGACCAGAATGCCTCGGTGGCCCTCTAGTATTCTCTCGCCTCATTTCAATCTCAAGAGGACGTCAGTTTTCACTTATTATACAGTAGTTTTGTTGTGAATGATTAATGCTTTTTTAAGCATCTTTAAGATCATCGCAATGGTGACCTTAAAGAAATTTACTTAAAATGCGTTATTTGAGTTATTTCTTTGCCAATTGATCTGTTTTTTCACGAGTTTCCACGAGAAAACTTATCTTCGTATTTCGGTGTAAAAGAATGAAATACTCAAAAGATTGGTCTGTATTAAAGTGCAAGGAGCAATATTCTTTATACCCCGTTATTCTTTGGAACTGAAGAATAGGTAAAAATTGTTCGTGAAATATTGGATTTTGTATTTTACTGCAATTTAAACTAAGTTGTCTTGTTGAAACTTACTTGCTGGGTGAATTAATGTTTTTACTATTTTGTTTTGTGGCCACCCCTCTAGTACTTTTCTTGGCCATCTTGTATGTGCTATAGGTGTAGGTTGAAGTAGTATGCCATGTACCATGGTAGGTATACTACTTCAACCTGCGGGTTTCTATTTCATCTGCAATAGTTCGTTCTACGTAGATTTGTTTCCGTATTTCCACATTTGCTGTATGTTGCTATCTGGAGAGACTGCGACTTCGTTTAAAAAATCTATTTATTCCGCCTTCAGGTTTTCCTTGTCTCTCTTTCTCTCTCTCTCTGTCCCCAGTTATTATTGAATTAAAAACCACCCTGTTTAATGAGCATGCAAATTAGCAGTTATATTTGCTCTCATATTTTACCTCTTAATGGTACATCCAACATTTTTTCAACTCGAGTTGCTTTCTTGAGCCTTGAACCAAATAAGACTCGTACTGCGTCTTGCTGTCCTCCCTCGCCCTACTTCAGTCCTTTCCTACGCCTTAGAATCCTCCCCGTCCTTCCTTCCGCCCTTCACACTTCCTGCACCCGCCCTAATCTTTCCCATCTCGCCACATTCCCTGCCGCTCCGGCACTCCACTCAGCAATGCCACTCTCCTCCCCCCCCCTGCCTTACGGATTGCCATCCTCGCCCTGGGGCGCTGGCAATTCCTCCTTGCCCCGGATCGTGACTACGATTCAGTCTCCGCGAGCGAGGAATGAGAAGGAAGGGACGGTTTCCCTGCGAAGGAGTCAGCGGCGAATGCGGAGAGGGAGTAGGGAAGCTTTCTCTCCCTCTTACAATCCACTCTCCCTACTTCCCACATAACATTCTCCCCCCCCTCCCATCTCCACCGCCCTTACCTCCCCCATTCCGTTGTCTTCGAGTCGGCGGGCCACTCTGTGCATGCGCAGTACGGCCCGCTGGCCTAAGCGATGCGGTTCTCGAGCCTGCTGAACCTAGAGGGTAGAAAGATATGATAATGGGATACGTTGTAGCCGAATCGGAAGGTGTAATTCCCGTAGCTTTGGAGAAAATGTTGCTTGAATTAACCAGTACTGACTCACTCCAGTATGGAAAATTAAGAAACCTTCAGTGGCGATTTCAATAATTTCCTAACCTAGAGATAGAAAATTTACCACCTTAAGTTTCATGAAGGGCAGGGTAATGTCACCACCGGGTTTTTCTCCACCGTTCTCTTCTCAATCCATTGTAATTGTACCAAATATCCACTTTTCATTGTGGTCCAAATGACGTCGTCAATCTGGTCTTGTAGCTAAAAAGACTATAACATGTAGAATTTAATGATCTGGTTGTATATGCCACGCGCATACGTGGCTTGCGTTAACTTCTTTATTATATTATAGCATATTTGCTAGTTACTCTACCTAATAGATATTTATTGACGATTTACCCTCTGCAGAAACCCTGTTAGTGGCTCACAGAATACTCTGCAGATATAGATGTAAGAAGAAAGATTACAGAAAGGATTTTTAGCCCTGATCACGTAATAATTCCTACTTCATTTGCCAGTCTAAGGATTGCATAATTATGCAATGATAGGCTTTTTCAAGAACGTATAAAGGAGTGTAGCTCGGTATTAGCATCAGCCTACTCTTGAAAGTCACTGATGCAAATGGTGCGTGTAAAATGTGTCCTACACAAACAAGCCAATGGTTGTAGGATGATAACCCTACGCCCAAATCTCGTTCGTTTTAGCATATGGTCTCAGCTGATCTCGTTCCTCATGTAGGCATAATAGTCAAGGCCAGTAATTCACACTACTTCAAAGCTCTTACCTAAACTCTGGGACAAGTGATTGGAAGCGAAGGGATGTGTGCCTACCTCTCTTTACTAAGTCATCTTCATTTCACATTCAACACGTGTTTTTCACATTTGTACTACGCAACCGTGTATATTTATGTAAGTTTGTGCAGAACCTCT
The DNA here is from genome assembly GCA_933228895.1 of Platycnemis pennipes. Lineage (NCBI taxonomy): Eukaryota > Metazoa > Arthropoda > Insecta > Odonata > Platycnemididae > Platycnemis > Platycnemis pennipes. The sequence goes on from OW121857.1 coordinate 86,859,673, forward strand.
CATCAATCTGTCTACGTATACCCTACGAGCCACCGCAAAAGTGTGTGACAGTGGGTGAAGATCACCAAACATTCATCTGCATGTTAGCGTAAATTAGGAGTCGGTAGAGCCAGTGTGTTCTTTTGGTAATAAATATCCAAGTTAAAAATCGCTATTTAATGATTAATATTATTTAAATTTACTCCTTGGCAATGCATGATCCACAGTGGAGATATTACCTACCAAAAACTCTTGTGGTGGCGTGTAGGGTACACTTTTATAGATAATCAATATTCTTTCTGTGCTATCTGCTTAGAATATCACTATTGCACGAACGCTGAGCTTCTCCAGTGTTAAATTCATATTCGCTCTCGTGCATTCCTCAGCTATCATCCTCTTTAGTTCGTGCATATATTAGTTATCAGCAGATTGTTTTCAGACATAAGTTAGTCATCATATCTTCTTATGCAAAGCGCAGTGACGATAAACGTTATTACAACGTGTAATAGGCTCTCATGCATTTTTGGCTTAGGATTAAACTAAAGGAGATTAAGTGTGTTAGCAGCTACTACAGTAGACTTAGGTAGACTGTAGTTAGACTACAGAATGCCATGAAAATACATTTTAATGTTAATTTTCTCTTCTTAATGTCTTGTCTACCGATTCATTTCCGCTATCTCAGATGTAGATGCTAATTAATATATCTCACGTCAAAGGGTATTTAGTATTTGTTACTCAGTACATTCTAAGGTGATATCTTCTCTTATTTCAAGTTGCATTTTTTTGTGCCACAACTTCAATATATGATTTTTGTGGTTTTTTATCTATCTCTAGCACACGTGAGTCAGTATCTAACGAGTTATTGATGACTTTATCTATTTTGAGTTAAAAAACTATGCGTTTCTTTTAGTGCGATACTTTATTTCACTACTGGATGTGAATGTCAATTGATGATTCAATCTAAGTAATCTATCGAATTTCATGTCTTGCACCAAATGCATAATGGATTTGGCTTTTCTTATGTATGAAGAAATTGAAACGCACATATTTAAAGAGCATATTTTTTTCTTTTTATGCTTTTCTAAAAATTGTTATTTGATTTTAAATTTATACATTATTTATTAAAAAGCCTGGTGTTATATGTTTTATAAAATCACTACTGCATGCAAAACGTTTTATGATTAGCGATGTTTCGACGAGGCACGTTGGATATTAGGATTTTAGAAGAGAATCGACGGGATGATAAGAATTAAGTCCCCTAAATACTCTAATGGGCCTCAAGAATTTCATTCTCCCACGCATCACCGAGTTCATTCCGCCGCATGTACAAAACTCTCCTGAGCACACCTCTGAAACTTTTTGCAACCTCTTCGCGCCGGGCTATCCGCTCCGTTAAGCGTCCCCATTATCGGAAACGCTGCCCTTAATGAATCCGGGGCGCGAGAGACTATACTGCCCTTGAAGAGTCGTAGGCAGCGTGGGTGGGTAATAGACGCGCGATATATTTTGTCGGCGGCCTATAAATTAACGAGGCTGGGGAACTGGGACTTGGCCCAGGGATCCAAAAGGGTTTCGAAGAGTGCGTAACGCAGGAGTCGGGATTAAAAATGCACGAGAGAGTGTGCGTTTCGTAATTTATGGAGGCGATCCCGCGGGTGATAATTGCCGAAAGGCTTTTCCCTTCTCCCGTTCCGCTCTCTTCACTCGAGTTTCCTTCTTCTCTCGGTGGCTCACCGTAGGCGCCAGGCGCCATGATGAGGTGATCCACTGTACCGTCGCTTCGCAGCCATGTGCGCCATTTACGGCCAAGGCCACCTGGAGGTACATCTACGTCTCACACTGAAAGCCACCGAAAGGGTGTGTGGCAGGATGTGTTAGGTCACCAGTCCCGGAATCGGTATTTTGCATAAAGAGACATAATGGGAAACTATTTGGAATATTATGTGTGCGTAAACATACTAAATAAAGTGTGCCTTGTAAATGTTCTCAAATAATTTATTTTTTAAGAGGGAAGATCAAGTTCTTGAACCACTTGCAGTTGTAGTTATTTGATGCAGGTGATCGAAAAGAGAGACGGAGAGGATAGGTTGGTAACTCTGTTAAGGTCGGAGGGTTCAGGGAACGGAGGAATGAATGGTCGAGAGAAACTCGGCGTTGCCGAAAGGCGCCAAGAGGACCTCGGCATGGTGTTTCATCCGACGGACGGTGTACTGGACTCGAAGACACTCAATTAGGGACCATTAGACCCACAAAATCTCCGTCAGTACTGGGAAATGAACTTGGTCCCTCGAAATAAAAGTGATTCTCATGAATCTCATGACCAGAGAGTTAACCTTTCTTAATTTGTCGTTTATGTCTGTGTTGCTGATGAGGTGAGGGTGTATTAGTAGGTTTTCTGTATCAGGCCCGTACTTTATTTATATGAGCTCATGAAATTTGCGAACAATCTTCTAGTCACCAAGGTTCCGAAAGAAGCCCTTCCAATAGCCGAATGACTTTTTGCGCGCTTATGGGAATCTGTTACCAAGCTCTTGCTTAAACAGTTTCACGGGAAATTTCCTTGATCAATCATATTTTTTTAAAACTATCGCACGAGTGTTTTGTACATGCTTCACTTGAGACACATTCAACATAAGATTAAAGCTTAGGAGAGAGCAATGTTTTAGTATTTAGGTGAAAAACGGAGTAGCAAACTTATTTAGAAGATACCTAAACCTTTTCGTATCGACCAGGTCCTTAAATTACCTGCTCAGAAGATTGATGCCAGAAAGATTTTTAGATTACTGGTATTTTTGCTGAACAGGACTCTGAAGGGAAAAGTCGAGTATGCACAAGAATTTGGCTATCATCAGAATACAAGGGGTCAGTTATACTCGAGTCTGATAGTTTACTAAGTTCGTTTGTGAGCTAAGGGCAACAATATGGCTTTTTTCACACCTTTATTTTATTTTGTTTTCATCACGAAGATAAATTAGTCAAATTCTGCCTTCTCAGGCTTCCTTTGGGCCAAGTAACCAAAGTTTATTAGCATCCCAGGGGTATTCGCTTGCCTTAGGCAGACTCAGCGCCTTGACCTTGAATGTTAGCACACCGGAAGCAGGTCGTATCCCTAAAGACCTTGAAGATTGAGCATTTTTTCTTTGCTAGCATTTTCGAGGAGCAAACTTTTCATAATGTTGTTTGTGAGTGAAATAGAATGGATTGTTTTCCTTATGAGAAGGGCTAAGATTTTGGTTTTTACCCAAATTATACCTCTAAGCCAAGATTGTACATTGCCACAACCGCGTTAAAACTTTGCGTTATTGGATCTGAGGTAGAATTTTTACCGTGCATAAGTTCGTCGGCAATAATCCTATAAAAGTGGTACACACTTGTGAGGTTGAATACTAAAATACTTCCCTTGTAGTATCTTAGTCAGTTTAATGTGATTTATCATCTTAGTAGAAGGTTGCTTCATTTTATTATCCATGTATCTTTGCTTTGTAGCTTTGGGGCATATTCATGGCATTCGTTTAAATACGCATCAAGAACGTTGTTATTAATATCAGCATAGGAGACAAGTGTCAGTGTCTTATTTTGAAAAGAATTATTTCTAACAAAATTAATACTTTGTTTCAGGTTCTTGCTTTCATATGCGCGGATGTACTTGGAACACGACAGTGTCGGTGTTTTTTTCTCAGTTCAGGCAAAAGTGTAGTATGGGATCCACAAGTAGGACCAAAAGCCTGGACTACAAAATTGTTTTATTACTGTTCTTATTTAACCTTATATTAATTTTACCTTGAATTCGTTGTGCCTTATTTATTCAAAACTATTTAGTTCCCCTCGAGTTAATCTCTGATTGACTGTGAGTGCGATACGCCGATTCTTTGTAATGTTTACTTCGAAACTCTATGGTACACGATGTTATCCTATCCGAAATAATGCCTTCAGGCCAGAACTGCAAGAATACTGTGACAGTAATCGGAGAAAATTGTTTTTTTTTTACTCGACGTTATATGCGTAGGATCCAACGTCTATCTCGTTTTAGGTTAGATTTCAATGAGTGGAAACTTTTACACCGAATCCTTTCCCGGGACGTCATTTTGATACATGCTCGTATTTATTGGGAGGAAGCTGAATGTGATGTATGTCTGGTGGTAATTGATGCGTTCTCTTACTCTTAGTAAACGGTAGAAAAGTTCTCCACTTGTTCTATGTAGTTTCTCGAAAATAAATGTAGTTGAAAAGATGTGAAGTATCCAGCAAAGCTATGGACAGTTTAAATCCCCCACCAAAAATATTTTTTGCACCAAACATTTTTTACTCGGATTTCCCGTTATCTTTTTTTATGTCGTCGACCCGAAAGAAATTTCTTCCCGTTGATACATTCGCGGAAACGTTAAAGTTTTCGTCCTTCCCTGAATTTCCTTCCAGGGGATATTCCTATTGAACTAATATATCCTCCTGATATATATATCGCCTGCTCCTTCTACCTTACCTTCAGCTTTGTGTCATTAAACTTCGTGATAAAAACCGACACATATAAATCATCTTTACTAATACTTACTAAGGATGCTTAATTCGACGGATTTATTAGGGCAGTAAAAGACAATTCCCAAGCCTTAACAGCCCCTTTCTCTTTCCTTTCCGTAGCATCCCCTTCGTCCTCCCACCCTTTTTTATTCAAGGGTGTACCGGGTGGATGAAGTGGGGTGGAGGGTAGAAGGCGGGCGCTTTAACCGCTTTAATCATAGGAGGCGCCGTTTTTCAAACTCTTCCTTCTCCGCCCCCTCCTTATATTAAATTTTTTCAGAAACTTCCCAACCGCCTGCACTCATCCCATCTCCTTTGCAAAACCACTTCCTCCGCAAGATCTTTCCACTTCTCATAGGTTTCGGCTTTTGAGGTAAAATCCACCCGGCGAAGAGCAGCAATGCACCTTTTGAAGTGGAGTACCGTGTAAGTGATGATCATATCCGGAAAAAATTGCCTCATAAGAGAATCTTAGTTGCGTACCAACTCCTCAGTGCGCATGCATAAGTAAATGGAAGTCGCTATTACGGTAAAAATATAATCTGAGCGCTGATGAAATCCCTAGACCTGCAGGTTGAGCATTTGCCATTCTATAAACGGCTGAAGTCAATTTCGAACTCATGACTGTAACAGGTCTATCATTACATCTTATTAAATGTAAGAAACAAAAATTAAATCATTTAGAAAGTAAGTAAGTGGGGAGACATTTCTTTTCTGCAACCTAGAAGAGACCAAGCTCGAATCTTTTAGAAAGGCAGACGTAAATTATACTAAAACTGCCAATTCCTCTTCATGCTTACGAAAGATTGAGAGCACTTTACAATAATTTATTTTATTTTGCAATGTTATTTTAGATACTCTCTGCATGGTTCCAGGTTTACTTTTGCATAGGTTGGCAAGATACTGTCAGGCCTTCGACCTGAAGTAGCTTACAGGATAGTCAGCAAAACTGTCGTCATCTTGCCAACCTATGCGGAAGGAATCCCGGAACCATGCAGAGAGCATTTAACCAGCGTCGCGGAAACCTCCAATCTAAAATTTTTGAATATTCATTTATTATGTTTATAATGGTAGTAGCAGTAGAATATTTTTTAAAGATGAATCATAATTAATGAGACAAGTAAAGCAATCCGAGCCCTTGAGGTAAAAAATTACATTCTCTGGCTAGCACGTTGCCGAACTGTATAATACTGCTCTAAATATATATTTATTTATTTAACTGCTCACATATAGCATTTCTGCCAATTTACAGGACGCGATAATAGACAAGAAATATAAACGTAAACAATCAAAACAAATATTACAGGGTAAAAAAAAGTAAAGAACACAAATGCAAGATACGTGGAAAGGGGGGTTGAGCAGAGAGGTTTATTTATTCATAAGGAAATGGGACATGGGAGAAATCCTTAATTCCATTCTTATTTTAAACCTACAGTAACTCCTGTGGAGTGCTACGATATATTGTCAACAATACGTGGTTCATACCACGGCTCGATTTGAAATTGGTATGAAACGTATAGTTTGGAACATCATTATATGTCAGTAGCCATATCAAAAAAAAATTGTTATTAGGCGATGTGGAGTATCACGCGATACAAGAAACCGTGCGACTTCACTGCTTTTAATCGCGAAGCTGACATATTGACGCTTTAACGATATGAAGTTCATATCTCAGTGTGATGTTCTTACAGTTCTACCTGCAGTAGAAATGCGGTCAGAATCCACATGCGATCCTTTTAAAATATCCACATGATTCGAAAGGTCAACTGTGGGGCACTAATGGAAACATCCTCTCATAGCCGAGCTAATAATCGATTCACAGTGAGGCGGAAGAAATATTCGCTACTTTCCCCTGGTGCAAATCATTCATGGGATTTATGTTTTTCCAGCGCTAACTTTCTGATGAGTGGCGCTGCTTCACATTTCAATGATTGATGCATTCATTTTTCCTTGATTTTTTTTAAATCTAAACCTCCATCAAAAAATTATATACAGCATTCAGATTTGGTATTTCAATGTTTCGTGAAACGCACCGATAATGCCATCCAGTCATTGAATCCGTTGGTTAATCTTCGAGCGCGCATTGACGCGATGGAATCTGACTGTTCGGGTGGATTTTACCCTCGAGAGGGTCCCCATAATGGCTTCCATTCCGTATGATTGTCTCCAGCGCCAGGGAACACCAGGGGAGCGGCCCTTTTGCCGTATCCATGACAAATCCACCGCCCCTTTCCCTCCTCGGTTTTCCCATCCGGCAAGGATCCAGCACTTCCAAATCCGACCGATCATCCATGAACTTCCGGTCCACCTATTCACAAAGTATATGCAGCACTAGGCGGATATTATCCACTCATCCCGTGATGCAGTAGCGTGCTATCTGGTATCATCAGTCAGTCGTGTGTTTTGTCGCCAAGCGATGCGGAAACTTTTCCTCGCCATTTTAATTTTTTGCATGCGCTCGAAAATGAGATATAACTTCATCCACGGTGGGAAATATCGTTATTTTTTTTCGAAATATGGCGGATGTACCCCAGCTGGTGACGGCGAGGCGAAAAAATCCTTCGTGAAAAAAGTCGAGTGCATGAAATAAAACAATATATATTTTTGCGCATGGTTGCGGGGAGCCAGTGGGCATTCGCTGTGAATTAAATTGAGAGCGATAATTTGGAGATTATTCAATGACTGCCTTATGACAATGGACCGGAAATGAGTTAATTAAGGTTACAAGAGAGATATCATGTGGAAGGAGGCTTCTGATTTTTTCTATGTGGCATATTCACTTTTTTAGCAGGGTAAAATATTTACGTCATCATTCTCCAAATTAAAAAAAATCGTCTAGTTTTCGTGTAAATATTGTCTTTGTCTCTTTACCGTGGATGATTTAGGCGTAAAATGTTACCTTCAATCTCTATTCTAGTATTTTTCAAAAGTTCGCCTCACTCCAGATATTGCTGAACTCTTCTTTTGTAAGAATCTGTGCAAAAATTGCTGAAAGTACTCAAATTCTCCAACGTTAATAATTCACAGCAGATTTACCGGCTAGCCAAATTAGCTAGCAGATTGTTAGGTAGAAATCGCCAAAATTTTTGCTGAAATGTGGCGCCCGAGGAGCATATTGTAAAAGATTCCGACCTGGATAAAATCTCAGAGTTTGATTTCAATTTACGTTTTATTGACTGGGCACGCGAAATAACGGTAGTTTTAATTAATGAAATGTTTTTTGTCATTTGTTGCGTTATTTAACAGCGTCATTTTTTCTTTTGAGCAGCTTCTTGTTTTCCTATCTAGGAGCAGTGCTGCCTCACATTTTCTTCGACCATTTAGTTGGTTTAATTCCTTTGAAATCACATTTTCATCAGTTATGAGGTGCCTATGGTGATTTCAATCTTCTATTATCGAGAATGTAACGTGTCTCTATGATGTTACGTTGCGCTGTACATTATATCAATTCTCGTTGTTGGAGCTTTCATTGCATTATGGCTTGGTGACCGTTTTACTAAAACAAACCAGCGTATGTCAGCATGCAAGATTACGTGACTTGTCCTTATACGACCGATTTTACCTGATCACTACTGTGACTCTAATTATCTTGCATGATGTTACCTCCGCCAAAGGTACTTCGGAGCCAATGACTGAATCTGGTCTGTGTCAAGATCTGAGCATAAATTAACATTCTCATTGTAACGCATTTGACCAGCCATTTGCTCTCGAAGTGGATTGCTCATCTACAACTACATCTACGTAATAACCTAGAAGCCACCGCGAGGTTGTGTGGCAGGGGATGAAGATCGCCTAACATGCGCTACTTACATGCAACTATGACCTAGCCACGTTGAATCACTGGTTCCGGTCAGATCACCGAAGCTAAGCAACGTTGGGCCGGGACGGAGAATGGATGGGTGACCCTCATCCATACCTCTACCGTACCCATCTTTTGTCCCCATTCTGTAAGTGTCGTGCAGGTTAAATGTGGATTGGCAGAATGGATTCAAAGATGTCCAAGGGCCAGGGGAGCTCCAGAAGACTCCGCCCACCCCTCCAATTTATTATTATTATTTACAAGCAACTAAGAGCTAAAATGCTACTATTTAATGGAAACATGTTGGATACCAGCGTCACGTGCAATAAGAGGGTTGCTATAGTTCTTAGTAATGAATCGCTCTCCCTATTCTCTAATAAAACATTTTTCGCAAGTATGGATTGGTGAATGTTGGAAACCATTTTCTACATTGACTTGGGATAGAATAGGATAATACTAATAATCAATATTCTCTCTCATTGGTCATTTTTTTCCATAATAACCCCCCAAGTCAATGCTGCCTGCTAGTCTACCTAGCATCAGTTTCTCTTAAATACATCTCCAAGCCTCAAATAAGTCTTCCTTTTTGATGAAAAATATGTAAAATGACCGTCTTGCTGTAACGATAAATGAGATGAGCATTAAGAACCTTTTACAATCTTCTTTAGTGACATTAGCTGGTTAAATTAATATCTGTAATCTGTCATCATTTTTCATCACTTTTTTAGTACGAATCATTAAGGAACGTTAGACTGCTTTCTTTGGAGACAAAATCTTACCTATGGTTATAATTTTACTCAGATAACCAGGAAGATTTCCCTCTGAGGAAATGTTAAAAGCATGATATCTTCAGATTAGGGATATCGTGGTATTGATTATCTTTCACTTTCTTCTGTCTTCTAATTCATAACTATATTGCTCATAACATGCAGTAAAATATGAGCAACATGGAAAAACTTTTGATGGCATTGAAATAAAAATCTTTTGTTAGTGAACGTATTTACATTGTCCAGGTAGTGATCGTAAAAGTATTTTTGATTGTTAATCGTCTTCCTGATGGCTGATAATGGTGACCAAATCCAATGTTAGTAATTAATAACTAATATCTCCTTGTCTAAAGTGTCACCTTATCTCGATGATGCTAATCTTCGGCTGGAAAACCTTCCTTCAACCCTCTCCTTTATGCAAATATTCCTTGGTTTATTTTTGTTTTACCCACTCCTAGATGTAATATCTAAATTATATCTCACCATTCTTTTTAATTATATGTTTTTTCCCGTCTTACCCTTCGCTATATCTCTAACAGAAATATTGACTCTTTCTCTAAGGGAGGACTTACTTAAGCACATTCAAAGGTTTATTCAGGACTCATTCAAAAGACGAATAGCATTGGATCTTCATGTACTACTACTACTGAAATTTTTAACGATGGATGATCGTTGTAACTGTTTTATAAACCTGAAATAAGCTGTCCTAGTTGTAAGAACTCTGCATGGAAAGTACCTATGGTGTCGCCAAGGAGATATTCGTTCCATGTAAGACGTTCAGAAAAAAAAACCCTGAACTGGTTCTTGTTTTGATATATATTTGAGCCAAAATACTTCCATCGTGTGAAAATTTTCAAGTTTGTGGTTATGATGATATTAACTTGCCGTTTTTTGCCGTTTAACCAATGGTGAACTTGAAACCTGACGTGAAAAAGCCATACTTGCTCTATTATAATTCAATACATTTTGATTTTCGTTGTGGTATTCAGTATGGTGAAATGCATTTGTCGCTAGTCTCATGGCGTGCTCACAAGAAACTAGAAGGGAGTCGATAAACGTTGGGTTTGTTTGAGGTGTCTTGTCTGGTTATTTTTCATTTAATGCTTACATTTTTTAAACTTAATTATTCCAATACTCAGAAGGCTATTCGATAGACAACGCTCTGGGGAAGCTGTAATCATTTTAGTAATCTGCAGACAATATGCCTTAAAGTAGGCTTTTTTACCATAATTAATAACACTGCTCCTTAGGGACTTGACTTTTCATGGTAGGGGTGACGAGGAATGATGAGCGTAAAACATTTAGCTTTAATGATGCATGTCGTTTTATCCCGTATTCCAATACCGTTTCTATACGGTGTCTGTTTTACGAAGAATATTAAGATTGCACTATCAATAAAGCATTCCCTTGGCGGAGAGAACTTATGACAGATCGTGAGCCAAGATCAAAGAGGAAAGAGTTTGTGTGTTATTTGATGGGGACCTATTCACTGATGCTTTTTGTGTTTTTATCACGGTGAAGGACAATGGAACTGATGGAGGAGCTGAAAGTATTTAAGATTTGCATTTTAAGTTTCAGCACGATAGGTTGGGAGGAAGAAAGAAGAAGAGGTTCTTGAGATGATACTTAAGCCATGAATTTTAGTTTATGGAAGAAGAGCGGAAATTGGCTCTATGAAATTCGGTGACGGCCATACAGTTTCATGAAAATTGAAATGGATTTGGAGAAAGGAGGCCTTATATCTATCATGGTGGCAAGGAAGTTGGATGTTTGGAGTAATGATAGTAATGGGTACCAAATTTATATTTTATGTAGGGAAGGAAATATCGGGGAGCGGAGCTGAAACACCGTACCTGAAGCCTCTTTGACGGGGCTCAAACCCGGTTCCTTCGATATTGCACTCAATTTTTTGGCCAAATGCACAGGGGTAAAAATATTCACATCTGTTTGGAATTATTTAACTGGTGTTTTTATTTTTGAAAAAGGTATAGATTTTTTAATGATAATGTAGCTCAGTTATTAATGAAAAAAATTGTTTTTATCCGTTATTCATTACATATCATTATCACGTTCAAAATGTTTCAATGAAGGATTTAGAAGGGGTGAAATAATGTTGCTCAAGCAATTATATCTATGTTCTCAAGGTTTATGAGATGTCTTAGTGATGCCAATCACCAAACAATGTGATATCTTGAAGGAAAGAAAATATAATTTTCTACCCATTTCCTCAACGCAATCTTTGCATTGTACGCACAGATTTTAGTTATAGGCTTGTGATTTAGTCGGGGAAAGGTGCAACATCTACCCCATACTTTTCTCAAGTTATAGCAAACGGTAATATATGGGAGAATAAATTAACAGTTACGCATTTCTACTGTATATGTTTTCGAACCATTTACATACCATTACATGTAGTCAAACGCCGGCTATCAATGAGGAAAGAATGAAGTTACCGGATGCGATTTGAGTTAATTTGTTTTTTTTGTAGTTAATTTTTGTTGAAAGTTTACGAATAATTATAATTAAGTACTTTTGTTTGTTGGCCGCGGGTAAGTGCAATCAAATTGATTTCTGGCCTTGAAGAGTAGGTAAGCGTTATCGAGTTAAATCATAGACCTTGATCACATTTCACTGCTCTTGTATTATAACTCCATGGAAGAGGTAACTGCTGCTCAATGCCATACCATTGTGGTATTCTTACTCTGATATTCTGGTATCCCAAGATGGGGCAAATGATAAATTTAGAAGAGTAATCAGATTCGTGCTTTTCTCATATTAGATGATCCCTTGGAACCATCTTAATTTCATCCCTCCTTCATAGGATGTTCTTGCTGAATATTCAACGGTTATATACATAGTTTTTATGGCAGTTTATGCGTCAAATTTTATGTATTTTCGCACTTAAGATGATAATTTAATGGCGAGAAGATTTCAGCTCATAAAAGTCAAAGTCATGCTTAGCAAGTAACAAATGTTCATCTAATTCTAATGGCTATTGCGCCTTTATTTATTAAACCGTTGGGATTTTGTAATTACAATTGCTATACATCGTTTAATTTGTAGTAGTTTTTATGATGTTTAATTTTTTGGACAAGTAGCCCACTACTTGTCCAAAATTCTCTGATGTGCCAAAAATGTCCAAAAATTATCTGATTCAATAATTTAAAACACCACCATAGAATATGGTTTAATTTATAGCACTATGGACGTCTTTAAATCAAAATATGAAAATTCGATGAGATTTTAATGATCATATACCTACTTCATTAATTTAATTTCTTGTTGCAGTGTACACAGATGGGATCGAATGCCCTATCCTGAAAACCCTTCGAGTTTAGTCTTACATTTCCTCAGAAGCCGATAATTTTGTCGCATATTCTTAAAGTAGGATAATGGAGTTTATTTATGTAATTTAAGAGCTCACCTTTATGAATGGAATGCAAACTATTTTTAGAATCTAATTGAGTGATTCATAGTTTTTACTTTCATAAAGACCTTTGAAATCGACTCAGTTGCACCAGTACCTATGTGATAGGCGGAAAAGCACTACCTACTCATTCTAGGTTGGTCACCCTACCTGCCTTACAGGGTGTGCCAACGTTCCTTCTCTCTCCTATTGCCAGGTTCATTTCGACCATAAACTCACGTTTTGTGCTGGGACGTGCATTAATCTGAAGCGAGGATTGTACGCTACGCCATAGACCACCGTTGACTCTTTCATGGAATCCGAAGAGAAATTAGGTCAATATTTGTTCAAAATCATCACCATTAGATTGGATTGAAGCAGATCTCCATTCTATTCCCCTATCAGCTAGTCTATTCATATTGATATTTTCCTATTTTACATCCCACAATATATGCTCCTCTTATTTCATGAAACTCCTTCCTTGGCCATTCTTCTCGTTCACTTGCCCTCGTTAGTTGTCTTAACAAGGCGATCATTTCTTAGAATATGGCCAATTGCTAAATTATCCCGAATTCTTTAGAAGGTTTTCAGAAGATTTCTATTTTCTCCCACAATTCATAAAACTTTTTCATTAGCCGCTCGCTCAACCTATTTTCTCATCATCATTCCTTTGTTGCATGTCATCTCGAATGCTTTTACCTTTAACATTTCAGGTGCTGCTATCATCCATGTTTCACTTCACTAAAAACATTTTTAGGTGTTGGTTGTGACGAATTATTTCCTTACTTCCACGCTTTTGTTTTCAACTCTAAGCAGATGCTTTTTTGCATAGAGTACACTATTTACTCAGACTATTCTACTGCTCATGTTATTAAAAGAAAAAGGAATTTTTTCCAGTTCTTAGGTCTTAGAGTGGATATCTAAACTTAAACTCTCTTTGATAGAAACGGAATCAACCGTAGCAATTACGATTGCATTTGTTCTTAACATAAATACGTTATATATTTGCACACGTCACTGAATGCCGTTCAACCTTGGTCTGTAGTCATATCTGAAATAGAATATATTTTTTTATTCTTTCGTCTATTTGTATTTGTGTAACTATGTGTATATAACTTCTCTGGCCTCATCATTTTAGTAAAAACTTAGTTACTTCTAGAATTACAGCGATTCACTTCTCAAAAGTAGAGTTTTTTATGAGCTGCATTAAATTGTTTTGTGTAGTTTGGTTGTGAATTCGAGGACCATATCCCATTTTAAAAGGATCAGTAGAATATTCTTTAATTTTTATGGGTAAAGGCTATGTCCTTGTTGCCAGATACGATGAAAACGGTGATCGTAGGGTGACTCTTAAAACCTGCTCGCATTTCGTTTTCCTTAATTTTTAATCACCACCCCTAAACTTTCAGTAATTTAGTTTACTGAGCTCATGGGGATTGCCTTGGTGGTTATTTTCCGGCAGCAATTAAAATTTGCTCTAATTAGCAGCTTTGGGGCTCCACATGAGTTTTTGTTACGGTTCATTCTTAAACGAGAATGTCAAATGTACATGAGAAGAGGCAATATTTTGTGTTATGATTTTATGAGTTCGTTACTAGTTATGACAGGATGAAACTATAAGTAAAATGCACCAAATAGAGCATTTTCGTACAATTATTATGAACAAATAGCAACTCTAGAAGCACCTTTGTGCTAAAAAAACTTTAAAAATCATGCTCCATCGGCCGTAACTTTTTGGAATCACTTGAGGTGAAGGTGAGGTGCAGCCAAAATCGGCAAGATTTGTAAAGGGATGGTACGCTAACTAAGTATATTAGCGTAACCAGTCTATTAAATGAAATAAAATGGGAATCATTGTCAGATCGTAGGTTGAAATTTAGACCAAATCTCTTAAATGAATTCCATGACAATATTTTCTGTGATGACGTTAAAAATTAGAGTAATTGATTGCCGAACTGACAGATATAAAATGTCCTTCTTTCTTCATACAAATAAAGATATGAATAGCGGTCAATATATCAAATGCGAGTGTATCAATGGATAGCATACGTAGTTGCATGTTGGTATCAGGACCTTCAACCAACCCAACTAACAGCACTATATTGGATGCTTGCTTTGCTATTTGTATCTTTTTTAAAAAATTGAAATCTAGACTACTAGCTATATTATTAGATAGGTACTTTCTTAAGCATGATATGTAGTGCATATTGGGTGAGAATTCACCCATGTCACACACCTTTATGGCGGATTGCATGGTATTATGTTGATGTAGATGAGGTTTTTAAATGCAGGTGTAAATTATATTCACGATTTCATGTTTTGTCATGTCACATACACTTCTGATCATTGTATATGAAACTACTTCTATCATAAAACGGTTGAATTCTGTGCGTGTATTTATCGTATTCTGTGTTATAATAATCATGCAGTAATGATTCTTATTTCAAGTAGTAGAGATCGTGAGATCAGCTCTACCGACAAAAATTCAGTTTGAAGGCCAAGGTATCCATGTGCGAACAGCGATAGAGGTGAGTGCTTAACACGCAGTGGATACGTTATGCGTTCCTTTTACAGCCGGAGTCGTAAAGACCACGGGCGAGAATTATTTTGACTGGAATTACTTTTTCAATATCACACTGCGGGGCGAAAACGCGGTGGTTGGGCCCCCTGTTGCTCCGGGCTCCGAAGGGACGTAAATTCCATGCACGGGAGTGAAATTTAATTTTTGCTCTCGGAGAGGGTTGGGAGAATCAGATGACTCTGGATTACGCGCAATCCCCTTGCCAAACCAGCTCTACCACGCTCACCCTCTCACATTTGCCACCCCTTCGCTTCTTTTCGATCGAATATCCATCCGTTTCGTTCACCCTCTCCCTCCGCACTGGGCCTGTTGGGAAGGCGGAGGGGGGAGGGGAGGGAGGGGAAGACGGGGAAACGGGCAGCGAAGCGAAATCTCTCCTTCACTTGTTTATGCATTCTCTTCATCATTTATTCGCGCCAATCCCTTCCAAAGGACGCCTCGGCTACGTTTTGAACTGTCTGCCCCCCACCTCTTCTCCCAGCTCTTTCTCTCTATTCCGTTTCCGTCTCATCTCCCATTTAAATTATAGCCAATTACGCTCGGCCTTCCTAATCGCGCGCCAGTTAATATAAATAAATAAATTAACATTCCCTTGTGTGTGTGTTGATGATGAAAGATCTGGTTCTCTCCTCGCAAATTATCTGGATGATTTATTTCGGGGGTTCGCACTGGATCAGGAACTTGATTGTGGGCGACGCGCGACTTTTCATGAAAGAATATCCCGAGAGAATGATAGTTGTGAATCAAATTGGAATATATCAGTCTAATTGGAGAAAAATACGATTTGGAGAGAAACTCAAGCCTTTTAATGGGAACGATGCCAGTTTTTTTTTTTGGAAAATCTCATTTCGTCATTAATGAAAGCCTATGTTAGATATGAAAGTCATGACCGTTGATTTTTACTTTACCTAAGGATGTGTTTTTCCTATTAGTGGCCATAAATTTTTGGAATAATCAATCATCCGTTTCCTAAATACATATTGATTGCTATATGTCGGTTAGCAATGAAGAAATAACATGTTTGTTTATGCACCTACAGTTGAATACATTTTCAAACCCCATTCAAATCTCATTTAAAGCATTCTGTTAATGAATAGCGATTGATCAAAATGATAGTTCGATTAGTAAGTGTGACACCATTCTTCTATTTGTGCCACGGCCCTTTCTTAAATTACTAAATTTAGGGACAACTATTTTAAATATATTGCATATCTTACAAAAATATGACAAATAATGACTGCTATGCGAGGAAAGCGGTACTGTTACCATTGCTATTACAAATATTGGTCCTCGTCTTATTTTGCTTGTCTACCTTTAGGTATGTGCCTATAATGGGTGTTGGTTCTATCAAAACCCAATATGTGTGATTTTTGGTCTTCGACCTGAGGTAAGGCAGTAGTTGCGGTTAAAATCGGAACTATTGGATAAGAATTTTAAAGGATAATATAAGTTGTTACATGAATGTTTTGGAGAGTTCCAACTATAAAATTGAGGTGATTAAATTGCACTTTCCTGTTTCTGAATATGTGCTATTAATTTTTCACAGACAGCTTTCTGCTGCTTCGTAAAGGATAGTATCAGGATGACTTATGCTGTTGATGCCGTAACAGAATACTTTTATCATTGCTTGCTCTCTATTCCGTGTTCTCTTTTCCGTAACAAGTATTCCTTCTTTAAAATTCCAGCTCTTCTGGAACCACTAATACGTCAAGTGATTATTTGTTTGCTCAAAATTAAGCTCTCTACTGTTTCCTCACAATCATCCCTTCAACCTTATTCTGTTAGGTACCGAGCTAACACGGTTGTAAAAATTACGCTCCTTAGCATTTTACATTTCAAAAATTATTTTTTAGATTTTTTTATTTCCACTCATTCACTTCGGTCCATTATCATTTAATCAATTCCTCCAACAATTCTTCATCATAAAATTCTGTTCATAGCGTTCGTACTCATTGTAATGTAATAATTGAATTCATTTGACAAGGTAACCAGCAACGTCGTGACTTGAAATAATGGGCGCGAGTTAAAAAGAGGTCTGTTTGATGTCACGATCTCTGTGGTGATTGGTGGTCCAATTATGTCATCGCGAATAAAATTTGAATTTTGCGGAGAATGGAGACACTAGGCAGGTTGGAGAGGAGAGATTAAATAAGTGCTCGGTATTAAGGGTAAAGAAAGAAAGATAATATTAGAAAGTGAATTGATGACTTAAAATGGATTGAAAAAGTACTAAAAAGGAATAAACACTAAGAAGTGTGATTTTGGGTGGATTGGTAGCTAAGAGAACGGGAAGGGGAAAAGGCGAAATATGGATTTTGAACGGCTCAAGGGAAAGTAGACAATATACGGAGTTAATTAGGCAGAGAGTGTAGGAGATAAGTAGCCTGGAATAAAAAACGATTATTTGATATTTAGTTAGTAGGCCAAGCAGGAATCTATTACAATTGTTTGCATAAGGTGATAATTATACCATTAATTTATTTCGCCAATTTATTTCTTGCTCCTTTGCAGTAGACAGTTAGGGCAACTGCAGTATTGTTAGAAAGGTCCTTTCCTAGGTCTTATCCTGTCCTACCGTTAACTTCTTTAAATTTATATTTCCATTGATTCTGGCTCAAGTATTTCATAGTTGACATATGCTAGGGAGGCATTTAAAAACATTGAATAACTTAAAAAAACGCTGAAAGCCTATTATCTGTATTTTATATCGCCCATTTTATTTGCACCTACTTGCCTTACGCATAGAGCTGCGAATCTGCCTTCAAGGGTCCTTGCCTCATGCATGTCAGTTAGTTGCTCTTTCATCCTTCCAAATAATGTAACTAAGTCGATTTGGTAAACATTCCCAGTAGCCCATCTCCTGTCTTAATGAGGAACGTAGATGGGCCCATTGGTCAGGTCTGTAAGAGGCCGCTGTGTAAACGGGAATGTCACTGGTTCATACCATGCTCCGAGAGTAGCTGCTGCGTTTTTGCAATGAATAATAAATGCAATTATATAGTGTGATATGAGCTACTTCATTCCATGGAGCTATATGTCACCCGTTTGTTCCGTGTTCACCAACCTAAGATCTCGACTCCTTAAGTCCGTAACGTTCAGAAGCCTTAACTTCACATTAGCAGATTTAGATAACTCCTTAGCTCACAGTTTTGCATTTTTTGGATCCGTAAGGCACTCTTCATTGAATCATAGATGTAGATTTCATGATTAGACTATAAGTTTACATTTTCAACTCTATTTTACCCTATGAGCCACCTCCAAGGCGTTTTGCCGGGAGTGATGGGTCACCTAACGAGAAAATAACTATCGTTAACAGTAAAGAATTCTTAACGAAAGAATGGAGGAAAAAAAGAAAGTAATTGTGATTCGTTTTTATTTAAGAATATGTCTTCGTTTACGCTTTTTTCCTATATTGTCCTATATTGTGTGTGAAAAAACGAATTCTTGTGTTCCTCAGTTGACAATTTATCTCTCTTCAATCTGTCGTTCTATTTCTTCTGCCGGTGTAGTATGGGTGAAGAAGCAATGCTGCAGTGTCAGATCGTTAATTGCATGATTTTAATTTAAACACTAATTTAATTTTTGGAGCAAATTGTTGCCTTGGGTCAATTTATAAGTGTAGTTCGCCTCCTTTAAATAGTAATGAGGTGAAATCGAGATGTATGTGTCCGTATTTATATGTCGGAAGATGAAAAAAAATCATATTGCTAAGGTTGTTCCGTAGGAAATTTGGGTGCAAAACCTGCCATTTTGCCCAAAACGATCAGCTTGAAAAGTTATGGAATTGAGGCCTCTAGCAGGTGCGTCACCGAAGATAGGATTCTGCGACTGATGTTTGACCGCCCTTCCCTCCGCTCCGTGCTTATTCTCCCTCCCTTACATATCGCAAGCCTCCCCACTCCCTCCACCCCCCATCTCCGATGCCTCACCCCAGGCCGACGTGATCCGCGCCGCTACTTTTCCCGTCATGCATTGCTTCGTAATGAACTCCTCCCCCTAAGTGGGGCGGGAGGGTTGGGGCAGAACCTCTCCTCTTCTTCTTCCCGCTGCGTCTTCTCCCTCTCTTTCGCTTTAATGTGAGTGGGTGTGCAGGGAAAAGTCCCCTTTCCACCTCATTCTCCCCTCTCCCCCGTTCCTGGTTTCATTCACTGCGCTCCCATCTCTCGCCTCCCCGTCAGTTTTTCATTTTCAATTTTTTACTCTTCCCCTTCCCGGCTCCGGGAACCTCAGGATTGGTCCACATCTCCAGCCTCTTCGTCCCCTCTTTCCTACGCCCTCTCTCGTCTCCTCTCTTCTCTCCCATGCCACTCCCGCCTAAAAAATTCTATTACATTTCAAAGCTTAAAGGCGATGGAGCCGCGGGTCGCACAGAGCCTCACGAGTACACATCTCGGCTCGCGTTAGCCCGGGCAAGATGGCCAGAGACGCCTCCGAAGGGAGAAACAGCGATGCCGGCCCCGAGACTTCCCATCTTTTTAACGTTGACGAACGAATAAAATTACATAGCCGCGGGGGAAGGGCATTCATAAATAATCCATTTAGTTGCGAAAGGTATCTTCTTAAAACGAGGTTACATCCTAATTGGATTTTCGTATCACCCTGCCCGAGGATAAGGAAGTTAGGACCAAGTGTCGCTCTTGCACTAGCCACTTGGAACCCTCTCTTTTCATTAGTTTCTCAATATAAGCTGACAATTTTTGATGCGTACAAATATTGCCATTCTTACGTACTATTATTTTTATTGTCGTACAAATAATATGAAATAACCTTCGATTTTTTAATCGTTTTCATGCATCGCTGTTCTTCCATAGTATTATTTTTAAACATGAGTGTAATATACAGTTTTTTTGCTGTTGTTGTTTGCTGAAATATCGTTTCTGACCGTGTATATGGAATTCTTTTTCCAGTTAGTTGTTGCTAGATAAATAGAAAACACAAGGTTAACTGGCGATGAAGATCTGTATTTGGCTAATAAATAAATCGTCAACATTATTATTGGTTCAGAAAGGTCGGCCTGTTTATCGAAGCGTAGTCATTTTAGACTTGTAAAGGCATTCCATATAAAGTTCATTCAAGTTAGTTGAGTATATAACACTCGGAATACTAGAGCTCATGGTATTAACTATTAATAAAAAACTATATAAAAGATATATTTCCATTTAAAAGACACTTCAGACTTACAAGTTAAAATTCTATCATGACGGAAAGAAAGGGTGATCTTTTTCAACTTGTTTGTAATGTTTACCTGTACGACCCAGTTTTCAATGCATAGTATCATATTAGGAACTGAATATGATACTGTCTGGGAAAATAATATATGCACATTATTATCAGTAGGTACTAGAATGTATATCTCAGCCAGTATTAATTTATTGTTTTTCTACCCGTTTTTCATTAAAAGTATTATGATTTTTTAAAATTTTATCAAACTTATTTCTTACTTCTTACTTACTTTTCCACTCAATTGCATGCTTTTTTCTTTTTTTATATGCTTGCTTAATATTGCAAACATCTAGAAGATATACAATTTACTATCAATATTTTGAAGGTCTCAGAATACTTTTTTTAAATAAGGTTTTTAATGTACAACATTGGCTCATCCAGTGAATTAAGTTATTTACGAGCTCCCTCCAATTTGAAAATCATTCGTTTTTTATAATATCAACTTGCTTATGATAATACTGTAATTGCTACATGGAGGAGCGAATCGCGATAATAGCTTTAAATAACATGAATCTAAATTTAATACGTATTATGTATTTACTTCCATGTTTAAATCGTGAAATTTTATTTTTGAATGCACCTGGGGAATTTCGTTAACATTCTTCTTTTCTGGCTCTTCTGGTATGAATATATCCAGTCAACACATGACTGACTCAAATTTTTATATCGCTGCTATCTATGTCACGTGACCCGTGATGCATACTTTTTAAGACCGACGTACTCGTAGCAGGGATCTCTATATTTAAGTTGACCATCACCGCTTCATGGATCGATTGTGATAGGGACTCGTATTTTTTTCCGTTTCAAAATGCCACTTATTAATTCCCAAGCAGTGGGAGGGAGGGATTGGGCTTTTCCGATGGGCTGTAAGAGTAGCACTTTAAAAGAGGCTCCATCGTCTGGAGATTCTCCTTTCTAATCCCTAAGTCTCTCTCTCTCTCTCCAGCTGGAGGGTGGGGTACATCTTCTTCCTTTCTACTTCGCTCTTATGGATTCCTCTGGTCATTATCCTTTCATCTCTCTGTTCCCTTCCCCCATCCACCGCCCATCCTTGCATGTTTAGCCGTCGGAGGAGGGAAGCCCGCCCCCAAAGAGAATGAATTCTTTCCCGGCTCAAAAAATACTACCGGTAATCCTTAGCGAGGATTATAGTCAGGCGATCAGAAGGTGCGCGGTTTCTTCCGCTGGCACTAACGAAGGTGGGGGATTGGGAATGAACTGAAATCGTGAGCTTGGGCAAATCTTTCGGCACCGGCCTTATCTGTCTGAAATGGTTCACGCGGGGAGAATATTTCATCGTAAATACGTGAGGTGTTTTCATAATATGGGAACGTCCCTTTCTAAAGTCACTGAACTCAAGAAAATTCGATACAGAGTGAGTTTTCAGGGTCAATACAATATTTTGAATATAATATTTCATCTGTTATCGTGCATATGTAGTGGTTTCAGGTGTAGATATTTTTATCTTTGGCAATAAATTATGCATTTTTTCTGACGCTATGATTTCAGATAAACTGTTTATTCACTATTACATCTGATTACCTACTCTCATGTTATGCGATTTATCCTTCATCATTACTTCTTCATGGAATCATCGTACTTCACAGTGTGCCCTTAGTGTTTGCCCTGAGCACTTACAATGTTTTCCTTACTTATACCTTGTAAAGATCAACCAAGAATAAAAAAAAACTAGGTCTAATAGCTCCGTTTAGTAAACTACCAGCAAATGGGTTTTGGCTAAAATAATTTAATTTCAGAGTGAATTTTTCAGAATTTGACCGTTGTTTATCCATAATTATGATGCTTAAAATAATGAATATAGATGTGTGTCCATTTCTGTTATATTTACATTGGCATTCACCATTATTATAGGGCGTAGAATGACAATCTAAATAATCTGAAAAAGAGAGGATGGCTTTTCGTAAAAACCATGTCAATGAAAGATTATTATCACTCAGAAAAAATATTTACGTGAAATAGCAAAGTATATTTAAAAGGACAAGATTTAAATGTGATTCCAAATATTTTAGCCGGATATATCTAATTTTCTTAAGATACCTAAAATATATGAAATGCACGAATGTTTTAGATAAATTATGTGATAAAGGGAAAAAGATATTACAGAATGACTTTAAAAGAAAGATGAGGAATGAATGTTTATACTTTAATGGGGTAACATAATATTATTGATGGAAATTGCAGCAAAGCCAATTATATTTAATCCGAAGTATTGTATTGATTTTAATCCGAATGTACTGAAATAACTAAAACTGCGTGTAAATCGGCTGCGTTTTAGGTGAATTTAAGTTGCAGAACTAAGCAGTTGAAACTTAATTATATTAAATAGCAGTGGTATTTCTGGACGGTAATGCATGCTTTGAATCATGTGTGGATGATGGCACTCCATTCTTCTTTGCATCGCCTGTTAAATACTCATTCCATGATTTTTACGGTAACCTTTTCGAGCTGGTGAACATATGTCCCCTCAATCGAATGAGTCTCTTTGCTGACAACGTCTCACGATCTATAATTACTGCTCAAATTGTAGTCTTTTCTGCTGCTCCTATAAGTGTAGTGATGGTATCTAACGTTCAGTTTTAGTAATCTTCTGCCAAAATTTTGATCATTTATAATATTTCAATCACTTTCGTTGATTCTGAAATCGTTGTTCGCGTATGTGTGTATATCCTGAGGATTGGTGTAAAAGTTACAGCAATTGAAAACAAAGTGAAAACAAAGAAATTCAGGAAAATAGACGAATAGTATAAGGAAGACTTCAATCGTCCTGGTTAAGGTGAGATGATGCCAGAACTAAGCTCAAATGTGCCATTAAATAAGAAATATATGTCCAGTGCTACAATTCAGTCCCCTGCTTTTTTAATATAAATGAAAATTACTGGATTGTGTCTCTACCAAAGCTCATATTTTTTTGCAGTACTCAATATAATTTATTTTTTTAATAAAATTTGATGAAGATTCTTCGTTTTGTTGAGTGGCAGGTAAATGAATATGTCGGTTTTTCTTTTGGCCACCGAAAGAAAAACCAACCAAGAAGTTGGCAAAAAGTTACACTTTCTATTTATTTATGACTTCGATTGCGTGCGTACTTTTATGGAACCTCAAAATTGGCAGCGGCTTTCAGGGGAGTGAATGGCAAGTGTGCGTTTACATGCATGTCTAGGGAAATGTACTTAATGCATTTGTTTCTGTAGCACCTCTTGAGATATTCTTAAATAGATGGGTGAATGAAATACAGTAAGGATGCCCAGGTCGAATTCAATGAATTAATCGTCGGAAATAATGCGGGAACATGTGACGAGCGGGACTTGGCTACCCAAAAGACGCAGGTGTTCAAAACCTAGACATAGTCTTCATTATTTACTTAAAATCAACTTAGGCTAAAGCTTGAGTTATAGCCTTAACCGTCGTAGTACTTAAATTTCAAGACAAATGCTACTAGTTTTCTAGGGCACAGCTACCGATAGAGGAATTTATATTTTCGTACCACATCCTTAAATCTGTGTCTTAATGTATTCCCAATTACGATCCTCTAGAGAATATTGGAAATGTGCGACGCCACGATTTTCGTATTGTGGGGTCATGAATTACATGGCGCAGGTGCAGGCGTCTTAGCACCGTTTGGCTGCATCAAAGACAACGGGGAAGGTAACAATTGCCACGGAATGCGAAACTTTTCATGGAAAAAACAGTGAGGAGAGCATGCGCCATCAGCTTATGTCCTTCGGGAGGCTCCATCGAATATTTGGCCAGTGTGTGTTGGCCGCCGTTTGGAGCAACACAAATTTATGAGCGGTCGTCTGGGCTCGTCATAGCTTATAATGAGGCCCGAGAATTCTGAGGGCCTGGTGGGGGGAAGCTAGGTTTCAGGGTGGTGAGGTAGGGCAGAGAAGAAGGGATGTTGGTTAGTCTACGGAGAAACTTGGAGGAACTCCCGCTACTTCTACCGGATTCTCTCCTCACCCCCCGTCCCCCGGCCCTAAACATTCTGACACGCAAATTCTTAGGTAATAGCGCCAATGGGGAAAAAGTAGCGGCGTCTTGCAAGTTTCCTTTTTTTTCATTGCGGGCGTGGAGGGAGACTTATTAAAAGTGATTTAATGAAGACAAACGAGCGGCAGTCCGGAATATTCTTTTCCCTCAAGGAGTGCCTAAACCGCCCTCCTCCAAAACCCCCGCCATGACTAAGATTAATTGAGCCACGGTAACTGTTACAATGAAGGCGCCGAGCAAGTTTTTTTTCCTCAGCATTGCACGAATGCCTTGCTGATATTGTTGCTAATCTTTCAAGTTAACTTCCTATATGATTCCGATAATACATACGCAAGGTCAAATTAAGTCAAAAACATATGTGCCATTTAATGATAGCTTAAGAAGGAAACAACTGACAGAAGTTTTAATTTACGACCACAACACACTTTAAGGTCACCTTACAAACCAAGTAATGTTGGGAAAGGGCTGAAAAATACGTGTTGGATTCTTATTTCTTTTTCTGTATTTCAATTAAAAACACCTGTTACCCTAGTCTGTAGTAAACTAATCGTATGCAATCATGTTTAAATCTTTGCACGATGGATACTACTACATATGATCATATACAGGTGGCAAAAAATATAGTGTCAATGGAGAGGTGAGTAATTTAAGCTGGTTGATTTAATAATTCTTTTCATGAAGGAAATCTTCAAGATACCATTTCCATAGTTAATAATGGAAAATATAGTGCATTAAGCAAACTACACGCTCGTTTTCCTTAGTTCATTTTCCTTTTTCCCATCGCTTCAAATGTTCAATTCATGACTGTCGAGCTCAGCAAAACTATATTACTAAGAAATTGTGTACGACATATGCGTAAAAATAACAGCTTTATTCAATCAAAAGAATATTTATTATCATCATTGTTTCAGCAAATGCTTTTATGAAACTAGAAATATGTTATGAACTTTTCATAATTATTTTCACCAGGGTTCTGAAGACGAATAAACAAAGTAAAATGTAAATCTCATATGAGATACCATTCTGCATTCCATGTTTTTTATCTGTTAGCAAATTGTTCTCGTTCTCAAGTATCCTACGTTTCACCCTGCGAGCCATCGCAAGGGATTTTGGCAGGAAATGGTATGTCACCATCCGTGAAATTGGCATGTAGCTGCAAAATCTTAGTTAAATAACAATTATGTATGATGTGTGAAGCGTTTGCAACAGTTTGGGATTATATGCATTGTATCAATGCATTGTGTAAAAAAAAACACGAATCTTATTGCCGTTGTTCTGTAGGCTGATTCATTCATTAATGTCGTTACATTATAAACAACATATGAGTACCTATATGTGGTCCTATTTTTCATGAACCACATTACGTACTATATAAGAGTTTTGAGATTCATGTCCAGATATTTGCTAAATATTTTACTTTCTTAAATGGTAACGTTCTTCTACGCGATTTTTTTCTAAACCTATTGTAGTTATATAATTTCGAAATGATCAGTTTCCTCTGTTGATCAAACCTATTTGGAGTAATCTATACTACTTGTATGCCCTATATGCGCGTTATGTAATATGTGATAAGAATATTTGCTTCTGGACTGGAATCGGCTTAAAAGTGGGTTGGTACTCAAATGTTAAGTAGGCCAGAAACACGTATTTGATGATATTTAACTTATCTTTATCAAGCTTCTAGATTATTCTTTTTTTTTCAGTTATTTTCGTCAGTAAATATGTCTTAGCATTCTGTATTCCATTAATTCCATAGCAATGACCGATTTTTTTAGGCAGATACTACCATTTTAACATGCAAAATATATACAACTCGGGTTAATTAATGTATAATATTAAAAATGTGCTCCTGCGAAATAGGATCAAAAATACACGTTGGTAAGTCTTAAGCCTGGACGAGGAAAGAAAATACCAGGTCTTTTTATTTCAAATTATCTTTATTTTTTTAATATCTGCATGGAAAATTCGTATTTTTTAGTTTTTAGCCCTTCTTATTATTAATATTTGAATACTACATCGCGAATATTCCATATGAAGGGAGAATTAATTAGAGAATTCTTACTTTGGATCGGCATTAAAAGATTCTCGTGATAGCAAAATTAGCTTTAGAACTTTCCAAATCTGGTGGAAGTAGGTAGATATATCTGTATGGCAAGATCCATCTTCAAATTAAGTCATTTGTTCCCCATATTTTGTTTATTCGACTTGAAACCTTTGCATCTATTGTAACAGTAATTCGTCTGAGCACGGTTTAAGACCGTAACTTAGAACCTATAGTCTTTACTCGTGATTCATATGATGACCTCGGCCAGTTTTTAAATGAGATTTTTTTCGGAGGGCAATAGCAGGCCATTTGAAACGCACGAGTCCCGTAACAGGTATGAGTTTAACTTTAATGTGCAGTTTTGATGTTTTTCTGAGGGTTTTCTGGATCTGAATGCAGTATCATCCGTTACTCTGACTCGCCCTCGTTAACAATGGAGGCCCTTAATAACGACAGTGGAAGCCCAAATCCTTTCCACTGCCTCAACAATTACCCGTTTTACATACTTTTTACTCCATCTCCTAATTCCCACGCGTTTAAGATCGTCTCTCTGCTTCCAATCCTATTTTCACCGAAATCTTCTTCCGCTTCCATTTTTCCGCAATTTCGCCTCTCTTATCTCATCCTTAAGGAATTCATTTCCTCCCTTCCGAGCCTTAAGGTACGCTCTCTTACTATGAATGCCATCATTAAGATTCTGTCCGATATTATTATCCAAGTACCTAGATGATGAGTTTTCCCTTGCATTTTGGAATTTAGCGCCTCATGAGTACTGTAGGTATTCTTATCTTCCTCGGCATACCTCAATATGAGAGGCATTTGCCTCAAAGGGGGCATCCATATCAGAGTTACATACACTGATATACAGCTATTTTCAGTCACCCTACTAACGCCGTGGAAAATTCTTCAAGGCCACCCCTTTCTAAATTACGCATTGCTGCAACGAACACACTCGTTGTTGTGAATTATAAAGCAGGCAAGCTTTATACATGCTTTATTTATTTCTGTATGCTATTATTTATTCGCTTATTAATATTTGTATCACTATTATTATTTGATTAGCGTGTGAATTAATTATGAAACTTTCTCTCAACTTATGTTCTCCTCTCTGTGTAACCGTTTGCACGACCTCTCCCATATCGCTTTACCGTAGCAGTATGTGTGGACAGTTCCTTACCATTAGACAGCTTTAGTGATGAAAATTGAAAATTGCATGCATGCCATGCAAACGATTTTAAACGGCAGCAGAAATAAAGCATCGAAAGTCTCATGGAGAGTGAAAGATCCACGCCTTGGGCTAAAATTAAATGTCTGCGCAATTAGATCTCATACTAACAAACTGAAGATACTGAATAACTGAACGAATCGTTTAGTATACTTTTCCTAATGAGAATGAGATACGTTCCAACATTAAATTACTTGCTTTATAGAATTATTTGTAATTAAAAATGATATATTCGAGGAAAGATGCAATTTTCCACAAGTAAACAATTTTTATTCTGACTAGTTTCGGTGTACTACACCGTTGTCAAGTGAAGCTTTCTGTTTACAAACAAGTGAATATATGAGCATGTCGTTGGGGTAGAGAGAGGTCGAGAGGGAGGGGGGAGGGAAATGGAGCGAAACGGAACAGGGAACAAGGAGTGATCTGGTTGGATCGTGGGTGAGAGTCCAAGGCGTTTTTCTCCTTCTGTTCCCTCTCCCTTCTTCTCCCATCGTCACAAACCGACACCGGGTTTTACAAATTTGAATGAACTGACCTGCCTCTCTCACCCACGCTCCAACCAGATCACTCCTTGTTCCCTGTTCCGTTTCTCTCCATTTCCATTCCCCCCTCCCCCCTCAACCTCTCTCTACCCCAACGACATGCTCATATATACACTTGTTTGTAAACAGAAAGCTGCACTTGACAATGGTGTAGTACACCGAAACTAGTCGGAATAAAATTGTTTACTTGTGGAAAATGCATTATCTTTCCTTTAATATGGAACGTTTCCACCACATCTCACCGGAATCTGGTTTGTTTACTAAAAATGATATGGTCTAAATCCTAGCAGTAGAGGCAATAGAATTGCCGCTTGTATTTAACGGTGAGTGAAAGCCTCAGAGATATGATAAGAGGGATGTCCCTTACTTCTGTTGACGGAGAGTAACTATTGGGATACAACTGTAAATTTCTCGTCATTACTCCCGTGATGATCCATATCCTCAACAGTTTTGATCCTTTTCCTTTAATTGCCATCCTTTAATCTTTCTACCTAGTGAAAGGTAACATTAACCATGGGAAGTTCCTTCGAGAAACCGCTCACGATGTGATATTTTCACCTGCTTCGAGACGGAAATCTTAAAATGAGTCACTTTTTTCTTATCTTTTCTCAGAATTGTCCGTGTTTCCTAGATCTAGTTGCGCGAAAACAATTCAAATGTTTGCTATTCCAAGTAACTATATATTTCGTTACCACTCAAGCTTAGGATCCAATGATTTCTTATATTCTGCCTCGAATACATCTAGCGGTGCAATTTACTATTTGGAAGCAGCATTTATTGGCGATTTACGATACATAATCTAGCTCCCTGCTCAAATGATAGTGGTGCCATTCTATATTCCGGCACCAAATTTTAGGAAATATTTCGTGAGCTGTTATAATATTTTTGGTGGAGTTTCCCTGTGAAAAAAGCCTGTTTGTAATGATCTAAAATGAGTTGTGTTTCTTGTGATCGAATATTAATAAACAATACAGTGATGCTCCATTTTATGAGGTTATATAGAGGCTATGCCTAAGTTCACAGCAAGCAACAACATTCTTACCCAAAGGGGATTCAACCTTGGGCACAGCTAGAGTATTAGTAGAGTTTTCATCCATAGCACATGGGCTGAGGTGGTAATTTACATTGCTAGAGGTCACGCAAAATATATTGCTAGATAAATCAGTGAACTACCCTGTTATGTGTCGTAAACAAGCTAAAACTTAACTGATTCCAATATTCTTAAAAGTATTGACGAACGTCGGCTAGCAGTCTTACGTGAAAAGTAGGATTTTCACCTTCATTTTTTGGTATATGCATTCTTTACGTACACAGACTAAATATCCAGAGTATAAATTTGCACGCATGACGCGAACAATAATATTCCTCTAGCAACAGTTAAGGATGATTTGCTGTGTGTGTATCAAAACCAGATATACAGAAATGCGCAAAATGACATTGATAGCATATGTGATAACGGATTAACCGAATTACCTAAAATGAGATCTGCTGTTTTATCAAAGATAACATTTAAAGTTCCAATCCATTTTACAATTGTGATGAACAGATACTTCAGATACGCTTTATATGTGTCGTGCATGTGTAATCGTGCACATCTAAGGAGTAAACTTATACAATAACGCTTATATTTAGCAAATTAACAACTTCACTCAGAAATTTGAAATAATCTAAAATTATCCTTATCTATGCTACTTAAGCCGCGCAGATAATCATCAAAATCTATATATCCAATTTATCCTCGTCTAACATCGTGCCACAATGCGATGGAGCATATAGTACGCTTTCAATACCTTCGTATAATTGAAATATATTCAGGATAGTTATCAGATTTATCTGCATCTTCGTAATATCCTGCAATCTACCTCGATGGTTTATGGTAATGTTTGGAAGATAACCATGCATGTAATTAAGAGGTTCTAATTTACTGCGTCATGGAAACATATGTAAATAAGCCTACGATGTATTGGTGATCAAAAGCATACATTATGAAAATACCTGTTTGGGCCCAACGTATTGTGGAACTCATTCAGAGATAATTTTTTTGCGTTGTACACAATACCTAGAGCAGATCTTCTTCATCTGGATGGTAACAGTAGAAAATTCACCGTGACAATTTTTAATTTCCGTAAGACATATAGGTAGTAGAGTTCCACGATTTCTAAAATATCGCTTGGCCAGCAGAAATATTACTTAATGACGTGCATTGGAAAATCACGGTGTCAAGTGAGGACGTAATGCTGGGCGGCTTGAATCGGCGTGTTCTCCTGAGAACGAATCAGAAGGCACACGAACACTGCCCAGCTCGGGTCTCTGTGAGTGAATTATGTCTCGGTGAATGCGGTCGTTCGATATTTATCGGAGCATAAGACCGTGAGCATCGGCCCGTGATCCAAGGAACGCAATTTCGTTTTCGCTTTGCCTGATATAAACCCCGTTTTTTTGTTCTCGGCCCTCAATTTTTTCTACCAGCGGCACGCGAAGGAACGCTTTCCCTTGCTGTGGAGGCGTAGGAGTTTCATGCGGAAGGTTTTCAGACCGATAACAGAAAAAAATGAAAGCATCTTAATAAAATTGGCCCTGGGGCCTCCGCACCGCACTAAGTGTTGTAAGAGGTTTGTAATAAAAAGTTCCAAGCTGATCCCTGGCGGTCGAATTTTTGAAATGTTTTCCTCCCTCACGTCTGGAAAGAGGATAGAGTATATTGGAGTCTCAAGATGACGGATTCGTGTTGCTGAGGTAGAGAGGCAAGCGCAGAAGCGTTGAGGTGGATAAATAGTGAAGTAATGATGACATAAAAAACTTCCTCGTACACTTTGCGTGAGGCTTTGATCCGTTACCAGCAATTGATGCTTATATTGAATAATTTACGGCGCAACCTGTTGCAAAATGCGTCTATATCGTATGTATGCCGTTGGTTACTGCGAAGGTGTGTGTATTTTGTGATGTGTTTTAAGTGATTAGATACTTTCGTCTTTTGTGTTCTAGGCTCGAAATATATGACGGAGGGGCGATTCACAATATTCAAAACTGCTATAGAAATTAACGAAAGAAAGACCACTTGATCTACATCTACGTGATACCCTATAGTGTTGAGACCTTATAGTTGCTTGTTTGCATGTTGGTAGTGCTTGCTTGATGATCTTCACCCCCTGCCAAACACCCTCGCGGTGGCTTGCAGGGTATCGTGTAGATGTAGATGTACCCTGTAAGCCACCGCGATGGTGTGTGGCAGGGGGAGAAGGTCACCAAGTATGCACTATTGACATGCAAACATGCTACATAATAGGGTCTCATGCAACTAGAAGGTTCGTATCTACATAGATTTAAGGGATTGAATGTTAATACATCCATCATGCATCAGATTACTCTAAAATATTTCCCCAACCTATCCCTTTGTTATGCCGCCTATTGTGTTATCTCATAATACGGGGGGAAAATGACATTTTGAATCTATCAGTACGACAATCTATCAAAGTAATGTTATGTATCTGGTTGAATCTAGCATAATACGCTGGCATTTTTAATAAATGCGTAACATCTTCGGTAAAGCTATCTGATTTAAATTTCTGCAATAGATTTAATCTGTACTTTAAACTACGGTCTGAAAATGATTCCTACCCTAATTCTTGTATTAATTCTGTTGCACTACTAAACCTATCGTAACACATTTTAACGAACCTAGTTGCTCTGGTGAAGGAAATGTTTGTGGAATGAGCATGTAGTTAAGATTCGTTCGAAGGTTTTCGTTGTGTGCCATTGAATGGCTCTGCATGACACTCGGGTTTGCTCCGCGTATGTTGGCTTCACTTGACAACGGTTTCGCCGGCATTCCAGCTTGTTTATTCAGGTCGACTGCTGTTCGCTGCAATTTTCGACAACTATATATAGGACGTATCATCTCGTAGCTGATCCCTGATTGGTTGGTCCTTTTCCACGCACTGTGCAATGGATATCCGTCCTCTCGATTGAAATTTCTTGGTTCTTTCACTATATCGATGACCTCTCTTATCAATCTGGGGAAATAGCGTTTCTCTTTAATTTTATGACTCTGACGGTTTATAAGCGAGAGGTAGAGAGAATATCCACTTACGCGTGGTTAAATTTTGGCTACCAAACATGCTAGTCAAAGAGCGAATCCGGGAAAGAATTTGTCAGAACATGTGTCTAGGGACATCACCAAAGGTGCCTAACATGCAAATGACGAATGACCGACTTTGTTTTAGTGACATAAGCTCAGCGGCTCCCTCCGAAAAGCGGAAGTGCGTCATGTTAACTCCAACAAAACGAAAAAGCGAACGAGTCGGGTCGTATCCCACGGCGTTACACCAGTTCTGCTAATTTGATCTAGTCAAAACACCATTGTAAACATGGCGTTCAAAAGAAATGCATGTACCTCTGTGGGAAGAAATGTAAGTAGGAAAGTTAGGTAAACTAGTTGAAAGTGAGGATATAAGGAAATTCGTTGGATGAATGGGGTTGGGAAATAATTCCGGCTGAAGAATAAAATAAACTGAAGTACTTGTTAGGTGACAAAATATCCAGTAACATGCCTGACTGCAATAAATGTTTGTCTAAAACTCTGCCATTTCATGCAAAATCTACATTATGTAATGCTCTAAGTAGCCGTAGGAGTGAATTATTGTCACATGAAATTATTTAGTCAGCTATTATGTGTCAAAATCCGTGGAGATGTTTACTAAAATATATTTGAACTCTGTTTCATTATCATTCATCGGGGAAGTTATTTCACAATTATTATATGAACGGATTAAAATAAGTGGTAACAACTTATTTGAAATCGTGCTGCTTGTGAAAGTTGCTCGTGAAATACCAATGCAATGGAAAAAATGTGGAATCATTGACTCTTTATTGCAGGCTTCAAGGTATTTTGTGGCATGATAGCAAAAAAATATGTTTTGTAAAGCTACCACCCCACTTACCCATCAATAGAAAAATCATCACAGTACGTCAAAACGTGCATATATTTTTGAGAAATCATTCTTTATTTGAACGAAGCTAGAGGAATGATTGATAGTCGTTTGTGTCTCAAATTGCTGTTAACACCCAACCACAGCCTACCTCAATTCGATAGAAAACTGGCGTCTCGCTGTCGGAGTTGCGTCAGAAATGAACGCAAGATGGGTTGGGGACGGGAAAAAGTAAAGGAAGAGCGGAGTTGGGACAAGGGCAGCAGGATTAAGGGGAGTGGAGTGCGGGCCTCAGAGCAGGGGAAGGATAAACATTGACAGCGGCTGGGAGACAGTGTGGGGAAACAAGGGAAAACATTGGGCAATCCTCGGCTGGAGATATATCCTCCCCTATCCCTTCTCGCCACCCCCGCCTCCAGGATTCCGGACCCTTCCCTATTCCCCTCCCTTCCCTCCGCCCTTTCTCCCTATCCCCCTCTACCCATCTGCCTCCCTATCTCCCTTCCCACTGCCCCAGCGAACATTCAACTGTCCTTCCCGCACCCAAACCCCTAAAAATACCATCCCTTCTCCCCCTCCCTCACGTAACCACACACCCACACACACATCCCCCTCTCCCACATAAGGGTCCCACATCTCACAATTCATCCCCGGCCCCTTTCTCCTCATACCCCCTCCCCCTCCTACTCCCTCCCCCACCATCCACCCTCAAAACCCGCATAAATAGA
Organism: Platycnemis pennipes; assembly: GCA_933228895.1. Lineage (NCBI taxonomy): Eukaryota > Metazoa > Arthropoda > Insecta > Odonata > Platycnemididae > Platycnemis > Platycnemis pennipes. Next base: position 86,893,421 of record OW121857.1, read on the forward strand.
ACGCGTTTTGCCGGGGTTTCCCGACTTCGTGGCCCATAAAATAAATCTGTGATATTACCTCCAGAAAATCCCTCCTCGAAAACACCCCGTTCCTCTTCTCCGCCCCTTTCACCTTTCCCTGCACCCATGCCTCCGCATCCCACCCGCGCTTTCCCGCCCATATTCGGCCGCTCCCTCCCCCCCCCCTACCCGCTTAAACCGCTTTTGAATATATTTCAATCTATCCGGGGCGATCGCTATCCGTGGGACGTTACAAGGGGTAACGTTTTTCCACCACCCCCTTCGCAGCCCCTCCCAACCCATAGACCTTAAATCTCTCCCTTCTCTGCTCCCCTTTCCATACCTCCCTACAATAACCCTTTCTCCCCGTTCGCCTCGCTCTACACCATCTCGAAGGAAATTTTCGTGAATAAGTACCGTCTTCCCCCCACACCCGTTTTTCTGCCCCGCATTCATGGACGATTTCCCGAAGAGCGGCGCGCCGTCTCACGGTTATTCTTCGCCTCCTCCTGCCAAGCCTTCATTCGGACGCCGAGATAAGGAGAGGGCGGCAGCTACTTCTGACTCGTTCCGCACCTCCCTCGCCTTATGGTTATTTCCCAAGGAAAGGAGTGGGTAGGAATGAGTGGCTTTCCCTTCAAGAAGTGATGTGGGGTCTGAGATGGCGCAGTAGTTATCCCATGCTCTGGGATGTATTACGCGATCAATTGTGTATGAAAACCCGATTCTATAATAATAGTCTTGCCTATTTTTACACGTGAGGCCCAGGAAGTGTGGAAGAATTTGCAGATGTGTAGTAAACGAATACTATATTCTTGGGGATGTTTTTCATATAATAGGCAGCATAGAAAAGGAGCAGTATAGCAGGTAAGATATTGTTAGAGTAGACTGTAGTGCATTGTTTATTTGCACGTTACCAATAAATGCATAATAGGGAAATACGGATAAGTATATGCGGAGAACTGCCTTTATTACCAATAACCAATTCTTTACTATTTATATATGAACCATCTAGTTGCACGTGAACCTATAATCTAACATGTGTTAATAATGTAGTAGCATAGCAGCCCTTAGTTACATTAAAGCAGTCCATGTTTGGTGCATCTCACTCCCTGCCACACATTCTTGCGGCGGATTGCAGGGTACTAAGTAAATGTACATTAAGAGGGATTTAATAATTTTTCTTTCAGGTACGGATCAGTGTTTTGTCCGTTTTCTCCTAAGTTTTCATGGTTAGAAATATTTAAGTTTTCACTTTGTGATGGTGAAGACCTCGGCACTTATAATATTTTTTTCAGGAGTAAATCGATATGGAGAACTACGTCAAACTTACTGATGGAATTAGAATTTGGGATGTTCTCCGGCCACAAATATTAAATTGCAACCCCTAACCTGACTCTACCCTATGTCAACGATGCTCGCCATGTCCAAGGGATTATTTGAACCCCGTGACCTTAGTTATGTCAACCAGACATGTAAAAGGCCTGATCTGTATGGCTCGAGTGGCTAACAAAACCAAGTATGTAGAGAGTATGAATAATTTTGAGAGTGTTTCTTTCGTTAGTCTTAATTCTTCGTATTTTCCTCAATATTTTCATTATTTTAACTTCCTGATCCCTTGTTTGTTTTCATGCTTAATTAAAATTATGAACACTAAAAACATTTTCAGTCGTAAATAAATGAAAAGTGATTGTAAATCGGAAGCAGTTCATGGAATTATGCATTCTGAAATACTAATCACTAATTAAAGCGCAAGTAAATTAATTTCAAACACACACCTACGGTAGTTCCAATTTAATATTGTTCAGTAATTTTCGTATCCTTATATATGGATAACAAACTTCAAGGGAGGATTATCCACATGTAATTCAACGGTTGATGCCTAACAAACGAATTTTTCAAATGGTCAAAAGTGGCTGAAAACCATATCAAACTTTCATCAGTGATTAATGGAGATTAACGGAATTCGATATTCACATATTTTGTTCAGAGAAAACTAAAGACTAACTATAGACGAGAATTTATGGACCATTAGAATAAGTGTTCTTCGCGTAGCCGCGTTACATATTGTTAGTATTTGGACAAGAAGTAAATGGGATGGGAGTGGACATATGAGCCTATCGAATGCTAAAATAGTGACACGGTTGATTTGTTATTTAGGAGGACAATGGTAGTTGATTACAGGTTGCAAACTGAATAGAATTCGTGGAGTGTCTTTAAGGAATAAGTCGAGTACATAAGTTGTTGATGATGCGTTATTGATAAATACCGGGATATTTTATGGCTATGAAGGAAGGAAAAACTTGAGATTAACGGTTGAAAGAGAGAAAAAGGAACGAAAGTTCATCGTTTGGAAAAGGAGATAAGAATGTTGATCCCATATTATATGCATATTCTCATGTGAAATGCAGCGTCTAGCAAAAGTCGTTCAATCCCGTTATAACGTCCTCATAACCAGAGGAAAGCTGAAGAAAGGGAGAAGGTACATTAGTATTCCTTTGGCTTCCTCGCAAGTGGCAAACACTACGGCCACGGGAGGAAGCCTAAAGTTTTCCGACCCATAACGCAAGCCCCCTTCTCTGTGTAGGCATTTATCTACACGTATCTGAAGCACACGTCGTCAAATGTTCGATGGTATAGGCGTTGAAAGGGCTTCAGGGAAGTTGTGGCGAGACGCCGCGGTTATTGTTGTTCTGAATCGGAGGATGGCGTGCATCACGCGGCGCGGAGGTGAGGTTGAATAGACCTACGGAACACGTGCACTTATATACTGTATATTCGCACGCGTGCAAGAGGCGAGTGGTCGTCCAACGTAATGGACACGCAGGGTTAGCAATATCCCGTCCACGTACCCTAGCCGTTTCTCCCGAGGCGATTATTTCCTTATTTTTTCCCCCATCCAACCGGGGGAAACTTTTTTTCTCTCCTCTCCTGCAAGATATAAATTATCCCCTCTCCTTATAATACCTCCTTTCGCACCGTTCTTATGCGTCTCGACCTCCGGCTGAAATAATGGCCGCCCGAAATTGAGTTCCCAATAACTTCTGGATGGTGATGCGTCAAGGGAATGAAATATTGGCGGGAATAGGGTTCACGGCATAATGAAACAAATTCCACCCTACACTCCGTTACGTGCGCCGCTTTCCGTGAATTGAAACTCCTCTTTCATTGCTCAGTTTTGCAGTTTAAGGTGATTCAGCGAAAGGCTCTGGGCGGAGGTGTATTCAGCGCCGAAGTTTACGTTCTTGTCCGAACCCACTCTTGGAGTTACTTCCGCCTGTGTCGGCCCAAGTTTTCGCACCGTTATACGCATTTTAAGGCACTCTGCGCTCTCTCTGAACGACCTACCTATTGTGTGGCCATGCAAGAGTTTCTACTAAATCACAATGCTTCCTAATGAATGAATAATAGTCCTGAATGGAGTTGGCGAGGCTTCTTCACTGCTTGGAAACAGCGTGTCTTTGAGTCATAGTGGGTAGACTCTTGGCCGATTCAGCCTCATTCAAATTATAGGGTACGGACGGTTATGGATATACCATTTTCCACTTATTTCTTCGGACGTTATCACTTCTTTAGTGAAAGCATTAAGTAAATATCTGCGAGATTTTAGCTACTTACCTGTTGTGGGGGTCCTTTATTATCCGAGATTTTGATCACATTTATTTTATGAACAGGAACAAACACCACCCTTAGCCGAGTATCTACATCGTTTGGCACATATATGTGCCCCATTACCCTGCTGCAGAGTAGGTTTTGGTACATTTTACCCTTTGAATTGAATTGAATTTATTTCATGCTCTGGGTTTCCCCATAAGAGCAGTACATAAAGAAAACATTGATAAAGTTTGCAAAAAAAACAACACAACAGAAACAGCTAGCAAACAAGTCATCAAATAATAAGTCAAAACTTTAAACAATAACAATATTGTCAGAAAAGACTGAATTATAATAATGTCATAAATTTTATACAAATTAATTCAAAAGTTAGGTTACATTTAAAGTCCTCATGGAAACAATAATTGTTGACAATTTATGCACAGGTTCAATTACATTTATGATTTATCAGTCTTCATTGAAACAATATTCGGAAAGTTTTCCCTTGAAGATTGGTAGAGAGGCAGAGTTTTTTTATGGGCAAAGGCAATGAATTCCTGAGGTTTGAGCCAGATATGAGGAATGATTTAAGATATGCGTTAGTTCGAGGTATTGGGCGGATCAGGTAGGAGGGTTCAGTCCTGGAGGGTCTAAAAACAGAGACTGACGTAGGTTTAAACATAGAATATAGGTAGTCCGGGCTTTTACTGTGAAAAAGGGCATAAAGAAAAGAGCCAAGTAAGTATTTCCTCCTAGAAGATATCTTAAGCCATGACAGGTTGCGTAGGTGGTGAGAGATATGTTCATCTCTCACCATCATAGGTAATGCATCTTACTTGGTACACTGGTACACGACTACGCTCTAAAAACCCTTGCGATGAATAATCTTCTTTTTACGCTGTGCTGTACCAAAATTTCGGTTCATAATTGCGGTCGTAATGTGCTGGGCTACGTGATTAGGTATATGGAAGTCCCCTCTTCGGAGCTAATTTTCATATCCATCATCCAATCAAGCGTAAAACTGACGAATTGTTGCTTATTCAATATTTTGTCGTTGTCCTCGTCCGATTTTTGCGAGCTGGAACCTTATCCTCCCGTAACTCACGAAAAGGATAAGTCATTCGATATTTTCTGTTGCCTACCCACTTCCTTGTCGTTAAGTTTTCGGTCTCACGACGTTCCCAAAAGGGAGACTTGCTGCTGCTTTTTTCTTTCCCTTACCATTCGAAAACACTCGGTCATGTTCATATGTGACATTTGGTCTTTTATTGTGTTTTAATAGGCTTTCTGGGTACTGGTCTATGTAAAGTGCCGCCACCGTAAATGGGAAATTGAATGTGCCCATGGTAAAGAAATATCGTGTCCCTTTTATGTATGTAAACGTAGAAAAAATTACGGTCCACTGTGAAGAAAATATTTTTATCGTGGGCAGTCGAGCGGTACGTACATTTATATAGTGAGTCGGTTTACCTGACCGTCCCATCCGTCCATTTATAGAATATGCTGTGTGAGTATCGCACATCTTGTGCCATGAGTCCACTATAGGTCCTATTTATTACCCACTTCTTCACCATCCGGCTGAAATAAATGGGCCCTCCTCCACGAAATGGTTTGAGCTGGGATGAAAAAATACCAGGATGTGCCATAAAACATTGGCCCTGAAATACATGAGTGGCAGAAAATAAGTAATGATTCCATTTAGATGGCGAGGGTTTCTCTTTTAAGAAAGGGCGAAAAAAACCTTTTTTAAAAAGTATTGGCCGAGGCATAAAAAAATGCGTAGGCTTGCGCCCATCTCTTAGGGTCTCTTGGTCGATTTTTAGAATTCGATTTATTGCTATCGTTCGAAAAATGCATAAAACGGAAGGGTTAAAGGCGATCTTTATTTTCGGTGGGGAGGAGGACGTCGTGTCCATGCATATGCGGTCTCCAGTATCATTTCCTGGTTCCCTTATATGGTTTTGCCTTTTCAAAACCTACGGTTCTCTTTTGAGTGCATTTTTATGCCGTCCATAAATTTTAATGCTCAGGATTACGTGGATCCTCCGTTGTACCGCAAACTTGGCATTGTAAATAGGGAATGGCCGTTCCCTTGTTCCGTTGAATTTTGATTGAATGAGTTCGTGTTCGCAGTTGGTTGTCGGGCCACAATATTTGAAGCAGTGTAACACTTTTGTTTTGTTTTGGGTGACTTTTTGTTGCTAGTTCTGAACGATTTTAACGCCTACATGTCGTTATAAACCAAGAATAATATTAAACATATCCAGACTTCCGTGCATGAGTGATAATCTTAAAAATTCTTAAACGTGTATAACTGTCGCTGTCAGTGATATAGCCCCAGGTAAAATATATTATATTTACTATTGGAAAAATACCATTGCAGTTAATAATAAAACATTGGCAGTGAAGTAAAATTTAATTCGAGCTGATTTATTGAGTGTGTTCTTGCATATTAGTGTCTTACTGGAAACGAATTTCCCAGGCAAGATTGGAAACATTTTTAAATTCTATGTTACGGAACAATATAGCAAATAAGTGCACCAAGTAACTGACGAATGGTTTAGGAGTAGACTCGAGGAATAGACAATTCAAAATAATAATAAAAATGGAAGTAAAAATAATTTTTGGAAACATTTAGGGACATGATGTTTTAATAAGCACAGTCGTGAAGGTAAACATAGAAAGAATTGCCCAAGTATGGCCCCTTATTAAATAGTGGTAGCAAGTTTTAAATGCTAAGAGGATAAAATCATTTTATGCACAAAGTTCATCCAATAAAAAAAGGGAAGGAGGTGGCGCTGATTCATGTCAAAATGAGGAAATAATAATAGCATATGGAAATTAACTTTTGAGGTAATTCAAAAAATTTTATTTATTTTTGTAATTTTTTATTGGAACAGTAGAAGTCAGTAATATTTATCACCTGCGGAATACGTCATTTTGGAATTTTCTATAGGTGTTAACACTTTGAATACTGGTCATTTTTTTAATACCCTTACCTTCAGTGCTGAGCATTTTTGTATTATTTTACAGATTTTTCTAAATTTTACTAAAATACATAAATTTTTCCATAAAAACTATCATTAAGTTTATTATTTTATCTTTAATGTTGTAGATAGCAATTTTATGGTCAGGTAACAACATATTTTTTCCATCTGGACAGAAAAACGTGTTTTTCTAAAAAAATTGAAAATGAACAACAGCATCAGCTAGTGAGAAATAAAATGCTTTAATTCTTCGCTCTAAATACTTATAGATGAAATATTGTACCCGCCTATGTTATATATTTTTTTTGGTGTGATATAGTTCAAAGCATGGAGATACACAAAATCCTAGGTTACAAATGGACTGTGCACAAAGTGCACTTAAAAGATATATCCTTCCTTCTTGCTCTCCCTGATAGTTCTGTGCCATTTTTTGAGCATACTTTAGATCTTCTTTACGATTTTTTCTTTCCCGGGGGAATTGAAATCCTTCTGAGGAAGTGTTTCCCTGAGAGACGGTTAAGGTGACCACCATTGGGACCAGGCCCTGAACAAGATTCCTCCCGAGTAACATCTAAGTCAGGTCCTTCATGAATGAAGTCATTGAAATTTTTTTCCGTCACTTGAATATACAAAACACATGCATTTCCCACTGTCATCAAAACCATGTGGAAGGCTAATTTTCTCCATTTCATACTGCGGTGGTCAAATACACCATACGACATGCGTTGGTCAGAAAGGTCAACACCAAATATTTACTTATTATAACTCACCACTGCTGCTGGCTTGGTTCTTTGATTCCCTCTTCGATCTCTGAATGACACCATTTCTGAAGTATAACATGTGCTAAAGATGTAAAGATCACGCTTGTCCTTCCAATGTAACGCGAGTATGTTGCCTTTTCTCCTGTAAACTTGTTCCCCACGACTAAGATGAGGACTGCAAAGTGCACTGGGCATCCCTCTCCTATTTTTCTGTACAGTTCCCACCAACGCAGTGTGGAGACCCTCTAATTCCATGGCGAGAGTAGGGCTTGTGTAGTACCGGTCCGTATACAAAGTGTGGCCTTTTCCGGCTAAATTTCCGGGAAGTCTTATGACGACATTTTTCACAACATTTTCCTGAACGGAAAACACATCAAAGTTCCAAATATACCCAGAATCACTTTCTGATAGCAAATTTAACTTTATTCCATAACGGCTAGGTTTCTGAGGCATGTACTGATTGAAACTCAAGTCTTCATCTGAAGGCACACATACCCTCATCGATGGTCACATCCTCTGCCGGTTTATATGAACTTTGGAACAGACTTCTGAGCAACTCAAACATCGGACGAACCTTATGTAGTGGATCAAAACCTGGTTACCTTTTTTTTGCACTTGTGTTATCATTTAAATGAAAATTTGCGAAAATGGGTAGAAATATATCCCTACTCATTAGATTTGGACAAAAATTACATGATATCACAGGATCGATGCTCCAATGACTCGCCAAAGATGGCCTCTCACTGATTCTCATGTGCAAAATGATTGCAAGGAATTTTCGTACGTTCCTGCGTAACAGTCTTCCACTTCTGCAGCCTACTGTTTGGAGACATTTGGTTCAGTCTCCAATTTTTTTAGAGAATTTGCCTAGCATATAGGTTGGTTTGTTCCGTGATGATATTTATTATATCATTATCAAATAAATAGTAAAAAAAATCGACAAGACTGCTTTTCTCGAGGTCAGTTTCTTCAACCATGCCGGAATTAACGGTAAAACATTTAGACATGGAACATGGTCTATCTCACTCCAACCTTCATCTTGTCTATCATCCATAATCCTCCGTCCACCTCTTGCTCGCGGCCTCCCCCCTCTCCCTCTGCAACCACGAGGAACCGGAAACTCTGCGTCCGCTTCTTCCTCGTTCGAGCTGCTGCTATAATTTGATTCTGAGAAGCAATAAAACAAGTACCTATAAATTTCAGGTATTTGAGGAACTAAATTGAGTAATTGGTTTCAAATATTCACGAAAGTACACTTACACAAAACTACACAAGGGTTGTAAAAAGTGGACAGAAGAAAAAACAGCAGCACTTTCACAGAATAAAAAAATGTAGCATAAAATGCTCTACCTCAATTGAATCAAAAGTACCTTCATTGACGATAAAATCTGGATCATCTTCACTGAAATCTGTGTCCTTTGAAGTACAACTATCATACCATTCTCGACGTAGTTCACTAAGAATGTCTTCATCTCGGAGCGGAGCGTCAGCCATGATGAATGACTTTCACACGAGTGACAGGATGATGAAGCACATAAGTTTGCTTAGCCAATAGTGCAGTAAGTTGCCATCTAGAGTATTTTACGTGAACGTGTTCTATGAACTGCTTCACGAAGAGATTTGAACGTAATAAAGTGGTGGCGGTGAAAATCGGTGTGAAAATCAACGCGACTTAACATTACGTTGCCCGCAGTTCTCAGAAGTTTCGAAGGAACGTAATATTACGTCGCTAGCACTCATAGCCTTTCATCTTACTATCTTCTTGTCCATTTATTTTGTATGAATTTCATTTAGGTTTCCTCCGGTTAAAGACGAACTAAATTCGAAAATTTCCTTCGGCTTTATTGTCGGCTGGAGCATTCGACATGCTTCTTATATGATTTACATGAACTTATATTCTTATATGAATAACAGTTTATTTGTGATTTATGGTGAAATATCCGAAGGACATAAATTTCTGACCAGAACATCTTTGATGAATATCATAGTATTTCGTGAATTTGGATGCTACGGTCCTCATGCATCATAAATGCACGTACTTTACATTGTTTACATCTGAGGTTATCATTTTTATAGATACTGAATTATTGATGATTGACGATATGTTTGGAATGATTTTTAAAGGCATAATTGACCAAAAGTTGATCATAAAACATTCAAGTGTTTTATATTCAGTTCACAATCTTCTGGTGTGTAATATTTGGCACATTCTGCTTGAGAAGATACATATGCTTGGGGCTTGTTTAGTTCTCAATTTCGGCCTGATTGTGTGTTCTTTCGCATTTTATAAATTTGAAAACCCTCTAAACATTGGATGCAATGGTACAATATGCTATGCTTGTGTACGGTTTTTGGAATTTAATGTTTTTTTTTTCTTTTCAGGTAATTGGATTTCCAATGCTTCCATGTACTCTACTATAACTGCTTAATTAGTAAGTTTTCCTGAAATTACTTCAACTATTCTCATGTACTACAGAACGTTAGAAGTAAAGTTACTGGAAGGGTATATAATGCATTTATAACATTGTGAATGTTGAAACTTAAATTATTAATCCGGGAAAATTTTGTTTTCTTTCGCGTAATTTCGCGTAATTGCTTAAAGAGGGCATTTCATGTAAACTGGGCGTGACAACTGTCATCTTCTTTGGTATATCTCGCGTGGAAATTTAATTAGGTCTTTTTGGAAACTCTAGCATCCATATGGCATGGCCGTTATTTCAGCTTCAAGACTTTATTTTGGGTCAAATTTTTTGTCTTGTCATGTATCCATGCTAGTGATTACCGCTTCCAAATCACACCGATAGTAATCATGGCTACATAAGTTTCAATTTTACCATTCGCTCATGTAATATACATTTACCTAGGTGACATGCTGCGATTTTTTAAACTTACTTAAAGTTTTACATTCTAGTATTCTATTTCTCAATGAAAATGGAAGCTTTGAAATGTATAAAATCATTTCAATTATTGAATAGTATGAATTTCCTATTTCCTCAGTTTTGCATGGACATGCATATAAATAAGGACAGTTTAATATTTTTTTTCTGACGTAAGTCGTGTCAAAAATAGCCGGTTACATGTCTTCTCGCAGGTGTAGCGTATTTGTGCGGAAAAAGCCGCCTTGAAGTGCATCTGTATTCGAAAAGATGATGAGTGAGTTTCTGGACTTGGGAAGTTTATATCTATTTTTATGTTTGTGGTAGGGTATACCCTAATACAATTCGTTGTATAATGTGTCAAATAATAATGTGATCCAAAAATTTTAAGATTAAGTCCCTCCTTGAAAAATTTTCTCCCTATTCTCATACGTTTAGCTCTAGTGTCGTATGCATCTACGTAATACCTTAAAAGTCACGGTTAGAGTGAGTGGCAGGAGATAATCTATCACCTTTCATCCACGAGATCAGATATGAGGTACAATTCTACCTCTATATGGAAATTGACGAGCCACGTGCCAACTACTTAAGTCTCTGCATGGTGATGAAAAGATTAGTGATTATTCAGGCATTTCGTTGGGTATTTATATTTATCTAGCATGCATGAGTTAGTGATGCTAAAAGATGCTTCATACAGTATGAAATTTTAAAACTATCGGTGCGACAATATGTGCAACAATCTCTCTAATCTTGTTTTATGATCAAATTTAGCTTAATATGCTGGCATTCTTAATATCTTTGTAACGTCATTAGCTAACACACTGGCTTTTATTTTGTTTTAAATGGTCATATTAAGTTTTAATCCTTTCTGGAAGTAATTCTCCTACTTGTTCTTTTATTAATACGTGAACCTTATGCAATGATCTAAAGAATGTTTAGCAAATTATGATTACATTCTTTGCAAACGCTCTAATTCATAGATCATACCTTCCACGTGTGGATTCCATACACTTTTAGTATGTTCTAAATGGGACCCAACATGTAGTGTTTTTCTCGTACTCTCATTATATCGATTACTGCTGCACATTGCAGTTACCTAGAGGCTTATTTTAAGAATCCTAACCTATAGTTTTCTACTGCATTTTTTTCACTGTTTTGTTTCTTTCTTCCATGATATTTTTTCTGTAAATTCAATATCCTCATGAGCCTCAGAAAAAAATTAACGTGTTGGACTTGTTCATTCCGATGACGTAGCACTCGCATTTTTTGGCTCAATACGATTTGACGGCCTAGTAAAATGAAAATTGTGATAGCTGTTAAGAAATAGTGGTGTTATATTAGTGTTCCAGGAAACACCCGTTCACCATTGAGATGTCGATAAAATATAATGCAAGTGATATGATCAAATGTGCCATTTCAACGCATAAATTTTACTAATATACGCGGAATAATAACCGATAAATGTCCCGGATGTACGCAAATTGATATTAGCCTCCTAACAACTACTAGATTTTGATGAATATTTTAACATTTAGCTAACTAACTCAGCCAATACAACAGTCACGAGGTACTAATTTCTAATCAAAAAAGTCCATTAACTATTCAAGATTTTATGTTAAGCTAACCCAACTAGCTCACATAAATTTGCCAGCTGCACTGACTATACCTTTTAACCGTCAAGGCGTAATTAGGTCAGTGTATTCCGACATCGGTGCAGTTACAGCATCTACATAATTACTGAAGGGAAAGGCCACAGGCATGCGTCCGCATAATTGTAAAGGTTACGGTAAATTATAGAAACTAGGAATTTACAACTCTGGATGACCGAGTTATAACTCTAAGGCGTTATATTACGAGAGGTTTTTCGGTAATATCGAAGTATCCTGAAACTTACGGTAAAAAGTGTAGTAATCCCATTTCATTTTAATTCCCAGCTATCTAAAATAGTGAAGGTATGCATATGTTGTACTCCTTCAAGCGTTAGTAGCTCACTGACGGAAGCGTTAGTAGCAGGGAGTAGTCCTTCATGAATCCTCTAATGTTTGCGCGTGATGGATCGTGAAACTGTCGGTATCTTTTTTTTTGCTCTCGGGAATGCTTTTATTTATTCCCTCACTTTGCCTCTGTCGTCATGGTGTCCGTCATTCGATTCATCCGTCCGTTTCCGACAAAACCATCTCCTTTGCCGTCCGCGCATGATGAGGGCCGCATCTCAACCCTGAAATCCTCCCCCTCCCGAAAAGGGGCGAGGCAGCCTATCATGGCAACGCGGCCGCTCTTTTTATCGCCAATAAACAAAACCTCTCCCCTTGCCTTCCGCGCGAAGCGAAAACTCCGCCAGAGGAACATTTATATTCCCGTCACTCGGAATAACTCGACTCTTTCCCCTTCCCCCTTGCGATTCTCCACTGCCGGCCCTTGCCGTCCGTGGATTAAAGGCTCGTCCGCCTTCCACCCGCGGTGCGTGCCTTTACGCGTTCGTGTGCGTTCGCTCATGTCTTCCAGCCACGTGCGTGCGTGGGTGTATTTGTGACCGTGTGTGCGGAAACTAAGGGCCGGCAGGGAGCATCGAAATTTATACGGCGTCCCCGTTTTTCGCCGCGCCTTAATCCCGGCTGGCCGCAGGTGTTTCTCCTTTGACGTGCGCAGGAAAAAATTTGAATGTCGATATTTAGTTTGTGTGCGCGCGCCGCTGCCCGACGCTTAAAATGAAATAAAAAATATAAGGGGAGACGTGGAGGGTTGCGGGTGACACATTGCGCGAGGTCGTTTCGTTTCTTTTTTTCTTTCCTCCCTCTCCCACTCTCGTCCCCGCACGCATTGTCAGGGGGCCTTTCTTTCCGTTTCAATTTCTTCCTCGTTTTCCCTTCATTTCTCAATCTCTCTCTTTTTTTCCGGTATCAATTCTTCGCCATTTTTCCCATTTGCTTGAATCACGTGCTTCACTTTCCCTTTCTCCTCCCAGTTATAAAGAATATCGTGATTCATTTATTTTTTAAGTCTATTCCCTGCCTCGTATTCAAACGGGGTGGTTAAAAGGAAGAAGACGACCAAACCAACAACTCGCCAACAGGATTAACTTTCCGTCATATCCGGAAGAAATTAAAACCTTCTCGAGCATTGCCTGGCTAAATTTATTTGCATTTGCCAACCTACTTCAAAGAGCTGTGCATTCGCTCTGTCAGCCAAATTTTACCCTGCTGAAATAGTAATTACTTGCTCGTCATCTTCTATTGATTAAGAGAATCTTGCCTTGAATCTTGCTTGAGAAGCTTGCGTGAGAAAGAATATAAAATTGATGAAATTAACTTACTAGAAAAAATGTTAATACTTGTTTTTTTTAGAAAATTATAACCGAAAGGTAGTCTATTACTGATTTTCTAATGGCTGAAAGCTCGCAATCGAGTATTAGCTGTCTTGTTTTACGTTCTCTAAGTTAAGAGCTTTTCTCCTACACAATTACAGTAATTACTGTTAATTTTATATTTTTTATGATTTTTTCCGCCAGGATCAATCTGATTGAAATTATGGTGCCAAGAATTCGTGAGCTGAATATTCTTCTGGCGTTATTGAGATGCTTTGCATAATTTATGGAACGCAATATGTCATTTTGCTACCAAAAATAATCAAAAGGTGCATGGTATATAATGAATACTGTAATATTAACGGTGGTGACACGTCGAATAGTCGACATTTCCTCGTTACGGCATCATCGTTTCCATCTAAGTTAAGCCATCTTCAGCTCCTAGGTTTATTTATTTATCGTAGATGCTCCTAACTTTATTCCCGAATAATGTCTAAGACTGTCGACTGTCACTGTCGATGAATCAAAGATCACTTGATAACAATATATCTGCCCTGGTGACATGCCCGATTCACACATATATTGTAACATGCAAATACTTGCAAATTTTTGGCATTGAACATCCAACATTATACTCAATATTCAGATTTGTACCGCGTATAATGCAATTCTGCTGTATTTTAACATTCTAATAGCTTCGCTACGCCGCGGCGTATCCTTTGATGACTGGCTTGCGATGATGATAAAATTAGTATCTATGGGGAAATATAATGTGTATTAACTTTTAAGGCATGTCTAAGAAAGTATTAGTTGGAATTGCCATTATATATGCTTGAGCTGGTAGAAATAAAAGCATGATTTAGTTGCACTATAGAGTTTTACTTGGACGGTGGCGCCTTGCGCACGACTGCGACTGCTTTGTGGCATTATATGCCTAGCAGTTCGAGAACATCTAGTTCCTTTAAGGCCTCTACAATTCCACAGGGAAAAATGACGCCTCGGTAGCTTAACTGGTTAAAGCACCTGGCCGGAAATCAGGGGATCCTGGTTCGAATCCCGGTCAAGGCGAATGATTTTTTCTCTGTGGAATTTCTGCTATTGTGCATTTTCAGCGGGTAACTCCGTTAAGGTTCTCGCGGCTAGTTCGCGAACCTTCAATTTGTTTTACTAAACTATCTGGTTAGCATGCTGTCAATTATGACATTATGTATTAATGGGAATGAGGGCATTTTAAACCATTCTATAAGACCGAATAACCCTCTGGCCTTGTTGTTCTTATTGATTCGAAGACAGCACGCCGGTGTTCTTACTACATATATACAATTTTTTTTCATCAGGTCCACATACCCCTGGGATCCCAATATGAATTTGCCTGTCATCAGGTTTCCCAGGGATTGAACCAACATAGCTTGACAAACATTCATTCCCTGGGTGGATTAGAACCCACCCAGGCGAGACACGAACCCACCACCCTAGGATTGGCAGGCGAGGACTTTACGTAGCCGCCAGTTGGGCCGGGGAATTAGTGAACTATTTAGCTTCATTTCCTTAAATCATTCAGTCTAAATTTGAAACCTACTATACGACTATGATCCCCATTCAAGTTCTTCTAACATACTTCAATATACTAGCGCATTCAGCATGACAACTTTTGCAATCCTCTCCTATCTCACCATATTCGAACTGGCAATTCCTTCTGCTTTGAAGCGCTAGGGTGGAGAATTAATTTTGATAAATAACGCTTAGATTTTTTACTTGCGGTAAAAATCGACAGCTAGGACTGATAAAGAGGTATAGATATGAGATCAATAACATCAAATTTCGCGTTAAAATGTTGACACTGGGTTGGTGACTTTTAATGAGATCGGTGACTGCATTGCAGAACTCTGCAGTGGAAAGAAGGCAACTCATGCCACACAAAATTTATATTATTCAAATATTCTCTGGCAAACACACCAAATAAATAAACGTCACGAGTCGGAATGTGGACATAATTGCAAAATAGGGAGCTCAAAATATGTCACCATACGTATATATATTATCAATCCTCTCTAAATTTGCAGCTTCTAATTAAAAATATGCCAGTTCTATGAAATGAAAGTTAATCACCTCATCTGCCAATATGATAGCAATGATATTTTTTCAAAGGCGTAATGGTAAAAATTGACACTTTTAAATAGGAAAAATTATTACATTGAATTGATCTTTGCATGCGCTAAAGCGTACAGAAAAAAACGAAATCAATGCTTAATATCTGTAAAAAACCTCAAGTCTTCTATAAGGGTTTTACATGTGCTGCTTCTGTCTTTTCGCCTTAAAGGGTAATAAAAATATTTCCCATAAGTAAGTTTCATTTTGCCTCCAAATATTACGCAGGCATAGTATGCTGGCAATAATCTGTCTAAAAAATATTGTTAACGGCAAAAATGTGAATATCGTAGAATTACTAATTTTAAATTGTATCTTTGTGATATGATTCCGTAAAAAATGTGCTTCAGCTGGGAATTTCTGTCATTGAGCTTTAATCAGGTGATCTGATTTACTGATAACAATCGTTACACATGTTACAATCAAACTAATTTACAAATACGTAATATAATAGCCAATTAATGAATAATTTATTATTAGTCAAGTTATTCATATATTATTCGTTTGAAAGTTTTAGCATGTACTCATTTTAAACGATTTATTTAATTTATGACGCACGGGTGTAAGAAAATCGAGTTTTTTTATAAACGTGTAAAATACACGTATAATGCGTTTACGCATATAATTGGTTTTCATATTTTGCGATATGTTATGTAATAATTGCTATAAATTTTATAACTATAAACATGATTGTGCTGTATTCAAATTTATAGAGAGCTATATAATATGGATAATATTCTATCCTCGTAGGGTAACCCTCCACTAAAGGCTTACTCAAGAGTATGAAACATCATATTTATCGAATGAAAACATATGTCCTTGGTAAAGATAAAATTACGATTAAAGTTTGTGCATAAATTGCATTTTGACCAAAAGTATTTTTTTAACAGATTGTATTTGGATTGATATTTCATTGTTTTCAAACCTGTTTAGTTTATCCTGGAATTTTGGATGCATGCCAATTTTTAGAGTAGATAAATTATATTGAAATGCAATAGCAGAAAATATTAACATATTTTGCACTCAATCATGCATATAATTGGTGAAGAAATTATTAAAAAAAGAAGACTTGTTTTAAGAATGCATTGCAGGCCATTATATTACCTCTTTAAAATAGGTACTAACCATTAATTATGTTTTTGCAGAAATGGCTGCATTTTAACATGAATGCTTCTTTATTCACTAACTTAACCGTTAGTGAAATATGATATTATATTTAACTTCAGTGTACACAATTAACGGGCGGGATATAAAATTTGGATGTCCCATTGAGATTTGAATCATACATAAAGTATGGGAAGCTCATGGTTTTATTGTAATTCTTACGTTAGGTTCCTCAAAAATTTCAATGCACCTTTATTAATGTATGAGCCTCGTTTATTCAATAACGTATACCTTTTCCATAAAAATTCGCATTTGGGTATTTTTGCGAACTTTGATAATCAGTTTTTCAATCAAATTGGAGGTATTACTTTGCCCATATGCCCTTTGGCTATTGGTATGCATGTTTAGTTGAAACGTAACGACTGATAAATAAAAACATTTCGTGTAGTATTAATTGTTTACAATTTTCCCTCTTATCCCCCGAAACTTGAATCTTTTTTTAAGGTCTTATCTCGAAGGAATTTCAATCCATTTTATTGCCATTTAGAATAATATGAATGTTATTCTTTTTCAATTATACACTAAGTTCATTTTTTTTTATATTTTAATTTTTAGGGGCCTTGTAGTTTTAAATATTCACTGTCTTAAGTATCGTATATAACTTTGAGTTTGATCCTCGTGCTCACATTGTGAGATCCGATATTATATTTTCTTCCGCCGGTGAACTTTTTCCATAGAGTCTTTAAAAAAGATTTTCATTGAGCCTTCCGTCGCATCCGGCCCATTTCATTCTTTCTGAGTGACAAGAAGGTAGCGCGACCTCATATCCGCTTATCCTTCCCTTCAGCGTTGCAAGAGGTATTCAATGCTCAAGTCTTCCTCCCAAGTTGGGCCTTGATGCATACGCTGTGTACGCTGGATATGGAGGCTTTCACTCTGCCTTGGAACGCGGGGCGCATTAATGTCCAGAATAATGATTCAGTCCGCCTATTCTTCCCGATTCTCCACTTGGATTGCACTGCCAAATGATTTCAAAAAGTGATGTTGGAATACGAGTGCAATGGTTATCTCTACTGAAAAACTGCCGAGGGAAATTTTACCATAAAAATTGTTTTTTTAATGCGCCGGCATGGTATTTATTATCATGTTGAAGTTGATTTTTTATCATTGCTTTGAGTAAACTTCTTTAATTTTAATATAATTTTAAATACAACAGTGCCTACTGCGTAAATTAGAAACGAGGGCACGAAGCAAGGGTATATTCGACTCCGGTTGCAGCTTCAGAGAACTATTAAAGATCAACACAATTTGTTCACCAAAGACTTCGGGGAAGCGTAATTTTAAATTCCGTATGTATGAAGCATTGTTGAAAATGTGAAAAAGACCGGAATATCCAAATGGCAAATTAAAGTAAATAAAAGCAATATCTCCGAAACCGGTGTTTTGATTGGCTTGGAAGTCATCAACGGGGAGAGAAAGAGAGAACCAGGCAAGCAGGTCGGAGAGCCTGTTGAGATTCAGGAGGAGAGTGAACATTGCAGTCTTTAGACATTTTCACTTAAGCCAAATTAGAAGGTCACCATAATTCATGAAGAATTATTGATTATCAAAATGAATCTTGGATGGTAAATGTAGCAGAAAGGTCAAAAAGGAACACCTTGTAATCTGGTAGAGAGATCGTTAAAGGTTGGTTTGAAACATGCAGTTATCAATAAAAAGTTCCTTCAAGGATTATACCACATGTGATGTTTTCAATAAATTCTGAAACAAAGAAAGCTTATAAACATTTCACGTATCATTCCGCAGTTGGATGGTTTTCTGTAAAAATTTTAATGGGGAGAATTGCAAGGCTCTGAATATCATTCTGCAACTTGTAATAGGTACAATTAGTGATAAAAATCTTATACAAAAAAGGAAATATGATGACTTTTTGAGCTCTTATGTGTGCCTATTAAAAGGCTACATTTAAAGCATCTTAAGATTAGTAACTGTCCAACTAATTCTTAATTCTCGTGGTGGCTCTAATGGGCATTGCAGAAATAGACTAAATATCAACGGACCTTTATTAATTTTTAGATACTATCTAAAATGCTTACTGAATCCAATCGGTACTTGAAGCATACCGCTCTTATGGTGAAGCAAATGATTGCTCATTAACATATATCCACATAAGTTAGAATATCTAAATAAAGGAGAATGTGGAACTAAATGATGGGATACATTTTGTGCCCCTTCAAAATATCAGTTTTAGAGCAAAGGTGAACAAGTTGTTCCATAGATTCAATGAGTCCCGTGATTGCTCTACTAATCATTTGCCAATTGACGTAAAAAAATGGAAATCAAATATTTAGACGAAAAAGGGGAGACAATTGTTGTTATATATAGATGGCTTTTTCAGGAGTTTAGGTCCTTGAAATGAAAGGAAAACGAAGTAACCTAAAAAGAACTTAAAGCCCTGAAGAAAGAAAAAATATATTTTCCGAAACGTCGGCCCAATAGTTCAAATTTGTCATTTTCTCAAGGACTTAAACTCCTAAAAAAACAACTATATATAAAAAAGGAGTCTGGAAATCAGCATACCAACTGTTGTTATATCCGTTACTTTAGAAGGAATTGAATAATAGTAGAAGGCTCAAATCAAATGCCCGAGGAAATTATAAAGAACTAATGCAATGGGCTGGGATAAATGTATAGTTTGCCGAATTGTGTTGAACATTACGCTACCTGGAATTCCTTATCTCGAATTTGAGGTCATAACATTGAATGCCCTTTTCTTTCGGAGGCAAAAATTAGGCTGTGGATTGGTGATTGCGCTATCATAGAAACTAATCTCTTGGATGCAGATTTCTAGGAAGCCCAGTTCTGCTAGCATCGTAGGTTAGCCATAATTCCTACTAAAATTTCCTTTGCGTTTCAGAATCTTGGGTGATGCTGTGGTCTGCAAAGTGGCTCTGCAAGACATGACATTTTACTGTGAATTTCAACGCAGGGAACTTTTTCCTGTTTCGATTTTACGCGCCATCATTAGACGTTCGTGACTACATTGAACATTGCAACATATGAACATATGAAATGCTGTGAAAACTTGGTTAACACATTGGTGATAGGCTAGTTTGTTTTTCGGCTTGGTCTTGACGGAGGAGAATGGAAGTAGGTTTTAAAATGTGTGTTTAGTAAACAATAGTAAAAAGTGGACTGATTTGAAAAAAAAATCTTACGGAAATGAGCTTGATTTAGTGAGAAAGGAAAGGAATTTCCAGTCAGAAATTTGTTGCAAGTAAGAGAAGTTGAGGTAGAAACCATTGCTACAAAAGAACTTCTGAAGGCTTCGATAAACGGGCGAATTTATGGTTAGAAAGAGGTTATGGAAGAGTAGAATGCGTATTTTGTGCAAGAGACATGTGAAAGCTAAAGGTGAAAGCCTGAAAAAAAGCTCTCAACCATATTTAGCTAGTCAGCTATAACACTAGTTAAAGAAAATCCGCGTTTTAACAAGCTTTTTAATGCATTTTATTTTTAATATTCTCATCCACCTAAATTACGGTTGGTATCAGATAAATAATATAGAATTCCAGTGAACAAATAATATATAATTCTAGTTCTTTCAGTACCTTGTCTAATCATCTCTGAACAATCCATGGAAAGAGGGGGTATTCATGATTGGCGGAACTACGTGCTCATTTGTCTCAACCCACCCGAAAAAGACGTTTATATATAAAAAAAAATAAAGTGGCGACTGACCAGGAACCAGGCCTCATCATTTTCTTTGGTGCGGCCATAGCGAACATTTTTGGAACGTTATAGTTTCTTTGCAGGCGGAAAGGAGAGGTCAGGACACGAGTGGATATTAATCGTGTCGGAGGCTCATGGGTCCAGCGCTGTCGAACCTCTCTCCGGACACCTCTCGTGTACGGACTGGCCCCTTTCTCGTCGCGTTATTTCTTACCGCCCGGGTTCGAGAGCTGAGGGGGGGAAGTAAGCGAAAGAGAGGGTTCTAAATCACTCCTCTTGAGGGCGATGGATGGGCTCTAAGAGGACTGGCTGTAGCCGCGGGAGACTAATCGCGAGCGTGGGCTTGGAAGCTGCTGTGTGCGGGACTTACATCTGTAGATTGATCATCGTCCCATCCCTGCGGACCCCCCAACACCCTCTCCTCCCTCTCCATCATCATCAGCATCCACTCTTTTACTCAGGTTTCACGTTTTCCTCTAATCCAAGCAACCTCTCTGTGTGCAAAGGCCGGAACTCCCGAAGCGGGGAGGGACGCGATAGCGGAGGTGGATTAGCGCGAAAGGAAAGGAGACGATTGAGTGGGGGAGGGGCGGGTGTTTCCTGGGGACGAATATTTAATTAAAGGGATTGAAAACGCTATCCGGCTCCGGCAAAGGGATGGATGAAGGATCGTGTTCGTCAGCGGCGAATGCGTTTAAGTCTCGCATCTTCGTCTCCCGAAGTCTCTCCCTCACCCACCCCTTCCCCCTATCCCCGTCTTCTAATTTTAATTTTAATCTCTTTGATGGCGCAGCGGGTGTCGCAGATAAGGGACTCCTTCCGCGCCCCCCTCTCTTGAAGGGGAAGATTTTTTCCTCCAAGGGATAAAAAATTTAGCGTCGCGTTCTCAATCTTCCTGCCTCTATCCCTATAGGGCTCAGGGTCCAAGTCCTGTCCTAACCTATTTTATTACTGCCTACTCCTCTTCTTACTTTACCGCCAATTATTACTGCCTGGAAAAGATTTCTAAGTGAAGTCCTTCTGCTAGATGATCTCCTTTCGAAACCGAAGAGGCTTGGTTTGCAATTGCAAAAGGTTCGAGACTTATATGAATTTCAATGCTACTTCAGATCTTACAATCAGCGTTATGTCGTCACGTTGGTGTCATTACGATTTGGCCAGTGGGGTTAATTCATCTCAAAGAATTTTGAGAGCAACAGTAGGTCTTATTGTCATGGTTTTACTGACTCAACTATCTTCAAACCCATCCTTTATGGCATATAGATGTTAAAAAGTACAATATGCACGTAATCAAGATTTTGGTAAGCAGTTAAACAGCAGTAGAAATTTGCAAAAGTATAGTAGCATTAAAATAGTCACATTAAAAGTACATGATGATAATTTTTACCCCTGACAATGCAGTTTTTTTATAATGAATTAGAGATCATTCAATATTCCAGCATCCGGACGAGCGAGGATGATTAACGATTTTTCTAAAATGAAATATATATAACATTTCCATGTCATATATACGAAATATATATGACGTGGAATGTGTTGGGCGTGCGGGCCTAAAAGATGTATCAGATCGTTTAAGTGGAGACTTTCTGAAATAAATACATTTTCAATTTTCTTCTTCTATATCTATATATATAAAAATGAATGTATGTGTGTGTGTGTGTGTGTGTGTGTGTGTATGTGTGTATGTCCTTTATGCATTACTACACCATTCATCGGATCGCCATGAAACTTTGGGAAGTTGTTGAGTACATTCCCGAAAAGAGGACTACGAAATCGATATTTCAATATCGATACTTTATCGATATAATATCGCTAAAGTATCGATAAATCCATACATTATTGCTACAAAATTGAGGTTAAATTATTTAGTTTTTTAAAAGGAATGTATCGTTGCAATATCGATACTGTATCGAATGTATATAATGTGTTTGTCCTTTATGCATTACTACACCATTCATCGGATCGCCATGAAACTTTGGAAAGTTATTGAGTACGCTCCGCGAAGGTTTCTACAAAATCGATAATTCAATGTCGATACTGTATCGATATAATATCGATAAAATATGGATACATCGATACATTGTTGATACAAAATTGAGGTTAAAATATTTAGATGTTTTTTATCAAAGTTTTATAAAGTATCATTACAATATCGATACTGTATCGATACAATATTGATAACTTCATGCATTACCACGACATTCATCCAATTTCCATGAAGCTTTGGTTAGTTGTTTTGTTCACTCCATGAAGGTTTGTACAATATCGAGAATACAATATTACACTGGAGACGGGATGTGCATCCCATTGAACTTGCAATTCATTGAAACACTCACGTGCAACATATTCAAATCATCCGGCATGGGACAAATATTTCAGAAATGCCAACTTATTGCTTGGGATGAATGCACAATGGTGCACAAAGCATCGCTCGAGGCTCTGGATCGATCATTGCAAGATTTTCGTGGAATCCTGAGACCATTTGAGAACGCATTAATATTGCTTGCACGACATTTCAGGCAAACATTACCTGTAATTCCTCGATTGACACTAGCGGATGAAATAAATGTTTGCCTGAAATATTCTACTTTGTGACGACATGTAAAGACGTTAAAATTATATACAAATATGCGTGTCCAGCTGCAAAACAATCGATCAGCTGAGATATATTGTATACCCATAAGAATTGAGAAATCAAACATACTATAAACGTGCGCTTTCCATTTAACCAGATTGAGCCACAGCAACGCGTGGCCGGGTCAGCTTGTATTCTATATATTTCTTCTATATATATAAAAATGAATGTATGTGTGTGTGTCTGTATGTCCTTTATGCATTACTACACCATTCATCGGATCGCCATGAAACTTTGGGAAGTTGTTGAGTACATTCCCGAAAAGAGGACTACGGAATCGATATTTCAATATCGATACTTTATCGATATAATATCGCTAAAGTATCGATAAATCGATACATTATTGATACAAAATTGAGGTGAAATTATTTAGTTTTTTAAAAGGAATGTATCGTTGCAATATCGATACTGTATCGAATGTATATAATGTGTTTGTCCTTTATGCATTACTACACCATTCATCGGATCGCCATGAAACTTTGGAAAGTTATTGAGTACGCTCCGCGAAGGTTTCTACAAAATCGATAATTCAATGTCGATACTGTATCGATATAATATCGATAAAATATGGATACATCGATACATTGTTGATACAAAATTGAGGTGAAATTATTTTGGTGTTTTTTATCAAAGTTTTATAAAGTATCATTACAATATCGATACTGTATCGATACAATATTGATAACTTCATGCATTACCACAACATTCATCCAATTTCCATGAAGCTTTGGTTAGTTGTTTTGTTCACTCCATGAAGGTTTGTACAATATCGAGAATACAATATTACACTGGAGACGGGATGTTCATCCCATTGAACTTGCAATTCATTGAAACACTCACGTGCAACATATTCAAATCATCCGGCATGGGACAAATATTTCAGAAATGCCAACTTATTGCTTGGGATGAATGCACAATGGTGCACAAAGCATCGCTCGAGGCTCTGGATCGATCATTGCAAGATTTTCGTGGAATCCT
Source organism: Platycnemis pennipes (assembly GCA_933228895.1). Lineage (NCBI taxonomy): Eukaryota > Metazoa > Arthropoda > Insecta > Odonata > Platycnemididae > Platycnemis > Platycnemis pennipes. The sequence continues at coordinate 86,917,540 of OW121857.1, forward strand.
GAGACCATTTGAGAACGCATTAATATTGCTTGCACGACATTTCAGGCAAACATTACCTGTAATTCCTCGATTGACACTAGCGGATGAAATAAATGCTTGCCTGAAATATTCTACTTTGTGACGACATGTAAAGACGTTAGAATTATATACAAATATGCGTGTCCAGCTGCAAAACAATCGATCAGCTGAGTTATATTGTATACCCATAAGAATTGTGAAATTAAACATACTATAAACGTGCGCTTTCCATTTAACCAGATTGAGCCACAGCAACGCGTGGCCGGGTCAGCTTGTGAGAATATAAAACACTCAAATTGCACTTGCGAAAGAGGCGTTGTCCAAGATGATGAAATCAATGAGTTGAATTGTTAAGATGGGCACGACTGGCACGACAATTAGTCTTGTCTCGTGGCATTGAATATATATAACATGTAGTACTTGTGGGATGATTATGATCGGCGGTTTATTAAATGTGGCTTTGAAGATAAATGGTAAGGCTTACTGAATGGAAGGGAAAGCATAAGTTGCCAATTCTGTTGTTAAATTTAGCAACTTTTACTTAAAGCTGGAACCGTTATTAGGAGGTTAACAATTTTGAAAAAAAAATTCTAAATTTAGCTATTTGTAATTACAGATCGTTTGGAAAATGAAATTTCATCATACCTTGTGAAAGTTTTCAAAAAAACATATCTAGAAGATGTTGAAATTATCTCAAATCAATGAAATACACAATTTGGTTAATATGCTCCGGCGAAGAAATCTTGTAAGAGTAAAAAGTGGTGCAAATTCTCAGATAACTGTGGAGTTTTCTAGTAGGCTGAATAATATATTGCCAGGATAATGGAATTTATTAGGAATGAAATTTTATCGAGTCGCGCAACGTATCATTAAACTGCCAGTAAATGCGTTAATGATGCCTCATTTCATTGGTAAACGAAAACTGTAACTTTGGATAGAAAATTACTTCCCTCCTTACTTATAGTCCTCCAAACTAAATTATAGCAAATTTATTTTCAATTTTTTGGGGAAAATAATTATTGAAAAATTTTGTATACCAGTGTACCTTTTTGGGAACGTTTTAGTGGTAGCTTCAGCATTATAAATTCTTTTGAAATGGCAACCTAAAGACAATTACGGTTGGAAATGCAATTAAGCGGAGAAATCCTTGTATTAGGCCTGAGAAATTGGAAGAGGGAAAAGAAATAATAAATGGAGAAAATTATGTGAGAGAATACGCTTCTGGGGTTGGGGATGAGCTATATTTACAACGAAGGACTAAAATTTACTTTAACTGTGCACCTTGTAAGCTTGGTACTTGACAGGAACTAATGTTTCTCGTACCTCACATCGTGGTGATATTTTCAGGTTAGGGCTTCACTGCATGCGTAGCCATCGAGTTCTCTTGCGAAATGACTCATGACTAATGAAATACTAAATTGAAACCAGATATTTGATCGATCTCATTATATTTTTACTCACTGAAAAGCCAAGTCCAGGGTGAAGTCATACACTTCTTAACACACTAATCATAATCTACATGTCTAAATGAAGATGTAGGTGATACTTTTTGAATAAATATCTTGTGGAATACACAAGATTTATTTTGTCTTGATAAAGTATTAGAAAAATTCCGCGGTTTTAACTGTAGGTAAGTCATTAAAAATTCCATTGAAAAACAGATACATCTAAGTTTCCGTGCCTTCTGTGATTCTCAGTACGTAGGAGCCAATAAAATAAAACGTAGATATAAATAGCAAATTTTCATGCACCGCAATATCCGTAGTGAGATTCTTCAAAAATTTTTGTCACTTTAGACATTTGTAAAAGACAGTAATTTATTTCTCACGCGTCTACAATTATTCTGTAAGCATTGCAATTAATAAGCCGAAAATTGGCGTTTTCCTGTCACCGTTCTCCCTCGGTTTTTTGAGTCAACTTCCACTCGTGCATTTGAAATTGCAGTAATGCCGTTGAGAAGAACTGATATGTGTGACCTCAGCCTTCCAAGACCACCTTAAAATTGCCCTGGCTCACAAATGGTAATTATATTTTAAATTTGTTGGCATACCTATGTTACTTTTGCATCAGCAACGAAGCCGATAAATATACATGCGATTGAGGTACAATTCGAGTTACTCACGCAGGCCGTTGGTCGTGCAAGGTCACTTTCCGATACGAATTCGAAGTTGGAGTTCTAAGGATTGTGTAGGTGACTAGAGTACTGTTTTTTCCCTGTTGGCTGGATAGTGAATTCTGGGAATAAAAGCGAATATCAATGGAACGTTGATCTTTCATTTGAATTCTGTGCGAAGAGTAATTACAATGCACTATTGCGCCCGGCAGATGTGGCAATAAGCAGCTGGTCCCATGAGTGTATTTTGAATAGAGTAAGCACGCACTAATATAATTTCCTTAATGCTATTTCATTCCCTTATTTTTCTCAACGTGCCGAAAATCCCTATGATTACTATCTACGCCAAAAAATTTGTAATCTTTCAATACGTAATTATTTTTATTGTTACTTTCCTTTCCTTAATTACAATAAAAATAGAGTTACAAGTGTGCAATAGTGATTATGCTTATAAAAGTTGAATAAGTGTCGCAAACTGATAATAAGGTTCTCATTACATTAATATCAGATCGTAGATTGCAATTGGGCACGGACTTGCAAATAGGAAACCAATATACCTATTCTTTTATGATGTTAGAAACAACTTCAGAATTTCCGCATCCTATAGTCAGTTGAAACGCAAAACTCAAAAATTTGAGTCATAAACGGCCTTTGGGTACATTTATACTCATTTTAATAGCAAAAACATGAGAGGTCTTAATTGGCAACTTACGTAATACTAGAGAGGTAGATTTGTATTTGAAAAATAATAATTGGAGGGGTAGCACTTGGACCTATTTAGATCCATTGTGCCAACCCACATATATTCTGCCCGCCATTCGAAGACAGCGGTCAAGATCACCGCAGTTATGGTATGAAGGAGGATCACACATCCAACCTCTGTGCGGGCCCATCGTTGCTTAACTTCGGTGATCTCACGGCAATCGGTGCGTCAACGCAGCTAGGCCCCTGCTTAAATTTGTTTTTGGTTTGTAGACCTTGTAGATTTATTTAAAAAATCATCACTCTACCTACTCGTTGATGCAGCACACTTGCGATCAATATGTAAAAATTATCGTCGTCAAGTCAGATACCAAATAATTAAGTAATCACTACATTAAATTGAATTTGGGTAAATTGGGTTGATTGGTTGGTGAGGTCGGCCTCGATGTGATTGCGCGTGAAATTCACATATCAGTGTTTTGGGGCCTATTACTTTTTTTTACATCACCATGGATTTCCGCAGAGATCCTACAAATATTCCTTCTTTTAGTCTGGATTCGCCGATTAGAAATAGACTCTCCTAAATTAGTCTCTCTCGGGATTCGAACTCTGGTCCTCCGATCCGCTACCCAAAGCTCGACCTACTGTGCTATGATACTCTCATTATTGGTAATTTTGGAGTTACTTCAAATTTATTTGCAGCTTTATACCGTTACACAACCGGTTTTAATATCTATTATTGGTTTTAACTGCGCCCTTGATGATAAATCACTATAACACAAATCCTGGAGGTGGCCATTGGTACTTAGTTTTTATCTGTAAATGTCAATACCACCTCTCCTTACAGCAAAATGGAAGGGGTGTTCTCATTATTACGTGGCCATCGTAGCCAGGTTATCAAAGTGCCGACGTGGCGACCCAAAGGTTACGTGTTTGATTCACCTGGAGGTCATGGATTATGTGTGTTTGCATCATAAATAATATCTATACGCTGAAATACAACCGTAGCCGTTGGAGTATCTTGAATTCGAAATTTACAGGTCTGTTATTACGTACGTATGCTTCCTTGAGAGGATGCTATTTCTCTGGGATGTTTGAGATTCATTTATGCCATCCACGAGAATGTCCGAGCGTTTGAGCGTTTCCTTTTGATTTCGTGTTGCCATTAAATTTTTCACGTTGCTTTTTCACCATCACATCCTTTTTTTTCCCTGAAAATCGCCGTTCACTCTCGCGTCAAAAACAAGAGAAACGATGCCGGCACGCGACGAAAAAGAACGCCGTTGCGACGGTTGACAGCACTTGCGTGAGTATCGTGAGGCACTGCCCCACCGAATCGAAACCGTGTACCCGAGTTTTAAGGCGAGGCGAGGACGTAGTGGTGGTTGTGTTAACTCAAAGCGGGCGTTTCTAATCGCTTAGCCTTCGAGCTGTGGTGAGAGAACACGAATTTTGTCGGTTTGATCCGGCGAAGAGTGGATGTACTCCCGAAAAAAATAGAAAAGTATATCTTTTTATTTATTTATATGCATAAAAAGGGGCGGTGCGGACGAAACACCGCGGTCAGGTCGTGTAGTACGACTCGCGCACCTGTCTAGAAAAAAAAGACGCTAGGGAGAAGCGGGATGCATCCCATTCCCCACCCCTTGCGGTTCAAACAAACCAATCCGGTTCCATTTGCCCTAATGGAACCCGCATATTTTTTTCCCGGGGTGAGAGAACATATACATACATTCGCATGCGCTCGTAATATGCAACTAGCTAGCGGAGAAATCGAATTGGGAGCGGAGAGTCCCTGGTATATACGGGGAATAGAGAGAGCGAGACCAAAGTGGGAGAAATATGAAATAAAATGAGCTTTTGCCCGGAAAACTGCCGAGGGAAATCGTCCCAGACTTGAGGGACGCATGAGAAATTGCGATTGCCGCGAAGGGGTTAAGGGGGGAAGATAAGCGGATGTAGGTTTTGGGTGACTCCCATCTCTACACGCTTCTCTCTCCCTCCTTCAAGCGGGGATACGAGAGGAGGCGAGGCAGGGACGGAAAAAGGGTTCGTGGGAAGGGGGAGAGGATTTCAAGATGATGCAAATGGTGTGGGGGGTTGTGGGAAGAAAATTTCCGTCCCCATCAAAGAACCAGGGCCGTTTTTCACCCGAGGAACGCCGGTGCAAGGAAAAAAATATACAGCCTCAACCGGGAGAGAAGGGGAAGGTAAAGGAGGTAGAGGAAACTTTTGACTCTGCTGGCGTGGTATGTGTGTGTCCGTGTATACGTGTTTAAGACGGGAGAGGTATGCCAGGCGGGAGCTCATATTTCACATTGCCATAAGACGTGGCGCCGTGGGAGGTTGGCGAGGTGGCAGCAAGAGTTGGGTTGGATTCGGGATGATATCAGGGGAGCGGAGGTCTCAGGTGAGGTTCTAAAATACGAACGAGGAGAAGACCAACACGTCCAAGTGACTTCCGTATCCCTCGCTTCTGCACTTAAGCTGCGTCCTCCAGTTTTTTTCATACAGGGGGTGGGAGTTCCCTGGATTTTTCCTATCCCCGCACAGGAGAGAACATTCTAATGCCGGAATGGGCCTTCAAGAATTCGTAACTCCCGAAATGCAGAGTGCCACCCACCCTCCCACCGGTGGCTTCGCGGCCGTCGGTATGGTCCCGTCACCCGACACGCTATCGCATTACGCCGCTCTTTTTAAGCTTGGACGGGTATAAATCTAGCAATAAAGTGGGACAAGCGTGTAAGGATCGCGGAGGGAACATGCCGGAACATGTCCCAGGCGTACTTCGCTTTCCTCAGTGTTTCAGTTGCCTCATGCATACGTATGTACACATTATGTGTACGTGAGTGTGTTCACGAGGGTGGAGGATTGTATTTAACATTTTGGAGCTGTGTGAGAGAATGGGGCGTATAAAAAGAAAACCAGCGGAGGATAGGCCTTTAACGTACGCATGGAGAAAATGGATGTCGATCGAAATAGAGCGTGACTGCAGCGATTGTGGGAGGCGTTCCTTTTTCAAATTCATTCGTGGTCGGGGACGGAGAAGCAAATTTCGTGAAGTACGTCTAGCTGGCGAAGCAAATAGCCTATGTTTGCAAAAAAGGCTAGCGGAAAACAGTAAGCATCTGGCTCAAGTAGGACACTTCAGCTTGGACTTACTTTGCCCTATCTGCTGTGACAAATAGGCATTCCAGTTATTTTTTGCGAAAGAATTCCAGTAATCTTATTCCGCTTAGCTCCTGCATTTCTTTAAGCTCAAGGCATGTACCTTAACACTTTGGTTAATATTAAACACACCGAATCCCAAATATTTATCCTAGAATACAATTAATCATTTAAAATTGGATTATTCATGAACTCCATCCAGGCGATACTGAAAGAATAAAGTTAATGGAAAAGTAGAGGCTTAGGCTCACTCACATTATGCAAGACATATTACCAAATATGAAATATTTATGTTTTAATTTTCCCTAGGGTTTTCGTATGTGTCATTTTTAATTATTGTAAATTAGGGAGTTTGAATTAAACATTTCCAGGTAATTCAACTAGTATTTATTAAATGAGGAATGAATGTATTCGTATGACAATTCCTCCTTCCACTGAAAGAGTGTGTGAGTATTATGTTTCAAATGGCCCATTTATGCCGAAGATTTTGTGACATATGCAAAATATATTTCTTTTACTCGTTCCTGTCAAAACCCTAGAAACTGGCTATGAAAAATTCAAATCATACGCCTTATACAAAAATGGATTGGGATTACCTTTAGCTTAGACTTTGACACTAGTCACTGTCTGGGAAGTAAATTTGAACCGAATATGAAAGCTATTACAAACATCGATTGAGACGGACTCAAATTGCCAAGCAAAAACCTGCGATAAATCCTATATGGCTGATAAATTGAGTCATTCTAAGACCATCAAAGAAACCACTCATTCGTTGTACACATAAAACATTCAGATTGAACTCAATCTCTGCTAAATGCAGCACGTTAAGCACTTTCTTAAATTTCGATAATTTCGACTGATCTCATAATCCAGGTCTCAAGTAATCAATCTCTTGGGAGACTTTAGGAAGTGGGCGACCCTCCGATTCTCCCGTCTTCTACTCCTTCAGCGTGGCCCTTATGGGTTTTTTAAGGCGTTGAGAGGCGTCTTTAAGGGCGTCCCGACGCTCACAATTCGTCCTCTCAGCCCCTAGCACCCTCACCGTCAAACCCCTTCCCGAACGTCCCACCACTAGTCGCTTCTTCCCGCCGAAGAGGCGCCAACTCGAGGGCCTCCTCAAAGACAAATTGCAAATTACTTCTATGAGAATAATCCAAGGGAGGGACTCCAATTAATCAAAGCGCATGGGGTGGCAAAACCGTTAAGCCGGGGAGGGAGGGAGGAGCAAGCATAAGAGGCGTGGGTAGACCTTCAATTTTTTTCCCCTCTCTTTTTGATTGGAGACTGGAGGCGCTGCCGGCGACCCCCGTATGGAGAGGGGAAGTGAATGGTGGGGGGTGGGGGGGATAAAAACATCTGAGCTCCCCTACGGCGCAAATGGCAGGTCATCGCCAAGTTTGTATCACCGATCGCCTCGTATTTCTGCGCGAAGCATTTTGGAATCTCGTCTATTCAAATGTTTCTCGCGTGACGTGTTTTGCCCGCCGATTCAATAACGGCAAATACGAGCCGAAACACGCTAAACTCATCATATCTTTGGATTATCAATTAGGAATGTTGACGCGGCAGATGGTTCTCGAGCATATTCACCGGTCGGGCGCTCATGAAAGTTTTTGAATGGCCTCGTCGAGATTTTCAAATGAAATTTGGGTCGGGAGTTGAATGGTAGTGGGAAGCAGTTATATCCTCTCCTCCAGCTCTCTGTGGCTAATACGTGCGTCATACGAAGTGCATGATGAACCACTGCTCGGTACTTTTGGGTATATCATGCTCCGAATGCAGCTGCTCGTTTATCGGGGTAAATGGTAAACAACTTATTTTCCTTGGCAGTCGCTGGATACTCAATTAAATTGGTAGAGCCCTTGTGTTTCAACAGTCCCATCTCGCCATAAATGTCTGGAATTTTGGGAATGAAAACGAAACTGAATCATGTCGAAGAATCCTTTATAATATTGGTATCCTTAGAAATTACATAAATAATTTTTGCTTTTGGCTAGACAATTAGGTTGCGTTGAGAAAGGCACATTAACAAGTAGTACTATCGACTTCTTTTTCACCTTCTTTTACTCCATTACCTCTTACAATGTTTATGCATTTTTCCTTTCTCGCTGTTTATTTCCTATTCTCTCTCAATTATATGTGTTTAAAAATACCTTTATCGAATAAAGGTATTTTTAAACACAAGGTATGCAAAATCTCTTTTTTTATTCTTAGCATAGAAATGCTGCCAGTATTTTTTGGCACATTGATGGCTTTAACCTCCTGTTTCAAACTCATTTAGGTATTCTATCTCTAATATTCTGTGTTATCCAGCTCTCTATACGTACTTACTCATTATATCCAAATAAACTCATATTCTGCCTTCCTTAGAATTCCAGAATGTTGATTTTTTACCTCTCTCTTCCCCGCTCGACTTATTATATTAATTATAACCTCTAATCATTCTCTTCAACGTTTTGTTATCTCTCAAAATGTTTTTCATTCGAATGTCTCACTTGCCCCAATTTTTGCAGCTAAATTACATTTCTCTCCCATCAATTAAGGCGTATTCAAGCGTTCTATTAGTTTTAAGTATTTGTATTTCTCTCAAAATTTAACCAAAATGCAATTCCTAATGAGCATTGATATTATTCAATCAGTGATACACTTACTGTTGGTAACGTATCTGAATGCGTTAATGTGTATTCTCATTTTCCTACATTTATTTGATTTTAAAGAAGGTAAAACTACGCATAGTGTTGCGATTTTAATTTACTTTATTGACCTTTCATCTTCCAATGTAGTTTTAACCAAATCTATTCTTCCCTAATTTTCTCCACAGTAAAGAGTAGCATTAACATCGTTAAGCTAAGGGAATGTGTTATATTTTAATTTTAATTATGTTTTTCACTTGGTTCATGATTTTTGTCATTAATCCGAGAAACGTTCGTTATAATGCCCTTGCATAAGTTATTGAGTGGTATCAACCAAATCACAGCGACGAGTTTAATATAATCAAGTTCTTTTGTGGATATTCTTCGGGTTATTGTGATTCAATCGTTAAAATATATCGCACCGTCTAACCTGAGTCATTTATCTTAATACAACCAATTTGTATGTATGCCCTTGACGGCATACAAACCCGCAAGCTTTGGGTTGCATGGTCAGCGTGTTGCGGACATGGCTGCCTTAAACAACTGTTCATTTATTTGTTGACGAAACGCCACCTTAGAAATCCCCGTCCTTATCTGTAGCGTTTTACGCTATTTTTTCAAGCTGGAATTGCTTGCTCCTGATTTTACATTCCCTTTTGTCACTCGTTCATTTATTCATCTTGCATGCATTCATGCATGCAATCTCTAAGCTAAATGCACATTTACACTGAATTTAGCGCTAGGAACCCACTGCATATTTATCTTTTAATAGCCATTTTTCTGCAAAATCCTTGTCGTTTTTATTTATGATTTTGTTTCTGTGTCAGTGGCTATTGTAGCTCTCATTTTTATGCATTAAAATGCACTTCCTATGAATATTCATGTTCAGTTTTTATGTCGGCTCACAGAGTGAATTCATTGCTTCTCAGTGATTGTTGGGTAGATATGACGCACCATCATGGTAATATTTCTGAAAGGTCTCGTCATTCACTTTGCTTATCCACGCATTTTGCTCATAAAAAGCATTTGTAATCATATTTAAAATAATGACCTGTGCTTAGTTATATTAACTGCATTGCACTACCTCACTTTAAAATATGGTTTGATACTATTGTGACTCAATTGCAGGATTTCTCCGATACGAAGTTCATGTGAATGTGATATGACACATAGATCCTAAAATTGATATTGAACCATCAACTTTATGAATTATATTCCCATCACATTTACGTAGAATTAATATTTTCCATCAGAGAAGGCTTCCATTAATCTCCTTTGGTACCAAAACGTAGAACTTTTTCTCCTTCAGTCACACTGATTGTTTGAAGGAAGGGAAAGGACTATATAAACTAATCATTACCGTCTGCCTTTCAAACCAATCTTAGGCTTGAACGCTGAGTGATTGAGCCTTTTAAAATAGTCGCAAAATGATGTTTTCAGTTTTTTACATCAAATAACTCAAAGAAATTTAGAAAAATCTTTGTAAGTTACTAAGGGTTGAAGTTTAAAGAGCGTTCGTTACACGTTAGGATATTGTATATTTTGTAGCAATAATATATTACGTTGTGCTTATGCGGAATCAGTTTAAAGCTGAGGGTTTGAGACTAGCCTTCCATTTGCATACTAAACGTAAATGTGGGTTACGAATCCTGGTTTAAAAGTTGGTAGACCGAATAATGGACTTTTAGACTCATGTTAACAGCAGAAAAGTGAAGAACTATAAAGGTAGCACTTACTTCTCATACCCATGGCATTATACTCAATATAGAGTTTGAAGACTCAATTGATGTTAGAAAAAAATTATTGTAATATTGATCGAAGCTTCATATGTTTGCTGCATTTTATTTGACATAATGAACACTAAATAAAATACTTAATTGTTGACTAAGCCGCAAATGTGTTGACTATAAATTTAGGCTGAAATTGTATTGTGTGGCAGTTAGGATTTGTCGATCAACAGATTAGGTTTAGGTGGAAAAGTGAACTAAATCATTCTAAAAATGGTAATTGCATTTCTTAACTAAGATTTGTGTCACGTTACATATTTAAAATGAGCGTGGATTGTATTACATACTTACACGGGGCAGATATGTTCAATGAAAAAATACTAAATTTTCCATTAGATGAGGAGATATTTTTCAAAGAGCAACATAATTGGTGCGGGCCTTTTGTTTTCCATTACACCTCATTTTAATTCGTTTAAAGTACACATTAATAAGCTGATTAAATTTTAGGGAGTAGAGTTTCCGTTAACGCACTAAGATGCAGTTATTTAATCATATTTTGGTCGTTTCTGCGGCGTAGATTAATCGATTTTAATAGGGTAGTGAGTGGGAATAGAGATATAGTTAATGAAATGGAGCTCGTAGTCACAGTTTTTTCCGTGCGTGCTCTTTTAAAGCGTTTTCAAACGCTTCCACGCCTGTTCCCCACGAATCGACGCCACCCGGATGGAAACACGGAAATTGAAACAGTTTTTCCCTCGATTTAGCATCCCGGTCTCCCGGGAATAGGAGAAGGAGGCACACTTTTTTCAGTTGTGCTCTTCGCCAGAGACTCTTCTCGGGAAATACAATTCCCTCCCTCCTTGCACTCCACGAATAAAATACGAAAATATGGCAAGAAAATGATTCCAGCCTCTTCGCCATCGCACGATACCAAAAAGAGAAGAAAATGATTCCTCTCTCCTTCCATCTCCTCTCGCCGCAGTCCTGGTTTCTCCCCCTAAGGGACAGGAAGGGGTTAGTTCGGACACCCCTGCTACCCTGACTCGCAGTGACGAGTCCCTCTTCCGGTCATCCACCACAGTCCCTCGCAGCTGACATCTCGCGAGCAACTTTTAAGCCAAGCCTCAAGTCAGAAGTTCAGGAACCGGTTCCAATTCAATGTTTTTCGTTCGGTTCAATGTTTTGACGTTCTTTTTTTTTGAGAAAACATTGAAACAAAGCAGTGTGTTTGAGCAAGTGTTTTTATCTTCGATGCATAAAATTCATTCATATACTCATGTAGAAGTGTTTATTATTTTAAACCATGTTTACAATCATATCTTTCTTCTTAGCTCGAGAAATACCGCATCTGAATTGGTCAAATAATATTTCCTTCTTCATTTTCTTCAAATAATGTCCCATGACCCTATAAACTGTTGCTGGATAGCCGTCATTTTAACCTCTGTGTTTCATTCATTATCCTTTTAAATTTGACCACTAATTTAATCTTATTCCAAATCTTAATTTTTTATCATCATCAGCATTTCAAACCTATTCAATTCAATAAATATAAATTATATAATTCTTCTATTATTTCCCGATGTGAAAATTTGTTCTATTACACAAAAAGTTCAATATCGTCACGCATGAAAAAATTGACATCGTAGGTAAAGTTTGAGAAATATCTGCATAATAAATGTTTAGTTTATTATTAGCTATGGTCAATAGAGTTGCATCAATTATCAAAGTCGTTCTTTGTACAATGAATTGATTTCTCTACAGAAAATATTATTTTCTTGCGTTAATTAAACCATCTTTGTCATCTATAGTAAATTGGATCTATTTGAATGATAATTACTTGTATTACCTGATTACTGCGGTTGGCTTGGTGACGTGCACACTACATTTTTGTAGAGTATGTATTTGAGAGTATATACATGTAATTATATTAATTTTTGAATGATTATTAGTTTTTTTCGATAGAGCTTCTATTGAATGTGTAGGGAGATGTTTATAACTTGATCGCTTTTGCTTGGCAAAGAAGCTACTGTCATGTATTGGAGATTATGTAAATGTTTTACTAACACATTTGAAAAATGAGTCTGGCTAAGTTCTAGTTCTTCGTTATAATATTATCGTAAACTGTGTATCATATTACATCTACATAAACACGATACCCTGCAAGCCACCTCGAGGGTGTGGCCGGGGGTGAAGATAACCAAGCATGCACTACTAACATGCAAACAAGCAACTATTGGGTCTCATGCAACTAGATTGTTAGTATCTATAGTATTGAAGGAATTAATACATGCATCATGCACTACAGGCTACTCTAAAATATTTCACCTACCTATTCCTTTGATATGCTGCCTCTTATAGTACGGGGGAAGTATGCCGTTTTGAATCTATCGGTACGACAAACTATCTCTCTAATCTTATTTATCTGGTCGAATCTAGCATAATACGCTGGTTATTTCATTTCAAATTATAATACGCGAAGTATGTTTAGAAGACGGTCATCATAAAATACTGGAACAAAGGAATTCAAATTGGTGCTAGCGGAAATGGAGCAGTTCTTCATTATCCAGACCAGTTGAATTCAATTAATTAAGTTTCATCTGCCCGTGGAAATCATAAACATTCTTCGATCAAGCGCAAATCATGGAGCAGTCCACATTGGGTTTCCTGCTGTTTGTTGTAATATCAGGAGATAAAGGCTTCCGATTGAATTAACCCTTGATCAGTTTATTGAACAAACCCTTGATCAGTCCCCGAGTTGGGTGGAATTCTTCCAGTCATGTGTCTGATTCTCGCTGACCGACAAATTGGAAATGATGATGTTCCGTCCTGCGTACATTCCACGTTCAGTGAAAGTATCCCATGGAATAACTACCCTCTTACTCCAGGATTCCATTCTCCCCTTAGTGCCCGGAAGTTCACCCCTTATTCCCAACTTCCCACTCGTTTGCCAATGCCCAAATCCTCTGAGAAAGAATGCTTCCTCAGACACTTTATCCCTCCGACGCTTTATCCCTCCGTCCTTGTTTGCCTTTTCTCTCTCTCTCTCTCCCAGCGCTTCGTCGTTTTCCAATACAATCTCCCCTCTCTCTTCTCGTTTTATTCTTCGCGCACTTTCCATTTTTCCTCCATTTCCAAAGAGCCCCGTAGAGTGGAGAGGTTAAGTGGGGGGAACTGTTGTGGCCGCATAGTCAAGATTCGAGTCTCTTCAACGTTAGCAGATTCCGGAGGGGGTCGCTGGAGGGGTTTAGGGGGTGTGGAAATGGGTAACGATTTGTGGTGGATGGCGGCAGTGGGTAAGCTCCCCAAACAAGCACTGTGGGGGTGAAAGCTTTTGACGCTGTGGGCGAAAAAGGGTTTTTAACTGCGCGGAGGATGTTTGAATGTTAAAAAAGGGATGGGGAGAGGGTAGATGGAGGGGAAAGGTTGTGGTTGCTTCCTTTCGGGGAGAAAATGTTTAAAGAGAATTTCCCGCTCGGAGAAAAATTGCGAATCGGCCGCCGCAGTGCAATTCTCGCGAGCTGTCAAAAGGGTCTCCTCTCCCCCTACTACAAATCCCGGCCCCATTTCCCCACTCCCTTCTAGAGGACCCAATCTTGCCCTTCCCATTGCTCCTCCCCTGTGTATTCACCAACCACTTCCGCCATGATCCCTTTTCGCCGCTGCGATCCTTTATCCAATTTTCCATGGCCCTTGCCTTTCGCCTTTACCTCTCCGTTCCCTTAATTGACCGTGGACAAGGGGGTTGCACTGATCAGATTCGTTCCCTACACTCAATTTTATGAAGAAATAAGCCAACGCAGCATGCTTCGATGGCGTTCACAAAACTACAGCTTTTACATTACTGATGTTATGACATTTTCTTATGATTACTACGTTCTTTCAAGGGAAAGCGTATAGATAAAAGTCATATTATCATGCCATGGTCCTGTTCTCATGTAATGATTTCAAACGTATACATATTTTAATTTGCCCTAAATCAAAGCCAAAAATATAATTAAGAAAAATATATCTATCTATATCTACGACATACCCTGCAAGTCACCTCGAGGGTGTATGGCAGGGGGTGCATCCACACCATGAGCAATGACACAACAAACAAAAATGAACAACACAAAACAAACGCCACACCTTAAAAAGTAATTGGGAGAAAAAAACTACCAAATCCCAATCATGCAGGACACACCCACGAATACCGTGCGTGACTTGAAACCCGACACCAATTTCATAGATACTCATGCATGCAAAAATAGCAATGCATGCGAGTAACACATTGATTTCAACGTGAAGGACATAAAAAAATACTATCCACCTACTCTGAATATTATGTGTATAATTATTACCGATTTGCGCGATGTTTAACGTTCTGATCTCGAATCGTACGTGGAAAAAATGATATTTTAAACCTGTCCGTCCTGCAATCTATCTCCTTAATTTTATTAGAATTATCGAGCCTACCATAATAAGTCAGAGCCAGCAATATATGATAAACGTCATCAATGAAATGTCCCTCCGTAAATTTTCCCAGAAGATTAAGTCTATAATTTAGCCTACGTTGTGACTGTAGGTATACATACTATGAAAGCTCGACAGATCGTCAAGAATGTTATAAAAAAGCAACTACCAAACACACCTAATTAATCATTTTGAAACAATCTCTAATTAAAACGATTACTGGTGTTAGTGAGCACCTGAAGGTAACAATTACTCCTCCAGGGTTTCCCGGAACATACACTTAACATACCTATACATACTCATACATACATATACTTAAATTCCAATCAGTAGATGCAATGAAATGTTTCCATTATAATGGAATAATCTGGCTACTTATTGTGTTTCATGCAAGGAATAATAATCACCAGACAGACTGCAGGCACGTAGCAATGTAGGGCGGGGGTGGGGGGGGGGTGGGGGGGGGGCGGCACTTCTGGTGCTTCATCCCCCCCGCACCGCCCCGAAACTTTTGCCAAGAAATTTTGTTGTTCTGATTTTAACTGGGCATGATAATCCGGCCTCAACAGTGTATAATTCAAGTGCTAAGTGTGTTGAAACGTGATCACTAGTTAGATGTTATATGGTTAATAATTGATCTTTTCAATATGTATTCGATATGCATACATTTGTAAACTTCTGTTCTGGGGTCGATCAAATTAACTGCTTCATGACAAGGTAAGCAGTGAGCTTTACCAGTTAGAAGAGATTGGAATGGGCACTGCGAAAGCAAATACGAAGCACTGAAAATTAAGGAATAGATTTAAGACATATAGGTGAGCACTTGCCGAACGGGCAAGGCTGATTTGTTACAAGTTGCTACTTAGACCTCCCGAATAAAATTTCTGATTACGTGCCTTTCAGACGGTTACACCTAGGTTGAACTATCTATTCAGTTATATGGGGGCAATTAATGAAGTCAATCGTATTGAATTAGATTATATACTTATATAGATTCTAGGCAAATTTATTTTTACTAGTTTCCTGTCCGTAATCCTGGACACAAATAAATTCATTTTCCAAGCAATGTTGAAAAAAACAGGTGAATATTAGTTGCATTTTTCTATTGGAATTAAAATATGTACGTTTTTTTGTATTTATTTAGTACGAGAAGAGCCCATAAAAGTGAAGACGTAATTTAAAAACAAGTTATTTCTCCCTCACTTGTATCATACCCTCTTCATCACTTGTTAAAATTTTTGAAGAAAGCCAATGAACATGTAATGACTCATGAATATCGGTGAAGTCTGAAACCAGAGAAAATAAAGGTAAAAATGAAAACGTAAATTTTTATTGCCTTCTTTCTTTTCAATGTTTGAGAGTTTTAAGCGCGCTTCAAACTATCGGAAATTGCAACTCCTGGAACTTCTCCTTTCAGTGTTTATCGATTCTGAGGAATTTTTTCTCTTAAAATTCCCGCTTCGTCCTTGTTAACTCCAGCCACAGCTTACGAGCGCTGTCAACAATTTAACATCCTTTTCCGAAGTTCTTTAATATTTTTCGAGTGATATACGATGAGTGAGTGGCATTTGTTTGATTAAAGGTCGAATTTTTTAAATTCTGAATCTGAAAATTTTTAGATTTATTTTTTTCCATAGTTGAAAAGTAATTGATTACCTTTCACACAATACCTTGTGGTTAATTTTATTTGCTCGAAATAGTTAGGTTTTCCTTCATGAAAAAATATGAGGTCATACGTTACCATAAATCTTTGGAATGGATAATTGAGGGATGAATATTTGGCGCCAGACGGAATATAATTTAGTATGATGTATTGACTACCTTATCGCCAATTGGAATTTTCCATTACTGGAAATGTTTTTTGGCATTTAATGTTCCTAATTTTCAAACCATTTTTTAACTATTTTTTTCGAATTTATCTCGCAGGTAATAGGCTATCGAATATGCATTTCAGTGTTCCTGATAGCAATTCAGTGTGTAATTGAATTTGGTCACTACTTGCCACTTTAAAGCTAGAGTAAATTTATACTTTCAAATATTTTTTCATTTTCTTCGGGTACTTCATTGGAAAGCATGTAATATTGCCTAGTGGCAGTTTTCTTAGTTTTTGGAAAAACAAAATACGCCGACTTCTCGGTTCAAAGTTCATGCACAAGTGAGAAATAATGTAATCTATGTTGTTATTCAAGGAAATGGAGGTATCGTGAGAAGAGAATGGGAAAAGCGGAATTTTTGTAACAAAATAAAACATATCAGATTTTTCGACTTAACCAGCTAATAATAACTCCGCCGTCATTTTAAAAATAAGCAAATTTTCTCGGTGATTTTAATAGCTATTATGATATTGTTGTGAATGAATAAGCGAGTATTTTTTAGTAGAAAACTGGATGTATTTTACCTTTTCTTAAACTAATGTAATGTTATATGCTGACACCTTCATTGGCTTATTTTATCATCCAATGCTCATTCCATGCAATATACCAGAATATTTTTAAGGCCAGACAAAGCCCAGACAAATCAATTTTTATTGGGGATTTTCAATCAATTAACCAAATGATTTTCAAGCAAATTTTGCTAATCCTCACTCATAGGAAGGGAATTTCGAGAATTTATTCCAGCAAAAAATAGATAAAGCTTAAAAAATGCTTAAATACGCAATTATGTCCGCAAATTATGTCGTGTTTGTCATTGACAACGCTCTACCCAGAGGAAACCACTATTCTGTATTGACGGTTTTTTTCTTCCCCATTATATGGCTGTTAGCATTCTCAATAGCTAAATATTAATATCTTTGTTGGATTGAGTCTTCAACTGATTATTTTAGGTCTCGATGGAGACAGCCTACTCTTTTTGTATTGCTCCTTCCATCACAAATCATTTTATGAGCAAGTTTGCTCTTCCTCTCCTTCGTATATTTTACCACTCCTCATTCAACCCTAAATTTACTCCTGTTCTCACCCATTCCTTTTGTACGCAGCATTTATAACTTAAGCTACTGTTTTCAATATCTCATTGTCTCTATGCATCTGTTTACCCACCTCCACTCATTATTTTTTCTAACATCCTTTATATTAACCTTGACTTTCTCAACGCTTCTTCATTCCCACCCCTCTTCATCCAGCGCTCATGTTAAACTCTCCTTCACATACCTTTGGTGAGGCACCTTTGTTTTCATCCCAAAGGGGCCATCTCCTCGAGAGGTCATGTCTCAGATCATTGCAATACCTCGCACAATGTCTTAATTATTCACAAACGTTTTTTTTTGCCTCGTTACTCAATATCCTCGTGAAAATTTATGCTGTTAAAATTCCTGATTAGCCTAAGCAATTCTTTTTCATATAATTTTTTCTCACCAGGCTCACTTCTTTCCGTAATGATACTCGTGTGACAGAATAGTCTTAAATGTTCTATCATTTTTTATATCGAATAAAAAAGCAAAACGATTGATTTTGATGAATATAGTGCTAAAATGCAAAGTAAAACCGTTGAGTATCTCCATATCAGGACTTCTTTGGTGACGTATGAATTTTTAACCCAAGTCACTTCTCAGAATCAGAGACGCTTATCTCTAAGTGCTATTATTGTAGTCATATCCTGCACGTACAAAAGGTGCACCATGGATAAAATATTCTTCTGAAACAGCGTCTAATAAATTTTGTCGTAGCGATTAGAACTCTGATATATTCCATTATTGCATGCGTTGCATGCCTTGTAACCATGACAGGTGTTGATATTCATTCGTCCTTATCAAAATATTCATTTACTTGAACTCTCAACTACCTTTATTTTTGTTTAGCTCAGTATTTCTCTTGGATTGAATGATTTCAACGGACCACGTGATTGGATTCCTTATAGACGTGGTCAGTGTTTTTACGATCACGTTTTGTGTCTTTAGGTGTTGTAGGATGTGCAAAGCTTTACTTCACTTGATGAAACGAAGCTAACTGCTGGTAGCATAATAATTTTTGTGGTGTATTTCAAGAACATAATCACTGATTTACATTATTTTAGCTTGTAAGAAAACGATTTCATGTTTACTTTTATTGTAATGTACGCGTAGGTATTCGTAGACTGAAGGGAACCAACTTCCTATATGCAAGAATTCACTATTTATCTTCCGTTTTATATGTAGCATGGATTTATATCATAAGAATGGGGTAAGGAGAGAGGTCTCATTCACCAAAGTAGGAATTGAATGTGCATTTTCTATGGGACCTTTCGATATCTTCCATAATGGAAGAGTATTACATTCCTCTGATTCCAAGCGAACTCGATCAGCGCAGAGTGAAAAACGGTATCCCTCGATTAGTGGTCGGCGTAAAGGTCTCATCTTGATTGCTTCGCCATTATTTAATCTCGTGGGCGGTATTCGTAAATTGGGAGATGGCTAATTTAGATTAAGTACGGGGTAGTGAAAGCGGCGATAGGAGACTGGGAGAGAGGATATGGCATTCCAGAAAAAACTAATATTCCGGCGGGCAGAATTGGAAGAATGGGCCGGATATTGAAATCTGGAGGTTTCCAGGGGAAAGAGGCAAAAAATGCCTCATAATTCCGAAGGGGAGAAATATCTTGCGATCTCTTTCTAATTTCCTCCTCTTCCTATAAGGAGAATGCTTCTCCCTCCGAGTCGAAACTAGCTCCCTATTGATACTACCTACTGATTTCAACCTCAAGGCCTTTAATATAGTCTAAGATATTTGATTCCGATTTCCAAGAAAATAAATAAAATATAAAAATATTTCTCTAAGGATCGCAGAACAATTTGTCATTTATTTGTGCCTTATTTAAGTTTTGTAGGTATGTATTTCAGTAAAAACTCAATTGGCTGGATGGGCGCAATGAAAACAGGTTTTTCCGAAACGTTTCATTATTTTACAGTCCCAATATTTATTTAGGGTACATTTTTGAAGTGATATTTAATTTTAATTAAGTAAATTTATAGACGTTGTCTGGTTGAAAGTTTCCCATTGAGGTCAAACTTTTATGTGTACGATCGATTGTCTGGTTGCTATATTTTTCCCTTTTTGGAAATATTCTTTTGGAACAGTGCAAAGTAACGGCAAGGGTTGCGTGAAAAGGCAATAACGTATTCATAATAAATGGAAAAAAACGTATTCTCTGAAATTTTCATGTAAAGAAATGCATGAGTGGAGATGGATGGCAATTCTATGGTAATAGCTTCATTGATAGATGAGAAATTTTGAATTTTTGTAATATCCAATACAATGTTAAATGTAACTCAATACTTTGTATTTTTGAAAGATATGATCTGACCAAAGAGTGAAATGAAATACTATGGACCAACATTGGTTTCCCTTCATTCTAGTGCTTCACATATATCCAGCGGTGCGAATACGTTTGCAGAAGTGACTTCACCCTCGTAATATGCTCACTCTGTACTCACTTTGAGAGAGCAGACTTGAAATAATGGCTACTTATTTTCTTTCTTACTTCTTAATGGTTTATACTTTTTATTATATTCGGAAACATTTCGGGAATAGCTGTAGGATTTGAAGTGAAATGTAAAAATCTATAATATTTTATTTAGAAAAACAGTTGGATTTTTTTGGGATACATTAATCTTTAAGGTTTAATTGTACTTAGATGAGAGACTGTGTTAGCCGTAGGTCATATTTGGTTATAGAATGTATTTAACCCCTATTATTTGAAGAAAATCACCAATAAAAATGTGCTGGAGAATATGGAGTGACCATATAAAACTTTACGATAACGGATAAATACATCCTGCAGTGTTGGTGATTCCTTCCTTCCCTTTTTTACGATCTTTAATATGATTTTACCAATGAGATTTGGTCTTTATGCTTTTTATCGTAATCATAATTATATAAACGAAAATAAATATTTTCACCTTTTGTCATTCGGCAAATACTAATGTATATCTAGGTATATCTAATAATATTGGTATATTATAACATTTGTGCCATTATGGCTACTTATTTTCTTTTTCGTTTTCACATACATCAACGCATTATTTCACATTAGGAATTAAATGTTTTATAGAAATAATTCATGGGATAGGAGAATGTTAACGGCTTGGGGGCAATTCTTCAGTTACAATTGATCTTATAATCATGAATATATATATATCTTAGTTTATGTTTATCGCAGAGTTTGTTTCGCTACTTTCATACATAAATGCAGTCTTGTATTCAATATTGCAAAGAGATGAAACTTGTCAAAAACAATCCAATTTATCAACATAGACGCTTAATACCTGTACGTTGAACTACAAAGAAACTACTTAGGCAATCATTTTTCCGGTCCTCACAGCATATTGTCCAAAGAGTAGATATTCTGTCAGTTTTCTTATCCCTACTGACGTATTTAAAGTCAATGAGTACTCCCTCTCCGTATTTTTTACTTTTATTTACCTCTTATGGGCCACTTGGCGTTTATGCTTGGAGGAGAGAGAGGGTGGGTAGTGCGGGAAAGGGGAAAAATGTGGTAAACCTTTCCTCACCGTACAGAAGATCCTTCGTGGCACTCGGTGAATGGAGAATTATTTTCGTCTCGCCAGTCCTGAGCGCTCTCTCTGGGTCCAGCTGGACTTTTCCTCGCATCATCGTCCACTCACCTTTTTTGCGCTGCCCTTTTCCAGTCAGCGCGCGTAGTGCCCTCGCTCACACACTTTCCCGCAAGTCGCCAGTCCCTTGGGTGTCTCCGCAGGTTCGGTTTTTAATGATCCTCGAAGGCGCACGCTCTCCGCCGCTTGTATTTAACTCGTGTGCGGTGGGGAAGTACATCGACCCCTTTGCTGTCCCCTGTAGTACCACCCCGCCCTACGGCCTCTCACCACATCTCCCCTTGCTGAAAAAGACAGGAATTTTCGAGAGCGGAATGGAAATAAATGGGATATGGGACGAGGTTTTATGTAAGTGGGTAGCATGTGCTCTTTCGCGAGCTACATGCGCGTATGTAATTCCTTCACTCGCACCTTCTCCAGAGTTCTCCATCCTTTGCGCTGCCCTAAGGGGGCCGTTGCCCCCGCTCCCGCCCCCCTCCCTCCTCACTCCTCCTACCCCCTTACGTTTCCAATCTCTTGAGCAGATTCATCTCCGCGACCCCCCACTCGTCTCTCGTCCATCTTATCCGTTTGCCAGCCCTGGACGTTGGTCTGGGGATGGCGTCTTCTCTTTGACTCCCTGCCTCTTCACCCCTTATCTCCATTCATCCTTTTCCTCGCGTTCCCCCATCACCAGTCCGACTACCCCCATCCTCTTCTTAGCACATACATTCGACTCACTCGACCCAATTCTAGAATACCTACAGCCATCCCCCCCGCGGATCCGCTCTAAGTTTTCCGGCCTAGCGTCGAAAAATGTACCCTTCCTCCCATCTCTCTCTTTTCCACCCTACATTTTATTCCCATTTTTCCTCGAGCGTAACTCCCTCGGCGTGGCAGAGGTGGGTATCGTTTTGAGGGAAACGTACTACTTTCGGAAACTAAGCCGTGATTCTCCCCCTCCTTATCCACCTACCCACCTGACTCCGTATATTATTTTTTTCATCCAGTCCGCCCATTCCACAGAAAATCCTCCAGCCTCGCGAGGCGGCGGTGGTGTGTCTTGCAGCTCGACTCTACTCGAGAGATGCGATTCATTCCTGTGGCCATTTTTCTTTTGACTCCACAATTTCCGGGTGAGGCGGTTGACGTGCCCATCACTTCTGGTCCCCCGCGGAGGAGAGATAATGACTTGCTTAGGAATGATTAAATAAACACTCCGCGGCTCACGGGGAGATAAGTTTTAGGAGCGCGCTCCGTCTTATCGCCTTTTCCCCTGACGTCTTCTTTCGCGCCGTAATGGCCACTAGAGATGCCGTTTCACTCCTCATGATGCCGAAACACGTTTCATCGCGTTTTCCCTTCGGTGAAATGTTGCCTCCGCCGTCATCGCGTTTTTAAGTATTGCAAAGCGTCGATGCCAATAATTCATTCTACAATTCCCTGTGATACTAATTTTAATTCATCAAGTAATAACTGATGTGAAAATAATTCATCTCTGATGGCAACTCTATAAAAATAGTTTAATATTTACTCTTCTACAGTTTTAAGATCCCAAAATCGAAAATATCTTTGAAGGAATTTGAGAAAATTTCGTTTTTGGAGAATGCAAGTGCGTCGTGATCGTTATTACAAATGGACATCAAGTACGAAAATTGAATCAATAATACTCTTTTGAGCAGAAAATCAAGTTAATTCAATTGTAATAGTTACCAATGATTTCCTGATACATGCATTAATTTTTTTCTTGCTGTCCATTAAAGCTTCTACGCGGCATAATATTAGGATGAAAATGGCGTATTTTGGCATATTTTTGACTCCATTTGTCCATTTTTAATAAATATATAATATTTTAGAAGGTCTTCAGCGTCCGCGAAAAAGAAGACCATCAGCTTAGGCTAAGTCGGTACCTTTCTGCTGTTTTTTTTAACAAGTAGAAAATTTCATCATTTGTTAATTATATTTCCATAATCAAAAATATTGTATGCTAACGAAACGCATTCTGTAAATTGAACATATTTCCCTACCTCTCCTCGTATATGTGACCCATTTTATTCTTATTATTAATATTATGATAAGGCATTTAAGGTCAAATTTACGATCCCATATTTTTAATTACCCTAAGAACATAAATCTAGTATGATATCAAATCCATTTAAACATATATCAGTTCTTCTTCCTATGATTTCTGGGAAAGTTGAATGTATAATTTCTCCACGGATGCATTAGTAATACTGAGGGGCAAGTTTAAAAATCGAATTTCACCTCCATATATGTGAGCATAAATCGGGAAAAAAAACAACTTCGCATATATTTCGTTTGCTCCGTGACCCAGACTACTATGTCTGTGAATTAGAAATGCAGCCACTTATTCCCTTGGATAGTGAAAGAGATGTTTCTCAAACCAAATGGCAGAACTGCATTACTGTTCCAGTTGCCCGCCTCCAGTTTTGAAATAGGAATCAGGGCTTCGAGTTATTATGCTGCACTTTAACTGTTATGGTCCGAAATTTATAATACCTCCAGCGTCCGTTCCGGAGTCTTGAAAAAAACATTCACGCTGAAAATTCAAATTGAAGACTGGTCTACGCCATTCTCAGGATGTCAGTCATCGTGGAATGGCTTAAATGTGCTTCTATATATATTGCCTTCGAAGTAATCTAATGTATCCTAAAGCAGCCGCTAAATCTCCCAGCCATGCATGTTAATAACTTTTTGGTAGATCATTCTTGATCTATGGTCGCAAATTCACGACTAAAACGTATTAGCAACAGTATTATAGTTTTAACTCTTCTCCTATATTTAACGCCAAGAAATTTCAGAGACATTTTATATCTGGTCAGATTTAGGATAAATCTGATCTCTCTAGATACAATATTGTAGGGGATAAATTGCTGTATTCTATTCCCACCGTGTCATGTCATTGCTGTTAGCGAAAAGAAATGCGAGCTATCTTTTCGTATATGATCAATCAATAATTTTATTCACACAGTATTTTTCTGTCCGCATATAATTTTCACTAATTCCACACGCACTTCCAGCGACTTACTGGTTGACTCGTAGATGTATTTCGAAGTTAAAACGTATTTGATAGTGTCAAGTAATTAGTTACTAAGCCAAAATGTTAGCATTAATTCAGTAAAATATTTAGCGAGCTATGATAAAATATTTAAATACTATAATAGCTCCTGAATAATTGCTTGTATAGCAAACTGCGCGCGTATTTTGGTTGATTTTCTTTGTATTACATTTCGTTTTAAAATTACCTTTAAGCTACGAAAAGAACAATTTTAAATTTTGCGAGAATTATGAAAGGTAGAGAAAAAGACTTATTAATCGTCTTTTTTGGCATTAGGTACTATATTTGAGCTGATGTCATTGCCAGACATGTGACTTACATTGACACATACTTGAGTAAAGACGATGTTTTTCGAAGTTGACTGAGTTATGGCAATGTATAAGCCGTAAAAAATGTACGCACTAGAACACTTTTGGAAATTTTCGGTACTAGAATATGACGGAAATTTTCCGAATTAGACGATAACATCAGAATTATCCTATAAAGGGGAAGGAAGGGTAATAACATTCAAAAAGGATATTTTTTGAGTTGAAGGTTATATATTTTAGAGACGCTGGAATTTTAGCCCCCTTTTACGTCAAGTAGTTGAGGGTCCTAAAATCTTTTGTACCTTTTGGTAAATTAGGTTCGCGAGGGCGGCTGAAAACAGCGATTATGTGCCCTTGCTTTAACGCACGGGGACGGGGATATTGATGATTGGAGGCCTGCTGGAGGCAGATATTTTTGCCTCTAATAAGCCGAAAAGAGGAAACAACTCTTATTAAAATAGAGGATCTACACTGGGGGCTCTTTCTATATCGTAAGGAGCGAAGAATGTATTTTCTCCTTTCGTTTTGCTCTTTTAAGGTGGTGAAGTAGAGTCGCCTTCCCACATCCCAAGGACTAAAGGAATTGCAATGTTTCCCAAGAGTCTCCGGAAGTTATTCAAGGGTTAAGACTTTATGAGAGTGAGGCGAAATTAGGAGAGGGTTCTTCTGTGAAGAGATGACTATCCCTTCGCCAGCTATTTACGACGTTATTCAGGACAAGCCGCCCTTAAAAAAAATGCTGCCTGCAAAACCCATTGATTCTGTGTATCGCTGTCGCACGAGGGAACCCTCTGGAAGAATGAATGGTCCACACTCATGTCGATAGTGACTGTGCGCCAACCCTTATCAGGCCTTCTGCAGTGGGCCCAAGGGAGATAATCTGGGTCATCTAATGACATAATAACCCCCTCTCTCCCCGACCAGCACACAGCCCCTTCACTTCATAATCCCGCCCTCAGAGGGGGCTTTTGTAGGGGCTTGAATTCCGTCCGAATAAATCCAGTTTGGTTGGCCCTTTTCTTGCGGGTGGAAGCGTGCACGGGACTTCATTAACTCTCTTTCCCCCCTCCGCTCGCCTCCCGACGCCAAAGCCAGGCAGCGGCGTCGCAACGCCTCGGCGATGACGGAAGATGAGTACACACAGATAACGGGAGAAGAATGGACGAAACTCGGGCGCTGAGCCTCCACGTGAATGTGTGTGCGTCTGCGAGGGCGTGGGGGAAACCCTAAAGGTCGCGAGAAGGCAGGGGATTGAAGCGAGGGAAAAGTGTGGGAGGGGGTTGAGGAGGAGTAGAAGGATGCTTTAACGATAAGGAGTGAAGGGTAAACATGCCAGGGTGGGAGGTTTGGAAAGGGTTATGGGGTGCTCGGAGTTGCTGTGGAGAGAATGAGTATCGCGCACGGGGGAAGGAAGTAGTTAATCGATGATTACCTATGTGGTCGCCAGCAATGTGGGGAACGAAAAATTTTCAAGAGATGTCTGGAGAACTATCGCCTAGTGGTTCAAATTTTAATAATCAAATCCCGATTCGTAAGACGTTGCGTGGGAGAGTTTTATGCTGTTCTTTCACTAGCTATTTTTATTCATTAGTTATGGCCTTTTTAATGAGCCATAAACTTGCTAACAAAAAAAGGAACTTGGGTTGTTATCACATCGGTCTTGTTGACAGTTTGAATGTCGAATTGGCCATGCCAATTTTGTCTTAGGGTTGAGCGTAGTTTAAAGTTGCGTTAATTGTTAAGGAATAACTTTATGAGCATTGGGCACCTGACGAGCCTATTACAAACGCTGCTATTGAGTGTTCAAAGTAGATAAATATAAGAATATTATTTGCATAAGGGGAAAACAATTGCTGTAATTGAGCTAAATATAATTCGGAAATGCAAGACTATGGTAACGGGAGGGCTATGGTGTGTGAGGAAAGAGATCTGTCGTGGGTGAAAGTATGTGCTGATTGTTAAATAAAATATTATAATCAATCGCTGAAATTTTAGTGATGAAATGCTAACAAAACATCCTCCATCCTTTATAGTTTTGCAGTTTAAATCATGCTATCAGAACAGCAAAAGATTTCTTAAATTCTCTTTTGAGGTATCACGAAATTTTAAATTTCTTTTCTGGAGAAGAAGATAAAATCTGTTCTCAATTTGGACCCGACTACAGCGGTTGCTCCATCTGATACGTCGACAGAAGATTCATTGTTGTAATTGACCAAGGGAGACCGAGGACGCCGTGGTGGAAAATCTCCGGATTCCAAAAGTACTTATGTCTAAGCTGAGGACATTAAGGCACTAAAAATTAAGAACTAGGCACTAAGAATGAAGAAACAGGCACTTAAGTAGGCGCTTAAAATACCTGTATGTTTTGCATTTCGGACAATTCTGTCGGTCCTGGAATCCCAAAAGCTAAGCCTGTACTCAGGTATTCCAGGAACCAAACCAACAGAACTTGACATGTATCTGCACCTTGGGTGGTGAAATACCCACCCAGGCAGGACTCGAACACGTAATACCAAGATTAGCAGGCGAAGACTTCACCCCTCCTCCACCGCGGCCAGCTAGAAACATAATGCGGCTTATTGCCGCAAAGAAGCATCTGAAATCTAAAGTTTGGGCTGTAATACACGATTACTTTTTAAATTAAACTGATGGAGAGCAAAGAGGATAAAATTCCAAATATAATTGGCTTATAAATTGAAGAAACATGAAACACAAAAGATTTACTTATTTCAAGTTACATTGCAATATATTTCTCCAAATTTTCTCCTGTTAACTGATGCCGAGAGCCAGTCGGGATTATTTTTTAGAATGAAAATGACTTCTCAACCTTACGCGAGGAGATAGGGAATTGCTTATCTTATTGCCATCTTTGGTCCAGGAGCAACCGAGGTCCCTGATAATTACTTTAATAAAGCAATGCGGAATGGTGCCTACAAAAATACTTTTATTGCGCTTGAAATCACCGCATTTACATAGGGAAACGTGTATCTTATCTCCTCTACTAACCTGTGTAGAGCATGTGCGACGCTTGTGACATGCACCATCTTGGGGTAAAAGACTCAATCCCTGCCCATATTTAACATATACGATGGGCTATCCGTTATTAGCTCTAAAAATTTCTTATCGTTCTTTTCTGCTGGCCTTAGGAATCTTGAAGAAAGGAACATTCAAAATAGTTAAAGAAAATAAAAAAATATGCGCAATACAGAAAACGGTAGAGAACAGAGTGTGTCGGTGCTCTACTGTATAAATATGCACAAAAATCAATGAGCTCAATGCTTTTTCAAAGGTCTCTCACTATTCTATCAATCGTGCTGCTGTTGATGCCTGATTTTTCCTTGGACAGTACTAAATGAGGTGGCATTTGGAGTACTAATAGGAGGCATTCCCACAGGCCCATTCCTGTGGGAATTGAACACGGTTTTTCCATCGACTTTATCTTACAAACCCCTCATATACTCGCAATATATCTTTTGGAACCTGATTTAGGAACATATTAACTCTCTATCTCAATGGTTTTCTAATTTTTAAACCCAATCTCACGGGGATCAATGTCAATCATTAATGTTACTGGTAAGCATGGAAACGCGACCTTCATTGCATGACGACTAGCGTACTGAATACCGTGTAGCCTTAGATATGGTATTTATTACGCAAGGATTTCAAATGAAACTTAACAGTTTTAATACGTTGTTCCAGTATTTCATTTCTGTTGCCCATTTCTTGAGTCAGCTGATTTTGAAAGATACAAATTGAAGGGAGCTCTGGTGAATTGTAGGTGCCAGATGAGAAGGGAATAATGGGAAGAGATAAAGCGTCTCATTTTTCATATTGTGAACCACTGTTGTTGATGATCATGACCTAATTGACTCTCAGCCCCGTCTTATGTATTCCTGAGAGATAAAACGTGGTAGCATATGCGCCTCGTTTCTTTGGAAAGAGCTTTTAGGTTTCCTAAGCTCATTTCTTCAATCGATTGCCTTTTATAAGCTAATTTTAATGATGCTAGAAGGCCCCGTCACATCCCAATATAACCTAGGATGACATAAGGAGAGAGCGCACCGCACTCTAATGCTTTACTTCCCACACAATGCCTTAAATACTAACAGCAAAGGAAAGTTTATACGATTTGATGGCAGCTTCAATCTGATCGGTTATACAGCTGCCTACGATAGCACGTGCTAAGCGCTATCGTTGCTATATTCCTCTTTGAGGAGAAATGGTAAAAAAAAAAGGTTTTTTCAATAATTGATTCTTGTCATGGCAAGGTTCTCTTTACCGATGAATATTGTAATTTTCAACATATCCTGCTGTACAAACATAATAGCTTATCCACAGCTTATGAAGGAATTTGAAATATGGACTTCACATGATTTTTGGAAAAGGTAAATTATTTTTATATGTTTTTATTATTTAACATGAACTATTGCAGCAGAAGAAATTCTCTTTGTTTCGCTTTCCGAAATAAAATACAGTTGAACCCTATTCAGATTCCCAAGAGTGGATAGAAAATATACTAATGAATAGATGCAGGATAAATACCAGTTGCTTTTTTTATGGCGGGGGTTTTTTATTGATTTTGCTCTAGAGGGAAGAATATGAACTAAAATTTTTCATAACCTTATGTTTTTTAAAGGATGATTTATTTCAGCGATGATATTCAACATATCATCATATCGTTCCTCTATATTTCATGAGCCCTATGGCCCAATCTAAGGCTTTCTATGTCTTTTGTGGAGATCAAGGCCTTGTTTCTTTCCGTCCTTCTGTCTTAGTGTATCAGCTTGGATTCTGTTACCATGAAATGTCCGCCACCTCAAGATCTGGTCATGGTTTAAGTAACCCCTGAACCGTTGAATTTGTAACAGGATTTTGGATATTCACTACTGTATGACAGAGAAGCATGGGCAATAACAGCAGCAGAGAAGTCCAGACTGGAAGCGTTTGAAATGTGATGCTATCGAAGAATGATGAAGATAAAATGGATCGATCGAGAGACAAACGAAGAAGTGTTAAAAAGAGTGGGACAGAAGAGATGTCTACTGAAAACCATAAAAAGAAGATGTGACAACCTAACAGACCACATCTTAAGACACGATGGCCTGATGAAAACAATCGTCGGGGGAAAAGTGAACGGAAAGAATAGAAAAGGCAGGCCTTATATGAGGCATATGGAGCAAGTTGTGAAGGATGTAAAAAAGAGGAGCTACGTCAATGTGAAAAGGTTGGCCGATAGAAGAATCGAGTGGAGGGCTGCGTCAAACCAATCCTAGGATTGTTGACCCATGATGATGATTTTGGATATTGTTGAACTGAAGGGGACAGAGCTTCCTTAAAATCTGTTGTGAAACACCATCTGTTTTCTCTGGTAACACTTCTCCATCAGTTCGCCTTGGAGGTGATTATACTCATATCAAACAGTGAAACAGTAAGCCATGTGATATGGTCAGAGGAGAAAGAGCTACCACTAGAGTTTCATCACATAAATGAGACTCGTTTAAATACAGATGTTTTCATGGCGGCTGGTGAATAACCCTCTCATCCTGAGTATCTAAGCTCTTATTCGGACATAGTAGAGGTTATTCAGTGTGATTCTAGTACATTTATTGAGTTTCGTGACGAAAAAACGTCACGCCAACCACGCCGGCTGCAGTTGGCAGTTTAGAACAAACCGATGTGACAATCCAAAAGCCACGGATTTGAAATATGGCCTCGGGGATTGATATTTGTGTATTGCATACTTTGGAGCTTATGTTAGAATAGAAGGTGCAATGTAAGCCTTCGCCTTTTACACACCTAAAACAGCTATCGTCCATACCAAATTCCTTGTTTTTTTCTGAGTCTTTTACTGAAAACCTTTTGACTATTTCGCTAATAGGGAAACCAATCACTAATAATGCTTGAATACATCTATGTTGGTACCCTGCCAGCTACCACAAAGACGCATGGCAAGGGTGAGCACCTACTGATGACCGAAAATTTTCTCTTTCCTTACTCCAATCCTCTAAAAATTGTACCCATACCCATGAGACTTCGTATTTTTGCTAAGAAAATTACCACAGATGTCGGTTACCTCTATAGATAACTGCATAAAAAGTCCAACATGAAGTATTGAGGCGTCGTAGACTCATAGCTAAAATTGAATAAAATTTGTAACAAAGTTTGTCAGTCGATTCTATTATGAAGGAATAATTCTCGTAATTTTAGAAAACAAAACAATCCCTATTTTGTGCAACTGAAACCGGAAATCCATGATTTCATGATTTATGGTGCTTTAGCGTAATTATCTAACTAGGAATCCTTCCTCTTTGTGGATTATCGTTCAAATCTTGGTTCGAATCCTAGTCAATTTGGATGACGTTAGTGAATATGTATCGATAATACGAATCACAGGGTAAATCATTGAATTAATTCCAATTTTTTTGCTCTTTGTCCGCAATCTTTGGTTTTTTAAGGCTGAATACGAAATTTTGTAGATTTATCAAAGACGTCCACCTGCTAGAGCAGTGATTCCCAACGTTTTTGACGTTGGCGGAACCTACAGACTGAAGTTACAACTTCTTAGAATTTATATTAATTCGATTGAGTTTCCCTCTGCATTTCCAGAGGTAATCGGCATGTTAAAATAACTTTCACTTAGGTTGAAAGAAGTAATTCCATTGTTCTCACCATCCGTCGGGAGGGAGAGTAATCAATTCAGAATTTGGCCATGCTAAACATGTTTCGGTTTACCGCTATAATCTATTGTCAACCTAGCTCCTTTCCCAGCCACCTAATGTGTCACGGCACACGGTTTGGAAGCATTATGCTAGAGCACCTAATTTACACGGAAATACTGTGCTATTGTTGTAAACCTAAGCTAATTATGGAATTATGTTTCCTTATGAAAATTATTCAAAATCTCTTGTACTTGCAAAAACCAGTCATTGATTCATGCCGTGTATGAGTTTAAACAGCAGTTCACAGATTTGCCTAAAATATCACCCGAAACGGGGTAAAAAACGATACCATCACCGTTAACTTGGACTCGAGTGACTTCCAATATCCCTAGAAAGGCTTGACTCTGTAAATAGGCCGCCATTGCAGCTCATGGAGTTAATCCAGCCCATATTTTAGGCCAGGATAGAGGAGTTTTTATGTGAGTAGGTGGAGACCATAACTGTGGATTACTTTCATTGTTTTAATTTACCCACTTTGGAAGGGATGGGACGAGTGAGGGACACGGGATTGGGTTAGAGAGAGGGAGCAGGGCTAGGAAGGGACAGAAGTGGGAGATGAAGTCTTCGGCCAATCGGAAATAAGGTGCGGGAGGAGTGAATTCTTCGCAAAGGAGCGGTGGCAATTTTTCCCCACCCTCTTCCCCTTTAAAGAACGGGATTGAACTCTGAAGCGAGGGAAGAGTTTTTGAAATCTGCATTGCAGTTGTGTCGCATAGGGAGCCAGGAATGGGAATACCGTGAAAAGGCGTACGTATAATGGGTAGGGTGGACTTTTTTTCCATTCGAGGGAAAGAGGAGGGGTTTTGAGGGGATAGGAAGGCACGGGTTAAGGAATGGCACAGGGCTATATTCCACAGAACGCTTCCTAGTGGAACTAAGCCGGCGGGATAAGAGAAAAAAGGCGTTCTTTTTTATTTCGGCCGTTTATTTCAGGGGAGGGCGTTATTATTACCGCTACCGGCTGGCCGTGTCGAGGAGAAGGGCATAAGAGGTAAGGGGTTCAATTTCTTTTGTAAGGGTGTGGGAGTTTCTCACGCCAACCTAACAGAGAGTAGGAGGGCAGTTTTAGGGGTGTATCTCCTGGAGTTTGAGGAGTAGGGAAGCGTTAGAAGAAGTTAGCACGGGGGAGGCGAAGGTGTTGTGTCTGGGGGCATTGAAAGGGATAGGAAGAGAATAAGGTGTTCGCCTTACAGACGTTTGGTGCTCAATAAAATATTCCCTCTTTTTTTTACTCCATTATGTTCTTTTCCAGAGATCTGCCTTTACGATCGGAGGAATATTGCAGACGTGCCGACCGGAGAGGTTGGGAAAAAGAACAATAGAGTCCTTTTTGATAAACCTTCGTCAAAGTTATGTCATAAAATTTTTAACGTCGCTTTTTATGTACGCCTCGCCGTAAGTCTCCTTTATTTATTAACTCGGAGATTCTTCTGGGCCGGGGCAGGGAGTGAAATAATTAAGAAGTTGTCCATAAAGCCAGAATAACTCCCCACCACTAGCTGATCCAGTGTGGTGGATATGATATCGATAGTAAAACTTTCCATATCGTTGAAGACCATTGGTGAAGTAATATCACGCTTGGCACTTCGGCGAAAATCGTAGACAATCGGTATGAGGGTGTTTGTACCATGCTGATTTCTTGTTCCAAATTCCATAAACGTTAGCTTAAGTTGGGGCTCACATACTGGCTGTACTGCCTTCGGTTCTTATAGGTGTCCAGGGGTAGAGGATTGGGCAGGAGGGGGAATACTCTGAAAGTGTTGTATCGGGATAAATTTTAGCTATATTTTTGCAGAAAAATGTTAATTTTCTCATCATTATCAGTAGTCATGATTCCTATGGTTGCTTTGAACATGTTGTTCTCTTAGCTATTTATTTTATCAGCTAGATTCTTCGTATTTAACGGAGTTTTCCTTATTAAAGTCAACACTACTGGCCTCGTATTTATTATCCCATATCAACTTCGTAATCCTACTCCTGTAATTTTTTTCTCCATGACTGAATTCATGATGGTTAGGGATTCCAGACTTTTATTATTTGATTATTTTCATACTATTAAAAAAAATCACCAGATCTCATCAATTCCGGTTTATTTCATAACCATCACTCTCAATATTTTCTTGCTACTCACTAGAACTATTTTGTACTTTAGTAATCAAAGGAAATAAATAGATTTCTAAGAAAGCATTGAGGTAAGTCTCTATCGCAGTGTAAGACGATAGGATTCGTCAGAATGAGAATATTTTTCTTGAAGACCTTCCCAGGGAGTGTCGTTGAGGGCAATGCAGTGAATGGTCCTCTTGAGATCCACGTGATCGCCCCACACCGATGGACCTCGTCCACTTGAGAACTCGACTTCATGGGGATTTGAACCCCTAGCCTTGTGGGTGGCTGTGAGGTGGGGTAAAGCGCACCAGACGCATCCAATTACGAGGCCTGACGAGGATTCCACGAGTTGCGGGGCGAACTTCTGCCAGGCGGTGGGTCCGTGGTCGCCAGGAGTGCGGAAAGGGCGCTGAATATGCTAGCAACTAGCGCCGGCGCCTAAGTGAAGACGCCTGGCGCCGGCCCTTTTGGTAGCAACTCTCCTCGTCTTCGGTCCTCGCCCCTTATAACCAAGAGCTCCTGTTCCGAACGAATAGGGGGGCACGGTAACTCCCCACCTTTTCCTTCCAGTTCAACTCGCTACCCATCATCCACTGCGCGCGAGACAACTCTGGTCCGAGTTTGCCATTCTTCGGCGTGGGAGGCAAGTCTCTTTCTCTCCACTACCCCCCTGCTTGAATTCCCGGCCGGAATTTCAAACTACGTCCCTCTCTGAATCGTGAGGGGTGAGAACAGCTTTTCCTTCTCCTCCCCACCCCACGAACCTTGCCAACTCCCTCCCACTTCCCTTGCCGTGCAGTTTCACCTTAGTTTGGTTCCTTGTACCCTGTGCGGGGACCACCTCTCTACGCGGCGTATTTAGGATGAACCTAATCACCACTATTCCGGCCGGGGCGCGTTAATTATGGCCCCAGGGGAAGTTGCAGGGAGATGCCCAAAGAATATCCGTGGGCCAGTTGAAACCGATTTGTGGGCCCGCTCATAGTTTTCTGCCCGGGGCGGAAAATCCTATTCACCCAAGTCTCTCCGCTGAGGAGAAACTTTGCATCCACCTTGTTCCTCTCATCTCTTTCAACCAGCGCTAACCCACCCCGCGGAATCGAAGTTGGGTCGTAAAATTAAAGAATGAATGCACCCGGAGTCTTGGGGAACTCAGGGATAAAGGGAGAGGGTTTGGGAAAGTAATCAGCCGATGTTATTATGCCAATGTCTTGGAAGCATCTCTCCATTCTGGTGAACGTAGGAGTTTGGGAAAGTTTTGGCACACGTGTAGGTCCTCCCAAGCCGTGATTACGTAATGCGCATATTCCTCGAGTCTTCTGTCTATCCGAAAAGATGCTCTGCTTTATTAAGTAGTTAGATTCGAGGAAAGCACCAGGGTAAAATTTCTTCTCTAAACCTCATTGCACGAAGAATTTTGATCAATGTATTTCACCTATGATTCGCTGCTCTGCGGTACCCAAAACATTTTCTCCGAGCTTGTAGATTGGCTATAAATCGTTCAATTTATCAGTTCAAAAGAGTCAAACTTCAAAAATTTAATCACACTGTGATTCAATGCACCAGGAAGTAGACTCGTAAAGCATGTGCTTTAGTTTTTAGTTACCCCATATCATTATCTATTCGGGTCAAACTAATTTGTCACCTTCCGGTTTTAGATTTTTGCTACATAATCGAGTAAATGTAGTAAATACCCTCACGAGATAAATGAATACAACGTTCACTCATTTCCCATTTACTTAACGCACTTTATTATGCAGATTTTATTTATTCCTAGCCGTTGTGTAGAGGCTGTAAATATTGACGATCTCATTTCATAGCAATCATCAATTACTCGTCACGCAGATATGCTCGTAATTTACTTTTTTAGTTCCGTCCTTTGGCTTTGGATGAACGTAGTTCCTCTCGTATTCAGCGAAATAAGTTTATATTTTGATGGTATCACCGTCGAACTTTACTAATGTTTCAAATATTTTTTTCTTACTCTCCATCGTCAAATATTTCCTTTTAGTCCATTAGCTATCTATTAATCCACAGTAATGTGCTTATTTTGGCGCACACAAAGAGTGTAGAGAAAATTCACGCATGATCCACGTTTATGATCTAAAGCGGGGACAATTTTTTATATTAAGCAGCGCCTTTTTCAACGTTATTCCGTTCATCTGTAATGTTGAGTGCTTTTAAATTTCTTCTAGAAAGATGCTTTATGGGAACAGATTTGGAATGTTTCTTTTTGTGTATTGGTGTTAATATTGCAGAAATATTTCTCCGATATTGATGATAGGAAAGTGTTTTTAAATCTAATAGATCAATTTTTATAATCATAAACAACATTGTTTTCAATTCTCTGTAACAAATAAAGAAATTTAGCATATTGCTGTAAGCATTTCTTCAGAACGGAAATTCCATTTCTTCGTTCAGCGCATATTTTTGGTTCTACAATAAATATCCATAGGAATCCATTCATTTCCAATCGAGTGGTTACACAAAGTAAAGCCTCAAACTTTGAACTGAAATATCCATAGCTTTACTTAAAAGCTTTTTTATCGTATCAGTAATAGTATTTCATTTATTTAATCCAACTGAGGTTTATAATTCAATCCGTTGATATTTTCCTTTTACATTAAATGGTTGCCAAGTGTATAGGATTTTGCCACTGATTTAGGGGCAAAGTTTTATTATATTTCCGAATTTTAATTAAAAGGTTAACCCTGTATTTCGTACATTTTGCGTTTATTGGTTAATAAAAACTTGGTTATAAAATTAAAAGGAATAACCGTGACATAAATAGGTATGCCTAAATCGTTTTCCTTTCAAAGCAGTTCCATCGCGTAAATGAGTATTTATGGCGGGAAGTAATAATCGTGGTCCAATCCCATGACGAACAAATTTATCGATGAATCATTTAGTACATAATCGATTTCATGGATTTTTTTAATTGTAGCCACCGTTAACTTCATGCCGAATGAAATTCCGACGCTTGTCACGCCTACGATTGAATTATTCATTCAGAGCATTTCCCTTCAGGGAATAATATCCGTGCGAGCTTAATTTTAGGATGCGTATGTTGGCTTTGATATTTACGTGACGCTCACCTCTTTCAGTTTTTATCGTTCCGATCGGCGTTGTGCCTCTTTCTGACTGACAGGCGGGAGAATGTCATAGTGCCAGATGTCCCAGTGTTACTTTCACGCGGTTGTTTCTTCGCTATTCCTGTACTGCTCTCCGGGCGCTGTGTCACTCGTTTTATGCTGACCACGTGAAATGATTTTGTCGTGGCGCATGCATCGGCTGTGGACGCCCGAGACCGCATCGCGTTGAAACTGAATGTCCATATCCATCCCCCTTGAGCATTGATATGGGGATGTTGATGACTGGATGATGATTCTATTTCCTATGCACTACACAAACCCGAGCATTACATTCGTTCTACATTTTGGTGGAGTTAATTCTATCGTCGGGAGCAATAAAGTGTGTCCCACGCCGGTGTTAATGCAAGTAGTTGGTAGGTAGTATTTAAATGATTTCATGTGGCGGTGACATTCATGAACTTAACACCACCGCATTGATCACTGATATTTACTTAATCATTGAGTAAATTTGCAATTATAGTAATATATCCTGAACATTTTTTCACATGCACACGCTGAACGGGATAAATCCTTTCATCAGTTAATTATTGGCTGACTCTATAATTATTCTATCTATTAATTATATCCACATTCATTTGTACATTTTATTTTATTGATGCGTTTTAGTAAAATCATTATATTTAATTCATTCTCTATCTCCATCATTGCTTCTTTCTTTTATTTGTTGGACGAAATAAGTTAGCTACCATAACATAGCCGTTCAGCTTCATTGCTAACGTATTTATGTTTTATTTCCATCTTACTGTTGTTTGTGAAAAAAATTGCACTTGTAATTTACATAAATATTTTCCATATAAATCAGATCCTATGTCTTTTGCGGTGACAGTTTTTACTATTCAATCATTTTTTGCATCAATTCACGTAGTTGTGTCTCTGTATTTACTTTGTAGGTATTATACTGAAAGTAATTCATCGAACAATCCAGAATTATGCTTATTTGTTCATCTATTAACATGTGCATATATTGAATTTCTGCATACAATAGAGGATAAATAGATACTTCGCTAGCAGTTGGATTTTATTTTCTGTGAAAATAGGGGGGGGGAAAAATACGGCATTTTGAACAACCTATTCTAATGAAAGGCGATCTGGGGTCATTTTTAAGCCCAACCGTCGAACGGAGTACTGCACTCGAAGTGTTCTCCTCAGAGCTCTCTACACGAAGGGTTAATCAACCACTGCCGAGATTTATAACTGTGCTGCGGCGAATATCTTGGAATGTGATGAGTATATTATAGCACCCACCACTGCTACTAATACGCAAATACTATTATCATTTCCCTCCGTGTCAGCGGAAGAAAGATTTCTCTTTGTTATTAGTATTCCGAGAAAATGACGCTAGCTTTGGTGAAACAGGATACGAGCGATTCGATAAAACTTTATGCCTGGTTACTAAATAGTAGAAAGTCTAGCATTTGAGAATGCCTAAACTTTCTGGCATACGATTGCCTGAAATTTTAATACATGTTATGGGTTTTCTAGCAACATGCTCAAGTTATTACTTGCTTCTTATTTGTATACAGTTATTGCGATTCGTTAGTGGTGGTCAAAACACCTATGAGCTTCAGATCTTATCCCCAGCTACTTCAAAGATGGCTATGGTGAACAGGTCTTATCCCCTGGCGGAATTTTACTCTCATAAGCTTTCAAGTTTTAAGAGGTCCTTACTTAGAAACTTTACAAGTTTCTTTTCCTTTCGTTATTGGTACACACACACGCTTTTATTTCGCTACGTTGTCATTAAATATTGCACATCTTTCTGCCGTGAAAGGTTAAAAAAATAAGTGTACTTTAACAGAAAATTGGATACTAGTCGCAGGGTCTTAGCTTCAAATGTTGTACTTATGTATCTTGTTTCTGTATTGCGGCAGTGGTGATATCCGTGAATTCGGTAATATAAATCAATTATTTAAATTATTAAAGTATTCAGTTTTATTTAAATTAGTAAAGAAAAACAAGGCACCAGGAGGAAACAAAATAAATGGAGAAATCATCAAGGCACTCGGAGTCAAAGCAAAAGATACCCTCTGCATTGAAGCTTTCGCGGCTCATGATGATAAATAATTTGACATACGGGTGTATGCCGCGTCATATATCGGATCGGAATCCGATATACGACGCGGCATACACCCGTATGTCCAATTATTTATCAAAAGATACCCTCTTTGGAAAAATCAAAAATAGCTATGACATGGGAGTATACCAGAGGAATTCCAGAAGATTGAAATGATCGCAATCCCGAAGAATCCTAGGACAGAGAAAAGCGAAGAGCACAGAACATTGAGCCTGGTGTCACACACACTGAAAATACTTACTAGGATAATGAGCAGAAGAAAGGAAAGAAAGATCGAAAGGAATCTTTCGAAAAATAAATTCTGATGCAGGAAAAACCGAGGAGCTAGGGAGGCAATACTCAGCTTAGGGATACTGGCCGAGAAAATGATACACGTAAATAAGCCGTTGTATGTGGCATTTGTGGACTTGAAAAAGGCATTTGACAACGTCGAATGGAACAAGATATTCAAGATACTGGAAGCGATTGGAATGGACTACAAGGATAGAAGAATAATCTATAGGCTCAACAAGAACCAGGTCACCACAATGGGAATGGAAGACGGAAGGAAGATAGATGCCAAAATAAATATAGGAGTCAGACAAGGATACAACCTCTCCCCAGTGTTATTCAATATATACCTGGAAGAAGCAATAAGAGCCGCAGAAGAAATTGGTATGAAGGACATCAAGGTGAATGGCGAAGAAATAAACATGCTTAGGTTTGCTGATGACATCACAGTTGTAACAGAAAGTCGAGAGGACCTGCAAGCATCCCTGACCACAATGGACCAAGTACTTCAAGAATATAATATGAGCATCAACAAGAAGAAAACTAGAATCCTAGTGTCCGGAAGAGAGAAGCTAGGGCAAATATCACAATTCAAGGAGTGAAATTGGAACAAGTGGAGAACTTCACCTACCTCGGCAGCACTATAACTTGGGATGGTAGAAGTTCGACAGACATCAAACGAAGAATAGCACAAGCTAAGGAGGC
This sequence comes from Platycnemis pennipes, assembly GCA_933228895.1. Taxonomy (NCBI): domain Eukaryota; kingdom Metazoa; phylum Arthropoda; class Insecta; order Odonata; family Platycnemididae; genus Platycnemis; species Platycnemis pennipes. The sequence goes on from OW121857.1 coordinate 86,957,292, forward strand.
GTTTATGAAAAAGAGACTACTACTGTGCTCAAAGAACCTACGGCTGTAAACAAGGAAGCACTTCATCAAAACATACGTATGGAGCGTGGAACTCTATGGATCAGAGACATGGAACATCGGGAAAGCAGACCAACGAAGCATTGAAGCCTAGAAATCGAAACATGGTGCTTGAGGCGAATGTTGAAGATTAAATGGACCGATAAAGTGAGGAAAAAAGAGGTGTACAGAAGAGCAGATGAAGAAAGGACAATATGGAAAACCCTACGGCAAAGAAGAACCAGATGAATTGGACATACCTTGAGGCACAATAAATTAGTGAGAATAATAATAGAACGGAAGATTGAAGGGAAGGTCCCGCTAGGAAGACCAAGGAAATATATATACGACAGAGAAAGAAGGACGTGAAAGAGAAAACATACCAGGGTGTGAGGGAATTAACACTGAATAGGGCAGAATGGAGGGCTGCAGTAAACCAACCCTTGGATTGAAATACTGATGATGATATATTGTATACTTATTTGACATCATTCAATCCATTTTATGGCGTCCATTATTTATTATTATTAGGGTTTAATATCATTGACTAATGACATCCTAGCTGAAAACCAGATATGAGAATTGACTAAAAATTATCCTTGTTTGCAACCTCCATCTTATGGGTTTGGACCTATAAAGTTGGCAGAGGTTGTATAACCGCCACATTCTGTTGTCTTATTGTTGGGTGTGACCGAATCATTCAGTGAGAACCGCTTCACGGTTCAGAGACTCGTGAACTCAGTCGCGGATGACGCCGATTCGATCCTTTTTTTTATTTTTCTGGTCTCCCAGACCATTTTTGAGAGCCGATCTTTATCGGATATCGGCCGTCGCTCTCGCATCGGTTAGCGGTGCCAAAAATTAACTCAATGAAGTATGTCGCGCGGAGGGTCGAATGATTGGTGGTCTCGCGGTGCACAGATACAAACGCACACACACAAAATGCACGCAAAATGTGCACACCCAATTTCGGCGTCGTTTGGACCTCAAATGGGTCCCGGAGGGAAGAGTGGGGTGGAAAAGTATAGTGGTAAGGGAGCCAGAGGTATGGTTACCAACGTGGGAAAATAAATAAGAGTTTTCCATTATAAGGTTAGGAAATGAGGTAGATTAGTTTTGAGTAATTTTTAGAACAGTTGAGTGTGCACATTCTGCTTAGTTAACATTTTTAGTTTGAAATGTGGTTGAACTATGGTGAAATGTTATATGTATACTGTCATTGGTAAACCTGTAAAATATTTGTTGAAATATGTCAACAGCATTTCCTCAACAGAAACGTAGACATTTAACTGATGGTGTTATCCGCTTTGCTGACCGTCTTTCAAACCATTGGGGTCATATTGATTACAAAATATTAATTTATATCTTAAGACTATGAAAGATAAATTAGATTTCTTGCTTGTCAAATCTTTGTTCCATACCCTAGCACGTTGCATTAAAACCTATAGCACAAACATTTTGACATAAACCCTGTTTTTGGTTCATCCCCTGATAAATACTGTTTTGGATTTTGACGGCATTGCGTATTTGTAGATGGCTTCGTTAACTAAATTAGGGCATCGTGTGGCTAGTATTTGTTGGAATAAATCAGCGTCAGGAGGATCATGCGGTACTACTGAAGCACCGTGTTTTTCTTGTCAAAACCAGCCATTTTAAAAGTCAAAGATCTACAGGATATCCGTAACATTGCCGCGTTGTCGAGTAAAATCGCCTGTGGATGGTCTCAAAAGGAGAGAGAGGAGTTTTTTAAAAATTTTGTCGAATTTCTGGAGTCTCCCTACGTCTCTGGGGGAGAGTTGGCAAGCGTGGCTCCGAGGGCAGGGAGTTCGGGGGGAGTTGGGGGGTGTTGGAAGTTAAGGTGGAGGGGGGAGCAGGGTAATTTATTCGACCGAGTCATCGGAGTGTGGTCCATTGGCGCTGTTTGCATAACAATCGGCGCAGTCATTGATGGGCATTTTCCGCACAGACGCGTCTCCCGCGAATCGATGGTGGCGCCATCGGTCGTGTCCCGCGCGAACGCTCCGACCAGGCGTCCCACGCACCGGTGCGTGTGTCGTCGGCAAACGCACGGAGAGGTGGTGCCCTCCCCCTCACCCCTTGCCTTGCCCCCACAACCCCCCCCCCCCCATTTTGTCACCGTCCTTCATCCTCACTCTTTCACCACCCCCCATGGGAACGTTAGCACCGCGCTTCGGTAACCTAACGAATTGAATTTTTTTATAAATATTTTTCGTCCCTTCCCCCAACAATGCGGGTGGTGCGAACTCAGGCAATATCCCATCACGCGTCCATTGCGAAGGTAAAGGTGGAAAGAGAGAAATATTTCTCGGACTATTGTTGAAAATCCACTATAAATTCCAGAAAATACAATGGTAGTTATATTCCAAAAACTGCGAATGTAGGAAAATCATCATCTTCTTTGAATTATGAGTTTTATGATTTATTTTTTCTGAAAGGCCTGGATTCGAACTACGACCTTTTGACGTTTCTCAATGGAGTACATGTCCCTAAGTTATTAGAGAGTGATTCTATTATTGTGGGTCCGTCGGGCGGGACGTTAAGCCATTGTGTTCTCTGCCAGTTTACTTCAATGTATTCCCAACGCCGGGTTTCTCCCAACCATCTCGCTTATTTCTACTTTCTCCTATCTACCTGTGTAGATGTACCTTCTCTTCCCAAAAAAACAGCAGCAAGGACTTCATGCCTAACGTTTTTCATACGTTTTTAGATTGGATTACATCCTATTGAAAAGGAAAGGAAGCCATATTGCAGATAATTTCCTCAATCTGTAAATGGGAGCTATGTTGACTTTGGTCCCAAAATTTATGCTACCTTGTTACAATTTAAGACATAAACAAATCAGAATGTTTTCAGGTCAGCAATGCTTTACTTTATAGGACCAAATATCGCCGTTTTGATTTCAGCCTTGCCCATGGATGTTTTGTTTCCATCAAAAAAACTAAATTATTCTGGTTCTTCAAGGGTCCTAAATCTAACTTTCACAAAACATTATTAATTCAATTCGTTACATCCTTTTTTTGGTCCGAAAATGAGAAAATTGTGTTTTTAAAATTCTACATACAAATTATTTTTATTGATATATTTCTCTTACATTTTTTATAAGGGAACAATGGTAATACATTTTATGGCTGGTCACATTGCTATCTTGCAGGTGTCGGTGCATTAATATTCCTTGTACTAATTTTTAGCGTACGTAGGTTGAGAATGGCAGAGAAAAATAACTAGACATTATTTAAATGCAAACATTTGTATATAAGGATATTATTTATTCATGAAAAATTAATATTTAAGGTGTAAAGTATGTACATTATCCTCAAACAATTAATTTGACTTTATTTTTTCCTCTCAAACACTGAGTATCATTTTGTATGAACTACAAACACTCTTGAAAGGTCCGTCAGCTAGTACACAATTATTATTTTATTTTAAAAGAACACTAACGTTATCCATTTATATATATTAATTTTGTAGCGTGTCAGTCAGTCCGTCACTCTGTATCCGTTTTGTTTCGTTCTCTCCCCAACTTTAGGCTCAAAGAGTGAGGTTTGGTGCGTTGAGTGTGGATTCTCTGTCTGTATGATTTGGTAGTAGTTTTGGATTTTTAGCATTTTTTGGTGCAGAGAAAAATGGTTTTTCCCCATCTTTTAACATGGGAAACCGTTTGCTATGCATATTTTTTTACGCTGATAAGTAAATGTGTTTACCTTTTTCGTAATTAGACAAAAATTGGATTGAAGAATTAGAAGAGAGTGGAATTAGTTTCATCAATCAATTTTGTGAGCATGAAAATATTAATTGACGTTTTCGATGTACAGATATAAAACAATTTTTGCCTACCGGCCCCGATCTTGTGTATGAAATGTGAATATCAAAGCTAGGCGTTTTTGAGTAATTTTCTAATGGTTGAAACAAGGTTATAAAAGTTTATTATGTACTAATATTCGTTGCTGTCGTTCGAAAATACACCCATCATTTTAAAATTGTCAATGGCTATTCGACACTCAAACCATTCGTTTTATTTTTCACTTTAAAATAAAACATTCACATATATTCCCACCAAAAGATAGTCATTTCGCACATTCAATAAACCAGATTAAAAACAAGTGTTAGAAAAAACTATGAGTGGACACAATAGGCTCAACTCTGTATTAGTCATATAGAAAAAGAGTTGCATTTAGAGCTGTTGGGCTGATTACAATGCGTCTTTAATTTTGCGTAGTAAATTCACTTCATGAAGAAATTTTAGAACGCAATCGGCACGCTTGAAATTATCACCCAATACCTAGGTAAGATCCACAAGAATATAGTGGTGTTTGTATTCCATACTGTATTTTACACAGTCGACAAGCAGGTGTTTCACCTGAAATAATTCCAAAAGCTCAAAAAACCAATTGTTACATAAATCTACCGAAACGATTCAAGAAATATATTACACCAACCTTTACATCGCTTTGGGTATAATGTTCACAAAATATCGTCAATACCATTCGATCGACTGCATTGAAACCTCCTAGAATATTCCATTTTTCATCAATTTTAAAAAAGACATTCACTTACTTGCCAACCTGAAATATTTGAAAAGGCTTACAGGACCAATTCTATTTTTAAACCACCCAGACAATCCCAGGAAAATATCATCGCCACCTTTGCATCGGTTTGGGTGTAATTTTGTACCGTGTCAGTCAGTCATTTCGTATCCGTTTTGTTTTTTCTCTCCCAAGTTTTGAGCGAAAAGGGTTTGGAGGTTTGGTGCGCCGAGTGTGGATTCTCTGTCTGTATGATTTGGTAGTAGTTTTGGAGTATTAGCAGTTTGTAATGCCGAGAAAAATGCAAAATCTTGGTTTTTGAAAGTGGGAGTCAACATACAATGTAAATATGGTGTAGAAAAAAGTACAAAAACATAAAGGATAATTAGAGTGGGACACATTTCTGTATTTGTAAAATAGCCATTTCCTTCTCTCAGCATTCGAAATGCTTTTGAAAAGTGGGTGCACAAAAGTATAAAGAAATGCAAAGACTACTTTGAGTACTGGAGCAGTAACTGCCTGAAGCACAAGCACTACTGCCACCTATTGGTAATGTGCCACAGGAGGTTCCAAAAACTTTGTAAGAGCTCATTTGACACTAGAACACAATGTTAAACTCAAGAGCACACCAGATAGACTGCCGGACGCAGGTCTGTTAGTAGATAATTTAAGTCTCCGATTGTAACCATTCTGTAATTTCATTGGGTATAATCTGGCGTTGGCTGACTGAACAGAGCAACGCGTTGAGGTAGAGCTATTAATGTCGTTACTGTCACCTACAATTTCCTATTATCGATGCCGATTTTGCTGAAACTTCGATTTGGAAAAGGGATTCGTGTATTGCTGTTTTCGGATGAAAGTTTCAATTTTTTTTTCTATCGCCACCTAGTGAGCGGAATGATGCCTTTTGGATTTCATTGCTGTGTCCTTTCACCAGCTTATCAGCTCCGTGGCTTTATCTGGATACAAATAAATTTATGCTCGAATATCAACAGTGGAAGCAATAAAACGAGGCGGAAATTAACATTAAGCTCATAAAAGGACCAGACATCATACTTTCTATTATAGCTTCATAAACACATGCAGTCTCGTAACGAAGCTTTCTCTCACAAATTCCCCCAAGTCCCTGTATCGGACCATAGTTTTGAATGTTTTTTTACGTTTTCGTAAAATATGATTTACATGGTGATTTAATGTGTTCGTAATATCACCATGAGAATTATTGTCCTGTGGAACATACCTACGGGAATAGCCTGCGGGGGCGTGTAGTGAGTGCATGCTCTCATAAGGGTTCTATTCATAGATCATAGGGCGTCATTGCACATGAGCCAAGTGAATTAATATATCATCATGATGAGATAAAGCAGTCTGATTTTCTTTCAAACATCCTTGTGTAGATATCACCAGAGAATATAGGAAATTAACAGAAGTTACAATACATAAACTTTCAGCAGGTTAATGGAGGAATTACAGCTGTTAAAATAGCCAGCAAAGCAGAGTGAAGATGATCTATGCATGTTATAAGTAAAGAGCGTTTTGGTGCAAAAATTCTTATTAAATACTGTATACTTAAAAAATACTGGTAAAGGAAATTATTATTGCCCTAATACTATCAGCAAAGAATTTATAAACAATTCTATTGGCATTCACCTTCCTTGTTTGTCCTCTAAAATTCGGTAGCATTGCTAAATTTAGGCCATTTTATGTGTAAAAGATTACTATCATGTGAAGTTTGATGAGAAAGTACAGTTAATGTTGGCATTGAAATGACATAGTGATAATAGAACCCAAAATTATAGCATGCATATTGATTTCATCCTACATGATTATGGTTTTTGGCTTCCATAGCAGTCTTTAATAATGGCGAAGAGAATCCATGTAATAATCTTTTTCATAAAAACTGATCAAGAATATTAGATTCATATATTAAATTATATCCTACGATATTCTTGATGATTTATCTTTTTATTGTAAATTGCAACTTTCACGGCTTAGTCAGGAAATAATAAGTGAAGTTATATATTCTTATGCGAAGAAAGAAGTAAAAAGATGTCAAGAATTAGAATGGTGTTTTGCACTCGAGAACGTTGCTACTGACCGTTGCTACTACCTTTACTTCTCAAAACGAACCTCAAAAGACGCTCGTAATACGCATGGTAGTTTAAGATATAATTAGAATTCAACAAAGACAATCGGTCGTTATAAGCTGATTGGTTTTTGGCATTTTTATATTCAATATTTGAGATTAACGTCTTTCTAATCTTCAGACTAATTCCAAATTATAATTCACGTGATATTTGACTGATTATTGAGCGTATTCCTGTTCATAAATTTCCTTGCAGTCATTGTATCAATACTTTCATTAATTCACACTTGTTGCCTCAGGCGATTAGGCAACCATGTAATTATTATATACAACAGGGGATCTTTAAAGGAAATCATACTATTGCATTTTACTCCGTTAAATTAATATATTCCAAAAAATTGTTTCTTAAGGAAACGTCATTATACTACTCAGAACCTGCTAACGGCTGATCAAACGTAGCCATTCACAGTTGTCTTATGAACAACGTTGGAAATGCGTGTATCTTGCTAATTTGCCTTTCCTCAAAGCAGCCGTTACCATTGAAGGAAATATATTCGCCTTACGTATTTTTCAATGGAAATTCTGAGCCCGCACGAATTTGTAAAGCGAAAAAATAGTGAATCTATGAAATTGGATTTGTTTGTAGGTAACTCAATTCTTACTCGATGCACCGTAATGACTGCTTCTGTCTCGACCCCTCCCCCTTCTTTATTTTTCTTTGTTCCCAGTCGATACTCAGTTGTGAATATTTTTCTGAGCGTTGTTTTTATTCATCCCTTTCATTTCGCCCAATCCACCATCCGCACCGTTCTCCCGGGGGGTAAAAACAAACAGGAGGGATGGTGAAAAGAAATAAATACGGCAAGGGGGTGGGAGGGTGGTGTGAGGGAGGTTGGGGGAGTTAGGGAGGAGCAACTCATTGGCAGATAACAAGCGCACGGTATGATAAACTGTTGCGATGAATGTTGAGGTGCATTAAAGGGACATTTCAGCGGGAAGGTTTTGGATAGGTTATGGGGTGGATGGAGGGGGAAGCTCTCGATGGGAAACAAGAGACTATCGCATTCATCACGGAATGCACGAAAAAACTGCACGTATGAATCCAATTTACTCGGAGAGAGGACGGCATGGGAATGAGGGTGGTGGGTTGGAGGGTTAGGCTTTCGGAGGGGTGGGAGGTGAAGCGAAAGTTGGCGGGGAATTGGTAGGGGTTAGTTCGAATGTTTAGTAGTGGGGTGGAACGGAGAAATAACTCGAGCGAATCAGATTGGCGCGTTGAATAAAAGAAAATAAGGGTTTCGCGTGCAAAATAATAGGCTTGCTAGTGGAGGCAGGAGTGCCTGTGTTTCGCGGGACGAACGAAACGTGGCCTGGTGAATTTTAAAATTGGAATGTTTTTCGAAGTTGGGGAGGAGGGATTTTGGTGGGGGGGGGGGGAGTGGTTGGACGAAAGCTATTATGCGCGCTCGAGTGAGGGAATCGAAGGAGGGAAACGAGTGTCGAGACAATTAGGAGGAAATGGCGAAGAAACGCGAGTCTGTAAATGCCGCAGAGACTGAGGCGTCGGAACGCGGCACTGTTCCCTGAGTAAAGGAGATGTGATCGATTGAATCACTCCACAAGACGATGCGGTAGTATCGATTTTCGCGTACACTTTACCCATCTCTGGAACCGTGCGCTAACCTCGATATGCACAGCTGCAACAGCAATGATATTTACACTATAAACTTTATTTCGCTCTAATTTATTCTTAGTCTCGTCCGAATCTTTATTCCTGATATGAAAAATGCCATAACGTACTAATTAAAAAATGCTCTTAGCTACTTATGCTACTTATGTACTAATTTCATCATAAATGTTTGTTGGCGTGAAAATATAAGACAAATAAACATACACAAAAGACAATGCATGAGGAAAAACCCACATGAAGACTAAGAATTACACATTAACCGTAAAACATCATTCCAACGCAAAACCACGCGACTTATGCTTAAGTATTTTATATTTTAACTAAACAACATTCATTGTCGTCATTTCAGTAAATATTTATAATATTATAATATATAATCTCTTACTTTCACAAGTTTTTGTGAGTTTACATGCATCAACCAAACCTTTACCTATAATTCGGAAAAGTTAATTTTGCACTCTAAGCAATCATCATTTGTTGGCACTTTCCTAACATATATTTGCTTGTTTTGTTGCAACACTAGTTTTACCCTTCCAAGATCTCGTTTGGCAACTATCATTTAGGAACTTTTCTAAGCTTGGAATAAAACCTTATGTCATCGTTGAATCAAGTGCAGACGTCATTTGAGGGCAAACCAGAATTCCCCTATCGCGGCCAAGGAGAATGATTTTTTTCTCCGTGTAATTCAGCTACTGTAACGCCGTTTAGGTTCTTGAGGCCTATTTGCGGTCCTATAATTTGTCTTTAGAGGGATTAATGTTATAGTTGTCTGATAAAAAAGTTTATTTATAAAATGCGGACACATAAACGTTAGAGAAATACGTATTCGTTTTGCTGGTTCATCAATGTAATGGCTATGTCTTTCGGCCAACTTGATCAGAACCTTTAAAAGCATTAAAATTTTTCCACATTTGGGTAGATATTACCCTTAGTTCCTGATTTTGAATGACAAATTAGACACTTTTCCCAGTGTTTTCAATCGTTTACGTGCAGTTAGTTTAACGATTATTTATCTTTTATGCAACTACTATTGGTAAAATCTTTCATAATCATATCGTTTTTTATAGTACAATTTTCGTCGATGCTTTAGTTTTATCTTATTCAAATTAGTTGTCACAAAATATCTTGGTTATGAAGCATGTATGGTTGTGATTCTCGGTTGAGGTGTATATTAATGCCAAATGCGTAATTCAGTCTTTGCCGTTTGCAAGAACGTATTCCTAATGCTAAAAAAACGTTTGTAATTTATTTTTTATTCGTCTTAACATTATTACTACCTATGCTCCAAGTGCATTTACTCATGATTTTTTACGAATTATTTTCCCAGGTGCAACATTAATTCTTTTTTCAAATTTTGACTCCCATTAAAGCGAATGTCCGCCAGTGGTGAATTTTCTTGACATTTGAAGTTCTTTGATGCGAGCGGTAGAATTCCAAGTTCTTACGCTGCCTTACACATTCCATGCCACACACCGCAGAGGTGGTCTTTCAGGATAGTCAGTGGATAGAGATGCGTTATAGAAATTTCTATGAGAGAGAAACTTGGGTATGAAGAATTATTTGAAAAAAAAATGCGAATGTTTTTATTAACGCCGCCCAAATAGCTATGGCTGTGGCCTATATCTGTGAAAATATATAAATAAAATATATTCAGGTGTGATATGGTGGAAACGTTCCATATTGATAGAAAGCAATTGCAATTTTCCACAAGTAAAAATTTATTCCGACTAGTGTCGATGCTACTACATCATTGTCAAGTTAAGATGTATAAGACAAAGATGTAGTAGCATCGAAACTAGTCGGAATAAATTTTTGCTAGTGAAAATTGAAATATCTTTCTATTAATAACTGTGAATACAAGTTAAATGATATTAATTGCCAGTACTTGGTCATGACTTATGAAGGAGCATTGAAGAATAATCGTATCCAAATATTTTGAGACCTAACTACATCTTATGGTTTTGTGAATCACATAAACGAGATTGGCAAGTTAGACTTATGCAAGGCATATTATATTGCAAAAAAATTATGGATCAAAGTAGTCGTTGCATGATCAAGTTTATGGTTTAATACGCATGTAGCCAATTGTCAGTAAAATAAGAAAGGCTGTTAACCCTATTAATTCCTCCTACCACTGCATGTACTGTTTTCTGTATCACATAAATTCTTAGATTAGAACGATTTCTATGCCAGTACCACACATTTGTTGCGTTTATTTATTGAGTAGCATGTGCCACATGTACAACACTATTTACTACACATTCTATCATTTGCTTGAAATTACTCATCGTTGATTTAGGCAAGCCGGCGGTCCATGCTTTGCCTAGCACCATCTCGTGTAACACTCTGGCTCCTTTGCTGTTGTGAATGATTTTTGAATAGACTTTTATCTGGATAAAAAACCCTCTAGAGGTATTACATATATAAACGGCTCCAGTAATACAAATTTAATAGCCTTGAAGTGATGTTCATGTATTCTGTTCATGCATCGATAATTCACTGCAGATTTTGCCCCTGGTCATGCAAACTTGTGTTCTCGGGTTAGGGAGAGTGCTTCAGCCACCATGCCAAGCGTATCTATCCTGGTAGGTGTCGAGTAGCGTGTGATACCGGCGTAACAGAGATCAAAACCACTAGATTAGTGGCAGCGTGAACTGATCACTCTCCAGATTGCGATGGACAGGGTGCAGGGAATGAGCGAAACCCCTGGATGTAAGTCGAAGAGACCACGATCTGATGAAGTAACTCTCCGTTGCTGCGATAATTTTTGTGCCCCTCTCGGTTTCATTCCGAATAATCTCCTTCCTCTCCACTCAACCGTTTTCGAATCGATCCTTGCACTCGAGCTGAAATACCTGTAATGCCCTCCTTCCTCTCCCCCCCTCCCTCTCCATCCCTCCCTCGCCAAGCAGAAACCCTGCATTCACATCCCGGATGCAAATTGTGCGATAATTCCGAGAGATAGCGGGGAGCGGAATATCCGCGGGGATTGGGAGTCGACGTCTGCGCCAAATGCTTTCCTTCCTCGCCCACCCACCGACCGAATACACAGAGCGTAGAGGGCCCGCAGAGCCCGCGGACATCACAATAGGGCCCTTCCCTTCCCGCCCCACCAGCTCACGGGCCTCCGTCATGAACCAATCTCGCGAAATACTTCCGTGCCCATTTTTTTTAACTTTTATTTTTCCCTATCCAGCCCAAAGGGAGCTGGCCGCTCGCTGTATCCGCGTACCTGGTCTAGTTCGAGGTTTCAATTTGCTCTCTCGTGCAATTGCCCCTTCGAGTTGGGAGAAGAGCCTTCTGGATTCGAGTGGGCGGGGTCCAATGCGGTCCCTTCGCCTTCCGACCACGAAGCGAGCGATATGCGGCGTTGCCAAATCTTTTCGGTGTGTGGGAGTGAAACGCAAACCACTCTGCACTTGTGTTAATATTTATTTACGATATCTGAGTCTAAAATGGATACCAGAGTACCAGGTTCGTGACTTCAAGTGAAGGGATTTTAGTCTAGGAGGTATTCATCTGCCCAGGAACGTCACATTTATATCAATCTAATTAAATGTAGACAATGGGTGCGTATTACCACGTCCATTAATTAGAGTTTAAAAAAAAGAGAAAAGTGAGTTTAACTCGAGAAAGTTCAAAATAGAATGTGGTTTGGGGTTTTACTGTTACATACGTCATACAGAAAGAAAGAGTAACTGTTAGTACCTCTAAAGAATACCCTATAAGCCACCGCAAGGATATGTGGCTGAGGTTAACTAGCACATGCACCTGCCCTTCAATAATATCGAGAAACCAAGAATTTCCTTAGTAAAAGTAAACCATTACAATTATGCCTAGCAATTTTGATGTGTCAAATCTCTATCCCAGTTTCTGGCTTTAAAATACCGGTTCACGCATTTCAAGTAATAAATCCTGGAGGCAAACATGTTATTCTATGTATTATTCGAAGTAGAATCATTTCGTGAAATTCCAGTAGTGAAATGTGGAGAGCGGTTCATTGAAGACTGCCAACAATATATAATACCTATGATTTTCACAAATGGGAAAGTGTGGCAACTTGATCATAGGCAGCAACTGATTTGGAAATAATTGCAGGCAGGCGCAAAACAACTTTTATTAAATTGGAAGTGAAATTATATAATTGCATAAAAATGTGGTGATGAAATGATTTGTTTTTAAAGACGTATGTGGTGGTGACTGATTTACCCCACACATCCTGTGTCAGATTTCGCATAGAAAAACGTTGCCAGAAGTTGGATGTACTCATTGTACCACACTCTAATAATTTTAGATTATTTTTTATGGGCATTGGTAGTAAAAATAGTTTCATTCATCATATAAATGATGCCAAAATAGCTATACGCTGTACTAGATACCCTTAGTTAAAAATAAATTTTTGTTGCAAACAAAATTATTTTGGTACACCTCAGTTACCACGAGCAATCACGGAAGGGTTAATTGAATATTGTATAACAATCAAATTCACCTAAGTAAAGGAGCTACACATGGTATATAGATTCTATAAAAATTCACCATCCTGTGGGACATACAACGCACCTGTGCCAGAGTGCGATCTCGAAAATCATAGGCAATAATACCAAAGGAATAGAAATAGCTTTCCTATTTCAGAGCCCAAAAAACTAATAATGTTCCTATGTCTTATACTTTCTTCACTTGGCTACACTCATTCTATTTGAGTTACCTTCTTCTTTGCTTCTTATTTTTGAGATTTCTGACGAATGGAGACTTGGGCATTGGCTTCGGTATTCTATTCGGTAGGCAGAATACTACTCTTGAAGTGCTCTTCAATTGCCAATTGAGTAAAGACTGGTGTAGCATTGACCTCAGCCACAATTTTGAGCCTTGTACCTCGCCCTGGAGAGCAATTACTGTATAAAGTCACCAAGCCAATCATATTAAAACGTACGGTTCAGGACGGTGACTTAAATAAAGCGTCAAAGAATGGGGTCGTTTACCACATTTTTTATTGCCGAATTTGATAGAGTTTGTAAAATTAAAAGACCCATATTTTCCGTTTTTTGATCCGTCAATTATTTCTTGGGTTATAAACGGTGAAAAACATGTTTTTAACCCTTTCGGAAGAGTGGGCGTGGTGCAACCTCTGACGTAATCGACTTCGTCCAATCACAACTGAAGCTACTTCGTTTATCGCAAAAGGGGGGGACAGAGCTGACTCTGCCAATAGGAGTGATTGCGACAGGATCTATGCGAGCAGACCTTCCGGGATCCCGCCTCCACACCCTTTCCTTCCCTAAAAGCAGTCAAGGACGAAAGGAAAATGACGTCAATGATATCAAAGCATATTCTTCGGAGGGAGTCACCTTTTGCTTATTTTAATTTTTGATTTACTAGTGAATTGTTGTGGTTAGAAGATTAGTTTTTTTCGCTAAAATTCGTTTTTCGTTTCCATCTAACCATTTTGTGTACAAAATTGCGATTTCGGTTCCGAGTAAACGCCCTCATTATGTAAGAAAATATTTCACACAGGTAAATCTAATCGTGCGAAGAGAAAAATAATTTATAGTATATTTGAGGATGACAAAGAGGGCTGTAAGCCTTCGAGTTAGTCAAATGATTCGGGTGCGGGGATAATGGAGGATTACGGCCAATTTAAGATATATGTAAATCGCTGCGGAGATTTTAACTACGCCTGAAGGCCACAACTTCCTTTAGAAGTTTATAAACGTTGTGAAATTTTGGCAGTTATAGTTTATATTCACACCTTTAGAGTACTCGGGGTAACGTCCTTTTAATCTTCCATGAATTCCCTCTCAGAAGAATGGCATCGTTCTCTAAAGGAATCCTCTTAAATGTTTCTAAAAAACCACTCGCTGCATTGGGGAAGAAGCTGCCTTCAAAATACCGCGTGCCCTTTTCTAGCGCCTACAGATGAATCTATAGTTCCTCTTAAATATTTTGACTGTCGTAACCGATGGAAATTGTATTTCCAATTGGTGGCTGTAATAAACTGAGATACTCTCTCAACTACCGAAAATATGAAAGGCATTGCTCTACCTATTGTCATTTCTCCATATGGTGTTAGGGGACATCTGGCAGAGAATGCAATATCGTCACTCTTTTAGTCGTAGTGTGTAAATTTTTCCGTAGTTATTTTTGTTTTAGAGTTCGTACTACAGTATAACTATCTATTTGGTTACATTGCTGACAATAAGACTATGCATGGAAACATAATACTGTAAAATATGCCCCTTTCAGGGTTATTTCTCTAATTGGCTTATGTTTTTTTTTAATGTGTTAAATACAGGACTTGCAAGATAAGTGGTAGTTTGCCTAATACCTAAATGTTCCATTTTTTATCATTTGCGTGTGTTATGAATTACTTCTTCGTGCGTATTCTGGCCATGATCGCATGTTTGTTGGTAAACCTACTGCAGAATCCATTTGTGATTCACGAAGATAGGCGTAGCCTGTATCGCATAGTTGTAAATTCTGTAATTTTACTATTTTGAACATTTTCCCCTCGATTTTCCTGTTCCTTGAGAATACCTTTAATGCAATGGAGATGATGTTTTATTTCAAGAGTTAGAGAGTCCTGGAGTAGGGCTGTGGTCTTTTAGGGTAGTTGTCCTATCATCATCATCATTAGTCAGCAATCCTGTGATTGGTTTGACGTAGCTCACCACTGACTTCCCGTATCGACTAATCTCTTCATATTTACGCACGGTAATCATAAACGCAATTAATGGGAAGGTTATCTGGCGGAGAAACTAAGTCATTAACAACTAAGTTTCTATGGTCTCACCACCTGGATTCGTGTTTTTAGTGCAATGCATAGGATTAGCAAAGAGAGAAGATATACAGAGATTAACGGTGCAAATTTTTACGTTCCCTGTAATCGGTATAGTTGCAATATATTAAGTGATTAGCTCGTGATAGCCTTGAAAACATGAAATTATAAAATGAGGTACACATTGTGTTGCTGTGTAGAACCAGACGGCCGTGGAAATACTTTGAATACGGCTTAAATAATTTGACGCATATAAGTATAAATATTTCGCCACGTTTATTTTAACTCAACCGTTCGAATTTAAGCAAATGTGGAGACTTTTAACCGTTAGAGAGGTTTTTACACTCTATTTTCCACTGTAAAATTCGATTTATCGTTTGCTCAATTGAAGTTAATGTTCAGCGTCCATGTTTAATTATCATTTTGGTAAATCATTAGCCCATTTCTGATACACAGGCCATCTAACGAAAGCTAATTTTAAGGTTCCTCATTCAATCATCTCTAAGTATATGAACATAGTCCGACGACAAAATTTTATTTTAATATAAGGCCCAATAAAGTTTGATGGAATCCCATCCGCTTTATAGCAGATCGCTTTTCATTTTAATAACTGAATTGCGAAGGGATTTTCCAAATATAATTATGGCGCTTTTGCAATTTCGGATCAATGAATTTTTTAAATCCCTTATAATATAGCGAAACAGCCTTTAATGGATAAAGGTAACTTTCTAATGGAGGTGAATATCTGTTATTATTCTTATGCTACACAAAATTGTTTTGAACGGTAAATCCTAATTGAAATAAAATGTTTTTTATCATTTTGTCTGCATTGTGCACTGAGTGATATTCACAAATGCATAAGATGTACATTTTTCAAGGCTTCATCATATTTTCATTTAAAAAGAGATCCTTCGTTTAAGTACATGTATGTGTAATTTTTTTTATGCTGTTCAAAAATTTTGACAATATTCTAATTCGCATTTGAGTTTCAGTGTTTCAGTTTCATTAGATAATAGTTGCGATCGAATGGTGTTTTCCAGAATGATCGTTTAGTCGAAAAAATGAATAGCAATTACAATTTAAGAAATATATATATGCATATATTTAAAAATCATAATTCGGCACACAACATTTAAATTGAATAAACTAGATGAAACTAAAATTATGTAGTTAAATTTAACCATTTACCAGTGAAATGGATGTCCTCAGGCTTTACTTGTTTAACCGCATGATGGTAGCAAGGAGGAAAAAACTCTTAGTACGATTCTACAAGTTTATTCAGAGATCTACCTAGGTTTCGATTGTACTACAAGACCTTGAAGATGATTGTACTACAATCGAAACTTAGGTCGGTGTCTGAATAAACTTGTGGAATCTTACTAAGTGGTTCTTTCTCCTTGCTACTTGGTACCAGTTGTAATGCGCTATGGTATGTAGCCTAATATTTTTGGGGAAATAAATTTAGCTAATAACTCTACTGTTAATTTCCCAAAAAACGAAAAAAAATATTTTGCACATTAAATGGTTTAAGCCCTCTCCGCGATAATGGGAATAGCGTTACAAGATACAGTTCACACCAGAGCTCTATTTCTACCATGCTAATTCTCTGCAATTAGTATGATATAGTAATTCATCTAGTTCATGCCGTTAAAGTCAGTAAAATTCTATGAAGGGGTTCATCGTGTTCACTGAAACTGGTAAACACTTGGCGAGTTTTCGAAGGATCACGATTTTGACGGAATCAGATCAAGTATTCTTCAAAGTATCCAGGATATCCAGTATCATCGCAAATGAAATCACGTTTAATATTACGATATTTCAGCACAGAGAATGCTAAATAAATCAGGTACATGCTATATCTGATGCCCATTGTTGTTACCGTATGGATAATGTTCTTCTGATATGTATATAAAAACTTTTCTCTGGCAATCTTTTATATATAAGGGTCTCTTAAATGAATTCGGCATTTTTAGACCATGTACATGAAGTTTTTGGCGTACCAGCCATAGTATCCAATTTACTAATGTACCGTCCTGGCAACGTAATGGCACGTAATTTGAATCCCACTTTCGCATTGAGTTGGTTTTTCCCTTTAAGTTGTAAAATTAGTTTCTGTAGTGCGATGCAGCGCCAGCAGTTTCGATGGATAAAAACTAGATACGTCTGTTATTACTTTCTTTCCCACGTGATTAACAGACTAAAGAAAGCAGGGTAGCTGAGAAATTAAAGTCGTCCGCTTATTAAAGAAAAGATTGTGACCCATGTAGTTCACTTGTTCCGTCCGCGAATGTTGAAATTTCTGACAACATTTTTGCTAGCTCTCTTGCCATGGCAGTCAGGTCAATGATTTCGGGAAGCCGTTTTATTGATATTTCTTTAGCGATGGCCGTCTGGGTGCTGTCTTCAGAAACTCCAACATACGCCAAAACAACATGGGAAAATGTAGAGATCATCCAAACGCTACGGAAACCAACGAGCAAGGGAACCAAAAAAAAATATGTACCCTCACTTTAATTGGTCGCGGGTAAAAATATCAAAAGAGTGAGATTCTCACGACTTCCGTGGTTTTATACACAAGTGCTAGCCATAAGGCAACCGGATAACACGGTTTTCGGCCACTTGAGTCGCTTCGGCTCCACAGTAACGAAGATTTCGTTCTCCCGTCATAATAATTTTTCACATGAGTGGGTCGAAATTTTCACTTCGTTGGCACCTTTACCTCTTCGTTTACTGCATCGAGATGGCACGTTATGACACGATTTGTTCGGACGTGAAGTGGTGTGGGCAGAGGGGGGGGGGGGGGGCACGCATGGCTTTACTCTCGTTTGCGTGTGTGTTTGATGAGGGGGTGGATTGCCTGGAGCAGGCCGAAACAAACGAGGGTTAGAGAAAAGCCCATTTGACCCTTCTCGCGTCAAATTTACCCCGTGCCACCCCTATCCACATTCAAATGACTTCATTTGAAAAGTGTTTGTGAGACAGCAAGTTTCAGGAAATGCTCAAGTCATTAGTATTTGTATGAAAGGAGATGAATTGTTTTTTTATAAATATATTCGTAACATAGGTATGACTACCTAATCCATATATATATGGATTTACTGTGGAAATATTACGTGAAATAACTACGTATGACACGTTTTTATGTGTCATTTACGAATTATTTGTCATTTACGAATATGCATGTAAGCATATGACCAATTGTATTTGGCAGTATATCTTATCCCTCAGCATTAGAAGTACTTCCAATTACATTTACTACAGAGTGATAAAATATCTCCTCTCTGCTTGCCTAATTATTTCTCTATTTATACGATGTTTGATATTTTCAGAAAATACTAGCCCGAAGAATCCATTTATCCTGCCCGTTTTTCAAATCGTTAATTAAGAACCATAGCAATTTTAAGATTGAAAACCATACATTATCATGCAATTATATATGATAGTTCTCTGAAATATTATTCCACGTACCAGTAAAAATGCCTAAACACAGAAATATATAATACTGGCACGTTTCAGTAGCCTTTTTTCCGCTCCTTATTCCTCCCCTTCCATAGCCCCACCCACTCTTAACTCTTCCTTTTCTTGTCCCTCCCATGGCGCTTAACCAGAATATTTCCTTTCATCATGCTCTCTGCCATGTCTAACATTATTGGATTTGCATGCATGTGCATATTTATGCACTGATACAGACGTACATGCATTAATTCCCTACCATTGTATTATGGGATATGCGCTAATGCGGTGGAGGTACATTTATAAAGCGATTCAGTACCATTTTCAAAGGAAGTGTATGATGAGGATTAGCTTTCAGCCTTCTTTACGCATATGGGATATTTAATGAGAAACTCAAGAGAAAACCTTGCGGGTAAAACGTATTTTAACATGGAATCAGAATACACTAGCAGGAGCAGTTGAGGAAAAGCATTTTTGTAAACAAGAGTAAAAGGCGTGGAAACTAATGAATTCTAAATTGCCTTTTCGAAATATATATAAAAATAAATATATTATTAGAATTAAATTGTGGATTAAAAATTAAAATGTATTTCGCTTTATTTCATTTGAGCGTAGGCTCCCCTTCACCGGTCGCTCCCCTCGCATAAATGCAACGTATTGTGATACGAAGTGAGGGTGCGTAAGGATTCAGGGCTTCCGTTCATCATGTGCTGGGCCTTGACATCACCCCTTCTGCCTTCGAACGAGATTTAATAAAGCAAGTCGCACTGGTGGATGCCTCGGGACATGATTCTTTTTACATGAGCTCGAGTGGCCCGGGGTGGTGAAAAGGGCTGTTTGTGGGGTTTGGGTACAGGGTCGTGGTATTTGCCGAGACAGGGTAAGGTGTACGGGGGGGGGGGGGGGGGATTTGCTTTCATCCCCACTCGCTAAGGATGTAAGTAAAGGGGAATACTTTGAGGGTGCTGGCTCTACGCGCTTTATCGAGGGTTTGGGAAGGGCTTGGCGCCACGGTTGGGGCGTGCGCATTTCGAAGTGTGTACCAAACGCTTACATTCTATCCCACCTGGGAGGGGTGTGATATAAAGATGAAAGGGAGTACTTCACAATGTATGGCTGGCTCCCTTACCGTCTGCGAAATGACACGTTTGGAGCCACGCCCGAGAGAAGAGGGCCATATTGGAAAGCGTCGTGGAATAAAATGTGATTTCGCCCCCTTATCCACCCATGCTCATGCGAGCAAACCAAGCGTTGACACCCTCGCTGTCAAAAGAGAGGAGGGTGACATTTTTGTGCAATAATCACCTTTAGAATGCACGTCAAGACGCCTCCTTAAGGTTCATCATCATTAATTTTGAATCCTATGACAAAAAACTAAAGGAATTCTTCTTCATTGCCTAGTCCTATTTGAGGATTCCAGCTGTTGCCGTGATTTTTGAGTTTAAAAGATTATGCAATTATTTATGTGGTGGAAAGACTTCTGCTTAGACCTTTTGAACATATGGTAACTAGTATTCTTATTGCCACTATCACATATAGTATTTTACTTTAAAAAGTCTTATGTCTTCAACTCACTGATACGTGGCCTGCGGTGCTTTTCTACACTTTTTTCTACATCTACATCTAAGCCCTACAAGCCATTGTGAGGGTAAGTGGCAGGGAGTAAAGATAATCAAACATTCACTATGGATATGGCTAGGGTGCTGCATGGAAATATGTTAGATATTAGAGTCGTATGCAGCTTGATACAGCTTAGTTTCTACATAGTAATGAAGGAATTATTGATTAAATGGCATTTATCTGAAGCTATTTATCTGTATTTACCTATCAGCATGGGTTAGTAACGTTAATACATGCATTATGCACTGCATGCTACTCTCAGGTAATACAGACTACAGACAATACTCACTACAAGCAATATTTCATGTACCTATCCCTTTGTTATGCTGCCTATTATGTTCTCTTATAGTTCGCGGTAAAAACGACATTTTAAATCTATTGATACGGCTACCTATTTCGGTAATCTTAATTATCTGGCCAAATCTAGCATAATTGGCAGATGTTTAATATATAATTATATTTTTAGGAAAGCATTCCGTTTTAATTTCTGCAAGTGATGTAATCTGTACCTTTGATAATGATCCATAACCTAATTCTTCCATTTATTCTGTCACACTATAAAACCTATCGCAACACCTTTTATCAAACCTAGTTTATCTGAATTGCACAATGTCCATCACCTCTTTGATCAAACCTAATTCATTCGGATCTCAAATACTTGCAGCATATTGAAAATGG
This sequence comes from Platycnemis pennipes, assembly GCA_933228895.1. Lineage (NCBI taxonomy): Eukaryota > Metazoa > Arthropoda > Insecta > Odonata > Platycnemididae > Platycnemis > Platycnemis pennipes. The sequence goes on from OW121857.1 coordinate 86,978,174, forward strand.
AGCCTAACTAGGGAAAAGTAACATCGCTATTTTGTCTTCTCGTCACATTTCCGTATTGCTCTTTTCATGAATCCTAAATCTCTCTTGCCTAGATCGCATATTTCCGGATGTGTCATCCAATTGAGAAATCTTTAGTGATTGTTACACTTAAATACCTAATGGATTCAATGCTTTCCATTGTGACTAATGGTTTAGAATCGCACTATCGAGTTATTCCTCTTGCAAAAGTTAATAAGTACATATTTTGTTAGGCGTAGTTCTAACTGCTATTTGTCGCATCACTCTAGGATAGAATCTTAACAGTTGGTCAATAATTCCGTCTTCTTCTTTTGATGTACCTCAGTGCACTATCTTGTCGTCTGCAAAAATTCTAAGCTTACTACCAACTACGGTACCCAAATCTTTAATGTGTAAAAGATATGGAGGCGGACCTATTACGCTACCCTGGGGAGCTCCAGATGTGATTTTGACTGTATCCAACATGATAACTTCTATGACAACCCTCTGTTCGCGCCAACCTAAGAATGCTTTCATCCAACGTATGTCTTTGTTTATAATGAATTTCTCTTGCTTCAAGATTATTTTATAGTGAGGAACTTAAATTTTTCTTCCAAGCCTTGTTGATTTTCAAGGCGTTGTAGCTCAATGATTCTGATCACATAACCAACTGGTACTTTATACAGTATGACTGTTTAATTAAGCAGGTACTATTTCTTGCTCTTCGTAATTTTTATGCATATTTAATGCAGTTTAAGTTTTAAAATAATTAAGGAAGCATATAGTTTTTATGCTTTTTAATGTGCACCCTAATTGCAATTACACACTCTACTATTGCCTAGGAGTAAACTCACTCCTATAGAAAAATATGTGCCCAGCCATAGAAATTAAAGGAAATTTCAGAAGTTATCAACTTTAACACGATAATTGCATCGTTGAAAAAAATCACCTTCAATAGTTCCTATTTATCCTATTTTTTTGCTATGTTTTAATAATTAGAAACGTAAGTTATTTATAGTTAGCCTATTATATTTACGTTGGTCTACGTAAACATTCCGTTTTCATTTAGTAGTAAATGAAATTATGGTCTCGGGAGAGACGCATATATTTTTGACCATGGGACATATTTTGTTAGCAATTGATGGTCAATTGCAAGCAATTCTCTTTCCATGGGTTATAATTGTTTCATGATCAATGCAGTTTATATTCGTTCATTGTAGGTATTGTCTTTCATTTTGTATGAGATAATTGGAGCTAAATGAGTGTGACAACATGCTGTGTAGCTTATTTCCAATTTAAGCTCGTTTGATAATTAAATTATTCGCTTCGCTAAAGCCTTTGGCGTAATAACATACTTAGGCTCTTGATGAAACATAAAATCATTTGAATCATCACTCCACAGTTTTGTGTTCAGATGTAGGCTCTAAGTGTTATAGAAGTTTTTGGTATGGTTGGTATGGTTTAGTATGCGGGTCTTCTGAGATGCAAGTGCAGTTTAAATGCTCCTTTGGTTCAGTGAAATTTGATTGTGATGATCCAAAAATGGAAGTTGAGTATCAATCATTTGAAACATAGTAACATACATATATTGCAATCATTGTATACATGTTTTATATTTCAAATTTTATGAAACAAAAGGTACAAAGTACCATCGCCGACTCTACCACTTGCTTTTGTGCTCTGATAGTCTTCATATTGTTTTTGTTTGAGAATTTATCCGTATTAATAATCATAAGCCATCAATAATATTTACCTTAATATTAAAAAAAAATATTTGGTGGCTTGTTATATAAGAACAGAAAATCCTTTGCCTGCTTCATATCTGTGGTTCAACTTCGACGGTTTTCTACTCTCGGGGATCGGGTTGGTGTGGTGGCAAGAGTCTCCCATCCCGAGGGCCTGGGTTCTATTCTCGGCAGTGGCAGATTTTTGAGTGGCAAACCGTTCTCTACTTAAGTACCTAGAGGGTATTTAAGGTTCAGTACTCCGTCCGTCGGATGGGTCGTTAAACCGTGGTCCCTTTGGCACCTGTCGTTAAGAGTAGGCTAATGACGACGATGGATTTCTCTGCACCCTTCCTCCATTCCCTGAAAACTCCTGCCATTACCCAGTTACCCACCTATTCTACATGGCGGAAAGGACCTCAGCTGTCGACCGCCTGAATAGCTAACTAACTGACTAGCTTTTCTACTTGCAAGTAATATAATGGAAATTAAATTTCGATTTAACACTGATTAGTTGCGTAAGGGCAATTACTTACCATTATCCATGCTCGAAATTTTTTGTATATTATCTGGAATTGAAACAAAAAATCTATGCTAATGCCAAATGAAATCTACGCCTATTTCCTAATTGAAGTTATGTAGTCCCTTACCTTTCCCATGTCCCTTTAATCTCAAATCCACATAAATTTTTGTGGATCTGGCTCGTATTTTTCTTTCTGCGTTATCATGTTTCGCTTCCACTCCATATTGCCTGAATCTTCAGAATTTGCCATGTAAATAGTTCAGAAAAGGTTGGGATATTTGGAAGGAGTTGTCATATTTCAGCGGCCGGAGGAAAGGGAGTGAAACCTGACGTTGGCATTGTCCTACTCTCATCAAAAAGACACCAGGGGATTCTAAGGCTCAAGACACCATATGATGCACGATATACTGCATTCTAAGTGCTCTCCAAATGTAACTAAGTGGAAATCGGTACACTGAGTCATAATCTCTGCCGTAATCGGAATTCGAACCTAAGTCCTCGCAACGGCATTCCAGTACTTTAAAGCCAAATAAATTAGAGGCAAAACTCTACTTTACCCTGTCAGTTGAACGTGACAATAATGCTTTATTTGAGTATGGGAGCAAAGAATTATACCTAAAAGTCTGTGTGAAATAAATTGCAACCAGTTTGATGGTGGATTTCGACCTATGGTATAAGTACCTAGATGATTTTGAAACCTATATTATTTGTGTGCATATCCAATCCTAGATGAACCCCTTGCGACGGGTTTACCCTTCCAAACCTCTCTTTGCATCCTTTAGCGGTCACACCATCCAAAATCTGTGCTCTGGAGCGTAAGTACCTGCATAACTTATTCGAGGACATAAGTATCAAGGCAAGTACACGTGGAATCGTTGAGCTCGTATAAAAAAATCGTTCCCACAGATCCCTGAGGACTGATGCGAGGGACGTTCCCTTTTTAAAAAGATCCGTCTAGCGTGTAATGGTCAAGTGAGGGACAAGATTTTATTCCACCCGGAGTCCACGCCAAAGGCGAGGGCCTCACTTTGAAAGGTAATTACGCCTCGCTTGGAATCTGCGAGAGAGGGAGGAGGAGGGGGGAGGGGGGGGTTGCATGGGTTTGAGGTCAGGGCGGAGAGAGGGAGGACGGGGGGTGGGTTAGGAGGGCGGATCCACCGCGGAAGGACCGAGACAGAAGGGTGTCTGTTGTGCGGTGGCCTGGCGAGTGGGGTCGGGAAACGAGACACATGGTAGGTGTGGGTTTTGGGAGCGCCTGTGCCCCCCCACTATTCCCCAACTCCCGCCACCCTCCCCTGGCGGTTTTTTCTCCAATGGTGGGTGGTCAGCCCCACAGGGGTGGGAGGTACGTTCAGAGACCAGAGGTCGTCCAACCTCCCAACCTCTTTCTAGATTTGTTTTATTTTCCAACTCCCGTCACTATTTTATTTCGGGCACATCCCACACCAACTCAAACCATCCCTTTTCACATCCCCTATCCTATTTGATTTGTTCATTTTTTTCATTATTATTATTTCCCGTTTCGTTCGCACTTGGTATCGATTTCAACCCTCCCTTACCGATCTCTCATTCGCTCCCGAGCGATTTTTTTCCTCTCTATCTGTCTCTCTTCTCATCTGCTCTTTGATGGCAAGACTGTGTCGTCTGGATGTTGAGGGAGCGGAACACACATTATTGTCGCGGTGTGTTTTAAATTGCACCAGGGCTGTCCCAAAAGGTGGTGTGAGGGTCTAAATACCCGTCGGGGATGCGTCAATCCTTGCCCGTGAGGGAAAAAGGGTTTTGTGAAGAGCTGAGTTGGTGGGGGTAAAAAAAAATCAGGCCCGGGGTAAATGAACGTGGGTCTCTGGGTAGCTCTACGTCATTTTTTTCTGTTTCAATCCGAGTCCTGCAGATTGGTTTTTACATTTTCGACTGCCAACCGCATTGAACTGGGCAGTTATTAAAACTGGTTATACCGGCTCGTAGAGTTGGATGAATCGCTTCGAAGATGCTGGATTGGCTACCATCTAAACTGTCATAGATTCCGTGGTGCATTCGACAAAAAATGAAAACGCTGGAGATGGATGAGATATCATTGTGGCTCTAGATGTTATGCCAGACACCGTGTCAGCACTTAAATGCAATTCCTTATCACACGTAAGTTTAATGGCAATAAAACCTTTATTAATAATAAAAAGATGTATTTGCAATGACTTGAGAAATGCTTGACTGCGCAATTAGTGTAATTATATATTACTAGACGTAATAAACAATACACATTTGTGCTATTGAAAATTGAACAACAGTTACATTTATTTACCTTGATAAATGAGCAACTATATTAGTTTGGTAAATGATTGTGTTAGGAACATCTGAGTAGTTTGAAATTAGAATTCACGGGAATACATATTTGCATTATCCTTTAAATCAGTCTACTCAATCCCAGAAAATACGGTAACATTCCATTGATGGTTATGGTTACCTCATTACATATTACGTATGCCATTGAGTATAGTATGGCAAAGAATTCAATTTCATTACACCGTCTGTTAGATCAGATGTATAACTGTGAGTACTTACACCACTTTCGTAAATTGTACTTATAATAATTCCTACGATTCATGTCATGGCTGTCGTAGTGAACGGACGTGTTCCAGTGGCTCTCTAATTTTCGTTACTTTTATATCTGTTATTGGAAACATCTAGCACATCGCCATCGTTTGGAAATAATACATACATCTTTTTTTTTTTTGTATTATTAACGTGGTTGGTCTGCGTCTCAGCGATAAGAAATAGTTATCCCATAATATTTGGTGTGATACTTTCCCGCCAAGCTAACAACGGGCCTTCTCGAAGTTTCGTTTCACGAAGTTTTCGCCACTCTCCTCCACATGAAGTGCAGTAAGTGCGACGAAAATATTATCGAAGAAGAGTATGTGAAGTGTTTTGGATGTGTCTCGTTTATGCACTACAACTGCTCGGGAATTAGAGAATCGACTTACCGGTCAATGTCAGCTAAGAAGAAGGAGACTTGGAGATGTGTAACCTGCCGCTGCACTGAGAAGAACGGTACGGAACCAAAAGAACGTTCCTCCACGTCGGAGATCCAACAGGAGCAAGTGATTGATGCGGTCATCACAAAAGAAGACATTCAACAGATTAAAAACAGCCTCAACTTCCTGTCTGATAAGTACGATGATTTTGTTTGTAGTATTAAGGATCTGAGAAACACCGTCAATGATCTAACAAGTACGGTCAGTGAACTTAGGAATCAGCTTCAGGTGAAGGACACATTAATAGAAGATCTCCAAAAAAAGATTAATGCCCTGGAGCAAAAGCAATTGGATAAACAAATTGAAGTAATAGGTATCCATACTAATGATAGTGATGGTAAGGAAGAGCTGACTAAAAAAGTCATTGACCTAGCAAATAATATTAATGTTACAGTTGATAAAAATTCAATTTCAGACATATATGTTCTTCCTAATAAACAAGGAAAACTTATTGTTGAGTTTTCTAATAAGGTTGTAAAACATTCTTTATTAGCACATAAAAAGAACTTAAATAATGCTGATGTGAGAAAAAAATATCCAGAATCAAAAGTGTATATAAATGAAAGCCTGACATATTATTACCGGAATCTATTGTGGCAGGCTAAGACTAAGGCACAAGAACTAAATTATAAATTTGTATGGTACAAAAATGGTAAAGTTCTAATTAGGAAAAGTGAAAATGCCCAAATAATTAAGTTGCAAAGTGAGAAAGATCTTATCAAATTGGTGTAATAATATACTCTAATTTCAATTTAAAATCTTTGACAGGTGATTAGCTTATTGATTTATATCACTTAAGTGGTACTGTATTTGAAACTATGGATCCTTTTAGTACAATATGTCATAATAGCAAGTGCAAATCATATAAGAAAGTGTCGAGCCTCATAAAGTATCTTCCTGTTCCTAATGAAGGTTTTTCACTCTATCACCTAAATATTAGATCATTAAAAACTAATTGGGATGAATTGGTTGCTCTGCATCATAAGATAAATATAAATGGTCAAGTTTTAGGTTTCTCTCTCTCTGAGGTAAATATAAAAGAGACTGAACTCAGTCCTTTTAACTTCAGTGGGTATATCTGCTTCCATAAACTAAGATCCAGTCTCAGGGGAGGAGGAATCGTTTTCTATCTTAAAGATAGCATACCTGGTTTAGAAATTGAAGCTGTAATAAAAGAATGTGAATCACTCATAATTCTAACTAACTTTTACAAATATGATGTCTTAATTATAAACATCTATAGGCCACCCCACAAAAACAAACAAGATTTCCTAATTAGCTTAGAGGAATTCATAAAAGGAAGACATGAGAAACATATCATCCTGATAGGAGACTTCAATTTAAACTTAAAAGCTACAAGGGACAACGCTGTGGTAACATATAAGGATTTATTAGCTAACAATGGTTTTATGGCATGCATCAACAAATATTCTAGAGTTGAAATTAAAAACAATAAGGTGTCAAAATCTTGCTTAGATCATATAAATATTAAGGGTTTCCATGATAACGTCAATAGTTTCATTCTTAAAACATACATCTCCGACCACTATCCTGTTGGCATTAATTGTTACATCTCACAGCCACTCGGTCACACTTCTGATAGGAGTACCAATACTTCCTACATATGTTGCAATAGGGTGAGCCAGATGATGGAAAGAGTGGATTGGTTGACACTGGTGAACTATGATGACCCGGAACACATATACCAGGAATTACTACAAAATTTCAACATCATATACACTAAATCAACAGTTAAAAAATCACAACACACTGGAAATAATTCATTCCAAAAGCCTTGGGTTACAGAGGTTATTTATTCAGCAATTAAGAAAAGAGATATTTTGTACAGAAGGTGGAAATCAAACACATCTAATGAGATTTATAAACAATACTACAAAGCACAAAGAAACCAAGTGAATTCATTACTCAGGAGGCACAAAAGATATTACTACCAAAAGCAATTTGAGCAAACAAAAAATAGCATTAGGAAAACTTGGCAATTACTGAACAATATAAGAGGAGTCCGTAAAAAGCAATCACTTGATTCACATATCATTAAAAACTTCAGAAAAATCATAAATGTCGATGATATCTGCGAAGCATTTGCTAATCAATTCACCAAAAGTATTGAAAATATATTACCAAACTGTTCTCATTTTCTTCTTAATAATGAGCCACACCGGAATTTCAATACTTTTTCTTTGAGTCCAGCAACTCCTAGTGATGTGTTTAACATTGTAAGAAATATGAAAAATAAAAGTCCAGGTCATGATAACATTCGAATCAAAGATCTATCCTCTCAAGCTATATCTACTGTAATTGCACACTGGATTAATCTAAATGTTGAACAGGGCACGATGCAATCAAATCTTAAAGTAGCTAATGTCAGACCCATATATAAGGAAGGAAAAAAGAGCGACACTAACTGTTATCGTCCAATCTCCATTCTTCCATCTTTAGATAAGATCATAGAACGCTACGTTGCAGATCAACTAATTAACTTTCTCAAGAAATACAACATAATCACACCAAACCAATACGGATATCAACACCACAAAAGTACTAAAATGTTACTTGAAGACTTCAGCGAGAACGTTCGCTCTAAACTAAACAAAAACTACTCCGTTCTCGCAGTCTTTATCGATTTCCGAAAAGCCTTCGATACTATCGATATTCACATACTGTTGAACAAGTTGGAACGGGCTGGTATCCGCGGACCGCCGATGAACTGGATAAAATCCTACCTTACCAATAGAAAATTAACTGTAAAAATTCTCGATCACTTCAGTGTAATGAAAACTATTCAATCTGGAGTTCCCCAGGGTTCAATATTAGGACCAATTCTGTTTATAATATATATAAATGACATTATTCAACATATTAGAAACTGCAAGATTTTTATGTATGCAGACGACATTGCATTACTATCCACAAGTAGATGTTTTGAGGTGGCCCAGCGGAAACTAAAATACGATTTGTATTCCTTGCAGTTATGGTGCCACGATAATAAAATAATCATTAATAATAATAAGACATACTCCTTGCAGTTTTTAAATGTGAAGGAAAAAAGGCAAACCTTAGACCTCACACTACACACACACCTTTGTTTACACTCCAACCAGGGTGGCCAACCGAGAAATACGTGCAATAAGTACTTTTCGTGTGCAAAAATTACCCAGGTTAAACACCTAAAATACTTGGGAATAGTTTTAGATGAAAAATTTAGTTTTAGTAATCATATTAGCTATATATGTGACAAACTAAGGTGTATTTTGTTTCAAATGTCGCACCTAAAGCACTATTTGCCTAATGAGTTGCAAAAATTAATGTATCAAGGCTTAGCTGAGGCCGTAATACGTCATGGTTTGACGATTTGGGGTAGCACAAACTCCACCTTGCTGAATAAGGTTATGACTTTACAAAATAAAATTGTTGCGCATATGATGGTCAAGGAAAACAATGTGAGAGAAGTATATAAGAATCAAAGTCTGTTACCATTAAAAGAATTGTATAAATATGTGTTAATTTGTGACAACTTCTTTGACAGCAAATTTATAAAGCGACGTGTGATTAATACTGACATGCAACTGCGGCGAATAAATAAGTTGTCTGTACCTAAGTATTTTAACCTCCATGGCAAGAGAACCTTGGCACATGTAGTCCCTGTGTTGTTAAACAACTTACCTATGTCAATGCATGATATTAATAGCATATCTATTCTTAAAAAATCACTAAAAGAATGGCTCATTGGCTAATACTGTTAAGTTCTTTGTTGTCCAAAACGCTACACAACAATAAAAAAAAATATATTTTCACTAAAGGCACCTGCTGACAAGCCACTTTGGCTTAGCAGGACCTTAACTGCACTGCTATAAATAAATTGTGATTTGTACCTACTCATTAAATTCTTACTATTATAATGTTACGTTGAAAATTTTTTACTGTCATCTTCATGGAAATTATTGCATTTTTCTGATTTTCATGTTTGTGATTTTGTTCTCACAATGAACTAAATTGTTTGTTTGCTAAACGTTATGTATTTAATATGTAACTATGTACTCATCTCATGTATGTTACGTGTGTGTAAGTGTGTTATGAATGTGTATGTTACTTGTTCTCACAACGTAACTGTTTTTTGCTCGATATTTGTAATTTATTTCATATTGTTAAATAATGTTTTTGTTCTTAGAGGACATTGTTCCTAGAACTATAATTTTTTTTCAATTTCATTATCTATCCACAATTCTTGGTCATATGTATCTTTAAATGGATTCTGTAATGTGTGCTATGAAGACATAATAATAATAATTTTCATTTTCATTTTCAAAAAAAAAAAAAAAAAAAATCTTTCTACCGCTGCCCAAAAATATCATTCAACACACAACTGCATCTGCTACCATAACTGCTACTATATCCCTACCTATCCCTTAACACCTATATTCAGATTCAGAATTCATAGAATTCACCACTAATCAAATTAATTATTTCTCTCAGCTTTAATTTGTTATATTAATGTGTTATTAACAATTTTAATACTTAATGTTAACGAAGACTGCAAAGAGAATTTCCTTTTAAGGTTACCTGTGATGTGCAATTTACATCCTGAAAGAATACTATTATTTGGGAAGAAAGTAGTATTTCAATGCCACTTTTATAATCAGTGCCTAAGGTTTCGGAATCGGAAAACAATACACATACCAGCGCATCTTAAGCAAGCTTAGCGAACATTTAACACATTATTTTTATTTCAGAATGTGGTACTACAGTATTATCTTGTTGATGAATAGAGGGATTCATATATGTCTTATTGGGCTGTTTTCTCAGAGTTCACAGGGAAGTTTCCACGAGTTGCTATATCCCCGGTGTCATCTGGAAATCAGCCAGGAAGTCAATAAGGATGCCAAATTATAGTGACATCAAAACAAAATTGGGGCATATTGCCTTCGAATAAGTGTAAAATATATTAATTCATATTTTGAAGTTGGAAGCCTATGCATTTAATATTCATAAGTTTAATAGGTTTTACACAATTTTCTCTCCTGTACAATTATCAATACATTTTTAAATACAGTTGATTCGTTTATTGCATATTTTACTGTGATGATTTAGCGGTAATTATTGATATGATATTGATGTAATTGATGGTTTGTCTGACCCTACTTCTGTTTTTCTTTCAGGTAACGTTTCCTCCTTTCAAAAATTGAGGATCACTAACATTAATTCCTGATTGAAGCATGAAATGGAATCCTAAATGGTAAATATCAATCAGTTACAATAATCCACCTAAAAAAATTACAAGATTCTTGCTTGCTCGACCCAAGTATTATTACTTATCGACAGAGAAGTAGTTGATCTGAGTTTTGCTACTAATCATGTCACTCTTCACTATGGTAAGTTAGTGGAATTAGTAATTTATCTCCGGTCTTGATATAAAACCGATGAGTTGGGGTAGTTTAAAGTAGATTGTTTAAACTTTTGGCAGGCATAAAAGCATTTCAACTTTTGCTGGCATGGATACAACTTGACCGTAGTTAAATAAGGTTCACTTGTGGACATAGGCACCACTTTGTAGAATGAGTTTATCCATTATTTTTGGCAATGATATTACTATGTTAAAACCTGATGATTTATATGCAGTAATAATAGCTATTAACATGGATAGCTCATTTCTAATGGGTTAATTTTAATCTGCGTATAACCATTCCGAATGATATTTTATGTCAGTTTCTCTTTTTTACTGGGTTATCAGCTTAATTGAATGTTTTATTTGAACAAATTTCAAATAATTAAATAAATTAGTTTGAATCTTATGGAATTCGCCAAATATAATTGTAAATTTAAAGTGTAGAGAATCTTATTGATTAAATTTACGTGCAAGAAAAGTATTCAAATCGGTATTTTTTTTATACTACAAATTGTTTTGCTGTAAATTGCTTATTTTTGGTGACGCTAGTATTGGTTCAAATATTTGAGTATTATGGTACTCTCCATGATTATCTCGTCTTCGTTTGCAAGAGTGGTAGAGAGTGGCCTTGTATTTTTTTCTCTATGGCAGGAGTGGTCCTCTCTGTCCAAGGGCTCGACAAGGTGTTTACAAGGACACGCAGCCCCTCGAGCGACCCTTGCCACGATTGCCGTGTGGAAAGGCATTCGCGCTGGTTAACAATCGCGTCGAGTGGTCGGGCGACTGTTTGTTCCGTCCCTGTTCAGTCGGGTGGATAAGAGTTCGGTGGTCCTGCGTCTCCGCAATCCGTCCGAGCCGCGGTTCGGAATCTGGCACGCCGGGCGCAATACGGGCGGCCTTGTGGTTGCGATTTCATTGGGTCAAAATTAATTCGTGATTGCGGTGCGGGTGGAAGGACCCATCCCCGGACCACGAGTGACCGAAAACAAAATAGAACGCCATCTCCATTTGCCTGCCGCGGGATCGGACCTTCTCATCCTCCCTCGCAATTGGTCGTCAAGCTACTCCATCATCACGTGACTGAATTAGGTGACCAAAACGCGGCCCTACCCCGAGTCCACGCGACGAATAGCTCGCCTCTAGCCTTTCAAATGTTCACCGCACATTTCATCCCGTTATAATGAAAGATTTGAGCCCGTTATATGCATTAGTGTGTGTATATTTTCGGCGGGTAGGATGCGGCGTCCTTGTTGCACAATTCCTCCTCTTCATCATTTAGCCACTCATTATTGGCCAAATTTGTTGGCCAACATATTGTTTACGCGCCCAAAACTTTTTTTTGTCTTTTTTTTCAACTGATGGTTCGTGTAAGCCTTGCAATTGAAATGAACGAGGGACCTTTGGGGGGGGGGGGGGGATGAAAAATGTTCCATGGATCTCTCGGGGTGTAAATATCTTTGCGGGAGTCGAGACCGGTCATCTATTGACCAAACACAATGAAGCACCGCTGCCACTAATTTCATTTATTTGCCCCAGGCCAAAGCATCCCTGCTAGCCCATCCAAGATGGCCGTTCCACCATGATGGGCGAATTAGTTCCCCGCAACATCCAACTGCAAATAGATTCCCGCTTGCCATTCCAATCCGCATCGTACGCTTTCCCCAGAACTAATTACAGGTTTTTGTTTGTTCCTGCGAGAACATGAAACCTCCTGATTGCCATTACTATTTCCATTGAGATTCCCGGCGACTTTTTCATTGCATTTGCAATATTTTCATTGGGCTACATCGCATCAAGCATGGACATCGTTTATAACCATATGTTGAACATTAATTTGCCTTTCATTGGGGAAAACATCATTTAAGGTAATGTTTTGGAGTAAAGTTTAATGAACCACTGCAAAAATTAGGAGAAAGAATAGGAGGGCAAGGGCTATGTGCAAGTTTAAGAAGAAAGGGAAAATCGGGTAGCATCCGAGTGGGCGGTAAGAGAGCCGCAAATTCGAAAGAAATATCCGTTTTTGAGTATCCATTATGAAGTTGTCCATCCATAATGAACAGGAATATATTGCGAAGAACCAGAAAACGTAATTCAAATGTAAAAGAAAGAGCTTTTGTTTAGGTAAAATTGACTAAAACACCGCATAGTCCAATTACATCAGGTGAAAGAAGAGTGGAAAAGAAATACTTGATCATTAATAAAATAATAGTGAAGAAAGTGATGGTTGGCGAGTTCACTTTGTGGAATGAATTCATGATTGGAAATAATTAACATTGTTATATTCCACAAAACGTTTTATTGACGACCGGTTACGACCTTTTCAGGTCATCATCAGGGGTTCAATCTGAAAAGGTCAAAACCGGTCGTCAACAAAAAGTTTTGTGGAATATAACAAAGTTAATTATTTCCAATCAATAATAGCAAAGGGTCTGATATGAAGATTTCATAGCATGAGGTAGGGAATCGAAGAAAACAGCATGGCAAAAGGTCTGTTGGCTTTCAATGCGTGGAGAATATTAAGAGAGATGCCTTTAAAACAAGAAAAATGAATGAGGATGTGCATTGATGGTAAGGGAGGAGAGAAATCCAATTTAATCAATGGAATATTCTGTTAGTGGATGCAGTGGGTAATAATGGGTGAGGATGTTTTATAAAACATGATGGAGAGAAGTTGGTTTGGCAAATTTCTCCTAAGGTGAAGGAAATCTCATTTACTATTAGACCTCTTCTTGAACTACGGTTATACTTTTCAAGTTGTCTTTTTATTGTGAATAATTTTGGAATGGAATGAGTTATGTGCATATTAACCTACTCGTTTAATGTAATAAAATGGCCTTTCTTATGTTGATGAGATATGAAACACAGTTTCTATTCTACCTTATGTACACATAATTAGTAAAAACTTTAAATCATCTTTGAGTGGATTTATATATATTTTAGAAGTCAAAGAAGTAGAAATATATCTGCCTTTTTTAAGTTTAAAAATGTGGTCTTATTACATTAATGAGCATAAAATATTTCATTACTTGAATGCCTTCAAGCGAGTGTTGGGAAATGCATCGAAAAGCGAGTTGGTTGAGTCAGTCATCCGAACTGCCTTAAAGTGCCGCCATAAATAAAGACACAGCGTGGACTTGAGCGTTAATTATCGCGAATCGTTGAGGAGGTGGAGCTCCTTAATTGTTGCCCTTAGCCGGCGCCCTCGGTAATCAAATGAAGACGAGTCTAATACTCTGAAAATTTGCTAATCAACGTGCAGCCGGGTACCGGGAATTGAGGAATGGGGGTGAACCAGGAGTGCAGAGAGCTTATATGTGACCTGCCACCCGGCACTCACAGCCAAATCAAGTAACGCGGTTGATTGGCACTGGGACAAGTGTCCCCGACTTAAACGTGAATGAGGCTGTTGTTGGAGCGGCTGAAAGGGATCACGTTGCAATGGATTGAAGCTGAAAAGCGACACAGCGAGTCGCGGCGTGACGAAGCACGGAATTCCTCGAGTCATATCTTGTTTGCTGCTTGATTGATGGGTCCGGTGAGGAGGCTTGCGTCCTTGCTTGTGTGTGTGTATATTGAGCTAGCAAGGACCATGCGGTTTGCGGGGCAGGGTGGTGACGGTGCTGAGCACCAACGACAGGGTGGACGGACAGGAAAAAGGGGGTCAGGGTGTCGGGAGGCGTGTGAAGGAGGTGTTGGTGACGGCGTGCATTCAGCCGGTCCAAGTATGTTCCATATTAGGGCAGGAGTGTTCCCTTCCCTTGTCAGGGTGAAACTGTAGTGGGGAGGGTCTTGGTTTGCAAACCGCTGTCCTACAGTTAGGCTTCTTAAAGCGCTCCAACCGTCGCTGAATACATTTAAGCCTGTGCTGGGAAATCGATCGCATTGTCGCTCTTAATATGTATGCATATTTTGGTTGCATTTTACAGTTTTTAAGCTTAGAATTAAAAATATTTTTTCTAGTAATTACTTCTCTGCGATAAACCTGATTATATTCGTCAAGTAAGGCAAAAAATATTTCAAGAAAATATCTTGGTGTCAAATATTTCATGAAATGATTATTTTGTGCATCTAAATTTGCTAGGTTCATTGAAGGCGTCTTGGACAAACAATGGAATTAAAAACATAATTAAAAAAGAGACATTGCTTACCCTTAAATGAAATTCACATCACTTCTGCGTATTACGAACCATTTACTTTATTAATTTCAAAATATATGCTCATTAATTTGAGTAAAATCATTGATCATTTAAGTCCACGGATGAAAGCCATAGACCAATTTATTTAAACAGACTGATGATGTAAATTAAATTTTGCGCAAACAAAGAAACTTTTGAAAACGCAATAGAATAGGCTTTATATATTTAATATTAGCGTACAGTAAGAAGTTTTATTCATAATCATTATACCTATGACCCTTAAGTTTCGTTAGGCATAAAAAATGCTTCACTACATTTACTTTTTCCCTAATTCGTATTTTTTTTATCTCCGCATAGAAGTCCTTTTCTTCTTATCTGATAAAAATATTTCTCTTGCCTAAGCATTTTAATTTTTTTTAAATTTTGAAATACAATATTCGTAGGGACGTATTAAGGCCTAGTTGGAGAAAAATACTGCGGTCGTTGCATAAAATATTATCTTTGAACATGAGTAAATCTTCCGGGTGTAGTTGTCTGAAAATTTCTTCCATGAGCCTTCTATCTTATGTTAAAAGGCATTTTGCAGAGTTTGGAGCAATCTGTGCCTCCGCAGAAGTTTCTCCCTCATTGCAACTCAAATCTTTCTTCTTTTGGCAAATTGACAAGCCTTCCAGAAAAAGTACTGCGACCTATTTCAAGCATTTACTCTCAACCGAGTAGAGGGAAAATTCTTGAACTGTATATTCCGATATTAGGGTAATGTAAACTGTAGCCATGTGAAGGCATCATCTCTTGGAACAGACGATTTCGGTTAGTCCATATGCATCATCGAACATGGCTACATGGTTTAGCTATAGCTTAAAGGGCATATTATTTAATAAAATCCGTTTTAATACATTAATTATTTCCACAAGTTTTCAGTACCTCTACTTGATGCCTTGGGCGACATTCAGTGAATAACTGATACATAATCAACGTTTTATAATTAATTTAATGAAAAAAGTAAAAAAACTCAAACTCTATATGGCTTTGCAATTAATTTTTCCATCGTACTCTTTCTACTATTTGGAAGCATTGCGTTTCACAGGGTTTTCAGTTTCTTTCTATTTGACTATCGGTAATCGAGGCATTGATGTTGCTGAGAAGGCTTCATGTTTTAAATGGAGAAATAAAGAGTATTCCTATTTTATTGACCTTTCCTTTGTATGTACTAATTTAATATATGAATGGCCACGCAGAGAGTAGAACTTCTATTCAGTTGCACTCATGTCTGTACTATATATTCTTGAATATAAATCCAACAAATGGATGCATTGTTTAGAGATGAAAAATTATCTATTGAATGAATTATCATGCAAAATTATACAGATAGGAAACGTTAAATTCGTAAATTACGTAATAATTTTGCTGTATTTTCTAGGATATTTTATTGCAGGTGTCTCTCACCAAAACTGGTCTTAATATTTAATGTTACTTAATGCCATCTTTTGTTCAAAGAGTATTTTTTTGTGAAGTTGTTTAATTGCCGAAAACATTGCTAACCAACAATATCTTTGAGTTATCAGGGCTGTTATGTATTATGACCCAGACAAGCACAAAAACAGGCTTTATGCATCAAACTACTTGGTATCGTGGAGGTGAAGAAAAAAATCGATGCATATGAAATCCAAAAGAGAAAATTCTGGTAGAAGCAAAGGAATGTGAGACGATTGTCTCCCGGAGGAGGTAGTTGAGGGACAGATGGGGCCATTGGAAGGGAGAGGCAGATAGACCGGCTGCTGGGGAGAAACGTGTTGGACGTATCTCTTGATTTTACACCTCTTCCTTGGCAAAGATTCGGAGTGGAACGTGGTTAGAAAAACGGGAACAATGAAAGGGCAAAATAGGGGTTGGAAGAGAGGGTGGAAGAAAGGCTTTCACGCTCAATTTGGGGCCATTTATCTGCTGTCTCGTGATCTAACATCTCGCGGCCGTGCGCTGATTCCTCATTGGCAGGCCGGGGCCTCGTATCTCGACTTTCCACCCCGTTGGACGTCGCCCTGGGTGTTTGCGTCGGTATGTGCTTGGGGTGGGTCTGGGTGGGAGAGAAGGGAGGCTAGGTTAGGGTCGGAGGATTTGCCAGGGTCGGGAGGGAGGGTGTGAGGGGAAAAGGGGTGATGACTGGTGCTGATGAGCCTGGTTGGGGATATAAAATGGTAGCTGTATGGGTCGTTATGCAAGGGACGAGTTGCGGGAGGTGAGGTGGGGATTATTTAGAGCCACAAATATAACTTAAGGTCATGCCGGAAAGGAAGGCAAAAGTGTGTATTTTGGGGATATACCCAATGGGTTTAAAAGTACCAAATGAGTATTAATCATCCTCTACTTCCCCAATAATTTAAGAGCATGTTAAAAAATTAAATGATTCTCTGCTTCATGCATAGTGACTTCTCTTTTGAAGGAAATACTGTACATTTTTCTCTGATTTTTACGAATTTTTTTTTTCGAAGTTCTAAATGATAATCGTTGTAAATCATAGGCTCTAATATTTACCCATATAAACGCAGGTATATGCATATAAAGCAGATAATTGAGTTACAGTTAAATCAAGTGTCGCATGATGACGAATATAGATATTTAGTTAAGTAGAGTTAAAAATGAATCATCTTGCTGAAAGTAAACTAGCCTTGAATATGACTTATGGACGGAATCGGCTGTTTTATGCAACGTCGCGACGATTTTATGTACGATTGTACGACGATGAGTCTACGACGATTGTATATAACTAGAACCGCACTGTAATTCCTAGAACCGCATTGAATTATTAATTCAACTTTGATTTTTATTGCGCATTCGTTATGGGAAAATCCACATTCCTGCCGTAATAAATTTTTCACAATTGACAGTCAGTCAACTATGTATAAAGCCACCTTACGTGTCGAGGGTTAGGATTTTCCATGGAGAGACATTGATACTGTTAACGTATTGATAACATTTTCCGTTATCGGAAACATAATTTACAATTTATCAGAGCCAAGAATAGAATAATGTGGACTTAACAGTTCTGGTGTTACCAGCATTTTTAAGCTAATTTTCACATGTTTACCCCATATTTTTCTAATCAATCGTATATATTGAACTGATAAACTGTTAATGGCAATAGCGGCAAATACGTCAACTGTTTGAGGATTAACTATGAATTTAGGAGTGAATGTAGCGATGATCGTCGTATTGCGAAAAAAAGGCGAATATTGCCTTTATTCATAAAGTTATTCAATAGACAAGTAAAACCCTCCCACGGCATGATGCCAAATTGTCAATTAAAAGTGAGACTAAACAAATCTTATAAGAAATCTGACGATCACTGTTTTGGCCAATTTTTTTTTAAGTTACTCTGAATGTCATATAACCTTATCTAAACGTATCTTTCGGCGTTCTAATTCCATTGGAAACATATACTCATTATTCATTTGAAACGGGTATATTTTCTATAACACTGTCTCAATTATTACTACAACCTAATTTCAAGAAATTGATCAGAAACGTTTAAGGTTCTTGTATTTCTTCTTATTTTTTTAAGGATTCTTAAATTCAATTAAAATTTTGCTTTATAAATGCAACATTTTATCATGTGCTTCGGGATAAAAGGGGATGTTTTGTAGTTCTTCACCAGTAGAAATGCAGACTGAATTTTGGTTCAGTGGGGTATACTTCATTGAGCGTGACTGAGTAGTCGTCCCATTGGTCGTGGGGGAAGAAAATGAAGAAAGAGAAAGGATTGCGGAGCATTCTGAAAAAGGTTTGGAGAATGAGGAAAGGGACAGAGGAAGAATAGTATTCTGGAATGTGATTGTGTGAGTGGAACCTGACATTGGCCAAAGCAGTGAAGTGCTAGGCTTTTTCGAAAAGAATGCCTTTCAAATTACACCAGAAAAGTTACTGCGAGTTTTTCTCTTTCGGTTGGAGAACGTTGAGTCAAAAAAATGAATCGCACACAGCATTTCCCGAAAGGAACAGCTACAGCTATAATTACAATGCTTAATGAAATATTATAACTGGAAACAATGTAAATTCAATATTCTTCAAAGTTATTCTCTACGTTGCTCCCCATAGGATTGAGTATGCTTTACCTGATGTCACGTCCAGGAATTTGTTTAATTGCATTTTGCAATATCTCACTTATTTAACTAAAATGTGCTTTATTATCAGTGATTATCTATATGCCTATGCTACCCAATAAATTGTCCTTGCATCAGCTGTGTTGTGAATGTTATATGACTCAAAAGAGCAAATGGATGGGCTTATGTTACTTATAAAGATGGATAAATAAAACTTTAGTTTGTCTTGGTGGCAGAAAGATACTTTCTTGATATCACTATCTCTGATTCCTTGTACAACCTCCTAATATTCTGTAGAATATTGAGTCACCATTGTATTAGTATCATCTCTGTTCTTATGTATGAGTTGTCTTTCTTCCAGTGACTGATTCATACGCTACTAACTTCATGGTTTCAACATAATAAATCAGAAATTTTCGAGTCCCTATAGATTTTAATCAGGAGGATAGGATTCTACTAAAGAGATATATTCGGGATAAAAATGTATGTATCTTATACGGATCCGTGTTATCCACATGTAAGAGTAATTCATAGCAGCAATAAAAATACTGAGATTCTAAATTCCTCGGAGAAAATATGGAGCAGCAAAGAAGGTAAAACGCAAATGTAAATGAACAGTGCTACACACAAACATTGCAGGCCTTTCTTTGGCATAATGAGGCACGGAAGGAATTTTTTTCCGGGAAAAATAGCATTACGTTCGCTGACCTGCCATGACAAACCACTTACGTTTTTTTCCTGCCGCTCTTTGAAGTATACACCAGCAAAGTGGCAAATAACCAACTTCTTTCAGCCTCTTGGCATTCTCATTCGTGACAATATGGAAATTGGCCTTTATTTGAGAAAGAAGCTTTTATCGGGGAAAGAAAATATTTTTTAAGGAAAGAAAGAAAATATTTTTATAGCCAGAAAGTGAACCTTAAAACGTAGCTCTATTCTGCCAAAAAAAGACGTTTGCAAAAAGTTCATTCTATGGAAAGAAATGAACCAATATCGTGGAATACAACTGCTAAGGAACGGAATACGTGCATCATGCTTCGAAACGCCTGCATGTAGCTCGATACTGCTTGCCGTACGAAAAAGCATTGCTAATTGCAGAAAAGTACGGGGCTGCAGTCCTAGGATAAAATTGCTGTTTTTGAAATGAGGACTACGATGAGTCCACTGGTATAGAAATAGATGAGGCTATCAAATTTATAAAACGAGCAGACCTTATTGCCAAGAATCCGTTCAGTTCTTTCTTATTTCACCATTGTCTATGACATATATGCCGGTCGTGATTGCTAGAAGGTAGCAAGGTGGCTTGGAAGTCTAAATTCTGCTGTCTGACTCCTGCCAAAGTAATGGCTGTTGTACGTATTATTTCTAATATTAAATATTAGGTTGGCTGGAACGATATAACTTTAATCTTTGGAGAAATATAAACCAAAAGTACTGTTACTACGACATATTAAAATATGTCGTAGTAACAGTACCTGTTATGGTGGTAGAAAGATATTTACCACGCCTGCTAACCAGCGCGCTGGAGCGCTAACTAGCTAAAACTAACTGTCGCGGGTTTGCTAGCATTTAATGTTTTTGCTTTTTAAATTTGGAATTTTGTATAAGAATACGAAGGTACATGATTTCCTGGGAACTATACCTATTATATTGCAGTGACTGAAACCTTAATAGATCTACAGTATGCTATTCCTAGCTTGCCTATACTTTTAAAAATCATTTTATTGTGACAGAGAAATGCAGTTGCAGCATTCATTTTTCAATAATTTTAATTTCAAGACAGGGTAATTATAGCTAATGCTACCTTTTTCCTTCTTTGCCAATATTTTTTAATCAACAATGATGTGGATATTTGAAACAAATTTAGAATGATTGGTGGTCAAATGTCTCCTTTATTTGATAGAAGACACTTTTGAAATCTGTGGTAATATGATTAGATGATAGAAAGACCGTCTATCAGGAGAATGAACAATGTAGTATTAGGAACTGGTTCAAAACTTGTTCGAAATATTATGAGACTTCTTACCTAGATATTACAATTGGGCAACGTGGACCGGTCATACGGTTTGGGCCTGAAGCAGTAGTACAATTGACGTTTTCAATGAGGTTGAGATAATGGTGGCATTGTTTTTTCTCCACCCTTCTTCCTTTGTCTGAGCAACCGATCTCTTAACCTTTCCTTCCGTCTTAAGAACCATGAAGTGTGGAAAGGGAATTAAAGTACCTATGAATACAATTAGGTGCATTAACTTTCTTGAGGCACATATTTATTGTGATCAGCTCGTTATATTACGTTTCCCTAACTAAATTTGAGTTTAAAAATTGACAGAGGAAAAATAATTAATGGTTCTTACGTCCACGCAGAAAACATTGGTTTACCGTAAATTAAGCCCACCATGCTCTTTAAGATTCATGATCGCATAGGCAATTTTCAGTAGCCTCAGTAGGAGGTAATTCTCTTTAAGAGCCATGAAAAAAAATACCCTCGAAAGGAGAGATCTAGCTTCAAATAGGTCACTGTTTATGACGTTTAAACCTAATATTTTTTGGCCGGTTCAATGTGCAGCCCACTCTAAGATATGCCAATCTGAGCAGCCAGGTAACGCGGTGAAAACTGCTAATGATATTTAGTTACTCTATTATAAACATTATCTTGTGGGTAAAAATTTCTGGGCAACATGGAGGTGTGCGCAATGTTTCGGCTTGCTGAATGTAGTGGGTTGATTTTAATGTGGTATATTTCGAGGAAATTGCTGGCCGTCTATCGTAGAAGAATGAAATCCAAGATACAGTCATTGTAGAAAAGAAAGATACAGTCATCCTTATGGGGGCAATTATATGCCGTGATGCAATCCGAAGGGACAATTTTCAGTGCTAGTAGGACCCTGGATTTTTCTCAATGCAAAATATTCCTGGGCTGCCTGATTTGATTGAATTGGGAGAGCGAGAAGCGTGGAGCGGTTACGAAGAGGAAGGAAATCTCGCATCGCGGATCGTCACCCTGGGATGACTGTAACGTGATCACACTCCCTTGACTGCCTCCGTCCCGCCTCCTGATCCGGCGAGGTCGGTATGCATACATACTTGGTGGGCATGAAGGGATTTCCTGGGTCGTACAAGGTGAGGGACTTGTCAGAGGGGGCGGGGAGACGGCGACAAAAGGGAAAGGTGTTCTCTGGTGTGCGGGCATCGGAGGTTTAAACGGGAGGTGAGGGACAGGAAATTGGAGTGTGTGAGGGGGTAGGGTAAGGTGGAAGGGTTAAGGATTAGCGGAAGACAACGAGGCGGCCTCTACTTAACTTCCTGCCCTCTTCAACTTCACCCCACCTAGGTTCGCTCTCCTGTTCGTTCGACCCCCGCCTCCTTGGCTGCGGTGATGGTGGTTTGGGGAGGAAGGGAGTTAGGTGTGTGGAAAGAGGTGGGGAGGGGTGCATGTTAGTGTTCCTGGACGTGGCGGGGGCTAATTAGAGCGAAAGGAGAGGCCCAGCGCTTTCTCACCGCCTTAATGAACCAATAACTCGCGGCAGGGAAGGCGGATTCCACTTTAAATTCCCACATGTTCAGGGAGGGATCTCCTTTCCCCATACCCTCACCTATATTCTACCCCCTTCATCCCCTCGCAGTATTCGTCCACCCCACCTCGGCCCCCACCGTGCGACGGTTACGTACCCCCAACCCCTTTGGCGAGAATCGGAACTCGCAGCCCTCTCTGCGGTATACGCAGCCTGCTCTAGTCCATATCCCCTTGCATACCTCGCTCGCCTCGCTTTGCCCGTTTAATTTGCGGCATTAGCGGGAATGGTTTTTGCCACCAAAAATATAATATGATTGGGTCATTAGCGTCATCGATGTCTATTGATTAATCCCGTTACGAGACTGCAACCCGAGTGAGGTTTATCTCATTAAGTGACCGTGATCGCTTGACGAGAATCTCCTTTTTTCATCACGTGCAATTTGATGTATCAGTGAGGGAACTAATTTATGAATAATCATTAATCGAATATTAATCGAAACACTATGACATGCCAAACGGATATGGCTAATTTTCTACTCAGTCGAGTAATGTTTTTGTATTCAAGTCGTATCATCAAAGATACGAGGTATCCGATTCTTCAAGCGATATCCTTCAAGCCCAAAGCAAGAAAACATTGCAACCCTACGGAATGTTTTGGCTTTTGATGAATCTTGAGCAAACTTTATATTTTACGCTGTGTTCCACCAGTAATGCATTTACAGGGGAATGTGCACAGTTCATAACAGTTTGAAGGAGCAAGTAAAGATTTTCAAGGATTTTGTTAAAAACGGTTTTGTAAGTGGAATATTTTACCCATTTTGAATTTTTCTGCATTTTTCCTTTTCGTAAAACCATGCATTTAACTTTGGAACATTTTTTTCCTATCACCTAGGTTATTTATCATTAGTGTAACAGGAATTTGTTAGATAATGTGGCGTAAAAAGTTGGAAAATTCTTATGAAAACTAATTTCCACTTCTAATAATTTTTCCATTCCTTTATTTTTAAAGTTATTAGAAATAGTAAGGTTGCGGGTTTCCTAAAAGATATTTATATTTTGGCATAAGGTAAAGCGAGCTTTGACGGCGCAATTAAACACAGGGTGAAAGTAGTTAACAACAAATTACAAAACTACTAAATGTCTATTTACACTTCATATTCCCATGTAACACGTTCCTTGTCCTTTAAAAATTTTAATTACTTTAACTCAAAATGTTACCGTTATATATTTTTGCTCTCTTTAGCAAGTATATAGTAGTCCAACATATCCTATGCCATTGCTAAAAACTATTTATTTTCTTTTTATTTCCATCTTTGTCTGCCCTTTACATAGAATCACTTATGTTTTTTATTACATAAATTAACGCTGGGAGTCACAATTAGTTTTCTTTGCAAAAGGCATCTCAGAATGTTTCAGCACGGTGATAATTTATTCTCTGCATTGCGGAGTTTCTGCCTATATGGGCATAACGTGTAATTCCACGGAATGCCGGAAATATCCCGTGAGGTACAATTAGTGGAACAGATGATATTGTTAGCACGCCAAAATCGTTATCAGGGTTAG
The DNA here is from genome assembly GCA_933228895.1 of Platycnemis pennipes. Classification (NCBI taxonomy): domain Eukaryota; kingdom Metazoa; phylum Arthropoda; class Insecta; order Odonata; family Platycnemididae; genus Platycnemis; species Platycnemis pennipes. The sequence goes on from OW121857.1 coordinate 87,002,167, forward strand.
TGGTTCAGCTGTCGTTGGTAATGGAGATGTAGTTATTTATGTAGATGTAGCCATAGCAATTTACTTTATTAATGGATACCATTTCCACTAAAAATTCTCGCAATCTGAAATTTTCAGCAGAAAATCCATTACTTGGCACATAAACATATCCTTTTGTGATTTTTGGAAATATTTTAAGAATACTTACGATGGCTTGTCCTGTTATTTGACGTAGGCTTGCAATACGCGTTTTGCAAATTTTTCCATCACATATGACCTTAATTTTTTAGAAACTATTCTTATTGTGAAATGCAATATAAACCTTTGTGTGTAGTTACTGTAAAAACCATGTTATTATTAATAGAAGCCTTCTAACGTTCACTCAAAAAATCATGACCGTAAAATTGTTTACAGTTTTCCATGCTCTTTTTTCCCACAAAATGGAATGTATGGTTTACCACAACATTTGTATCCTAATGCATAACCCAATCAATAAGATTTTTAATTTTTAATCTTCATTCATAATTTTTGTTTTGTGTGGGGATTAGAGAAATAGCTTAAATGAATAAAATTCATAATATTAAGTCCTTCGCTTTAATTTTATTTTACGTACCATTTCTATTGCTGATTTTCTATTTGTATAGGTCGTAAATTTAGTTCAGTGATAAGATGTAAATTCCGTATGGCCATGATACCAGACTAAAGCCAAACTAATGACTTAATGGAAAATAGAAAATGGATTTAATGCTGAGTAGAAAGTAGAAATCTCTTTCATCAAAAGTTGGGACAATCGTTTATATAAAGTTATTAATTTAAAGATGCCTTTTTATCTTGTATTTAAATTTAAAGCTATCAGATTTATTTGTTTATTAACCAAATATATCTCTTTA